>OZ010799.1:399115278-400415278 GCA_963932465.1 Maratus speciosus | reverse complement strand
AAATTTACTATGAGATATACCAATGGAAAAAAAGGGAGAAAATGCTTTTGTGTTAGTTTAAAAGTTTCGGTAATTTTACTCTTAAAATGCTTATGCTGCACTTGAATAATTGTAAATTTTAATATATTTTGTGTTTGCTCTGGTATATGTAAAAAAAAACATATATTGCTTTGATGCTACGTTTCTGGTTTAAATTACATTTAAGAAACACATTTATCATATTTTGACATTATATGTACTTTTCATATGTTTAAAGACATTTTTAATATTTAAATATCAGAGAAGTCTTTTCAAGATATAACAATCAGTCAGTTTTTGCTATGTAAATATGTTTAACGCTTTTGGTGACACACCCATATTAATACATTCATAAAAGTTTCTCCGTAAAGCGGCAAGAATTTATTAAGTTGTTCATGAAAGACGGTTTCTAAAATGGCACCTATGCATTATATTGTTTAAGATAACACTTTCAATACTGGTGTGTAAAAATATGTCTTCCCCCTGCAATAGGTGCCACAACAGACAGCCCAAGTTCTCCCTCAACCCCTACAAACCAATGGATAATAAAGTATGACAACTGGAGTGGAATCATTGACCATAAACTCGCAAAAGACAGACCTTCAAAAATACGTAAAACGTTATTCTTGACCGTTAAGGAATAATAGCACTCTCATAATTTTGAAAAACGAAAATTACTGAAATATTATTTATACTAATTTTCCTTGTGGAATTACATAACCTTATGTTAATCCAGAATTTCTCCCATGTTTTAACAAGTGCAGGGCGCTGCTGGTGAGAAACATGAAATTTTTAGATCACCAAGGACACTTTCTAGATACTCAGGAGCCTTTTTTAGATTCAAAAGGTAAATTTTAGGTTCCCAAAGGTGCTTATTAAGGATCCTTATATATATATATATATATATATGTAATAACCTAGCTATATATGCATGTGTATATGTGAGTTGTGCCCAATATACTTTTGTATAATAAATAACATTCAGAAGGAAAGAAGATGCTAATAATTTTTCAGCCCCTGTAATCATTGTTTTACTACCTTTTAAATAGATAAAACAGCTGATATCAACATGGAAACACTTGAAGCAATTTGAATATTTTATTTATTTCTACTATAACTTTTTTTATTACTGTAGTAAAAACAATTTGCTCTTTGTAGAATTAATTAAAGAAAATCCCCAAATTTTTTGCTTTCAAAATTCTATAATTATTTTTATATTTGTATGTCTTCGAACAGCCCATTTAATATTTACTATTCTGTCAGATCCAAAACCTGCTACAGAAGTGAGCTCGAGGGATGCACTTGTATTTTTGAAGACATAAGCACTGTTCCGCAAGAAAAGTGATAGCCCAAAAATACTAAATTTCACCAGAAAGGCAAAAGAAGATTGGTTTTGTTTAACTGATAAAACTATCGCACTTATCCTGAATACAACTGTAAAAAGTTTTTGAACAAAGATGAAGAGATTAGGAGGATTGAGTAGATTTATTCATCTCTTTCACTCTTTACTCCCAGTCTCTAGTGGCAATGTGACAGCATAATTTGGTTGTTTTTGGATAGCTACACTTATGACACTTTTCCAGTCGCAAGACTCAAAAAGTCAGACTTATTATTGCAACAATACACAAACTGAATATTTGGTTTTGTGTTACTTTACTTTGCAAGTGAGCGATATGTCCATTATAAAGAATTGCTTATACTAATTACACAAACCTGCAAAATTAGGGTTGTGTCATATCGCTTAACTCTTGATAATTGATTCTTATATATTTTGTAGTGCTGAATCCGAAAATGGCCGTCAGTCTTTACCATCACGTCAGGATTTTTTGCAATTTTCTTACTTTATAACTTTGAAATTTACGATTTGCGAAAAGTTCTGACATGATGGTTAAAATGAAGGTTATTTTCAGATTTAGTGCTAAAAATGCATAAAAATCAATAAAGTACATAAAAATTAATGATCAAAATTTTAAAAACACAACCATCACATCTATTTTATAGTATCAGAATTTTGCTATGTTTTGACTTTGAAATTTACGATTTCCAAAAAATCCTGACTTGATGGTTAAAAATGAAGGTCATTTTCGAATTCAGTGCTAAAAACTATGTAAAAATCAGTTATCAAAAGTTAAGAAACGCAACCATTTCCTGTATCTTTCAGTATCAGATTATCTCTATTTTTTGACATTTTATGATTGAAATTTACGATTTGCAAAAAATCCTGACGTGATGGTTAAAAATGAAGGTCATTTTCGGATTAAGCACTAAAAATTACACGAAAATCTATTATCAAAAGTTAAACAACACAACCATCGCAGGCTTCTGTTATCAATGCGTATTTATTAATTTCAACAATATTAACAATTAATATTGGTCGTGTGGTGGATAGTATTTTTGGAAATACAGAAGTTCATGAGATGATAGACTAGACATACAATATTTTACTATAGTATTTCGCTTCATTAATTAGAAAAAATATGTATTGAAATCGTGTCTATTTTCATTGTATTGTTTGGTGGTTTTGTTTTTAAAGTCTGATACAGACTTGAAAATAATTTATGTCTGTATATTTATGTATAATTTTGAATTAATTGCCTGAAGTTTGGCTCTGCAGGTACAGAACTAAAGATCTGCATGCCACATTGTTAGTACCTCTGATATAACGAATGAGGTGATATGGGAGGATTTTGCAAACATGTTATAAAGATTAAAGTTTATCATTTGTATAATAAACAGAAATTATTCCTTATCAGTCTAAATTTTCATTTTATTTTTAGATAAATCTAAGGTATCTGAAGAATGAAAATTTTTATAATGAAACAGGTAGTCCAGGGGAAATATACCAAAAAAAGGGGTTAACCTTGCAAAAGGTCGGATAGAAGATTTTTTTTTCTGAATTGTTTATAATGAGGCCAACATTAAGAAATCAAGTTTTCCAACAAAATCTCTTAAGGCTAAATTTTCTGTGGCCAAAAAACAACAAAATTTTGGGACCTGTTTTGATTTTTTTTTTTAACTATCTTGAGACCCGTTGCCGTAGCATATTATTTGTCAATTACAATATTAAAGAAGATAAAATTCTTTACAACTTTCATATTTACAACTTTTTATACACTCAATAGGAAGCGCATAACGCCATTTCAAAATTAGGACAATTTTTTCAATTTTCTTAAAAACCGTGAAAAACGTAGTTCTGCCCCGATTATTCAAATATTTCCCACGGATTTAATCGTGTATGTCAACCTCTATATATCGGTAACAGTAAATTATGTGTTTCAAGGTAAAAACTAGCCCTTTTTTTGCACCTGTATCAAACATAGATTTTGGCGTCCCCCCCCCCTCCTCTTTTAAAAAGAAAATTTAACTCTAGAATTTTAATAATCTCTAATAGCTGGATTTTGAAAATTTTAGTGTGTAATCATTAAATATGTAATGCTGAACTACGTAATCAGCTTTGCCAAATGTTGATTCATTAAAACCTTGAAGACCGAACCGAAAAACATTCCGCTTTAAACAGGTTTCCATCTTAACAGGTATAATTGTTCATATTCTTCCTCTTGAAAAAATATTTTTTTTCTTTAAAACAGGATTCCGTATATACAGATTTAATTTTCAAAGGTTTTACGGTAGTTGTAGTATTGAGGTGTTTAAAGTAACATTTATATGAATTATGGGACTAGATTAGTCACACGAAGACATTCGCAAGGTAATATTAAACCTATGGGAGCGTTCTTGACAAATATCTCCTTCGCATTTTGTCACTTTTTAATAATTTTTTTTTCATGGGATATCTGAGATAAATACCTAATGTTGTGGTTTTGTACTTTTTCGGGTTTGGTTGCATTTTTTTTTTTTTTAATATTAGGACACTTTCATTTTCTAGAAAACTGTTAGGAACCTGTTCACAAATTTAAAGTATTCTGTTTGAGCTTTAAAGCAATTAATAGATAATGTTAAATTTTATATATTTTTGCATGCTAAAATGATATAATTTCTTGTTATATTTATTGATGTAAGTAGAGAAAAAAAATGACAATATTTTTTAAAACTAATCTTTTAAATATTTTTATGAAACTAGTGATCTCAAATATTTTATTGACAGAATTTTTAAATTTTACAAGAGATAAATGCATAACATTAGTTAGTGAAATAATCTGTTGTCATTTTTATTGTAGCTATTTTATAAGATAAAAGTATTTCTTACATAAAAGATATTTATTTTTTGAGTCCCCTCTTTTATATGGAACTACAATCCAATGTTTGAGATCTTTACAACATTAAAACATATGTTATCAATAATTGGTAAATAAAATATACGATTGTAGTGTGGAATAAAATATGTTTTCGCAAATTTTCATAACTATCCCATCGATACCTGGAAAAATATGTATGAATTATAAAATTATTAAAATTAAACAAGAATTCTTTTTCAATTGAAACTATCGTGTCAATAAGTTACTAAATATTGAAGTATTCTTTTAAGTAATGCTTTGATGTTAACATTGTATACACTTAAAGTTACCGTTTAAATATGAAAATTGTCTCATTCATGTACACTCTGCCCTTCTTTTAAAATTATATAAATTTATTGAATATAAAATGTCTGTTGAGATGAAAATAACGAGGTGAGTGTGCAAATAATAGATAATTTACTGCTATCAATTTTTAGAAGTCGACATACACGATTAAATTCGCGGGGACGGGGAACATTTGAATAATCGGGGCAAAACTACGATTTTCACAGTTTTTAGGAAAATTGAAAAATTTGTCCTATTTTTGAAATAGCGTACTGCGCTTGCTATTGAGTGTATAAAAAAAGTTGTAAATATGAAAGTTGTAGAGAATTTCATCCTCTTTAATAATGTATTTGACAAATAACATGCTACGGCAATGGGTCTCGAGATATTTAAAAAAAATAAATAAAAAAAAGTCAAAAAATTTTGTTTTTTGGCCACAGAAAATTTAGCCTTAAGAAATTTTGTTAGAAAACTTGGTTGTTCCATGTTGGCATCATTATAAACAATTCAAAAAAAAATCTTCTACCCGACTTTTTTCAAGGTAAAATGTACATTTCCACTGAACTGAGATGCCTCAGGCAGTGAAAAAGATTGTAAACAATATAAACTTCTCTGATAAAGTAATAAGAAGAAACAGCTGAGAACTTGTAAATGATTGTCCTTGGGAATTTTATCAATGACTTCTTATGTTTAGAGGAAATCTGAACTGTGTATAATTTTCAATGCTACATTATAGCTTGCAAGCACATGCAATATTTTCATTTCAACATCCATCAAATGTTGTTCTGTAAACTGATGCTGTAATATGTATACATTGCTGCCAACTTTCATGCTTCCTGTTACTATAAAAATTTAAAAGAAATTTTTGACTTATTAAGTTGCAGGTAGAATTCACTTTTATTTCTGATGAAAGAGCATAAAAGCTGGCAGTTATGCACATAATTCAGATTTACTCTAATTTATTTTTCAATAGGTGGTATTCTCTGTCATAAAAATGACTTGGTGACTGTCTTCTGCTGTTCTCATGTACTGCAAAATTCCATTTTATGCTGAGGAGAATTTCAACCCTTCATTACTCATTATATAATGCATCTTTCAAAATTTGGTTTTCGCCTTAAGAATTCTGATATCAACATCCAACATTTGATATCATCATTATCCATCTAAATTAAATTTATTTTTAAAAAGGCAATTAATTTGAATAAGATTTATTGTCTTCTTAATAGTATTTTAAACTTATCAAAATATTTTTTAATGTAGCATGCTGCTATTGTACTTCAGCTTTCTTATGGTGAAAATCAAATTTTGAGATGTGTATTAGTTAATGAGCAATTTAGTGTTAATTTCTCACAAATCAAAACACACGATTTTACGATTGTTGGGAATAGCAAAAGACATACATTTAAGATTTTTTCATAAAAATAGGAAAACTTTAAATTTATTTGTAGAACTTAGTTTTCGATTAATTTAAATGTCACTAAAATCTTTAAGTCTGACTCTGGACTGAAGAAGATTCACTCAGACTTTTATCCATTTTGGTTAATAAAATCAGTACAATGTTAGAGTTAGGGCAACACAAATGTGCTAATTTTGGAATGTCCGACCTGAGTTCGGGCAAGAGAAAAATGCTTTGCACCTACACATTGCCGGTTATTTCTCCTCATTTAGTCAGACACATAGCATTCTAAGAAGTTTTCGCGTACGGCTGAATTCAGAGTTTTTTCATCTGTTTTTCTTATTTACAGCATCTTGTTTTATGCAAATGTGTTGCGCAACATAATTGTTTTCCATTTTTGGCACGTTTTTCTCGAATATATATGTCACAGGCAAGGTGTTAAACATTGTGGACCCTACGTTGGGTTAACAATCTAACTGGGAGATGAGCTACATAGCACCTCAGGGTCCAATGTTAAGAAAACAGACTTGAACACTGCAGACCCTGATCCTTAATTAACCATAAAATCATAGGTTTAGTTTAATTTTTAGAATCTTTTAAGAGCATGCAAACAGAATTTCTTTCTTTCTCTTGCAAATGTTATTGAATTTATTCAAAACTACACAAACAATGCTACAAACACAATGCTTATCATCCAAATATGCATTTTTGAAACTTAAATTTAATATTTTCAAAATTTCGTATATAAATTGGAAGTTTCTCGGACATTTTATCATTGATGAATATGGTAATAATACTTTTAAAATTAAAATCTGTCTTTAACTGAAATTCACTAAACATCTTTCTTTCATTTATCAGAATGTTCTGATATTTCAGAAATGAGGAGGGAATTGAAACATATACAGGGTGTTCCACTAGAACAGAGCTTCCCAATCTTTTTCCTTTCACATATCCCTTTCTTAGCCTTTTCATTTCGAAGTACCCCCATTTCTCATACACACCCCTCCACACAACTAGATCACACAAACATGCTTTTTTCATTAGTTATCATCTGATCACAACCATATAATAAAACGATGCAAATTACATTGACTTATCCAACATTTTTGTGACTTTTCTAACAATTTTTGTAATTTCTGCCATTGCAAGTATTATTTACACTTACCCCAGGTTGAGAACCACTGCACTAGAAGATAGTAGTTCTGAATCAGCTCAGGTAACTCAACTTTACTTGACTTGTTCTAGTTGATGTAATTTTTTTCACTGTGGGTTGGGCTCAATGTTTTGGGCTGGCTCAATTTCAAAAAAGTCTACAATATTATTTCGGATAAGGAAAGCAACTATATATTTGAGCAACTATGAGCATGTATATATTTATTTTTTAACATAAAAGATAAATTGATATTAGAGATAAAATTGTAGGCTGTCCTTACATAACATCGTTGAAATATAGTATAATTTTATTCTTTTTCGGGTTCACTTGAAATAGAAGATTTAGTTTCAGGTGGTTATTAACAGACTTATAAGACTAATAATAAGATTATAATACTAGGAGGTAGGCCTTTAAAATTTTGGTTTTAGAAAAAAAGTACAAGAACCTGCATTTCAACTTAGTTTGGATCTGAGGAAGAACATTTCCAGCTCCTCATGTGATTATTTCAGTTTATAAATATATATGTTACATGTAATTGTTTTATTTGCTTTTGTACCTTTTACTAAAACCAACATTTTCTGAAACTATCTTCTATTGGGACATAAAATCCTGCACAGAAGGTACAAACCGGCATGAACTTGAATTGAATTCTGCTTTATGACAACCCAAAACGAAAGAAAATGTATCCATAATTTTACACAATTTTGGAAATATTCTTCTATCATATCGTAAATAAAATTTTCATCTTTTGTGAAGAAAAGGTAATACAGTAAAATCTGTCTAAGGCGGAATCGGTTGGGACTGAGAAAAATTTCTGTGGTAGACAATATTCCATCTTATGTAAAAAAGCTCCCTCCTCCTCAAAAAAAAAGAAAAAAACTCGATCTTTGACTATCTTTCATTGATTTTCCTGACTCGAAAATCGATTGAAAACTGAAATTCTGAAAGATTCTTTGTCTTTATAGATAAATAAGAAACGCTATTCAATTTCTTAGTACTGCTGTAATACATGCGAATTGGAAGTTTACACACGCACAAAATAAATAAATAAATAAAATAATAATAATAGACTTCGAGAATGAGACAATGTTTTTATTTTGAATTTAAGTAGTACAACCATAAAGTATAATATATTGTACTTTAGAAGATATATATTTTCATAAATTTGCATTCTACTAGAAATAACTTTTAAATGCAATTTTGTATAGGAAAAAATGACATAAGTAAGAATTATTTAAAATTTAAACAGTTTCTGTTTTTTTGAATTAACTTTTTCAAAGTGTTACGGAATTTAACTAACATCCTCGACATTGAGTATTTGACTTAACAAGTTTAAAGTGTGATAAAAGAAATGCCTTTTTTAAAATTTCCCTTTTTCCACCTTATGCAAAATTTTGGTTTCGGTGGGACCTTAAAATCCTTTCCGTTTCCGCATTAGACAGATTCCGCCTTATGCAGCATAAATTAATGTAATTTTCTATAGCTTCGCCGGGACTTGAAGAATTTTCCGCGGTAGACAGATTTCCGGCTTATACAGAGTCTGCCTTAGGCAGAATTTACTGTACATACAAGTTCACTGATATCCAAATATATAGTTTTTCATCAAAGCAATATTTTCGACCTGCTTTTCAAATATGAGGAACCCTAACCTCTTCAGTTCTGAAGGTAAAATAATAATACAAATGCTTATTCATCGGTTTTTTCCAAACAAAATGACATCGTAAATGACAGAAAAGATATCATTTCTGAAATGGATTCTTTAGGCGCTTAGTAATTTAGGTTCAAAAATATGGATCTAAAACTACTAAAACCCTTAAAACATAAATTTAACCATTAATCCAAATTAACGCAATCACAAATTTAAGAGCTTTAAACAAGTAGATAATCTACAAATACTCAAAATTTTTTATTGAAAAAGATTTAAATTAAATACTTATGAAAATTTCTCACTTTCTTGGTCATACTGTCTTTTGGTCATTATTAGGCATTTTGTAAACTCACATGAAAAAAACATTTATTTTATGTGGGAATCAGCTTAGATGCTGCCGTTTATTCGTTTGCTTTGAACGAAAAAACATTCAGCTAGTAAGAACTGGTGTGAAACTGTAAAAAAATCGGATGTTTTAGTTTTTATAAGGAAAAGAACAAAGGTCCCCGAATGGGGATCCAGGGACCGAAGAGGTTAACCATTACACTCACCTGAACCCAAATCTGAATCACAACAGGAAAAAAAAGTTTCTGCCCAACTCAAACTGAAAATTTTATTTCAAATTAACATGAAAAACGACCTACACCTGATAAGAAAAAAAAATCATCCACTCCAAACACTGTAACTTGAACTCTAAATGGTATAAAAATAGCCCATATTCTAATACAACTATAGAAAAATAGCATATTATCTCTAATATCAACTTTATATTTTATGTTGAATTAACGCACACACATATATATTGTATATACTCATTAAACTTCAAATATCTGTATCAACAGAACCTGCAATGTAAAAAAACTGCATGGGCCCAACTAGATGCAGGTCGCTATCACGTAACATAAAATTAGAGAAAAAAGGAAATATTTTCTGATACTAAATATAATTGAATTATACTCCAAATAATATAAAGATACAAAATACTGAAGACAAAATTTTATTAAATCTCAGTTTACAAATGTTAATTGAAGTTGAACTATAAATAATAAGACTACATACAGTATAGTCTATTGGCACTATACTGTCTATTATATAGTCTATTAACACTACTACTATATAGTCTATTAACAATAGGTCTGAATTCTACTATAGAAACATAGATTGGAAATGACTCTCGGAAAATTGCATCTGGAGTGCAACTCATGAGAAAATTCATTTGATGAAATATTGGCTCGTCTCATTTTGTTTCACAGAAGTATCTCTCAAATATTTCATGAGTCGAAAAAAAATTATAATGAAGAAATATTTTGTGCTCATTTTCTATATAAGTTACAATTAGAAATATAATTATAAGTAAATGTTACACAAGGTTTATTTTCTTTGTTCCTGAAATTTAGCATTACTTAATTTTTTACCACTAATTCATATAACAATTTCTACTGAACTTTTCTGCTTGTCAACTGTTAAAAAAATCACCACATTTTTTCCCTTTCTCTAATATTTTTTTAGTAGGATTCTTTTTAAATTAAATCATTCTATAGTTAGATGTAAAAGCAAAAGTTTTTCAATAATATGGAACTCTACAGTACTTAAATATTACTTAAAATTACAACATTTTATTCAATACAACTTTTAGAAAAACAATGTTGGCATGAAAATACATGAATGACAGAAATGCAGAATAAGTCTTCAGCTTCATTTTTTAAGATGTATTTATAATGTGTTTTTAATGTTTCTTTAAGTTCAATCTTAATATAGGTACGTTCATGCTACCGATTTTCATCATGTCTAATATGTTCATTTGGAAAAATCTTCAGGGGATACTTTTTTATTTTTTTGGTGTCATTTCAAAATAAAATGTGAAGTTTTTGGACATTAGTTTAATCTTTAATAGTGAGGGCAACATATCTTTAAGGAGCACATAATTTTTTCCATAAGACCAAAATATCTTCACTGAAAAGTATTTTTTTTTTTTTTTAATTTTGAGCATTAATTAACATGAGAGGATTAATATTAATATTTTTTTAAAAGATTGTTTCATACAGCCAACTCTACAAATGGCAACTAATTTTCTTTATTATTTAGTCTACTGCTATTTCAAAACAATAATAATGTAACTTAATGATATATACCATGAAAATTATTTTTTGGCAAGCATTATAGGCAAGATATTAAAAAATAATTACTGGTGGCAGCTTGATATGTGCAATAAGTCCGTAAATTCAGTTATTGTTCTTTTGTGTCTTAAGCACTTTTATCAAACGTTTCTTTAAACAAGGGCTAGAAATGAAATTTTAAAAAAATCAGGATTCAATTTCCACAAATTTTTATGACATATAATATACAGTTTAAAAAACAATAGTATAGATCAATTAATTTTTAGCAATTGAAAAAATTCATGTAGTTATTTAAATTTGGGAAAATTACAAACTAAATATTTGAATGACATTATATATGTTCGTGTAGTTTTAATTATGAAATAGATTTAAAGAAAAGTGAAAAAAGTACACAGTTTGTAATTATTCAAAGTAATTTAATACAAGTGAACCAATTTTCTCAACAAAATAAAAAACTTTCTTTTGCAATTAGAATTTTCTATTATCCTAATAACTTTAAAATCTATATAAAAAAAAACAGATAGACTTTATCAGAATTGGATATGAGCAAAGACATTTACAGAGAACTTAGCAATATTTTAAATGTAGCTAATATTTTTATAAAAAAAATTGTTGAAAAGTAAATTCTTATTTCTGAAAGCAAATGAATATTTTTCTTGTTTTCAGAATGTTAGTAGTGGATATTTCTTTAAATTGTTTGCAATTTAGGACAATGATAAAAAACTAAGGCATTTTATGTATTATTGTAGGCTGTGAAATCTTTTAGATGAGTTACTTTCACCGTCTTCTAAATCTCTCTTATCGCACTGAAAAATGGAGTCGTCAGACTAGCGAAATATTTCATCCCATTTGTGTTTTTTTGTTTCAAAATGCTCTTTAAAGTAAGAATGCATCATATACATTTTGAATTCCTCTTTAAATTTTAACATTGCGGTTTTTGATGGAGAGCATTCTTGAATAAAGAAGTCAAGAAATTCCCATTCATTATGACGTATCGAATATTGGCAAAAATCTGTTATTCTATCACTGTAAATAAGTTTCTCTTTAACTGTAATGGTGGTATACTTAAGGATTAATCTGATGTTCTCTTTATCTTTAATATCAAGCAATGACTATAGTAGTTGAATTTTATCAATTTCATTTGTAATCGAACTTTTTAGAGCATTAGGGCTTTTTTCCCAAAATTCTTTGAAAAGTTTTTGATAATTATAGTCCTTATAGCCGTCTTTGACTTTATGGATAATGTCTCCCAATATTTCGTCATAATTTCTTTTTGATAGAAAATCCCACATGCAACTTGCTACTCTAATGAAAAAGCTCTGAAAAGGCCATTGTAGAAAACAATGCAATACTCTACAAGGGTTATTTTTAAAAACTGCCATTTGTTGCTTTTCATCCATTTTTGATAGGAAAAAACATAAAAAATCAGCATTTTCTACATATTTTGCAGCCGCTATCAAGGACTCTTCTCTTTCAGCCGGGATAAGCTATTGTAGGAAGTATTCAGCTGCTACTTTATTAGAGGAAAGCACACACAGGCAAAATTCATCTTTGTAAGAAATGTCTGAATTGTCCAATTCACTTCTTATTACATTATGTGACCAAAATCTAATTGTTGGAAGTTTGTACCAATCAGATTCTTTGATATCTTGTTTGATATCCTCAGGCATCTTGCTCCAAAATTGGATAATTTCGTCCTCCAAGCAATAAATACACGCTAGTATGTAGTGTGTAGATATATCCAAATTCTCATCTTTAATTAAAACATCTGTTGTTCTTTTTCTATCTACAGTACCTTGTGGAGTCCAACAAAGTTTTTCAGGTAGATTTAAACGAAGATGGAACAGTCTGGTATGGAATATCATCCATCGTTCTATTTGTAAGCCAACAGGCTTAATTAAACCTAACACATTCTTTCTTAAAAGTTCTGGTAGTGAGAGCTGGGTTACTTTTTCTGTTACTCGTTCTTCTATTGCCTCCCATTCATTACTTGAATACAGATCACTAAAATTGTGTTTTGCTATTAGGGCCCTAACATCAATCTGGTTCCACAACGAAATGACAACTTTGGCAAGAGCCATATGCTCCAGTGAGGGCTTCAAAACAAAGTTCATGATTAGTCTATTAGAAGCACTTACTTCCATAAAAGACTCATTGATTTCAATAGGAGAAAAGGTAAAAATCATGAGTTATGATGTCAAAAGGAATTATTTCTTCATATTTCTTTTCTATAAATTTATATTAGATTTTTCTTTTATTTTTAGTCATCTCGAAATGAATTGACATAAATCTAATATTTGTAGATTACTGCAATCTTATACTAGTCTATAAAGTTAAATGCGTAATAAGCAAGGGGATAGTATTCCGATTCCTGGTAAAATAAATCAGTGTGTACAGATAAACACAGAAATTTCAAAAAAATGTTAAATTTGGAACTGAAGGTTGAGTTAGACATTTTAGAATGTCAATAACACAAGTATGATGATAAGGTAGTTAATAATACTTCCCTGAGTATCATTGACAGCAATTGTGCTTCTTGAGGTATTAGCTGGAGTACCGAAAACTCTAACACTGGTTAAAAATTGGAATACTGCTGAATTATTGAAAGACACACCAAAGGAATGCGACCTAGAAGAATAAGTAAAATACCATTTAAAGAAAATGTGAAACCCTGAAATCTAAAGAAAACAGTTATTTATTTGTTAAAAAATGGGATAAACAGTATAAATGGATTTTGAATAACAAATTTTATTTAATAAAATGTGTCATTTCTATGCAGTACTTCTTTGATTAAATCTGATTTAAATTTCAAGTAAAATTTCTCATTGGAAATATGCATATTTCATGTGGACAAAAAAATGGGAGGAAGGTTAGTGTCACAGGTGTCAACGTTAATAAAGAAATTTAGATGCAAGAAACATAAAAAAGGTTACATTTATGTGCAATTGATGATTAAAAGAAAAAATTATAGCCCTCAAACTTCCATCGCTAAATTGCAGTAGAAGAAAACCCAACCATTTTACTAGGGAAATGTTTTTGCAATTTATATTAGAAAAATAAGCTTAAAGGGTCCTGCTCATAATAAATTTGCATAGAAATTTGAAAATTTCAATATGAACATTTGATTGTCATATAGTATATTTGGACTTTCAAGTACATTTTACCATTGAATACGAAATAGGAAGATATTCAGTCAAATAGTTTTAAAAATATGAAGACTTAAAGTTTATATTTGGTGATATTAAATTCCATTTTAATCAATGAAAAACAGATTGCAATATAAGTAGTTTTTTTTAAAAATAACTCAGAAACTATATGCCGGAATGAGCAATAATTTTTGATTCACGAATTTGAAGCTTCTAAAAATAGTTTTTCTGTTAAAAAAATCATAGGTCGAAAATTATTTTTGAAAACATAGATATTTTAAAAGTGAATAAAAAAAATTATGAACTGAATTTCTATAAATTTTTTAAGAATTCTAAGAATTTCTAGAAGCTTCCAAAATTACAACTCATCTGGAAAGTAGTTTGAAGTTGCACTTAAAAAACTACCTCCACTGAAATATGTTCTGCAACGATTAAAAAGGAATTTAACACTACAAAATTCAAATTATGCTTTAAAATTCTTAAACTATTTGACCACTTGACCTTTTGTTTGGTATCCTAAGGCAAAATTTACCGAAAAAGCCAAAAATGATATGAAAATTAAGTGTTTGTATTAAAAATATATCAGAGTTTGGTACAATTTCTATCAAAAAATGACCCGATAAGAATTTTAATTTATTCTATCTATACTAATAAAAGAATGTTTTGCTCTGTGGGTGCATCTGGTGTGCGATGGCTAGCTAAATCTACAATATGTACAATGCTGAAAATTTGTGTGAGGATAGTTAAATCCTCTTCTTGTGCACCTGAGGCTCAAAATTTAAAAATTTTGATAATTAGCAGGAATATTAATTAAAACTCATTAAACAGACTAATTAAAAGAACTTCTTTCTTCAAAACCACAAGTAGACTAAATGTGAACCCCGATGCGATGCTCGTGCAAAACTGCCCAAACAAAACGCTACTCTTTGAATTTTCATCGAGGCTAAAGTTTTGTAGAAGGACAATAAACCCCAGATAAGAATACAGAGGTTTTGGAGGTTATGAATGCTACAGTTTTGCAGAAGAAAAATAAACCACAGAGATCATAATATGGAGGTTTTCAAAGCCACTCATATCTTACAATATCTAGCAGCAAAATTCTATTCAATATTTAGCAAATTACTTAAATTCTACTTTGAATCCATCGCCCCCTCGAGTGATATATCTAGAAATAGGTTGAATAACAGTTTCGTTCGGATATAGGTTTGCTTATAACAGAGTACTTTCCCTGGCAGTGGAAAGTGAATGTAACAGATTGTGTGTTCAGAATGCCTGTTATACAGTGTTGCAGGTAGCATGCACCAGTGTCAGATGTTCTATTAGAACATACTGCACCATTAATTAAGTAGTGGTTAACATTATTTCCGATTCGTTATTTCAGCAAATTTCTTATTTGTGTCCCCTCTCCCTCTACTAACATATCTCCAGATAGGTTGAACAATGGAGTTTTGTTTTTGAATAGACTTTTCAATAATTTATCTCGGAAAATGAATTTAGTTTCAAACTTTTAGCCTAATGTAGTAAAATTTCTCCTGTGTGATTTTTGATTTTTTTTTCACATTTCATGCTGATTTTTTGCCATTTGTATTAAGAATTATATACCTTTTATCCTAATATAATAAATTCTGTCCTTGATTTTCAAAGTTATTATGAATTTTACGTTTCATCGTTATCTGCAGCGATTTTTTGATGCAAAATTATAAATTCTGTACTCTTTCAAATAAAATATATCCGAATTTCGTGCATCAATTTTCACACTTCATTCAATTTTCCATATGATTTTTAGAGTTTTCGTGCATTTTGCAAAGATTTTTTCATTTGTATAAGAAATCCTCGTTTAACCTTTTAACCTAATATAGTAATTTTATTTTTTTTTCTGATGTTTGTTATTTTAATGCTTTTTTCCTGCACTTTTTCCACATTGGTAAAAGGAATCTGTTTCTAATCTTTTAGCCCACCATAGTAAATTTTTCTCTCTTCTAAATGAAGTTATTCAAAATTTGTGCTGCAAGTTTTAAATTTTTTGCGATTTATAATTGTGATTTTTAGAGTTTTTTCCATTTTCATGCATTTTTTTACAGGCACGGGCAACGCTGGGTGGATCAGCTAGTATGACATGTATATAATGTAAAATGATTCTTCAGATAACCTTGGTGAGATCACAATTATGAATTCTGCTTTGACAATAAAGTATTATTCACTTTCTCAGAAAAGCAGAAATTCAAAAGAGTTGGCAGCTTTGATTTTATAATGTATATTACAAAAAAATAAGTGTTCAAGCTATGCCTAAATAATATACCTCTAGATTAATTCACTCAATTTTCAATAATGTTTCTCAAAAAATAATCATTAAAAATTACATTCAAAATATATTCTGATTTAGAGAGAATGAGACATGAAAGTTTCACTGAAATCTGAATTGTTCAGGCTGAATTTTTAAAATTATGGATGGTTTAGCATGGAATTTGTCAAACATGAAAATACAAAAAAAAATAATAGCAAAAAAGCAATTTATCAAATTACAATGACCATTTGGAAAAGGATTTTTTCGAAGACTAAAATTTAAGACATAAAAAATCGCACAGAGTTGATCATACATTACGTACGCCATGAATTAAACATTAATAGTGTTATTACACTTAAAAATTCCAAGCAACAAAAATCTCCTGCGACTCGTACGTATTATCCACCTGAAACTTATGTATTATCCAAGCATTTCATTGGCTATTTGGGAAAAGGCTTTTCCATCGTCAGGTTTCCAAGAAATCTGATGGATTCCTTTATATCGGAAATGCGGATTAAACCAATAAAAACCTTCAGATATGCTTTTGATTTCCCATTCTGATGAGAACAATAACCATTTTTCCAAATGATTAAAAAAAATGAATTGTAAATTTAGTCTTTTATTCATTTCCTTTTTTCTCTCATTCTTTGTTCATATTTTCACAATAAGTGCCATTTTTTACACATGAAACAATATGAAAAATGAAACACATGCAAAATAAAAGTTTGAATGCTATATGATAAAAATCAAAATGATTGTAAAATTCACAAAATAACAAAATTATACAATCCAGTTCACTTGCTACAAAATCAGTGCTTAGGGTATGGGAAGAGGTTAAACGTCAAGTCAAGAAAAATGCTTCATTGACTATTTTTAAAAAAGTGTATAAAATTACACGAGAAGTTGAAGGTAACTTATGGCTCTATCTTAACAAATTATCACCAAAGATTCAAGAAATATATACATGTTTGCCATTGCTTACTCGCATAAAAATTGTTGCCTTAACAGCCTAAAAAAAAATAGAAAATTGTCAATAAAGTAGCATTTGTACCAAAATAGCTACAGTTTTATTTTAAAAAAGGGGAAAAGAATATTCATTTTCTATAAAAATAAAAAAAACTATTTCGCGAAAATACGCATCTTATTTTACATATTTATTCTATCATCATAATTTGCTCTTTCTTTTTTTTTTTTTTTTTTTGCATTTGTACAATAAAATTAGACATTTATTATTTTAAAGAAAAGAATGTTTAAAATTAGCATCTATGACAAATGATCAGAATGCATTTCGGTTTTCCCACACTAAATTGAAATGAAAAGTACATGCTTGCTTAAAACATGTATGTTTGTATTACACTTGAGCAAAACAGTCAGTTAACTGCAAACAAAAAAACTTTTATCGAATGTTGACATACATAACTTTAATTCTATTTTGAAAACTACAATGAACTAAAGCAGAAAATTTGCCTATAATAAATAGTTTTAAAAAAAAGATGCATTTTATAATTAACAGGCACATGCAACTTTTATATGCATAGCTGATTAATTATTTAAAAATTTATGTAAAATAAAATAGCAAAATTGATAAATAGGTTTTATAGCCACCAATGTGTTAAATAATGCCATATAAATAAGCAACAAAGAACCACGATATTTTGAATTTTTATCATCAACATTTTAAACAAATTTGCTAATAAATTGAAAAATTGCGATAGAAAATTATTCGCTTTTAGTAATAAAGGCTTTATTAAAGCACAAGCAAATTGTCCAGTAATATAGTTCTGGACCCTTCGGTTTCTGTAGACCCCAAACTTAATGTGCAATTTCTAAAATTTGTATCTTAATCAGTTTCTGCAATAATTATAATCAATATTTAAAGACTTTTAGAATAAGATGAGATGAAAACAATAGAACAACATTTGAAACAACATTTGTACATTTATTGAACTATGCATTTATATAAAAATAGCAAATAAAGCCTTTGTGCAACAATATTAAAAAGCAGAAAAACCAACGTTTAAAATGCACAAATAATATTATTTGTGCATTTTAAACGTTGGTTTTTCTGCTTTTTAATATGCATTTATATGTTTTTATATGTCTATGGAAAATAAAGTTAATTTTTTGTGACAGCATTCGAAGGCCTCAAAGAACATTGACTGTACAGCAGGGGTGATGCTGAGTAAAAAAAAAAAAAAAAAAAAAAAAAATTCTGAAATTCTCAGCAAATTTCCTGAAAGCTTACAGTAGACAAAAAAGGAGGGGGGGGGAGGGGCTCCCAGCACTAATTATTTTTGTTGCAGGTCGGGATAACTCTGTCTTTGGTTCAGGTCGATTTCAGTCTGAATACAGATTCCTACATGTTGGGTTCAGGTTAACCTGATTTTTAAAAAGTTACTTCAGTATACTGCTTCAGATTAACCCTTCATCTACTGACAGTACTTATAAGTATCATTAAAATAACTTGTTATAACTTTCATTTAATACATCGATTAGTTCTAATACAGTTCAGAATGAGTTATAGATACATTACTTTATCTTGTCCCAAAAGCATTATTGGTTACACAAAACAAAAATATTTTTAAAAAGATGATTTCTTTTGTCTTTGCATATTTTCAGCTTTCTTGGTGTTTGGAAGGGAGGGGGGGGGGGAATTTTTCAATTCGATAATATTTCTATTGTAAGAACATTATATTTGTACATTTCCTAATTCTACAAAATACTAAGAAAAATATTTAAAATAAAAGATTTGAGCTGGGTTATAAATATTGCACAAAATCCCTATAAATTCAAATTTAATTAATCCTTCTAAACTCCTTTAAAAATTTATTAAACGATTATGTAAATCTTCTAAGGTAGTTTAAACAATTCACGAAAAATGCTTTAGAAGATAAAATTATCATGAATTCATAATTCAGTAGATAAAGGGTTAAAAACTATACCTATAATGATAAACATAGATATATGTGTGCAATTTTCTAAAAATACCATCATGCTTTCCCTGTGGCCATTAGGCAAAATTCGCCTTTTTTCGCGATCCTTTGATGGGATTTGCATTTTTTCCACGGCCCTTTGACGAAATTCGCATTTTTATACACAAGTACAGTATTGAAAGATGCATCAAAGAACACTAGACTGTATGTGTGTCCCTTAGTTTAATCAGTCCCCATAAGTAATACAGTATGTTAAATTTACAGAGGAAAAGACAGCAACAAATTCAAGGAGTTCAATAATAAATTCAACACCTATTTTGTATTGCCACATAAGAAAATTTAAAAGAAAACATTTGCCATATTAAAAAAATCCCTGCTGGCTCGCCTACAGACGCAGGTAGATTTCAAAGTAAAGTGCTAATTTCAACAACAAAAAATAAATAATGATTAGAGATAAACCACTTTAGCAATTTTATCTGGCCGTTTTTGACGAGTTTTTATTTCATTTTTATATAAGAGCTGATTTTATCAGAATCATGTTAAGGCGGTATTAAAAAAAATACAATTCCATGTTCAGGAACTCGAAATTTTCTGGCACATTTTCAGATTTATTTTTAAAAGAAAAAATATGAAATTTGCTGGCATGATATTTGAAGAGATTTTTAAGCAACCTGTGTTTTAAGTTTCCGTTCAATTAATTAAAACTTGATTTATAAACAATTTTTTTCTCAGTAAGACAATATTTTTCGTTTCCAACACGATCGCTTCGGGAAATTCGGTTCAAAATGCACACTTTGACATACTTTTTAAAAATATATTCTGCCTCTATAAAAAAAAAATCAACCATTCCGGTACATTATATAGTTTCAGAATAAGAGAATCTACCAATTGGGTGCGTTTGAGAGCAAAACTGAATGAAAAAGTAAGCAGTTTGGATTTGAATACACCCTTAATACGACGATTTTTTTACTTAAACCGCTATGCATTTTTAACTTGTTTTTTTCTGTAAGAATTGATCCTATCAAGCACTTGTCAATATAAATGTTATACAAGATAATATTAAGAAGATATGTAATAAATTCATGCGTATTTTACATCTTGTGAATTGACAAAGTTATGTATTTTTTTCTTTTTCAACCCTTCCTTTTTTTCAGTACAAATTGGTCCTATCAAAAACTTGTCAATATAAAAGTTGTAGATAATGTTAAGAAGATTTATAATAAATTTAATTGGATTTGATATCTTAAGAATCAATGAAGTTATGAACTTTTTTCTCCCTAAAACCATATTTTTTGCACCCTTTGAGCCCATTTTTTATTTTATCAAAAATCTGTAATAAAAAAATTTTTGGCCCAATTTTTAGAAGTAATAAAAATTTTAAACTGATTTGATATGTACAAAAATTGAGAAGTTATGGGGTTTTTTCGGTTTTCACAAAACCCTTCCCTATTTCCATCCCCTTGGTCAGATTTTGCCCATTAACAAACTTGACCGAGATTTTATGCATCAGTTTGGAAGAGATTTGTGCAGAATTACAGAAGTTATTGTGTCCATAAAGAAATATTATATATATATATATTCAGAAATTCCAACATAGGGGAGAATGTAATAGGTAGTATTTCATACGAAATCTACCTAACAGTTATAAAAATTACAGAAAAAATTTATATGTTTAATGTACTGTGCGATTTTATTTATTTTTGATTTGAGGATTTCATTGAAGTAAATTATTACATAGATTGTAGACATTTACATTATGGATGGAAGAAGATTAAACAGAGCAAAGCATGAAATGTCCAATGGCACGGCAGTTGTTTAATAGGAAAGACTAACATGCTGACCATCATAACACCAAAATTTGTTTGAGATCTCTGAGCTATGTTAAGTGCCATGACAATTTTCAAATTTTCCATTTCATATGAGTTAATTTTAACTAGAAATTTTATTTAATAAAATATTATTATTTTGTTACCAGAAATTTTATTTAATAAAATTTACATTATTTCTAAGTAGCCTTTATTTTAAATTGTTTATTAATTTAAATTTCTAATACAAAACATATTTTTGCAATGAGGCTATTTTGCCCATAAGCTATTATTAGGTTAGAAACAGACAAAAAGCTTGCAACTCAGTGAACAAATCTAAAGTGGATTGTATATGATTCATTAGACAGTTAAAAGTTTAAATACTCAGTGGAAAATTGAGTGAAATACACTGCAAAGAAAGTATGTCAAACTGGTTTACAGTCAGGGACCATATTGAGCATAATACAGGGTGGTTATAACTGAACTTTCCCTATAAACAGCATCATACAGTGCAAACTGGTGAATGACATGCAACGAAATTTGGTATATAGACTATACACAAGATGTGCTCACAGAGTTTCGAAAAAAAAAATTAGTACCAAAATGTCCACCAGAGGGCGCTTTTTCCAGAAGAAACATTAAATTTAACACATTAAACAGCCAAAACAAAGTCCAGAATTGTTAATAAATGTTAATATTGTTTCTGAATTCTGTTTTGGCTGTTAGTTATGTTGAATTTAATATTTTTCCGGAAAAGGCGCCCTCTGGTGGACATTTTGGAACTAATTTTTTTTTTCGAAATTCTGTGAGCGCATCTCGTATATAGTCTATATACCTAATTTCGTTACATTCCGTTCACTCGTTTGCGCTGTAGGATGCTGTTTATACGGGAAGTTTAATTATAACCACCCTGCGTATAAAACCATGGGTCATACCAAATAATAGATTTATATTAATATCACAGGATAGAATTTATTTTACATAAAAATTCAACCATGTTAAATGGATAATGATATACAAAGTTATTATAATTCCTTATTAAAAATAAATAAATAAATAAATAACTTGACAATATCCTTCATCAAACAAATCTTCAAAATTAGATTGTATTTTTTAAATCTTTAAAAATGCATGGCTCCTCACCAACAACACTAAAGTAATATGAATATTTTACTGGTTAACACACTGAAACAAAAATAAAAATTTCTAAAACTTAAAAATAAACGTTTGTAAAATTCTCGCAAAAAATCAGAAATTCATAAAATTTTAGTAAAAAATGAAAAATTCAAAAAATTTTCAAGTAAAATTTTGTTTTAGATTTTGGAATGCCGGGTAATGGGTCCTAAACTGTATTTACTTCTGCTTGTTAAGACCAAACAGCTGAAAAGTTTGAACATTTAATGTAGAATGCATGAATGATTTGCTCAACAATTATAAATAATAAAATAAATGAAACAGTTTGAGAAAAATACAGATATAAGAAGTAGATGCGCATTGTCCCTTTTTACATTAAAAAATGAGATAAAACAGAAAAGATCCAAAAAATGAATGAAAATGTGTAAATCTACCTTTGTGTTTTTTAAACACTCAGTTGTTCCAGTAGTACTGAATGCAAATGAAGTGAAGAATAATCCTGTTCAGCTGTTCTTCTCTATACTTTCAGCTAGGACCAGCACAAATTGTTGAAGAATTCTGTGAATGAAAGAAAAATTCAAGTTACTAAACAATGCAGAAAATATTTAAGATATGTACTTTGTAAGAAATCATGCAGCTAAAAGAACAAAAGTATAACAAACTTTAAAAGTATATTACATTATTTAAAGTATATTATATTTATCAATATTCTGAGAAATTTCTAGAAAAAAACCTTTAAAGTCATAGAAGAAATGTAACTCACAAACTAAGAAACATTAATTACCTTCTTACCAAATTATACCTTTAAAAAAATACTTCCTATGCCCCATTAAATTAAAACACAGGACTGTAAAATACTATGCACAGAAAACAAAACCAGTCAAAAAATATAGAAAATAATTGCTAAGAAAACAACAATGCTTGCATACAAAAGTTGACTAGAAAAATGTAATTACCCACAACATGCATAAAAATTGTTGCCAATAAGCTAAAAAGAAAAGTGCCCAGTTAAACTGATGGCATTAAGCTCACAGGCTATTCACACTAATTGAATATCATACTCTTATTTGAAAGAATAATACCCCTCGAAAAATAAAGAAATCGACAAAAACCTATTTAGCTAAATTTGGGGGGGATTAGCTCCCCCCATTTCCCCCCTCCATTTTATACTTAACCAATGAACTTCCAAATCTAATCAGGGAATCGCCTTATTAGAATAAACCGGTACACCAAATTTGAAGCAAATTGGATAATTCTGCATCAAAAACCCATTTATCTAAATTAAGAGATGGGTTTAACCCTTCGCCGCTCCTCCCCCCCCCCCTTTATACTTAACCAAATTATCCCCTAAAACTAATAAGTGCCTTATCAGAATGAACGTATATACAAAATTTGAAGCAAATTGGATATTTCTATCAAGAGTTATTGCATTATGTACACACATACGTAACATACAGAACCTGTGGGTGCAGCCATATTAGCTCTCAAGTTATATGGAAAAAGTATATACAGGGTCATTCATAATTCCCTCCGGGGTTTCGAAACGTTATAGTAAAAAACGAAGACGAATATGAAAAAAAGAAACATATGAAATTATTCCGAAACTATTCAAGTTTTAATTTAATTATTTTCCGGTAGATGGCAGTAACATCTGTATTGAAGTCAGTTGTAGTAAAGAAAAATGGCGTTTACAGGCGAAGAGAAAGCTTTTTGTGTGTTGGAGTTTGCAAAATCTGAATCAGTGGTGTCAGTTCAACGGGCCTTTCGTAATAAATATTGAAAACAGGGACCAACTGACAAAACAATTCATGTGTGGTACCGGAAATTTAAAGAAACGGGATGCCTATGTGACAGGAAACGAAGTGGTCGGCCTGGTCCATCTGCGGACACCATAGATCGTGTACGGGAAACGTTTTTAAGGAGCCCGACGAAATCAACCGCTAGCGGAAGCCGAGAATTGGGGATCTCTCAACCAACAGTGTGGCGAATTCTGCGAAAACGTCTTTGTTTGAAGCCGTACAGATTGGGACTGGTGCAAGCGTTGACTCCAGCAGATTGCATTTCTCGTTTCACGTTTTGCATTGATGTCCATGAACGTGAAACACTAATGTCGAAATTGATTTTTAGTGATGAAAGCACATTTCACATGTGTGGCACTGTCAACCTCCACAACGTACGCATTTGGGGCACTGGAAATTCCCATTCTGTAGTGGAACACTATCGGGATTCCCCAAAAGTTAACGTGTTTTTCGCTATGTCCTCCTCACGTATTTATGGGCCATTCTTTTTTACAGAGAAGACCATTACCGGTATAGTGTACCTGGATATGTTGCAGCTGTGGCTAATGCCGCAGTTAGAGGAACATGAGGATGATTTCGTATTTCAACAAGACGGTGCTCCTCCCCATTTTTTGTGTGATGTGCGTGAATACCTGAACACACACTTACCTCATTGATGGATTGGACGAGCTTCTGAAGATGACGTACCTCTTCTAAAGTGGCCTCCACGGTCACCGGATTTAACACCGTGTGACTTTTTCTTGTGGGGGTATGTGAAAGACCAGGTTTTTGTACAACCTATGCCACGTGATTTAGCTGACCTGCGTGAAAGGATAACACGTGCTATCAATAACATAGACAGTACCATGTTGAGTAGAGTATGGCAGGAACTGGACTATGGCATTGATGTATGCCGTGTGACCAAGGGTTCACACATATAACACTTGTAATGTATGTAAGTAAAACTTGAATAGTTTCGGAATAATTTCATATGTTTCTTTTTTTCATATTCGTCTTTGTTTTTTACTATAACGTTTCGAAACCCCGGAGGGAATTATCCCTAGTAGCAAATTGTGTCTGGCCCTTGAATGGCCTCTCATCGAAATCCGATTACACGATAAGTGGCCGATTATCGTATTCTCATCGGACAGGGATGATTTTCATCAGCAATTACTCAGAAATGTCTCATTGGCCTTAGATCTATGGATGATCGCAACCTGATGAATTTTAGAAAAAAATTTGATGAATCTCCGAGGAGTACGATTTCATGACGATGAATGTCCGATGACTTTTAGATGAGTTATCAAGCAAATTTTGATGAGAAAGCGATGAATTATAGATTGGTTGGTTGGGTGTATAAATGAAAGCGATTTCAGAATATTTATTTTCAGATTTTGCGAAATATACATACATTAAAATTTTAGGAGTTAGAAATTTAAATATGCTCACTTTTAATTTCTATTAGCTTTACGACAATCATTTGAAACAAAATATTTAAACAAAAATATCTAAATTTTGTTTTATTTTTTGAGGGGGGAGGGGGGCTGAATTAAAGTTCCATATTTTCTTAGTTTATTTCTGAACAAATACTACTCCTTCATTTAAATAATCCTATTAAATTCTATTATTTATCCTCTTCCTAGAGCCTTTTATTTTAAATAAAGTTTGCTTGCTGAACTCAAACTGATTTATTAAAAAAAAAGGCTCTAAAAAAGGGATTTTCCAATATTAATACTTAAAAAAGGGATTTTTTAAGTATTAATATTGGACTAACAATTACCACTGTTATTGTTTATCATTTTGTTTGATAGAAATATTTTAAAAGAATTTTGTTAATTCTAAATTATTGTTCTGCTTTGATAAGTTTTTGCCCTTTAAATTTTTCATTTAAAATGTGAAAGGTTATTTCTTTCATTTTATTCGACTTTAAGAGATGAAAAATGCATTGGGCCTTTTTCTACCAAGGTACATATGAATAATTCAGTAAGTTATACTATTGTATAAACACTCATAACTCACAAGAGTGCATATTTTTAAATAAGCATTTTTTGGAGGGGGGGAGGGTTAAGGTGGGATTCAGGTGTCTAATTAGGTACAATTTAGGTCTGTTCGGAGATCCTTGACAAGAGGCATACAAAAGAAAAAGGCCCTCACACCCTCCTCGTTTAAATAAAGACTGTCCCAAACACATACCCATATTTGCCAATAAGCCGTTTTTCCCCAAAATAAATACTTTGAACCAGAAAATTTATTTAATTAAATGTGTCTTGCCTCTATGTGGTAGAGATTTGAAATATACTTTATTTCATTAAATAAAATTTCTGGTTTAAAGTTTTTTTCTTCTTTCATTACGTGGGAAGGTGGTAATAAGTATGCTTATATTTTTTTTTCTTAAATATTTCATAATTCATATCTGTAAAGTATAAAAAATAAAACTCTTGAAGAAGCACACCGTAATAGCAGATTATATTTCTAAAACAAATGTATGAATTAGGTTCAGCTTTGCAAGTCCCATTTTTAATTCAAATCCATTTCATTTAACCCCTTGAGAAAGTGATTGTGTTCCTGTAATGTTAAATTCACACCGGATCTTTGAAAATTTTTGTTTCAAAATAAGGTAAAGCAATTTTACAAGTTTTTTCCATCAAAATTACAAAAATAAAATTTATTTAAAAGTTTCCGGTGCAAATCTTGATTAAATTTAGGTGGGATAAAATATATCCCATCGCCTCTCAAGGGGTTAATATTCACAACTTACACGTCTACGGTTAATTTCTTTTCTATTAATACTACCTAGATGTTTAAGGAAAAATCTTATGTCACGCTGATGCTTCAAGACTGTATTGTCTGTGAAAACTTCTGTAAAGTAGGTCTTTCCCCCTCTGAAATATTTGTATCTTTAATATGATTTAAGAAAAATAGATAGAAAAACTATTTTAATTAATATTTTAATAATTATTGATCAATCTAATTGCCCAATTTATTTGAAAATAACTTTTTGAGCCTTTCTGATAATTTTTTTCCCAAAACACTGCTGCGATGATTTTTTTCATTCAAAAAATTTACATAAATTTATATTCATTATGGAATTGAACTTCATTAGCACAGGATCAACATTCTCTGGAAGTGTAGGAAAAAAATTTTCAACACCTAAACTTACGCATCCAGATGCATAGGTCACAATAGTTGAATGCGAACAAATCCACACAACGTGGAATAAGGAAAGGCTTTAATGCTCATGATATTATTTAAAATGTTTAACTGTTTTTGTTTATTAATCCATAAATTTCATGACTGAAACAAAATTTAAAATACTACTGTAGTAGTTATACAGTCAAACCTCGTTAACATAAATTTCAAGGCAAATTAAAAGTTTTTCCCTCATGTTATCATCAATAGTTTATATTATTAGTAACAAAATCGTTGTATTAATTTTGACAGGCATTGTAGGAACAATTCATATTAAAAGTATACCAGGTTAATTCTGTACATGTTAATGAGGTTTGAATGTACTTTTTGTTGTTTAATAGCAACATCCATCTCCTGTTAGTTTCTGTTTCATAGCTGCCAACTTGTACGTATTTTTCTTACCACTAAAATTTTATAGAATTTTTTTATTTATTTAAACGTTAAAATTGCTTGAATTGCGGTGATTAAATTAACTAAAATTTTCTGTTACATTTTAGTGGTATGAAAAATCCGTACAAGTTGGCAGCTATGCTGTTTAGATATTAGGGCAGATGACTGAAAAAATACATTATCTTAATTCATTTTTTTTCAGTTTTATATCTCTATGCCTACATAAAACATCACATTAATGTTAGCTATTTTATCTTATTGTTTCTAAACTTGAAGTGTTGTTTTAAGAATCTACATATACTATCTGCATTTTTTAATTACTACATTAATAAAATACCCCAATTTCTAGTGCATACTCTGCTGATCAAACAAACATGTTTAGATCCAGAAATGTTAATAAATAAGATTTATCTTATTTCTATTTTCTACATATTATGCAACATATTTAAAGAAACTTTCTTGATGTAAAATTTATTGGATCGGCTGCAAACTATGTACATCTGAAATTAGAGTACACAAAAAGTACTTAAATTCTGTTCAATTAACTTGCTCATTTCATATAAATGTACTATTTGAAAGTTTTATTAAGGTTAAACAATGGCAGAAAAAAAAAATTGTTGCTTCTTCCCGTAACTCTTCATAGAAATCTAAACACAAATCTTCTAAGTTAAATAAGTTTCTGAAGCAATTTATTGTCACAGAATGATTCAAACGTGGCTGTGTACATTCACATCCCATAAAAAAGTAGAAGTAATAAAATATTTATTGAATATTCATGCATAAGAATTAAATGAGGACGTCAGTTTCAAAACTTGTCTTATCTAAAAGTTAAAAAATCGAGTTTTCTCTGTCATTCTATTCTACTGGTACTGGTGGACATGAATTGAGAAAACAATACAATCTGCAAAACACTAGCTTTACTGTGTATTTCTGGCATTGTAAAATCTTGGTTTAGAATGAAGACCAATGGACGTGATCAGAGGTTTTTCACAATTTCTGAAAATTTGATTTTCTGGATAAGGCGAATTTTGAAACTCATGTCCTCAAATATAGATAATAATTTCAAAAGCAAACTTTAATTAACTCTGATATAAATTTAAGATTTATTTATTTTTAAATAACACATAATATAACATACACATCAAAAGAAATTCAAGGTAAGTTTAAATATATAAGTGCATCAATTACACTGTTTATAATTAATGTTCCAACAGGAACAAACAAAAACTAATGCATTTAAAATAACTTCGGAAAAAAAAATCGCAAGGGAAGGTTCATCTGTATTTTCCATTTGAAGTCTGTCATCTGGGTAATTACATGAAGTATCTTGTTTTAGAAGTGTTCTAGCTAAATTATCAGGACGGAATGCCATCTTTTCTTAAATGTAGCTAACAAAACTGCTGACAATATTTCATTTTCTGCAGTGTAGAGAGGGGATATCATGAATGTCATCAGATGTAAAATGCAGTTCACAAAGCTAGACAAAAAGAGAAAAAAATAGTAAATTTTTGTGCATAATCATGTGTTGTGTATATACATATAAAACTGTGGTTTATTTCAGTAAGCTTTATTTAGTACCCTTGTATTTTATTTCAATGAGAGATATATGGGGTCATTCAAAAAAGTCCATTTTGAAATTTTTAAGAAAGAAAAAATATCTTTTGAAAAGGTTTGAATACTTATTCAAAAAAGAAACTGAAGGTGAATTTGGGATTTTGGCCCCAGCTTAGTATTTTTTTTTTTAAATCTTGGATTTTTTGGGTCTGCACAATTTGAAATAACAGCAAAATTGTAAAAATTTTAAGCCAAGATAGAATTTGTTAAGGCCAAACCTGAAAATTTTAGTCTGTGCAGACCTTTAATGTCTACTGTTATTTCAGTTAATTTTTCTATATACAAGTTAAAATTAACAAACATGAAACTTTCCAAATAGGAACCGGCAAATTTGCAAAGAAAAAAAAATTAAGACTTCATATACAAAATTACACTTTGTTTCTATAAACAGTTTCAGTGTTTAAATAACCATTTTACAAAGAGCCAATTTTGGAGATTTTCTTCAGATTGAAACCTGGTACTTATCAAGTATACCCTACAGATTTCACCCAAAATCTTATTTCAAACAACAAAAACCAGCTTTTTGCTATGAAGAAAAGGTGGTTTTATGATTTCATGGAATCCTCTATAATTTTCTTTAAAGGCAGGATACCATTCATTGAGCCGAAAAAGTAGGTCAATTTCATCCTCCCCCCCCCCCATAGAAAGAATAAAGTACCACAAAAACTGAATTTAACCAGTTATTATTCATAGTTTGTAGTATAACAGATATTTTTTATTATACAACAACCCCAGTAGCAGAAAATTCTCCATGTGCCTGTGACAGATACTTCAGGGACAAAAAATAATCTGCAGGTAAAATATTTTTACAATTGAAGCGTTAACCCTCCGACTGTCTTGGAAAAGGGCAAAATTGTAATGTTGTTTTCTCTGCATTTTGTTTTAAATGCTTAAAAAAAAATGATTCTTTGAACATTTTATAAAAAAACTTAATAAGGAATATGAATGCAATCCCTGGAAGTGATAATCACTGTTCAATGTATTAAAAATACATTAAATCAATAGAATTATATTACTTTAAATATTGCTTGTATTGCAGTGAAACCTGGAGCTTAGTGAACGTATTAACACGGGCTTGTCAGTGAGAATCAAGCAATCACTTACATGTAACGTTTTTAAACATTTTAAAATATTTTATTAATAACAATATTAACTTTTTGTATTAAGTAATAAAGAAAGAGCTAAACATAATACTATGAAGCAAAATAAAGGTCTGACGAAGAAGAATCTGCAAAAGAGAAAAGAAAATCTGCGAAGCTCGTCTCCTGTTTCGAACATTCTGCTACCGGGACAACAACTATTAAAACTGATGGCAATATTGTCAGTTGCATATACAACATTTTTAGCATGACATGTAAAATACAGTTTAAATGGATCACCCAATCATGTTTTTCTTTTTGGAAATAGCAGAATATTTTGCGGGCCCATCAGCATTTTACATATGTAATTATAATATATTCTTTGATCTACACTGAAGTTAAGAGATAAAAGTTTTCAGAAAAAAGATGACACTTTTTTTCTGAAAACAATTTCGCCCCCACCCCCCACCCCCCCCAAAAAAATTAAATATCAATGAACTGCTGTAAAATTTGTAAAAAGTTTACACCACCATCGTTATTTTATGTCACACAGACCTTTCGATTTGAGACACACTGCACGCAGATTGAAGAGAAAATTTACCATTTTGGCTTTATTTTCAGTCACACAGATAATTTTACAACATCTGTTTTATTTCAGGTCCAAGGTGCATAAAACCAAGCAAAAAAAAAAAAAAAATACAATTTTGTATAATTTTTATTCTTGGAAACCTGAGGAGAAAAAAAAAAGCCAAATTTTCACAATTGGGGGGGGGGGGAGGGGGAGGAGGAGTTTCCAATTTCGAAATTATTTATGTTTCCACAGAGATGAGGGAGAAGAGAGGGAAAAAGGGAGGGGTGAAAAAAAATAACAACAATTTAAAAAACAATTTATAAGCATTCAACGTTTATCTTTAAAAATCACATCTTTCAAAACTGCAAGTTTATGTAGTTAAAAAAATTTTTCATTACAACACGTTAATTTGGCATGGGCCCGATTATTGAAAATTCATCCTTTTGATTGACACTTGGATAAAAAACATGAAATGGTCCTTAAAAATAGACTTCTACACGGTTTTCTTGATGTGTAATCATAATTATATTTATTAAACCATTTGAAAATTTTAAATGATAAAAAGAGTAGGCATATAAATTTTTAAATACATTATTTTTTTATCTTTTCTACTTTTTAGTGTTTAAATATTTTGTTGTTGCAGATTCACAGTCAGTTGGCATATTTTCGAAGAAATGATTTGACACATTATCTTCATTGTTTTTATACTCATAAACAATTATAACTACACTTCTTCTAAACTGTTTACTCAATGCGTAATCATAATTATATTAATATTAAACTATTTGAAAATTTGAAATGATAAAAAAGTAATATTTTTAAATACATTTTTTATTTATTTATATTTTCTATTTTTTAGTGCTTAAAATATTTTGTTACTGCAGATTCACAGTCAGTTGGCATATTTTGGCAGAAATCATTTGACACATTATCTTCGTTGTTTTTGTACTCATAAATAATTACAGCTGCAAAAATTATTTGGCACTTTATCAACATTTTCAAAATCACTTTGTGACAACCTTTATTTACATTTTAAAAACATTCACAGATTGAAATATCTTTATAAAATAGTTATCAATGTATCAAACGCACAAACAATTATTTGTTTTATATTGATACCATTTAATATACACATTAAAAAACTATTAGTTTAATTTATGCATAAATAAAACATAACAATTAATACAATATATATATATATATATATATATATATAATAAGAAATAAGTCATATATAGTTAGACATTTTTTATTGGTCGCAATTTCACTTTCACGACAGTTTATAATATTTGCCAAAAAATCACACTTTCTTAATCTTAACTCGGTCATGACTGAGTTATGTCATAGCCCCTATAATAAAGAAGTATTTGTTATGTTAGTGTATAACTTAACATACTCTTTGAAGTAGCAAGAGACGTCAAGTTACGTCTGGTAACTCAAAAACATTAACGTTTAACATGGATCAGTTTATACCAACCAAAACACGAATTTTCTGCTTAAAATCAATACGAATCCAACAACAAAAAAATTCTACAAACTGAAGAGAAAGGAAAGTAATACATATTTTAATACAATTATGGAAAAAAGTCTATAATTAAATGTTTCATATAAATACTGTCTTTTTTGCTTTGAACAGTTTGAACACATACAAATTTATTAATATTTAAATACAGTAGAACCTCGATCCATCGTTTTTCAAGGTGTGTGTGGAAAAAACGATAAATGCAGGAAAACAATGAATGTGGTTTAACGTCAAAACACGAAAAAAACAACAACAACAAAAAAAAAAAACAAAAAAAAAAAAAACAAAGTTTAAGCATTACTTACTAATACATGCAATGTATACAGTATATTAATAAATACTAATTTGTTACAGACCAAACTGTAAAATAAATAAATCAAAGTTGTAGAAAATGGATATTTATTCTAAAAATGAGTAATTTTATATTCAGTTTTTCGTTCATTTTTTAAATTAAACAACAAATTTTCAGGATGTACAACATATTTCTGGTCATTTTCTGTAATTTCATGTACATATAAAAAAGTTCGTATAGTTTCAAATGCCGTAATTAAATCAAACAGACTTTGCGCTGGTGTAGGCTTACCTTCATCGGCATGAACATTATCCTCTGCTTCTTCGCCATTATTTTCATTTTTTGCATCATCACACATTTCTTCTATGCTTAGGACACCACATGTCGCAACATCTCGATCAATAGAAATATATCGTTAAATTTTGTAACAGAGACATCCTCTTTTACACGCAACCACTCTTCATTTGCATTATCGGCAGCATATTCATTATTTTCTTTCCCTTCTGTTGAGCATTCTTCATGAGTTTTTCGCAAAAAAACTGCATTTCACGAAACACTTCTGGATGGAATGAAGAAGTTACTCCATGCCAAGCTGAAAGTACAAAATGAATAGCCTGCAGAAGCTCTATTTTTGGAGTACGTTCTTTTGCTTATTCCATGAAACAAAGATATTTCACTAGCTTTCTCCTGTAAAATTGCTTAAAACAATTGATTATTCTGGCATCAAGAAGATGTACGACCTCTTGATAATCTCTGCCCCCCCCCCCTCCCGAAACAGCTCAAATGAGTTATTTTAGGATAAAAGAAGTAATTCCAGTTTGTATGTCATATGGATCCGCTTGACCTTCAATTTCATTTCGGTGGGGAGAAAAATTTTACAACGATGAATGCGGGAAAAAGATTTCTTGACGAACGATGAATGCGGGTTTCGTTAACATTATTTAAGTATAATTTGTGCAGGGATCATAGAAGTAAAACGATCAATGTGGGAAAACGATGGATGCTGGAACGATAGATCGGGGGTTTCACTGTATAGTATAGATGCTGCTTAATGTGATTACTTCGGTACCACAAGTTTTTGATAACAATATACAGGGTTTTAAAACACCCAGCACACTGGTCTAAAACTCGGGGTTTTCTTTAAAAAAAAAAGGGTGGGGGGGGGGACTTTATTGAGTTTTTTTGCAGAACACTTTAAACTTCTACATAATACATATACATTTATCAGTGAAACCTGGGTATAATTTTGCATTAAGTATGATTTAGCAAAATATATATATAAAAAATTAAGTTAATTTAAAAAGTACATTTGTATCTCATGGGACTGGTTTGCTGCATTAAGAATATATTGAACCAACTACAACTGAATTTTTTTATATAATTCTTAATATAATTCAAAATATTTTTCACACAAAGCGATGCTTTTAGCATGATGCGTTAGGTCGAGACATGATGATTTTGAAAACACTAACAGGCTGATATTACACATAATCACATTAAGCAGCATCTACTGCAAAAAGTAGTTTCTTTAGCATAAACATAATTATAATTACCGTTAAACAGATTTCTCTAAAAAGTCACGCTGCAAGGGGAACACTGTTTGCATTCTCAGAGTGGACTCTCAGGAATTCTAGGTATATCCTTAGGATTAAAAAAAAAATAGTAATTGAAATGTAAAAAAAATATTGGATTTCATTAAAGTACTGATACACAAAAACAAGTTGGAAATTGCACGTCAAACGTAGCTAATGAGGTGCGTTCGTACTATAGCTAGTTTTATAAATATTTTTTACACCGCATATTGTACTCACTGAATGTATATTTTAGTACGGTTCAATAAGTGCATATCCATTTCATTCTGTTCGAAAGGCTGCAACATCATTAAAATGCACTTGAATATTTTTTTTCCCATTGGCCGTAATGTAATGGAAAACTTTAGACTATCCCTGTCATTAAACTATAGATCTGATTTTCATAAAATTTGAAATGACTCAACAAAATATTGCAATAATTATATATTTAAAATTTCAGAACACTCGGTTGGGTAGTTTTTCCTCAGTTATATGCAGAGTGACAGACAGACAGGCGTACTGACTGAATGACAACTATAGCTACATATTTATATAATTACGAATGCACCTAAAAAGAAATTTTGGTAATGTAAAAATAGTATTGACTATGGGCTTATTTGTCAGGGCATAAAGCCCGGCGGCCCTACTACTAACTACTTTATGCACCCAGAGGTCCTTACTGCTTTTTTTGATTCACCCTTTTATTTAATTTAATCGAAAAATACATCAATCAGCTGCAAAAAAAAATCTGAATTTCACTAATTGGCCGAAGGAGAAAAAAACCCAGCTAAGTTCATCGAATAGGCAAGGGTAATGCAAAATTTGTTAATTGATTGTAAAGAGGGGGGAAAAATCAAGAAATATGTCAACTCCACACAAGAAAAAAACTGCGAAATCTTTTAATTGTGATCGATTAATGGGAAAAAATATCAAATTGTCTACTCATCTCAGAAAAAAAACATGCAATTTTTCAATTCAACAGACGAAAAACAGAGTAAATTTTGTCAATCAATCGTAAAATTAAATGGCAGGATTTATCAATCGTCGCAAAAATTTTATAACCGCTGAAGACAGGGCTTGAAATTCAATTTTTAGGGTTTCGTTCATCTGATGAAACCCTATTCGTCTCGCTCCTCTGTCAGTCTGTCACAGAGCCCGTTCTAGTCTTTTCTGCGAACCATTCACAAAATTTGAACTTTTCCGTGCCCTATGATGAAATTTGCATCCCCCCCCCATGATCCTTCGATGAAATTCACGATTTTTCAGCAGTTTTCTCGATCCTTCGAAGAAATTGAGTTTTCACGATCCTTCGAAGAAATTGGAGTTTTCACGATCCTTCGAAGAAATGGAGTTTTCACGATCCTTCGAAGAAATGAGAGTTTTCACGATCCTTCGAAGAAATGAGAGTTTTCACGATCCTTCGAAAAAATGCGAGTTTTCACGATCCTTCGAAGAAATGCGAGTTTTCACGATCCTTCGAAGAAATGCGAGTTTTCACGATCCTTCGAAGAAATGCAAGTTTTCACGATCCTTCAAAGAAATGCGAGTTTTCACGATCCTTCGAAGAAATGCGAGTTTTCACGATCCTTCGAAGAAATGCGAGTTTTCACGATCCTTCGAAGAAATGCGAGTTTTCACGATCCTTCGAAAAAATGCGAGTTTTCACGATCCTTCGAAGAAATGCGAGTTTTCACGATCCTTCGAAGAAATGCGAGTTTTCGCGATCCTTCGAAGAAATGCGAGTTTTCACGATCCTTCGAAGAAATGCGAGTTTTCACGATCCTTCGAAGAAATGCGAGTTTTCATGATGCTTCGAAGAAATGAGAGTTTTCACGATCCTTGGAAGAAATGAGAGTTTTCATGATGCTTCGAAGAAATGAGAGTTTTCACAATGCTTCGAAGAAATTGGAGTTTTCGCGAACCTTCGAAGAAATTGAGTTTTCGCAATCCTTCCAAGAAATTGGAGTTTTCGTGATCCTACGAAGAAATTGAGTTTTCACGATCCTTCAAAGAAATTGAGTTTTTGTGATCCTTCGAAGAAATTTGAGTTCTTGCGATCCTTCGACGAAATTCGAGTTTTTAGCGATCCTTTGACGAAATTTACGCTTCTTTCGCGATCTCTTGACAAAATTAGCGGCATTTTTCGTGATTTTTTGATGAAATTTGAGTTTTTTTTTTTTTTTTTTTTTTTTTTTTTTTTTTTTTTTTTTTTTACAAAATCCTGCATTTGACCGGTTCCTTCCATATTTTTAGTCGCCAGTCTTTCAAGTTTAATCGCCGGGTGGCGAGTGCTTATTTTCGTCTTTACGACAAAACCCTTTTGATTTTCATAAAATAAAAATAAAATTATATACAGTCGACTCTGTGAAATCTGCACACTTAGTGACAGAGGGTTTTGCGGATTACACATTTTTGCAGATTATAGATCATCCATTTGTTTACATTTTACTTTTTAGAGTCTGGCAATAAATTAGAAACAACTGCACACAAATTATAATTACAATGTAAAAGAAAAACATAATGCATTATTATTTTACTAATTGTATTAATTTTTTTAAACGTTGACACAACATAATGGTAATTTCAGTTTTGCTTTGTTGTCAATAATTTTTTTCTATAGTCTATGAACAATCATTACTTTTTGCTCTGAGATAAAATTTTGTTGCCCTGGGAAATTTAAACATTTATGTCCAATTTATATTTAAATATTTATTCATTGGAGAATTGATAACTTATGAAAAACAAATACCAAATTTAACTTTATCTAAGGGTTTAACTGTTAATGGAATTTTCATTGTTTACATTCCAACATGTAGTCCGGATAATAGACAGTGGCGGATTATACATCAGCGGATTTCACAGAGTTGACTGTATTTAATAGTTCACTTATATATTATATTAAAAAAAAAGAAAAAAAGAAAGAAAAAAAAGTCGCCAAACAATGTGATTTAAGACCATAAAGTTCATAAGTGTAATATGGTCACATTTGTTACATGTTTATCATTTTTGGACCACAGTCAAATATCTTGTCTGTGCATTCTAATTATAGAAGATTGCTAAGAAAGTATGACAACAACCAATCAAGACTGCAGTGAAGATAACCAAACTATGGCTGTCAGAATGATTGGTACAAAATTGCATTTTTTTTTTTGCTTATTTCTACTATTATATATATATCTCCCAATCTTTATGTTTCGAGCTAAATATGCTGTGTCAGAACTGATTAATAAAAAGTCACTGGTCTCAAGGACTCAAACATTAGAATTTACTGGTCCACAACATAAAATTCTATTAAGCACCTTTAACCCTTTGAGCCCTCTCCCCTCCCCAGAATATAAACCAAACTCACTTTTCAGTTATCCAAAATTTTCAGCATTAATAAAATGTGAAATTTTAATTTGTTAAAAATAAAATAAAATTGTGATTTGCGATCGGGAGGGCAGAAAAGTTACTGGTTCTGCGGACAACTAAATTTTTCAAATTAGGGGCTGCCCACAACTAATGTCAGGCTTGGAGTAGGGTTCGTGAAATTGTGACAAGGGGATGGGAGGGGGTAAGAAGAAATGTGACATCACACATTTTGGTTAAAATAAAAGCATTAAAAATCAGCAGATTAAATTTTGAAGTTATTTTGAAATTAAAATCAGGGGTCGATCCATGCAAAATTTGGGGCCTATTTAGGGCCCTTTCACAAAAATCTATTTAATAAAATAGGCCCCTTCACAAAATTCCTTTTAATAAACAGGCCCCTTTCATAACATTCTTTTTCATAAAAACTGTTTTAAAATGTGTAATTTGTAAATAAAACCAGATCACGAAAAACAAAAAATTTAGCAAGGGGATTTAAAGAAGTTTTTGTTTATAAATTCTTGGTTCGAATGAGTAACTGGATTTCCACTTTCGTTACAAAATGCTATTTTTCACAAAAATATTATAAAATTCACAAAAATAACTTACTTTTCACAAAATGGGCCCCAAGAATAAAAACCTGCATCGATCCTTGAAAGTATTTTATACTCATAAAGTAAGGATAGTATTGAGTTGACTCTAAGCCGCTTTTTAGCAGGGCGCAGCGCTAGGCGGCCCTTTTTATTTCTTTTTTGCGCCCGGCAGCTCTTTTAAACCCTCCCGATACGCCCAGCTGCCCTTTTCAACATTTCCTATGTGCCTCGTGGCAATCCAATTGATCCCGAAAAAGTATCACAAATTCTAGGCTCTCTAAACAAACCAGTTCAAAATATTTTTGTGAACAAGGTTTAAGTGTCCCTTTTTTGAAAAAAAAATGTGCCTTTTTTTAGAACAATGTTTCCTTTTTGAAGAAATGTACCCTTTTTTAGATAGTGTTCCCTTTTTTTAGAATAGTGTTCCCTTTTTGAAAAATTACCGCCCGGCGGCCCTTTTTTTCTAGAGTCAACACTAAAGGATAAGATTTAAAGCCAAATATATTAAATTCCATTTCAAATTCCAAAATACTACTGTTTTCAAATGCTCTTTCATATTAATATTTTATGACTATTGCATATTAATTTATGTTTTTTGTCGTAAACCTTAATATTATTTCATACAAAATAAATACACAAATCATATTTTATAGCTATGCTCACAAATGTCGTGAAAACAAATAGTTAAAGTTAATATGAAAGTCTAATTATAAAGTTAAAATTTTAAATATGATCTATAAAGCAGTGCTTTGTTTCTGAACTGCAAGTATATGTTATGTAATATAGCATGACATGCGACAAGAGGGGAGGGCAAGAGGTAAGGTGAAGTGTGACAAAGGGGGGGGAAGGGGCCAAAAAGTGTGACATCATTTATGGACTGTCCCTTAGTGGTCAGGTTGAATTTTCAGTGGTCGCGGACCAGCAGAACACCAAGGATTCTGAATGTTGATTTGTAAATGTAGAACGAATATTAATGTGGAGCAATATTAATTTATAAACTGCCTAATTTAGCCCTCTGACTGTCTTGGAAAAGGGCAAAATTGTAATGTTGTTTTCTCTACATTTTAATTAAATGCTAAAAAAATTATTCTTTGAACATTTTATAAAAAACCTTAATAACGAATATGAATGCAATCCTTGGAAGTATTAATCATTATTCAATGTATTAAAAATACATTAAATCAATAGAATTATATTACTTTAAATATTGCTTGTATTGCAGTGAAACCTGGAGCTTAGTGAACGTATTAACACGGGCTTGTCAGTGAGGGGGTTATAAGACAATGAGTTACTTATAGTTTCATTAGAAAGAATATTTTCTGGTTTTCATTTAATTTAGTTTAAAAAGGTTAGGCAATAAAAATACAGGCATGCTAACATTTGCATTCAAATTCTTCAGTAAAAAATATATTTTGTTCTGTGTATAAAAATTCCCTTGATAGTGAATGTTTGTTTTTTGTGAAAAGCAAATTGTTTCGGTTTTCAATTAGTTGACTGTCAATTTTGGTGTAAATAGAAAGAAAAAGATTGTGTTCTTTTTAGGTGCAATATATTTTAGTTTCCAATTTATATTAAATCTCAAAATATTTATAATCAGCAATAAGTATTTGACTATTTTGCAGCGGTCGAAATCCTTGGTGGTCCGCTGGTCCGAGACCACTAAAAATTCAATTGGACCACTAATTTAAAAAATTTAGTTGTCCGAAGGACCAGTAACTAACAGTAACTTTTTCCCCTTTCTGACAGGTAAACGTAAATTTTCCCATCCCTGAGAAAACTGCAACCAAACATTACAATAAGCATAAAATTTGCATAAAAACTTAGTTAAAATAAATAGACGGAAATAAAAAACATAATAATTTCAGTTTTTGTTTATGTACTATTTAATTTTTAGCAAAATATAATTTTACATTTTATTATGCCGAAAATTTTGGGTAACTGAAAGGAAGTTTAATTTATATTCTCGGAGGAGGAGAGGGGGGGGGGGGTGTCACTCAAAGGGTTAAGGTACTTATATAATTTTATCTAGCGGAACTCTGATGTTTACTGTTCCTTGTGATCAGTGATTTTTTTTTTAATCAATTCTACCGCTGAAAATAGTCAGGGTTGCAAAATCGCTAAAAAAATGTCGGTCATAACAAAAAAGATGACAGACGATCAAATGCAAGGGATATACAAAAACTCATTCAATTTCGTTATAAAAATTAACATAATGTTAACAGATGATAAGATTAAAAATTCAAAACAATATTCTTGTATTTAATAACATTTGTTATAATACTTGTCCCCAAGCAGCATTAGCGATAAATACAAAATATTATTTTGTCTTCAAAAACATCGGTAAATTAGAAAAATTTTGGTTAAAAAAAAAAAGATCTATTCAATCTATCTTTTAACATGCTTTTACAAACAAAATATCAAAGTTCTCCAAATGTTATTTATGAAAAAGGAGAGAGAGAGAGATGGGGGGGGGGGGCGAGAAATTTGTAAAAAGCAAATAGTATAAAATTTTGTAATGATAATAATTCTGAGATTCATATAAATATTAAAATTGATCTAAGCCCAATAAAAAACAATGATGTTTTCAAAACAAAATACCAAAATTTTCCAAACGTTATTTCTAAAAAAAGAGAGGGGAAAGGGAATTTGTAAAAAGCAAATAGTAATAAAATAAACAAAAAATTTTGTGCATGCATGTGCAGTAAGTAAAAAATACTGCATGTATGAGCACTGCATGCCCATAAAGCAAAAATTCAAAACAATATTCTTGTATTTAATAACATTTGTTAATGCTTGTCCCCACGCAGCATTAGCGATAAATACAAAATATTATTTTGTCTTCAAAAACATTGGTAAATTAGAAAAATTTTGGTTAAAAAAAAAATATATATTCAATATGTCTTTTAACATTCCGATGAAGCAAGTAACTTTTTTCCCTCTCTGACAGGTAAACTTAAATTACCCCATCCCTGACAAAAACCGCAACCAAACATTACAATAAGCATAAAAACTTAGTTAAAATAAGTAAACGAAAATAAAATACATAATTAATAATTTCAGTTTTTGTTAATGTACTACTTATTTAATTTTTAGCAAATTATAATTTTACATTTCATTATGCCGAAAATTTTGGGTAACTGAAAGGAAGTTTGGTTTATATTCTCGGAGGAGGAGAGGGGGGGGGTCACTCAAAGGGTTAAAAGTACTTAATATAATTTTATGTAGAGGGCCAGTGACGATGTCTGCGGACCAGTAAACTCTGATGTTTACTGGTCCTTGGGACCAGTGACTTTTTTTTAATCATTTCTACCGCTGTTTTGATATTTGCGAACCCTGCAAAAATTTATTTTTTATCATAAGCGATAACAATAAGAGTATTTTATGAACTTTTTTGTATTTTAATATCACCCCCCCCCCCCCCTCTGCCTGTTTTTTTTTCTTTTTAAATATCCCAGCAGTAGGGGTTGTTTTGTGTGTTAATAAACGAAAGCGTTAAAAGATGTTTTTTGTTTAGTATCCTTAAATCTTGACTGAATGATACTAAAGCATTTTGGATTTTGGCTGCCAGAAACAAAATACTACTACATACTAGGGTGTAAAAAAATCATGATTTTTTGGAACAGATGTCATAGTCGCCCCATATTGGCGCGATTTTTTTCTGTCGCCAATATCATATAGGCAACAGGTACTTAACTTGTGCCAAAGTGCTTGATGTGGTAACCCGGATTATGTTGTTTATGCTGTTGATGTTTTCGCCAAATTGGCAAGCGAAAAAAATCGCGCCAATATGGGGCGAATATGACATCTGTACCGATTTTTTTTTAAATCAGATTTTTTTAATTTAAATCAGATTTTTTTTATTTATTTCCCTGTGTTAAAATATTAAACATTTACCAAGAAATAAGCATTTCAAAAATGAACAACCCTTCAGTTACTAACATAATCTATGTTTTTTGCTTTAATTAATAAAATTTTAATTATGCAATTATAGAATTTACAAAAAACTGCAAATTAAAAATTTCTTTAGTAACATTCAACATTATGTGCATTAATATTTTGTAATAATTATGTAAACCAATATTAAATACTGCTTACATTTTAAAGTTATTGATAAATTGCACTTAATTTTAAATTGATGATACAGATTAAATTTTGTAATTATTAAACAATTAACTTTTTAAGAACACAATCTACATTTTTGAAAAAGTGATTGAAAAAAGGTGATAAATAATAGTTTGATAAATACATAAAGCAGCCAGTAATTTTACACAGGTTCTAAAGCGTATGTATATCAAATCGATCAAAAATTGTATCAATGTATACAGCAAATTCACACATAATTTAAAAATAGATTACAAAAATTGTATTTTTGAAACTTAAATCGGATTTTTTCCCCATAACATTAAAATATTTGAATAGCTACTAAATATTATAATGTTTTGAAGTTATTTAACATTTAGTTAGATTTTTTTTAAATGTATAATACTTCTTTTTACACAGTTTAATATTTTTTTAATTAACAATAACAAATATTACATTTTTTACACGTGATTTAGTGATCATTTTCATTACTGATTATAATGCTTTTTCACACTATTTTAAAAAATCAGAAAATATGTGATTTTATCATCTGATTCAAATCAATTGATTAAAATCATTGACACTCTATTGCTATGTTTATTGTATAGTATAAAAGAATGAATAACTTGATTATTAAAAGGAAATTATGGCATTGTAAATTATATTAGATTGAAATATCATTTTTAAATTAAATGCTTTTTATGTTTGTTAGATAAAAACCATGCTTTTTACAAACTTACTGTACTTCAATTTTCACAATACTCAGGAATTATGCTTAGAAACAATTATTTAAAGCTTTGTTTTGTGTATTCATAAGTCACAATACCTGTAGAAACTTTCCAAATTATGTTCATCTTAGATTTGAATACTTTTTAGGTCATTTTAATTAATAAAAATTCTTAGAATTTTTTTGATTTTATTCAATGATTTTTTTTTAAAAAATCACTTGATTAAAATCATGATTTAAATCGCTGATTTAAATCAACTGATTTAAATCGTTGACACCCTACTACATACAGACTTGCCAAGCTCCGAAATCCAAAAATCAGAAATGAAATAAATTTTTTTTTTCAGTTTTAAATTGCGCTTTGTTGTCATATAAGATTAAATATAAACAATTACACAGACTATTAAAAAAGGTGCATTACAATCAAGAATACGGGAAAACGTGTGTAAATCAGAAGCATTGTCAAATGAAAAAGGTAATAACATCAGAAAGAATGAAATAGGTACTTACATATTTCCGGAAAAAATGTATTTATTCCAGGGAAAATGCGGTGTAGCAATGGCGACCGCTTCCTTCTTCCTCGCGAACGGCCGTCAACAACAACATCGTCTTCATCCGGGATCTTCGTAGCTCTCGTGTTTCAACCAATCAGATTCACGCTTCCAGAAAAACTGCGTTTTCTAGCAAATTTCACCGTGATTTGATATCGGGCCGTTATCTGTTGCACATGACTATGCGATTAGCACATTTTCCTCGGTAATTATGCTCATAATGATACCTTTTAACCGAGGAAATTGTGCCCATCGAAAACCGGTTCTCAGGTACTGCTCGCAAGGATATACCTGTGTTATTACTCGAGCACATTTCGAGGAATTGATGAAAGGCCGAGAAAAATACGATCTGTCGATGCTACTAGGGTAGCTTCGTCGTATGTTATAAGGTTCAATTTTAGGTTATATTTATAGAAACATCTTTTTTTTCATACTATTATAAGAATATTGCTCAGCTTTCTGTTGTGCCACTGTTTCATTACAGGTACACCAATAAATTTATGCTTGTTTTTTGGTCTTATTATTGATTTTGCAGTATTGATATTGCAGTGTGAATTATGTATGTGATAGCAGTATGTTTAACCCTTAACCGGAAACGTGAAAATCCCGTGCACAAACAGACCACTTAATAATTTATCAAATAGTGAACTTAAACATTTAATCTTTAATAGTAATGCATTAATAGGAGCAATTTTTTAATATAACAGCATAAAAATAAGTTTTGAATGCCGGAGTGCGAAAATATTAAGGGCAGATATATCGACGAAACCATCTCACAGATGGTACGTTTCTCGTTAAGGGAACTGGTCTTAGATGCCTTATGTTCCCTCAGCCGTTGTTTTGAATTGTTTGGCGATTTTTTGTTGGCGTGTTGGTGGTGTTTAAAATATGGCAACCTCGATATGTGGAACCCCATGTGACGTGTGTATTCTGACGTGTTGTGTTCTGGCAACCCCTGAGAAGTGGTGGATTTTGTGGATGTATTTTGATATCGTGTTGTATCGCTCTGTCTTTTTATTTTTATGTTAAATTTATTGGATGTATTTGACTGACTATGGTTTCTGTAATCTGTAAGCTTTTGCTGAAGTAATTAAGAAATATGAGGAAATTTTGACAAGAAAAGTAGGTTTGTTTATTGTGTCTCAATGCATATTCATAAGCCTATTTTGGAAAATGATGGTGGTGTAATGAGAAAGATTTCGTACTGGAGTTTTCAAGAAAGCAGATATCTGTTAAGGTATGTTGATAATTTTATGTATATTTTGCTGCTTTAAGAATTTTTACATTTTGAGCTAGAAAGTGAGAACTTCGGAATCTTAAGAATGCTACACCGGGAGAACTGCTGAATGCAGTGATGTTTTTTTTTTCGGTTAATGTGCGCGAAGCGCTCATACAAGATTACTGATTGCCACTTTAGCGAATTTCATTTTTTATGTATATTTTGCTGCTTTAAGAGTTTTTATATTTTGAGATTGCTAGAAAGCGAGAACTGCTGAACTTTGAGAATGCTACACCGGAAGAACTCCTGAATGCAGTGATGGTTTTTTTCGGTTAATGTGCACGAAGCGCTCATATAAGATTACTGATTGCCACTTTAGCGAATATTGTTTATTATTTACATTTTATTTTCGTTAAGCGAAACATGCGTATAAACCGGTGCTTGGCGACATTTACTACTTGGCGGAAAAGGAGTTTTCACGCCAAGAAAATTCCAAGATGGCAGCAGTGGGAACTTATGATATCTGTTCCGGGAACTGCAATAACTAAGCCTTTTTGTGGTAAAATTTAGATAGGCAAAAAAATGTAAAAAGAAAAGTGCACAAAATCTGAGCGTATTTGGCACCTGTGATTGTGCATAAAAAGTATAAAATTTAGATAGGCAAAAAAAGTGTAAAAAAAAGTGCACAAAATCTGAGCGTATTTGGCACCACTGATTGTGTATAAAAGGTGCACAACTCAGGTATGCAAAAAAAGTGCACAAAATCCGAGCGTATTTGGCACCACTGATTGTGTATAAGAAGTGCACAATTTAGGTATGCAAAAAAAGTGTAAACAAAAAAGTGCACAAAATCCGAGCGTATTTGGCACCTCTGATTGTGTATAAAAAGTGAACAATTTAGGTATACACTTTTTGTGCACAATTCAGTATGCACTCATTGTGCATTAGCAGAGGTGCCAAATACGCTCGCTTTTTGTGCACTTTTTTTTACTCTTTTTTTGCAAACTTTTTCTAGCTGGGTAATTATAAAAAATAAATGGAATTTTTTATACTTTTAATATTTATTTTCTTAACTTATAAGTATATTATACTATTTCAAAATATCTCATATCTGTGAGTAATCATTTTATTTTCATGAATTATAATACTTATAAATAGATATATTTTTTAAAGTGCTTTCACCATTTGTAAATTCAATTATAAATATGTTTTACAATTATCATACTTTTAAATAAATTCCTTTAAAAGTATTTATTTTATTTGTATAACTTGAGAAGTGCTGAGATAACCTGAAAAAATATATTTATTTACTAGGGGGCTCAGCCCCCTGCAAGCTACGCTCGCCAACCACCGTTCAGACACCACAGAATCTAAAAACACGCTAATTTGGTCGGCTTTAAAATGATTAGAAAAGATTGATTTAATGTAAAATTCAAATGAAAATTTGAATGAAATTCATCCCCCCGATTAATCGTGCTTTTAAGATTTCTTCCGATATAAATTTGGAGGATGTATTAGAGAAAATTAAACGTATTGCTAGTGATAATGGGTATCAGGTAAAATTAATCAACAAATTGATTCAGAGCTCCTTTGGTACTTCTAAAAATAAAAATAAAACTATTAATGAAGTTAGTACGAAAAAGGTTGTAGCAAATTATTTCCCGGGTTTCTTTGAACATATAAAAAATCACTTAAGAAATTTTGGCTTATGTTTGATCGCGAAGCCGCCTTCGAAATTAAAGATGCTTTTAAATACTAAAATTGATCCTATTAATAGAGACAGGAGTTTATATGATTCCATTTATTAGGGAGGGAGAAATCAAAAATCATTATATAGGTATAACCCAATGAACATTCAATATCAGATGTAAAGAACATATAGCGGACATAAAATACAATAGAGGTAATACTGCTTTATCTCGGCTAAATCAAATAGAGAACATTAACATACTTCTTAACGAGAGTAAAATAATCTACAGGTCTAATTTTTATTTACAATTATTCATAAGAGAGTCCATTGAAATTTATTTAAGAGGTTCAGGAGTTTGTAACGATACATTAACTTTTCGTATCCCGAATTTATGGGTTGAATGGTTGGACAACTTACGGCATCGCGACATTGAGGGAACACGAGCAATCGCGAAAATATAGGGTGCGTTATTTGATTACTTGTTTATTTTCGATGATTTTTTCCATTTTTCATATGCATTTGTAATTTTCTGTTACACATTCTGACGACGACTCAGAAAATGAGTTGAAACATGTAAATATAGATTTTTAATTTACGTTTAATGTGTTTTTATAACGTCTTTTAAGCAAATAAATATTTTAATATTGTGATATGATTCTAATACCAGTTTTGAAACCTGCAGATCAATACGGATTTTGTTGTTAATTTCACCGCATATTTACCGCATTACATTCCATATTTTAGGAGAAATCGCCATGAATCATAATCAGTCGTTTCATAATTTCGTTTCATTAGGATTTCATATATATAGAATAGATATGTATACAATTCATGAAAATAAAATATAATTATTTAAAGTTATAAAAAAATCCATCTATTTATATGTAGAGAAATTAGACATTTCATGATGTATTTATTTACAAGAAGGACCAAATAAGATCGTATTAAAAAAAAGAAGAAATATTTATAGATCTATAAATCACACTTTCAATACTATCTTTTTACAAATATGTAATTCATAAACAACGAGGGGAAAACGCATTAGTAGAAGGGGAATTATGAATTTATTCGATCATATAAACGATACATTTCAGCATTAAAAAGTTGTGAATTGGAACATAAGTTCAAAGGAAAAAGATGATAAAAACGTATAAACGCTGCTAGCTGCACATCACTAATACTAGTACATTATTATTCATTAATCTAAAATCTAGCACAGATTCATGGACAAGCGTATATATTTCGAACGAGTTATTGACTTAACTTTGTATGAGCAATAAACGATTAAACAGTAATTCTAATATTATTATTACACCATGACTATAGTAAGCCAGTTAGGTGTCTTAATTTCACACACCTATGATGTCTGAAATTTCATATTCAGACACTTAAGTGTCTTAATTACTTTTTTAGTCACATTTGTGTCTGAATTTAAGACGCTTCTATTTGCAGTGTATGAAATAAAATTCAATTGGATAAAATTAATTCTTTTTAAAAAATGTATTACTTCCTTAAATAAAAAGAAATGAAATATCCAAGAAGGTTTCCTAAATGCACAGAAACATTTATGAAATATACCCAAACGTGTTCGTAATATACACTAAAATATCTGAAATATGCCGAATATTTAAAAAGATTCATTTCCGAAAAGAGCAGAAATGATTTCGAGTATCTGACTGAAATATGTGGAAACGTTTCCGAACATAGGACGAAAATATGTGAAAACATAATAGTTAGGTTGGACTATATTGCTGCCCCACCGATTGGAGTAACGTTTCCTAATTTCTTTTACTGTGTACTTGCGTATTATCTTGGTCAGTTCATATTCACTGCATCAATAATGGTTCCATAAATATTAATGGACCTTATGCACGAACCCGGAGGTCGAGGCTAAAATTCGTCTGATCGCGACATTTAGCATAGCAGTCTATGGAGCGTGAGTTATTAGTGCTTGTTTGTTAAAAAATGCCGCAAAAAATTCTTTGTTGTAGCAGCATATACTTAATATAATTGTAATATAAATTCAAAATGTTATTCTGTATGGGAGAAAATTCCCTAAGTTTACAAATTTTCGGTTAAAATGTATACACTCAACCTGGATCAAGGCTAAAGACGTTTGCTAGCAATGTTTGCGCCTGCGCATACTGGCATTTTGGCGTTGCAGTGACTAGAATAACATATCAACATACCACCAGCTCTGGCGTCAGACGTCACCTGCATAAGGTCCATTAGATTACGCAATTATTATTATTATTATTATTTTTGTCTTCTTCATTTAAGAGCATGTAGTAAATTTTATATATTTTCTATATTAAAGACAATAGCAGAAATATTTAGTGACATATAACTACGTAATATGCATAGTATAGCTATAATATATTACATTCATTGAAACAGTATATTATATTACATAATATTTATGCTTCAATATTCATTCTGGTAGACATAATAAATCTCTGGAAATTGAACAATAGTGTGGTCACAAGAAATCAATTTTCGAAATTTTACTGAGGGGCCTTCCAAAAAAGTTGCCAATTGTCTATAAAATGAGATTTGCACAGCTTCAGCTCATTCGGATAATGTTAACCCGTGCCTATTGAGGCGAAAATTTGAAAAAAACGTGATTTTTCGCAAAAAAAAAACGCTTCATGAAATGAATACAATTGAATCTAGAAACATAATGCAGGTCTCATTACATAAATGATGTTTTTGCTTTGTAGAACGACACACCAATTTTTTGTAGAAATGTATAGAGTTAAACATATGCACATTTTCAGGACCAGACTTGATCCGAATTCTAAAAATTGACTTTTTATGAAAATTTGAAAAAAACATAACATTCCATTTTATCCGCTTTCTACTTTTTTTTTCATTTTGTACATAATAATGAGTATAATTAAAAAAATTACAATTTAAAAAAATGAAATATAAACTGAAATAATTAAAAGTAAAAAAGGGCAAAGAAAGTATTAAAATGTAAAAAAATAAAGTTCAATTGCATTTTATTATTAAAGTTGTGTTACAAGAAAGGAAGCATTATAAAAAAAAGAAATTATTATCCCTTACAATTACCACGCTAAGGTGGGTAATGTTTTTGATTTGTTTTTGAAGAATCTTGAAAAGTTATTCTACATTCAGATACAACTTTTAGCGGAAACTCTTTTTGTTTTTAGTCTTTTGTTAAACAGGAATTGAAATCTGAGATCAATTTTATTCTCATTTCAGCTGTGTCATTGACAAACTTAAAAACATTCACTATATTTTTTGCTTTCAAATAAGGTTTATTTTCACACTGTACATTGGGATCAGTATTTAATAATTGTTTATTAATTTAAAATCTCTTAAAATTCTTTACAGTTTGAGATGAAACAAAAACATCGACTTATTTGTTCAATAAAAATCCACTTCATTGAAACCAATTGTTGTTCGAATATTCCTATCATCATCATCATCCTATTCTTCTTCAAATGACATTAATTTTACAGCCATGCTTATATTGACTTTCTTTTCCAAAGTATCGTCTAAAAATGAAAATTCAACTTGAGCCGAGTTAAAATACCAAAGGCAGTTTCTCATTTTAGCGAGTGCTTTGTCTGTAACCTATTTATCAATTTTTCGGTAGTCAACAAGTGTTTTTATTACATGCAGGTCTTGATGGGAGGCCTATGTGAGAGTGGCAGCGTTGAATTACGCTTTGACTAAAATATTGATTATAAATAAGCAAATGTCTATAATACCTTCTCTTTCTAAATTTATTAAGGAGAGAAGATCCCTGAAAAAATATATTCTGAGAGGATAAAGGGCCTGTGCCATCCATCTGACATGATTAAAAGCTCCAGGTGCTCTGAAAAAAACTATATTTTGGAGGAAGACGTCCTATAAATATTAAACTTAGATAAATTCTTCATAATCAATCATCCCTGAATGATTCTTTTTTTTTTAAGTGTTCTGGAAGAAAACTTGAAATTTTTTTTGAATTAAGTATTTTATATCGAGTATTTCATCTTCAATAGCATTTTTATACTTAGTCTAGTTAAAATTAAACCATCCAATCTGAATTTTTTTAAATATCTTGCTGAGGGGCAGTGGTTGCGCCCACTTTACAATGAAAAACAGCTTTTAGGATAATTTCTAAATTATGGTGGTGATATGGTAAATACAGACAGATTTTTCCTTTAACACTTTCATCGCGAGAGACGAGATAAGTCGTCTTCCAGCAATATTCGCTATGCGCGAGGGACGAGATAACTCGTCTTCCAGGAATATTCACTATGCGCGATGGACGAGATAACTCGTTTTCTACTCAAGATTTTTTTTATTATTGCAGCGTGACCAGCGACTTAGTTTATCGGCCTTTTAGCGTATAGCAGATCCTACCCTAATATTTTGCCTTTACAACATTTCTACAAGGTGGCGCCAGGAGCTCAATTTGTAGTGCTTTCACTTTTATTACGTTTCACGTTAAAATTACGTTTATTACGTTTCACGGTTATGCATATTTGTTACGCTTTTCGACCAAAATTAAAATGAGTAAACGAATTCCTTTCGATTGATGACGCATTGCAGCTTCTTGATTTATCGGAAGAAGAGCTTGTTGACGATATCGACCCAGATAGGGAAAGCAGTTGTAAACTTAGAGATCGTGTTTACGATTGAAGCACCAAACATGAAAGTACAGATACTTAATTGGATGCTGAAGTAAGTGCAGCAAATATGGATTCACTTCAGGGTGCCGCAAGCTTGAATATTGACGTTGATAGAATAATAGAAGATATTTCTGAAAGTAGTGATAGTGAAACTGATAATCCCCAAGAACCTTCATCATCATGTTATGAATATCGTAAAGTTGGTACGAATTACACGTAGCCTAATGATATTATTTTTCAGGGCAGCAGTGCGTAATGCATTCTAATTGTGCAGACCTCTCGGGCTCCTCGCGATCAATAGAATTTTTTCGTTTATTTGTCACTAAAGAAATTATCGAAAAACTTGTACCAGAAACCAACAGGTACGCGGAGCAATTTATACATCAATCAACAACCAAACCAAAAAGTCGCGTACATTGTTGGAAACCAACAGGTACGCGGAGCAATTTATACATCAATCAACAACCAAACCAAAAAGTCGCGTACATTGTTTGAAACCAACAGATTCCGTAGAAATGGAGAAATTTTTGTAATGGGACCTATCAAACAATCCCTTCTTGAAGACTACTGGTCAAGCGATTCAGTGTTAGCAACACCGATTTTTAAGGACACCATGGCAAGAGACCGATTCGAACTGTTACTAAAGTTTTGGCACTTTAGTAATAATGAAGAAGCGGATGGGAATAGGCTGAACAAGTTGCAAAAGATTTGTAATGTTCTCCTGGATAATTTTCAAAAAAATTATACACCCGGAAAGGAACTTTCAATAGATGAGTCGATAGTTTTATGGCGTGGACGGCTTGTCTTTCGGTAATATATTCCGAGAAAACGGCAGAAGTACGGCGTAAAACTTTACATGCTCTGTGCGCCAAGCGGTTACGTGTGGAACGTACTTCTCTATTCTGCTACGATGGACCCTATGTCGGGATTAGGTCACGCGGAAATCGTAGTGATGAATTTGATGGACATACTCCTGAACAATGGACATATGCTTTACACAGACAATTATTATACAAGTATCTCATTGACAAAAACGCTCCTCGAAAAAATAACGTTATGTGGAATATTACGATCAAATAGGAAATAGCTGCCCACACAAGTTATGAAAGCAAAGCTGAAACGAGGAAAAACTGTCGCGCACAGAAAAGGATCGTACAGTAGTAATGAAATGGAGATATAAACGTGATGTCATCATGCTAACGACTGAGCTTTCAGCTAAATTGAAGAACCATGGTAAAAAAATCGAAAGGAGAAACCATCATCAAGCCGAACTGTGTTCTGAATTATAATAAACAAATGTGTGATGTCGACAGAATAGATCAACTGCTTTCGTATTACTCACCATTACGCAAATCATAAAAATGGTATAGAAAAGTGATTCTGCCGCATTTAGATATGCCAATTTCCAACGCCCATTTGTTATATACGAAAAAATCTGGAACGCAACCCCCGATTTGGTTTCGAAAGGAAATTATACGTTCACTAATAAATTCCAGTGAACGCAAGACTACTAATACGCAAGGAAATTATTTCTTGCACCATTAATTCTCCGATATGTCGCGCATGGAAGGACAACATTACTTTGACATAATACCAGCAACCTCAAGTAAAGCTACGACAACACGGAAATGTGTCGTATGTCTTTCGCACAAAATTCGCCGAGAGACTCGCTATCTGTGCAAAACATGCACATCAAAGTCAGCATTATGTGTAGTACCTTGTTTTGAAAAATATCATAGTTCAAAGAGATTCTAATTTATGCATAATTTAGGATTTTTATTATTTATTTTATTATTATTTTTATGTTAGTAAGCACAAACAAATCATTAGAGTGAGAATTGTTATTAATTATTATTTTTCAAAGTAAAATAAGCAAGTTTTAAATAAATTGGTGTTTTGTTTCAATTTTAGCGCTGCGGGGAGCGACTCAGGTTCTTAGCGCAGCGGATGGGACAAAGGCTCGCTATTGCCGCGATAAAATTGTTAATAACTGCTATAGAAAAATGCAGGTTCCTCTTGTGTGACCAGTGTTTACTGCAGTGGTTTCAAAACACATTGCCTGGATTTCTCAACTTCATCCTATTCTTCAACTGCTGAAAATAAATTTTTTGCCTGAGTTATTCTGATACTATTTTCAATTGAGGAACTCGTATTAATTGTTTCTCATCTCTACAATTAATTAAAACTGCTATCCTCTTTATAATTTCTTTTTTCAAAAAATGAGGAAGCAGTTTTCGATCCCACAGCTCCCTCTAAATCAGAATTTTAAAATTTGTTTTTGATGAGCTCAGTTTTTTGTTTTCGAAATAGTTCTTTGCGAAGTCTATTACACTTCTGCTTAAAATTAAAGCGTGTGGTTAACAGGTAGGTGTACTGTAAGTCCAGCAGCTTCTCTTGTGTTCAGTTTCATTTGGCGATTATAAAACAAAATACGTAAAACTTGATATTTACTTGGTAATTACTGCCGGTGATTTGTAAAGACATGTGGCAATTAAAGAAATATTGCATTTCTACATTCATATCGAAAGGGAGGAGGGTTCCGGAAATGTTTCTTCTATTTTAAAAATAGATAACGATAGATGGTAACAAAAACAGCCTTGTAATAAAAAGAGCAATTCAGAAGTTCCTTTTCAGTGTGCTTCAACTGCAATATAAATCGAGAAGGTCTTTCTTACAGGCATAACTAAGTATTAACTATAATTCGTGAAATAATTTTAAAGTTACAAAAATTGTTCAATTTATTTTGTTTTTTAATCTAAATAATAAAACAAAATAATATAAAAAGTAATAAATATTAATTTGTCATTTTTCACTTATTTTTCAAGAATACAGAATTTTAGAGTATAATTCACGAGCTGATCTGAAAAATAATAAATGTCATTAAATATAATTTTTTATGAGAGTAAAATTTCAAGTCTACAACATTTTTAATGAAATAAGACAAGAATAATGTTTCTAAGACAAATAGTTTTCACTTTATGACAGAAAAATAAAAATTTTTCGCCAAAAATCGCAATTTTTCAAGAATTAAACCTCAATGATGGTATTCAATTGAACTGAAACTTTGCCAATGTAATTTTCTAACTATTTGGTAACATTTAGGGGGGGGGGGGGGTTCCCCAGAAGATAAGATTAAAAAAAATTCCCACATAGCTTGTGTCCACCTTTATGGACATGCAGGTGTTCACTTAAAGCTTATGTACGAGAAAATATTATTGTTATACACCTCACAAGAGAAAGGTTTCTCCCCAGTATGAACACGCAGGTGTTCACATAAATGAGATTTTTTAGAAAAAAATTTGGTACACACCTAACAAGAGAAGGTATCTTTCCAGTATGGGCACGAAGATGTTCACTTAAATAAGATTTTGGATGGAACTTTTTCTCGCACATCTCACAAGAGAAAGGTTTTTCTTCAGTATGAACTAGCAGATGGTTATTTAAGTAATTTTTTTGGTAAAATCCTTTGTTACACACCTTACAAGAGGAAAGGTTTCTCTTTAGTATGAACTAGCAAATGGCGATTTAAATCAGTTTTCTGAGAAAATCCTTTTTTACACAACTCACAAGAAAAGAGTTTTTCTTTAGTATGAACTAGCAAATGGTAATTTAAACCAGTTTTCTGAGAAAATCCTTTGTTACACAACTCACAAGAAAAGGGTTTTTCCTTAGTATGCACACGTAGGTGGACATTTAAATTAGATTTGTAAGAAAATCCCTTGTTACACACCTCACACGAGAAAGGTGTCTTCATAGTATGAACTAGCAGGTGAACATTTAATGCACATTTACGAGAAAATCCTTTGTGACACACCTCGCAAGAGAAAGGTTTCTCTTTGGTATGTATACGCAGGTGCCTATTTAAATGGGAATTTTGAGCAAACCCTTTGCTACACACCTCACAAGAGAAAGGTTTTTCTCCAGTATGAACACGCAGGTGTTCATTTAAAGCACATTTATGAGAAAATTCTTTGTTACACACCTCACAAGCGAAAGGTTTCTCTTCAGTATGAACGCGCAGGTGGTTACTTAAATAAGATTTTCGAGCAAACCTTTTGTTACACACCTTACAAGAAAAAGACTCCTCTTCAGCATGAACGAGCAGGTGTTTTTTTAAACCAGATTTTCGAGAAAACCCTTTGTTGCACACCTCACAAGAGAAAAGTTTCTCATTAAAATGAACACGGAGATGGCTATTTATTTGAAATTTGTAAGAGAATCCTTTGCCACACAACTCACAATAGAACGACTTCTCTTTGTGATTACGCAGGTGGACACTTAAATTAGATTTATGAGAGAATCTTTTGTTGCACACATCACAAGCGAATGGTTTCTCCTTGATACGGATACCCAGGTTATCCCTTAAATTGGTTTCTCGTGAAAATCCTTTACTACTCATCTCACAGTGAAAGGTTTCTCATTAGTATAGACATTATGTAGTCTATATAAATCATACTTTTGAGAAAAAATTTTGTTAAATGACTTACAAAAATATAGCTTCGATTTAGTATAACGAAAATGAATATTTACAAAAGGTTGTTAAAAAACTGTTTGTTACACACCTCACAAAAAAAACATGATGAAAGAAAATGCTATTTAATGCAGATTTTTCTGAAAATTTCTGGAGAACTCATAAGTAAAATGTTTTTCTGTATACAACTATGAAGATGCATATCAAAAATAAAATTCTCTGTAGATGCTTTACTGCAAAACTCTCAAATTAAGTTCTTCATTTAAAGTTCAATTAGACTTTTAAAGATATCGTTTATTTGAGAAAAGTGGTAATTTGCAATGGGTGTATAGAAGATTTTCTAAAGATTTAATCTAGAAATGAACAGTAGTTGTAATATGCAGATTTTTTTTTAAATTATCGACAAATATACACAGATACAAATTGTAAATTACTTTTCTTCTTAACAAAATATAGCTGCAATTGATAAAATGAGCCGTTTGCATTAATGGACATATGCATTCCAATAGGGATTTGTCTGAAGAGCTTTTTCTTTAAAGAACATTACAGTTATCAAATAAAGTTTGAAATATTAACAATGATGTAGTGCAATAAAATTATCCTAATTTTTTCTTCATGCTTTAAGAAAGGATCCTTCACTTAAGAGAAACCTGCAGAAAATACATATCATGTATGAACTTTCTCAATTGATTTTTTTTATTTCAACAATTGGATATCTTTTAATACATCGTTGTCTAAATTCTATCCAATAATTTGCATGTTAAAATGAAGATAATTCAGATATTGTGCCCTATCTCAGAAACATACAAAGAGACCTTACTAAACCCTTACTAAAAAAACAAGTTTATTTTTGTTAGAATTCACCAATTAGGAAAAAAATGTAGTCTTTGGACACGATATATCTATAAGTCCTTTCACTCTATGTTCAGAATAGTCTTCACAAATATCTGCAGCATCTGAAAATAAAAGAAAATATATACAGATTAAAAAACCGATTATAAATATTCAAATGTTTACATAAATAAGACTACTACAATGTCATTAATCAAATAAGAATATTTATTAAATATGTAATTGGTGCATTTTACTTTTTATTTTACTATTAGCGTAACTAAAATCACATAATTATTTTTAGAAAACTGTTAGAAATTAATTTAACAACTTCGTAAAAATATTTTGCATGTCGATGCAATTTTGCTAATTGAAGAAATTACAGCCATCTCACAATCCATGTCTGTAGGGAAGCGCAAAAAGTTACGATACATAATGTAATATAGTTTGAAAATATGATAATTTAAAAATAATTTATGAGGTACCTTTTCTAATTATTGAACTGTTTTATAATACGGTACAATATATTAGAAAATTCCTAATGAAAGCTAAGTAAAACAAGTTTTTATTTTCTAAGAAATTAGTTTGTATATTCTGGTATTAATCCTTCACTTCATTATTTTACGGGCAGAAATAATCTGCACTTGAAAGGGTTAAAGGTGAAGAAAAGTGAAGAGACATTTAAATTGGATTATACTGAAACACAATTTATGTCATTAAAACATAAGTTGAAATTATTTCAATTTTCCTTTCTAAGAAATAAAACTATTTCAGTCAGATATTGCATACATCTATACTGATGTTGCATAAATAAATATTTTTAACGAAAACGCAGATTTTTTGCAAGTGTTTATGCATTTAGTTTGTTTGGTCGTCTTTCTGTCTGTCTATGCCCTAACTCGCAAAAATATACTCGGAAAAGCATGCCATAGTTATTGCTTATTCAAATTTACTATAGCATGTTCGGTATTAAAAATGATGTGCGAAGCATTTACAGTTCGTTTACAGAGGCACTGAAACGAGTACCGTTACATAATGGTCTACGGGTAAAAATCCCTTACAGAGTAACTTAATGATGTTACACTATTTCGAATATACTGAAAATAACAAACATCATTGAAGTGCACAACAAGATGCTTCTATAAAGTATGCTATGTATATCACTTTTAATTCATTTACAGGCACATTCAAAAGATCGTTGTTACATTATGGTCTATGGAAAAAAATATTTGCAGTGTATTTTACTCTGCTATCATTAAAAACTTGCATAAAATTACTTCTCTAAATGGTGAAAATATATAGGAAGAACATTTGTGTGTCAATAGGGAGTGCAATTTCTTCACGATAAAATCGGATTGTATTCGGGTAACCCAACCAAGAACCTAGTACAGAGTTCTAATCTGCAACAAAAGGAAAGATATTTGTGTAAGTGGGTGGGTAACATTTTTCTGAAGAGATAGAACTACGAAATTTTCCAGGAAGATACATGAAGGTACATCTAGATTTGGAGTTATGCACCTCGAAGCCCGTTTTTGGATTTTTTTAATGCAACTTTTTAGTGTTTTTTCACATTTTCAGGAGACTTGTCCCCATTAGTAAAATATTCTGGTTGCACAACCCATCATAATAAGTTTTGTTTTCTTTTTAATAAAGTTAATTAGGAAATCGTACAGCTTTTACAAAACCTTTTATGTGATTTTTAGTGTTTTTGTGCATTTTCCTGTGATTTTTTTTTTAATACTGGTAAAAGAAAATCTGTTTGAACTTTTAGTCTGTTATAGTAAAATTTGTCCTTTATTTTTAAATATTGAGATTTTTCAATTTTTAGAAACTTTTAATTCCACTTTTAGCACGTTATATAGATTTATCACGTTCTACGCCGATATTTTTTAGATTCCTGAAAGAATTATTTTTACAATGTTTTACGCCCCTATAGTACATTTTGTATGCGATTTTTGAATATTTAGTGATTTATAATGCAATTCTCAACGACATTTTTAGCTTTTCTTCACGTTCAGCAGCGATTTTTTAACATTCGAAAAAGTAAATTTGTTTCAAACTTTTAACTTATTATAGTAAATTTTGTCTGTGGCTACTTTTAAATGCTTAGAGATTTTTACCATTTTTTCGCGATCCGCTGCGAGTTTTTCCTATTCGTAAATAGTATTGGTATCAAACGTTTACCCTAATATAGTAAATTTTATTTTTAGCGAATTATAATGTGACTTTCAACGTTTTTTCGTGTTCCACAACGATTTTTTGACATTCGTAAAACGGATTGAAACTTTTGTTATGTCAAACTTTTAGCTTAAGTAAAATTTGTCCTCCGAGATTTTTTAAGTTTTTACAATTTTCTATATTATTTTCGGTGCGATTGTTTAGAATTATTTGCGCTACTCGATGATTTTTGACATTTGTAAAAGGAATTCAGTTTCAAGGATTTGGCTTTACAATAAATTTTATTCTCCGCAATTTTGAAGGAGATTTTTTGCATTGCTTCGCCTTACGCACTGATTTTAAAGCCGTTGTTTTGAATTTCGCTTACAATGTTTCATTCTGTGTAGTACATTTTGCCCTCAGCAATTTTTAGCATTTTTTTTTCGCGGCGATTTTTCCACACTAGTAAAATGTATCCAGTTTCTATCTCTCAGTTATATATAGTAAAATTTGTTCTCCTTAAAAAAAAAATATTCAGAATTTAGACAGCGATTTTTGGATTTTCGTAGATTTGTTTATGAAATTTTTAGTTCTTTTGTGTTTCATGATTTTTTGACATTCTTAAAAGAAATTCTGTTTTATTCTATTAGCCTAATATAGTAACTTTTGTTTTTATGAGTTTTGAAATTCATTTTAGCGATTTTTTATGCAATGTTTAGCATTTTTTCATGATTCACTGCGATTTTTGCACAGTAGTAAAAAGAATTCGGTTTCAATCATTTAGTCCAAAATACTAAATCTTGTTTTATTTTTAATAAAGTCTATTTGAAATAGGTGTAGTAATTAAAAGGTACATGACATCTTTGTTGAGATTTTTTCTTAGTTTTCAGCGCTTCTTTCGCGGGCTTGGGCAATGGTTGGTTAGTCAGAGAGTAAATGTATAATTTTAAAACGGAGAAATACACATTTTCGAGTCATTAAATACGATGCAGAGTCGTGCCAATTTCCACAGAGAGACAATAAAACATTGTCGGTATGTGCTATGCTCTGATTTTTAGCACTTTCCAAAATAGTTGAAAAGTGTATATGAATTTCATTTGTCTGTCTGTCCATGATCTAACTTGCGTAAATATAGTCGTATTGTCATGAAATTCATATATGCTATTGAGATTTACTATGGCAAGTTATGTATTGAAATTAAAGTGTGTAGCATTTATAGTTCCATTACAGGGTCATTCAAAAGTAATCAGTTTTATTACGCCCTACGGGGAAAAATGTTTGCTGTATTTTTAATGATACTGCACAATTTCAAACACATTGAAATATATATATGCAGTGGTTGCCAAAATTGTGGACACTTTTAAGTACCTTTCATTAGTATATATGTATATATATATCTGAATTTTTTCATGCTGTAACTCTCAAATTTTTCAGCCGATTTGGATGAAATTTTTCATGTGCATAACATACTAATGTCTCGACCGAGTTCGTTGGCCAGCTTCATTCGTCATCTAGTTTCAAAATGGCGGTTATTTGATTTTTTAAATTTTTTTTATGTTTTCTAACATTGTATACGTATAGAAAATGTTACGTTTCACAAAATGAAAACTCTTATGTATCACAACATGTATAATAATCACTTATACAGATTAAGTTAAATAATGATATAAAAAGTGATAAAATATCTTTATTAAAATCGACGATCGTTTCATCGCACAAACGGCAACAATTTCAAAATCATTCACAGTAGAAAATATTTTCACATAATTTAAAACAATATCATAGTAAACAATGTCACAAGACATGATGCATAATGAAAAACATTGCAAACATAAAATAAAAATTAAAATTATATTAGCTATTTGCGAACGTGGATAAATTTCACATAATTTAAAAACAATAACATGGTAAAAAATGTCACGAGACATCATGCATAATGAAAAACATTTCAAAACATAAAACAAAAATAAAATCAATTTGGCTATTTGCAAGCGTGGATTAATTTTTACTATTGTTACTAAAATTACATAGAATCTCTTTCCAAATTTTAGGTAAATCAAGGGACACCGAATCATTGCAAATATCCTCGTTGCGTAAAAATATCTATTGATTCCCGGATTACGGATGGTAAATAAAATCTTGATGGATAAATTAACTTGCTATTTTTAAAATCGATCTGTAAAGGTTCTATGCTGCATAATCTGGCCAAAGCTGTGGTTCTTCTGTTGCATTTGATATCTGCTATATGTTCTTTGATTCTAGTTTTAAGTTTTCTGCTTGTCATTCCTATATAAAGCTGCTTTGTTCCATCTTGTTTGAAGAAAGTTAATTCGTATACTCCTGATTTATTGATTTTGTTTTTTTACGACTTTTCAGTGAAATTCATGTAGATTTTGCAAAGCAATTCAGCAATATTTTGCACTTACTTTAAAAATTTTTATCATTTTATGAATCTGAGCAGCACCGGACGGTCAGTTAGTACATACATAAAACAAAATAGCAATTACCCTAAGAAAAGATCCTACACCTAATATAATTCGAAATTGTAGATCCTGCACCTAATATTTCGAAATTGTAGATCCTGCACAGGGTCGGGTAACCTGATTTAATCTGTATTTCGGTTTGGTTTGACGCTATTATTTTTGTGTGTGTGTGGATCGTTTTTGGGTTAGATTTCAACACTTTCAGATCAACATCAGGTGTACCCGATTTTGTCAAAGAAAGCCCAGAATATTTTTCAAATGGAAAAAATATATATTTGAAAATTATTGAGTGTATTTGCATTAATTTTTTATACAAAAAGACAGAACTGATATAGATCTACATATATTTGTATTAAAATCTGGATTGATTTTCTTTTAATTTGGGTTCGGATCGGGTCTGGATTAACAAATTTTACTCTAGTGAGGTTTCAGGTAGACGAATGTTTTTAGAAAAACTTAGGATTGATTATTACAGCTGAGGTACAAATTTCTCTAACTTTTCTAAGTTTTCCATGCAAATTTAGGAAAAATTTCAGGTATAGAGATTCTGTGATGTTACATACATATTGTTGAACTAAAATACTTCTCACAATGAAAAATTTTCTTGGTGCAAATAAAAAAATAGTTCCTAACTTCTGCCATAGATGATGTTGTAACATATATTATCAGAAACACGGTATCTATTCCAGATCGGCAACAAATTTCCCTGACTTTTACAGGTTCTGGAAAATGATTTCCTGATATCGAAATTTTGTGATGTTACGCACAAAAATTCTTAAAAGTTCTGAATTTGAGGGTGGAACTTTCACAATTGATTCTGAAGTAACAACTACTGAATTGTTAAACAAATTCTTGTAAAATTTACGAATTGTTGAACATTTTACATGCTAAAAATTTGCAGATACACACCTTTAGCTTCAGGTTCTAACCATTTTATCCAGCCAGGATGAAATTCTTTACCACATCAGTCACAGTCAAATACAGATTGCTTCAACATATTTTAATACAAATAATAAATATTCAGCAAATTCAGCTAACAAATGTTTAGTTCCGAAACAAAGATAAGTAAAGAGATTGAAAGATATAATGAATCCTACAACATGCAGTACAAAGTTTCTTGCTTTTCAACAAACAAAGTTGCAAAGTTGCTTGCTTCACCCCATGTTTAGTTAAAGCTGGACTTGAAAATCTTGCATTATAAGGATGGATTGAAAAGGGGTACACAAAATTATTTGCACGACAGATTGAAATACTCTTTACAGTACTTATAAAGAGCGAAGTTTGATTCTCCTGCTGATGCAATTTCAAATCCTTAGTTTTATAATAAGAAATTTTATTCTAAATTTCCCTTGGAAGTTTCAAATTTTTGTAAATCTTTACCAGAATTTTCGAATTTCCCTGACTGTTTCTCTGACTTTTCGAGCTTATCCAGGTTTTCCAGAAAGATAAACTTGCCAATAAAGAAAAGTTCTGAACTTCTTCCACAGACATAAAAAAGAAATAAATTATCGGAAAGAAACACAAAAATTCAAAAAATTCAATTAGAAATAATTTATTTTGTGTAATCCATTACCATATTTCAATGAGCGAGTTCTTTGTAGCTCAAGCAAAATAAATTCTCTGTAACTTCTTGTGACAAAATAAATGACTGATTGTTTTGAGTTTTTGATGTGTTTCTTTGATAATGTAAGGTACAGCCCCCTCTATGGACGAAGTTTGGAACGACTATTTTTTTTCATTTGCTTCAAGAAAACTTTTCATTGTTCGTATGGGTCCCATTATTTTAGAGGTAAAATATCAATACGTTTTAGAAAAAAAATAAATGTACATCATACAGGTACATATGTTTACATAAGAAAGACTATTACAATGTCATTAATCAAATAAGAATATTTATTAAATTGGTAATATGTAATTGGTACACTTTACTTTATATTTTACTATTAGCGTAACTACAATCACATAAAAATTATTTTTAGAAAGCTATTAGAAATTCATTTAACAACTTTGTAAAAATATTTTACATGTCAATGAAATTTTGCTAATTGTAGAAATTACAGCAATCTCACAATCCCATGTCTGTGGGGAAGTACAAGAAGTTAAGAGACATAGTGTAAGATAGCTTGAAAATGTGATGATTTTAAAATAATTTATGAGGTTCATTTTTTAGTTATTGAACTATTTTATAAAAAGATAGATTAGGAAAATATTAGAAAATCCCTATTGAAAGTTTAGTAAAACAAGTTTTTATTTTCTAAGAAATTAGTTTGTAAATTCTGGTATCAATCCTTCACTTCATTTTTTTATGAATAGAAATATTCTGCGCCTGAAAGGATTAAAGGTCAAGAAAAGTGAAACGACACTTAAATTGGGTTATACTGAAACACAATTTATTTCATTAAAACATAAGTTGAAATTATTTCAATTTTCCTTTTTAAGAAATAAAACTAATTCAGTCAGATATTGCATACATCTATACTGATGTTGCATAAATAAACATTTTTAACAAAAACGCAGATTTTTTGCAAGTGTTTATGCATTTAGTTTGTTTGATCGTCTTTCTGTCTGTCTATGCCCTAACTCGCAAAAATATACTCGGAAAAGCATGCCATAGTTATTGCTTATTCAAATTTACTATAGCATGTTCGGTATTAAAAATGATGTGCGAAGCATTTACAGTTCGTTTACAGAGGCACTGAAACGAATACTGTTACATAATGGTCTACGGGTAAAAATCCCTTACAGAGTAATTTAATGATGTTACACAATTTCAAATATAATGAAAATAATATATACCATTGAGGTGCACTACAAGATGCTTTCTATAACGTATGCTATGTGTATCACTTTTAATTCATTTACAGGCTTATTCAAAAGATTGTTGTTATTTATGATCTATAGATAAAAAGGTTTGCAATGTATTTTACTCTGCTATCGTTAAAAATTTGCATAAAATCACTTTTCTAAATGGTGAAAATATATAGGAAGAACGTTTGTGTGTCAATAGGGAGTGGAATTTTTTCACATTAAAATCGGATTGTATTCGGATAACCCAACCAAGAACCTAGTACAGAGTTCTAATCTGCAACAAAAGGAAAGATATTTGTGTAAGTGGGTGGGTAACATTTTCCTGAAGAGATAGAACTACGAAATTTTCCAGGAAGATACATGAAGGTACATCAAGATTTGGAGTTATGCACCTCGAAGCCCGTTTTTGGATTTTTTTAATGCAACTTTTTAGTGTTTTTTCACATTTTCAGGAGACTTGTCCCCATTAGTAAAATATTCTGGTTTCAATATTACACAACCCATCATAATAAGTTTTGTTTTCTTTTTAATAAAGTTAATTAGGAAATCGTACAGCTTTTGCAAAACCTTTTATGTGATTTTTAGTGTTTTTGTGCATTTTCTTGTGATTTTGTTTTATACTGGTAAAAGGAAATCTGTTTGAACTTTTAGTCTGTTATAGTAAAATTTGTCCTTTATTTTTAAATGTCGAGATTTTTCAATTTTTAGAAACTTTTAATTCAACTTTTAGCACGTTATATAGATTTATCACGTTCTACGCCGATATTTTTAAGATTCCTGAAAGAATTATTTTTACAATGTTTTACGCCCCTATAGTACATTTTGTATGCGATTTTTGAATATTTAGTGATTTATAATGCGATTCTCAACGACATATTTAGCTTTTCTTCACGTACAGCAGCGATTTTTTAATATTCGAAAAAGTAAATTTTTTTCAAACTTTTAACGTATTATAGTAAATTTTGTCTGTGGCTACTTTTAAATGCTTAGAGATTTTTACCATTTTTTCGCGATCCGCTGCGAGTTTTTCCTATTCGTAAATAGTATTGGTATCAAACATTTACCCTAATATAGAAAATTTTATTTTTAGCGAATTATAATGTGACTTTCAACGTTTTTTCGTGTTCCACAACGATTTTTTGACATTCGTAAAACGGATTGAAACTTTTGTTATGTCAAACTTTTAGCTTAAGTAAAATTTGTCCTCCGAGATTTTTTAAGTTTTTACAATTTTCTATATTATTTTCGGTTTATTGTTTAGAATTATTTGCGCTACTCGATGATTTTTGACATTTGTAAAAGGAATTCAGTTTCAAGCATTTGGCCTTACAGTAAATTTTATCTTCCGAAATTTTCAATGAGATTTTTTTTGCATTGTTTCGCCTTACGCACTGATTTTAAAGCCGTTGTAATAGAATTTCGCTTACAATATTTCAGTCTCTGTCGTACATTTTGTCCTCGGCAATTTTTAGCAGTTTTTCTTTGTTTCGTGGCGATTTTTCGACATTAGTAAAATGTATCTAGTTTCTATCTCTCAGTTATATATAGTAAATTTTGTTCTCTTTAAAAAAAAGTTAATTCAGAATTTACACAGCGATGTTTGGATTTTTCGCGGATTTTATTTTCATGCAATTTTTAGTTTTTTTTATTTCATGATTTCATGAGAAAATATGTTATATTCTATTAGCCTTGTAGTAACATTTGTTTTTGTGAGTTTTGAAGTACATTTTAGTGATTTTTATGCAATGTTTAGCCTTTTTTCATGATTCACTGCGATTTTTGCACAATAGTAAAAAGAATTTGGTTTCAATCATTTAGTCCAAAATACTAAATCTTGTTTTATTTTTAATAAATGTCTATTTGAAATTGGTGTAGTTATTAAAAATGTTCTCGATTTTTTTGTTGAGGTTTTTTTTTTTTTTTTTTTTAGTTTTCAGCAATTTTTTCGTGGGCCAGGGCAATAGTATGTTACTCAGATAGTAAATGTATAATTTTAAATCGGACAAATGCATGTTTTCGAGTCATTAAATAAGATGCAGGTTCGTGCTAATTTCCAAAGAACAACGATAAAACATTGTCGGTGTGGGCTGTGCTCTCATTTTTAACACTTTCCAAAAATAGTTGAAAAGTTTATATGAATATCAATTATCTGTCTGTCCATGATCTAACTTATGTAATTATAGTCGGATTGTCATGAAATTGATATATGTTATTGATATTTACTACGACAAGTTCAGTATTGAAAATGAAGTGTGTAGCATTTATAGTCCCATTACAGAGACATTCAAAAGAATTGCGCTTTATTATGGCCTACGAGGAAAAATCATTTCCTGTGTTTTTAATGATATTGCACAATTCCAAACACGTATATATATATATATATATATATACATATGCATTACAAGAGGCTTATTTTAGAATATGGTATGCTTATCTTTCATCGTTTATTTTCAAGACAGTCTACATTATGATCGATGTTGGAAAAATCGTTTGCGATGTATACTTATGTTCAAAATTAAGATTTTCATATTCTGTTGAGTTTCACGAAAAGTATTGAACAAAAGGTAAAGATAATGCTTTCAAACAACGATGCAACTCTTTAGTGTCAAATACGTAAGCGTACAAGTGTGTACAGGAGTAGTGGGTAGAGAAATAAGCTTTATAAGCGAGCGTGGCATTTTTTGCGTTTTGTGCGTTCGCACACATCGCTGAATATCTTGCTATTTTGTCTCAACATTCGATGAAATGCAAAAGAAAACAGTAAAACTGAGTAACCACTAATGTTTGGAAGATAGAATGAGGTGGCAAATCGCACGGAGACTGGAAACAGGGCAGTCTCAAGTGCAGATTCCTAGAGGCTTCAATGTAGCGCCCAGCATCATGTCCAATTTATGGAAACAGTTTAAGAACACTGCATCCATAGAGAGAAAGCTTTGGAAAGGTCATCCAAGAGCCACGACGGATAACGAAGATTGCAATTTATTCACGAGAGCGAGGGAGAACAAGAGTGCAACAGTTTCTCAGCTCTCTCGTGACATTTATGCGGCTACAGGCAGTCGAGTTTCGAAAATTACTTTTTGCATAAGGCTACATGACAGAGGACTATTTGCAAAAAGATTTGCTTGTTGCATCCCACTCACTTCTGCACACGAAGAACTCGTTTAGCATGGTACAGAGATTATTCGCTTTGGACCAGGGATCAATGGAGTACTATCCTTTAACTGATGAGTCTCTGTTTAGACTAAATACAAATCCTCGACGTACTTTCATATGGAGAAAATCAGGGATCCGCTACCTGCTTTCCAATTTTCGAAGAAAAGACCACTATGTCAGCAAAAGATGTGATGGCCTGAGCATTCATGCCCTGATTTCATTTTAATGGACTATAAGGCATGCTCAGATAGAGCTCATCTGGTCGACGAATTTCTGGAAAGTGAGGATATTAGCTTGATGGATTGGCCAGCTAGATCTCCAGGCCTAAACCATATGGAGCATGACTCGGACGTTCTGGGGACGAAAACTGGAACTCGCTTTCCACCCCCCAGAACCATCCAATGCCTGAAAATAGAATTTCTGGAGGAGTGAGACTAACTGCTACAGAGACCCATAAACTGCCAAATTTCTAGTATCTGTTCACGTTATGAGAGATGAATAACTGTTAAGGGGACCATACCTCTTATTAACCCATATTTTGGTTCAATATTGTAAGCTCTGTTTTATACTTTCTGATGCTGATGATTCTTACGCATGATCAAGGGTACGCACTCTGACAGCTGAAAGTTTATTTTTGTTACATTATATAAACCTATATACATACTTAATTTCACTACAATCTGTCCAGTAGTTCTGGAGATAATTGACCAAATCTAAAAATTATCTTTATTTTGAACACGAGTGTACTGTATTCATGTGTAAAACTGTTTCAAACATATTGAAATTGATGTATATCTCTGAGATGCACTACAATGTGCTTACTAAAGAATGTAATGTACATAGTATTCATCGTTCATATACAGGGACACACAAAATGATTCGGTTACAGTACTATCTATGAACAGTAACTGCTAAAATTATGTTTTTAATTCTAATATTCATTTTTAAATTGAGCATTATTTACAAATATTACTTAATGTTTATAAATTCTATAGATCATGTACAGGTGGGGTGGGATAGCTCAAAATTATACCAAAATATTTCACATCTGGCAACCAATGCGCCACTTTGGATTCAGATAGTACATGGATAGACGAGTCTAAAAAGCCCGGGACACAAATTTTCTTGGCCCTCTAGCGGCACTGATGACGTAATCAATATGGCTGCCAAAGTTTTGCAATGCGCTTCCACATTTCTGTATATAACTCGGATTAATATTTTGATATTAACCTATATTGTTAGTGATTATTAATCCGGAGAAAACGCGCTTTCCAACTGTATATTTGACATCTTTGTTTAGGTTCATAATACCACAAATATTTATAAATTTATTTAAAAATAATATTTTTTCAAAACAGTTTGCTAAATAACTTGGAATCCGTTGCATGTAGCTGAAAACGTGTAGTATACTTTTTGTTTGTCAGAAAATTACCTTTCGAACGGTATATATTACTTCTATTTTATCACAAATATTTGCTGAAAATTTGCCAAACAATGTAGCGTTGCACAGAGAGTCGTTATGGCAACAATGTAATTTATATGGGTTCTGAAAATTAATATAGTGGCTTTATAACTGTTTAAGTTTCAAATGTAATTATTGTAATTTTTGATGTATATGTAAATAAATTCCAGTTTTTTTAGGGCTATGAAACTTTCATTTCCGTTTTAAAATCAATGACATGAGGTACACTTAAGGCTTAGGCATAACTTTAAGATAAGTTTCAAACATTTATAGGTACAAGAATGAGAAACAAAAGAATGTACAATACAATATTATTCCAATTTAATATCCAAATTTAATCATATCCTATTGATTGTCAAATACACTAATGGCAGCCATAATATCTAAATAACATAATATCTTGATGTCATATGCAATAATATTCAAATGATTCATGTAAATTCACTTGCGATTACTGATCACTGTCGGAGCACTGCCCTTTACATACACAAAGTTTCGTACATCGTACTCCCATTTTAACACATTTACAAGATGTGCATCGCTTGCGGCAAGTATAGGAGGTAAGTTGATAACAGTGTTTTGACATTTCTGGAATTGTCCACACAGGTCGGTATGATCCTCCTGAATTTATTGTCCATCCCCACTTAATTGGCGAACGTATTGTGTAACGTGCAACGAGGCTGTTGTTCCAAATTCTTGCTTGGAGAGTAGCTCGTTTGATGTGTTGTGTCAAAGCATCTGCTGTAGGAGGTATGTTTTCGATGGCTCGATTTTTTCTTGTAAATAACACTCGTATGTATTCATTGATGATCTGAAGATTGATCATAAAGTAGTATAACAAATCGCTGTAACAGATCATGACATTCATCGTCAATATCAGAGGTGCCTGTACAGAGCTGATGCCAAACACAATCAATTTTACGAAATGACATCCAGACCTTTCAAGCTATCTTCTTGCCAATGCCACAAAATGTGGAAACTGTGTCGCAACCAGTTACAGAATGAAAAGCCAACAAATTTCTACAAATTTACGGTGAAAGTTTAGCACAGATCTCATGAATTTGAATGAATTTCCTGTATTTCCCACAACCGTACTCAATCCATAGTTCCTCAATATCTTGTATTTGTGGGAACAGTGATATTGAAATAACAACTACATCCGAGTCCACAGTTCATATTAAGATGCGAGTATGGCCACTTTCTACTACATGCTTAACATGGAGAAGTAGACGGCCATCTGCTTCTTCGTGTGAAACGGGAGAAATGCTTGATGTTGACGCGAGAACTCGGTCATCATAAATATAGACAACATGTTTTCCCGGATACTCGTCCCCCACCATTTTCTTAGCTAGCAACTGGAACAATTGGGTCTTGTTTTCGTTGACACATAGGAATTGCTGAATTTTTTTTGGAATTGCAGTTGATTCTGAGACTTTAATACTTATGCCACTTCCTCTTGTTTCTCGGGTATATGCCTGCAAACTGTTACTAATGTATCTGTCGAATATAATATCTAGTCGTGAACCGTTCTTCAGTTGATTAATGAAATATGGTTTGAAAACATGTTCATAGTATCCGGAAAATGCTGTCGTAATACCAGGATTCAGCATGTGTATTATGGCTGCTCCATCAAATATTTTAGCTGTTACATTCGGTTGGCTGTGGTTAAAGTTAATGTCATATTTTGTTTGAATGCAGTCAATAATATCAGACTTGTTGGCTGGTTTTCGGAGTTTTCCATCATCTGAAATAGAGGGTGGGTTCTTTTGGTTTTCATGCGAAAAGAAATCATCTATGTTGCAATTCCGTGCAACAGATGCAACATACAATCTGAAGAATAAGTTGGAGTCTTTACACAAGTAAGAAATCTTTGACTTAGCCTTATCTGTTTTTCTTGCTATAGTCTTGAAGATGTGAATATTGGTTCGAGGAATAATTTCATGAATCGAATTTTGAATTTGATCGAGACGGGACACACATAATCATCATATTGTTTTGGTCCTACAGTAAATGCTTCTGTAACATACTTGATCGCTTCGAAACTTGGAATTATTTTGGAGTTCCCTATTGACAATAAATCAGTTTCTTCAAATGGATTTCATTGTTCGGATAAAACTTTAATCATTTCTTTGGCATGGGCCAAGAACCTTTTTTCATGAGCATTGTTATCTTCATGATGCTCCCACGTTTTTATCATCTTTTAAATTCGATTTATCTTCAAATTCTCAATTAAAGAACTGATCCTAGGGTCTGCTACCATCTACTTAAGCAGAGCATTTTCGCTATCAAGGATTCCAATAGCACCACCTTCACCCTTTATAAGTTTGTTATTGTGTTTATGAAGTTGATCATCAGATATTGCAGAAAACGGTGTAGCAGTTTTGCTGCTCGTAAAGTTGCTACGAAAAAATTCAGCATGTATATCTGGATGTTTTTCTGGAAGTTCCTGTAGAGTTCGCACGAATGCTGGTAACCAACGAGAATAGTGGACTGCGTAAAACGCAAATGTCCACGGACATAACTGAGCCAAATTATCGACGTACATTGTAAAGTTAGATGTACGAATACTCAATACAAGTTATACTAGAAGGGACTCTAGTTTGATGACTGTGTTCCAGGGTCCGTAAATATCATGATTTTTCGAAAATATCAAAAATATCCGATATTTTGATATATATCCGATATTTTCGATATATATCCGATATTTTCAAAATAGTCAACTTACTGCTGATAATGAATATTTTCAAGCATAATATAAATTAGAAACAAAAACATATTGCAATTAACATACAAAACTTAAACAATAGCATTCTAAAATGCATCGCTCTTTTTTTTTCTTTTTCTTTTACTTAGAACAAAATTGAAGATGTACTAATTGAAAACAGATACTACTTGCATACATTTTGCACATGTATATATACTATAGGATTTGTATCAAGTATCGAGAAAGTTTTATATTTTATAAAATAAAATTTTAAGTACAAATTAGTTTTTCTTTTAAATTGAAGAATTTTAACATAAATGTAAGCTTGTCTTATTGTTTATTCCCCAACCTGTAGTACAGTTTAGACTCAATTAAACCAAAATTAGAATATTCTTTTCTAATAATGCTGTATATAAATGATTATGTAAATTTCAGTTTCTCTTTCAATGGCTGTTCTGAATTAATTGTCTCTTATAATTATTAGTTCTACATTTAAAAATAAAAGTTTCAAACATAAAGCTTAGAAAATTTATTTGTAAAAAAAATTTCTTGTATTCTTTGCCTAGAAAAGTCACTGCCAGAGACAAAAGTTTTTTATCTACAGAGTGGCACAGTCAATAACAGATGAAAATTTCATTTACATTTGTTTTGACTGAAGAAAATATCAAAATTATCTTACACATTGATATTTTAAAAATAAATATCAAATATACAAAATATCAAACATCTTGATATTTTGAAAATAAATATCAAGAATTTGAAGATATCGAAAATATCAAAAATCTTTATATTTTAAAAATAAATATCGGATATATATCAAGATATATATCATGATATATATCCATTGATATATATCAACGAACCCTGCTGTGTTCCAATATTGAAACTGAGGACATTCAGATGTTTTCGATAAAATCCACAGCTCAATGTCTTCGCTACTGATGCTGGAATTTGTTTCACTTGCTTTGTTGAATGCTTTTACCTGTAGACAATGCAGAGCAGTTAAAGTAACTTCATGTGCATACCGAGATCTTTTTACATGCGACGATGTTAGGCAGGATTCTGCAATACCAGAACTTGCAATACCAGAACTTGCAATACCAGCGGTTGTCACTAATTAAGTCCATCCACTGCCAGTTCAGTTAACCACTTGCCAAGTAAGTTAATAACCATCATTTCTATGTGAAGGCCACTCATCATGAGCATGATGCGATCCTCGCCATACTTGTTAAGAAATCTCCATTGCAGTTGCTTCTCAATAGCATACACTGGTTGGTCACATGTAATGACGGTCACAGTCATATGGTTGGTCACTGTCATATATACCGTTTGAAAGGTAATTTTCTGACGAACAAAAGATATGCAACACGTTTCAAGCTACATGCAACAGATTCCAAGTTATTTAGCAAAATGTTTTGAATTTTTTTTTTAATAGTTATAAATATTTGTGGTATTATGAACCTAAACAATGATGTCAAGCATACAGTTGGAAGACGCGTTTTCTCCGGATTAATAATCACTAACAATATAGGTTAATATCAAAATATTAACCCGAGTTATATAGAGAAATGTAGAAGCGCGTCACAAAACTTCGGCGGCCATATTGATTATGTCATCAACGCCGCTAGAGGGCCAGGAAAATTTGTGTCCCGGGCTTTTTAGACTCATCTATACATATACTATCTGAATCCAAAGTGGCGCATTGGTTGCCAGATGTGAAGGTTTTTTTAGCTATTTCACCCCACTATTATGGTATAAAAGCCGGAAAGCCTGATTTACCCAGAAGTATTGTAAATGCTAATAGTGTGTTTATTAGAACACAAACTAGCCGAACTTTGCTCATCTAAACGCTTCCATATTGTCAATTATTTTTATCAGTTTTTTTCAAATTTCAAAGTGAAAAACACAATTTTTACCCACCGTCCTAGGACGGGCATTTACACTAGTACATTAAATATACATAATTATTAATTAACCAGTGGAGAAGACCAAGCTAAGCCGGGTTAAAATTAGCTTTATGTTCAACTCGATAAAACATCGATGTCGATCAGACAGTCGTATTTCTTCCATGGATATTCATTGTATGGAGCAACATCATTTCTGTTCAAGAACATTTTATGGACTCTGGTTAAATTATGTATATTGGCTCAAATTGAGAATTTCTGGAAAATTTCTTTTGATTCTGAAAGTCAATTTTTTTGCCAAAAGTCAAAATTTAGCAAAAACTTGCAAATTTAGCGACCTTTTCTTTCATTTGGCTCCAAGCAAGTATTTTGACATTGGTAGAAAGGTGATTTTTCCCCCAAATCTAGCCAATGTCGCCAACATTTTTTCAAATATCACCAAATTTGTTGAAATGTTGCCGACTTTGTGATTTCGTTTAGTGCTCATTATTTAAAAAATCAATAACTGTTTCAACCTTTATTCCCATTAAAATGCACTGACCTGTAGTGACCCAAAAATGACACACTACTTGAATCTTCTCGAATATGTGACTTAGCCCAATGGTATCATGCCTGAAAACAGTAAGATACAAAAGTCAGTCAAAATCGTTCGAGTCATTTTTTTTATGCAATTAGCTTCACCTTGATCCATAATGATCAACTAATTAAATTTTCTTGAACACCTGACCTAGCCAAATGGTCTTGCGACCAAAACCGGTCAGATATAGTAGATTCCCTTAAATCCGCGACCCTAAAATCCACGAACGCCTAAAATCCACGTATTTTTTCAGATGTAAACAATAAAATCTACAGTTAAGTTGCAGGAGCAAAATTCAAGATGGTGCCAAAATCAGCGACTACCGCAACATTTTTTTTACTAAATTTTTTGTTAATCATTCCCTTTTGGCTATTACAGCTGATTTATAAATAAATTTTACATTACTTTTGATTTTGATATAAATTAGGATATCTATATCAAAAATTCCAGGATTCGAAATGGAAAAATCCACGAACCGGAATGCTATTTTAAAATTATTGTTCGCGGAATTTTTTTTTAAATTATAGACAAATTTATTTCTAAACATACAAAGCAGTATAAGAAAAGCATTCAAGACTCTAAATAACATTGAAAAAAGTTACTAAAGTTAAAAGTGCAAAGAACGAATAATAACGTCTTACGATCGCTTTACCACTAGATGGCAGCATAGGACTTTTGGAATCGAATTCAATCGATTTCATCGGTAATAATTTAATATTTCTCAAAATTTTATTTTACATAATTATTTTAATAATTACTTACTCTTAAATTAATAAATTATTTTAATATATTACTTATTTTAATGTTTCACTTTATTGTAAGCATTCATTATAATTTCTTTTGCTTAACTACCAATCAAATTAATGTTTCAAAAATGTAAACAAATCAATGACCAGAAATCTGCAAAATTCTAAAATCTGCACAACCTCTGGTCCCAATCTGTGCGGATTTGGGGGTGTCTACTGTACAAAATTTAGCCGAAATCATTACAGCCATTTTTAAGGTACTGTAAATATCTATGTTTTCTTCGGAAACAGAGTTTTGTTTCAGAATGAAAAATAATGACTATAGACTGCAAGAAAAAAATACTGAACCAAAAGTTCTCAATGACATTTGATACTGTGTTTGAAAATTATAAAAACAAACAGAAGAAATTGTATTATAAAATTTAAATATTTTTTCGTTAAGTATAATGCTTTTTTTAATTATATAACACCAATGTGTTACATCATCTTTCTTTTTTACCAATTAATTTATACATTTCTAATTACTGTAAAATTAGAGGAGAAAAAATTTAAACAAAGTAATGACCTATAAGCCGCAAAATTCTATAATCTGCACAACCTGTGGTCCCAAGCTGTGCGGATTAGACGGAGTTGACTATACTATAGTGATTGCTATAGTATATTTATATTATATTCATTCTGCTGGGAAAAACAAACTGCTGGAAATAAAACTGCCATTCTTGTTATCGTTTATTGCCAAAACTTGTCAAATTGATGCTAGATACAAACAGGCGTGTGGTAAAACATAATTTTAGGCTGGTCACTAGCGAATGAATTTTTTGATGGAACGAGTGAATTTCTTGTTTGTCTTTTAAAAATTGCAGGCTATAGCGATATGAAAAAGCTTTTTTTTTTTTTTTTTCCTACTAATTAGCTGTATTTTGCAACATTCCAAATTTACATGATGTAAGTATGGTACAGTTGAACGTAAAAATCAGGAATCTGCGGCAATTCCGGATTTTCAAATTTTCAGGATTTTGGAGGTCTGTTAAAAAATACTTTTTATAACAATATAATAGCATTTAATATGCATTTTTTTCCCTAGTGTAAATAAACGACAATCAAACTGCCAAATTAAATAATAAAATAGGAATGATAATCTAAAACATAACTCTTATACTGAAATTAAGTATACAAATTAAAAAATAGTACACCCTAGATAATATAGAAGTGATTCTATTCCAAATATTCCAAAAATTTAAGTCATTCGATTCCAAAATTTTAAAGCAGACATAAAAAAAAAAAAAAAAAAAAAAAAAAAAAAAAAAAAATCTGGAAAAGAAAACAAACTTCTTAACATAAAACCTTCTTAATGGATGTTAAAATAGGAGTGAATCGTGTTTCTGCAAATAGTTATATGACAAATTCTTTTCTCAGAAGGTTTAGTGCCATTTCTAGAGTTTCTTGAAGGGGGGGGGGGGGGGTGGGGGGAGGTTGCAGATTCTTTGAGATAAAGTGTAAAGTTGCTCGATTCTTCAAAGAATTTTTTTTTGCATACATCTGCTTTTTTTTTTTTTGAGTTTAACAAAATCATTTCTTGAGTCGGCTGTTGAAAAAAAAGTTTTCTTCAAACGACTGTTGAAAAATATGAATTTCGTCAAATATCTAGGAAACAACTAAAGATTTTCTTCAATTGATCACTGTAAAAAGTTCAATAATCAATTGCAGAAAAAAAGAATCAAATTTTTTAATTGGTCACTCGGATAAATCAGAAATTTTGTCAATCAGTTGCGGAAAAAAAAATCAGAGTTTTGATAAACAATCAAGGAAAAATATCACAAATTTCATCAAAAGATTGAGAAAATAAATAGTCTTTTGTCAGTGCATCAAGGAAAAATAGCCCGAATTTTGACAAATAATCACAAAGAAAAAAATCCATTTTGTCTCTCGATCGCAGAAAATTTTGCCAAATTTATCAAATGATCTCAGAAAAAAAAAGCAAATTTTGAAAAGGATTGCAGGAAAAAAATTTTTGTCAAAAAGACACAGAAAAACTCATCTTGTTTTCTTATTTTCCTACTGCATTCAAAGTTCTTTTCAACAAAAGAAAACTGAAACAAACAACATATCGGCATTGGCCAATGTGCATATCAAGGTCATAGGACAATGCGTCACTAGGTTGATCATTCTGTTTTAGAAGGAGCAGGAGTTAATAGAGTGAATATCAACTGTCAGTATCATCCAGTTCAATCAAAAGAAAATGAAATTGCATGCTTGTTTCTTTAGTTATAAATACGTACTTTAGCGATTTTATTAGAATTAAAATATATGAAGCTTCCAGTCATCAATGTATTAGGTAAAGTCTTCCTTTTTTATGCCATTTTTTTATTTTCCAGTATTTGTAATAATTAAAGTCTTTAATTAACGGTCAATCTTTATAAAAAATATACCAGAATATATCAATATTTATTAAGTATTCAGTTAAAAGAATTTAACTGCATTCACTGAGAAATATAAAAGTTACAGCAATCTTATTTAAAAAATAATAAAACTGACAGTGAAAAAATGTCCAGAGATTTGTGAAAAATGTTTGGAGATTTTGGAAATTGGATGCCCGGATTTTTGAGGTTCAACTGTAAAAAGTTTACTCGTAACTTGTACAACTTTCCTTTGTACTATATATTTGTAATTTTATAGAGAAAATTACAAAAATCCTGTATTATATTAATAGTAATTAACTATTTTTGCAGTCGGGTACATTTTGTCTTAACAATTTTCAACTGTATGTTATATCTTGCTGGCTGCTATAATAAATCCTTGGCTTGTAAGATTTTCTGAAAATTTGCCACCCCTGTATTACAAATGTACACTAAATTACTGTTTTATGTTATTATAGCTTGCTTTTATATTATTTATCCTTTTTAATGATGTCTCTATGATGGTCTTTATTAATTGCATATTAAATTACCAATTCACCATGATTGGTAATTGGCAACAATCAACAAAATCGGCGATTGACAATCACTTTTGGCAACCTATATATCTAGCCCAGATAATACAATTGGGATAAATTATACCAATTGGATCACTTTATACCAATGTATGTATTTAAAAAATCATTATATTGTGCCATTTCAAATTTTGTATTTTACAAGATGATTTATCTATTCAAAAATGTGACATACCTTTAATAATCATTATTGAAAAACTTATACGAATATATTTAAAATGCAAGATCACACATTCATAAAATCTTATACCATTCTTAATGTATACTTTGTTAATATGCAAAGTTTAACCAAACACAAGACAGTGAAGGAAAAATACTTTTCTAATTTCATTTTAAGTGAACTAATGACTAATAAAAAGCTGGCTTAACTTAACTTCAGTGAATCATTACAAAGACTAGGGCAGCAATAATTACATTAGTTGTCAACTTGTACAGATTGGTTGTACAGTGTTCTATATGTAAAGTTCTAAAGAGTGAACAGTAACTGTGTATGTTTTTGTGCAATGATTAGGGCACAGATATCTCAGATCTGGGGAAAAAATACTGTTTTCATGTAATACACTGTTAGAATTAGCTTGTGGAAGCAGCATGCTAGATTTATTTTATTATAAAACAGTTTATTTTATAGAAAACACAAGTTTGTGATCAAACATACAAATTATTTTACTATGAAACACAAAATGCTTAATTTAAAATATAACACACACAATATGTTTTGCCCACTTACCACATGAAGCAAATATCACCAAAATCGCAGGGTTGCCCAAGCATAAAATTGCAGCAAATATGTATCCCAGTGCATCTGATACATCTGTATCAAGATTAGTTATGACGTATAACATACTAGAAAATCTGCCGACCAATGACTCATCGTCAGCTATTTTTATACATCTTTACATAATATCTTATATCCTAGAATCTGCCATTTAATTATTTTAAGTTGCATATATTTATGTACATTAAAATTTCGCTAAGACTCAGAGAACATAACTTTTAGAAACTGTTAAATTGTGTTAAACATTAAATATTAATTCATGCAATAATGTTCTTAAACTCCTTTAAAATATATATATATATATATATATTTTTACATAAAAAGTACATTGTTAAGAAACTCTGTCTCTTAAACCTTGTATTCTTGCTAATTTTCTTTTAATTGAACTACTTCTTGATTGAATGAAAAGAAATGAATGGAGATTGGAAAAGCGAAACCGAAGATGTATAAACAAGTTTTCATAGAATCATACGTCAAAGAATTTTCGTGTATAATGGAATCTCTTGTATGAGAATACCGATCACTTTCTCACGGAAGTAGGAGTAATATAAAATAACATTTTTGCTATAATAAAACATTCAGATAATTTGAAATTATACATTTTTCATTGCATATAATTTCAGCGTTACGTATTTTTAAGCACGTCGTAAATATACATCGTAAAAATCTTACAGATTTCAACTTTGTCTTGTTGCAGGTATGTGATAAATAAACTTACCTTAAACAACCTATTTTGATAAAAATTATAAGATAAGATACTGTAACAATCTATTAGACTTCTTTTAAAAGGCGCCATATGATTGATTCAATGGGAATGAATCATATTCGATACAATGAGCACAGGATTGACTTGGAAAAAGCGCATGCGCCGTTTTAAAAATCAATAGCAAACTGATTTTGTTTTTGGAAAGCGCAAAGGAGACTAGAACATGGGGTGGGGCTCAAAAGACAATTTAGAAGCGAAAAATGAAAAAATACATTTGAATAAAAATTCCAATATGAAAAATTAAATCGATAATTGAGTTTATTTAAATAATCGAATACTTTTAACTGTGTTTTCCCAGCTAAATCCTCATGAATGATTCATTCAAATTGAATCAATTACTTGGCTTCTCTTAAAAATAGATTATTGCAGTATTTGATGCTTTTATCAAAATATGTTTTTAAGGTAAGTTTATTTATAACGACAACATATCATATTTAAAAAACTTTGGAATTTATATGACATATTTTTATGGTATACTTTAAAACACGTAACATTAAAAGTTTCTGCAACAAAACTTGCACAATGAGCAAAAAAAGTATTTGCACATCAGGTGAATATGTTGTACAGTTAAACTTGGATAATTCGAAATTGAAAGGACCAGAGAAAAGTTCAAAATATCCAAAAATTCGAATTTTATATATTTTCTAAAATAGAAGAGATAAATAAAAAAGATTAACTCTGCGATGCAACATGCAACTACTGCTTAATTAACTTTAACACTGCTACATGTTTTTCATTAAATCAAACATTTTTTACTAGATATATTATTCATTACTTTTAAGAAAAAATCAGATATTTTTGCTTGCTTCTTTGAAAGCAATTTTTGAGTCATAGCATGTGATTCCAACCATAGTTGAATTCAGACACTTTTCTCCAGGAGAGATTTCTGTGGCTCTGGGGGGGGGGGGGGGACATTACAGTGTTCCGGGAGGGAAATTGCTCTTTTTGAGAACTGAACTCCCCCCCCCCCCCCGGGCCACCTCCTTAATTCAACAGTGATCCCAACCTATCATTTGATACAGAAATTGAAAATTCTACATTAGACTACTTAGATCTTCTACAATAGATTCTCCTACTATACTCCTCTTTTGCTTGGGTTACAAAATTCCTTGGTAATCACCAAATACTAACATTCCAAATCATCGCTTCGTTTTCCCTAGAAAGACCGTTAAAATAAACTTTAAATATATTGTGCACCTTAGCTGAAAAAAATCTCAGGACAATTTTTACTGCAAAATTTTAAGAGCAGTCGTACGAACAATTTGAATTATCCAAAATAAAATTCGAAATATCCATGATTTTTTTTACATTATTTTAATACAGAATTCTAGGGACCAAGCAAAAAATTTAAATTACGCAAGCACCACAAATAAATAAATTCAAAATGAATATCGAAGGGAAAATATTCCTTAATAAATAAATGTACTTAATACTTGATTTGATATTTATATTAAAAAATATAAAACAGCAACATTTGGATGCAAAAAAAGTATTTGCACCATAAGAGTGAGAATTACAATATAGTAAATATTTAAAAGTAAAAAAGCAGTACTAGTATTTCGTATGCATGACCTTTGCATCAGTTATAGAGTGTAAACATTTGGGCATTGATTTGATCAATTTATGACACATTTTGCAATGATTTTCACTCATTTTTCTGTTGGGCAACTTTCGTATTTTATTTTCTACTATTCTAGTTCGCGGGTTGGTAAATAACAATGATTAACATTGGGAAAACTTTTTTATCTTTGCAGATTTTGATTTTCATAGAGCCTAAATATTTGTTTTTAAAGCAAAAACTAAAACTTGTTACATATAAAAGCTAACAACAAAAACAATACCATGAGCCATATATAATATAAAGACAGGCTTTCAAGGAAAATATTTACAATAGTGAACTGTTTTAAAAAAAACATACATTTGAGCCTCTCATCTCAGTAACAAAATTACATTAAAATTTACATCCAGAGAAAATGTTAATTCTAAAAATAGTAGTGCACAAAAATTGAAAAATTCTGTGCTAATCTTGAAATCGCACAGTAAGGCTAATCGTTCATTCTGTATGTGACTGTTTTTCAGGAAGTTTTTAGACTTGAGGATGTGAATCTGTGGTGATTTTGCAGGTTATGTTTCTTTACTACTTCGTATTAGAGCATTGTAAATTGCCTTTCTTCATTTCTATTTTTTTCTTTTAACTTCAGTTCTTAAGATTTATGTTTCTTTCTGGTACCGATTCATTAAAACAGCCTAATTCTAGAGTGCAAGTTTTATTCTTGGTTACTGACATGAAAGCTATTCCTGGAAATAGTACTGAGATTTTCATTATTTTCTCAACTAGATTCCAAACTTAAATAAGGATCAACTTTAGTAGACTTCCATTTTTTTCATACAGCTGTTTATTTAACTATCTGTACAATAGATGTGGTTCTCTAAGGTATTTCCTAATACAATACAGGGCTAATTTTGTTATTACAGTAGACTCCCTTAAATCCGCGACCCTAAAATCCGCGAACGCCTAAAATCCGCATATTTTTTCAGATGTAAGTAAGCAATGAAATTTACAGTTCAGTTGCAGGAATAAAATTCAAGATGGTGCCAAAATCAGCGACTACCGCAATGTTTTTTTTTACTAAATTTTTTGTTAATTTTGTTTATTACAGCTGATTTGTTACTAAATAAATTTACATTACTTTTGATTTTGATATAAATTAGCATATCTATCTAAAAAATTCCAGGATTTGAAAAGGAAAAATCCACGAACTGGAACACTATTTTAAAATTATTGTTCGCGGAATTTTTTTATAAAAATTATAAACAAATTTATTTCTAAACATACAAAGCAGTATAAGAAAAGCATTCAAGACTCTAAATAACAATGAAAAAAGTTACAGAGTGCACAATAAGCTATATATTCTCATAATAGCATAATGACGTATCGATTTTACGATCGCTTTACCACTAGATGGCAGCATAGGACTTTTGGAATCCAATTGAATCGATTTCAAAGTAATAATTTAATATTTTTCTAAATTTTTATTTTACATAATTATTTTAATAATTACTTACACTTAAACTAATAAATTATTTTAATATTTTACTTATTTTAATGTTTCACTTTATTGTAAGCATTCATTATAATTTCCCTTGCTTAACTACCAATCAAATTAATGTTTCAAAAATGTAAACAAATCAATGACCAGAAATCCGCACAACCTCTGGTACCCAAGCTGTGTGGATTTGAGGAAGTCTACTGTATTACATTGTAATACATCTGGTAGGATATACTTGCTAATCAATGGTACATTAATGGTACTTGCTAATGAAACGCCGTTCAAAAAATGCCTTTTCCAAACTTATACATCGATCAAAGCAGGGTTTGTTGATATAAATCCGATATTTATTTTTAAAATATCAAGATTTTTGACGGTGTTGATTTCAGCCCCCCCCCCCCCCCAGAGAAAAGTGTCTGAATTCAACACTGATTTTTGATATTTTCAAATGCTGGATATTTATTTTCAAAATATCAAGATGTTTGATATTTTGTATATTTGATACTTATTTTCAAAATATCACCATGCAAGATAATTTTAATATTTTCTTCAGACAAAACAAGTGTAGATGAAATTTTCAACTGCTATTGATTGTGTCATTCTGTATCTAAAGAACTTTTGTCTCTGGCATTGATCAATATCTTTTCCAAGCTTTATGTTTGTACCTTTTATTTTTAAATGTAGAACTAATAATTATGTAAGACAATTAATTCAGAACAGCCACTGAAAGATAAACTGTAATTTAGATAACCATTTATATACAGCATTATTAGAAAAGGATCTTTTCCGATTTCCGTTGATTTGAGTCTAAACTGTACAACAGGTTAGGAAATAAAAAATAAGACAAGCTTACATTTGTTACAATTCTTGAATTAAAAAAAACTATTTTGTATTTAAAATTTAGTTTTATAAAATATAAAGCTTTCTTGATACTTGATACAAATCCTATAGTTTACATAAGTGTATAAGGCAAATCCTAACTGTTTTTAATTAGTTAGTAAATGCATTTCTTTTTTAATTAAAACAGTAGCTGTGCACAACTAGATTAGTATCATCCATTATAAATAATTATAAATATGATATCTATATCACAGTGTAGATTGCTTTAATTTTTAATAGTCTGATGTAATAAGACTAAATATAGCAAATGATCATTTGTAAAGTTTTAGCTTTAAACATTTACATTTTGCATTCACTATTCAATAAAAAACAATTAAAAACTGATGCAATCATAGAAGCATTATCATATAGTTACATTAACTAAATTTTATTTTTATAACTATGAATAAAATATAGTAGACTTCCTTAAATCCGCGTATTTTTTTAGATGTAAACATTGAAATCTACAGTTAAGTTGCAGGAACAAAATTCAAGATGGCGCCAAAATCAGCGACTACCGCTATGTTTCTTTACTAAATTTTTTGTTAATCATTCTCTTTTGGTTATTATATCTGATTTATTACTAAATAAATTTACATTACTACTTTTGATTTTGATATAAATTAGCATATCTATATCAAACATTCCAGGGTTTGAAATGGAAAAATCCACAAACCGAAATGCTATTTTAAAAGTATTGTTCGCTGAATTTTTTTTTAAATTATAGACAAATTTATTTCTAAACATACAAAACAGTATAAGAAAAGCATTCAAGACTCTAAATAACGATGAAAAAAGTTACTAAAGTTAAAAGTGCTAAGAATGATTAATAACGTATTGATCTTACGACCGCTTTACCTCTAGATGGCAGCATAGCACTTTTGGAATCGAATTGAATCGATTTCATCGGTAATAATTTAATATTTTTCTAAATTTTTATTTTACATAATTAATTTAATCATTACTTACTTTTAAACTAATAAATTATTTTAATATTTTACTTATTTTAATGTTTCACTTTATTGTAAGCATTCATTATAATTTCCCTTGTTTAACTACCAATCAAATGAATGTTTCAAAAATGTAAATAAATCAATGACCAGAAATCCGCACAACCTCTGGTCCCAAGCTATGCGGATTTGAGGGAGTCTACTGTATAGCTTTCCTGAACCTGCATTTAGACTTGTGGCATATAGAAAAATTGGTATGAATAGTAAATATTAATACCAACAGATGGCGCTGTCTGAAGAATTTTCTAAAAATAAATAGAATACTTTCTTCATGCATGTATGCATTCACAGGATAACATTGGTTAAATATTGACTGACTAATATGTCTATCATGTAATATTAACACTGACAAAGAACAATGGAATGAAACAATGGTCTGTTTTTAATGAAAATTTTATCTGTGCCTTACTGTTTGTGGTTTTATTTAGAAGAAGATTATTTATTTATTATAAACATATTATAAAACACAAACATGTCCTTCAGTAAAACTATGCTAAAAAGTAACTTCAGATGTCACAACACAGATATTTGCTTTGATCACATATGTTCTCATGCCTAAATATTAACTAATCCTAATTTTTATTACATTGAATAAAACAAAACAATGTACTTTTCGATAAATTTTAGTATATAATACTGTAAATTAACTTACCGATTTTTGATTTAAAAAAAAATCTGGCATGTAATAATTTTAATCTTTTAACATGTGATGTAGTAATAAACATTTGTTACAGTAATGTAAAATAATATTTTCAGTATCATAAAATAAATATGGTGAAAGTTGCAGGTGAAACTTGCAGGGGGAGGGAAATTCAGATAAAATTTTCACAAGAAAGAAAATCCACCAAATTTAGAAGTACTGTTTATACTGCCATAAAATATAGCCTGCATTGGAGCACAGATAGCCACCAATATTTTTTTAATCAGTTCAGTAGTTTCTGAGTTTACCCACCTACAAAGATACAAAAAAAAACTCCCACAAATGTTACCCCTTTATGATATGGTATAGATTCCTAATAGATATTTGGTGTCGCCATCTGTTTATGAAAATGAGTACTATTTATTTTCAGCATGTCATACTATTAAAATAACCATGCTAATATAATTCTTTAAAACGTTTACCAATTTCTAATTACGATTTGATGGGGGGGGTGGGGGGGAGGGTTAAAATCAGTAGTAAGTGTTAAAACAAGATCAATGAATCTAGTAAGTTTCTGTCACAAAATAATAAAGGATATTTTGAAAATCAAGAACAGGTGTTAGAAATTAGCATAATAATAATTATACCACAAGGTTAGCAAAGAAAGTCTAGATTTTATTATTTGAATTACCAATTCAAGACTATTTTCATATTTACTTTGTAAGAAAGATGAATATTATAGAACTATTTGACGCATATGTGTGGTTATATGCCAACTATTGGTAAAAAGGAGTACTGGAGTTTTATTTATATTTTAGAGTGTTATACTATTAAAATAACCCTGCTAATATAAATCCTTAAAACGTTTACCAATTTCTAATCATGATTTAATGGGGGCGGGAGGGTTAAAATCAGTAGTAAGTGTTAAAATAAGATGAAAGGATCTAGTAAGTTTCTGTCATAAAATACTAAAGGATATTTTGAAAATAAAGAACAGGTATTAGAAATTAGCATAATAATAATAATATCACAAGCTTAGCAAAAAGAAAAAAGAAAACAATCTAGATTTTATTATTTGAATTACCAATTCAAGTCTATTTTCATATTTACGTTGTAAGAAAGATGAATATTGTAGAACTATTTGATGCATATGTGTTGTTATATGCCATCTAATGGTAAAAATGAGTATTAGATGTTTTATTAAGATCAACAATGAAAAACCCTAATTTAAAAAATCGGTGTCCATATACAATAAATATAAGATTTTTAATTGTTTTTATTTTTATAAATATGATTTAAGGGGGAAAAAAGATAGATAATTAAATACATTGTTTAAGTAAAAATCTTCATTCATTTAAAACAAATTTTACATAAAAATACAAATTGTATTTCCAAATACTGCATGAGTAAATGATTAAATTAATAAAATAATTATAGAATATTAAATACGTGAATAATCACACTGCTAACAAGTCGTAAACCAACTTAGTGAAAAATGTCCAAGCCGGGAATCGAACCCGGGCCCCTGGAATAGATCTCCATTGCTCTACCACTAAGCCACTAGGACGATGCCCAGCTTGGCTTCTCTCACTTATATAAGTCGGTAAGGCTGCAACTGCAGCACTAGATGGAAAAGTCTTCATGAGCACACAATCTAGTGGCGAAACATGAGATGCAAATGAACCCAGCATCGGTGAATATACAATTTAATTAATTTTTCAGCAGTGAAATTATTGAATATTAAATACGTGAGTAATCACACTGCTAACAAGTCATAAACCAACTTAGTGAAAAATGTCCAAGCCGGGAATCGAACCCGGGCACCTGGAATAGATCTCCAGTGCTCTACCACTAAGCCACAAGGACGATGCCCAGCATGGCATCTCTCACTTATATAAGTCGGTAAGGTTGGCCTTACCTACCAGGGGCCCCGGTTCGATTCCCGGCTTGGACATTTTTCACTAAGTTGGTTTATGACTTGTTAGCAGTGTGATTATTCACATATTTAATATTCAATAATTTCAAGCGTAATTTCACTGCTGAAAAAGTAGTTGAAAAATTAATTAAATTGTAAAATAATTATATTTAAATATACAATCATTTTAAACTATAAAGAAGAATATTGTATGATATATTATCATATATGAGGATAGAAAGAGAATATTAAAGTTGGTAAATAAAAAAATCAAAATTTTGTCTCCATTGAAAATTTTTTAAAGTATTTAATATCTTTGTTTACACTCTTAGATTGAATGCAGATTACAGGTTCATGGATTAGTTGTATTCTATTGTATAAAAGATTTATTTATAGGTTTTTTAAATCTATTGATCAATTTACTTCTGTTTGTACATAAAAATAGATAAATGGCTTGTTTTTATTAAATAAATTGCATAAATATTGGAAAAAAAGCTTGTGCCAGAAAATATGCATGAAAAATTTTCTTCTTTTGCCAAGACCCTTTTCTCTCTCTTCAACCCCCTCCCCCCATACTCGAAATTCACCTATCCTTTTAGCAATGCTTTTGTTATAATAATTCTTAATAAAAGCAGCATCCAGATATTGATAATACTTTTGATTAATTTTTTACAATTTACAAAGAAGAAGGAATTCAGATATCTGTATAAGTTTTTTTTTTTACATTCTTTTATTTAACTCAATTTGGATTTAGTACGTAAATAGGGAATTTTCCAATCGATTTTTAACTCATTTTTTTATATGCTAGAATTGTAAAATTGTGTATACAGGTGTGTTTCTGTTTCCGATGATAATTCAACATTTTAATATTTTAAAAAATCAATTGTAAATTAATGCATTAGATCTAAGAGATTTTACTGTTAATATTTGGTGATAAATTAATATCTTGAGGATTACATTTATATGAGTTACAACAGCAATGAATATAATGCTGCACCAAACATGCAAACTGGTTGTGAAACTGTGACAGTAATTTCTTTTAATATTAAAACATCAAAAATAAATTACAGATGAAAAATTTAAAGAATTATATTTAACAAAAATATATGCTTTAATCAATTAATAGTTTAATATTAACAAAATTATGATGATGCATTGAGAAATCTATTTAGAAATCCTGAAAAAAAAAAAAATGGTTTAAATAATGTTTTATTTTTTTTTTTTCGCTGTAACTTAAAAAAGAAACAAAACAAAAATGGTATATTTTTTAATATAAATTCATTGGCTTGTACTTTTTAATAAGAGGGAAAATAGCAGGAAAATTTCAATAATTGAATTCAGTGAAATCAACAAATTAATGTATTCTAACGATTTTTTTTTTTTTTGGGGGGGGGGGGGGGCATAAAATGCAGTCATACATTTAGATGTGGTTTAGAATATGATTTTGAATGCTAATAAAAGAGTGGGGTTTTTAAACTATTTTACTGTAAATATATAATAAATTAACTCCTTGTAATAATATACTATTTCTAATTGCTAAAAGGCGTAAGATTAAAACTTTAAAAACAGTAAAATAGTCTTATTTGACTGTTGACATGTTTCGACTCTGCCCTCAAACACAACAAATAAATAATAATATTCTGAAATTGCACGATCTATGATGCAATGATCTCAAATGTCATCATTCAGTTTTTCATGTAACAGACGTTATTTTTCTTGTTAATCTCTTATTATAATCGTTCGTTATCTCTTATTGTATTTATTGATATAAGTAGAAAAAAATGACAATATTTATTAAAACTAATCTTTTAAATATTTTTATGAAACTCGTGATCTCAAGTATTTTATTGACAGAATTTTTTTTAATTTTAGAAGAGATAAATGCATAACAGTAGTTAGTGAAATTATCTGTTGTCATTTTTATTGTAGCTATTTTATAAGGTAAAAGTATTTCTTACATAAAATACATTTGTTTTTGTTTTTTTGAGTCCCCTCTTTTATCTGGAACTACAATCCAATGTTTACTATCTTTAAAACATTAAAACATATGTTATCAATAAATTGGTAAATAAAAAATACCATTTTAGTGTGGAATAAAATGTGTTTTTCGCAAATTTTCATACCTATTGCATTGATCCATAGAAAAATATGTATGCATTATAAAAATTATTAATATTAAACAAGAATTTCTTAATTATCTTTCTTAATTGAAACTATCGTGCCAATAAGTTACTAAATATTGAAGTATTCTTTTAAACGATGCTTTGAAATTAACATTGTATACACTTTAAGTTACAGTCTGAATATGAAAATTGTCTTACTACACTCTGCCCTACTTGTAAAATTATATAACTATTGAACATAAAATGTTTGTTGAGATGAAAATAAAGACGTGGGTGTGGAAATAATAGATAATTTACTGCTACAAATTTTCAGAGAAGTCGACATACATGATTAAACCCATGGGGAACATTTGAACAATCGGGGCAAAACTGCGTTTTTCACAATTTTTTAAAAAATTTAAAACATTCTCTTATTTTTGAAATAGCATACTGTGCTTGCTATTGAGTGTATGAAAAAGTTGTAAATATGAAAATTGTAGAAAATTTTGCCCTCTTTAATATAGTGATTGGCAAATGATATGCTACGGCAACGGGTCTCGAGATATTTAAAGAAATAAAAACAAGTCCCAAAATTTTGTTGTTTTTTGGCTACAGAAAATTTAGCCTTAAGAAATTTTGTTAGAAAACTGGGTTTTTTTCCATGCTGGCCTCAGTATAAACAAATGTTTAAAAAATCTTCAGCCTGACCTTTTGCAAGGTAAAATGTACATTTTCCCTGGGCTAATGTGGCCGTACATCTAGTTCTTTAACCCTGTATATGATTTTTTGTATCCTACAAGTATGTCTCTCTAAATGAAATTGAGCATGAAAATGCATAATTTAAATTAAAGAAAACTTTTTACCAATTCACGTTCATTCTCAGTAATTTATATGAATTCTTTTGTGTAGCCCACTATATCGTCTCTAGAATTTATGCACAGCCAATATGTAGTTTGCAAATATTTAATTGTACTTAAGAACGTGTAGCGACGCCATCAAGTAAGGGACGAGTTACTATCTTAGAGTATCTGGCATGGCCTTTTTCCGGACGCTAATGTTCTTGCCTACTGTTCGTGATGTCCCTAGATCAAATCCCAGCAAATGACTTTGGCCAAGCACGCATGCCATCAGTACAAATGCATAACATAACTGAAAATGCACATTCAGCTATCATCCCTACTTCCGATATGGTATTGTGTCTGAAATTTATTGAGTGTCCCTGTATATGAACGATAAATGCAATACACACAATTTCCTCCATAATCTACAGAAATCATATTTTAGTGTACCTCAGAAAGTTATATCAATTTCATTATGTTTGTGACAGAATAACATCATTAAAATAAGGCATAAACGATTTTTTTTCATAGATCATAATATAATGGAATATTTTTGAGTTCCCCTATGCATGTACTGTATGTGCTGCACATAACGTATGCTATAATAACCATCTTTTAGTGTGCCTCAATATATATAAATTTCATTATGTTTGAAACAGTATAACGCTATTAAAATACACTGAAAATGACATCACTCCTTTGACCATAATGCAATTTAATACCTTGAGTACCCCTGTAAATGAGCTATAAATGCTACACACTTAATTTTATTTATACTGAACATGCCATTGTAAACCTCAATTACATGGCATACCGAGTACTTACGCGAGTTAAAGCTCTGACAGACAAACCCAATTCAAAAACACTTTTCAACTATGTTGGAAAGTGCTCCTGTAAACAAAACTGAAAAAAAATTAAAAAATGGCCTCTGTAGAGATCGAGTTTGGCTATCCAATAAAAAAAAATATTTAAAAATATGGAAATGCAAACAAGACGTTTAAAAAATTTTTCCCATATGTTTAACATTAGCGAACATGTTTTTTCGCGTGAATGAAATAGCCTCTTAAAAAATAGAACATATGTGAATTAACACATTATACTTAGGAAAAAGGAGAAACTGGTAAATGTTTTCTGATGTTTTAAAAGATTTTTTCGCTATATGCAAGTTTTCTTCTTTATGATGGAGATTCCTATATTTTCTTATTATACCAATCATTTCATTTTCTTTTACTTGTTAATTCTCTGTTCTCATTGTATTTAAACTCATTATAAACAAATTTGACTATATAAGTATTTTTTATAAATAACATTAATTGTAGAATATAGTCGAGGTATAATTTTGTTTCACAGTTACATAGTTATTTTAACATAATATTGCTCTATAATTTATTATAAATTCCTACAACATTGCTTCTGTTGTATGTGCCTAGAAAATTATTAGAAAAGATTTAAAAGAGAAAATGTGCATAAAAATGTGACATAGCGTCTTAATGTTTACTACTAATTGGCTTTTTACATTGGCACATCTCTTTGCATATACAGGATGTCTACAAATTTGTTGGGAGAAAAGAATGATTTATTGAATGGAATTGACATGAAAAAAATTAAAGTACCGTAATTTCCGGCCTATAATCCGCATCGGCGTATAATCCGCAGCCGCAATTTTTAGCCCTTATAAAAAATTTCAGCAGATAAACCGCATCGGCGTTTAGTCCGCGGATTATACGCCGGACTATACGAGAATTACTCATCGTTTTCAACATTCCAAAGTACTACTAATAAACCACCTCCCTATTTATTTAGTTGCTTTTTTTAAATAATAATTGTAATAAAATAACTGAAAAAAAAATAATAAAATATTTACAAGTTAAAAAATACAAATAATTTTTTTCATTGAATCTTATATCTGAAACATTGAATGTCTTGTGAATACAGATAATTCTGTAATAATTGCTGTTTTTAAATCACGTTCTGTTTAAATTCTGCAGTGTTAAATAAGAGGCTTTCTCTTAGACATTATGATAACTTTAAATGTGATATACCATCAAATACGTTTTGGTTTTTAATATAAATTACAAGGACATAATTGTATTTTATGATCCTATCCATAGAGGGCAGCAGTAGAATTATCCCATATAGCACAGGAGCTCCCAGATTCCTCCCCGGGAGCTCCAACTCATCCCAAATTGCTCCCAAAATTAAAATGACAAATGCAGGCTCTCCTGAGGAAGCTAATTTAAGGATATCCTGAGGAGTAACGTCCTGAGAGATTCCCGAGGAGCAACCTCCCCGGGACAACATTCCTGGGGATGTACCTAGGAGGCCACCTTCTAGGAAGACCTTCCTGGGGACATCCCTGGGAAGACCCTCCTGGGGACATCCCTAATAAGTCATTTATTTGGTATTCAATAGATTTTTGTTAAAAATAACAAATATATATTTATAATTTGACTCTGAAATATAATATAAGATATGTGTGGTTGTGAATAAAAACGTGGAAAGACGCAAACCAAACATGTTAGCCAATAAACTATAAAATAAACAATGTGAGCGATGGAACAATCATCTTATTAAACATGGTACAGTGAAACTTGGATAATTCGAACTTGTTTAATTTGAAATTCTGGCTAATTCGAATTTTTTGCTTGGTCCCTAGAATTCTGTATTAAAATAATGTTAAAAAAATGTGGATATTTCGAATTTTAGTTTGGATAATTCGAATTTTTCGTAGGATTGCCTTTCGAATTTTGCGGTAAATATTAATCCTGAGACTTTTTTCAGCTAAGGTTCAAAATAGTAAAACAGTTTATTTTAATTGTCTTTCTATTTGGCAAAATTCCAAGACTTAGCCGCACCCTTTCGTCTGGGGAATCTATTTCACTGCGCATTGAAAGGATCGCACCTTAGGTTTTGCAATCGCAGATTTTCGCCAACCCTTCCCCCCCCCCTTTTTTTTTCTCCAGAAGCGCAGCTACATTTCTTTCTATATTAGAGTCACGTGAGTGAATGATTTAACGCGGTTGTAAGTTTTTGTGTGTGTGCTTTAAGTATTGTTTTTATGTTCTCTTACTATGACGGTGTCAAAAGCTAAAACTCCTTATAAGTCATTAACATTAGCTCAAAAGGTAGCGGTGATTAATGAAGTGGAAAAAGGCCTTAAAAAGAAATCGGAAATCGCCAAGGAATTTGGAATTCCACCCAACACATTATCGACATATTTGAAGAACAAAGATAAAATTTTGAATAGCGAAAATGGCACAGGAAAAAATAGGAAAAGGACGAGAGGACCTGATAACCCAGTTGTGGACAATTGTGTTCTTAAATGGTTTAAACAAGCGCGAGATAAGAACATTCCAATTAGTGGCCCTATTATGAGAGCCAAAGCTGAACAGTTTGCCGCTGCATTAGGCATTCAAGATTTCAAAGCCAGCACAGGTTGGCTGAATGGTTTCAAAGATAGAAACGATATTTCTTTCAAAGCAGTGTGTGGTGAAAGTGGTGCAGTGGATATTCAAGCAGCTGATGAGTGGAAAAAACATTTAAGAGAAATTATTCAGAATAAGGAACCAAAAAATATTTTTAACGTCGACGAGACTGGACTTTTTTATAAGTGTACTCCAAATAAAACTCTTGCTTTCAAAGGAGAAACATGCAGTCGTGGAAAACTAAGTAAAGAGCGAGTAACGTTGTTTGTTGGAGCAAATATGGACGGGTCCGAAAAGTTGCCACTATTAATGATTGGCAAATCGGCTAATCCACGTTGCTTTAAAAATATTAAGTCTAAGCCTGTCTCCTACGATTCAAATACAAAGGCATGGATGACGTCCGAAATTTTTCAAAAATGGCTTTTAAATATAAACAAGAAATTTGAAAAACAAAAACGACAGATTGTCCTTTTTATTGACAATTGTTCGGCTCACAACAGCATTCCCAAAATGAAAAATGTGGAAGTCATTTTTTTCCCGGCCAACATGACATCTGTGGTTCAGCCAATGGACCAAGGAATCATCAAAAACCTTAAACATTTCTACAGGCGTCTGTTGGTTGAAAGAATCCTCATCGGAGATTTTGACATTAAGAATCTCAACGTTCTTCATGCTTCAAGAATGTGTAGGCAGGCATGGGACAAGGTCAGTAAGATAACGATTATGAAATGCTTTCATAAGGCGGGATTTGTAAAGAAAGAAACAGAAGGAGTAAATGCAGTGGAAAACTTTGACGAAATTGATCCTGAACTTACTGTCGATAATTGGGAAGATGTAAAATCGGATCCATCAATCTTGTATGAAGACTACGTCAACGTGGACCAAAATGTGGCTGTGTGTGGCGAGGTAACTGATGCTGACATTGTTGCTCAACTGGCGGAAAACAGCCAAGCTCAGGACGGACTATCTGAAGATGAACAGAACAATGAAATACAAGAGAAGCCCTTACCTAGTTGCTTAGAAGCTATTATGCATATACAAGAACTTCGACGCTTTTTTGAAGGTCAGTCCAATGTAAAAGATTCTATTTTTGTGTCAATTGATAAGTTGGAATCATATGCTATGACTCAAAGATTGCATTCGAAAAAGCAATCAAAAATATCTGATTTTTTTCTTAAAAGTAATGAATAATTAAGCTAAATGTTTGATTTAATGAAAAAAAAATGTAGCAGTATCCTTAGATAAAGTTTATGTGTTAAATATTTCATTGTGGAGTTAATCTTTTTTTATTTATCTCTTCTTTTTGAGCGAATATATTTAATTCGAATTTTTGGATATTTCGAACTTTTCTTTTGGTCCCCTGAACTTCGAATTATCCAAGTTCGACTGTAATACAATACACATTTGTATTTTAAAGAAAGTTTTTCTAAAGATATAATTTTAATAACTCAGAATGGAAATATGCATTTTTCCATTGAAGCAGTTTTTTTTTAAACTGTAATCTTCAAAAATATCTATCCATTCGCATCAGCACTTCGCGCACTTCAACTTGATATAAGCTTTTGAAGTTTCATCTCAGCGAGCTAGCATTGCATTTTCTATTTCCTGTGGCCTTCGATAAACGCTAGTTTTTGCTGATAAAGTCCGACTCTTCTTTTTTTAATTTAAGAGGTAAGTAAAGTTTATTTTAATTTTTCATAGTGTAGTATTTATGTAATATGTAAATTCTCGTTTGATATCGTGATTGCGCAGTAAAATAGTAGTATACTCATTTCCACACGTGTAATACAGTCACTTGGAAATATGATCATTTGTACGTTTATTTGGATCTTGAGGTCTTATACTGATTGCAAATATAATTTTAGATTCCAATTATTTAGGAAATCAGAAAAAATGCGAAATAACCAGGGAAAATCCTTGGGGGAAAAAGAATCCTATGCAATTGGAAAAAACAGCAAAGTTTAGTTTTTAATGAGACAATTCATTTATTTTCGGAAAAATTTTCATTGTTTTTATTTCATAGTCTAATATAATTTGTGGTACTGTAAAGATTTTAAAAATAGTAATTAAAATTTCAGCAGGGCAGTCTATGCAGTTTTTTTTTTTATGGTGTCCATTTCGCAAGTTATTTTTTTGAAAAATACAGTGGCTCACATTTGTTTTCGGACACTTGCGTTTTTGAAACTTACTTATAAAAAAACATCATCTAAATATTAAAGGATCTACTTAAAAAATTTTTCATACAAACTTTATTTTCTCTATAATAAAACATATATTGTAATGAAAATAAATTCAAAACTTTTTTTCAAAAAATTAGTCTACTGAGAAAGGGCTAAAAACAATCTCACATAAGTAATTGGACACTTTGAAGATTCAACAAATGTAAACAAAAATATGCAAATAATCGAACATTTTAATACTTTGTTGGGTATCCTTTAGCTGAAATCACACTTTTAAAACGTTTTGGCATGAATGCAACTAGTTTTTTCTGTAAGAATGTTCAATTTTGTTCCATTTCTCTGTTAATACTGTTTTAAGTTGTTCTTTCGAAGAAATATCCATGTTTTCTAGTTCTTTTCTCCAGTTCATGGCGCACATTTTCAATTGAGTTTAAATCTGGAGAATATGGTGGAGTCTTGATAACTTTGGAACAGTTGTACAGCAGCCATAAGCGAACATTTAGGGCTGTATGTTTGGGATCATTATCTTGATACAAGTTGAATGCATTTTGAATTCCAAGTTTTTGGGCAGATATTTTCATTTTTCAAGCTTTCTTTCAGGATATTTATATACTTATATTGGTCCATATTATTTCCAATGGAAACTAAATTTCACATACCAGAAGTAGCAAAACATCCCCAAGCCATTATGCTTCCATATCCATGTTTGACAGTTGACAATATATTTTTCAGATTGACCTCTTCGTTGGGCTTTCTCCACACAGTTATTCGACCATCAGACCCAAATATGTTAAATTTTGATTCATCCACAAATATCACGTTTTTATAAAACGGTACATCCTTGTCTACCATGGATTTTGCAAAATCCAAGTGTAACTTTCTTACTCTTTCATTAATGAATTTTTTTCTTCTGGCAACTCTACTGTTGTATCCATATGATCTGATAACTTGTCTAACAGTTTCAGGGTTTATTTTTATTGCAAATCTGTTTTCTAATTCTGTTGCAAGTTTCACTGCACAAATTCCTAGTTTTTTCTTGATTTTATGCATAATAAATCTTCGATTCCTGAGAGTTAGCTTGTGAGAAGCTCCTGATTTTAGTGCTTTTTCAACAGTTTCACGTAGTTTCCATCGTTTTATAATAGCAAAAACAGTTGAATGATTCACTTTAACAAGTTTTGCGATAGTTCTGATGCTTTTACCATCTTTAAAATGTTCTATGATTAAATTAAGAATGGAATTTGATGTAACGTCCGGCCATGTTTGCTTCAAATATAGAAAAGTAAACAAATTTACACAAATTAGTAGTAATTTCAAAGTGCAGACGATAATATTTGATATATATTTCCATTTATAATAAAAAATAAATAACAAAAAATATCGTCTGTCAAAAAATTTAGTAAAGCTTTCAAGTGTCCAATTACTTATGTGAGATTGTTTTTAACACTTTCTCGGTAAATTAATTTTTTGGAAAAGAAGTTTTGAATATTTTCATTACAATATGTAGGTTTTATTATACGGAAAATAAAGTTCATATGAAAATATAACTAGATCCTTTAATATTTAGATGATGTTTTTTATAAGTAAGTTTCAAAAACACAAGTGTCCAAAAACAAATGTGAGCCACTGTATATTTTGTAACGAAAGATGAAATCCTCATTGTTACTCAAATGTTACTCAAATTCGAGCCAAGTATTTATTAATCATATCTTCTGCTAATTTTTTCCTTTCTGGTAAGCATGTTTTGATTGCAAATTACATTTTAAAGCCTAACCAAACAAAAAGTAGTGATAATTTTGTGAAGGGAACTATTTTAAGGGGAATTTTATGAAGGAACCTATTTCATTAAAAAGAATTTAAATTTTGTAAATAGGCCTGTTATTTGTTAAATTGGGATTGTCAGTTCGTTAAATCAAAATTTTTTGTTCCATTTTCGTCAGGAGCATTAAAAAATGCACTAAATCGAGAAATTCATTAAATTGGGGACCGATTGTATTTTGTAAATCTTTAATATATGATTAATAATTCATCTAAAAAAACTCCCTTCCCCCCTCCCCCCTCCAAAAAATAAATTCTTTTTTGCTCCCTCAACTCACAAAGTTAACCTTTTTTAACTTTTCTGCTCAACTGACTTAATTCAGGGCTTGAAATTCAACTTTTCCCCAGAATATGGTTCTTCCTCCCAACATTTTATAAATGGAGGCGAGTTCAACTGTTCGTGGAGGAGGAGGAGGGGGGGAAGATAACCCAGTTATTCTTTATGTGTCACCTAAATAACTACGGTAATACTGACATAACAAAATACTATAAATCAACAATTTGGAATAATTAACCGAAATGTTTATTTTAATTAAAATAAAAGAACAAAATCAAGCTTTATCCCCATATCTATTTTTCAACTTTCATCCAATGTCAATTGACAATTGGGTCGTAAATTTAGATTTTATCTGATTTTCTGTGCTAAAGCTACTTTCACAAGGTACACTTTTGACAAACACAGAGCAACTTTTATAACTTTGGAAATAAGTTTAATCTCATGGTTATTAACAGAGACCTGGAGCCAGAGTGCTCCAAAGCTATGTTTTCCCTGGAGCTGGAGGTCTAAATTTCCCCCTGCTCCAGGGCTCCTTTAGTTTTTAATATTCTTTTAAATCTTTTTTTTTTCCGTCTTTTAAGTTTCCAGGCTTAAAATATTTTAATTACATCATTTTTCAGTATTCTAATTATATCATTTTTTAGGGTTTTTTTTTTTATTAGAGATGAAAAACTTTTCAAAACATGGTAACCCTACTTTACTTTTACTTTCTACTTGAGCTAAATGACAAAACTATTTGAAAACAAATATGGCCGCCTATTGTTTACATGTGTAGTTGTACAATTTTGGTTGTTTGAAAAGTATAGAAGAAATTTAAGATTTTTGTATTTAAAATTCCACCAAACTTTCTATTTTAAAAGTAAAAGCTAAAAGTTGTCATGTTGTCTGAACAAGCATTTCAAGTTTCATGAGAAGAAAAATGCATTTTGTCGGATCTTTAATGAAGGTTAAGGAAGAAAGAATTTGTGAGCAAAAAATTAAATGTATAAATTAAAATCTGCAACTCAAAAGCGCAAAGTCTGAGCCGAGCTGGAGCCGGAGCCACAGTATTTTATCTAGGAGCGGAGCTGGGGCCGGAGCATCAAAAATTGTTCGGCTCCGGGGCACTGGTTATTAATAGTGGTGTACCGTATATTTTCAGACTCAGGCCAAATTTATAGTAGTAAAAGAAATGCCCTGTCTGCTGATAATGTAGAACGTTTGGTGTTTTTGCACCATAATTTGAAATATAATAAATTTAACTATTAATTTTTTTATTACATTTATTGTATTTTCAGTTACTTTATCCAAAATAGTAGTCTTTTCTGTTTTCCTATATATTTAAAACGAACTTATTTGTATAAATGTGAAACTAAATTTTAATCTGGAATTATTTTATGAGGGTTTTTGTTCTTAACTTTTTCTATATTTTGTAGACATATTGTTAAATACCGAGTAAATAGTTTTATGAATTATTGCATATATTATACATTGACATTCGAATAACTTTTTACAGATCAGTTTTAAATTCATTTGCTTAAAAAATTAAATTCTTCCAACTATTCGGTATTAGCCGAGTACTCTGCCAAAATTTTGCCGAGTACTCAGTACGGCTCTAGTTATTATCTTGTAAATGGAGGGAGGAGGGGGATCAGAAATTGGGTTAGTAGCCAGTGGCCAGTAGACTGTTTTATTAGTGGCCACTTTTTAAAGTGCCCAACTATAATGTTTCAAACTTTCTTGACATCTAAATAAACCATAATTGTATATAAACTTATTTTTCTATAAATCTGAATACTTTATACTGTCCAACGGTTCATGACAGGAATCGGGAATAAGGAAAATTTCCTTAAGATCAGAAAGCCTATTATCACATATTTTTTTTTTTTTTTTTTTTTTTTTTTTAGAACATATTTATGGATTATTTGTATATGTTCATAAACACACATTAATCAAATTTATTTACGTTCTTTATATAAAAAATAAGTTAACACGGCAGGACGCACGCTGTGAAACGTAACACGAGAACGGGCATGGGGTGTCAGCACACCCCAAACATATTAAATAGGCATAAATATGAAAAAAACTTTAGAATTCTGTCTGTTAGTGAAATTCATGATAAGTACACTCTTTCTCATGAAAAATGATAGCTAAAATGTTAAATTATCGTTAATTAAAAAAAATAATAAACAATAAATTAAAAGCACTCACCGACAGCAGACTAATATTTTCTGACGTGGGGTGTCAATTACCTGTCCTGCTGGGTTAATCAAAATTCCAACAACGTGTATTAGGGATGCACAATGCGTGGCCTGTGATTTCATCAATGAATAGTGCAAAAAATTGCAGTTTTTGCTCGTATGTCGCAAAAAAAGGTGAATTTCATTAATTAGTCATATGAAAATCAAATTTATCGATCTGATGCAGGGAAATTTGTGAATTTTGTCAATTTATTGCAGGGAAAATTTTTGTGAGTATCATCAGCAGGGTTGCTGGCTTTTAGCCAGGCCTCGTTTTAACCACTTAAAAAAAAAAAAAAACAAAAAAAAAAAAAAAAACAGCTTTTATTGAAAAAAGGCAGATTTTATTTTTAAAAGTTGGTTTACAGCTAATTTATATTAAATTTGGATCAATTAATTTTCAGTACACTTAAATATTTTCTACTAAAAATATTATAAATTTCTATTAAATTTTGCAAAATAAATAAGTCTTTATAACTGCTAGAAGGCAACTGTGAAGGAATTATGTCTAAAAAAAAATTATAAATATTGAAAAGAATAGAAGTTACTCTTCAAACTGGTGTTTTGAAATTTTATATTACATAGCTCCACATTATTTTAAAGATTATATTTAATTAAACAGTGACAAAATGTAACACATCAAAATGGAAAAATTCTTATGTGGCCATATGGAGAGATTAAGTTACAAATGATAAAAGAGAAATTAGAGAGGATATAATATTTGAGGAAAGTTTGGTACATAAGCGTGTAAAATAAAGAGCAATTAAATTTAAATAAACACAACTAAAATTTTTTAAATAAAATTTTGAAAAGCATGTTTCTATGCATATTAATGCATATGCTATTCATAATATTGTTTTTAGTGAGAAATGATGTTTTTATTGTGACTATATATGATTTTAAATGTTTATGAGAAGTAAAATAGGACTTTTATATTAATTTTTAAAATTAGTTAATAATAAAACATGTAACTAAGTAACCATTGTCCTCTTTAATTTTATAAAGCATTAAAAAAAGGGGGGGGGTGAAAGGGGTAAATGGTCAGTGTAAACCAGATAAAGCAGTTGGTATGGCACTTTTAAATTTTAGCTGACCTGACTCCCTGTGGCAGAATGTGCGCGACGAGCGTCGCAAACGTTTCAAGGCTCCTGCAGACCAAAAACATGTAATACACAGCAGAAGAAAAAAAACCGGGGTGAAAGCGTTTGCTAAGTGAGAACGGTCTGAAAATTAAAATCTGTCGTTGGTCCAAACATTTGGAAATAAAAAAGAAATCACTGAAAAATATCGCAAATTATGACAAGTGATTGAAAAAAAAAGCTTTTTTTTTACTCTTTCAAACTCTAATTTCGTCGAAGGATCGTGGTGAAACGCGAATTTCGTCGAAGGATCGTGGTGAAACGCAAATTTCGTCGAAGAATCGTGGTGAAACGCGAATTTCGTCGAAGGATCGCGGTGAAATGCGAATTTTGTCGAAGGATCGCGGTGAAATGCGAATTTCGTCGAAGGATCGCGGTGAAATGCAAATTTCGTTGAAGGATCGCTGAGAAAACGGGAAGTTTGCAAAGACTCGCATAAAGAAATGCCATCAAAGAATTGCGTATGAAACACATTTCGAGAAATGATCACGGGAAGAACGCGAATTTAGTCTAAAGGCCGTTGAAAAAAAGAAAGTTTAGTCGAATGATCACAAAAAAAGCAAATTTTGTCTAAGGGACATTGAAATAATGAGAATTTCGTCACAGGATCGCAGAAATAACACAAATTTCGTCAAAGGATCGCGAAAAAAAAAAACGCAAATTTCTTCAAGGACTGCGAGAAAACGCAAATTTCTTTAAAAGATCGTGATCGTAATTTTTTTTTTTTAATTTTATACATCACTTGCTGTAGTTGTTGAAGTTTTAAAATTTTCCATACATTTTGCAGAAAAATTTTCTGCTTCATTGAAAATTTTGAATTTTAGGATTTTTTTGATTTAGCATCAATATGTTTCGGGCTTCTTTGAATTGCTGATCTATATTTTCCTTCAATACAAGGATTTAAGTTAAGTTCACATTCACAGAACTTAGGCTATACAATGCAACACAGCAGTTAGAATAATCAAAACTCGTGAATGTTAAGGGATTACTGTATTTTAAACCCTGACTAATACTATTCTTTAATGATTCAATTTATTATTCATTAATGTTTTGATAAATATTTCTGTTAAATAGGATATTGGCAGAAATGTTCAAGAGAAAGAAAATAACATATTCAAAACGACATGTCCGCCGCTTGATTAACAGGGACATATCTCGGTCAGAGTCTCATAAAATAGTTCTGAATACATGAGGAACCTTTCTGAATACCTGTCGGAGACTACAAGCAACCTTATAAGGCCCCAAAGTTTGGAACCTTCAAAAAAGTTTGGGACCATATCAAGCTCAGAGGAATCTGAAGATGAAAGATTTTTACATAGGGAGCCTTTCCCAGAAACACCTGATTTAGGACAACCTTCAGCTTCAAAAACACCTGATCTGTCTTCGATTTCAACAACACCTTCAGGTAGTTAATAATTAAAATGCAAATCTCTGTTAATTAAAATGCAAATCTCTAATAATTAAAATGCAAATCAACTAATGCTGTCACTACCGACGTTAATGAGCTTTTGTCTTTCTTCGTGAATATTAAGAAAACTGCTGCATACAAAAATATAAAAATTGGTTGTACAATAGACTCCCTTAAATCTGCCCTTCTGAAACTTACAGTTCAAATGTAGAAAAGCAAAATTACAGAAATTTGTAGTTTTGTATCATTCTGTATGTATTTCAATATGTAATTTTCAATAATATGACTGAATTTGTAGTTTTTCATGAAGGAAGTATAAATTAATTTCTGAAAAAAATCAAGATATTGTCAGTAATAATTGCAAGCTTTTTATCAAATATATTTATGTGTTAATCAGGTATGTATGTATTTTGCAGGAAAATATTGAAACATTCTTTAATAGGTCCCAGGAAAATATCACAATTATACCTGTAAAAGGAGATTCTAAACAAATCATTTAAAAATGTTTTAAAATAAGGCCTTTTTATGAACAGTGTGCTTGTTTGTTTTTTCAACTACCATTTGTGGAAATTAGTGATACTTTTTATGCCTGATTTTTCTGACTGATGACCTGTTAAAAATTTTCCTATATTTAAAAAACTGAACATAATTACCCCTGGTTTGTGAAGACAAAATTATTTTTCCTGTATTTCCCTCCCCCTCTTTTAGCCAATTCTTTTTTATTGCTGCATGTTCTTTTTGTATTAGAAGGTATCGTGTCATCGATTGGGAATTTTTAGAAGTCTACCGTGATGTGAATTTTATGAACGCACGATCCTAAGTATATATGAATGAGACAGCAACTAGAAGGTGCGGCAAAAGATCACAAATTTTAGTAAGTCGCGTTACAAATACGTTGATTACATCAGTTGGTCGTTGTACTATATCCATCGTGTATAGATAAAAATCATAAATTTTGGCATTATAACATTAGCAGCATTTTAGTCACTAATTTCGTCACTAGTTCATTATATCGTGAAATTTGTCGATTGTCCATTAATAAAAATCATATTTTCGGCAGTCATTCCCAGTTTAAAAAAAAAAAAATCTGATTTCGTCAGTTAGTTGCAGAAGTATTAAGTGTAAAAAAATATAGCTTAAAAAAACAAAATTAAGTACAACTTCTGAAATGCTAATATTTTATTCCTGACATGTGTTCAAAATTCTTGAAATAGTCAGAAGAGAACTTTAAATAATTTACTCTTGATATAGTTTTTGCAATGTTGATGTCTGTGATATTTCTTACTAAAACATGTGTAGCTGTATTTACATATAAATAAAATTCCTTTGAATAAATTCCTCCCTTTACCCTTCCTTACATTTCTAGGCTTGCATTTGATATGTGCAGATTTCTATTTGACTTAATTGCTTTGTGACTTTTTATTTAGATAGGGAGAAAGGAAAAAAATCTACAAAATTAATAAAGATGGTTGCAAAACTTGAATTCAAAGTTGATAAATTACAGTCAACATCAACATTAGATCTATTTATGGAAAAATTCAGTGAGCAACAGATAATTTCGATTGACACTATTGCCAGTGAGCATAGACTTCCCCAGTTTCCTCTGGAGACCCCTGAAGCTGTAGAAGAACTATACTTGGGGAAGACCTTAGTTGACAATGGTGATTATACTGAGCGAGCCTTTTTACCGACTCTGGCATTGTAGGATTTCCATACTGAGAGATATAGCGATGAGTTTGGTGCACAGAAAATCCTTTTTCGGATTTAATTCACATTATTCGTTTACTGCTGTAGTATATTCTTGGATCGCCAGGCTGTTTATCGTTGTTTGGAGGAATAAATTTGCGCGAGTTGAATTTACCAATTTTTTTTTCCCATTCCATGCAGATTTTTTTTTTTATATATTCCTGAAAGAATTCCGGTTGATGATAGACAGCCAAAATACATTTAAAATAAAATTATTTTATAAAAAAACGAAAAATCCCCTTTAGGGACGGGCCAGGGAAGGCCACCGCCTCTCTCTGGATTTTGAAAATTAATTTTAAACGAAACTTTTTTCATTTCTGATTGTTAAAAATGAAAGATAAAAAACTGCCTTGCCTTCCTCAACCCCTACCATGGCAAAGAATTTTTAATACTTTTTCTTTAAATTTTCTTTTTACATTCACGTTTTTTTAATTTATCCAAAAGGGATCAAAGACCCTGTGGCGGGAATTTTTTTTTTTTTTTTGAATTGTCAATTTTGTTAAATGTTTGTAGAAATATATTTTTGAATAGTTACTATTTTTTAATTGTTGTATTATTTTATTGCTTCTGAGTATGTTTAAAAATTGTCTTAAATGGAGAATTCTGTCAAATTTTTTTTAAATTTAGCTTATTTCATACTTACATTCTGCAGCGGGCGAATGTAGCCATGGACCTCAGCCATCCAACAACAAAAAGAAATATTTAAAAATGTGCAAATGCAAACGAGATATTAGAAAAGAACCTTCCCATTGGTTTAACATTAACTCACGTGTAAGGCTCCTGTCCCTACAGGCGAAGACACTCGCGAACTAATGCTAACCCTATGGGGAGGTTATTTTCTAATATATCGTTTGCAACTAGGAATTTTTAAATATTTTTTTGCATTGGATAGCTTAGGTCGATCTCTACATTGATCTTTTTTTTTTTTTTTACTTTTTCGATTTTGGTTGCAGATATTTTTTATTCAGTTACTTTCACTTTCGAAACCGGTTCCGAAAATGAAAGTGTCGTTCTAAAAAAATATCTGCAACCAAAATCAAAAAAGTAAAAAAAGGAGAGATGTAGAGATAAACTTCAGCTATCCAATGCAAAAAATTAAAAATGTCGAAACAAGTTTTTAAAAGGAAGAAATTTGTATTCGGGTATGGGTTAAGGGACGAGGAAACTTTGAAACGAAAAATGTATGTACTTTCATTTTGAAAAACATTCTCAATATGTATAGATATAATTTCTTGTAACAATCAAAATAAGATGTTTGTGTTGGTAGTCGCACCCCTCAATCTCTGTGCCTGAGACGACTGCCCCCCCCCCCATTTCAGACGGGCCTGATTGGTTTATGTCAAATTAAATTATAATTTTAGTTATCAAACCAAATTAACTTACATTTATGCATAAAACTGTAGGATGCATTATGAATAACTGGTGAATTTTTTCTTGTTTTTTGTGTCTAAAATATTGTTAAAATATTGAATTTATACTATTTTTAAAAGAAAAATTAATTTAACTGCTGATTAGTTCTTTCTAAGTAAAATACGAATAGTTTAAATTTCTGTTTGCGGAAGGATAGAAATTATATTGTGAATGTACTTAAGAAAAACCGCATTAAAAGGGAAAAAAAATTAATTTACACAATAAAGAAAATTCTTGTTATTTTACATATTCTTTCCATGTGCTTCATATATACTTGAGATGAAATTGTGATGAGATGAAATGATTACTTGAGATGAAAAACTTAAAAATAATGGAAGTGCGACGCTTATGCCAGAACAGCATGTACAATGCTTTTTCTCTTTTCTTTTTGCCAGAGCCGGTAGCAGAAACAGTGCAGCACCAAAGCAGTGCTGCAGATTAATTTAACAGATTAAAAATAAATTTTGTTAAAAAGTAAATGTTTTTTACATTCGAAAAGGGAATTCGGTTTTAATATCTTAGTAAACATTATCCTCTTTTCAATAAAGTCTAATTCAGAAAACTGGAGGGGGGTGGGGGGATTGAGTGCATGTAACATAATGCGAGGGATTGGAAAGAGGACTTTTTGCTGAAGTTAGCGGCGATATAGGACTCAGTAGGGGCGTGGGGTTTTTCTGCAGAAAATTTTTAAGAAATTATTTGAGTTTGCAAACAGTTTTACATTTTATCTAAGTCTGATTGTCTAATCCATCAAAATTTTCTATCCAATGCGATTGTCCAGTAAATTAAAGAAATAAAAATACATTCTTAGATAACAATTGCTTGTAATTAATTTACCAGAAACTAAGAAAAACTCATGAAACTCATTTCAAATATCATGCCTGCAAGTTTCCTGTTTTTACGTTTAAAAACAAGCCCTAAAATAGAAAGTTTTCGGTTCTTGGGCGGGAAAAAATAGTTTTATGAGAAGTCTTAAAATAAAGAGTTTCTTTTATTCGTTTTAATTTGCAAAAGAAATTTTTCTTTGTTATTTTAAATATCTCAGCCATATGTTGGGTATGTACTTGTGGTGAAATTTTCCGAAAAATTCAAATCCACCGAAAACTTTTCTCTATATTTAATAGTTTAAAAAAAGAAACTTTTGATTGGATATCAAAAATCTACTATCTCTGATAATAAGAGGAGGCTATATCTGTTGACCATCACCCCGCAGATCTCTGTTGGGGGTCTAAGGTTACTAGCCATTTGCTTGCACTGCACCAAATTCTTGCCAGAATCCTTCCTTGCAAATAAATACATTTCCTTGATTATTATTAGATATTTATCATAAAAATGAATATATGTTAAGCTCAATCGATTTTGATTAATGAGTCTCATTTTTCATATGAAAATGTGGGAAAAAAAGATTTAATATGCCATGTCTTTCAGATTCAGTACAGAACTATTTATTGTCACGGACTTACACTCCTCTGTAGTATAATCTCCATTGACAACTAAGGTTTTCCCCAACCTTAGATGAATATATAGCTGATGAGAATTTCAGGAGTATTTTGGTCAGTATATTTTTAATCTTTATATTTCAACAAGGTTTTATGGTTAATATTTTAAGTGATTTGAAAAATTTTCACAAGATGCCATAGCTTAATTAGTTTGAAATTTTGTGTAAAACTGATTATTTTAACAACTTTCGATATAGTTTGAAAGTTTATCCCCCCCCCTCTTTTATTTAAACTTGCTGTTAAAAATTATAGAATGTTTTTTATAAATTATCTTTATTTTTTTCAATATTTCTGGTTAAATTGTGGTCAAATTCTGAAATGAGTCTCATTGCAAGTGAAAATTTGTCACATTTTGTTGGTAATTTAAATTTTCATCGTATCTTGTGGTGATGTTCCTATTAATAAATTAAATCAATAAATGGATTCACTAATAGCAATATTAAATCGAAAAGTTTCAGTGCTTGTAAAGTGACTATTAACCCTCCGCCTACCAGACGGGTCCAATGGACCCGATGGGTACATTCGAAATATTTATTCTAACCAGAAATTTCTTTAAAATAAACTAAATATGTAAACCAGACAATAATGAGTTAAGTAAATAAGTTCAATAGTTTTAAATAAGAATTCTGATGTGTAATATTTTTATAAAACTTGAGTAAAATTTTCGGTAGTTCTAGGGTTAAATTGCTTGCAACGGCCACTTTCCTATGAGAAAATTGTAAAATTTGGGGATGGGGGGGGGGGGGCGAGGAGTTAGAAATATTTTCAGTTTTTGCCAAAGGGAAACTTGCACCCATGCTGACCAATACATTCACAGGCGAATTGTACGTAAAATGAAAACTGCAATGATTAAGAGGTTAATAAAATGGATGTAAATTAAAACTTTTATTTAAATGAATTTCATTCTACTGTAGGTAAACAAGATATAACATTTACAACTAGTCACAGATGTTTAAATAATAAAATGATATGCTGGTTAAATTCAAATAGATAACTTTTTGATTTTGTGTATTTTTGATAAAATAAAATTTCTTTGAGTTCCCAATGATTGAGAAGTTTTAGTCAAATATGTGATCTTGGCTAACATACTGATGTAATTAATTTAGCCCACACAGTTTAATTTTTATAGGCATAATTAAATTTACTTAAGGTTTGTTTATGGTTACCTAAAATAAGATGCATTTGTATCTTCAGTTGAAACATATGTGGTAAATTTCTAAAGAATAACAATTTCTTTCATTTGGAAGAAACTTCCCAGTCCTGTTATGCACCTGTAGTATAGAACCCTTATAAGGACAACTCTAAAATGACATTGATTACCTTTTCTGCGGATATACTAGTTTAATAAGCTTCTGTAATTAATTAGTATCATTAATGTTAATTCAAGTTTTTATTGCTATATTTATATATAGGTTAATGAGTTCAGGAAACTGGGTGGTCTATATGCAAAAATATTTGCATTTTCACCTTGGCAACGAAACTGATTTGTCTATTTTATATACATATTTTTCACATGCTAATTAGTCTTTCCCAATATTTTTTAAAAGATGCACATGGTATGAGTTTTTTTTATATTTAACACAAATTATGGTGTCCTCATGATCAGGTGAAATGTCCTTATTTTCTGTAGATAGTGCGTATATTGAAGGCGAATTACCCATTTAAAAAAATTTAAATGATCAATTAGCATAACCTGACCAGGTGGCCAGCTGAATCCAATTAGCTATTCCGTCAGATGTAGATAAATCTTAGAATTTAATATTTTTCAGAAAATGAGGAAATTTTCTGGTCACACAATATCCATTGGCCACTGTATGAAGTTAGACTAAATTTTGAGTTCAGATTTAAAAAACTGTCAACCAATAATACTTAATGAATATTTGGCAATTTTTATGTTTTTATCTTGTTTTTTCTCCCAAATGAGATATTAGCAAGCTCGATAAGTGTGTTATACGAGGAAACGTCATACATGAAAAAATACCATATGTGTATCGTTAATAATGAAAATCGGGGAATTCTGAAAAAGGTAGTCAGGGAAAAATGGAAAAATCACGGAGGTTGCTGTTTTTGTGATGAAGGGCTAGAAGGGTGCTATTTCTTAACCAAAGCGCAGACAGTCTGCAGCCACCTCTCCCTGAAACTGTCCAGGAGATAATCTTTGTCCTTATTACATTGTAGCAATCTAAAGGTACACAGACTTTCCAAAATAAAGTCAATGAATGAAAACACAGCTTTAGTTTTCTCTAAATACATCTGGTCATTATATAGGGTGTTGCTGAATTCGACCTACACATTCAGAAGGGTGATAGTAGACATCAAGAGGATGAAAAATTGTCATAGAACAAGGGATCACAAACAATTTTTAAGTGGGAGAAAATAGCAAACATAGTTATGAAGGATGTAACATTGAGGGGAATGAAAAAGGCCAGTAATTAGTAGAAGATTTTGATGTAAAGCAGGATTACAATGGCATTACAGTTCAATGTCAGAAAGGTGATGGTGAGACTTTTATAGGAGTTTTTCCAAGTTGCAGTCACAAATGTCATTGAGGCCGACATTGACAGATGAAGAATTGCTGGATGCATATACTTGGTGTGCTGGTGATCACTGCTGAAGCGATAATAATTTGTGTTGTCAGATCGTCCAGGTCATCCACACCACATCTGTCTGATAAACAACCAATTTCAGATGGTTCCAAATGAAAAAATAGAAAAGATTGATCGGCATCTATTTTTGTGATTGTCACTGGCTAAACATTGTTTGCAATCCCATATTCTATGGTAATTTTTCTTCCTCTTGTCTCCTCTTTGATTTTGTCTGTCGAATTCAACAACATCCTGTATATCATAAATGTTCAACTGGACTCTATTGTAGTATTATCATGCAAGTATAATGGAAATTTAATCTTGTAATTTTTTTTTTCTCCTAGATGTTGTTAGTTTATTTTTTCCCACTGCTACGAATGAAGACCTTAAGGAACCCATACAGCATTGCAAAAAGAAGCTGCAAAAGAGGAAGAGTGCCGAAAGTTGAATTGTTGTACATTTATTATTTTTTTTAAATAAATTTTATAAATTTAAATTGCTTGGTACTTACTAATTCTTTTTTAGATTTTCTAAATATAACGTGGTTCAAAATTTTTTTTCAATCAATGTAAGAAAATAGATTTGTTCACCTTACATGTGTAGTGTACTTTTTTTTTCCTTTTTTCTCCATGTAAATGAAGAAAAGAACTTCGGTTCTTCAGTAACTCTTTTTTTCTTAATGCAAAGAGAAATTCAGCAGATTAAAGTAAAATCGCGATATTAGCATTAAAATTTTTATAATTTATGCAGATAATAACCAAACCATTCAAAATAATATTTATCTTGAAAAATTATCATTGTACTTCATGTAAGTTCATTAGATATAGTTGGATAATCGTATAACTTAGCAAACTGTCTTCAATTCTGTTTTGATTTAATGAACCTATTCATTTATGGTTAGTTTATTTGTTTTTAATACTTTCTAAGTTGCAAAAAGCAATTAACACTCATATGTACAGTTATATTTAATTTTATTGTATAAATAACTTAAAGTAAGTATAAATTTACGAGTTTAGCTCCAAAAAAATTTCCTCTTTTTTTTCCGTATTTCCCACTTTCATGTCTGAAGACAAGATAAAACTAAAAGCAAATTTTACTTTTAATTTAGATTTCAACTGGAACAAAATTATGTATCTTGCATACAAATATTCACTTACATACATGCTTCTATATTACTGTAATTTCCGGTGTATAAGCCGCAGGTAATTTAAGTCTGTTTCAAACCGGAAATTTTATTTAAAAAAGGTAGTCAAATAATTGTTAAGCAGAAGCAAGATACATTTTATTTAAAAACAATTCTGGTAGAAAACGGAATTCTCTGAGCCGCGGTTTATACACCGGAAATTTCAGTAACTATATTAAAATTTCCATATAAATAGCAAGTTAAGTACTTTTTTTTTTTTTTTACTTCCAAATAGTATATTTCAAGACAATTTCATAAAGCATGAATTACTATTAAGAAATCATGTCATAACAAAAGTTGGCAATTATGTTTAAATTCATACAGATCACGAAAGTGCTGATTTATTTTGTCATGACATACCACATGAGACATAAATAAAGTTAAAAGTATGTACAACGTAGACTGAACTACAGTAGAGTTTCTACATCACCTGGAAAAGTCTTGGGACTTTAGAAAATTGCTTATCTTCAATATTTTGTCCAAAATCTGTTGTAAAATTTAATATTTCATGGTGATCATCAAATAAGTGCAAGCTTTTTTCTACATGATGATATTTCGTTTAAATCGCCCTCATCCAGAAATTCCTACTTTTGCCATACTCACCTTTACAGTTTTAAAACTGCAATGCACATTTTAGTATTTTTGAATAATGCAATATTTATTTTACCACCAGCATGCACAGTGAACTCGCCACCACTAAAAATTTCTTAAATACTTGTAGTATTTCATATTAATTATGTAACTAGCACTTTTTTAATATCACTAATCTGACATAAAAAGGGGGGGAGGGAATGTGTCAAGAAAAATAACATCTTAAGAACCTACTGCATTTGCATGCTGCTATTAATATTGTGGTGAGCATTATTTAAAAATGTTTGCATTTCAGTATTTTAAAAAAAAAAAATCACTTAACCTACCTCCAAAAGGAAATATCCTCATTTAAAAGAAAGAAAAAATGTGCAACCAAAATCAAAAATGTAAAAAAGTTCCTTTGTAGAAATCAACCTCAGTTATCCAAAATATGTTGGAATGCACTCGAACCATCTTAGCCCTTTCTCTTCCCTTCCATCCTTTCCCCAGAACTTTTAGTTTGAAACAAGTAATATGGTAAAGTTGCTATTTAAATTAAAGTTAAAGAATCTTTTTTTGTCTAATTCAAAAAGCACTTTTTTTTAAAGGATTTGCAGAAGCTGGTATAGTATTTTATAGCAGAAAATAACATTTCTAGGAAACTTGAAAGCAAAACTTAAATTTTGTTTTAAAATTGCATTATGTTTTGATTGTAATGCAGCATTGTGTACCAAGTTTTCACTAGGACATAAAGGAGGTGCAAAGGGAAGTAATTTTTAATGGAATTCCTAAAAATATACTACGACACTCTAGTACAGACCTTAATATGCTAATTACTAATGTGTTTTAATGTTTTCTGAAATTGTATGAACATATGCAAGATTTAAAACCAGATCGGTGAAAGTAGCTAATTTTGTGTGCATGGAGGGGTGTCAGTTTGTCAGATACAAAGGAATATTAGTATATGATGGTAAGTAAATTTGCCATCAAAACAAAAACATCCCTTTAGAAAGCATTGTAGTGCTTTTTTTAAAGGGCAATTTCTCTAGATTTTCATTTTAGAGCATTTAAGAAAATCTGACATGTACCACTTGGTCTTTAAATGTCTCGTATGTGCTATTAAGAACGAAAATTATAAAATTAACTTTTATATAAAAAAAAGGCGGGATTAGGTAGTGTATTGCAATTAATTTATGTTCTGATTCTAATAAATCAATTCTGATAAAATATGCAAAAATTTTAGCATTTAGTTTGATATTTGTGTGTCACATTTAGTTTGATATTTGTGTGTCACATTTAGTTTGATATTTGTGTGTCACATTTAGTTTGATATTTGTGTGTCACATTTAGTTTGATGTTTGTGTGTCACATTTAGTTTGATATTTGTGTGTCACATTTAGTTTGATATTTGTGTTTCACATTTAGTTTGATATTTGTGTTTCACATTTAGTTTGATATTTGTGTTTCACATTTAGTTTTGATATGTGTGTTAAACAAGCTTGCTGTACTGGCAACTAAAATTGGGTGATGCCACTCTGCCTCTGGCATAATTTAGAATAAAAAGAAAACAAACACAAAAAATCTTTCTGAAAGTGAGGGTTTTTTTAATTAAATTTTTCTTTTTTAAGCAACAAGTTTAGTCAACTGAAAGTCTTAACATTATAAAGAGTGTAACATCCTGTATTTTTTTCTAAATAAATTACCCTTTTTTCTTATACAGAAATTTTCTATTACAGTGAGCTCTGAGAAATATGCAAGACTGAAAATTCAGTTTAAAAAAATGCATATAATGTAATATATAACCCTCTCCTTCCTCAAAATGTAAAATAAAAACTTTTTTGTGTTAAATTTGTTATTCTGCAATAACAATACATTAAAGTAAAAAAAGAAAATTAAATAAAAAATGCATAAGACCGTTTGAAAAAACTTTTCCTAGCCCAAAGTAGCACATCTTTTTTTGCACTTTTAAAAGAGTTTTTTTTTAATCTTGCACACTATATTTAATTGCAGATAGGCTGATATCAGCCTATATATCTGCCACAATTAAATATTCCAAATTTCTTCTTTGCTGCCTCCCATATTCATCCTGAAATCCTCCTGTGAACAATTCCCAGGTTTATAACCTTGAAGTATCCCAAAATCTTCCCTGTGATACATCCCATAAACTTCCCGGGGAGTTTTTATGACCTTGAAATATCCCAAATTCCTCCTAAATTGCTTCCCATACACTTCCTGAGGAGGGTTTTAAACCATACACTTGTGTGACCTTGAAGTCTCCTAAAGTCCTCCCAATTTCAAATCCTCAAATCTTCCTCAGATCCTCCTGGGGAGGAACGTTAGGGAGGTCCTGGGGAGCTCTCCAGGATGCTATAAGGCGGACATTTACGGTTCCTGAGGAACTCCTGATGACAATTTTCAGCATCCTCAGGGATGCCTTGGGGATGAGGATAGTGGATTGTCAATACTCCCCAGGATATCCCTGGGAGGCAAATGTGCTATATGGGTACTTTTTTAAGTGTACCTTCAATTCCCGATTTGGTTGAAAAATGTCTCATACCTTGTAGATTTTGTGATTAATCTTGAATTGCTGGAAGGCTCAAGGTCTGACCTAAGTCCGGCAAAAACAGTTGACGATTGTCTTTTATGACTAACCATATCATTATTGCCCGTATGTATAATGTAAGCAGGAACAGCTGCTGTATTCACAATATTTAAAAATAATTCAAGTGACCTGTGGTTGTACGCCTATATGTTGTATATCGCCCCAATAATTTATCCATTATATCCACTCCATATTCCGTTTCACTATAAAGCTAAATCATTTCGGGTTTATCTTTCTGTCCCATGATGGTTTTATTATGATGTATTGCTAGCATTAGAAAGACAGCTTTGTTCTTTTTGAAATATACGAACTAATTCTTACGTCATCATGAAATCCAAATTTTATGGATAAAACGTGTGCCTTACTTGGCCTTATTTCTTGGGGAATATAAAGTTTGTTTCTATTCAAAGTGCCAACTATTGTGAGCTTCCATTATATTAAATGCTTGTCCAAAGAAAGCGAAGAAAAAAAGTTGTTCATAGTGGTGTTTCGTCCAGAATTCTTGAATGCGACGGACAAGTCTTTCATCTTAGTTTATTTCATAGTCTGTACCTATATTTCTAGTGACTGTTGAGAGGATAATAATTTTTTGCTTCGCATACACAACATATTTTGATCCCATATTTAGACGGAAAATATTATGTGAATCTTGTTCTTCCTTGTTACGAAATAACTGTTTGTCAACCGTTAAGTTTTCCACCAGTTTGTATTTTTCAATAGGTTATGAATTAGCATAGTCCGTACATCACGAATTCCTGCAGCTTTATCATTTTGAAGACGTGCCGCTCGTGTGTTCTGTTTGTGAAACCGAATAGGTCTAATAATATTTCAGAATTGGTTTACAATACTGCTTGCTCGATATAATGGATATGAGTTTGTTTTCCACATTTGTAATGTGTGATCTTTGTGTGAATTGTTGATATCTGAAGTAATTAATATTGCAAAAAAATGTGCCAAATTTCTCTTCTCCAAAGGCAGGTTAAGTTACATTCTACGAAATAGGGGTGTATTATGTCTCACGTATGTGAAATTCGCAGCAGATACCCGGGTACCTCGGTCATTGGTGACAAGGACAAATTTTGGTCATTGACATAAAGGTTAAACTTAATTTCCTTGTTGATTTACATAGTCTCGTGTTAATCCAGAGTGTCTCTCCGGCTTAAACAAGTGTAGAGTGCTTCTGGTGAGACAAGTGAACTTTTGAGATTACCAAGGGCACTTCCTAAATACCAAAGGGTCTTTTTTTTAGATTCTAAAATTATATTTTACCTTCACATGGGTGTTTTGAGTCTGTTTTAGAATCTAAAGGTACATTTTTTATTTGCAAGGACACTTTTCTTATTATTAAAGGCAATTTTAATATCTAAAAACCAGGGCGGTATTTTCAAGGGACAAGAATGAGTTAGTTTTTACTATTTAATAAAATTTAATTCAAAAGGCAGGAAGAGCATAATGTTTTTGTCTGAGGCGTTTAGAAGAGTGCTATTTTTGCACATGGTGTAAGAAGAATGCTATGTTTTAAACCAAAGGGCAGGCAAGGTCCAGCCTCCTGCTGAAACAGTCTGGTGGGAACTGGTTAACATACTATTAAAAAGTTAAAATTAGGAAGACACGTTACTTAACTGATTTTCCTAAACATCATTTTTAGTATCACAATGTTGACATCCAAAGATGAAGTATTTTTCTTCATAGATTAAGTAAGTTCTCTAAAATAAATAAAATATTTTCTGGAACAAAGGTTTCAAATTTTGACTTATTTTAAAGTGCTTAAAATTAGAAATATATCTACCCTATATATATAAAATCCTAATGAAACGAATTTATGAAACGACTGATTATGTTTCACGGCGATTTCTCCTAAAATATGGAATACTTTACGATAAAGTTAACACCGAAAATCCGTATTGATCCGCAGATTTCAAAACTGGTATTAGAATTTCAAAATTCGACTTAGTTTTCGAGATTTCTTTTTTCTAATTTTAAATACTTTTCTGTAATGATGGCAACTCAAATTTTAATCATAACAGATATTTCTTTTCATACTTTAGAACAGGTTATTATTTTAAACTAATTTGGCAACCAGTTTGGCCTCCCTTAAATGTATGCTAAGAAATGTATCATGTTACTTTTATTCATAATTCAATTTACTTGAACAATCCTTCGCCAAATCGAAAGATACTGATAGAGAAATCAAGTACTCGGTATTTTTATGTTAGCGGGACGCAGGTGATAAATCGCCAAACATTTTTCACGTCGCATTTTTTTCTATTTTATTAATTTCATTTAAAATATGATCCTTTCATTTATTTTATTTAAAATACAAAACTTTCATTTAAAACTGAAACATTTAAAATTGATGGCTTTCACTTCTTTTTTTTTTAAACAAAACGAAAAGAAAAATATTAGGCACAGATGTCATATACGGACCGGGGTTCCTAATTGGCGACAAAACGGTATTATTTTGATTGACATGGTAACCCGGCTATTGTTGTTTATTTAATAATAAATGTTTATTTACTTTTATTTTCTTTTTAAAATTATATAAATTGTTTTGTTCTATAATTATAATTTTTTTTTGTTATTTTCTTTTAAAAGTAATAGAAAGTAATTAAAAAATACGGTACTACTTAGTTATTCCGTCGACCAATTTCGCCAAATTATATAAATCACCAAACCAGTCGTCAAATTATACAAATTGACATAATTTTTATTTTAAATAACGAAAGAACAATTAAAATAGTATAACATTAATAAATATACAAATAAAACGTCGAAAAAAATCACTTGATGACGTAAACACATGTAACTTACTTAAAGTCAAGTGAATGTGACATTTACGATCAGCCATTATTGGCATTTAATCTTGTAGTTTGGTGATAGATTTTTGGTCGACAGGATAACCAAGTAGTACCAAAAATACATATGTAAGTGGTATTCAAAAATGAGGTTTTCGGCAAATTTTCATAAAAAAATCACGCCAAACCCGGTGCGTATATCACATCTGGCCAAATACTAAATAATGCAACAAACCATGACATTTAATTTCAACTTAAAAGCAATGTTTTAATTTACCACTCGAAAGATAAAAAAAATGCTAACTGGCGAGTTGAAAAAAAGCTATTGGCGAGATTTCACCCGGCTAGCTTAGCAGTACCAAGAATTCTTTGTGACCATGGCAACTTTTATGTAGTTTTATTCGAAAGAAAATTTTTTAAAAATCAAAATGGAAAACTTTCGGCAAAGATGTCATATACGGCCCCTTATTTGCGCGATTTGTTTTTGACGCCAATGTCATATACGCAAAGGGTAATTAACTGGCGCCAAAGTATTGTTATTTTGCTTGATATGGTAAGCCAGATGTTGTTGTTTATGCTGATGATGTTTTCCCCAAATTGGCGTCGGAAGAAAATCGCACCAATATTGGGCCGTATATGATATTTGTGCCAATCTTTCATATGAAAAGCGAAGGAATCAGACCGTATTTATTTATGTCAGTTACATGACTTGAACTATTATAATATAGATGAAATGATGGCGACAGAATAATATTTGGCGACTTATCACCTGCGCCTGGCTAACGTTAAAGTACCAAAATGGCACCTGGAATGTAAAAAGCGAAGTGGTCCGCCCGGAATTGTTGATGATAATCACATGACTTAGGCTATTGTTATAGAAATTGTTTTAAAATACCGGGAGACAAAGACTCTGTACACTTAATTCATTTTATTTTAGCTTCTTTATTTTAGCTTAACGTTTAACTTATCATCTTTAATAGAACACGAAAACAGCCATTGGATGTCTTAACAGCAACTGATTCGGACTTAAATTTTTGCAGTCAATGGGAATTTAATGGAAGCCCGTTTACAGGGAGCTTTGCACAGCTTTTTTCAGTATAATTTAATCTTCTCTAATATTTTTAAAACCGATCAGATTAGCGTGTTTTTAGATTCTGTGGTGTCTGAACGGGGGGTTGACGAGCGTAGTTTGCAGGGGGCAGAACCCCCTAGTATATAATTATATATATATGGTACAGTTTTATAAAACCAGTCTTCGATGGTAAAAAGCAAATTTTTGAAAATGAATGAGGCAATGAATAATTGTACAGTGTTATTCTCCATGTGTTAACGTGGGTTTTTGCTTTTCTGTAATAGTATTGCTTCATCAGTGTCACCTTAAGAATAAGTTACTCGTGGTCAAATAAGAAATTCAAAATGTTATGTCACTTGCACACATTATGCTTTTTTAATTCACTATGTTGTAAATATGAATAACTTGATAGATGCTTTTTCTCAAAATCGGTATTACGTGGGATTTTCACAGTTTTCCATTGATTGTTTTGAATATTTCAGAAAATCTTTATCATTTATCTTAATCATTTAATATTAGCATCCCATTCATAATTTTACATTTGCCATTATTCCATTTACTGGTCTGTATAAATGCTGTTATCATTCCATTCATTTTTCAGCAGTTAGCAATAAAAGAGATGTTTGCATTGATTTTTAACTTTTACTTCAAACATGTGTTTCTAATTTAAAAGTATATCTCTAAAACAAAAATTTATGAATAAGCAAAAAATGTATTGAAAAGTTGGTTTGTCATGTTGTAATAATAATATTTAACGTTTTACAAATGCCTTTAAATATTTTTCAATAGTGTATTGTTGCATTAATAGTACACAAAATAACTACTGGTGTTAGATTTCAATAAACTGTAATTTTTATTTGTTTTTTTAAACTAAAATGTAATTTTCTTTAAAATTAAAAATTAATCAAACCTAAAAAGAGTAACACACAAATAAGTGGTCTACTCAAATTAGTATAGAATTAAAAACTGCTGTAAAAATATCTCACTTTTTCATGTATTCAATGTTTATCTTAAAAGTAATGACTAGTTTCATTACTACAATTTATACTGTTCTGAAAATTGTCCTCTAAAGTATGTTAATTTTAGCTCAAATTACGAAAAATTCACTCCTTCAGTTTAAATTTGTTCGAAAGTCGTACTTGTGAATTTATTTAAAAAATATACTCATTTTGCTCTTTTAAATGATATGACAAGAGGAAAGGGAAAAAAGAGCATTAAATAAAGGATGTATTTAGGATTTCTAAATAGTTTTCTCAATGTATAATCAAAATTAAATTATTAACTTATCAAAGTTAACTTTTAAATATATACAGGGTGCAATATGTTATCTATCGCCGACCTTTAATTTCTCAACCGTTGGTCGTAGACATATGGTTCCAGTTACAAAAACGTTTCAAATGAGGTAAATATTCATGACGTGGCATTATTTACAGTAAAAAATCAATTTTATAAAAATTACGAAAACTAACTTTTTATACGGTCCCCCAGTCCCTATAGTTATATTTAGTAAAAGTTTACACATATCATAACAGATATAACACAAAAAATTTGACATCTGTACTACAAAAATTGACATAGTTATTAAATTTCAAAGTTTGAGTTTTTTGGACATGATTTTGTCTTTCTTTAAAGGATCAGTTAAAAGATGAATTAAAGTAATTCAAGATCAAAATCAGGGTGCAATGTCCTTTTCAAAGCGAAACCACCTTTAGACGGTATCGCCAAATCGGGGTATCACCAAAGAGGGTTATTTTACCTTTAGGTAAATTTTTAAATTTAAGATGAATTTTAGGGGTCGTATACAAAGCGAAGAATGAAATATTGAAATTAAACTGAAAAATAAATATCAGTTTATTAAAATATCAGAAAACGGTCTACTATAAAAAATTAATACATCAAACGCCGGAATCTACTATGGGATATGTGACTGAGACCAATTCTCTGGTTTATCTGCAGCAGCGCATCATCCTTGATTGTCCCACAATTTGCATACCTGCATGTCCATCGTCTAACGTGCCCAGGACTCAGTTCTGCAACGCATTCAGTTGTGCATTGCTACCAATGGAGAACACTTTGAGCAGTATCTGTAGTAGATTCCGGCGTTTGGTGTATTCATTTTTTATAGTAGACCGTTTTCTGTTATTATAATAAATTGATATTTATTTTTCTGTTTAATTTCAATATATCATTGTTCTGTTTGTATACGACCCCTAAAAGTGAGCTCAAATTTTTAGATGCAATAACCCTCTTTAACTCAGATTTGACGATACCGGCTAAAGGTGGTTTCAATGTGAAAAGGACACTGCACCCTGTTTTTGTTTTTCTTTTTATCTCGAATTACTTTAGTTCATCTTTTAACTGATCCCTCAATGAAAGACAAAATCATGTGCAAAAATGTCAAACTTTGAAATTTAATAACTGTGTCAATTTTTGTTGTACAGATATCAAACTTTTTGTGTTATATCTGTTATGATATGTGTAAACTTTTACTAAATATAACTATAGGGACTGGGGGACCGTATAAAAAGTTAGATTTCGTAATTTTTATAAAATTGATTTTTTACTTTAAATAATGCCACAACATGAATATTTACCTCATTTGAAACGTTTTTGTAACTGGAACTATATGTCTACAACCAACGGTTGAGAAATTAAAGGTCGGCGATAGATAACATATTGCACCTTGTATATATTACTCTATTTCTTCTTTATATTTTGTTTTTTATTGCTTGGGCTATTTCATTGTTCAAATTGCAAAGTCATTTGGCATGTTTTTGCTAACGTGATCTGGCTCTCCATTGCAGTTGTAACAATTAACAATGTTGAGCAATTGATCACCTGTGACAGGCCAATAGAAAAATGACGTATAATTGATTTATAGTTTAAGTTCTAAAAATATTAAAATGTTGTATTATCATCAGAAACACACCCGTATAGTTTAATTTAATAATTATAGCCTATAAGGAAATGAACGAAATATCGCTTACATAACTTTAGCTTCATTCGTACATGAAACAATTTAAGTTAAATAAAGTGTAAAAACCCCACTTGGAATTTCAATAAGTTATTACCCACTAATATAAATTGCAAGAGACCGGATTAACTTCAGACACTTTTCTACGAAATTGATTTCTGTGGCTCCAGGGGACATATTATTGAAAGCCGGGGGGGGGGGGGATTTCACTTTTTAACCATTAACGCAAAATCTCATATTTTCCGGTGGAGAAATCTCATTGCTCCAGGGGGGATATGAATTCAACACTTCAAGAGACTACAGATTTTCCTGTTTTTTCTTGTTTGTTTAACCATTTGTCTTTAGATCTCCGTCTGTGGGTGGATCGTAATGTTATCCACTGGAATGAAATGCATTTTCATCTTTGCAGAGAAGTTAAAAAAATATATATGAATAATTAACTTCCATTTTAACTCATTTTTTTCCATTCTTCATAATCTTTGCTACTCAATTTTATATATACTCAATAATAAAGGTTCTGAATTCTAGAAAGTAGTAAAAAGTTTTTTTTTTTTTTTTTGATGCATCAAAAATGTACGCCAGTCTGACTTTTCGGAGAGGACCATAATAGAATAGCCATCAATTAAATTAAACTAATATTCTTGGATTTTAATTGATTTTCAGCTCTGATAATGACTGTAAAACATAAGCTTTTACAGTACAAAAATATAAATAAAATTCCCCCCCCCCCAAAAAAAAAAATCCACTGATTTTTTTGACTGATTCTTCAGATTTTGGAAATTTTTGATTAATAACTGTTTATTAATCAAAAATTTCCAAGATCTGAAGAATCAGTCAAAAAAATCACTGGAGTTTTCTTTTCATTTCTATTTAGCTAAGATTGGTTATATTAATTGTCATCTTACTTTCAAAGTTACCTTTGTCATTAAATTACTTTCTTTTTTATGCATTATTTAAGTACTTTGCGGCAGCGCAATACTTATTTATTTCCAATGTAACGTCTATATGTTAATTTAACATAGTAGTACCTATGGAGCTCTTAACTTTTTTCATCTTTTACCTCCCACCGTTTTGTCCCCGATGCCACAATTTTTTTATTCTTTGCTAATTTGAATTATATTATAAAGTGTGAAAATATTTACCTGACGTCAGGGTCAGAACGGATTATAAATTGCCTTTGCATATGTGTGAATTATAACCCACAAAATAACATGGACTAATTTTTAGCTCACAGGCTATCACAGCGTGAACTTATGTGCCCGCCGATTCTGCATGTATGCATGTACGTACGTACGCATGTACGTAACGCGATTAACTCCATAGAAATATCCGATTTGCTTCAATTTTTTTTCTAAGTTCATTCTGATAACGCCCTTCCCTGGTTAGTTTTGGGGGTTCATTGGTTAAGAATAAAGGGGTGAAAGGGGTCTAATCCACCCTTTAACTTAGATAAATGGGGTTTTCATGCAGAATTATCAGATTTTCTTCAAATTTTGGTATACCAGTTAATTCTGATAATGAGCTTCCCTGATTAGATTTGAAGGTTCATTGTTTAAGTTTAAAAGGGGGGAACCGGTGGCTAATACCCCTTAATTTAGATAAATGTGTTTTTCTATCCGATTTGCTTCAAATTTGGTATACCGGTTTATTCTAATAAAGCGCTTCCCTGATTAGATTTGGGAGTTCATTGGTTAAACATAAAGAGGAAAACGGTGGCTAATATCCCCCTTAATTTAGATAAAAGGGTTTTTCTATCCGATTTGTTTCAAATTTGGTATACCAGTTTATTTCGATAAGACGCTTCCCTGATGACATTTGGAGGCTCATTGGTTGAGTATAAAATGGGGGCACCCCCCCCCCTTTATTTATTTTTCGAGAGACGTTATTCATTGATTATAAGAGTATAATATACGATTAGTGTGAATAGCCTATGAGCTTAATGCCATCAGTTTAATTGGCACTTTTCTTGTTTATTATATACTTTATTCAAATATATTTCTTAATATTTCCCAATTTTGATTGAGAATTAATGGACATTTTTGCTATAAAATTTGACATTTTTCTTTATTGTCGCAAAAAAATTCAAAAGCCGTAAGAATAATTTTTCTACAGCAATTAATTTTCAGTTAAAAGATTTTCACGTTAAAAATAAAATTATAATAATTCTTTAGGAATTAAAAAGAGGACGCATATGGCATCATAGTAGAAATAAAAAGGAATTTTCAAACATTTGTTAGTAATACAAGAAACATTAATATGAGTAAATCCAGAAATCAGGTGAATATGATGTCAAAAATATTAAATATATTTCACTGATACCGATTTTTAAGCATGAATATCAGTTACATATGAGCCCGTATTTCGATCAAAAAATTGTTTATTTTGTGATTTATTTATGTTTTATTTTATTCATTTATAAATGAAGTTTTGATTTCGTTAAGGAATATTAGCTGGAAACAAATACTGAATATTTATATTGCTTTAAGACTGTGTAAAAATGAAAATTTTCCGATGCTTAGAAGTTCATAAATTTGCAGATAACCAAAATATATATTACAAGTTGTATCGTCAATATGACATCATAATTACACACGGACATGCTTTTGCTGTATAATATATATATTGTTCGTAGGCAATTTCTTTTTTTGGCATCAAGAAATATAAACTAATTATTTGTAAATTTTAAAAAGATAGAGACTTTTAACGTTAAGACTAGTTTTACGTAAAATTATTCCTCAAGGTTTTTTGTCATTTTTTGTGTGGCACAGAAACCACTAGTGTTGCCGCCAAATAAATACCCGAAGTTAAACTTAGGTAACAGCGTCTTCTTGCATTTACATCGCCACTGGGAGGAAATAGATTAAAAAAATAAGTAAAACTTTTTCTTTACGTTTTACAGTATAACAGCTATACTTTTGTTAAATATTAACAGTCAAGATTTAATACTATTTTTACCTTCATAGCTGTCTCGAGTGAAAAATTGGGTAACCAAATTTAAGTGAAATTGATTTGTTATTCTTTTATTATAGATCTTTTATGCTCAGATTGGAAGTTTTTACCCAAACTACGACAACCTGCATTACTGTACTGATGAATTGTTTTGGATTAAATATTGGTTAATTACACCACAACTTGTGGCGAGATACCTTGTAAATCAAACCCTGATGATGGTACATTCGTTAATTTTGAAATGAGTTAGTCGGAATGCAGTATTTATTTAAAAACGTGACATATTAAACAAATAAATAATTTGAAAAATAGATAATTAAAAAAAATTATTTCCTACATTGTTTGAGCCCCAGAAGGGAGAGATATTAAGATATTTCATTCAGTTATTTTTTACAACAAATTAACATTAAATGTAGAACTAACAATGTAGGAAAAAATGTTTTGTTTTTTATTTTGCCCTGCAAATTATGTTTTTGTTAAATTATATAATTAAGTATATTGAGGCCCACCTAAAGTGGGAAATATATGTTTGCGATCCACGAAAAAACAGAAGTTCAGTATTGCTGTTCTAATGCATACGACACTTCTTGGAAATTCATAATTTCTGCCTTATATAATTATGCGAACAGTATATCAGTTTTCATGCACATTTGGAATTGCAACATGTTAGGATGCAATTACTTACTCATTGTTATTGTAAAATAACAAATAGTTCAGAAATGAGATATTAAAAAATAAAAGAATGTTGAAGATTTAAATTTTTCACTCTCGGAGGATGGAGGAAGCAGAAATTTCAAAGAAGGAAAAATGAATGAAATTTTCGAAAAGGTGATTCTCTTGAAACAAAGAGAAATTTTATCTCTAATTTGTTATCGCATAACAAAAAATGTGAAATCCTGTAAAATGAGTGTAGTTATGCACCTAAAGATAATTTAGATTGGATGGCTGATTATTACTTTAATTTAATTAGATGTAAGCCAAAAGGAAATGATTATAGAGGAAAAACATGCAAAGCTGGAGTCACAAGGAAGGGCGGTGTGAGATAAGTACCTGTACAGTTATTAAAGTCCCGAATAGACATATCATTAACTATTTTCAATATCAGAGTCCTCTATTGTGGTCCCATGGTGTTTTTCATCTTTAATAGATTTAGAATGGAACGGACGGACATTCTGCAGGAAGTAACATTTTCCTACAAGTCGATCTAATCTTCTTATCTCCTTTCCATTGTTGAATCTCTCCATCCTTTTGTGAATAAACCACAAAAGATTGGAGAAGAATTTGTGTTAACTTCTTTTCCTGGAAAAGTGTGGAAGGAAGGAAAAACAAGCGTTTAAAGGCAGCATATGTGAGAAAACCGTTTTTTTTGCTGCTATCGGTTTTTCCAAAATGATACAACAATAACGAATAGAAAAAGAAAATTTTTTATTCCAGTCGCAAAAAGACTTGTTAGATTTACTATGCAAACTATTGTAGACCAAGAGATAGTAAACAAATTTATTAAAGTATTAGATAAGTTTAAATCATCATAGAATGAATTTTACTGCTTAACTGGAATATACATTGATGATCTGTCACCAGATAAAAAATACATTTAGCAATGTAGCACAGCTTGCTAAATCGTACCTGAAGTAGTGTCAAACTACTATTTACTAACATTCATAATTGGGATACCATTTGTTACATTTTGCAGTGGGAGTGTGCTATTATATTACAGATTTCACAAATGAAAATGCCTTTTTAATATGACTATACATGTATAAATTTTTTTAATTAGACTTACAAAAGCAAAAACACACTACAAGTCTTATTTAAACATAAAAAATGATTGATGAAATTATCTGTATGTGAAGTATGTTAAACAGGGAACACTTTGGAATGGAAGCCTTTATAAAACAGATTTAGAAGAAAAACTCTGTTACAACTCTTCACAAGAAAAAGGTTTCTCTTTAGTATGAACACGTAAATGAACATTTAAATAAAATTTTTAAGAAAATTCTTTGTGACACAATTGACAAAAGAAAGGTTTTGATTTAGTATGAACATGCAGTTGGATTTTTAAATCAAATTTCTTCAAATAGCAAGTAAAAAATTTCTATGTAGTATGGCCATGCATGTAGACATTTTAAGCAGATTTATGAGAAAACCCTTTGGTGCACACCTCGGAAGAGAAAAGTTTCTCTTTAGTATGGACACGCTGGTGGCGATTCAAACCAGATTTTTGAGAAAATCCTTTGTTACACACCTCACAAGAGAAAGGTTTCTCTTTAGTATGGACACGCAGGTGGACATTTAAATTAGATTTATGAGAAAATGCTTTATTACACACCTCACAAGAGAAAAGTTTCTCATTAGTATGGATACGCAGGTGGTTTTTTAAATCCCATTTACGAGAAAATCCTTTGTTACACACCTCACAAGAGAAAGGTTTCTCTTTAGTATGGACACGCAGGTGGACATTTAAAGTAGATTTATGAGAAAATGCTTTATTACACACCTCACAAGAGAAAAGTTTCTCTTTAGTATGGACACGCAGATGGACATTTAATTCAGATGTTTGAGAAAATGCTTCAGTGCACACCTCACAAGAGAAAGGTTTCTCTTTAGTATGGACACGCAGGTGGACATTTAAATTAGATTTATGAGAAAATGCTTTATTACACACCTCACAAGAGAAAAGTTTCTCATTAGTATGGATACGCAGGTGGTTTTTTAAATCCCATTTACGAGAAAATCTTTTGTTACACACCTCACAAGAAAAAGGTTTCTCTTTAGTATGGACACGCAGGTGGACATTTAAATGAGATTTTTGAGAAAATGCTTTGTTACACACCTCACAAGAGAAAGGTTTCTCTTTAGTATGGATAAGCAGGTGGTCATTTAAATGAGAAATTTGTGAAAATGCTTTGTTACACACCTCACAAGAGAAAGGTTTCTCTTTGGTATGGACACGCAGGTGGCGATTCAAAGCAGATTTTTGAGAAAATCCCTTGTTACACACATCGCAACAGAAAGGTTTCTCTTTAGTATGGACACGCAGGTGGTCATTTAAATTACATTTTTGAGAAAACCCTTTGTTACACACCTCACAAGAGAAAGGTTTTATTTTCTGTATGAATGCACAGGCGGGCATTTAAAGCATATATATAAGAAAACCTTATGTTGCACCCAACACAAGTGAATGGTTTATTATTGGTATGGATTAACAGATCATCACTTAAATTTGTTGTTGAGAAAATTTATTACTACGCACGTCACAAGCGAAAACTTTCTCATGAGTAAACACACGATGATGCATATATTACGCTTTGGAAGGAAACTTTTCGTAAACACTACCCAAGAAGTAGACATTTTGCCAGAATAACACAGATAGACGCTAAACTAGCATCTTTAAAGAAACCTTTGATATACACCGGAACAAGTGACAGGTGATGTAAGGGGACTATTCAATGCAATCTTGACAGAAAGTCTCTTATTGCTCTTATCTCACAAGCGAAATTTTTTTCTTTGCCACCAGTCTGATGGTTCAGTTTAAAACTAAATGTCTATGCAGATGATTCATGGAAAAATTATCCGATGAAGTTCTTGGTTCAAAGTTAAATTACACTTTTAAATATATTCTTTTTTTTATATCTCATACATAGAAGAACTTTTCAATCAATAACCATAAAGTATTTTTTTAGTATAAAATGAGAAGTATTTATAAAAGTGATGTCTAGAAAAATTAATGTGTAAATCCAGAAATGAACAGTAATCGGTTTTAAAATTTAGATTTTTTTTAAATATATACAAATATATACACACAAGTTTACAGATATATAGCCACATTTAATGTAATAATATACAATAAATATTCCAATAAGGATTTGCAAGTAGAATTTTTTCTATACAGAAGACTGTAGTTATCAAATAAATTTGAAAATATCAACAATAATGTTTTGTCATAAAATTACTTAATTCTTTATTGAGTCTTTCAGAAGTGATCTTTGACACTAGAGAAAAGACGCTGAAGATATATATCATATATGGGCGTTTTTCTGTAATATTTTTCAATATCTTTTAATAAATAGTTGTCTAAATTCTATCCTGTAATTTGTATGCGGAAATGAAGAAAATCGTTCTATTACGCTCTAGCTCAGAAACTGAAAAAGATCCTTACTGAACAAGCTTTTTCATGGGAGAATTTATCGAATTATATATATGTATGTAGTCTTTGGGCATGATTCCTTTTCATAAGTACTTTCACTATATATTCAGAACGGACCACACATATCTGCACCTGAAATATAAATTAAAATGTACACATACCACACATTTGTTCATGAATTTTCAAATGTTTACACAAGAAGAAACATAAGAACGTCATCATAATATAAGAATATCTATTAAATACATATTATCAATTTTGTACATTTCATTTAAATCTCTATAATTAGCATAACAACAATTACTTCACAACCAAAATTTTTAAAAATCTGTTAGAGGTAGGCCAAACTATGTTTACATCTTTATTTCTTATAGTTCTGTTACCATTTTTGATAAAATGGATTTAGAAACTTGATAAAGTGCATGAAAAATTTTGTGAACATTAATAAAAAGCCCATAATGGATTTTTCGAAGATAAAATATTCTAATTATATGGATATTAGAGTATCTGGTACCGATTTTTATTTTTCAAAAGTCTCAATTATTAAGATACAAAATATTTTGAATGTTTTGTATTACATAAAGAGATTAGCAGATTAAAAATGCTAAGTATATTTTTTCTATCGATTTACGTAAATTTAGGTTCGTAGGGATTTAGATCTCTATTTAATATTCACCAGTTTCTTAAACTGACCTTGAAAATTTAAAATGCAGTAATTTAAAAAGATTTTACGAGTTTCTCTTTTTTAACTGTTAAATCTTTTTTAAAAGGTACAATATTGCAATGTTAGATTTTTCAGAAACTATAAGGAATAATGATTGAAACATAATATTATGTTCCCCTGAAAGGTTTGTAAAAATTTTTTGCATGTGATTTTGGTTATGCTAATTGTATTAATTATAGTAATTTCACAATCTCATGACCATGGGATAATACACGTTTAATAACATAATATAAGAAAGTTTGAAATATAGTAATTTTAAAAGACTTTTAATTATATTTAATTAATGATTATTTCAATTTTAATAAAAATGATGTCTTTTTCATAGCTTATGTAAATATTTTACCCTGGTTTGGGGAATTGCGCTAATCAAGAAAAAAAATACCTGCGCCTAATTTTAGCTGTGGTACCTAAATAATTACTGTGGCTCCCATGACTTGTTGAATTTGTTTAATAAGGGCTTCTTTTTTAATTTGCAAGGTGAAATTTTGGCTTTGTTTTTTTCTGAGTAAAAGGGGAAATAAGTCTATGACTGCAATATCCCCCTCCCTTGAATATTGTACAATATCCTTTTATACTACTATTGTGAAAGTATTTTAGAAATTAACCACTGAATTCAATGTTAGATGTACATTTATGTGAGTAAAACATGCGATACGATTGAAAACAACACAATTTCAAAGAATGTGTGATATCATGTACCAATACAGTATTACAAATTTTCTACTGTTATAAAAATAAATAAATCAGTCTGATTCTAAGCGCTCATTCTAGCAAATAAATAAAAATTATTTTATTATATAATTATTTATAAATCATAAGCAAAGTTAGAGATTTTTATCTTTTGGTAGGTACAGCATCCCTAAATAAGTCAAACTTTTTGCATAAGCCATGAGAAAGACATAATTTTTATTTAATGAATAAAAATCCCAAAGTGTAAATTTTTATTTAAAACAAAAAGAAATATGAAATTTCATTTGCCTTTTTGTGGAGAGCCTTTATTGTAAAATGACAAAAATTCAGAAAAATAGCCATAACTTTAGATTTTGCGAACTAAAATAACTTAAAACACCATCAAAACCTTAAATGTACTAGGCCTTTCGAAAGATCTGAGTCTTTCTTTTATTCAGATTTTTTGAAAGGCCTAGCGCATTTAAGGTTTTGATGGTGCTTTAAGAAGTTATTTTAGTTCGTATTAATTCACACCAGTTTCAACTTATTTTCTTTTTTAGATTTTGGTTTAACTTTTTGGCCTTAAAAATTGCAAATTACTTTTTTTATTAGAACCTGCATCTTTTGATGTACTTACAGTGATATTTTAAAACACATTTGGATTTTAAATACAGATAAACAATTTTCTGAAGATGGAACTAGAGTCTACAAATACAGACTGAAAAATGTATGATTAGAGAAAAATCCAAAAATTGGACTCCCCATATCTCACAAACTATAAGCACTAGGTCTAGAAAGGAAAAAAAAAATATTTGTTCATTTCAAGGTAGGGTTTGTATGTACACAAAGTTTCAGCCAAATCCCTGTCGGTCGGGTTACAAGGTCTGGTTGAATTGACATGGAAATGACCCCTTTACTTATTTCAATTTTCAATCTTTAAATATATTTAAACAGATACAATGTAACAGAAATGTTCTACGTTATTATTTGTTTAGTTACAGGATAGCATTTATATTTATTATTTAAAAGGTGAATAAAAATTAAACTGAACAAAGATTTTTCGATGAATTGAAAAAAACGCTTAGATCATTAAAACATAAAGTTGAAAATGTTTCGATTTTCATTGTAAGGAAATAAAAATAAATTTCTCAGAGAATACAAATATTTTATTTTTCTTAAATAAAACAGTTTGCACAAAACCACTAATTTTTCTGTTTTATCTAATCAAACTCCATTTTTAAATTAAAAGTTTTTAAGTATATCATTTTTAAATTTTAACTTTTGTCTTTTTAACTTCGTCACCAGTGATCAATTTTATTTCACTTAGAGTTGTACGTTTTAAAGAAAAAACATTTGAAAAGTCAGACTTTTTCATTTTATTTTCCCCATTAGGACCATCATTAAATTTTCAATACCTTTAACTTGAGATTACTTGAACACAAATAAAAAAGTTTTAAATCAGTCCTGGGGGTACTCAGTGATGTGGTAAGTGTAAATAGTCATAGGGTAGGTATTTATTTTTGGGGTATATACCCGAGTATTTAGCCAAAGACTGGGTAAATACCCCAAAACTGGGTATTTTTATATTTCACTGTAAAATGTCATGATCTTGAAAACATTCTTGAAATGATAGGTTAGAATGTTTCAAATATGATAGCAGCATTCAATTCACTTAAAGTAAAATATCCGCATGCTCTTTAATTGAATGGCATTGCAAATATTTTTTAATCAGTATTTTCTGATATTTTAAGACCAGTCAATTAAGCATATTTTTTAAACAAAGCTAACTGACATAGTGAGAATCATCAAATGAAGTAAACATTTACATGCGATGGTTCAATCGAATTTAAGATGAAAAAAATTTTTTTAAAAAATTCTTCAGATTGCGAGGAACTATATGCGGATTGGGAAAGTGATTTGCACCGTTTTAAACCTTTAACGCTCAAGCTGGTTTAAAGTTTATTTTTCATTGAGATTATTTTTCTAAATATTTTTAACAACAAAAAAAGAGCTTCTAAATTTTTGTCTCATATTAACAAAGACACATTCCTTAAATACACAATACAAATGAAGATAATGTAACGTGTTTCAAAAATCTTTCTTCATCAGTCACACAAAATCGTCTTACGAACCAGTACAAAAGCAGAAGAAAGTTTTTTCCGTTCTTGTAGTTATAGTATGTAATACAAATAGGGTGTGCATCATAAGCAATTTACTCTAAAAAGAGAGAAATAGTGAGTTCTCCAGCAGTAGACGAAAAAAACTAGACTATACTATTTGCCCAGCCTTATAAGAATGGAGTAGGAATGCTGAGATGCATTAACGAGCACAAAAGAACTAATAAGAGGCTATAACACTTTAGAAAATAAAACTCCGTTTTTAAAGCAGTTGTGGAATTAATTTAATCTTTTCAGTCAATTGAATATCAGATTAATTTAGAATATGAAAAACTTAACACCATAATTTATTATCTATATAACTACTTCCTGTATTCTGAAAAGGGAAAAATACTGATTCAGGGGATAAAAATCATTAGTTTTTTCCATCTTGCAATAGATATTTTAAATCTAGTGATGCAAAGAGGTACAGTTGACCAAAAAAAAAGGAAAAAAGAAGAAACATTTTAACCCCAAATTGCCAAAGAAAAAAAAAACAGAAACAGCCATTCGACTCAAAAACATTACATTTTCAAATTATGTTTTCAAAAAATATATACTACATAAGTTTAAAGGTCATCTTCACACTAAAATTGTACCAAACTCTGAAATTTTCAATATGAGCACCTAATTTTGACATCATGTTCGACTTTTTCTGTAAATTTTACCTTAGCCTACCAAACGGAAATCCATTCGATAAAATTACTTAGTAATTATAAGGATTTAAAAGTTGGAACTCCTAATGTTAAATTCGATTGTAATTGTTGCAAAACAGATTACAGTGCAAATAGTTTCTTAAGCATAACTCAATAATTAATTGGCTGAAGGAGCTGTAATTTTAATGTTATCATAACTGAAACATCCAGAAATCGATTTATGTTAAAATTCTTTGGTTACATTCAATTGTTTTTTCGAAAATTTATTTAAAAGTTTTCTTTAAAAAAATATATCAATTGTAAGCTATGAATAGTTTTAACAACATATTTTTAAAGGCTTCAAATATGTAAATTATAAAATTATAGCTTATTCTGAAAAGTAGTTCTGAAATTACGCTTAAAAAATTAATAGCACTGTATTCTGTTTTCCATGATTAAAAATGAATTTAACGTTATGAGTTCCAAATTTTAACTCTTCATGAATCCTAAACTATGATTAAATGGTTTTCCGTTTGGTTTCATGAAGCAAAATTAAATGAAAACGCTACATATGTTGTCAACATTATTCTGCGTGTATTGAAAAATTTCAGTATGAAGACGAACCTTAAGTTTTTCTTTATATAACATGAAAGAAGATATAATTTCCTGTTTAATGTCTATTTTAGTTTTTTCAGAAAAATCAAGTTAGTACAATGCATGGGGTCATTTTAAAAATTATTCTTACCTCTCGTCGACTGCACCTTAATACCGTGAGGTATATAGGATATTTTTTATGAAACTGGTCATGACAGGAAATTAGATAGCACCCATCTTAGACGAATGTAGTTATATGCAACGAAAGAAAGTGTAGCAGTGAAAAAATCTTGTATAGGAAAATTAGGGAATGCGATTCCTTTATTGGAACACTACAACCGTAATATAGTGCCATGGTAGCGAATGGCGTAACCTATGTAGTATAAATACATTAGCTGAAGTGGGTATTATACATATAAAGTGCACCTGTTACAGAAATTTAATTAAAACTATATTTTTAATAAAATTCTGCTGAATAAGTACATTACTTTTTTACACTTTTTATTATAATTTTAAAAAGACATTTAAATTTAATATTTTAATGCAAAACGTTGAATTTCCTTGAAATTTAAGAGTTGCAGCAACAGTAATAAATCTAAAGCTCTAAATTTGTCATTCTTTTTCAATATTCCATCATAATTAATAGCTTTGTAAGTTTTTTTCACATCTATATCTAGCTGAAGAATAAAGAATAAATACCCAAGTAAATACCCCAAATGGGTATATACCTTTAAAAACCTGGTTATTTTACATCACTGCGTGTACTCTGTTACTAGTTAGTACCGTAGAGTACATGTAGATTTACCTGTAGAGAATTAGTGAAACATGTAGATGGTCTGAATATAGTACATTCTGGGCTAATTTAAAATAACTTTCCTTTGACAGCGTGGAAACAACATCTCAAAGTCCAAGTAAACCCAATTTGTGGTAACTTTTATTTCCCCAAATTTAAGGCATCATTTTCTCCTGTTCTAATAATAATTCTATATGTCTCCTTTTTTTGAAAATCGTATAACATATACACGCTAAAGACATGGGATAATGCAAGATGGAGGTATAAAATCCATTTTGTAATGAGAATTAAATATAGTGTTACATACTTACCTACCTTTTTCACTTTAAAATATTTACAAAAATATTTCATATGCAAACAGCAGCAGCAATGCTTCAGTTATGTATTATAAAGCATATCATACCATAAGATTAGAATAACTATAGAACTAGTGTTTCCCATGCTGTAGAATTTAACCAATTTCAAAAATAATTAATATACTTTATTAGTATTAATATATAGTAAAGATTAAACATTAACTGTATTTCTGTATAAAAATGTAAGTTCTGCGATTTCCCAAAACAGAAATGTACTTACATTAAAATAAATAAAAAACTGTAGAGCACCTTTTTTGCAGCAAATGATATAAAGGTAAATTAAGATACTGTGTTTTAAATTTCATTTATTTACTTATTGAAAGCCAATATTTGAATTTTAATACTGATCACTAATTTTCCTCACATTAATTTGAATAAAATACAGTAGACTCCCTCAAATCCGCACAGCTTGGGGCAAGAGGTTGTACAGATTTTAGAATTTTGCAGATTTCTGGTCATTGATTTGTTTACATTTTTGAAACATTAATTTGATTGGTAGTTAAGCAAGGGAAATTATAATGAATGCTTACAATAAAGTGAAACATTAAAATAAGTAAAATATTAAAATAATTTATTAGTTTAGAAGAAAGTAATTATTAAAATAATCATTTGGAATAAAAATTTAGAAAAATATTAAATTAATACCGATGAAAACGATTCAATTCGATTTCAAAAGTCCTATGCTACCATCTAGTGGTAAAGCGATCTTAAGATCGATACATCATCATATAGATATGCTAATTTATATCAAAATCAAATGTAATGTAAAGGGTCTAGCTGGATAAGCATAGCGAAATGGCCCCCCACGGCCGATGTTTGAAATAACATGTGTAGTAATAAGGCTCACTATGAGAATACAATATAGAGTGATTTTAGCTTCTGACCTTGAACTGTCCTTGAGATAATCGCGGAAGTATGCGCCGGCGCTACTATTTTTCAAATACGTTTTTCTCAAAAAGTACAAGAGTTAAAAAAATTAAACCAACGCCAATTATAGAAGAATATATTAGTTCACATTATATATTTTTTTCACATTTTTACAAAAATTTTAACATAGAAAAATAAACAAAAATATTAAAAAAAAAACTATTAATGTAGTAATTTTATATTTACAGCAACCAAAAAATTACAGAATAATCCTCAATGTATGGACTTTTAAGAAAAAAAAATTTCGTTAAAATCGAAGATGCGCTTTTTGATTTATAAAAATAATAATGCTAGCAACTTGCTAAAATATTCGTAACTTTCCCTGTTTGCATTTGAAGAAATACGCTACTATCAATGCATTGGTCGATTCGGGACACTTCCACTCCGGCAGGATGCGCAATGCACCAAAATCAGAGAATGTTAGAATGTTTCCATACATACCACTTCCCTATAGGTTTGTTTCGTGTTTGTAAACATTCTGTTATTTTGGAGTACTGCGTATCCTTCTCTCATAATAATATCAAGTCGATGGTGTTGTCCATTGTGCAGGTGAAGCTATAGGGGTTGTAAATATATAAGGTTATGAACTTTTTGGTAATTCCGGACCCCCTCCCAAACTTCTGATATCATACGTTATCATTCCTCGAATCTCCCTCCTCCTAATAATATTGTTGTCAGTGTTTAAAAATTCTTTTTATTTTTACAATTGTTTTCGTTTTTTTTTCTTTTTATACGTTTGCTATGATATACAGTTATTGGTTGTACATTTTTTATTTGCATATTTTACTTATTTAAATAAAGAGAAGAAATTTATAAGATATCATTGTTATATAAGAAATAACTTTATACCAAATAACATTTTAAAGAAATATTATTTAAAAGTTTTTAATAATAACTCTTTGTTACATAATGCAATGAACAGTATTATTGTCTTCTTGTACTTCGCTCTTTCACGGGGCTAAACAGAACTTCTTTAAACAAAACAGGCGGACAACATTCTTCCCCATCTTTTACTAGCAAAAATAACAAGTATAATTTCGAATCTGGTTTCTCTAACAACGAATTATATACGCATATGGCAAGAAAATATTAATGGCGAACGTTGGGTTATTCCCTATTTTGGAATGAAATGTTTTATAATGATTCAATGGTTTTAATTTTAACTTTGTATTTTCATAAAAAGAAGAAAACAGACTTAAAAAATTTAAGATAACGGATATAAAGAAAAAGATACCAAAAAAGTAAATTTTCTTTTGATCAAAAATGATAACGATATATAACGATATCAAATGATAACCCCCCTTCCCCTACAAATATCCTACGATGTCAAGTGCCAGATTCCCCCCCACACACGCTCCCCCCTATGTTCAGTCCCATAGCTTTCTTCTATGTGAAAATCATCGTAGGCAAATGTTACCATTTTGTTTGTCAATTCTTGATATTATTATGCGAGAAGGATGCGCAGTACGCCAAAATAACAGAATGTTTACAAACACGAAACAAACCTATAGGGAAGTGGTATGTATGGAAACATTCTCTTATTTTTGCGCACTGCGCATCCTGCCCGAGTGGAAATGTCACGAATTGACCAATGCATTGATAGTAGCGTATTTCTGCAAATGAAACAGGGAAAGTTACGAATACTTTAGCAAGTTGCTAACATTAATTTTTTTTATAACTCAAAATGCGCATATTCGATTTTAACGAAATTTTTTTTCTTAAAAGTACATACTTTGAGGATTATTCTGTGATTTTTTGGTTGCTGTAAATATAAAATTACTACATTAATAATTTAAAAAAAAATTTTTGTTTATTTTTCTATGTTAAAATTTTTGTAAAAATGTGAAAAAAAAAATGTATAATGTAAAATAATATATTCTTCAATAATTGGCGTTGGTTTCATTTTTTTAACTTTTGTACCTTTTCAGGAAAACGTATTTGAAAAATAGTAGCGCCGGCGCACACTTCCCCGATTATCTCAAGGACAGTTCAAGGTCAGAGGCTAAAAACACTCTATATTGCATTCTCATGATGAGCCTTATTACCACACATGTTATTTCAAACATCGGCCGTGGGGGCCATTTCGCCATACTTATCCGGCTAGACCCTTTATTTAATAATAAATCAGCTGTAATAACCAAAAGAGAATGATTAACAGAAAATGTAGCAAAAAAAAAAAAAAATGTGGTAGTCGCTGATTGCGGCGCCATCTTGAACTTTGTTCCTGCAACTTAACTGTAAATTTTATTGTTTACATCTGAAACGGTCGCGGATTTAAGGGAGTCTACTGTATAACAAGGGTGTAGAGATTCATACCAACTTAATTTATCAAAATTATTATACATTGAGAATGTAGATTTTTTTTTCTGTTGCATACCTTATAAATTTACACTCATAATGCAGAATTTCAATAACCAAAAAAAGTAGGATTAATTATTTAATATATTAAAGAATTTTTCATGGGATTCGATTACAAAACAGAAAATATATGGTTCAGGGGCGTCGCCATGGGGAGGGGGAGCCTCCCCCCAATATATGTGAAGTTGGGAAATTTGAGCTTAGAGTTGGGAAATTCTAGATTTTTGAGAAATTTCCTTTTTGTAGTAAAAAAATTAGGAAATTTTTGTTTTGGTGATTATGTTTCTGAATACTGTAACAGTAAACATGTTAAATTAAATTACCAAAAGAAATACAAAAAGAAATCAGCCATACTCAATCTATCATTGTGTTTTTCAGCTCTACAAAAATATTATACATCTACCAGACCTAATTTTCTCTACTCCTATCCATCAATAGGTGACTATTCAGTTCCTTTATTTCCTCCAAAACTTTGTTCTTTTTTGAAAAATTTCACCCTACGTCCACTTCTCGTCCCAAAAGAGAATCCAGCTATTTTAATCCAAAGGGATTGCATCTTCTTTTGAAAATTGGAGATCACTTGTAGCACAACAGAAAGGAATGTAGTTACCTACTTGAAACACAGCTGGCCAAGAAGATTTGATGAGTTTTCACAAATTGCACTAATTTTTGAGCTAATTGCGTGATTTTTGGACAATCTTTTACTCATTCTCATGATTTTTTACGCAAAAATTAGTTAACCCGTCGATGTCAAGAAAAAAGCGTTATATGAGCAAATATGAATATAAGAAGTCGCTAGTTTAGATAAATTTGTCACATTTTATATTTATTTGTGTGCAGAAATATATATCAGTCCTGTTCGTTTATATTTATAGGGTTTATGAAATTTGAAACCAAAAATCCAGTGTTGTGTCTTTGAAACTGTACTAAAAAATGACTATAAATCTCAGCAACTAAGAACCCTTCATAATAAGGAAAAGATTTTTCGTGCAAGGTTTTGGAGCATCTAAAAATCTATTCGAGGATGAAAAAGGTAAAAAGTGGACCATTTGAATTTGGAACAGAAATATGACCATGAAAGTAGTCCATCAACTGAAGAAAAAATCGACATGCATTGTAACACTGACACGTTGCACTTGAATAAAATTTTGAATCAATAAAGATTTCCCTATAGACAAGTTCACAAACAGTTATTAATATTAGAATGTGACTGAAGAAGCTGACTTCCGAAAGCACCGTAGAAAAATGGTTTCACCCTAAACCGAAATTATCCAGTGGCCACATTGTGAAAGAAATGCATACAAGCAACAGCAGTTATATGAGAAAAAATTTCAAGAGATCAAAGTGAAAAATAATCTACAAATATACAAAAGAAACAGACTAATTATATCAAATTTGTATAGTTCATTTAATCACCCAATTCTTTTAATTTGGATATAAATTAAGTATAATATAAATCTTAAACTATGTACTGTCAGAAGATAAAGTTGGGCAAGATAGAGGTAAAAAAATATATATCTATAAGAATAAGCTGAGGAATCATGGTAGTGGGGAATATTAGGAAAACAATATTTCTTATTTTCATTTTGCCATACAAGAGTTCATAAAAGAAAAAAAATAAGAATGTGTAAAATTATTTTGCCCTATAAAAGTCAAAACAGAATTCAAGCATTTGTTTTTCATGAATACATAAGAAAAATTATCTTAAAAAACAATCTTATCACAGTTTATTACAGGGTTGAGGAAAAATATCAATAATTTCGACAAGTGGGCGCCAAAAAAATCAATTTTGTCAATCGTTAGCAAGAAAAAGCGCGAATTCCATCAAAGGATCAGGGAAAAAAAGTCCTTCCGGCCAGTGCCGGGAGGAAGAGGTAGCTTTCATACTCCTTATTTTAAAAAAAACCAACTTATATTATTCAAACACACGAAGCTCAATTTAGTGGAAACCTAATATAGGAGATTCAATACTAATTTTTATGAATACTAAATCATTATGAATGAGAATTTGGGGAAATTAGTCAGCTTTATCGAAGCTGCTTTTATTTAAAGTAACTTATATTTGGCTGCCAAATTCGGTGATTTCTTAAAGTGCCTGCCATTTTAAGACAACATGGTGGATTAGGCTAACCAGTGAACTTGGTCGAGACCTTAGTAATTGCTGTGCACATGCTCACTCACATCGGAATAGGTAGATATATACGAGTGCTGTCGCAGGCAAAAAATCAGATTTTTTAAAATGTCACTCACATTAGAAATTGAAACTGCTATATCTGAGCTATTTTTTGAGATAAAGACAAACAAAAAATGCTCCTGAATCCTTATATCAAGGTCAAATATTCAAGAAAGAAACCTTTTCAATTTCTAATTTTTTTGCACCTCAATTTAAATATATATATTTTTTAATTTAATGGCCGCCATTTTGAAACAAGATGGCTGATGAAGCTGGCCAGCGAACTTGGTCGAGATATTGATGTATACTATCCACATGCCTTCTTCCATCGAAATAGGCGAATACGTGTGTTATCGCGTGACAAATACAAGATCGTTTCAAAGTGTTATCCATGCTAGAAAGTCAAAGTGCTATAATGCAACCATTTTTTAAGATATAAACAAAAGAACAAATTTTCAGAAACAAAAACTGCTCCAGAATCTTTGTATCAAGGCCAAACACATAAAAAAATCTTTTTCATTTTCCAATTTTTCAATACCTCATTTTAAATTTTAAATTACATTTTTTTTGTAAATGGCAACCCTTTTAAAACAAGATGGCGAATGAAGCTGGCCAAGGAACTCGGTCGAGACATTGATATGTATTATGTACAGACCAAGTTACATCCAAATCGGTTCATAAATACGCCTGTTATCGCGTGACAAAAGTCAGGTCGTTTTAAAATGTCAGCCACAATAGAAATTCAAAATGCTATAACTCAGCCATTTTTTTAAATATAGACGAAACAAAACCTGTTCCGGAATCTTTGTATTAAGGTCAAACATATACGAAAAACATCTTTATCATTTTCCAATTTTTTGATATCTCATTTTAAATTTTAAATTTTTTTAAATGGCCGCCATTTGAAACAAGATGGCGGATGAAGCTGGCCAACGAACTCGGTCGAAATATTTGTATGTACTATGTACACACCAAGGTACATCCAAATCGGTTCTTAAATACGTCTGTTATCACGTGACAAAAGTTAGGAGGTTTCAAAATGTCAGCTACGCTAGAAATTCAAAATGCTATAACTCAGCCATTATTTAAGATATAGACGAAACAAAAACAACTCCCGAATCTTTTTATCAAGGTCAAACATATAAGAAAAAAATATTTTTTCAATTTTCAATTTTTTGGTACCACATTTCAAATTTAAATTTTTCTTAAAAATTTAAATGGCCGCCATTTTTAAACAAGATGGCGGACGAAGTTACATCCAAATCGGTTCATAAATACGCCTTTTATCGCGTGACAAAATTCAGGAAGTTTCAAAATGTCAGCCACGCTAGAAATTCAAAATGCTATAACTCAACCATGTTTTAAGATATAGACAAAACAAAAACTGCTCTGGAGTCTTTGTATAAAGGTCAAATACATAAGACAAAAATATTTTTCCATTTTCAATTTTTTGGTACCACATTTCATATTTTAAATTTTATTAAAAATTTTAAATCGCCACCATTTTGAAACAAAATGGCGGATGAAGCTGGCCAACGAACTCGGTCGAGACATTGGTATGTACTATGTACACACCAAATTACATCCAAATTGGTTCATAAATACGAGAGTTACGGTGTGACATAGGTCAGATACACATATATATATATAAATTTTGAACGGAGGCTGGTTTCGGGGTCGGGGGGTCATGATCGATGAAAATATACCAAAATTTTTTGAAATCGCTTTCCTCCGAACGGCTGCAATAGGTAGCTTTTTGTAGTGAAAGCTACCTAAAATGCGAATTTCGTCAAAGAATCTAAAAAACACGCGTCTTTTTGTCAAAGAATTGCGGGGAAAATACGAATTTTGCCATTCTTTGCAGAAAAATCATCAACTTTGTCAAAGGATAACAAAAAAAAAAAAAACCACAAATTCTATAAGGATCTTGGAAAAAACGATAATTTTGTCAAAGGGTCACAAATCAGACAGCGTGAATTTCGGCAAAAGATTGCAGAAAAAATGCGAATTTTATCAAAGGAGTGAAAAAAAAACAGCGAATTTCGTCAAAGCATCGCGAAAAAAACCCGTGATTTTCGTAAAAATTTTCGAAAAAAACGTAATTTTTGTCAAAGGATCGCTGGAAAAAAAACACAAAATTCGCCAAAGGATGGCGACTTAGATGCCTAACATTAGTCGCCGAAGCAAAAAATTAAGTCACCACGTGGCGACTGGCGACCGTGAAACTTCACCAACAATATCAATCCTTCGAAAGCCGGAAGTCGAATTTTTTTTACGAATTCAATACTTTCTTCTTGTAAAGGTAGAAGAAAGTAAAAAGCTGGTTGGTTTTCTTATTAAAAAAAAGATAATTGGAGTTTTTATGTTTCTAGTTTAAAAATTTTTCTTTGGAAAGAAATTTTTTATGCATAAGTTTCCTTATCATTATTACACACGTTGTGCATATCACTTTAGTTGAAAATTGGAGAAATTTGTTTCAAGTTGGGAAATTTTCGAATTCTCCCCCCCGAAAAAATATCTGTAGCTACGCCCCTGATATGGTTAAATGAAACATTTATTTTATAATGATTTTTATAAGTTATAACCTGATTACCAAACCATCCATGTTTTAAAAATAATAACTATATTACAGAAATATATATTACAAATATTTAGGGTCAAGTGGGGTAAAATGGATCAATTTTTAGCTATTTTCACATTCAAAGTCTTGAATAAAATGATAAAACTTTCCTGTTTTTCTTCAATAGCATCTTGACATTATATTCCTTCAGGTCATTTTTATGTAATTTTAACATTTATTTTTTAATTATAAGTTAATTAAACTTTAGCTTGAATAGTTTTGACTGATTTTTCTCCATTCTGGGATAAAATGGGTTATAATGCAAAATGATGCTTAAAGAATATCTTTATTAGTAAGTACAGTGAAATACGTTTAACATGAAAACCCTTAACACGAAAAATCGGTTAACACGAAATGATATAGCGGTCCGGACAGTATACTATGCAATTTAATGCATTTTGTTTCTTTTAACACAAAACAAAAATCATTTAACACGAAGAAAATTCACTTTCGATCTAGATAGTTTGAGTTGAAATTGGTAAATTTTGTGTTAAAACCACTGAATTTTAGGTGAAAATCAGTGAATTTCGTGTTTTTTTTGTAATTTAGCTTTTGTTTTATGAGCACAACAGCTGCGGAAACAAACTGCTGTTTCGCTTCAAATGAAGATGAAGCTGCTTAATGTAGTTGATGAAAAAAAAGGACGAAAACAGAAATCTGCAAAGAGTTTGGCATAGCTGATTCTACTTTATTAACGATAATAAAAACAGGTATCCTATTATTTTAATGTTTGAGCGCAGTATGTTTAAGCCAGAGAAAAAACGTATGAGAGCCGCTAAGCACGAAGATTTAGGGACAGTTTTGCTTATTTGATTCAAACAAGCTAGCTCTCAGAATGCTGAAAAAGACACACAAAAAAATCTGATCTTTTCCCCCCAAAAAAAACAATATATTTTTACTTGCTTTTTATCCAAATGGATGCAACCTACTAATAGCTTAACAGGAAATCAAAATAAAATTTGACGATGTCGAAAATATTTGTGAGTTTTGTTCTTTTCTTTTACGAATCTTTTAACGCGAAATTCTTTTAACACGAAAAAAAAATTCGGTCCCCTCAATTTCGTGTTAAACGTATTTCACTGTATATTAAAACAAAAAGGGGATCTGTTACATATTATGTTAAACAATATAATATTCAAATTTTAAAGTAGTATTGTTCCCAGTTGTTGCAAAGTGGTTCTTCTAAATCTTTTACAACATCGCTTTTTTCTACTGTATCGATATCCTCTTCTTCAGGAAAAGCATAATAATCTACTATTTTGGATTTGGTTACATACTTCACATGTATCAGGCTGTAACAAAAGTTTTCCGTCACAGCTAATATCATCTGCGCAAACCGTTTGTGTTGACGTGTTTGCTCATATTTTGTCAAACGATTTTTGGCATTTGAAAGAAAGAGACTTCCTTTATAGCACTGCGTTGTGAAATTTGTAAAAAAATATCGTTATTATTAAGTACAGGGTGTTTGAAATGGAACTATCTAGCTACCAGATTAGAACCATCATTTACTTCCAGTTCTGTTGTAAAAACTTAGCTACAGAATGTCACCGAATCTTGTGTATGTCCTTTAGTTCCAACTGTTGTATCATATTACACTGTGAAGGTTTGGTACCGAAAATTGAAAAATAAGGACTACGACATTCAAGAAGCAGAGCGCTCTGGCCAGCCTTCTGATGTTGATGAGGCCCGCCTGCAAGATCTTGTGGAAGGAGATCAGTATTCAACTACTCGTGTGTTAGCTAAGGAATTAGACATTAGTGCCATGTCCATTTGTCACGCTATATATCACATAAACTTGGCGTACAAGTTCAATTGCTGGGTTCCGCATGAGCTGACTCAAGCAGATAAGGACAGACGTGTTCAGGCCTGCACTAATCTTCTTGAATATCAAAGCAAGGACAAAATTTTGGACCGGATCATCACTTGTGACGAAAAGAGGATTTACTTCAACAACACAACAAAAAGTGGGTTGGTCTGTGCCCGATTAGCCCGTCGGCAGCAAAACAAAGCGCAGTTTGACTAACAAAAAGATAATGCTTTGTATCTGGCAGTCCAAAATCAGGTTGATCTGATTGGGAGAGCTCTTTTACTTTCCTTTTGCCATAAACAGTTGAAAAAATTTTATCGCTGAGAAATTATTTATTTCAAAGTATTTTTTTTATTGTCTTACTTATTCAAGAATAAGAAATCTTTATTTTTAATGAAATATTTAACAAAGATCTTTATACAATATTATATTTAGTACTACTTGATTATCCAGTCCACCAATTTTGTCAAATTATATAAATCGCTGAAGTACTCGCCAAATTATACAAATAGACATGATTTTCATTTTAAATAACAAAAGAACAAATAAATTAGTATAAGATCAATAAAAATACAAACAATATGTCAAAATAAAAATCACTTGATGACGTAACAAACACGTGTAACATGTTTAATGTCAAGTGAATGTGACATTTACGACCAGCCATTATTGGCATTTAATATTATAATTTGGCGATAGTTTTTTGATCAACAGGATAATCAAGTTGTACAGTAGACTCCCTCAAATCCGCACAGCTTGGGACCAAAGATTGTGCGGATTTCTGGTCATTGATTTGTTTACATTTTTGAAACATTAATTTGATTGGTAGTTAAGCAAAGGAAATTATAATGAATCCTTACAATAAAGTGAAACATTAAAATAAGTAAAACATTAAAATAATTTATTAGTTTAAACGTAAGTAATTATTAAAATAATTATGTAAAATAAAAATTTAGAAAAATATTAAATTACTACCGATGAAATCGATTCCTATGCTGCCATCTAGTGGTAAAGCGATCATAAAATTGATACGTCATCATATAGATATGCTAATTTATATCAAAATCAAAAGTAATGTAAATTTATTTAGTAATAAATCAGCTGTAATAACCAAAAGAGAATGATTAACAAAAAATTTAGTAAAAAAACATTGCGGTAGTCGCTGATTTCAGTGCCATCTTGAATTTTGTTCCTGAAACTTAACTGTAGATTAGGGTGTCCCAAAAAAATAAATTTTAAAAAATTTGGACTCTCACCCCCTAAAAAGTTTCCTTTGGGATACTTAAGACCTCTAGTAAAATTTCAGCTGAAAAAAAAAAATATTTAGAAGTCCCTCAAGGTCGCCAAAAAGCATAAAAAATAGTTTTAATTCCATAATATTTTACAGTTACTTACAAAATTACTATTTTTAAAATATCTATATATATATTTTACGTTACATGTATTTAATATGCTGTTTCTAAAAAATGAACTCTCTTGGTAATATTTAGTTAAGTACATGTAAGAAAAATTACTAAGAAAGTGACTAAAAACGAACTTTATCCAAAATATCAGAATGCAGTGTAAAGAGAATGTTATATAGAAAAATACACCTGTAAAATTTAAGAAAACAATAAAGAGGAAAATGTTGCATAATATTCTATAAATAACCGCCGCGGCGAGCGGCCCATCTTCGTCCGCAGCCTTTTATTCTTCTACTCTAGCCCGACTCTTTTGCGGAAGCCAGAATGAAAAAAAAAAAATCAAAAATTGAAACCGGACAAATTTAAAAGGGAAATTACACAAATTAAAGACACCGAAAAGCGGGAAGGTAGGGCTCGGGCCGATGAAGCTACCGAAAGACTCCTGCTGCTTCTAGCTTATTATTAGTCTCGGCGGCGGTTGGGGGCGGGTGGGTGGGTCAACCGCCGCGGCGAGCGGCCCATCTTTGTCCGCAGTCTTTTATTCTTCTACTCTAGCCCGACTGTTTTGCGGAAGCCAGAATGAAAAAAAAATCAAAAATTGAAACCGGACAAATTTAAAAGGGAAATTACACAAATTAAAGACACCGAAAAGCGGGAAGGGAGGGCTCGGGGCGATGAAGCTACCGAAAGACTCCTGCTGCTTCTAGCTTATTTTTACATATTTGAAGATTTTTACGGTTGCACTTCTCGAAGTTTTTTCTATGCATTTCAACTACTTGCAGTAAATACTGTTTTTGATCTTCATCTTTTGTTGCATCATTAAAAATTTCAATTAATGCTATGCTTCACTCAGCATAGTCATTAACGCATGGAAAATTTTTGACAATTTCTTCAGCACCTTTAACCCCCTCACTGACAAGCCCGTGTTAATACGTTCACTAAGCTCCAGGTTTCACTGCAATACAAGCAATATTTAAAGTAATATAATTCTATTGATTTAATGTATCTTTAATACATTGAACAATGATTAATACTTCCAAGAATTGCATTCATATTCGTTATTAAGTTTTTTTAATAAAATGTTCAAAGAATCATTTTTTTTAGCATTTAAAACAATATGCAGAGAAAACAACATTACAATTTTGCCCTTTTCTAAGACAGACGGAGGGTTAAAAGGGATGTGCTTCTGGTAATTTCTTAACCAAAACACTTAGGAAGCTGTTATCTATTTATGCAGTGTGAAAGAAGCTGCGAGAGATATTTAAGTCGAAAAATTTTAAATGAAGTTTCTATAATAAGTACAAATTCTTTTTTTATCAGCTTTAGTATTATATATTTCTCCTTGGCATTAAGAAGTTTTGAAAATGAACAAAGAGTGGCAAGTTCTTCACTTAAATATCAGGAGTGATGTAGAATCTTCTTTAATCCTATTTTGTTTAGTTGTACATTAATCATATTCATGCAATCTTTGTATCACTAAAATGCCATTCACAGGTGCAACTACAATAGACTGACATTGTACCATGATTGAATGTATAAACACAGAACAAAAGATTGAATCTTTGAAATTTTTGAGGTATCAATTATTCATTTCCATCAACATTAGTTCATTTTTTAATGAATAACTTTTGCCATTCATCGAGTTCTGTGGAGAGCACCTGTTTTCCAAATAATATTGTTCACATCTATTACAATCATAAAAGCAGAAAGGTTTACAGTTCCATGTAATCATCTGTAGGAAGTGTTTAGCAACTGTCTGAAGATGATTCGTAATAAAAAATTTCAAAGCATCGGGTGCTGCTATCAATGAATTTTTTTATATTGTGAGTTGAGTGGTTAACTTTAATCCATTTTTTTTTTTTTTTTTTGCAATCTTTTAAACATAATAATTTAAGGCCCACTTGACAGTCCAAGACATACTTTAAATATATCTGAAAGTAACACTTCAAACATGCGTCTACAGGTCTTGATTCTCTTGATCTTTTGCATTATTCCTTTTTCTATTTCTCATTAAACGCACTTGTTTGCCATATAAATCTTTAATATTTTTTAAGATATGCTGTTTATGTCTTAATAACAAGCTTGATTTTTCCCAAAATGGTGCAGTGTTATTGCATACAAGAACAGAACTATCAATGATTGAAAGCTTCTGAGTATGGTGAAAGTATATGTAATAAAATTAGCAGGTGCAGTTTTAAGCTTTGTTTTTCTATTTAGTTATGCTTTTCATAATATTTTTTGTTATAAGTTATAATAGATATTAAAAATCTATTAATAGAAATAAAATAATATATAATTGATCATAACTTATGTTTTTGATTAAAATTCCATATTTTTGCATAAATCAGTGAACTTGTGTGACCTTGAGGGACCTCTTAATCTTTTTCAAATGAGCTCTAACTTCATATATGTTAATAATAGGAGAAGAAGAAACTTTTTAAAGGGTGAGACCCACCTTTTAAAAAAATATTTTTTTTTTTACATTGAATTTTGGGACGTAGATTTCATTGTTTACATCTGAAAAAATACACGGATTTTAGGGTATAGGTTTAAGGGAGTCTACTGTACCTTATATTTTAAATATTATATTTATTCAGGAATATTTCGTACTTGAATGTGTTTGAATCATCTACACTTAAATGGAAATCTAAAAAAAAAAAAAAAAAAAAAAGAAGGTAAGTTTCTTTCTTTTTTTTTTTAAATTGTTGGACTTTTATCAGTTCAAACTTTTCTCCCCACCCGACTGCCAATGATTGAAGTTTTGCATTACTGAATTAGCCAGGAAAATATTTTTTAACAGCCTAAACAGCAATCAGAAATAATAATACTGTTATCAGTAAAAAAAAAGAACAAAACAATTTAGTTTTCTTTTTCTTACTCATAATTAAAAAAAAAAATAATTGCGGTCTCTGTTGCTAATTATCCAACTGCATTCAATTTCCAGCAAAATCAAATAATAAATTAGGCCACAATTTTCAGAAAATTAGACCCTCCCCCCCCCAAAAAAACGCTGATGACTGTATAGTTTGCTTTTATCATGATCAGAAAAGACAAACATTATTAACTTGCATCTGACAATGTTCTTTCTTAGAGGGAAGGTCTCCTTACTGGACATACTCAGAATGTTTTGAAAAAAATACCAATTAAACTACTTATGTATGTAATAAAGGATCAGTCAAATTTAGAGGCAGAATTACAGTAGAAAGTCTGTAAAAAAATAAAATACTTTCGAGTATTTGGCGCGAAAAGACGAAAGCGTCACGTGATTTTCCTCACCAAAAACAAACGATTTTTATGCACCTGAAAATTGTTTGTTAATTGATTTTAAAAAGTATTGAATGAATTTAAACATAAACAATGAGAGAGTTTAATAAATACATTTTTTTCATATTATATATTTGTGTAGCTTGTTATTTCATTTTATTACTTTAAAAACAATTTCACATATAAAAAATACTTTCATATATTTAAGCGTATTCCAAAATAAAGGCAAGATTAATTTATCAGTTATTCATTTCAATAACAAAGAATTCGCCGTTTCCATAGCAACAAAATTCAATCGACTCGACAGTGCTCAATTGGACTTAATTTTGAGATTGAAAAAATTTTAATTAATTTTAATTTTGTTTTAATTTATAAAAATTGACAGTTAATTTTCATTATAAATATATATATATATATGTATATATATGACAAAACTATAGTTAAATTAAACTAAAATTGACAAAACTAAAGTTATTTACATTAAATTTATTTAAACAAGTTCAATATGAAACATTTTTATCTTAAAGAGTATTCGACATAAAAAAGTAATTTTTGAAATTTCATTTCTTCGAAAACCAATGATAAATCACCAAATAAACGAAAATTTTCATTATTTTTTTACGAACGTTCTTTCGAGGTTCTGCCAAAAAAATTTTTATAAACATATATATCCACATGAGAAGAACACTGAAATTTTTCCAGATTTTCTGAATATGTCCATATGGAGACCTTCCTTATTAGCTATGTAGAAAGAAATCATTATTACAGTGGGGTTGCTGAACCTGTTCTTGGCCTGCATGTGATGGGTATAATTGAGACAACACGAGTGAATCATACAGAACTTAATTTTCCGACTGTACACATTCTTTTTCTTGAAAAGAGGAAAAAATAGGACAACATAAAAAAAATTACAGAGAACAAAGTTGATGCTTCAGCAAAAGAGCAGGGTGCATTTTTCACTTTAAAAAAAACCTTTGAAAAACATCTAACAGGAATACTAGTTGGTTTGTTGACTTTATTACTTTTGTTATTTTCCAAGTTAAAGTTTACTTTATTGGCACATGAAGTAAGAGCAGCATCTGTTATTCATCTTAGTTCTTAATTAAAATATTTATGAGATGTTTAATTGTAAATAATGTAACATTATAAAAGATTAATAAATAAATTTAGAAATTACATCCTAACACAAAATATTCTGTACTTGTATTTTTAAGACAATAAAAATAACTTTGTCAAATACAAATTTAATAATAATAAAAGAATTATTTGATAGACTTCATGAACAGAAAAATAGGCCAAAAAATCATTTCCTTTTTTCACTGTTACATCGATGATCAACCACTGCTTCTTTCATGACAGAATTTTTAGTGCTCAACTCTCCAGACTTTTCAAGTATCCAGCAATCGGCACTTCCCAAGTATGCTGGTTAGTTGAGCCTTTACTGTACTAGAAAAATATAGTTTTAAAACTGTGTACAAATTCTCACCTTTTACATGAACTATTGTAAACTAACACCATGCTTAAAGCATGCATAAATGTTTTAAAACTAGGTGAAAATGGAACAGGTGTTTTGTGGTTCATGGGATGAACTTGGGATTTTTTTCCCAAAACAAGTCTAAATGCTGTTTTTTAAAATGACCGCCAATGAGAAATTCTGAGATAAACCAATATGGCAGTTATTTTCAAAACTGTGATTTAAAAAAAAAAAAAATATGATTTAAAGTTTTGCAAGTGGTCACTTAATTTCAAAACAAAATTTCCTCATAGTTGTGTGATTGTGATCAATTTGAATAAAGAAATTTTCAGCACAATAACATGCAAAAACAACTGAAAATTAAAGAAACATTAAAAATTACAAAACTATGCTTCAATTTTAATAAATTTAGCATTTAAATATAGAACATAAGATTTTAAAATTCAATTACTGAGAACTAATACAGAAATATTACTTCCATTACGCAAACAAATTTTTGAAGTATCTTATGAGCACCAGATTTTTTTTAAAAAGGAATAATTCTAATTTTAAAAATCAAATCTAAAAATGTCCTTAGATTTAAAAAAAAAAAAAGTACAAAAAGAAATAGGAAATTTTTATCAGCATATACAATTTTTATAGAGCAATCTGTAAATTTCGACAGATTTCTTATGGTGATACATTGATGAAACATACTACTGCACCAAACAAGAGAAATCGAATTATTTGAAAGGTAATTTCTTCCCTTTCTTTCTAAAAATACTGTCACAAAAAAGTTTTGCTTAGGTAAACAAAACTTTTCGCAATCAACTATTAAATATCCAAATAGTATGACCGTGTGACAGAAAAATCTTCCTCTTTACCTCACTGGTAGGTTTGCCAAAATGTGCGATACCATAACAGTGATTTATCACTAACATTTGTTGATTCTTTTATGTTTGATGTTTGGAAAACCAGCTACAGTAGCATAAATTACGGTTGCCACAGTTAATAGTCTATCGCCGAAATTTTGCCTTTTTTATCGCAAGTTAATTTTTAAAAAATTTTTGCAGATCACAAACTCATCTGTTTCATGAAAATAACCAAAATGTGGATGTTAAATATCATTATTGAAGTTTTAGTAAGAGAAAGTATAGAAAATTATGCAATGAATATAAATAATTTACATCGTAAAGAAATAAAACATTTAATAAAAAAATTAAACATTTAAAAAAACATAAAAAAAATTACTGCAACAAAATGTATTTTATATATAGAAAATATGTTTAAAATATATGCAGATTAGAAGGAAAAAAAAAACGCACATAGAACTGACATTTTTAAATTATTAAAGTAAGCACATTAAAGTAAAGAAATATTGCATTATAAAGATAATAAGAAAATACATCTAATAGATAAATATACATACCATAGCTTCAAATAAATTACCTTCTAACGAAATGTTGCTCAAATCGGGAACATTAAGCGTAACTCAACAACACAGTAGCCTGCAACTTTCTTTAAATTTTTATATTTCCCTTCTATAGTGGGAATTAAGAAAGGTATAAAATAAATCAGACATGAAACATTTTTAACACAGAAATTTGTAAAATACCATGTAAAAGTTGTGATATAATATTCAGACAGCAAATTATATAAAAATCAACGCAAAGCCATTTTGCGATTAAATTTTCGATAGACGTGATACCCTAACATTCAATCCATCCATATTCAATTAACAGTTTCTCATCCTGCCATCTGTCGGCGTAAGAAAATTTCAACAACCTGTGGTTCGTGCGTTACACATTATATGAAAGATCAGGTTAGTTAAAGAAGGAAAAATGTTGTCTATCTTTTACTTCCATAGGCGTAACTAGAGAATTTTTCTAGGGGGGGAGGGGGCAGGCACGGCCCCATCTTTTTAATAATTTCCAAACAATAATAGTAAACACTTTTGTTAAGCCATAAACACTCAGCAGGAAGCTCATCTATTGATACGTTCCTAGAAACGTATAGTCGATCAAAAAAACTAAATCGGATGAAACTTTCTTCTATCTCACACAGGTTTTTTTTGTGATTCATTACACAACACATCTTTTGTCAATAAATGTTTCAAAATAATGGGCGAAGGCAGAAAAAATTTTATAATGAAATCTAATTAATGGGTAATATACCCAAAAACGTGAAAAATTTTGGCTTATTACAAATGCGAAAATTAAACATGGATAGGGAAATCGCCCACCTTGGGGACCGGCTTTTGGCTGATGATACGGATAGGACAATTAGGTGATTCAGTATGTTTCTTTCTTTTTTTTTTTTTTTTTTTTTTCAATAGCTACCGTGCCCGTCCCGGAAATCGAACAAAATTCGCTATCAAGCGCCACCTTCTGGCTTTTTTTCTCTAAAATTTTATACAATACTTATTACATTACATCTAAATATATGCCTATTAAATTACATATAGGCATTAAATTTCGTCAAAAATATTCATAAATCCTTTACTTGTCATCTATATTCAACCTAGCATATCCTGTGGAAGAATTTTTTTAAGCTTTCTGTGACATGCCCCGTTGAAAGCAAAATTTGTCTGCAACGTGATACTTTTTAACTGTAAAAATTAATGATAAATTTATGCATAACACAATTAGAAAAAATACATTGAAGAACTAATATATATTAAGCCATGTATTATAATGTTTTATATATAATGCTCTTACATGGTTTTAAACTGCATGAAAAAAAAATCCAATAACTTAAATTCATAAACAATTCATTCATTCAGAACAATTCTTTTACGAATGTCAAAAAATCTATGAGAATCGCGGAAAAATTCTAAAAATCACATAAAGTTACTTGCCACTATAGTGAAAATTACTTTACGAAATCCGAATGGACTTCACTGACAGAATTTACTATATTGGGCTAAAAGCTTAAAACCAGATTCCTTAATAGATGAAAACGCTTAAATAATGAAGCAAATCAGGATTTCAAATTCTGATGCTACATTTGTATTTGTGTAGTAACTATGCAAAAGAATGAAAAGTAAACAAGAATTCGGTATGTCTTTTAAAGTTTCTATATGAAATGTGTATTTACATTTTTACCAATTAATCATACAAAGCTTTAAACATGATAAGAATACTAATAAAATATTAAAATGTTGTTAAATTATTTCAATTATATGATGAATTTATTAAATAATAGAATGCAGTGTCACAATTTTTATTAAATAATTAAGAATATTCCCAAAGTAATAATTTAAAATATATCTAAAATTTAAAAAATCTTGAAAAACCAAAAAACAATCCTGCATATTTTTATTTTCTTTGGTTACAAAAATGCTAGTTCCAGAACAGGATTTTAATGCGTTTATCTCAGAATGATTTTTTTCACAATTTGCCCTATTTAAATTGATATTTTTGAATTTCCATGAAAGATAAAATTATGACACTTTGTACAGTGTTTTAGGTAGATTTCGTAAGAAATACTACCTATTACATTATTCCTTATGTTGGAATTTCTGAAAATTTTTTGCAGACCTACGTCGATCATGACCCCTAGTACCCCAAATCACCCCCAGTGAAAACTTTATATGTCTATCTATCCATCTATATATATGTATATATCCTTTTTTATGGACACGATAACTTCCACAATTCTACACAAATCGCTTCCAAACTGACACATAAAATCAAGAGGCAGGAAATCTCGTTAATGGGCAAAATCAGACCAAGGGGATCAAAATAGGGTGGGGTTTTGTGAAAACTGAAAAAAAAACTCCATAATTTCTTATTTATAATACATATCAAACCAGTTTAAAGTTATTAATACATCCAGGAACAGGATAAAAAATTTATGTATCACAGATTTTTAATAAAATTAAAAAGGACTCAAGGGGCGCAAAAATAGGGTTTTAGGGAAAAACAAATTGATAACTTTGTCAATTCTCAAGATGTCAAATAAACTTATTAAATATCTTCTTAATATTACCTACAACTTTTATACTGACAAGTTTTTGGTAGTACCAACTCTTGCTTGGAAAAAAAGGGGGGTTCGGTTGAGGAAGAAAAAATCCATAAATTCGTCAATTCACAAGATATCCATTCCTCTTAAATTTATTTTACATATTCTTAATATTATCTACAACTTTTATTTTGACAAGTTTTTGATAGGACCAACTCTTACAGCAAAAACAAATTAAACAAAAATAGGAGTTAAAGAAAAAATTTTCATATTAAATATGTACTCAAATACAAACTGCTTATTTTCTGATTCGTTTTTAAAATCTTTTCTCCTTTCAAATGCATCCAATTGGCAAATTCTCTTATTCAGAAACTATATAATGTGCCGTATTGGTCGAGTTTTTGATAAAAGCAGAATATATTTCAAAAAATGCTGTCAAAATGGGAATTTTGAGCCGAATTTCAGGAAGTGCTGGAAACAAAAAAAAAAAATGGTCGAACTGGGAAAATAATTGTTTGTAAATCAAGTTATAATTAATTGAACGAACAATATAAGCACACAGGTCGTTTATAAATCTCTTCAAAATATCATGTCAGCAAGTTTCATGTTTTTACTTTTAAAAATGAATCTGAAAATGTGTCAGAAAATTTCGAGTTGTTGATCGTGGAAAAATACGAGGGTGTATCAATAACTTTTTGCCCTAACATAGAAATAATTGTGAAATTTATGAAATTGCTGCATTGTATTAGTCGTTTTCTATATAGTCACTGTGCACAGTAATATATTTCTGCAAACAGTATTTCAAAGAGATGGGGGGAGGATGTATTCCAGGAGGTGGGGTCCAGGACCTCCCCCCCCCTTCCTACGCCCAGGACAATGATCTAACAACCTTTCACCCCACCTATTGACATATAAAATAAGAAATTCAATCATTTCATTCTTACTTTTTTTAACTGCAGTGAGATACCAACATGAAACAATGTGCAGCACACGGAAGAAAAAGGAAAATCCAGAAAGGCAATTCTGAAATAACTGCATATTTCGCAAAATGGTAAACACGTCAAATATTCATTAACAGATTATTTTCCTAATTTACATTTTAACAACTGTTTTCCTTCCTTTGATTTGCAGGTATTTAGTATTTTGGTTTTGTTTATGTATTATCCAGGCCAGGTCATATTCGCTGAGCCAACAATGGAGTAAAAAATATGAATTACAGCAGTGCCTCCCCCTTTTTTATTTTGCTTTCTTCATTTTAACTGTGTAGTCAATAATATATAGTTGTCATGCTGAGGACAGTGGTGGAAGTATTTGTATCTATAACTACATAATATGATATAACAGATATACAGTAAAATTTCTAAATAACAGAAATATCGGGAGGGCAGAATTTGTCTGCAATGCATCGAAAATGTGTGCAACTAAATAGAGATGTCCATTAAAAGGAAGTTTTACTGTAGTATATTATATTCATTGATATACAGTAGACTACCTCAAATCCGCACAGCTTGGGACCAGAGGTTTTGCGGATTTCTGGTCATTGATTTATTTACATTTTTGAAACATTAATTTGATTGGTAGTTAAGCAAGAGAAATTATAATGAATGCTTACAATAAAGTGAAACGTTAAAATAAGTAAAATGTTAAAATAATTTATTAGTTTAAACGTAATTATTAAAATAATTATGTAAAATAAAAATTTAGAAAATATGAAATTATTACAGATCAAATCAATTCAATTCGATTCCAAAAGTCCTATGCTGCCATCTAGTGGTAAAGAGATCCTAAGATCGATACGTCTTTATTCTATTCTCAGAGCTTATTGTGCTCTCCGTAACTTTTTTCGTTGTTATTTAGAGTCTTGAATGCATTTCTTATACTACTTTGTATGTTTATGAATAAATTTGTCTATAACTTAAAAAAAAAAAATTCTGCGAACAATAATTGCAAAATAGCGTTCTGGTTTGTGGATTTTTCCATTTCGAATCCTGGAATTTTTGATATAGATATGCTAATTTATATCAAATCAAAAGTAATGTAAATTTATTTAGTTATAAATCAGCTGTAATAACCAAAAGAGAATGATTAACAAAAAATTTAGTAAAAAAACATTGCGGTAGTCGCTGATTTTGGCCCCATCTTGAATTTTGTTCCTGCAACGTAACTGTAAATTTCATTGTTTACATCTGAAAAAATATGCGGATTTTAGGCATTTGTGGATTTAAGGGAGTCTACTGTAGTATATTTATATTTAATAATATTTACAATACATTCATTCTTATGGCCATAAAAAGCTTCTGGAAATAAAATCATTGTTGTTAATCGTTTCATTTATTGCTAAAAACCTTCAATTTCATATTATGCATTTAATGAATGTATACTAAATAAAACTGCTTTGTGTTATTTTAGCTTCCTTTAACATCATTCACCATTTTTAACTGTGTTATGCATTTATTAAATATACTAGGGATGCACCAAATAGTGATTTTGGCCGAATACTGAATACAGTAGACTCCCTTAAATCTGCGAACGCCTAAAATCCGCATATTTTTTTCAAATGTAAACAATGAAATTTGCAGTTAAGTTGCAGGAACAAAATTCAAGATGGCGCTGAAATCAGCGACTACCGCAATGTTCTTTTTACTAAATTTTTTGTTAATCGTTCTCTTTTGGTTATTACAGCTGATTTATTACTAAATAAATTTACATCACTTTTGATTTTGATATAAATTAGCATATCTATACGATGACGTATCGATCTTACGAACGCTTTAACCACTAGATGGCAGCACAGGACTTTTGGAATCGAATTGAATCGATTTCATCGGTAATAATTTAATATTTTTCTAAATTTTTATTTTGCATAATTATTTTAATAACTACTTACATTTAAACTAATAAATTATTTTATTATTTCACTTCTTTCAATGTTTCACTTTATTGTAAGCATTCATTATAATTTCCCTTGCTTAACTACCAATCATATTAATGTTTCAAAAATGTAAACAAATCAATGACCAGAAATCCGCAAAATTCTAAAATCCGCACAACCTCTGGTCCCAAGCTGTGCGGATTTGAGGGAGGCTACTGTATTTGGCCTACAGTCAAACCGAATACTGAATATTCGGCCTACAGTCAAACCGAATATTCGGCTAGCCGAATAGTAACTGCTAGACCGAATACCGAATATTCGGCTTGTCGAATACTTTTATATTTCAAAGTTTAAAGGCATTAAAATGTTAAATTTTCAAACAATTTTACATAATACTTAAAACAGAAACTTTTATTCAAGTAAACAAGAGCTTTTTTCAAGTAAACTTTATGCTGAAAAAAAATGTGCAAAAAAATTTAAGAAGAGGATAGTTATAAAACTTTTTTAATTAATAAAATTTTTAATTTCATGGCTTCTGAGAATTAAAACAAATGAATAAAATTTTCTTAAATTCTAAAACAAACATTTTAAAATCAAAGAGAAATTGTAAAAAAATTGGAAGAAAAATTGTACAGGATCATATATTATTTGTCTGTCAGGGAGAGACTAAAGTAAAAGTAAATAAATAATACAATATATTCAAATTTTATATAGTGGCAACTTAGCAAGAATAACTGTTCTACTCCCTTTGATTAAGGAAAGAAGTTATTAAATGCATCCTAGATCGGTGTCTTGAGTGGGCAATCATTTTCAGAGATTGTAAACAATGTTCTTAAAATCTTGCAAGAAACAGATTATTTACTGGACAATGTTCAGGAACTTACATTTGTACAAAATTAATTCCTATAAAAATCAGGTGATTGGTTAATTTTCTTAAATAATACTTAATATACAGCAAATAAATAATGTAAAAACATTCTCTTTTATTTAAATATGATTCTGTTTCTAATTATTCTGAATATCTTTAAACGTTGACTGTCAAACGTAGAAGTTGTATAAGGTTTTTAAAAATATGTTTTAAAAGTTTTTTTAAGCATTCGGTTCGGCCGAATATTTCGATATTCGGCCAAACCGAATATTCAGCAGACCAAATAGTTTACTATTCGGCCAAGCCGAATATTCAGCATACCGAATAGTTTTATATTTGGCTAAACCGATAATTCGGTAGCACAGCCGAATAGGCCGAATACCGAATATTCAGTGCATCCCTAAAATATACATTAAATTACCATTTTAAACACAATTGGTAATTCACAACAATAAACAGAATTGGGGATCAACAACCATTCTACCTGGCCCGGATAATATGTCTGTACCTTTGTTTTCTTTACTGACATAAAACAATATCGTAAATTTTGCCACTTTGTTTGCACAAGACAGGCAATTCCAATTAATTTTCTTAATTTAATAAAAAAATTTAATTCAACATAAAAAAGGCATTAGTTCATTAAAAAAAAAAATACAGAAAATTATGTTATGTGGTATTTGAAAACACTGAAATACAATAGACTCCCTCAAATCCGCACATCATCGCAGATATAAGCAATGAAACTTTCAGTTCAGATGTAGGGGCAAAATTACTGAATTTTTTTAGTTTTATATCATTCTGTATGTATTTTAATATGTAATGTTCGGTAATAAGACTGAGCTCATGATTTTTCATGAAGGAAGTATAAAGTATTTCTGGAAAAAAATCAAACTATTGCTGATATCACTGGTAATCACAAGTTACAGGCAAAGTTCTTTAATCCGCACAAGTTGGGACCATGGGTTGTGCAGATTATGGAATATTGCGGATTATGGAGTATTATGGATTATATGTCATTTTCTTATTTCTGGACACTATTTTAATTCCATATTCAGTATAACATGAAAAGAAAAATATAAAATATAATAATTTTTCTGGGCACTATTTTAATTCTATATTCAGTGTAACAAGAAAACAAAAATGTCAAATATAATAATTAATTTAATATGCTATCTCAAAAAATGCATTTTTCAAATTCTTGTATTAAATCATTGATTATACTCACTTTTATATCTAAAATTTTCAGATATTTCTTTTAAAAAATCATTTTTGGGTCAAGAATTAGTAAATTTTGTTTAATTGTTTACATTCATTAAGCAATGCAAATTATAGAAAATTGCGGATTATGGGTGTGCGGATTATAGATCCTTGACTGTATATTATATTATATGTAGGAAATAACATGTTATAAATTACTAACTCTGCGAGAATTGTTACTTTCAGCTTAAAACAAGTTGAGAAGTATGTCTTTTTTCAGGTGTGTGATGGTGTAACTTCATCTTTATTATGCATATTTAATTATACATTATTAATTATTTACTTGACTTTTACTCTTAATAATTTAATTATTTTATAATTATCTTACTTCTTATCATTTTAGTTTATTACTTTACTTAATTATATTAATATTTTACTATATATCAAGCATTCATTGTAATTTTGATTGCATTATTACATTCAAATTACTGTTTTAAAAATGTAAACAAAGCAATGACCAAATCCACAAAATTCTAAAATTCGCACAACCCTGGTCCCAAGCTGTGTGGATTTGAGGGTGTCTACTGTATAGAGATATGTTCCATAATTCAATGAAATTATTTTGGCAAAATTTAAAACAAGAAAATTTGAAGAATGCTGCAAAGACTTTTTATCTTATTTTTTAACATACATAGGTTAAAATTCATTCATTCTTCATAGTATCATAATTAAAAATTTAGCTTAGATGTTATATATTCCCGCGGCTGCCATCTTGGATTTCTTTGGGAATTTTTGTTGGCGTTTATCGATAAGGCAACCCCTAAAAGTGACGTGTTCTGGAAACCCCGTGAAGCTTAACATGCACATGAATCGCTGGTTGGCGACATTTACTACTTGGCACAAAAGGGTTTTCATGGCAAGAAAAATCCAAGATGGCGGTGCAAGAATATATAAAATCTGTTCTAAAAATTTTAACATTTGAATGAAAGGATTTCCATTTCTTATTTTGAATTTAAAATATTATATATATTTTTAATCACAGTGAACGCTTGTTATTTTACTCTTTTCTGTTTTTTTTTTTTTTTTTTTCACAACCTAAAGTTAAACTTTTGAGGTGGGGGGGGGACAACTTTAAATTAAACCGCTGTTACGATTTTAGAAACCCAATATTTCGAGATATATTTTAGAAATAGATTTGTGCTAATCTGTTTGCAATTAATTTTTATATACAGTAGACTCCCTCAGATCCACAACCCTCAAAATTTGCAAATGCTTAAAATTCCCACATCATTGTGGATGTAAAGGAAAAACTTTCAGTTAAAATGTAGGAGAATAATTCAAGACTTTTTCATTTTTGTGTCACTCCATACACATTTCAATATGAATTTCTGATTAATATGACTGAATTTATGCTACATGAATTAAGTATAAATTTACTATTTACTGAAAAAATTCAAGATTGTGCTTGGTATATCAGTTGTGATCATGATCTTTCTACCAAATACATTTATGTATTAATCTTTTTTGGTTATTAAGTCTGGATAAACATGAAATAAAACTTCATTAATTTATTATTTCAATGCAAATTATTAATGTACTTTTATAAGTCGACTTTCATTGAATAATTGAAGAAAAATGTATCTCATCATTATTATGCATTACAGTAGACTCCCTTAAATCTGCGAACGCCTAGAATCTGCATTTTTTTTCAGATGTAAACAATGAAATCTACAGTTAAGTTGCAGGAACAAAATTCAAGATTGCGCCGAAATCAGCGACTACTGCAATGTTTTTTTTTACAAAATATTTTGTTAATCATTCTCTTTTTGCTATTACAGCTGATTTATTACTAAATAAATTTACATTACTTTTGATTTTGATATAAATTAGCATATCTATATCAAGAACTCCAGGGTTTGAAATGGAAAAATCCATGAACTGAAACACTATTTTAAAATTATTGTTTGCGGAATTTTTTTAAAAAAATTATAAACAAATTTATTTTTAAACATACAAAGCAATATAAGAAAAGCATTAAAGACTCTAAATAACAATGAAAAAAGTTACTAAAGTTAAAAGTGCTAAGAACGAATAATAACGTATTGATCTTATGATCGCTTTACCACTAGATGGCAGCGTAGGACTTTTGGAATCGAATCGATTTTATCTGTAATGATTTAATATATTTTTTAATTTTTATTTTAAATAATTATTTTAATAGTTACTAACTTTTAAACTAATAAATTATTTTAATATTTTACTTATTTTAATGTTTCACTTTATTGTAAGCATTCATTATAATTTCCCTTGCTTAACTACCAATCAAATGAATGTTTCAAAAATGTAAACAAATCAATGACCAGAAATCCACAAAATTCTAAAATCTGCACAACCTCTGGTCCCAAGCTTTGCAGATTTGAGGGAGTCTACTGTATTAACTATTTACTTGACCATTACTTTTAATATTTTGATCAAATATTAAATTTTCTTAATTTTTATTATTTTACTTAATTATTTTAATATTTTACTATATAGCAAGCATTCATTATGATTTTGAATGCATTATTACATTCAAACTACTGTTTAAAAAATGTAAACAAAGCAGTAACCAGCAAACCGCAAAATTCTAAAATATGCAAAACTTCTGGTCCCAAGCTATGTGGATTTGAGGGAGTCTACTATAAAACATTCCTTTTCTGAATTGGCAACTCTTAAAACCAAAGACAAAACTGTCACTGTGTCTGTTAATAGATTAAATCCAGCATACTTCTTGCAAACACCAAAGTTTCCTACAAAACAACAACTGAGAAAACACAACTTGCAAAATAACCACAGGAATCACATCCTCAAATCTAAAAACTTCCTGTAAAACAGTCACATACAAGGTGAACGATCCTGTGTTATTTCGAGATCAGAACATAATTTTTCAATTTTTTCTGGATATAAATTTTAACGTAACTTGTTACTGCGAAGAGAGACTTAAATGTATGTTTTTTTTTTTTTTTTTTTTTTTTTTTCAGTTCAGTATTGTAAATATTTCGCTCAAAAGCCTGTCATTATATTATGCATAGCTCGTGGTACTGTTTTTGTTGTTAGCTTTTATATTCAATGCAACATTGACGATCTGATGCTTTCTGAATTGATGACATGCGAAGTTTAAGTTTTTGTTTTAAAAACAAATATTTAGGCTCTATGAAAATCAAAATCTGCAAAGATAAAAAAGACTTCACAATGTTAGTCGTTGTTATTTATCAACCCGCGAACTTGAATAGCAGAAAATAAAATAGGAAAGTCACCCAACAGAAAAATGAGTGAAAATCATCACAAAACGTGTCTCAAATTGATCGAATCAATGCCCAAGCGTTTACACTCTATAATTGAAGCAAAGGGTATGCATACGAAATGCTAGTACTGCATTTTTACTTTAAATATTTACTATATTGTAATTCTCACTCTTATGATGCAAATACTTTTTTTTTTTTTTTTGCATCCCAAATGTTGCTGTTTTATATTTTTTATTATAAATATCAAATCAAGTGTTAAATATGTTTATTTATTAATGAATATTTTTCATTATAAATATCAAATCAAGTGTTAAATATGTTTATTTATTAATGAATATTTTTCATTCGATATTCATTTTGAGTTTGTTTTCTTTTTTATTTGTGGTATAACAAATTCACCTGATGTGCAAGTCGCCTGGTGGCGTGGTCGGTAGCGACAGCTGCTGATACGGCGTCGGCCCAGGTTCGAAACCTCGGGTAAGACATGGATGTAATTGTGAATGTCCCATTGTAGTGTTATAATATATGTAATGGAAAAATAAAAATTGTTGTGACTTGTTGTTGTTTCTGTATAATAAGGATCATTCGAGGCGACAGCCATAGTAGCTATAGGCTCCAAAGCATTCATCTTCGGAGGACCTGATGTGCTCACTGTACATTTTTTGTTGCACATACTTTTAATATTACGTGTTTTAAAGTATATCATAAAAATACATCGTACAAATCGCACAGTTTTCCAAATTTGATATGTTGCCGTGATAAATAAACTTACCTTAATAAGATATTTTGATAAAAGCATCGAATACTGCAATAATCTATTTTTAAGAAAAGCCAAATGTTTGATTCAATTTGAATGATTCACTCAGTATTCGGCTGGGAAAACACAGTTAAAAGTATTCGATTATTTAAATAAACATATGGATTTATTTTTCAGATTGGAATTCTTATTATTCAAAAGTATTTTTTTTTATTTCTCGCTTCTAAATTGTCTTTTCAGCACCACGCCATGTGCCAGTCTCCTTCGCGCTTCTCAAAAACAAAATCAGTTTGTTATTGATTTTTAAAACACGCATGCGCTTTTTCCAAGTAAATCCTATGCTCAATGTATCGGATATGATTCATTCCCATTGAATCAATCACTTGGCGTCTCTTAAAAGCAGAATCATAGATTGTTGCAGTATCTTATGTTATACTTTTTATCAAAATAGGTTGTTTAAGGTAAGTTTATTTATCACATACCTGCCAACCAGACAAAGTTGAAATCTGTCAGATTTTTACGATGTATAGTTACGACGTGCTTAAAAATACATAACACTGAAATTAGTATGTGCAATGAAAAATGTATAGTTTCAAATTATCTGAATGTTTTATTGTAGCAAAAATGTTATTTTGTATTACTCCTACTTCCGTGAGAAAGTGATCGGTATTCTCATACAGGAGATTCCATTATACACTAAAATTCTTTGACATATGATTCTATGAAAACTTGTTTATACTTCTTCGGTTTCGCTTTTCCAATCTCCATTCATTTCTTTTCTTTCAATCAAGAAATAGTACAATTAAAAGAAAATTAGCAAGAATACAAGGTTTAAGAGACACTGTTTCTTAACAATGTACTTTATATATATATATATATATATATATATATATTTAAAAGGAGTTCTTTACATGAATTAGTATTTAATGTTTAACACAATTTAACAGTTCCTAAAAGTTATGTTCTCTGAGTCTTGGCGAAATTGTATTGGGCACACATGTCATATACGCCCCATATTAGCCCAAATTTTTTCTGATGTCGATGTCATATACGCAACGGGTACTTAACTGCAGAGTTGTATAATATAGATGCACGCGCGAACGCCGTGCGCGGAAAATTTTCCGAAAAATTCGGAACTTTGCGGAAAAAAGTTAAGAAAAGAAAAACGTATGTTTTGTTTTTTAATACCAAAAATTTAAAATATTCCCCAATTTTTTATACGATTTATATATTGTTTGTCCACAATTCAAAGTTTAAGACTCAAAATATTTTTGTGACATCACAGACCCTTTTATTTCTATTTTCCGCAGGCTTAAACTTATCACCGATCGGTTTTCCGTCGGCGGCTGCAGCATAGGCGTAGAGTTATATGGGCCCGTGGGGCTCGGGCCCCTCCAATAATTTTTCCAGATGGGCTATATTTTTTTACGCCAACTGACATAGAAAAAAACTCAGATTTTGGAATTACATATAATTTACAAAAGTTTTTAGCGTATAATGTTTTTGATGGATAATTGTTCTTTTTCTAAATTCGCTGTTTACTTTTATTCTTTGTAAACAAGTAAAAGAACTCCAAAATTTTAGCGTGGCGTATGAGGAAAAAACTAAGCACTCTCCATGGTGCGTTTTTGTTCCTTCTTTGGACACTGTGCAGGGCGCACTTTCTGGGAAGAATTCCTTTTTCTGATTCGGCGTAATAGGGCAATAAATTCACGTTTTTAACTTTTAACGGACAACAAATGGTGTCTGATTTGATCTGATTAGAGCACAGATAAGATGGTTCACCCTTTCCCGAACCTACGAAGAAAGTGGCTCCAATTTACCAGCTTTGAAGAACTCGGGAGGGAGGGGGTAGAGGAGTTAGAATCACCAGTGTCTCGAAAGCATAGAATGTAAAGGGAGAAATCCTTTGTCTCTAAATGATGTATAAAGCTCATATTTATTAAAATAGACCAAATCTATCAAGCGGTCTCTCTGTAGTAAATGATAATTCGCCAGGATCTGGTAACATTAAACAGAAAATATTCAGTTGTTCTTATTCGGGCCGAGCAAGAAACCCTTTCTCAGGCCCATTTTCTTTCATTAATATCAGGCTGAGTAGGGACCGGGTCCATTTTTTTTTTTTTTTTTTTTTTTTTTTTTTTTTTTAAACCCAGGCCAGACCATTTTTTCCCGTGCCATTTCGGACTGACATTTGATTCGATTTTCGTGATATTTTTAAACTTTTCGATGTTCATACGAAAGTATGCGCATTCATGGCAAACACAGCAGGGCCGCTTTTTCGTGCGCAACCCTGTAGTCAGGGCCCGGCTATCAAGTTTCTGTGACCAGGGCACTTTCAATTTTTCGTGCCCCCTTAGATTGGTATATTTATTGACACTAGCTTTTTTTTACACATTAAACTAGTGTTGCCAGATTGCGGACCTTTTTGTCCCCAAACTGTTGATTGTCACTGCTTTTTTGAAATAGAAATATTCGGCATATTTTAAAATAGATTAAAAATTATTAAAAATAAGGTGAATTATACTATTTTTAAAAAGTGGTGACAATCAAATAATCTGAATTAAAAAAGTTTCCAATCTAGCAACACTATATTAAACACTTATCCGAAAAGTGTCAATCCAAAAAATTATGTTTTCAAAAAAATAGAAGAACGGTTCCATGAATAAAAATAAAATATTTCTATGGTTATAATTTTGGCATTTTGTCTTATAATATCTCAAATATCACATTTTTTTAAAATTGTGATTTTTTAAATGGAAATTTAGATGAAATTATAATAAATTTCTTACCCCACAGAAATTTAGTGCTTAGGGCACGGTCCCCGGGTGCCCGTGCGATAGTCAGGGCCTGCCTGTAGTATTTATATTATACATTTATGCACTATCTAGCTGACATGCCCCGCGTCGTCCGGTCCGTCGAAAAATAGTACGAAACACGAAAAAAACTAAAATAATCATAATAAAAATTCGCGAAAAATTAAAAAAAAGCTGTACGAATTCCAAATAAATTTAAATGAAAAGAAAACAAAATTTACTATTTGGGCTAGAACATAACCGGATTCCTTTTACTAATTTGGAAAAATTGTGGCAAATCTCGAAAAATCGCTAAAAATTCAAAAACCGCATTTGACAAACTTTGTTTATTATGGGATAAAAGATTAAAACAGGATTCCTTTTACGAATGTAAAAAAATGACCGCGGAATGCGAAAAATCTCTAAACAATGTATAAAAATTCGCAAAAAATTCAAAAATCACTGTACGAATTTCAAATAAACTTTATTGAAAATATAACAAAATTTATTATATTGGGCTGAAAGTTTGACATCCAATTCCTTTTACGAATGTCAAAAAGTAGAATCGGAACGCTAACATCGCATTAAAAATTGATAAATATCAAAAATCGCAGAGGAAAAATATTACTACAGCGTTTAACAAGTTTGAAACGAATTTCTTTTATAAATGTAAAAAAAAAAGGCACGGAATGCGTAAAAACGCTAAAAATCGTGTTGAAATGCGGAAATTTTTTAAATCAGAAATCACAGAAAGGAGAAAATTTGCTATATAAAACTGAAAGTATGAAACTGAAAAAATATTATGCAAGTCAAAAAATCGCTACAGAATACGGAAAAAAAAGAGCATTAAAAATTCAAAAATCGCCGAGAACACAATAAAACATTAACCAGAATTATTTCACGAATGTCAAAAAATCTCCACGGAATGCATAAAATCACAATAACAATCAAATCTCTAATAATAAGCTCGACGCAGCAGAGGTCGTTCGGAAGCTTCAAAGCTCCGAGCCCTCCTTCCCCGCTTTTCGGTATCTTTACTTTGTGTAATTTCCATTTTAAATTTGTCCGGTTTCATTTTTTGAATTTTTTTTCAACCTGGCCATTTTTTTTTTTTTCAACCAAGAGAGTCGGAATAAGAGAGGGTAAGGCTAAAGGACTGCTGACGAGTGAACAAAGTCTACTTCGTTAGGCTTAAAGTTTAAAACCAAATTCCTTTTACCGATGCAAAAAAAGGTCACTGCAGAACGCGAAAAACCGCTGAAAATTGCATTAAAAAGCGTTAAAAATTCCAAAAGTCGGAAAGGCCGAAAATTACTATAAAATGCTCTAAAACATTTTAATCAGAATTCTTTCACGAGTGTCAAAACTCGTTGCGAAAAATCGCAAAAACACGCATTAAAAATCGAATTAAAAATTCGAAAATTTCGGAGGCCAAAATTTACTGTATAATGCTAAAAATTTGAAACCGAATTCCTTTTATCAATATAAAAAAATCGCTGCGAAACACAAAATAACGCTAAAAATCGCAAGCAAATATTAGCGAAAAATTCAAAAATCGCTGTACGAATTCCGAATAAATTTTTTTGAAAGAGGACACAATTTACTATATTATACGCTAATCGATTGAAATCGGATTTATTTTAATAATTAAAAAAAAATCGCCTCGGACCGTGAAAAAAGCGTTAAAAATTGCATTAAAAGTTATATTGGAAAAGTCTAATCAAAAAGTCCGAAATCGGGCTTTGGGGTGCATAACTAAATACATAGAGGTACCTTCATACCGAATTTTGTAGCTCTGCGTGCAGCGTTTTTTTCTGAACATAGCCGACAGACAGAGAAACTTCTTTCCTTATTATTATAGACTAGCTGATCCGCCCAGCGTTGTCCGGGCACGTGATAATAACCTTTAATAAAGCACAAATTTGTGTGATTTTATACCTTTAATCCGATTTTGTCCGAATTCATATTTTTAAATGAAAAAATCTCCAAAAAATATTGACTTTTAATTGTAAAAGAACTCGTAAGAAGTCATTTTCTGTTTTTCATGTACGGTCGTTTTCATAATTTCTTTAAATAGTTTCTTTTGGTCCGAACTCTTTTAAATTTTTATCGTTGTAAATGTAACCATTTCTTAGCCCGTGTAAAAAATTCGCGAAAAAAATATTGATATCTACTTCTAAAATAAATATATTTTCTTCTCCCTTTTTACTTTCTTCTATCTTTGCAAGATGAAAGTACTGGATTAAAGAAAATTTTCGAATTCCGGTTTTCGACATCTTTACACTTTTTAGCGGTCACAGATCCCGAAAAACATGTTTTTACAAAATGTCTGTCTGTGAGTTTGTCCGTCTGTGACACAAATTTTTTGGGCGCTCTATCACAAGACTAATGCACGGATTAATAACTTTAGGTTCAATTAGTCCCCGATATAAATTGGTGCTGAATAATTGTTGGTGCAAATCGTCCTATATCTCAAGAACTAATCCACAGATTTTCATAAAACATCAGATTCTGTTAGTCCTTGATATTGTTTTGTGCTGATTAATTTTTGGTGTAAATTGCTCAATAGGTGGCGCTGCTATAACGCATTATTCACGATTTCCGCAATAGCTATATCTCAAGAACTAATGATCAGATTTTTATCAAACTTCAGATTCCATTATAACTTGATATTATCTCGTGCTGATTACGTTTTCGTGTACAGGGATGCCGCAGACGCGCTATAGCGCGTAAATTACGCAAAAAATCAGAGACGGGACGCAAAAAAATAGCTCTTACGCGTCCCATGGGACGCGTAATTTCGTCAAAAAATCGCGTAAAAAAGCCGATTTTCGTTAAAGAATCGCGAAAAAAGTGCAAATCTCATCAAAATATCGTGCAAAAACAGCGATTTTCGTAAAAGGGCCTCGAAAAAATAGCGTATTTCGTCAAAGGATAGCGAAAAAAAAGAGTATTTCGTCAAAAAATCGCGGAAATAATCGCAAATTTCATCAAAATATCGCGGAAATAAGCGCAAATTTCATCAAAATATTGCGAAAAAACGTGATTTTCGTAAAAGGGCCGTGACAAATTTTCGCTAAAAGATCGCGAAAAAATAGTGAATTTCGTCAAAAAATCGAGAAAAAAATTCGATTTTCATCAAAGGATCGCGAAAAAATAGCGTATTTCGTCAAAAGACCCCCCCAAAATAGCGAATGTCGTCAAAAAATAGCGTAAAAAAACGATTTTCGTCAAAGGATCGCGGAAAAAACGCTATTTTCGTAAAAGGGCTGAAACAAAATAGTGTATATCGTCAAAAGATCGCGAAAAAATAGGGAATTTCGTCGAAAAATCGCGGAATAAAGCCGAATTTTGTCAAAGTATCGCGGAAAAAACACTATTTTCGTGACAGGCTCGCGAAAAAATAGCGAATTTCAACAAAAGGATCGCGGAAAAACGCGAATTTCGTCAAAGTAACGCGGAAAAAACGTGAATTTAGTCAAAGCACCAAAAAAGATGTACAAACTAAACTTATAGGCAGAAAATTCATAAAATGGGATTTTTTTTTTTGAGGTTCTTAAAAATACAGCATGATTTCAGTGTACTTTGATACTGTATTCAGTAGGTGAAACAGTGAAAAATCCCCCACCCCCCCTCCTTCTTACTGCATTGAAATGTCTCCCGCCTTCAGAACATAAGATTTGATGCTTACTAGTGATTTAGATGTAAATTTCCCTTCCAAGGAAAATGTCTGATTCCAACACAGATCTATGCTGACAAATAATTCAATGGGAAGTATAATGAAAGCACCCATTCATTCAACAAAAAGTACACCTTTACTTAACATAAGTATTCTTTTTTTCAGCAAAAATATTTTTTTCAATAAACCCGTCTTGCCCCTTTTAAAAAGAAATGCGAACATTAGGGACACTTGTTAGTGGAACTTGGTATCTTCTACTCTCAAATAAACATTATTTTACAATTAAAATTGTATCTTGCATTTTTACTTTTAAAAAAGTAAAGAGAATTTCTCTTAATATTTTTATAAAAATATCTTATTTGAGTGCAAATAATACTGGTTTTAATTCATTATTTAATTGTTGTTAAAACAATAATTAATGCATTTCATTTATCTTTTCCAAATAAACAAGTTTCATTTATTCCTTTAAAATATAAATTATTATTGATGGGGACCCGCTTTTGTAAAAAAGGGACCCAGATTTTTGGAAATCCTGTGTCCCGGGGACCCAGGTTTTTTCAAGTACAGCGGCATCACTGGTAAATCATCCAACAGGTATCGCTGCTATGCTGCATTTTTCACGATTTCGCAATAGTTCTTTCTCAAGAACTAATGCACGTATTTTCATCAAACTTCAGATTAGGTTAGTCCGTTATATAAAATGGTGCTGATTACTTTTTGGTGTAAATTGGCCAACAGGTGACGCTGCGATACAGAATTTTTCATGTTTTTCGCAATATCTCTATTTTAAAAATTAATGCACAAATTTTCATCAAACTTCAGATTTAGTTAGAAGTTGATATATGTTGTTCTTTATTACGTTTTAGTGTAAATCGCACAATAGGGGGCGCTGCTATATTCCGTTTTGCACGATTTCCGCAATTGTTCTGTCTCAAAAACTAATACACGAAATTTAATCAGACTTCATATTCTGTTACACTTTCACATAAATAGATCTTTTTTTAGGCTTGGGTGTATACAGTGCGATTGGTGTGGCTTTTATGCTCTCAGAGCTGAAAATATTTCTTTCTGATATATAAGAGGGTGGATGCCAAAATTCAATTGTTTGTTTCAAAGATGCGATGCTTATATCTCCTTTTAAAATGCACACAATTTAATGAGCATCTTTAGAATGCTTATGATGGAGATGAGCACAGATTGTCATTTAATTTTGGCACCGTGATAACGAATTTTGAAGTATTAACATGCATGAGATAGAAAAAAGTTTTGGAATTGTCACATCAGACTAGTTTTTCTTGTTTTCGCGTCGGGTTCTTTAACATAACAACAACAACAACAACAAAATAGTTCTCGTCGTCCGAACTGTCCGAAATTTTAATATATTATAAATATAACTGTATCCGAGTACTCTATAAAATTTCATGAAAAATATGCTTATTTAATAGTGAAAACGTGTGCCGAAACCGTTTTTTAGCTTTTTCGTCGAGATTTTTTAAGATTTTTTTTTTTTTTTTTTTTTTTTTTTTTTTAATATCTCGTTCGAACATTACGAAATTTTTGTAATAGATGTAAAATCCAGTCGGTCGAAATGCTGTAAAAAGATTAAGATTGTGGAAAAAAGATAGATTCGTCAATGTGAGGCGCGAAGTGACCTGGGGTTGCGAATTTGTATAAAGAATTAAAATTAGTCTTTCAGAAAACTGATTGCACCGGCAACGAGAAGCAGATCTTAGCTTTAAATACGTATTTTTTGTGAATCGATACCTCTAAAATTGAGCTCTGAGTAAGCGTTGACCAAAGGGAAAGAAAGTCTACTGAGAAATCTCGTTTTTAAAAATGTTTTAAAGAGTTAAGAACTACATTTTTTTTTAACTGAGTGCGGCGTTTGAGATGTAAAAGTACGAACTATAAGAATATGTCGTCCGTTTTTCCGTATTTTAAACTGCACGGCTGACGGACATTTAAAAAAAAGGGGCAAAAAAAATGCATTTAGTTCTTCCTTCTTTTCTGCTCGAAAAGCAGGTTCTGGTTAAGCACGAGCGCGCCTGGGCCAATTGAAAAAAAAAAATCTTTTTTTGATGAGTTTTTAATTAATATCTCGGCCAATTATAAAAAAAAAAATAAAAATATGACCCTCAGGGGCATCCATACCTGCATTGAACTATTCTCATATGAATTTTGAGACCTCTGCGGGCAGTAGATTTTCCTGGCCATCGGGAATAACACACACAAACAGCGATCTTATCTATCTTGTCTATCTATTAGATATAGGTATATATAGGTTTATATAGGTATATTTATGATATATGTAGAGTAAAACCTGTCAAAACAGAACCTGTCTATGGCATAATCCTGTCTTAAATGGAAACTTTTCATGCTCCAGAAGGAAAGATGGCCGTACAATTTTACTTAATTAGCCAGAAACCTGTCTTAAACGGAATATTGTTTCGTCGCTTACGATTGCTTTTAGAAAGGTTTTACTGTACGGATATAAGGTTAGCCTGTGTAAACGGAACCTGTCTAATACGAAATCTTGTCTAAAGGAAAACATTTCATGATCCCATAGAAAGGAACACTTTGAATTTTTACCTGCTTAAGTAGACGAAAACCTGTGTAAAACGGAAACTTTCAGCGGTTATTAGAAATTTTGTCGTAGCAGGTTTTACTATTTTTGTATTCATCACTTAGTAAATTAATTCCCTGTTACAGGGAATGTAGACCCCCCCCCCCCCCACACACACACACACACTTGTCTCCGCCACTGGCTGAGCCCCTCCAATAATTTTGAAAACTCTACGCCTATGGGCTGCAGTGACAATTTAGCCCGGCAACGGCCGTTAAATTGAATAATTTCATAGTGTTATAATTAGTGACTGGCATTTTATGCGAATAGATCATAATATTAAGGATTATGTTGTTTCTAAATGCATTGACAAAATAACCGAAAAGAATTCACCTTCCTATCATTAATTTTTGCTTTATTATTTTTAAATTAAAATAATTATTTTTTAATTGATATTAATTATTTTTAAATTTTAATAGCAATTATTTTAAACTATGATTTTTAGTCCATATCGTCAAAATAATATAACACGTAATTTTATTAAACATTAAATTAATTTGCGGAAAATTTTAGACCTAATATTTATGTGTGCAGAAAGTTTTTGTTTTTATACAAGTCTGCTTAACTGGCACCAAAGTGTTGTTATTTTGCTTGATATGGTAACCTGGATGTTGTTGTTTATACTGTTGATGTTTTCGCCAAATTAGCGTTGAAAAAAATATAGGGCATATATGACATCTGTGCCTTTTAATGTTCATAAATATATGCAACTTAAAACAATTAAATGGTAGATTGTTGGATATAAGATATAATGTAAAGTTGTATAAAAATAGCTGACGATGAGTCATTGGTCGGCAGATTTTCTAGTATGTTATACGTCATAACTAATCTTGATACAGTTGCACTGTGAGACGTATTTGCTGTAATTTGTAACTGCAATCTTATGCTTGGCAACCCTGCGATTTTGGTGATATTTGCTTCATGTGGTAAGTGGGCAAAACATATTGTGTGTTTTATTTTAAATCAAGCATTGTGTATTTTATACTAAATTAATTTGTATGTTTGATCATAAACTTGTATTTTCTATAAAATAAACTGTTTCATAATAAAATAAAACTAACATGCTGCTTCCACAAGCTAATTCTAACAGGTACATGAAAACAGTATTTTCTCCCTAAAGTAGCTAAAAAAACATTTTTTCAATCCTGGTGCATCTGAGATATCTATGCCCCAATCATTGCACAAAAACATACAGAGTTACTGTTTACTCTTTACAACTTTGCATCTAGAACACTGCACAACCAGTCTGTACAAGTTGGCAACTAATGTAATTATTGTTGTCCTAGTTTTTGTAATGATTCATTGAAGTTAAGTTAATCCATCTTTTTTTTTGTAGTCATTAGTTCACTTAAAATGAAATCGGTAAAGTGTTTTTCCTTCACTGTCTTGTGTTTGGTTAATCTTTGCATATTAACAAAATATACACTGGGATATTCCATGTTACGTGTGTGACATTTTGAACAAAGAAATGTCTAATTAATCAAGGATTTTTCAATATATTTCTTATTTAAAAATCTAAACAAAAGTTCTTTAAAAAAATATACACTTTACTGTATTCTTTTATGCAGAAACTTATCATTTTGATATAATAGTTTTTTTTTTTAATAGCTTTTTAAAGACGTTACATGTGTGACTTAGAAAAAAAGCAAATTTTGAGTAATGAAATTAAATGATATATTTCTGTGAGTTTTATTTCCACACATTTAAATAAAAAAATATGATAATAACTTATTTACCATACCCCCTAAAATCACAATTAAAATTAAAATTAAAAAAATAATTGAATAAATAAAAATTAAAGCCTGCGTTATGTGCGTGACTCTCTGCACGGAATTGCCCCATTAAGAATGGCATAAGATTTTATGAATGTGTGATCTTGCATTTTAAATATATTTGTATAAGTTTTTCAATAACGATTATTAAAGGTATGTCACATTTTTGAATAGATAAATCCTCTCGTAAAATACAAAGTTTGAAATGGCACTATATAATGATTTTTTAAATGCATATATTGGTATAAAGTAATCCAATTGGTATAATTTATCCCAATTGCCAGGTATATAGGTCGCCAAAAGTGATTGTCAATCGCCGATTTTGTTTATTGTTGCCAATCACCAATCGTGGTCAATTTGGTAATTTAATATGTACTTAATAAAGACATGATATCATTAAAAAGGATAAATAATATAAAACCAAGCTATAATAACATAAAACAGTAATTTAGTGTACATTTGTAATACAGGGGTGGCAAATTTTCCGAAAATCTTACAACCCAAGGATTTATTTTACCAGCCAGCGAGATATAACATATACAATTTAAAATTGTTAAGACAAAATGTATGTGACTGCAAAATTAGTTAATTACTATTAATATAATGCAGGATTTTTGTAATTTTCTCCATAAAATTACAAATATATAGTTCAAAGGAAGTTTAATATATAGGATAAAACTTATCACAGTTGAACCTCGAAAATCCAGACATCCAAATTCCAGAAATTTCTAAACATTTTTCACAAATCTCTGGACATTTTTTCGCTTTCAGTTTTATTATTTTAAAAATAAGACTGCTGTAACTTTCATATTTCTCATCGAATGCAGTTAAATTCTTTTAACTGAATACTTAATAAATATCGATATAGTCTGGTATATTTTTTATAAAGATTGACCTTTAATTATTACAAAAACTGGAAAATTAAAAAATGGAATAAAAAAGAAAGACTTTACCTAATATATTGATGACTGGAAGCTTCATATATTTAAATTCTGATAAAATCACTCAAGTACGTATTTATAACTAAAGAAACAAGCATGCAGTTTCATTTTCTTTTGATTGGAGTAAAAAATAAACACACTTAATATTACTCTATTAATTCCTGCTCCTTCTAAAACAGAATGATCAACCTAGTGACACATTGCCCTATGACCTTGATATGCACATTGGCCAATGCCGATATGTTGTTTGTTTCAGTTTTCCTTTGTTGAAAAAAACTTTGAATGCAGTAGGAAAATAAGAAAACAAGCTGGTGTTTTTTTGTGTCTTTTTGACAAAATCCTTTTTTTTTCGCAATCCTTTGCAAAATTTGCTTTTTTTTCTGCGATCGTTTGACAAAATTGGCAATATTTTCTGCGATCGATAGACAAAATTGATTTTTTTGTGATTATTTGTCAAAATTCGAGCTATTTTTCCTTGATGCACTGACAAAATAGACTATCAATCTTTTGATGAAATTTGTGATATTTTTCCATGATTGTTTATCGAAACTCTGATTTTTTTCCCCACAACCTATTGATAAAATTTCTGATTTATCCGAGCGACCAGTTAACAAATTTGATTTTCTTTTCTGCAATTGATTATTGAACTTTTTACAGTGATCAATTGAAGAAAATCTTTAGTTGTTTCTTAGATATTTGACGAAATTCATATTTTTCGATGGTCGTTTGAAGAACACTTTTTTTCCACAGCTGACTCAAGAAATGATTTTGTTAAATTCCAAAAAAAAAAAAAAAATGCAGTTGTATGCAAAAAAAAAAAAAAAAAATTCTTTGAAGAATCGAGCAACTTTACACGTTATCTCAAAGAATCCGCACCCCTCCCCCTTCAAGAAACACTAGAAATGGCACTAAACCTTCTGAGAAAAGAATTTCATATAACAATTTGCAGAAACATGATTCACTCCTATTTTAACATCCATTAAGAAGGTTTTATGTTAAGAAGTTTGTTTTCTTTTCCAGTTTTTTTTTCTGGGTTTTTTTTTTATGTCTGCTTTAAACTTTTGGGCTCGAATGACTTAAATTTTTGAAAAATTTGGAATAGAATCACTTCTGTATTATCTATGGTGTACTATTTTTTAATTTATTGTATTTTAATTTGTATATTTAATTTCAGTATAAAAATTATGTTTTAGATTATCATTCCTATTTTAATATTTAATTTGGCAATTTGATTGTCGTTTATTTGCATTAAGGGAAAAAATGCATATTAAATGCTATTATATTGTTATAAAAAGTATTTTTTAACAGACCTCCAAAATCCTGAAAATTTGAAAATCCTGAATCGCCGCGGATTCCTGTTTTTTGAGGCTCAACTGTACCATATTTACATCATGTAAATTTGGAATGTTGCAAAATACAGCTAATTAGTAAGAAAAAAAAAAAAAAAAAAAAAAAAAAAAGCTTTTTCATATCTCTAAAGCCTGCTATTTTTAAAAGACAAACAAGAAATTCACTTGCTCCATCAAAAAATTCATTCGCTAGTGACGAGTAAAATTATGTCTTTCCACACCCCTGTTTGTATCTAGCATCAATTTGACAAGTTTTGGCAATAAATGATAACAAGCATGGCATTTTTATTTCCAGCAGTTTGTTTTTACCAGCAGAATGAATATAATATAAATATACTGTATCAATCACTATATTACAGTCTACTCCCTCTAATCCGCACAGCTTGGGACCACAGGTTGTACAAATTATAGAATTTTGCGGTTTATAGGTCATTACTTTGTTTACATTTTTTCTCCTCTAATTTTACAGTAATTAGTAATGTATACATTAATTGGTAAAAAAGGAAGATGATGTAACACATTGTGTTATTTAATTAAAAAATGCATTATCTTTAACGAAAAAATATTAAAATTTTATAATACAATTTCTTCTGTTTGTTTTTATAGTTTTCAAACACAGTATCAAGTGTCATTGTTTGAGAACTTTTGATCCAGTGCTTTTTTCTTGCAGTCTATAGTCATTATTTTTTGTTCTGAAACAAATCTCTGTTTCCAAAGAAAATGTAGATAAATATCTACAGTACCTTGAAAATGGCTGTAATGATTTTGACTAAATTTTGTATCTTACCATTTTCAGCCGCAAGACCATTGGGCTAGGCCATGTGTTCAAGAAAATTTAATTAGTTGATCATTGTGGATCAGGGTCAAGCTAATCATATAAAAATAAATGAGTTGAACGATTTTGACTAACTTTTATATCTTACTGTTTTCAGGCAAAATACCATTGGGCTAAGTCACATATTCGAGAAGATTCAAGTAGTGTGTCATTTTTAGGTCACTACAGATCAGTGTATTTCAATGGGAATAAAGGTATAAACAGTAATTGATTTTTTGAACAATGAGCACTAAACGAATCACAAAGTCGGCAACATTTCAACAAATTTGGTGATATTTGACAAAATGTTGGCGAGATTTGGTGAAAAAATCACCTTTCTACCAATGTCAAAATACTTGCTTGGAGCCAAATGAAAGAAAGGGTCAATAAGTTTGCGAGTTTTTGCTAAATTTTGACTTTTGCAGAAAAAGTTGACTTTCAGAATCTGAAGAAATTTTCCAGAAATTCTCAATTTGAGCCAATATACATGATTTAACCAATCAGAGCCCATAAAATGTGCTTCAAGAGAAATGATGTTCAATACAATGGATATCCGTGGAAGAAATACGACTGTCTGATCAACATGGATGTTTTATCGAGTTGAACATAAAGCTAATTTTAACCAAGCTTAGCTTGGTCTTCTCCGCTGGTTAATTAATAGTCATGTATATTTATATATATGTACTAGTGTAAATGCCCGTCCTAGGACAGTGGATAAAAATTGTGTTTTTCACTTAAAATTTGAAAAAAAATTATAAAAATAATTGACAATATGGAAGCGTTTAGATGAGCAAAGTTTGGTTAGTTTGTGTTCTAATAAACACGCTATTAGCATTTACAGTGCTTCTGGGTAAACCAGGCTTTCCGGCTATTATACCATAACAAAATTAAGATTTCTTATTAAAACAAGAAAATAACAAATATGCAATAAAATTGTGTCGTTAAAAAAAGTCTGCTGTGCTGCAACTATTGAAATAATACTAATAATTTTTTTAAATAACACTTTGAAATTGTATTTTTATCGTCCCCCGTCCCTCCTACCCGTCCCTCCAAAAAAACAATAAATTTTAAAGAAATAAAAGTCTCAGTGTGTTTTAAAACTGCAAATAGAACTTGTAAGCAAAAAACGAAAGCTATATTTATTCAAGGATAAGTTTTATAAATGCCTTTTAGTGTTTCGTAACCTTAATGTTTTTATATATCTATGTAGTTTTTAAATTTTTGTAATACAAGGAATAATCAAACATAGTTAATGCCTATTTTTAATAACTGTACAAAATGTTTTTTGCTTGAAAAAGATGTTACATTAAAAAATATTCAGACTAAAATTAGCCGCTCCCTTTTCAACTTATTTAAATGAATTTGACTATATGACTTTAAATATATGCCTCTTCAAACTTTAGTTTTATCAGACATATAAATGTTTATTTATTATTATTTATATATTTTTAGTAATGTTTAATGTAATATTTTTTTTATCAATGTAATTTTGTTATTTTATACAATATTTATTTATACAACTAATTATTATAAAATTATAGACTATTTTGTGTATTTAGATAACATTTTGCAAATAACACATAAACTGTATAAAATTTTTAGAGAATTGAAAACTCATATGTTAGCTTTATAGTTTATAATTTTAGTATGTCTCTCCACAATCAGATTTTCTTTTTCATTTAATTATAAATAATAGTCTAAATGAAAAATAAAAATAATAGTCTAAATGCAATATATAAATAAATAATTTTTTATGCTAAAATACATATTTAAAATAATATTCTTGGTTATTTATTTAAATTTCATGCTTTCACATTAAATTATTTTAAAATACACGTAAGACATTCTGCTGATATTGTAACCCCCCTGCCCCCCTCGTTTGTTTTGCAATCAGAAATCAATGAAAAATTTCGAAAGCGAAGGCGATCATCTTATTATTTTTGCTTACACTCATCTGACTATCAATTATTCTTAAGTATAACACAACTAATTTTTTTAGTAAATAAATAAATAACAAACAATTCTGGGAATATTGAGCTAAACTTTAGACAGACATATATTAAAGTCACTACAATTAAAAACAGGCATTAACTATTTTTTCTTCTTTGTATTGCAACTCTTAAAAACTACATACATATCTGAAAAATTAAGATTTTTGGGAAACAGTGAAAAGCGTTTATAAAACTTACCTGTCAATAAAAATAGCAATTGTTACCATTCTTTGTTTATAAATTTTATGCAGTTTTTTTATGAATTTAATGTTCGTAAATTGTACTTAATGTTTTACTGTATCAGAAGAAAATAATCGTATCCTTCTAACGAACAACATGTATTGAACTTTGAAAACGACCGCCAAAGAATCTTTTGAAACCGTTTAGACCTTGTCCATTGTAGATAACCTGTTTCTCTAGTACATTCTAGTTGTGGGGGTGCGGGATTTCACCAGCATGTTTCTTCTGTGTACGATCTTTGGGTATGTTCTTGTTGACGGATAGGGGGAGTGTAGTTGAATGGTTTACAGAAGTTGATTTGCGTCGAGAGAAGAATACCTCCATGGTTTAATTTTTTTTTCAATGAATCAAGTGGATGACTCGCTACCGCTTGTTTATGTTTTACGCTAATGTATGTTTTTAACTCGGTTTCTGAAATTGTTTTTCAACCGCGAAAATGATTGAAATTCGGTTAGTTTTGAATCTTTTAAAGAAAATTATGTTGAACAGAAGAGATTTTCTTGAAAAGATTTGTATTTAAGAAGATAAGTTTTCTCTTACACATCTGAAATCGAAATTAAGCCTAACCGGGCTCCATCTTTTCGGAGATTGGCAAAATCGATGGGTTCGCCCCCCGATGCGTTGCACTGCATTTTATTATATAGAGATTAATTACTTTAAAAAAAATTTGGACATTTTCGTTTTTGTTTTCGGCCGAAAGTAGGAAGATTACCGAAATTTGGTTTCAAACTTAAAAACCTATTTCGGTCTATCCTTAATGGTAACTAAAGCAAGTAACATTGCTGTTATATTCTTAGAGTGTTGCAATACTTACTCTTTCTGTATATCGTTCAAATTGGAATATTATGTTAATTAGAGATTGTATGTTTGCAAAGATTTTTTAAAAAATCTTATTCTTAATAGCTAGGGTTTTAAAATAATTCATTACAAAATATGACTTAGATTATAATTTCAAATCATTTTTATTTATAATGATAAGGGTGTATCAAACATTAATGTTAGGTTTAAAAGTGATTTTTTTTAATAAATGGCAAATTTTGTTGATGAAGACCAAAGATTATATTAGTCTCTATGTTAATATGTTTCATAATTATGTTTGTTTTTGCAATAATTAACTGGGGGGGAGGGGACATTATTTAATCACTGCAGCATTTTAACTTTAAAATATTACTTTTTACATAAATTATTTTCAAATTTATCCAATAATTTTGTTCTGAGTTAGAATTAAATAAAATCATCATTTCTTAATATAAAAAAGTGAAATATTAAAATAACATGGTATGCATAATAGGGCGGAGCGTAAAAAACTTTTTTTCGAAATTCTTTTTCCGCTAGCGCGGAAAAGTTGTGGAACTGTCTCAGAAATATACTCACAAAATTTTAAAATAATCCATAAATAGCTTCCGGTTCCAGTTCAGGGTCTAAATATGCAATTTTCAACGAAAATGTTGTAATTTTTCACATTTTAGTAATATTTTTAACTTCCTACTTTTTCTTCGTGCTAGCGCAGAAAAGATGAAAGAATATATAAGGAACATAACTGCAAAATCTTAGAGCAATTAATAAATATCTTTCGGTTCCAGTTTAGGGTCTAAATATGCAATTTTAGCCGAAAAAGTTATAATTTTTTACATTTTAGCAATATTTTTAACTTCCGACTTTTTCTTCGCGATACTGTGGAAAAGATGAAAGAACATACAAAGAGCATAAGTCCAAAATTTTAGAGCAATTAATAAATATCTTCCGGTTCCACTTTGGGGTCTAAATATGGAAAATTAGCCGAAAATGAGTAATTTTTCACATTTTAGTGATTTTTTTTTATTTCCGATTTTCAATTCCCGCTAGCACGGAAAAGTTGGAAATATATACAAGAAAGATAAGTGCAAAATTTTAGAATAATCAATAAGTATCTTCCGGTTCACTTTTGCGGTCTAAATATGATAAATTATGTAAAAGTGTAGAAAATTTAGGGGTCGAAATATAGAAAAAAATGGAAAACTTTTGCATAACAATTTATTTATGGAAGCTTTAAACATTTCTTTTTATAAAATTAGACATTCGTAAATAATAATTATTACATTAAACAACAAATCTTATTATTCACGCAATACACAGACTTTGTATAACTAAGTGCATTTGGAGTTCCAGATGAAAAGTTGCAAATGTGCATTAAATGCATTTCGTTCACTTGTTTCAATGTTTTCCCCTTTATACTGGTTTTTGGTTTCAAACAATGGCATGTCACACCTTGACTCCAATCTGGATCTGATGTAGCCAGCACGCTTATTCTCTCCGATGACTGCAAGGGAAGCTTCTGTTGTCAGTTTTACTCCCGTTTCAATACATTGAGTGTGTGCGGTACGGAAGTTTATGTTTCCCAATGCCGATGCTGGACATTCGCCAAACTTTATCAATTGCATTATGTGTTCGTTCGACAAGTGAATGTTAATAGGAGGTTCCGTTAGTTGGCAATTCTGACAGTCTATGAGATCCACGTAAGACTTAACTTTAAAGTTAAGTTCAGGAATTTGGAACATACGACCTCCTGCTCTCGTTTTATCCTTGCTTTCAATATCCTGCTTAGCGCAAGTTCTCGCACATTCTGGTTTGTGTCGACAAGCATTGCAGGGATTGTTGCTTCATCATGACCAAAGTAACCATTTTTCTGGTTACGCGATCCACAACTAGCATCAGATCATCTGTAAGATAAAGTGAAGCTTGAATTGTTTTCCAAAAATTCGGTTAGCTGTTGTCAACCAGCGGGGTATGGGATATTTTTCCAGGATCTTTGTGGGACTAATTCTCAGGACAAAACGCATTTATCACTACAGTGCAGATATCGTGCCGATATTTCTGGTCTGTGCTGAGAACAGTTTTGTCAGCAGTAGGAACATCTGTGTTAATTTTCTTAAAGTCCACATCAGGTAAATGTTCACAATTCTGAAGCATGTTTTCCAATTGGACCTCAATACATTTTAGGGCCAGTTATATCGCAATAACCTTAATTTTTTGCACTTATGTTTCTCATATGGCCTTCCGACTTTTCCGCGCCAGCGAGAAGAGAAAATCGATAATAAAAAAAATCACTGACATGTGAAATTTTACATAAGTGTTGGCTACTTTGACATTTTTAAATCCCAAAGAGAAACTGGAAGACATTTATTTATTATTCTATAAGTCTGCACTTATGTTTCTTCTAAATTTGTCCAACTTTTCCGTGCTAGCGGGAATAAAAAATCGAAAATAATAGAAATGATTAAAATGTGAAAACTTACATCATTTTCGGCTAATTTTCCGTATTTAGACCCCAAAGTGGAACCGGAAAATATTTGTTAATTGCTCTAAAATTTACGACTTATGTTCCTTATATACTCTTTCAATTTTTCCGAGCTGACGCGAAGAAAAAATCGACAATTTTAAATATTACTGAAAATTTACAACATTTTCGGCTAAAATTGCATATTTAGACCGTAAACTGGAACAGGAAACTATTAATTGATTATTTTGAAAATTTGTGAGTATATTTCTCAGACCATTCCACAACTTTTCCGCGCTAGTGGAAAAAGAATTTCGAAAAAAAGTTTTTTGCGCTCCGCCCTAATGCATAATAGCGACTTCTAATCTGTGTTACTGCAAAGAAAGAAGAGGGGAGGGGGCAGCAAAATTTTTTGAGGTATACCAGTTGCTTCTACTTGGTTAAAAACGTCTTTCTGTTAATACTTTAAATATTGGAATATTTCAATTTTGGATAAAAATTGCTTAGTGGCGCCATTTATTAACTAAAATATAAACAAAAGTATCTAATAGCACCATCTTAAGGACTGTAGGATATGTATCAGTTTTACTTTTGCCCTTTTCTCCAAATTAATGTTTAATCGTGTTACTCATAAATTATTTTTTTGAATTTTAATAATAAATAAAATACTAATAAAATTTGTGTATCTAAACCAATTATATCATATGTGAAAACTCAATATTTATTAGATGTCAGTCAAAAAATAATTTTAAGACCCTGTTTTTATTTAACTTATGCTAGGAGCCTTATGTGCAGTCGAGGTGATCAAAACGCTTAACATCATTTATAAAAGCAAAGCTATTTAATGGAAATTACTACTTTTGAAACAGTATTAGAAACAGCACCTCCATGCATAACATGAAATATGTCACCATTTTTCAAACCTTTTATTTTTAAAAGAGTTTTGCTTTGTTGCGTTTATGCTTTTGTTTTTAACTTCGATGGGAAGAAATTTCCCCTAATATGGAGATAATCTCTCAAACAATAGAAAGAGTAATAACATGGACCAGGGACATAAAACAGGAAAGGCCTCATAGGGCTGAAGTCCACCCCATCAAATGAAGGTAATCGTTTAAATCAGACGACCTATCCTAAAGTCTGTATATTATTTTGCATTTTCTATGTCTGATAATTTCCTTTTAAAAACCATCGCAGTACATTTAATATAACCGGGTGAGCCAAAAGTGCGTTTTAACGCACTTTTATCTTTAAAAACTCATAAAAAAGGTAGAAATTATGATAAAGGAGTGCGGTTTGCGAGAAAGGTTTCACAAGGTACTCAAAAAACTTTTAGCAGCATAAAAAAAAAGTTAAAAAGTCACATATAGAAGGCGTTGACGACCCAAAACACAATGAACGGGATAACAATAGTGTCGTAGAATGTTCTGGACAGTGTTGAATTCAGACACTTTTCTCCAGGAGGGATTTCTGTGTCTCCGGGGCGGACATCATAGTGTTCCGGGAGGGGTGGGATTGCACTTTTTGACCATTGAAAACACAAAATCTCAAATCTTCTGGGGGGAGGTCCCCCCCCCTCCGGGCCACCCCCTGAAATCAACACTGGTTCTGGAGGTGATGTTGAACATTTGTTATTGGAAGAACAAATGAATGGAGCGTATTGTTGTCCTGTTCATTGGGTTTCGGGTCGTCAGCGCCCTCTACATGTGATTTTTTAACTAATTTTTTTTCCTCCTAAAAAACTCCAACTACCTTGTAAGCCCTTTCTTGCAAACCGCATTCCTTTATCATAATTTCTTCCTTTTTTATGAATTTTTAAAGTTTTAACGAACTTTTGGCTCACCCGGTATATATAACAATTGATTATATATCTAATGTGTAAATTTCTGGATCTAGGATGTTAAGGGGCAACTTCAGTCACGCAAAAAGACCCGCTTGCTAATGCTAATCCTATGTAAGAAATTTATCAAGGTATCTCATTTGCATTTCAATATTTTTAAATGATTTTTTGCATTGGATAGCTGAGGCTATGACTGTACAGCCAATCTGTACAAAGGCCGTTTTTTACTTTTTCGATTTTGATTGCAGATTTTTTTTTTAATAAGGATGCTTTCACTTTCATAACCGGTTCAGAAAGTAAAAGCATCCTAATAAAATAAAAAAAAGACCTGTTAGCAAAACCAAAAAAGTAAAAGACGGCCTTCGAACAGACTGATCTCAGCTATCCATGCCAAAAAAAAAATCTTTTAAAAATATTGAACTGCAGCCGAGATATCTTTATAAATTCCTTACATAGAATTACCATTAGCGAACGGGTCTTTTCGTTTGACTGAAGTAGCCTCTTAATGCCAACTCTGCATTGTTATTTTATGCTCATATATTTAATCTGTCAACACACGCACCTGCATTTGTAGATTGGGGTAGATTTTATGCCAGTGCGCGTGCTGACGGGTTAATACTTGAACCTGCACTTTCAATTTCGTATCTTAATATTTTTACACATAAGATTTCATATAGTTCAAGCAGATTTAATTCATAAATTGTAAACATGAAATACATGTGTATGCACTGATATTCAAAGACTTTTTTCTGCAAGAACATTTTTTTATAAAAATAGTGCTTCCCCCGCCATCCATCTGTTTTCACAGTATTTTAATAGTTACACTCTCCAAGTATCTTAAATATTCCATCTAAAATAAATAAAATACTTATTTCGTGATAATGTTATTAATAATTAGTTCGAAAACTTAATTATTCTAATAGATGTTTTATTAATAACTAATAATCCAAATTGTTCAGTTTATTTGAAACTGACTAGTATACGAGCACCTTTCATAACACAAGCCTGCAATGGTTGTGGTTTTTATCTTTTAATAATTGATTTTTATGTATTTTTTAGCGCTAAATCCGAAAATGACCTTTGTTTATAACCATCGTGTCAGGATTTTTTGCAGCTTGTACATTTCAAAGATAAAGACTCAAAAAATAGCGAAAATCTGATACTATAAAATAGATGTGATGATTGTGTTTTTTAACTTTTCATAACTGATTTTTATGTAATTTTTAGCACTGAATCTGAAAAAGACCTTCATTTTTAAGCACCACGTCAGGCTTTTTCGCAAGTCTTAAATTTCAAAGTTAAAAAGAAAACAATAGCTAAAATGTGTCAAAGCCTTACTGAAAGAAGGCAAATGTTTTAAATACATCTGCAACAAATTTCCAGTGTTACAAACTGCCAAAATAAAAGAGGACACAATTCTGTAAAGAATATAAAAAGAAAAGTGCGAGGTAGAGCATGACTGGTTCAAAGAAACTTCCACGCTTGGAATAAAATTGTAAGGATTCGTATATTTTTAATTGAAAAAATTCATAGTATAACCCAAAAACGAAAGTAAATTATTATGACAAAAATGTTTTACGTCCATTTTATAGTATCAAATTTTCGCAATATTTCAACTTTCTTAAAAAATTACTATTTAGAAAAATTTCGGACATGATGATAAAAAATGAAGATTATTTTTGGATTCAGTGCTACTAAATACATAAGAATCAATAATCAATTATCTAAAGCTAAAAATACAATCATCACATCAATTTTATAGTATCACATTTTTGCTATTTTTTTACTTTTTAACATTGAAATTTATGATTTGCAAAAAAACCTGAAGTGATTGTTGAAAACGAAGGTGATTTTTAAATTCAGCCCTACAAAATACATAAGAAAAAATTATCAAAAGCTAAAAAACCTGACACAATCCAAATTTTGTAGGCTAGTGTTGTATAATACTGTTGACTCTAGAAAAAAAGGACTGCTGGGTGGGAATTTTTCAAAAAGGGAACATTATTTTTAAAAAGGGCACAATTGTGCCTTGTTTGGGAAAAAAAACTTTTTTGTTTAGAGTCCCTAGAATTTGCGATATTTTCCGGGGATCAATTGAATTGCCACGGGACGCTTAGGATGTCTTAAAAAGGGCAGCCAGGCGCATTGGAAAGATTTAAAAGAAACAAAAAGGGCCGCCGAGCGCTGCTAAAGGCTCTTACAGTCAACACTGTATAAGTTAGACAATTTTATTACATAGTTATTTTAGCATAATGGTGCAATATAATTTACAATAGATTACTGCAACACTGTTGTTAGAAAATTATTGGAAAATATTTAAAAGATAAACAGTTAGATAAAAATGTGATACAGAATCTTAATGCTCACTACCAATTACTGTTTACACCTGCACAATTTCTTAGCACATATATAGCATATACATTGAGAATATTTTTTGAACAAAGTGATTTAAACGAGTGCAGAATACAGAATCAATTTCAATGAAATTAATTTTCCTCAATTTCACATTTTTTTATGTTCTTGTTAAAGTTAGTAGTATGCTGTATTCCTGTAATTTAATAATATTTCAAAAATGGATTTTTGATTTTTTGTTTCAGTGTTTGTTAAATTGTTCAAACGAATGAACAGATTAATGTAATAAATCATTATTATTAAGTTTCATTAAAGTATTATACTTTTTGCATTCATGTATTTTCGTCCATTTCAGGTAAGTCACATGAGTCATTTTAAGAGAAAATACAGACAGATGATGTTAATCCACTGAAAAATGACATCAGAAAAAGAATTTTGGATAGCACAAAAATGAAAGAGAAATATTTAAATTGATCTAATTCTCAACCGATCCACAAGAAACACGTGTTTTTTACCTATTATTTCTTATTTCCTTGAAGCATTAGTACTTGTGTTTCATTATTTAGCTGTTGTGCAATGCAATAATCAGTGTATGTCTTTCTTCTCACACAAAGCAAATTTTTTCTGTGTAAGACATTATGAACTCATTATTTTCACAATGGCATAATCATTGAGTATTTTATCAGGAGAAATTGCAATGCACCAAAGTTTCATTTATATAAAAATATTCTTGTCATTGTGAAAAGTTTAAAATCTATAACTTGGAAAGATGATTTGAATATTTATATTTATAACAAATATTCTTTTATTTGTATAGAAAGCTGTATGGCTTTTTGAGAATGCCTTAAATAATTTGTTTTTCATGTATGCTAAAATAAAAAGTTGTATCTAAAACATACAACAAAAGATATCCAAAAATAAGTCTCTGCAGTTCACACATTCTTACGCAAAGTGTGAAAAATCTTTCACATGCAAGTTTTACAACAGATGATTTTCTGAATCAAGTAACTATATACCTCATCTTTTCATGCATACAAATGAACAGCCATTTGTTTCTGATATATACAGCAAAAAAATTCTGTTAAGAATAACTTGAAAAATCACTTTGTCATACATAGAAATGGGAAACCTTTCAATTGTGAGATATGCAACAAAACATTTTCTCAGAAAAATAGCTTGAATAGACACAGCCTTGTGCTTACTGATGAGAAACCTTTCAGTTCTGATGTATGGAAGAAAAATTTTCTCAGAAAAGTAACTTGAATACTCACCTTCTCATGCATTCGAATGAAAAAACTTTCTCTTGTGAGGTATGCAACAAAACATTTTCACAGAAAAATAGCTTGAATAGACACAACCTTGTGCATACTGGTGAGAAATCCTTCAGTTGTGAAATATGCAAGAAATTTTTTTCTCTGAAATGTAACTTGATAAAGCACTTTCTCATGCATACAAATAAGAAACCTTTCAGTTGTGAAATATGCAATAAAACATTTTCTCATAAAAGTAGCCTGAATGTACACCTTCTTATGCATAAAAATAAAAAACCTTTCAGTTGTGAAATATGCAACAAAAAGTTTTTTCAGAAAAGTAACTTAAACACACACCTTCTCTTGCATAAAAATGTTAAACCTTTTAGTTGTGAGAAATGCAACAAAAAGTTTTCTCGAAAATATAACTTGAAAAAACACTTTCGCACGCATACGAACGAGAAACCTTTCAGTTGTGAGATTTGCAGTAAAACATTTTCTGACAGGAGTGACTTAAAAAAGCATTTTCTCATGCATACAAAGGAGAAACCTTTTAGTTGTGAGATATGCAACAAAGAATTTTCTCGGAAATATAGCTTGAATAAACACCTTCGCATGCATACAAATGTGAAGCCTTTCAGTTGTGAGACATGCAACAAAAAATTTTCTCATAAAATTAGCTTGAATAAACACCTCTGTATGCACATGAATGAGAAAACTTTTAATTCTGTGGTAGGTATACAGCAAAAAATATTTCCAAAAAAGTAACTTCAAAAGAAAATTTCATATTCATACAAATAAGAAACCTTTTAATTGTGAGGTATGCGACAAAACATTATTTCACAAAGTATTTTGAAAACCCAAGTTCGTATGGTTACGTATGAGAATTTTTTCAGTTGTGAGATATGCAATAAAGATTTTTCTGATAGGGAAATTGAACAGACATTTTTTCCTGAATACAAATGAGAAACATTTCAGTTGTGAGATTGGAAATAAAACATATTTTTGAGAAAGTAACTTGAAAACCCATTTTCATCGGCCTACAAATGAGAAAACTATCATTTGTAAGCTATACAACAAAGAATTTTTAGACAAGCATAATTTGAAGCTTGCATGCATACCAATCAGAAACCTTTACCTTCTGAATTAGTCAACGAAGAATTGTTTCAAAAAATTACTTGAATAGGCTTAATCGTAATCATATAATTGAGTGCAATATTCTTTGTACAACATTAGTAAAAAAAAAAAAAAATGTGCATCCCACATCTCTTTCACCCGGTATCCAAATATGCAACCCCTTCCAACTCCTCAAATCTCTATGATAAAATATTGAAAAGTTGAGCATTTTCACTCTGAAGTGATGATGTTATGCTACATTTGATGAAAATCAGCTTAGTCTTAATCTTTTTCAAATGTGTTATATGATTTTTTTCAAAAACTTTTGATGTTCACAAAATAACATTGTTTTTTCTATAATATCTATATATTTTTTTCATTATATGTGCAGTGGCTATAAAATTAGATACTGGAATAGGGTCACTAAACAATTTTGATTATCATTCCCTTCAAGGGTTTTTTAACTGTTTATTCACACCCGCTAATTCGCCACTCCCTAATTATTATAAAACAACGATTTTTATATTTTTAATGTTTAAGTTTAATTCATTTTTATTTAATTACTATCATTACTAGGAAACTTCTATTTAGTTTCTAATATTAATTGACATTGTCAACATGATGAATGTGATTGGTGCTTCTCTATTTAGTGTTCTAAATTTGTAAGTTTGAAACTTTAAACCTTATGAAATTCAATATCTAAATTGTTTCTTCTTTGCCTTTTGCTAGGATGAAATTGACGTGACCTATATCAAATTCAACCATGTACAAACTTAGATAAACATAGTGATATTTTTAAAAAGCTTCTTAGCTTCATACTCTGTTAACTCATCAATTTCTTCTTGTAAATTATATTTAATAGTTTCAACTGCTGTTAAAAATGGCGGTATAATTATTCAATCTGTGATGTTTATAACATTTTTAGACTATTTCATATATCTTATATTAAATGTAGCTTAACATCTTTACTTCAGAGTGAAAATGCTCTACTTTTTAATATTTTATCATAATAGTAATAGATTGATTTTTAAATTATATCTGTACGTTAACTGTTGTTGGTCAGCATGTGCCAAATCAGCAATCCCTGCACCAGAGCATAAGATGTATATGTGAAGCATTATAGTCCAAGTTGGAAATAGAAAGTTTCTTTTATGATGTATGCTATAAAGACTTCTTTCAGATTATCAAAAACACAATTTCTCACACATACTACAAATAAAATTACGCCTGTGAAACATCAAATATGTGTCTGAGTCTTGTCATATGAATGAATATGCCACTTCTCATTGATTTGTAAAGTAGTCTTATATTTCCTGGTGTGTAAAACACAAAATAAATTATTACAGTAAAGGCACAGTCTTTGCTGTACTGTTTGTGTTAAATGTATTTGTTCACATCAGTGAACTGAATAACTAAAATTTAAAGACATTAAAGTTGAAAAATGAATTACTGAATAGTTAGGTAGCTGTCAAAATTAAACGAAAAATTCTGAATAGGGAGTAAATTATCCGGGCCAAGATTCAAACTTAGGATTTGGATTCGTGTGTTAATGTTCTGTTGTTTTAGCTACCCAATCAAGTTTTCCCAATGCACTTCATTCACATGTTGGTATAACCAGTTCTGCAAACACTGCATTCTAACTGATAAAAATGCTTAGTAACTGTGTAACGTGTTGTCATACGGAACAATGCATGGTGTTTATAGGATTGATGTATTACACATTTACATGTAAGTGAATTCTATTAGGTCAGTCTGTCTAGGTAGCACAGATGGCAGGATATTAAGACATAAAGCCAAGTTCTCAGGTTCAAATCTGATCTCTGATACATTTCACTCTGTTGGGAATATTTTGTTAAACTTTCACCTCAGCATATCGTCGATTGAGAGCAACAGTAAGACATCTGGTAATAATAAAAACTGAAATGTCTGACTTACTGCTATGAGAAAGTGTGTTTGCATCTAGTGGAACAACTTCTGAAACACAAAGTTAGTTTCAGAAGTGTTCTAAACTAACTTCTGAAGTTAGTTTGAGATATAGTATTAAAATACTATATCTCAGATGTGTTTTATAAAAATTCCCGACTGTTCCACTAGATGCAGACACTGTCTTTCGTAGCAGTAAGTCAGACATCTCATTTTCGATTATTACTAGAGGTCCTTCTATTGCTCTGCGGCGATGATATGCATTCTTTAATGAATGTACCGACAAAATTTTATATATTAACTTAATTTTTATTGGGGCTTTATTTAAGAAAGAATAGATATTATATTAGAAATATATCATCTTAGTCCCTCTTTAACAGGATAAACTTTGCAGTGTATTTCCTTGTAGAAGTTTATTAATGATGGCCTCTTTATGACATCGCTTCATAGTTTTTCATCTTATCATTTAAATGAATATGCAAATTCGCGTTTACATTTTTGCAGATTTAAAAAAAAAAGCAAAGATGGAACACCTTTTTTTACTTTGTATCTTAAAATCAGAATCTTTATTCCCATTTCTTATCAAAGAAAATTTTCTTAAAGTTTTTCTGATATGTATGTAACGCTTTTGCATATCGTAATGTAAATTCATTTGTTGAGAAATAAAAATTAAGAAATTTAACCTTATCAGGAAATGAGTGTTGAATTGTCACTCTCATTTAAGGGTTTCTGTGAAAAGTGTGGAACTTTAAATCGATTGAGATCGGGTATCCTTACCTATTTTGGACATATATGTTTATTTGTTGCTTTTTTAAAGGATATCTTACAAATGTAGAGAAGTCTGAAATGCACATGTTCTTTGCATATGCATTGACTTCTGTGTTCATTTCTGTTATTATATTCTGTGCCGTTCTTTTATTCCAATAAAGTCTTTTCTTGTTTCAAAATGGTTCTGTAATTTTACTGTTTCGATAAGACTAACACCACAAGAATCCTTAAAAGATATATCACAGTGTAGAACCATTTATTGAAAAATGTCAACATTAGATGAATTCTTGATAAGCCTGTGGTATCATATAAAATGCACATTTGATCTGATTTCTAGAGTATATGTGACTGTGCCTTTGTTTCTGATTGCAAATTGATTATAAAATTAATTAAATAGATCAATTGAAAATCAAAGTGTTTGAAGGAGGGCTGTTTATGTGAATCCCTTGGAAAAATAATTCCACAAAGAAATGAAATTGCCCTGTATTTAAGGCTTCTCTTTGAATCCTAAATGTTGGCATCTAATTATTCTTCGATGTTGTACTGTATGTACACATGACAAACTGATACCAATTGGCACTTTTAATAGAAATATTCTAAGCTTAATTGATTGAAAATATGTTTTTGATAATTGATTTTCTCACTAACTTATTTCTGGAAAAGTTAGTTTTCTGATAAAGCAAATGAAAATAATAATATAAAAATATAAACATGTTTTAGGATTAATTGAACAGTAATAATTAAAAATAAAATTTTAAAAGCTGATAATCATTGTTATTTTATATATTAATTGAATCCTTTCCTTTAGAAAATAGAAAATATATTTTAATTTTAAGAAAAGTTTCTTAACCAGACATGCTAATAATTTCCATTCTTCATTGCTCATATTAATCTAAAGTCTTGCAATGTCTATGTACAAATTGGAACAGTCCAGTCCGTAAAATTTACTGTGAGATATACCAATTGAAAAAAGGGAGAAAATGCTTTTGAGTTAGTTTAAAAGTTTCGGTACTTTTATTCTTAAAATGCTTATGCTGCACTTGAATAATTGTATTTTTTAATATGGTTTGTGTTTGTTCTGGTAAATGTAAAAAAAAAAGAAAAAATAAATAAAATATGTTGATTTGATGCTAGGTTTCTGGTTTAAATTACATTTAAAAAACATATTTATCATATTTTTACATTATATGTACTTTTCATACGTTTAACCCTTTATCTACTGACGGTACTTGTAAGTACCATTAAGATAACTTGTTATAAAATTCATTTAAAAGCCTTGCATGATCGACATTTTTTCCATCCCTTATCCTCTGGTCCAACTTTCGGCTTTTTTACATATACAATTTACCGTGTATATTTTATGGTGTGAGTGTTTAAATTAAATTTCTCTATTTTCATATTCCTGCAGATATTCAAGTATTAAATCTTGAAATGCGTCATTTCTCTATGATACTCAACTTTATCGAGATTAAATCGAAGGATTAGTTTGAAAAATATTTTTAAACGGTACACTTTCGATGCGTGCACAAGTTAATATTTTTATTTTATTTCTTTATTTATTTTTTAATGATATTTAAAAATGTGGTTATAATTTAAACAAATCATAGTATTTATTTTTGTTTTCGGGATTTTTTTCTGAGAAATTACGTTGAAAGATAATATTAATACTAAGAATTAAAAATCTTTGCTAAAGTATTTGAATTTCTCACATGTGATAAGACATGTTTAAAATAACATGTTTTATTTCTTAGATTTCATTCATTCACAAACTGAAAAGGTTTTGTGTTCAAAAAACATTTTGGCTTAAAAACTTTAGCGAGTTAATAATGTGTCGAGTAGTATTGAGCATACTTGAAAAACACAACAATACTTCCAACATTTAAAAATATATCAGGCTAAAGGAGGATCTTGAATTCTTAGTTCTGCCTAAGTATTTTTGATTATAAGAATTTTAAAAGAAAAAATAAACATTGCTTTGTAAATTTCATTGTTTAGTAATCCTATATTCCATGTATAAAATTTATTTTTTATTAATTAATTTTCTCCATATGAATGTTAATCATAATATGTAACTGTATGATTTACATGTTATGATTTAAGTATAAATTAAAGCCAGGTGCTGGTTTGGATTTTAAATGTTTTAAAGTATGAAAAAATATTCGCTCATGATTTAAAAAAAAAAAAAGAAAAAAAGAAAAAAAAAGAAAAAGAAAAAAAAAACAATTGTACAACAGCCTACCATTTTAAACATGTATTTAAGATGACAGTAAAAAAAAAAAACTTGAAATTAATTTTGAAGTGATTTCTCAGACTTGTTTGCTCCTCCCTTATACAACCAACCGATAATAGACCGCCCACCCAGTAACTTATGCCAATTCTATTTTGAAAAGTAAATTTCAAAAGCCTCAAAATACGAAATAAAGTAACTGTTTCTGTGTGTGCGTAAATGATAAACAGGAAACATCCAAAACTAACAATATTTAGCTTCGTAAAATTATTTTGTATGAAAACTTTTGTTACTAATTGAGATATAAAAGAAAATGAAGCAATCCATATCATACTCTGAAATTAAATAGAAATTGCATATCAACTTATCAAAGTGTATCACTGAAGTGAACCTTCATATTAACTAGGGGTCAGTACAGGATTTTTTCACTTAAGGCCCGTTGTGTGAAAAGTAAAATTTATTTGTGTTACAGGTTTTACATTTTTGTGAAAAATAACATTCGGTAAGCGAAGATGAAATCCAATTACTCAAATTCGAATCAAGCATTTTAGTCCAGGCAATAGAGACCGTATAGGGACTCTACCTAGCAAAATTAACGGTAGTACTGGAAATCGGCTTTCTAGATGTTTTTTGGGTCACTGAATCCGAATTTGTAACTTCCCACCAAAATTTCCCCCGGCAACCCCCCCCCCCCCAAAAAAAAAGGTTTTTATTAAAAAATTCCATTTTTTTATTGTTTTAGGGGAAAAGTAGCTAGATATTCAGAAAGTAAACAAAATTTGAACAAGTTAGATATATGACATTATGACTTAGGATGAAAAGGAAGGGGGGATCTGCCTCGGAACATGCGCCGCAGTACTGCGTGGACTAAGTTGCGCAATTCCACTTAACCACTCACACGTTTACATTAGCCCTCCCATCTTCCCACCGAACTTTCTCTATAAGGTTTACTTTAAGTTTTTTGGGTCGCTGAATCCGAATTTTTAACTTACCCTCAAAATTTCCCCCCCGAACACCCCCCCCCCAAATAGTTGTTTCTAACTTAAATTTCTTATTGTTTTAGGGGAAAAGTATTACGAAATTTAGAAACTACACAAAATTTGTAACAAATAAGATATATGACATTATGATGTAGGATAAACGCGGAGAGAGGGGTCTGTCTCTGACCATTCCCAGCGCGCTTTTCTCAAAAACCAAATTTTTTCAAAAAATCAATTTTTTGGGGGTTGCCGTGTGAAATTTTTGTGGGAAGCTACAAATTCGGATTCAGCGACCCAAAAAACATAAAGCGAGTCCAAATCCAGAACTAGTATTAATTTTGCCAGATAAAATCCCCTATTGTCTGGACTTCATAATTTTGTGCACGTAGCGCCGCAGTGCATATTCAGAGGCAGCCCTCACCCTCCGCGTTCATCCTAATTCATAATGTCATATATCCTATTTGTTGCAAATTTTGTCTAGTTTCTGAATTTCGTAATGCTTTTCCCCTAAAACAATAAGAAATTTAAGTTAAAAACAACTATTTTGGGGGAAATTTTTGGGGGAAAGTTAAAAATTCGGATTCAGCGACCCAAAAATCTTAAAGTAAACCTTATAGAGAAAGTTCGGAGGGGAGATGGGGGAGCGAATGTAAACGTGTGAGTGGTTAAGTGGAATTGCGCAACTTATTTTACGCAGCACCGCTCGCATGTTCCGAGGCAGATCCCCCCTTCCCCTTCATCCTAAGTCATAATGTCATATATCTAATTTGTTGGAAATTTTGTCTACTTTCTGAATTTTTAGATACTTTTTCTCTAAAACAATAAAAAAATGGAATTTTTTAATAAAAACCTTTTTTGGGGGGCTTTTTACCAAAATTTGGGGAGGTTGCCGGGGGAAATTTTGGTGGAAAGTTACAAATTCGGATTCAGCGACCCAAAAAACATCTAGAAAGCCGATTTCCAGTACTACCATTAATTTTGCTATGTAAAATTCCCTATTGCCTGGACTATTTACTAATAATAACATTTTAAAAGTTTTTCTGCTGAAGATTTCCTTTCTTGTGAGCTTATTGTGTTTGAAAATTACAAATTTAAAAACTAACAAAATAAAAATGACTAATAAACAATATATTTTTATCATATTTTTATTAAGAGAAATTTCGTGAAGTTTCGTGGATCTGTTTTATTAACACGTTCACGCCGGCGTGGTGGGTCACATTCGACTGTCTCAGAGTTGTCAAGTCTCCGGCTTTTTGCACACCACTGTTATTTTAGAGAAAATGTTTTTCCTTTAAATCGCCCAATTTTTCTAATTAAATAAAAACATTTTCTGTATTAAAATGCTGGTATCCGAAAGCCGGAGACTTGGCAGCTCTAAGAGAGTCGTGTGTGACCCACCGGGCCGGCGTGAACGTGTTAACCTTCTGGCGATCAGAACGGCCGAAACGGCCGGCCAAGCAGACGACCGAAGCCGCCGGCCGAAAATGGAAAGTCATTCCTACCCCCACTTACCAGAAGGGTGGTAGCTACTCCAATCAATTTGCCAATTGTTTGGTTGTCAGGTGGTTCCTACTTCCTATTTCGATAAGAATCAGTCCTTCTTTCATGTTGACTTTCCCTAAAAGCGGTAGTTTTGCAGGGATTTTTTCAATGGAAAACTTTCATTAGCTGAATATTGTAAAGCATAACAAACTATTAAATATACGCTGATTTCTTAATTAGTTGAGCTTTCTAAAATTAATATAATGTGTGTATTTATTAGATTAAAAAATCTGTATGTATTTATTAGATTAAAATATCTATATGTATTTATTAGATTAAAAAAAAATCTATATGTATTTATTATATTAAAAAGTCTGTATGGATTAATATAGTTAATACATGTTTTTTAAATGTATAAAACGATATAAATTTATTAATAAAAAAGTTTTATTTTAGGAAATTCTCTAAACGTGTAAAAAGATTTTTCCATTAAAAGAGCTTTTTTTAAACTAAAAATTGTTACAGCCATTTAACGAAAATTACGCGTTATATATATATATATAAAGATATTTTTTCATGAAATGAGAAATTATATCTTACGATTTAATGTTTCTTAAGGTTTTTTAAAATAATATACATGTATATATAAGTCGATGCATTTTTTTTCGTTTCTTTATCCATATTGTGAAGAATAAAAGTTATTTTTGTAAAATGTAATGTAATTTTGTAAAAAAAAAAAAAAAAAAATGTAATGAAAGATGAAATCAAGACATCCAAATGTCAAATTTGAACAACTTGTTTTGTTTGCAAAACCTAATAAAATGAAAATAATTAATGAAGAGTGTGGTTTTATAGAACTGAATTTCTGTGAATCGACCTATTTGATAAAAAAGGAATTTTGTGAGGGAAACTATTTTATTAAAAGTAATTTTGTGATGGGCTTTATTACTATTATTATTATTATTATTATTATTATTATTATTATTGTTTTTTTTTTTTTTTTTTTTTTTTTTGTATGCGTGTGAAGGGTCTGTAAAGAGACCCCAAAATTTACCTGAATCGACACCTGATATATATATAGATAAATAATAATTAATTTTTAAATAAGGCAAAAATTATTCATTATAATTTATGCCATTTTAAGAAAAAGAAAGGCCTTTTGCCTCGAGAATAATAATTTTTATTATCTGTGTTTATGCATAGCTTTAACATGCTTGCATTAATTCTAAAAAACATTTGTTTTTAACTTCAGGAAGATGAAGATGATTATTATTAGTGATTCTTATTTTGATTAAGAATATTTGTCGTTTAAATATTATCTTAAACAACACTACTTTAACTGCTAAAATAACTGTTTTTATAGACTGCAATAACTTTTCAGTAAATTTTACAATGCCGCGCAAACTTTCTTATAAAAACTATTACTGTTTCTTATAAAATTATGTGACCATTCATTGAAATTATGTGGCTTTAATATATTCTTGCATTAAGATACTTAAAATATATTAGCGTTTTATACTGAGAGCTTTTTTAGATGCAAGTAGAGGTAGACGTCATAAAAAAAAGGGGGGGGGGGTATATACCATTTAATCTTGATGTAAGCATGTAAAAAGTTTTTTTTTTTTTTTTTTTTTTTTCTTTGTAAAATTATGAATATTTTGCACTGTATCAGAATTTCGACACTTTATTATAATGCCTGATAAATTTATTACAATGCGTAAACAATTTTATGGTGTTCAAGACTGCAGAAATATTTACCAGGAAAATAAATATGTTATAATAACTGTTATTGAAAAAAAAAAAAAACCTAATTGTGTAAAATCTATAATTTATGTAAGCTCTAAATTAGTGCAATCATGTAAATAAGTATTTATAAACGAAAAACACACAGGAATAAATAGAAGTAAGACAAATGTACAATAAATAAGTGAGTCTACCATATTCAAATTGCATCTGTGCATGTGAATACATGAAAATAACTCTAAAAAATAACAAAAGTGTAATTTCTGTTGTTATCTTATAATAATAATAAAAGAAAAATAAAAAAATTACGTTCAACAAAGCTGATCTTTCTGTCAAATCTACAAAGTCCAGTTTATATGTAAAATTATGTAAAAATTATTATTTAAATGCGTTTTAATCAATAGTGTTTTTCATTTAGCAATAAATTTATCAAATCTTCAATTGCTCACTGATGACCATCTTCCTGCAGTTGTATCTCTAAAATAGTTTCGAAATTTTTATTTCGATAAAAATTTCTTTCAGAAGTCTTGCTTTTATAAGTAAAAAGGAAAACGTTTTTCAAATTACTATCATCTGAATAAGAATATCTGCTAAATTTTTCCATCTAATACTAAATAAAATAGTTAGTAATAATAGAAAAATAGTTTAGGTTTTGTTTGTACAAATTATTATTCGATAAATACATATTACAAAATTTATATATGCTTATTATTTAAAATAAACAACTTTCATTTTATAAATAATATGGAACAATATGTATGAAGTTGCATTAAAAGAATTCATGTATATCCTATACCACTTCCTGAAAATATCTAAAACTAGAGGTAAAATATAATATAAGCATAAACATCTAATTGCAGTGTTTTTCAATAGCGCGGTACTGAAGGTTTTTTTTTTCCCCCTCAACACATTCATTTCTTATAGCATTGACCCAAAGGAATAGGATTGTCTATAGCTTTATTATAAAAGTCTGAGAAGAAGCGACATTGTTTTTACTTAACTGTTTTCTACAAGCTGACTTTGAAATTTGAAACTTATCTTACTTTATCCCGAAAACAGCTGTCAGGTGTCATGATAGTGGTGGATGCGGCCTTGGGAACTGAAAAATATCCATGTACATGGCAAAAAGATAACAGAAGATCCCCAACGTTCTTGATAATATCATTCAATTTTCTGTAATCAGGTACTGTTTTTGAAACATAAAAATTTACCTTCTTTTCGATCGTTCTGGATCTGGATGTGAGTAAGCGATATCTTATGGAACAGACTCCCCTTGTATAACAAATAAATAAATCCAAATAAATTTTATAAAAGTTAGTTCGATCACATTCTACATTTTGTTTACAGATAAAGTATATCAATAAAGAAACATCAATTTATTTTTAAAATGTAATATTGTTAATTTTTCATAAAATGTTCATGCAAAAATATTATATAAATTGTTCGACAATTTATGAATTCGAATTCTCTTAAAAGTTATCAATCTTGAAATTATTCATTCATAAAATTTAAGAAAAATGAAAAAAATGTTTTTTTTCCCCTTTTTTTTAGTGAATCACTATTCAAACAAAATGTAAGCCGTGTGACATTTTTTCCCACGCTTTGTAAGGAGAAACGCTCGAAGCGAAGTACCTATTTGTTTTCACTTTCTTCTCTTTTATCAAAAATCTTTTTGAAGACGGCCGATTGGACCCCATGCAGTGCGCATCACAGAATGGAATTCCTAAAGTTTTTCTCGAATACAGTGTTCTTGCAGTACTCGTTACAAGGACGAATCCAATTTTCTATTAAAAAAGAGCGGGGGGTGGGGGTCATGTCTATTTGTCGGAAAGTGAGGGGCTCATAACTATAATATAAATTCTTATAGCTTATGTTTGCTACAATTCTAAATTCTCTGTTTCATGACACATAACAAAGTTATATTTTCATTCGTAAATGCATAAAATTTTCAGGTATATTCGTAAATTCATAACATTTGGAGATATATTCGTAAATGTATAAAATTCATAAGTTATATTCAGATACTAAGAAATCGAATAAAGTTTCAAGATTGCAAGATCTTTCAAATAAGTTTCAAAAAAGGTAGCTGTTTTGTTTGATTTTTGAGACTCTACAGTCACGAAAAGATTATTAAAAGGGAGCAATTAGTTATAATTGAAGCTGCATAAAATATATAAAAAAAGTGAAAAACGCTGATCGATTGCTGACGATTAAAGAACGAGTTTTATATATTTCCATTTTAATTACATTCTGTGCGTCAGAAAAATTTGCGGTGTTGAGCGAGATTGTTTTTAAACTAACTTCACATAATTTTTTTAAATGTATTTTTGTATCTTTCTTCGTTTAGATGGGCGTCATGATACTCCATGACACCCATGGATGTGCGCTTGACTGGTTAACAAAAATTTTCTCTCAAAACCAGAAATAATGTTTATCGTTTAATCTGTTAATTTTCTGCCAAAGTCAAATACAAATTTAAACGCATTATAATACTTGTATAATATTATAATATAACATTTATGCTGCGACAACATGTCATACGGTTAAAAATCTCAAGTCTTTCATAAATTTATTTGAAGAAAAAAATATATCAGAAATATGTTTCTTTTTTTTTCTTTCTTCTTCTTCTTCTTCTTTTTTTTTTTTTTTTTTTTTTTGAATTTATAAATTGATAACTAAAGTTGATATGTGTGAGCTGCTACGTGAATACTGTCAATGTGTTTAAATAAATGCATTACAGAAGCTAAAGGTTAGACGTTATTTTTAATAAATGTTACTGCAATTCTTTTTCAAAAGAAAAAAAAAATTTTTTGATAACTTGGAAGGAATGAGAATATATATATATATATATTTGTAATATTACGCACACAAAAACCCCAATGAAGCATTATTTTTTCTATTAGAAGAAATCAGTCATTCAAATAAAAATAGGCTTGCTTTATTTTTTTTCTTTTTGCATCCTTCTAACTAATATGAATAACAAAATTAAAAAAAACTGTATACTGAAATAAAAGTCTGAGACAAATGCCTACTTTAAATGAAGCTGTTGTTAAGCTGTATCTTTGACGTGAAAGCATATCCATGGATAAAACATAGACTATTATTAGATGAATTTTTAATTTTCTTTTAATTGTTTCACCACTACCATTTTGAAATAAAAGACAATAATTTTAAACTCTTGCATTTGACAATTTAATGATTACAAAGATATTACTATTGTTTTCTGGATTATGATTTTTTAAAAAAGAGTTTCCTCTCCAAGAAAATACAAAACTTCTTTTAATAAGTGCAAGGTGTGTATTTCACAATAATTTTGAGAAATTTGGAATATTTTTATTTTTTTAAATGCAGTTTAAATTACTTAACCCTAAAAATCTCATCGTTAAAAAAATTTCCTCTCATCTTATCAGAGCTTATCTTATAAGGGAATTATTTACCTAATGACACAATAAAATTTATTTGACTTTTTAATCCTATGACGACATTGAATTACAAAACAGAATTAACCAGCCACTATGTGATAACATATTCTAACTTTTTTTTTCATAATAATAAGTAAAATAAATAAATAATACAAGGATGTTTAAGAAATCTGTCTTTAAAATATGTCGGAACCAAAAGATAATACATTCTAAAGATTTAAACTGCTTGAAAAAAAAAAAAAATAAAAAAAAATAAAAAAAATCAAGAAAATTAAATTAAAACAGCATTCAGAGCTTTTAAGGAGCAACTGGATATCATAAGGCTAAGTTAAGGCAAAAAAGTGCTCCTTCTGCAACTACAATTATCACCCTTTCTTCTGCAACCGTTTGTGGTTAATAACAAAATGGCATTTAAAAGGAAGACTTTTGTCTTCCTTTGATATTTTAGTATACCTGAAAGTTGAAAACAGTTGAATTTTACGTCTACTTGGCATGCTAATAAGACTAAGGAATGCGGGGCACAAAATTCTGTTTCTTTATGTGTAGATGGGGCATTCTCACAATCTTTTGACTTTCGGGGGAAACAAATCTGGTGAAATTAAACTTCCTTAAATAACATTTTAATCAGATAGACGAATGCCTTAATGATTCAAAATAAAGAAAAAATGGTCAGCAGCGAAAATTTTTTTTATTTAACTGAGGTTTAAGTTAAACTCGCGAGTTTAATTTTCCTTACCATTTTACTCCTATAACTTTTTATTTTCTTCTAAATTTTTACTTATAATGAATTTGCATAGTACCCACAGGGCATTCAAATAAGAAATAATAACAATGTAGTACTTTTAATACAGAATTTTTGCATAACATTGTCTTAAAGGGGTGTTAAAGAAGGGACGGTAAGGTAAAAAAAGGGGATGGTATTGGAAAAAAGTGACGAAATGGTGAAAAAAGGGAGGGTAAGGATGGAACGGTAAAGAAAATTACAACCTATTTTTAGGAAAATCATGTTAAGACTAAGTGATAGCCACAATGTTCATTGATTTTTAGAAACACTTGTTAACATTGGATTAAATTATTTTTTTTTTTTAATTTACCTCGAAAAGTGCAGCAATAAACCTTAGGGACGGTGAGACTACCAATAAAGCCACGATCTTGAAATTGATATTTAAATGTTGATTTAAATTCTGCAGTAAATTTCCTATCAAATAATTTTAGACATTCTTTCTCTATCGTACTTCTGCATGAGAAAAACTTGAAAAAAAGTATGTGGCTGCATCTGAAGTGATTTTCTGTATAAGTTTAGCAAGAGGGACGATAAGGATGAAAAACCCAGGGACAGAGTTCAAAAAATAATATCAACCGTAAAAATGTGTGCAGGTTAATTTTTTGTTACATATTTATGTAAAACAATTATCCCAGTTTCGGAAAAAAGTTACATTGAATTACTTTTATTGAAACAATTTTATACAGACAGCTCCAAACTTAAAAATCAGCATCAGGGTTGGTTGGTTGGTTGTATTTATGTCGGCCAATTATCTGCACGTGGGATATAGGGCCTAAAGGGGGAGTGCCTTCCGTGGAGGTCTTTCTAAGGGAACCTAACCCGTATTAACGCTTGGAGAACCAAGGTTCGAAGAAAAGCACGAAAACTCCGAACGATTAGGCCGACGGGCGCGATTGGGATCGAACCCAGCACCTCCCGTCTACCAGCTTCGAGAGCAGAACCTCTCAGCCAATCAGCATCAGGGACATAGGACGGTATAGGAGTTTTCCTGGTATTTGGACCTCCAACATCGTCCAACCAAAACTTATTTATCTTGCTAATATTGTTATGCAATCATGCAATGGGATGTTCTCCAGTATATGAAATTAAAAAAAAAAAAAAACCAAAAAAGTGTATTAAAATAAAAATTATTATTCAGGGACATGAAAGTCAAAAGATTGTGAGAATGCACCTGATATTTTTGAATATCTTTTTTTTATCCTTTTTGTGTGTGTGTGTGTGTGAAATATGTGTTTATGTAAGGAATTTATTGCATGTAAAAAATACTGAAAACTTTAAAACATTAAAAAATTTTAAATTTAAGAATTTAAACATGTTTAATTTTTAATTTTTTTTATATATAACTCTTGAACCACTTGCCTGATTTGCATAATTTTTGCCCTGTTGTATACAGATAATGTGTAGTTTTAACTTGTGGTCAGAAGTCTTAAAAATAATACTTATAAAGTTCATAATAAATTTTAAAGTGAAAAAAATAAAGTTTTTTTCACGCGTAACTTTTGCATAAATTAGCATATTTTCGCAATTCTCACTCAAAATAATAAATCCTGAAGACAATTTATTAGAAATATAATACAGAAACTCTATTGAATACTTTATAAGACATTTTAGATATATGTTTCAAAGTTGGCAAATCATGAAAAAATTCATTCTGAGATACATGAAGTTAAAGGTTCCTTCAGATGACGGTTCGCGCTGCATCACAAGATAAAAAACAAAAACAAAATTAAGCAATGCTTTTATATGAGATAAGAGATACAATGAAGTTATATTTTTAATGTCTTAACAATAATAAAGTTATTAAATTTATTAAAATTCTTGATTTAAAAAATGCCTTTAAAGAAATATTTTCCTTAATTTGTCATTTTTTAATCATGTGTATCATCCGGATTCAATAATTTAAACATCAAAATATTTTGATCTCACCATCTCACACATTTCAAAATCATCTTTGCAGTGTATATGTTCTTGGATTGAAGAGCCAAAAAATATTTGAACCATGCACTTTTTCACATAAAATTGTTTTTGTGTGAATTACACCTTACAAAATTAAACCCTGAAAACATAATTTTATGTATAAATTAATATAACATAAATGATATGCTAAATAATCATAAATAATCACGCGTAATAAAGCACTAATAATGGGCTAAATAGTCATAAATAATCATGTTTAATATAGCATCATTAAGCATACATATAGTATAATCTGAGTTAAGGTATGTATTTCCTACAGATGCACTCCTTTATACCTTGATTGGGAAAATAGCATGAATTGTGATTCTAAACAAACATTATTTATTTGCAAGAGAACAGCTATCTCAAAATAGCTCTACAAATTTAAAAAGTTATTTTCAACATTACATATGAGTTCAAAAATTTTATTAATGATATTTTCTTAATAAACTGAAATGGTTGCAACAGTTTCATTTTATTTTTTAAGGGCGAGAGGAAATAATAATGATTATTAAATATTTATTCATGCCATTTTGTGAGGGAAAAAAAAGGAAACTTACTTTTAATATGAATATAATGCTAATTAATCGTCGTAAAAGCGCATACTTACTCGAATAAAATTTTCATGATTTTTAAAACAAAGCGTACTTGGTAATAGGGAAATATTATTTTACAAATGCGACCAATTAATAAAGATACAAAATATATTAAATCGGCTCAAAAATTAGTGAGTGAATTTCTAAAAGGCAAAAACTTTCGCGAATGAAAATAGCATTATTAAAAATGTGCATTTTTATTGCGAAAACTGCAAAGTAAATGTATCAATTGTAAAGATTGCAAGGTAAATTTCGCAATTTTTGTCTAAATTAGATTCAGTGCAATACGATTCCATGTTTAAAATTAATATTATAAATATTTTCTAAATGTAGAAAGAAATAAAATTTATTTCCAATTTTCATTCATTTCTTTCTTTCTTTTTTTTACATTTTTTTTTTTTTTTACATTGGTTTCATGCAGCCTAAATTTAACACATCTAATTGCCATGTAGCAAGTTGTCATTATTTCTGATGAACAAAAACACTTCTTTTTAAAATAATTGAAAGGAATCTGCCACAGACAATACAATTTTAGATGTTTTTATCATTTATTTAAATTTATCATTTAATTACTTGAGCACTGCTGAGAAGGGTCAGACTAAAGCATCATCAATTAACTATTACTTCCTTTGATAACCGTGATGGATATTTTTTCCCTTTGCCCACAACCCCGATAAAAAATCCTGTCGCATTTTCCCTCTCAACACAGACGGTGAACTTCTGAACAGAAATCCCACCCACTGATTTACGCTAGACAGATGAGATGGGGGCGAAATTTTCGAAGGCTGTGGGCCGTTTCTCTGGTCTTTTGAGGCATAAGGGAAATTTGCTCTCTGGTCTTTAGAGAGTTAAGTGGATATTTGTGAAGTTGAGCCCTAAATAGTTCTAAAATTTAGCCAGTACAGTATTAATTGATAAATCCATTTCGTTTTTTCTGTCGTGTGACTTTTTATAATTAGTAATCCTTAGAACAAAGTATTTGGAAATTTAATAAATACTTTTAAAAGATTTAAGTACTTAAGACTGAGAAACAAAAATTAAATTATATTAAATATTTACATGTTTATGAACAAAATTGATGCAAAACAGCATAGTTTAATAATAAAAGAATATTAAGCTTAAATTAATTCATTTTTTCAAGTCTGATAAATGGGCAGAGATTGTCCAGAAGAAATGGATAAGCACAGCAGCGGTAAATCAGCGCTATATTAACTACCGTATATGCCAGAACAATTTTCAAGAAGATGATTATATCTCGGCTCCTAAGTTTCAAATAAAAAAAACTTGAATGTTGTGCTATTTTTAATAAAGCTAGATTGCATGTGCAAAGTCAAAAGCATCACAAAATGTTCTGTGTTATTTTTATAATAGATAATAAAGCATTCTGTATAAATTTTATAACAATTAAATTGAAATATATTTACAGCATTATTTAATTTAATGGAATTTAAAGTAATGCAAGTTTGAATTTAATAAATATTTTTTGATTAATAATATATCTTTGATTTATATAGGTATATTTATAGATTGGGAATAAATGATAAACTCCATCATTCTTTCAACGATCTTTTAGTAATATCTTTGTAAAATATTACTATTGATTCATTCAAAGTTTGTGTTCTCATTGTTAACACAAACTTTGTTATATGGGCAAAGAATTTCTATATAAATCAGAAGAAGAAAATATAGTACAATTTGGTATTTTCATGCTCATTATAACATATCATCGTAATTTGTCAGATGATTTTTTACCAGCTAAAAACAGAAGTCAAAAAATATTTTTAATATGTTAAATTAATCGAGTTTTAAAATTAATAAATTTTGAGTCATTTCCAAACTTTTCTTTTCATTGCAATTATTATTAGTACTTTTTAAAAGTGTAAAATATGCGTATTGTGTGTATTATTGAAACCTAAAATGAGAATTGTATGTTCAGCACTTACTTTGTACTAGGAAGATTCTATCACGTTTCAAAAAAAATTGTTTGCAATGTGCGTTAATTTTTTTGATCATGTATGAATCATGTTATTGTATACTCTTGCAATATTTAATTGTTTTGGAATACTATTATGTATAAATAATATATAATTATTTATGATTTCCTGAATTTGTTTTAATGTTTTAATAAATTTACTTGTATATACAAAGAAAAGTGGGTGGTGGGGAAGTTACTTCAGTCTTATTGCTATAAGACATAATTTACTTATTTTTAAAGAAAATGAATTGTTTGAGCCTAAGATTATTCTATGCTTTATTAATTTTTATTTCAAACACTTTATAAATTCCTTTTCAGTCTTTTACTGGGTCGCCTTTGAATTACATTTATTTTAAAATTAGAAAAAAAAAAGTGAAAACAAACTAAGGCGTATGTTGTGGAGAGAGAATCATTGTATAAATAACTGGGATGAAGTCATTCGTTTCAGAATTACACGGATTTAATGAAATATGACATCATTAATAAATTATTCTTTGCTTATTGGAAAAAAAATGTCAAAATATTTGAAATAGTTCTTTCTAAAATTTAAAACGACAAAATATTACATTTTCGCTTACAATTGAAGAGAAAAATAAACCTATGCAGTGGTGTAATTTTCTTTTCTTTTTTTCTTTTCTTTTTTTTTTTTCTTTTTTCCAATTGAATTGTAAAAGATAATTAAAATTGAATTTTATTGATACAAGAAATAATGTCCTTATTTATGAAGAAAATTGAATTTGTTCGATTCCAAATTTCTTCTTTGTGTTATTATTTTTTATTTTAAAATAAGTGCTACATTTATTTTCAGTGTTTTACAGCCATCTTTGATTTGCTTTTAATTAAAATTAGTGGGGGGGGGGGGGAGGAAGGATGGGGTAAAATTTAACTGGTTTAACCCTAAGAATATTCTTTACTTTATTTATTTTTATTAAAACAAGTAATAAATTCATTGTAAATCTTTGACAGAGAGTCAAAAAAAAAGAAGGAAGAATTGGCGAAAGGTAAAAAAGTGATAAGTTCTTTTTCAATCTTTGACAGAATCATCTTTAATTACACTTAATTAAATTTAGGAAAACAAATTTCAAGGCGTGCAGAAATCGAATAATGGGATCAATAACAGGTGAAGTTATTCATTTCAGGAATTCAAAAGTGAAATATGCTTTACTTTTCATAAATCATTCTTATACATACAGGAAAAGGTATTGTTAAAGTATTTGAAGTTGATCTTTTAAAGATATAAAGCAGGGTCGGCGAACCTTTTTTCGTGCGCGTGCCAAATTTTCACAAACAATGTCTATGAAAAAAGTAACGTGCCAAACTAATAATTTTGCAATGTGCGATGTTTGTACAAAACACTAGTTAAAAATCAGTTACTTTCACGCATTAATGATTAATAATTTAAAAATATTAAAAATTAAAATGCGATTCCACTGTATTTTGGAATAAGCTATTAAACTAACGAAATTTCAATTCATAAATATGATTTATTTATGTAGTACAAAGTGTAACAAGAAAGAAAAATATATATATGTATTTTAGTCATTTTTGACTTTATTATTAATGCAACATCTGGTTATTAATAATTTTAATAATCCAAGTGCATTAAGCAATGTATCAATAAAATTTATTTATGAGAATTTTGCTGATGTTCAATGGAGCGTTCGGTGGAGATTTCTTTATAACTATAATACCCATTTGCCATCTTATTGCAGTGACTGTCTAAAAAAATTAGTCTGAAAAATGCAACTTTATAAATTCGTATAGAATGGCAAAATACATGTTAAAAATACTGCATAAGAAACATCACAGGAAAAGAAAATTCTTCTGATGTGTTAATCATGCAAAAATAGTTGCATTTTTTGTGATAGTCTGCCCGTGTGGAACAAAATTTTATTGATTATAATAGGGAAAAAAAAAAAAGAATTTGTTATTTTGTATAATGATTATAAAGTTTATTTTTTCGTGTGCCAGAGAAATTGTTTTACGTGTCAACTTTGGCACGCGTGCCATAGGTTCGCAAACCCTGATATAAAGATTCTAAAATATTATATTTCCACTTGCAATAAAAGAGAAAAAAAACAATTTCACAGTGGTGTATTTATTTTTTCAATTGAGTTGTTAATAATCAGTTTAACGCAACCTGAGAATTATGTTTCTTTTTCATGCACCATATTGTAATTGACGCAAAAGACTAAACTTTTGACCAATTAATGGTATTTTATAAGTATATCTTTTAAAAAATCCGCATAAAAGTTTTAATAATGTTAGAAATCATTTCAAAACATCACTTATATCAATTACTTAAATTCCTTTTAAATATGTGTGAAATTAGTATATTCCGATTATCTACTAATGTAGATTTGCTAATGCCGTGTTTTAAAAAACAAAAGATCATTTCCTTCATTTCAAAAGAAAAAAAACTAGCTTTCACATTTTCTTATTGTTTTATGATACATATTATTTGGCTGATAAAATTAAATAAATACCTGTCTTTTTAAATAATATTTCAGCTATTTAAACGTTCATATTTAAATTGCGTATCCGTATAAATATCTGATGTTTTCAAAATAGCTTCTGCTTAAAATAATAATGTCCGCGATTTAAAATTATAGAATAAAAACTGATGCTGAACTGAAAGAAAAAGGACCGGGGAAAAAAGAAAAGTAAATATCACGTGGTTGGTTTGCGCTACTCCACTGTAAAGTTGTCTATCGCGCATTACATAGTGAATTACCAAGTTCATTCCATGCATTTACATTACGCCAACGGCAGCTAATCTTCCTTACGGAGTATAGTTTCTTAGGCAACGTTGCCAGTGGGCTAATTTTTTTTAATTCAGATTTCTTGATTGGCACCACATTTCTGAAATGGTAAAATTCCCCTTGTTTTCGCCTTAATTAATATGTTATTAAATGTGAGAAATGCTCTTCAAAATAAGCTTATGAGGACGGGAACGTTAGAGACGAAGGCCTAGGGGACGCCTCGTTTAGAACCTTCCGTTCGCATACCTCCAACGTCCGCTGTCATTGCATTTTAGCGGTAATTTTCTTGTACGTTATGATTTCTCTTATGATTTGAATATTAAGTTGGATATTTATTTTAATAATTCTTAATCTGTCTGTTTCTATTTGTACTTAGTTTTATTATTATATGTAAGAAGTAGTTACAAACAGTTAACATGGAAGTTGGAAGAATTAACATTTCGGAACTGCTTACACTTATTTTACAAACATTATACGCGAGTAACATTCATAGGTAAATTGTAAGCAATATTGTGATTCTACATCCATTTGCGGAAAATAAAATGGTACTAGTTTTCCATCTATGGAGGATTTTATATTTCTTTTAGTTGCAAATTTTTAAACTTGGGAAAACAAATATTCAGTGATAAATTCAATGGAAGCCAAGGAGGAAACCCGCCGGGAAAGTGGAATTCTCCCTCGAAATCCATATTGTCATTCTAGGAACAGCAAAATTTCATTCAGAGAAAAACAACTCTGAATTGGATATTGCGCAAATGTATTTTAACCTTTATGTTAGGTCCTTCCTACAAATTATATTTTCATATTTTTCATATTGTGTGAACCCCTTTAAATATCCACGAGTCACCACTGAAAGGGTCAGTAATAGAATAGTGTAATAAAGGTGTTTTATTATATTCCAGATGCATGATTTTTTAAAAATTCTCCTAGAATCCAGAAAGAAGATAAAGTAATAGACATACATTTCGGCCCATAACTTGCCATTTACGAAAAATAAAGAACTTCCAAATGAAGAAGGAACTGAAATATAGAAATAACGCTATTATGAAAATTTATTTTATGCATAAAACTTGTGTTATTATTATTCGTGATATTCCGGATGCCCTATTGTACAGAAATTTCCTTTACTTTATTTTGCATTTGTGAAATTTCGAAATAATCGTTTTATATCTAAGAATTTTAAACACAAAAACTAGTCAGAATTTCTGTTGAAAAATTATCGTGGTTAAGAATTTGGTGAGTCAGATCTCAAACTCTCGCAAATATTAAACATACGGGCATGGAATGTTTTTTTCTTTCTTAATATCCCATCAGGAAATTGATATTTAAAAAATATATATGTGCTCATTTTTTAAAGATGTCTCGCTTTATTTTAGTTCTCGAAATATTTCTAAAATATATATTTAATTTGAATTGAATTTGTAAAATCATATTCACATCTCAATTGCTCTTAACTCATAAAATATTAAATTATGCATCTTATTAGAAAAATTTGAAAAAGAAAAATAGGGATATAATTTTTACAAAAAGCATGCACAGAGAAAATAATTGAAACTGAAATTTCTGAGGAATTATTTCAAAAATACGAATGCATTCTTTTCCCGTATGCTTAATAGCAGCAAGCGGAATTTGAGATCTTGCTGACCAACACCCTTAATAGTTCAATATCTGTTAAGCGATGGATAAATCGTCACCGCTCAAAAACTCGTTATTTACAATTTTCCTTTTTTTTTTTTCCTTTGTAAGGAAAAAAATCGTAACCAAGTTAGGCTCTCAAATCGAGTGATAGTTAAATATAAGTTTTCCAGATTCTGAACTAACTAAAGAATATTCACTGTTTAAAATTTATAAAATTTTATTGTTTTTAAAAAAAAAAAAACCTGCAGTTTTAATATTATTATGCACTTAGTTAATAAAAAGGACTTTTTTTGCATTGATTAATTAAATATGGACACATGTCAAGAAATACAGTATATATGTCAATGTACAGTATATGTAATCAATGTGTTTTAAATAAAAGTGGAAACCTTTTACCTATTTGCGTACATATAGATATACTAACTTTATTTTTTTTTAATTCACACGTTATCAAAGCCTGAGAGCTAATGTGCCCGCCGGTTCTGTATGTATGTATATTTGTATATTTCATAATATCAACAAAACAAACAAGCCTTTTTGCCAATAAATTGCAATTAACTCATATCGATTTTTTTTTCTAAACATAGATATTTACTTGATTCTTAATTATTAAGAAAATATATGCATATGTACATTGCAAACAAATTTCGATACATTTGGCCATTATATGCGTTGATCTGAAATATTCAAGCATACAGAAAAATTACAAAATTACATAAAAAAATAAGTATTGTAATTCTGGACAGTCATAGTATGAAAGTATACGATTGAAATAAAAATATATTTATATGTTTCATAATATAAAAAATTAGCAAGTCTTTTCGCTAATATCCGGCAATCAAATCATATCGATTTGTTTATCTTTTCTTTAAAAAAAAACTTGGATATTTACACATTTCTTAATTTAGAAAAATATAGATATGAGTACATTGTGAAAACTTTTCAGTAAATTTATATACTGTAGGTTCATGAAATACGGGAAGAAAAATAATAAATAAATATTTTTTCTTTCATGTTTCATACTTTTAAAGAACCAACAAGTCTCTTTTTTTTCTTTCACCAGTTTGTACTCCAAATTTGAAGATAATTCCCGAAAAGAAATTTCTGTGATTTTTTTAGTGGATCGTAAGTGCAATATGGAACACAGCACTGAGCCGGTTTTACTATAAAAAAAAAAAAAAAAAAAAAAAAAAAAAAATCAAAAATCGCAATTTTAGTTAAGCTATACCTAAGAAAACAAAAGCGTGGAAGGCAAAATATTTTTAAACTATACACTTTAGATGTATGCACAATTTAATATTTTTATTTTATTTCTTTATTTATTTTTTAATGATATTTAAAAATGTTGTTATAATTTAAACAAATCATAGTATTTATTTTTGTTTTCGGGATTTTTTTTTTTTTTTTTTTTTAGAAATTACGTTAAAAGATAATATTAATACTAAGAATTAAGAATCTTGGGTATAGTATTTGAATTTCTCACGCATGATAAGATATGTTTAAAATAATATGTTTATTTCTTAGATTTCATTCATTCACAAACTAAAAAGGTTTTGTGCCGTGTTCAAATGATATTTTGGCTTAAAAACTTTACCGAGTTAATAATGTGTCGAGTAGTATTGAGCATACTTGAAAAACACAACTATATCTTCCAACATATAAAAATCTATCAGGCTAAAGGCGGGTCTTGAATTCTTAGTTCTTCCTAAGTATTTTTTATTATAAAAATTTTTAAAGAAAAAATAAGTATTGTTTTGTAAAGTACATTATTTAGTAATCCTATATTCCATGTATAAAATTTATTTTTTATTAATTAATTTTCTCCATATGAATGTTAATCATAATATGTAACTGTATGATTTACATGTTATGATTTAAGTATAAATTAAAGCCAGGTGCTGGTTTGAATTTTAAATGTTTTAAAGTATGAAAAAATATTCGCTCATGATATTAAAAAAAGAAGAAGAAGAAGAAGAAGAAAAAGAAAAAAAAAAAACAATTCTACAACAGCCTACCATTTTAAACATGCATTTAAGATGACAGTAAAAAAACAAACTTGAAATTAATTTTGAAGTGATTTCTCAGACTTGTTTGCTCCTCCCTTATACACCCAACCGATAATAGACCGCCCACCCAATAACTTATGCCAATTCTACTTTGAAAAGTAAATTTCAAAAGCCTCAAAATACGAAAATAAAGTAACTGTTTTTGAGTGTGCGTAAATGATAAACAGGAAACATCCGAAACTAACAATATTTAGCTTCGTAAAATTATTTTGCATGAAAACTTTTGTTACTAATTGACATATAAAAGAAAATTTAGTAAACGATATCATATTCTGAAATCTAAATAGAAATTACATATCAACTTGTCAAAGTGTATCACTGAAGTGAACCTTCATATTAACTAGGGTCAGAACAGGATTTTTTTCACTTAGGGACCATTGTGTGAAAAGAAAATGTTATTTATGTTACAGGTTTTACATTTTTGTGAAAAATAACATTCGGCGATCGAAAATGAAATCCAATTACTCAAATTCGAATCAAGCATTTACTAATAATAACTTCTTTAAAGTTTTTCTGCTAAAGTTTTCCTCTCTATGGAGCTTTTTGTGTTTGCAAATTACAAATTTAAAAACTAACAAAATAAAAATGTCTAATAAACAGTATATTTTTGTTAAGGGAAATTTCGTGAAGGGATCTGTTTTATTACTGGATTTTTGTAAAGTTGAGCCCTAAATAGTCCTAAAATTTAGCCTGTAGAGTATTAATTGATAAATACATGTCGTTTCTGTTCTGTGGTTTTTATAATTACTAATCCTTAGAACAAAGTATCTAGAATTTCAATAAATACTTTTAAAAGTTTCAAGTACAAACTAAAACACTAAAAATTAAACTGTATTAAATATTTACATGTTTATAAAAAAAAATTGATACAAAGCAGCATAGTTTAATAATAATAATAATAATAATAAGCTTAAATTAATTCATTTTTTTTTCAGGTCTAACAAATGGGCAAAGATTGTCTAGAAGAAATGGATAAGCACAGAATCGGTAAATCAGCGCTACATTAACTACCATATATTTCAGAACCATTTTTATGATGATTATATCTCAGCCTCTAAGTTACAAACAAAACTTGAATGTTGTGTTATTTTTACCTGACTGCCAAGAAGGGTTATGTGTTTCACGCGTATCTGGGTATGTGGATTTCTTTATACCCTCGAAACATCCCAACAGCTGGATAGATTTTAATGAATGAGGTCTCTATCGATTCGTCTTAACCTACCGATGGTTATAGGCTAGGTTCTGTGTTTATAAATTCAAAATAGCGGCCGAAAAATACAAAATGGCGAGGAGTAGGATAACATTGGATAGGTCTTTCAAAATGAAAACGATGTTTCATTGACTATTTTACAGTCAGAAGCTCCGTTTAAATATTACACAACCTGGAAGTTGTGTAGGTAGGATCTCTAGTTTTACCGCAACTCTAATCTTCATAGGCATCTATTGGCCTCATTAAAACAGAGTTTATAGATAGGAACTAACAATTAAACACAACTTAAATGTCACAAACACAAGTAAATAATAATAAAAAAATAGGTAAGTAATATAAAAAATAGTTTCGCATTGATGAGAAATAATTAATTAGTTCTCTTTTTAGTCCGGGCAATAGGGAATTTTACCTACCAAAATTAATGGTAGTTCTGGAAATCGGCTTACTTTATGTTTTTTGGGTCGCTGAATCCGAATTTATAGCTTCCCGATAAAATTTATCCCGGCACCCCCCCCCCCTCCACACACACACACACACAAATTTGGTAAAAAGCCCCCCAAAAAAGTTTTTTATTAAAAAATCAAATTTTATTGTTTTAGGGGAAAAGTATCTAGAAATTCAGAAAATAGACAAAATTTGCAACAAATTATATGTATGACATTATGACTTAGGATGAAGGGGAAGGGGGGATCTGTCTCGGAACATATGCGCGGTGCTGCGTGGACTAAGTTTCTCAATTCTACTTAACCACTCACACGTTTACATTCGCCCTCCCATCTCCCCTACGAACTTTCCTTATAAGGTTTACTTTAAATTTTTTGGGTCGCTGAATCCGAATTTTTAACTTAACCCCAAAATCCCCCCCCCCTCGAAAACCCCCCAAAATAGTTGTTATTAACTTAAATTTCTGATTGTTTTAGGGGGAAAGCATTACGAAATTCTGAAACTAGACGAAATTTGCAACAAATAGGATACATGACATTATGACGTAGGATAAATGGGGAGAGAGGGGGCTGCCTCGGAGCATTTCCCGCGCGCTTTTCTCAAAAATCAAATTTTTTCAAAAAATCAATTTTTTGGGGGGTTGCCGGGTGAAATTTTGGTGAAAAGTTACAAATCCGGATTCAGCGACCCAAAAAACATAAAATGAGTCGAAATCCAGAACTAATATTAATTTTTCCAGATAAAATCCCCTATTTCCTGGACTTCATAACTTAGTGCACGTAGCGCCGTTGTGCATGTTCAGGGGCAGCCCTCCTCCTCCCCGTTCATCCTACGTCTTAATGTCATATATCCTGTTTGTTGCAAATTTTCTCTAGTTTCTGAATTTCGTAATGCTGTTCCCCTAAAACAATAAGAAATTTAAGTTAAAAACAACTATTTGGGGGGGGGGGAAGCTAAAAATTCGGATTCAGCGACCCAAAAAACTTAAAGTAAACCCTATAGAGAAACTTCGGAGGGGAGATGGGAGGGCGAATGTAAACGTGTGAGTGGTTAAGTGGAATTGCGCAACTTAGTTCACGCAGCACCGCGCATGTTCCGAGGCAGATCCCCCCTTCCACTCCATCCTAAGTCATAATGTCATATATCTAATTTGTTGCAAATTTTGTCTACTTTCTGAATTTCTAGATACTTTTTCTCTAAAACAATAAAATTTGATTTTTTTAATAAAAACCTTTTTTGGGGGGCATTTTGCCAAAATTTGGGGGGGGGGAAGGGTTGCCGGGGGAAATTTTGGTGGGAAGTTGAAAATTCGGACTCAGCGGCCCAAAAAACATATAGTAAGTATCCTTTTTCCAGAACTACCATGAATTTTGCTAGGTACAGTCCCTATACGGTCTCTATTGCCTGGACTATTTTACGCAGTCGCGTTTTTTGATTTTTTAAATTTAATTTTTTTAATAAAGTTAGATTGCGTGTGCATTGTCAAAAGCATCACAAAGTTTCCTGTGTTATTGTTATAATGGATAATAAAGCATGCTGAATAAATTTTATGACAATTAAATTGAAATATATTTACTGCATTATTTAATGTAATGGAATTTAAAGTAATGTAAGTTTTAATTTATTAAATATTTTTTGATTAATAATATAGCTTTGATTTCTATAGATATACTTATAGATTGGAATAAATGATCTACTTCATCATTCTTTCGACGATCTATTACTAATATCTTGGGAAAATATTAATATTGATTCACTCAAGGTTTGTATTCTCATTTTTAACACAAACTTTGTTATATGGGCAAAGAATTTCTATATAAATCAAAAGAAGAAAATCTTGTACAATTTGGTATTTTCATGCTCATTATAACATATCATCATAAATTGTCAGATAAATTTTTACCAGCTAAAAGAAAAGTCAATTTTTTTTTTTTTATTAAGTTAAATTAATCGAGTTTTAAAATTAATAAATTTTGTGTCATTTCCAACTCTTTATTTTAATTGCCATTATTATTATTGCTTTATAAAAGTGCAAACATATGCGAATTGTGTGTATTACTGAAACCTGAAAACGAGAATTATATGTTCAGCACTTTGTACGAGGAAGTTTTTGTCACATTTGAAAAAATTTGTTTGCAATGTGCATTAATTTTTTTGATCATGTTTGAATCACGTTATTGTATACTCTTGCAATATTTAATTGTTTTGGAATATTATGTATAAGTAATATATAATTATGATTTCCTGAATTCGTTTTAATGTTTTAATAAATTTACTTGTATACACAGAGAAAAGTGGGTGGTGGGGATGTTACTTCAGTCTTATTGCTATAAGACATAATTTACTTATTTTTAAAGAAAATGGAATTGTTTGAGCCTAAGATTATTCTATGCTTTATTAATTTTTATTTCAAACACTTTATAAATTCCTTTTCAGTCTTTTACTGGGTCGCCTTTGAATTACATTTATTTTAAAATTAGAAAAAAAAAAGTGAAAACAAACTAAGGCGTATGTTGTGGAGAGAGAATCATTGTATAAATAACTGGGATGAAGTCATTCGTTTCAGAATTACACGGATTTAATGAAATATGACACATTAATAAATTATTCTTTACTTACTGGAAAAAAAATTGTCAAAATATTTGAAATAGCTCTTTTAAAAATTTAAAACAGCAAAATATTACATTTTCGCTTGCACTTGAAGAGAAAAATAAACCTATGCAGTGGTTTTTTTTTTTTTTTTTTTTTTTTTTTTTGTCAATTGAATTGTAAAAGAAAATAAAAATTCAATTTTATTGATTCAAGAAATAATGTGTTTATCTATAAAGAAAATTAATTTTGTTCGATTCCAAATCTCTTCTATGTGTTATTAATTTTTATTTTAAAATAAGTGCTACATTTATTTTCAGTGTTTTACAGCCGTCTTCGATTTGTGTATAATTAAAATTAGGGGGGAGGGATTGAGGAAGGATGGGGTAAAATTTAACTTGTTTAACCCCAAGATTACTGTTTGCTTTATTTATTTTTGTTTAAAACAAGTAATAAATTCATTGTAAATCTTTGACAGAGAGTAAAAAAAAAAAAAAAAATCGTCTTCACACAAAAACTCGTTATTTACATCACCCCCCCCCCCCCCTTTTTTTTTCTTTCTAAAGAAAAAGTCCTAACCAAGTTGGGCTCTCAAATTGTGTGATAATTAAATATAAGTTTTCGAGATTCTCAACCAACTAAAAAATATTCACTTTTTAAAATTCATAAAATTTTATTGTTTTGAAGAAATACCTGCAGTTTTAATATACTTATATACTTATGCTTATATATGCTTTAATACACTTTGTTAATAAATTACCCTTTTTTTTGTATTGATTAATTAAATATGGTCTCAAGTCAAGAAATGTTAAATCTTTGGATTTTTCTTTGAAAGAAAAAAAAAGGGGTTTGATAAAGGAATGTTTACAACTGCTTTCCTTAAATGTAATATAGAAATGACATAGAAGATCCACAAATTAAGTTTTACTTCAATAATAGGGTATTAAAAATATGCTCTTTTACTGTTTCTATAATCGATGTGTTTTAAATAAAAGTAAAAACCTTTTACCTATTTGCGTGCATGTCAATACACTAACTTTAAAATTCTTGTTTTTTATACATATGTTTGAAACAGTATACCGAAAACTTTTTTTTAATGTTGTTATCTGAAACCAGATACGGAAATTATTTTCATAATTTCTGTACAAAAAACCGTTTTTCACATTCTGCTATCTTGTAGATATTGTTTGTGTGTGGATTGAGGGGGGCGGGGGGGGGGGTGCGTTATGGAAAGAAGATTTCTTTAAACAGTTCTCTGAAAAATAAAAGGTCAAACTGTTTCTTTTTGTGAAAAAGAATAGTTCCTTTCGAACTGAACTTCAATTGCATAATTATATAAGTGTATTTTTTTTTTTTTTTTGTAAAATCCTTCCTTTTTTTTTTAATAATCAAGAGGTAGTGGGTGGCGCTCAAAAACATATCTCTCGATAGATCCTAATTTTAAATATACATATATAACTCTATAGATTACTGTACATATATAACGTTATCACTTTAGGGGGGGAGGGGGGGTCTGTCACTGATATCGTAGGATATCTTTGAGGGGGGGGGGGAATTGTCTTTTACTGTCGTTAACATTTTTTATCCAACCAAAATTTTCCTTATTTGGTAACATTTTTTTTCCATTAATATTGTCTGTACCTTTTTTTTTTGGTCTGTTAATTACTTTTATGAAAATACAAAGTTATTCTGAAATATTGAATTTCCCAACGTTCGTCATTCCTTTTCTTCTGCCATATGCACATATAATTTGTTATTAAAAAACCAACTTTGAAATGATATTTCCCATGTTTCCTAGTAAAAAATAGGGAAGAATATTATCCACCTCTTTTGTTGATAAGATGTTGTGCTTACCCCTGTTCAGGGGGCAAGTGCAAGAAGACAATATTAGTGTTAAATGCATCATGTAACAAAAAGCTATTTCTTTTAAATAGTAAGTTATTTCTTCAAAGTGTTACTTGATATACAGCTATTTCATACATTATAGTGATAGTTTATAAACTTCTTTTCATTTAAATCAGTAAAGTATGCAGATAATAAATGCATAACCATACCTGTATATTATTACAAAAAAAAAAAAAAAAAAAAAAAAAAGGAAAGAATGTAAAAAAAAAAAAAAAAAAAAAAATTCTGTCACTCATAACGATGTTATTATGTGAGGGGTTCGAGGAACGAAAACATATGATATCGTAAGAGGGGGTGGGGGGGTCCAAAATTACCAAAATTGATAAAGCTATATATGTTCGGTCCGTTTAAAAATAAGTTTTCCTATAACCTACAGGATAAAGTGCGAAGGATTTTTTTCTAGCATGCTGTTAACTAGCTCTATCTGGAGTCAAGTATTGACAAACCCTGGGATAGAAGTTGTCACACGTCCAAAATTACCAAAAATTTATAAAGCTACATATGTACAGTCCATTTAAAAATAAGTTTACCTATAACCTACAGGATAAAGTGCGAGGAATTTTTTTCTAGCTATTATTAATAATTTTTCGTACTATTTTAGTGGTGTGAGTTTAAACTTAAAGTATACGTTATTTTCTTATTCATTTAACTTCAATAGAGGTATCTACCTCTACTACAGACACTGATGTGTACATTCACCATACTCTACTTGGTTTAATAATTGAAATGAATTATATCTTGCTTATATATGTCAGTTTTATTAGTGATGCTGCATATAATTCAATGGTGCTTTTTTATAGTATACCATATGGCTTACAATGACACACTTCGGCACACGATTGGTGACGTTTTCCTCTACGTTTTGTATCGACAATATGTAAAGGGTTGCGTCCGAAATGACCGATTTCTATCACTAAATTTTAATAGTATTTCTTGAGTTATTTAATGACAGAATTTCTGAGTTTTAATAAGGGGAAGTTTCTCTCTATTCTAAAAAGAAAAGTAACTACCGCTGTCACAGCCTCCGGTTTTGAATTTTTTGTGACCGGACGTCTTTCTTCGTTAATATTAAGCAACATATTGCATACAAAATTATGAAAATCGATGGAATTATAGAAAAACGTTTGATAAACACGCTGATGCAGACAGTTTTCAAATCGAAGAAATATTTAAAGAGATATTTAATGCTAAAGTTGGACAAAATCGTTCCATTAAAAAAGTGTTATAGGAGCAAAAACTATACATCGGAATTTAATCATTTTTAGATCATTTTATGCGTCAGAATTTCCCGGTGCGCAGACTGCACTCAGTTTATTAATTTGACTCATTTTTTGAGGTTTTATTTCTATTTTAAATTCAAATTTTCAGCATTTCGAGAGATATTTTTTTACTTATTTTAGAAAATTGTACTAATTTCACCTGTTGCCAACTGTATAAAAAGCGAAAACAATAATGTTTGCTTCAAATGAAAAATTTATTTTACACGTGACTATTATAAACAAAAAAATATAAAAAGCAGGAACTCATTGAAAATTATCATAAAAACCATATTACACGTGAATTTTAAAAGTGAAAGAATATTGTAAAATAATAAATTCAGTAACATGCGTTAGAAGTCTTAAATAGAAGAAATTACGTCACATTTACGTCACATTACACATTATGTAAAATGAACAAAAAATAATATTGCAAAACAGCTTAAATTTAAAAATTGCGCGAGACATTTATGTAATATTTTTAGATGATATTTTCAACTATTTGTGTTAGGATAGCGCAAATAATATTTCATTTTTAACAAAATTATTTTCAAGTGAGGAGAAAGAAAAGTTTAGTGAAAATTACGTCAGATTAAAAACGATACATTTAAAGTGTCATTTAAAAAAAAACTTTCTTTTCGCTCAGCTAAAAAATACCGGGAGGCAAAGACTCAGTTTATTTAATTCATTTTATATTAGCTTATTTTGAAATGTCAACTGATTTTATTTAATCACAGACGGAAACAGCCATTGTATCATTTAACAGCCGCTGATTTGCCTTTAAAATTCCCAAATGAAAGAGAAATGAATAGAAACACGTTTATAGGGAGATAGCCACTGTTTTTAAACTTATAATTCAATCTTTCGAAATATTTTTTAAGCCGATCAAATTAGCGTGCTTTTAGAGTCTGCGGTGTCTGAACGGGGGTTGACGAGCGTAGCTCGTAGGGGGCAGCGCCCCCTAGTACTATTAAAATTTAGTGGTGGAAATCAGCCATCTGTGGCTCGCGCTTGCATCCCTGCATACAGTACTCTGTAATACAGAAATTATTTTAATATAGTAATTATTTTAAAATGATATTATTTTAATATAGTAATAGATTATTGTAGTTATAGAAACTATTAAGAATTTTCCTAAACCGCTATTCATCGTCAGTAAAAAAAAAAAAAAAAAAAAAAAAAAATATCCTATTTCAAAGTTGATTACCTATCTGGGTAAAGTTTATGCATTTTCGGAGTATAACTTCAAAATATATTAATACTAGCAGATCTACCCGGCTTCGCTCGTGTCAATAATAAGGGTCCTCCCGGTTAAAATGCATTAACCCATTAACCGCCGAAACTATAACATAGAGTCAACTTTTTTGCAGAAAAATGTTTGCCACCACAAATTTTGAAAGAAAATCTTCGTTCTATTTATTGATGAAAGTTTCTCTTTTTAAATAAGGCAATTATTTTAATTTATAAATAGCGATAGCATCGTAGTAAATTTAAGCATGGACATTTATTTTCACTGTTGCGTGAACGCAACACCAGCGGGTAATGGGTTAAAATGAAATAATACGGCAATGACAATAACTGAGATTGGTGCATTCCCGTCCACGAATCGTTAAAAAAACCAATAAGAAATTTAAGTAAAATAGTCTTAATTACGTCTACTGCTAATTATACCATAATAATATATATTCTAAACAAATGTCAAAACATATATTAAAATACAATTATTTGCTTAAAATACGTCTTTTCAATTAAAAACGCATTTAAAATATAAAAACTTTACGTGTTTCGACTCTTTCATTGAGTCATCTTCAGAATATACAAAAATAACTTCATTTATAATGCCAATTGTGACAGTATACTGATGATGCCAACGAACTAACCAATAAATTGTGCCTTTAGTGAAATTTTTCTTAACTTATGAACATCATACAGTTTTGTTTTTCACTCTGTCGAATAGAAAAAAGTTCTTTCAAATTAAATTTATTTGAAAATTGTATCTCAATTTTTTCATTTGAATGGATTTTAAATTAATTTTCAATCATGGATATTTTTAAATCTGCATGCAGCCCAATTACGAAAGATATACCTGTTTGCTCTTAATGCAACATTATAAAGAAAATACATTGCTATGAGTAACTCTAGCATCACATTGTTGGTGGCAACAACCTAACCCAACCATACATTTAACTTTTACTGCAATTTGACCTTTAAACATCGCACATTTGATTGTTCCAACGTCTAATAGAATACAAAGAGTACTTTCAGTAATATTTGTTTGAAAAGCTTATCTCAATTTGCAGATTGTTTATACACTTTAAATTAATTTTAAATCACAGACATATTTTTAAATAAGCCTGCAACCCAATTAAGAAAAATATATCCGTTTGCTATTAATGCAATATTATGAAGAAAAGACATATCTATGAGTCCTAGCATCATATTGTTGGTGGCAACAACCTAACCGTACCATAAATTGCGCTTTTACTGCAATTTGATCTCTATATATATTTGTTATATGTTTTTTTTTTTTTTTTTTTTTTTTTTTTTTTCCGTGTGGGAATCTCATTCCGTTTGCTTATAACTTTGGTTGTTCTGAAATAATTTTAATTCAATTTGCACTATTAGTTTTTCAGTTAAGGTTATTGCGCGTAACTCGTTTGGTGCGTTGTTATACGCTTATTAGTCATAGAATTATAGAGGGAAATTCTTTAATCATGTCGAAACCGATTATGAAATATTAGTCTTTTTAAAAATTCTGAACAGATTTCATTGGAACTTGCATTGTTTTTTAGATAATTTTACACGGATGTTTAAAAAAATATTGCATATAGTTTTACGTCGCTTTGCTATAAAATTATGGAAGGAAGTTCAATAGTCAGGTGAGCCCGATTATAAAAGATTAGCCTTTACTAAAAGTTGTATTGGACGGATTTTGATGAAATTTGCACTACTACTTTGCATCCAAATTTCTGGAATACTTTTAGTATATAGCATTTTGTTGTACATGCTTAATTATAGAGTTAGCTGAAATGTTCTATAATTCGGCGAAACCAATTCTGAATGATTAACCTTTTTTAAAATTAGATAATTTTTGAGGAATTGTTTTAGTATATTGCATATCCATCAATAGTTCTTTCACCAAATCGTACTGTAAATGATCAACTAAAAAATTTAGTCCTTAACAGCCGAAATTTTGTCTTACACATTAGAAAATGTAATATCGCAGTGATGGTCGTATCGTTGTCAGCCATTCGGAAGGAAATTTGAGATAAAGATACATATTGCCTTAGAATGGAAGATCAATTTCACCGATATATTTCCTTTAATTCAAGATTTGCTCGGAGAAACCGATCACTGCAGCTGGCGAACTGTGCTATTCAGATAAATAAGTGATCGCTAAAACGAAACTGATCGCTAAAACGAAAATACCAAAAATACTTTTCCTTGTTGTTGTTGAGAAATCTAACAAATATACTAAAGGTTAAAAATATATTCGTGTTTCAAATTAAAAACGATTTTTATTTATGTTCTGTTAACAGACACTATATCAGGCATCTTTAACACATGTATACAAAGATTCACTACCCATAACTTTTAAATGGAAACTCATATTTCCATCCATAAAATACAAACCCGCAGCCGTTAAAATGAAGACAACATAAATTTCTAAATGCGTTCAACCGTAATTTCAGTCATGAAATTTTGTTTAAAAATCAAAAAGCTTACTCTAAAAAATAGTAGCTATGTTATAATTTCTATTATAAATCGTAGAAAAATCGTATTTTATATAACCATATTTAATATAAATCGTAGAATGTTAACACTACCTTTCAAGTATTAAAACATTTATCTAAATGATATAATTAAAGATACAGCATTGAAAAGAAATAGGAAATAAATTGTAGCAGCCGGTTTTTAGAGGCAGTTTGAAATCATATTGGCGAAATTGACATCATATATAGCAAACGATTCTTTTTATTATTATCTTTTTCCTGAATTGTTTTCTTGAAATTCAAACGCCTGTATTTAAATAGATTTTTTAACTTTAAAAACATTCAAATGAAGATACTACGTCATTTTAACACACGTTTAGTTAAAAATTTTACATATATATAGGGAAAATTTTCGTTTTCTTATTAGAATGATATCGATTTCAAAAATGAAAAAATATAGCGAGAAAATCTGAATTTTTATTGGCAAATAAAAACAAAATACACGCGTTATCCTTTTCCTTAAAATAAATGTGCCGTTTTTTAGTGTGTGGCAACAGGAAAGAAACGATTGAATTTGAAAATTTAAAAAGGGATATTTCTATAAAGTTAAATTATGGAATATCGTAGAGGAAAGGGGTAAATAGTGGCTTGATGATTTTTTAAAGTAGACAGCGATCTTTTCAACGTTCTAAAACGTATGTACATCAAGTTTCGTGCAAATCGGTCAAAAATTGAAGATTTGTATAAGGGAGATACATACAGAGAATGACTTTTATATATATATAGATTAAAAAAAAATAAAAAATTGAAAAGTTTTACGAGATTACGATGGAATAACATTCATAAAATATATTGCATGGTTACGGTTGAAATAAATGGCGCGATACCATACATTTTGGCTTGGTGTTGGTAGAACAAATAGGTACAACAGTTTTTTTAAAATTATTATTATTATTTAGCTTTAGTTTTTGAGGAGTTTGTAATTTTTTCCTAACGTGACATAGTTGTTTTAATTATTTAACCAAAATAATTGATTAAAAAATTATTCAATTTAAATTTCTTCCCTTGGTATAGTAATAGAATGAAGAGAATGAGTTTTTAGAACTTATCACTTGAAAATTTGAGATTTTGGCGCCAAAGATACTGCCAAATTAGAAAATTTGAAATATCTCATTAACTATTAGACTTAAAAAAAATGGTTGCTACCAATCCATTCAGCATACAATACACTAAAATATGTTACCAGTTGAAAAATAACTATAAGATCAGATTTTTAAGGAATTTTTTTTAAAGCCTTTCTATTTTTTACCCTCCTTAGGGGTGGAATTTAAGAAAACCCTTTCTTAGCGGCACTCTATGTCATAAGAAATATTTTTACCCCAAATTTCTAGATTTTAGGTTCAGTAGTTTGGGCTGTGCGTTGATTAATACAAAATCCAAACTTTCTTTTATACATATAGATTAAATATATAGGCTAAAAAAGAAAACACTGTTTCACCATCAGATTTAAATGTGCTACATAAAGTGTAGCAAATTGCTCTCTTCTTTATTTCTTAACATTTATACAAACCCAAATAAAACACATAATTTTTATGATAATAATAATAATCTCTCTATTCTAAAAAAAAGTAACTACCGCTGTCACCGCCGCCGCCGCCGCCGCCGGTTTTGATTTTTTTGTGACCGGAGACCTTTCTTCGTTAATATTAACAAAAATAATGCATACAAAAATATGAAAATCGGTGGTTTTATAGAGAAATGTTTGATAAACACGCTAATGCAGACAGTTTTCAAATCGAAGAATTATTTTAAGAGTTATTTAATGCTAAAGTTGGACAAAATCGTTCCACTAAAAAAGTTTTATAGCAGCAAAAACTAGACATGGCAGTGTAATCATTTTTAGATCATTTTATGCGTTAGAATTTGCCGGAGTGCAGATTGCATTAATTTTTTTATTTTGACTCATTTTTTCAGGTTTTATTTCTATTTTAAATTCAAATTTTCAGCATTTCTAGAGATATTTTTTACAGATTTCAGAAAATTGTACTAATTTAAACTGTTGCCAACTGTATAAAAAGCGCAAGCAATAATGTTTGCTTCAAATTAAAAATTTATTTACTCGTGACTATTATAAACAGGAAATAAACTTTCAAATTAGAATTAAATAATTACGTATAAAAAGCAGGAACTTATTAAAAATTACGTCATAAAAAGTATACACGTGAATTTTAAAAGAGAAAGGATATTGTAAAATAATAAATTCATTAACATGCGTTAGAAGTCTTAGGATAAATTACGTCATATTTACGTCACTTACATAAAATGAACACAAAATAATATTGCAAAAAGTTTCAATTTAGAAATTGCGCTAGACATTTATTTCATATTTTGAGAATTAATTTAAAATGTCTCATTTAAAAGAACTTTCTTTTCGCTTTGTTAAAAAATACCAGGAGACAAAGACTCTCTTTACTTAATTCCTTTTATATTAGCTTATTTTGAAATGTTGTTACACGTGTATACGTCATCAAGTTATTTTTATTTCGACGTTTTATTTGTGTTTTTATTAATATTGTACGAATTTATTTGTTCTTTCGTTATTTAAAATAAAAATTATATCAATTTGTATAATTTGGCGAGTGGTTTGGCGATTTATATAATTTGGCGAAATTGGTCGACAGGATAATCAAGTAGTGCCGCAGCGGATTTGGCGTTAAAATTCCCCAATCAAAGAGAAATGAATAGAAATTCGTTTATAGGGAGATCGCCACTGTTTTTTAAATTATAATTCAATCTTTCAAAATCTTTTTAAAGCCGATCAAATTAGCGTGCATTTAGAGTCTGCGGTGTCTGGACGGGGGTTGGCGAGCGTAGCTCGTAGGGGGCCGAGCCCCCTAGTAATAAAAAAAAAAAATAAATAAAAACACAGAAGTATGCGTATACTTAATTTAACTGTTATAATCTCTTTTGTTTCACTTAATTATTTATTAATTTATTTGTTGTTGATCGTGAAGACCAATTCTGAAATAATTTAGAAGACAGAGAATTAAAATTTTACATCTCTAAGAGCAGGGTTCGCACAATATTACTACTAAATTTTAACAGTATTTTTCACTTATTTTGCTGCAGAAAAATATTGTAAAATCGGTGAATAAAGGCGGTGATTGTGAATTCTGTTTCTTAAAAATTAAATGTACTTTTTCTTATCATTAATAGTGGTGTCAGAATCCTTGGAAATTCCAACGAGTGTGCGAACCTTGTTAAGAGGGTATTAAAATTATGGTATTTTATTGATTTTAGAAACTATTTGTTTTTGATAAAACAAGGAGTCTCTTTATACTTGATTTCATATGTATATGTATATAGTCATTTCAATTCATTTTTATTGCAGATAGCATTAAAACTGAAGTTCTTTATATATAATTTTGATAAAGTATAACAAATGGATATTTTTACGATTTCTTATTACAAATTAGATACGGAAACTATTGTCCCTCCATTCCTATCCCGAGACAAAGGGGCGGGGCGCAAAAAAATATTTCAGGATCTAAATATTGTAAATCGTTTCAAGAGAACATGGAATGGAACAACTGGCGAATTCTCCCGGAGTCCCCATCATGTTTCTTTGTTGGTCATTTATAACCACTTTATGGTTAATTTTTGAAACTTTAGAGATTAAACATAAACAAAAACAAAACGTCAATAAACATACATAACAACAAAAATGAATAACAAAAAAAAAATCCAAATAAAGAAAGTAAAAATCGGCGATGATCAAGGCAGACTCCGGGCGAATACGCAAGCAGTACAGTTGAAATCTGTGCAGAGGCTGAGCATGTGAGTTACAGAATACAATCAACAGGTCAAACTGCAATGTTAATATGTTCCGCGTGGGGATGGGGGAGAATAACTTTAATACATGGAGCATTTGCTGACATTTAACTGCTACTATACTGTAACAATATCCACCGACATTTGTGAGATAGAGATTATTAGAACAAAAAAATTTTAAAAGCATCTCATGCTCATGCAGATATCGAAAGGTTTCCTTTCCAAGTGTTCAAAAGCTTTTACATTTTTATATTATGCAATATTGCTCTGTTAAGAAGCAACATTTGCTATAAAGAAGTAACATTTTACCGATATTTGCAATTGGCATTAGAAATTATAAATAAAAATTTATCTTACATTAATTCTGAGTTGAATGTTATATATAAGTTGTATATTAATTTTAGTACTTTTACAATTATTAAAGTCTAAGGTATATTACAATACTCAGTTTTGTAATCGACTAGTCAAAATTCCCAGTATTATCCTAATAATATTATAATTGTGAGAGTGTGTTTAAATAAATGAAAGGACCCGGCGTCAAAATTGTTGAATTAAAACTCTTCCAACTTTGCATAAAAGTTCATGACAAACATGTTTATTATATGCATCTAGTACAAAACATACATCTACAAAACAGTATAACGTGTAAACATTTACACGTATCTGCTACAAAAGATTACATCGAAAAGGAGAATATTATTTGAAAACATTTTCATGTATCGACTTCAAAACATTGCATCGACAATTTAATATTATATGTAAACATATAAATTTAATAAAGTAGCATGCTTGAAACTTGAACACACGTGTATTTTATGAAAAATATAAATTTTTCTAATTATTATTATTGTTTTGAAACCAAATTAATCGCAAATTATTATCTATTTGGAAATTTTACTTTTGAAGATTCCATAATTTCAATTAGGTGCGATTTAAAATTCATAAAATTTCACAATAATATTTCAATCACTTACACATGGCTGAGATGCGTAAACTACTGGAAACGAAGAAACTTTTTCATCCAATTAAAACATACGTTTATTAATAAAATATTTATGTGCAAGCTATAACTCTAGAACTAATCATTAAGATAAAAAAATAAAAAAATAAATAAAAAAATCAAACATATATCAGTTATGAAAAATTAACTAAAACGTTGTACATTTGAAGTAACAACGAAATAATGCACATTAATATATTCGCGTCCACTATTTTTTGTCCTATTCACTTTTGACCACGCCTAATGCCGCTATTCTTGCATGTTGCATATTACTATTTAATACAAAGACCTTCTGTGTTCATGTTTACATTATAAATGGTTATATACATAAAAATGATATTGTTTCTAATCGTTATATATGTACAGTCGAGGAAAAAAAACGCAAACATCCCTACTAATTCCTCAACTAATTATTGTAGAAGGAAGTTACTGGTACCGACCGATAGGAAATAAAGCCTACTTTTAAATCATTTATATAAAATTTGCTTAAGGGCCATCTACATATTAAAACAAATCCAAACTTATTTCTTTCAAAGACAATACACAATTTTAACAAGATATTTCAAATCTTCGGTTGAAACTATGCCTAGACAATAAGTTTCAAGTTATCTGAATGATAAGTTTTTGGATTATAAACATTCAAAATTTAGTGCTCCTAATGTTAAATTACATTTTCATATTTTCATTAATATCTCCTGACATTATACTCCTAATGTGCTAATTATTTGTGTAGCAATAATACTAAAATACCCAAACATAAATACGTTGAAATTGCAATTTTTATAATTTTATGATATGAATTATGAATTATAAAATTAATATTCGAAAAAAGTATGAATTGCAACCTACAATTTTTTTGATGGATCCTAATTAATATTAAGTTATTTATACCAAATTAATATTACCAATTTATTAAGTCCTGCTTTATGGAAATCCAGAATTTCAGATTTTTCTTCCAAGTAGTTTTCAAATTATGCTTAAAAAACGACAAAATGATGGTTTAAGGGGTCGTCTACAATAGAAGTGACTAGATATTTTAAAATATCTTAGGCTATGCTGTAATCTAGCAGTCTTCAATGACTGCTGAGTGGCGCTTAAAATGCCTTGATGAAGAAGTGAGCTCACTCGGTCAACAATCGATTACCGAACATCAATTTGGATACAGCCCCTAAAATACTATTGTATTAAAACAATTAATTTGTCAGAAACTTATCGTATGAAATGCTTAAAAATTTGATTGTCGGCTAATTGAAGGGTGTAGGGTTCATTTATGGTGTCAAAATTATGTGCTGCTTTTGAAAAAAACCAAAGTAATTTTGGTTTTTATTTTGGAAATTTTTTCGAAAAAATGTCAAAATTTTTCCATTTTTATTCTTTTATATTCAGATATATAAAGTTCGATGCACAGTTTTATTTATCTATATAAACCAAACTTTTATAAAATATTTTGGGGATTTTCATTGATATGGAACGCACAGGGGGCATTTCGAAGATTTCTGACACGACGCATAAAATTCCATTTTTTTCTCAAAAAAAAAAAAAAAATATATATATATATTTTATAAATGCATGCCATAATGCATATAATGTACCCTTGAGTAATATTTAAAGTAAAATTTACAAAAAAAAAAAAAAAAAAAAAAAAATGAAAATTTGAAAAAATTTTAAATTTTTAAAAAACATTTCAAAATTTTCAAAATTTTTTTTAACCTTTATATTCAGATATATAAAATTCGATGCACAGTTTTATTTATATATATAAGCCAAACTTAAAAAAAAATATTGGGGATTTTCTTTGATATGGAACGCACAGGGGGCATTTCGAAGATTCCTAAGACAACGCGTAAAATTCCATTTCTTTCTAAAAAATAATTTATTTATTTATTTTTTGTGATAAATGCCTATAATGTAAACTTTTGTAATATTTAAAGTGAAATAAAAAAATAAAAAAATTGATTTTTGAGGTCCCTCGTCTCTTTAATTAAACAAGACCAAGCAAACTTTTCGAAAATAACAGTGACCAACAAGCATAACAGTGATTAGCTGTGTGATATACACTACAAAAATCCATGGAATTAGCCCCAAGCTTTTCAATTTTAAAATTTCTTTCTAAATAATTGATTTTTTTTTTGTGTATGTGTGAAGGAAAAATACATATTATGAGCAACATTGCAAGTTGTCTCGTAGGTTCATCTTTATTAAAAACACAATAAAAATATTTTTATATAATTTTAGAAAAGGAATAATTTAAAATAAAAACATTAAGTACATTAATAAATAATAAAAGAAAATAAGTTATTTTTTCATTGCTGACAATTGGCATTATTATTTTTATTTGATTGAGTTAAACACCCGCCTTATGTATTTTATCGCAATGATAGTCAGAAAACAAAGTATGTTGAGTTTAAAAACAGCTTTTTGACTTTAATCCATCATTCTTAAATTGCTTCACATTTTATGAAAAAATGTATTTTTAAACAAATTTTCTATACTTTTGTATCTGTATAATGAAAATTTTGATTTTCGTGATTTCTTGAAACATTGTTGAAAATAAAAAAAAGAGAAAAGTTTCCTTTGTTACCTTCCTACACCACATTGAAAGCTATCAAATTATTTATTACGTTGTAGCACTATAAGAGACGCGATAGTAGCTATACCAAGTAATATTAATTATTCGCTTTTCGATCTTTAACAAGCAATGAAAATTTCGTTATTTTTTCAGCAACAGTTGCAAAGAAACAGATTTTCACGTTGACGAAATGTGACTGTTTTAAGCCATTGGATAGAACAGTTCGAAGAAGAGTGCAGAAATGGCCCATCTATTGCTGTTAACTAGTCCCATCTGGATTCGAGTATTGACATATCTGCAGCCGGAAGTTGTTACATGTCATATCTAATTAATTATCACTAAATCTGCTGCCTGAACTCATCAGCGGCAGATTTGTATTTATTTCTCCATCACGAAATCCGAATTCATAGATAAAAATTTCTGTTTTCATTATTTATATGTTTTCACACTATTTTAGTGGTGTGAGTTTTAACTTAAAGTGTATATTATTTTCATATTCATTTAACTTCAGTATAGATATCTTCCTCCACTACAGCCACTGGTGTATGTACATTCATCATACTAAACTTGGTTTAATAAATGAAATGAATTATATTTTGCTTATATATATCAGTTTTTTTTAGTAATTCAGTATATAATGCAATAGGGCTTCATTAGATACCAGATGACTTATAATGAGACATTTCGGCACACGGTTGGAGACGTTTTCCTCTGCATTTTGCATGTATAAATATAAATAATTATTTCGAAATTCTATGAAAAGTTATTGCATCCAATGCGGCTTCAAGCACCACACAAAATATGCAACGTATAACATTTTTTAATAATTAATTCAATGACGTAAATATTAAAATTCATAACGCATGTTTATCCCAAATGATCGAAATTATTAACAATACATTTTAAACATTTTTAATTTAATGCAGTTCCATAATAAATAATTTTAAAATATGAGAACAAGAACTTTAACTATTCAAGCTTATCGTCCAGGCCACATTCCCCTCATAGGCGCAAAGAGCGAATTGTTCCACCCCAATTTTAAAAGGAACTTTTCCCCCAGGTTTCGAAAGGCATGCCGCACTTGAATTGAATATTAAAATAAACTTAGCATATAAATAATTAAATGCTTCCAAACTAAACAAGTCAATAAAATAATGACGGTGTAAAATCTTCACAACATATCAGAACGCCTTCAATAGTTCGATAAAACCACCAGAATATTTTCATTTCATTATAATCTTAAATAATAAATTTCAAAACAGGAAATGCAGCCACCTATACTGTTAAGCTCCGGTATCTTGGCATTTCACGCGCGGAGATTCGGACGATTCTATTCTGGATAATCGGCAAAAGGTTGTAACGTACTGGAGAGAATGGCATCCATAATTGGCGCGTTAGACGAAAATAGTGACAACCATAAGCGGATTCTTTTATTTATTTTTATATATTTTTTATAAATGTAATGTTTAACTGTGGTCGTTTCTAATAGCAATAATTTTATTAATAAGTATGATATTTAAAAACTTAAACGATGCTTCTGATAATAAAAATGATGATACTAATTATCGGAATAAACTGTAAAAGCACCTAGACATATTTTCAACAATGGCAATTCTTTATATATAAGAATTAATGCGGATCATTTCATAATATTTTAGACATAAATTTATTAATGATTTTATAATTAAAAAGATGCTTCTGAATTTTTAAAAAATGCCTACATTATGTTAAGATGTTTTCATTGTGTATATAGTTCTCTTTTTTTTTTTTTTCTAACTAAATTTAAAATGTTAGACATTTATATAAATTAATAGCTATTACACGTGACTTTAATTTTAAAGAAGAATAAATGCATTAATTAAGGGAAAAATTCTCTTACGATAATTAAACACATGTACAATTAACCAACTCTTTATCTCATTTTAAAGTAGATAAAATTTGTTATGCTCCCAGTTTGCATATTTTTATTTTTATATATAGGATCATATAAATGCCTTTCAAGAGCTCGAAATTTCATACACTTTCCCTAAGATTAATTAGAGAATGAATTCATTTCCTTCTAATTTTATTTTATTATCTCTATTTATTCTATTTTACATTTATTCCATTTATGCATATTGAGATATTTTTAACTATAGATTTCGATATTTAAAAAATATATATATATATAAGTATCAGAAACGGATAACTGATTGATTCTGATATTTTTTATTGGCTTTTCCATAGTACCTTTAAAAAAATAGGGAGGAGGGGGGGGGGGAGGAGATTTTATGTTTAATTAATTGCATTGGCTTTTTGAATTATTTGTTTATTTAATCAATCGATGGTGCATTGATAGGAATAACTTGAGCGTCTATCAGATTTTACGACTAGTGCTGAGTGACCATCTGAACTACACTTGATGTGACTCTGCATGGTTGCAGTGTTAAATTAAGTTATTATAAAACCTTATATTATATTTTAAGAATGTACACTAGGGCTGTTAATGTTAAACCTATGAGAGCATTCACTTCAAATGTATCACTTATATTTTTAAATGATTTCTTTTTCCTTTTCTTTTTTTTTTTTTTTTTTTTTTTGTAGAATTGCTGAGGTTGATCTCTAACAGGGCTAGTTTTTACTTTTTCGATTTAGGGTGCTTTTTTAAAATAATGAATACACTTTCAATTTCAGAACCGACTCCGAAAGTGAAAGTAACTTTATGTATTATAAAAGAAATCTAAAAATCTTTATACTAAAACTTTATGAAAATCGAAGAGTAACCCGTTTATAGATCGACCTCAGCTATTCTAGGGAAAAATCATTTAAAAATGTTAAAATGCAAGCGAGAAATTGTAAAAGAATGTTCCTTTCCTCCTCAAAAAATTGCAATACTTTTAAAATCCCATTTCGCTCCTTGGAATGAATAATTTTCTTTTCCGTGGCATTTTGTTAAGGCGAATATAGTTGACAAAGACCGATAATAATAATTTAAAAGATAAAGAGCAAGATCAACCTCAAATAAAGCTACGATCTGAAATAGTAAAATGGAACAAGGCCATGGAACAAGGAATATACATTTTACAGTTATTTCCAACTTCTTAGAAATCACAGATAAAAGAGTAAACTTGTACTGGTGGTGAAAATCCCTATTTCCGGGACTTGGCGGATTGTCCATCCGCCAATTACGCACTTGTACTTGGCAACCTTTGACCATGAAACCGCTGGTCAGAAATAGATTCTCCCAAGGTCATCTGCCGAGATACCAGAGCTTAACAGTACTGTAGCTACTATCTGTTCATCTCTACACGCTGTAAAAACAAACTTTAATGAAGAAATATTCTTTCACAAATTTCCAGAAGTTAGCATTCATGAATAATTTATGCCTTGAATTCATTACCCCTACAATTGCTTCTTTAAGTATTTTTAAATAATATTTTTAATCTTCTACACATATTTGTTATTAATAAAAAGCAAATGTAAATTTAAAAGCGAATGAAGCGTAAAAAAATGTCATATTTAATTGTGTTATTGTGTGTGTAATTGTGTTAAAAATGTCATATTTCTTTTGTCAGATAAATGTAATAAATGTAACCATTGAAATTGTCTAAGTAAATGTAACTATTAAAATTGTCTAAATAAATGTAAGTATTGAAATTATAAAAATAAATATCCCAAACTGTCTAAAACTTACTAAGGATTTTAATTCTTCCCCCCCCCCCCCCTCATTAAATCATGACTAGAAATTTGAAAACATTTTAAAAACTTATATTAATAATAATGTTACGATTTTTTTATAACTCTCTGATATATAAATAAAAACTTTATTACACATTAGTAATAATTGTTATTTTTTTTTCTTATTTCTCACATTTGGCTTTTATTTTCAAAATTTCCTGATTCTTTTGTTAACAAAACTTACCAGATTCTTTCACCTAAAACTTATTAATGATTTTAATCCCCCCCCCCCCCCCCCCACACACACACACATTAAGTCATGATTAGAAATTTGAAAACGTTTTAAAGGCTTCTATTAATAATATTGTTAGGATTATTTTTATAACTCTCTGAAATATAAATAAAAACTTCAGTACACATTTGTAATAATGGAGGGAGACACAAGACATCTACTGATAAACAAATGGCAGAGTTTCTCTATTCCAATTAAAGAAAATTCAGAGAAAAATAGTTTTTGATGAAAGTTTGGCATTAGGCTAGAAATACTTAAATTTTTTAGAGCAACTAAGTTTTGTATTCAGCAAGAACATATGACTGTTTGTAGACTAAGATAAAATTCAATAACAAAAACCAAATGTCTTAACTCCTTAATTCTCGCTCCCGTGATATTCACGGGCTATGTCTGTTATTCAGATTTTTCAATTCCCACCAGTTTTATAAAATAGTATAATTGGCTTTATTTTGGTATCATTTTACCTGTCATTAAATAAGGTGAACATTTCTTTCTCAAAAAACTGGTGCCAATGAGCAATTTGAATTTTTAAACCGTAATTTAATTCAAGCGTTAAGGCGTTAAAAAAGACCATTGTTGCCATGTTTAAAAATAAAGGATTATTTAAAAAAAAAAATAGTTTTTACTTTACTCATATGTTAAGTATGTAGTTTATTTATTAGATTTAATAATCTAAATTGTATAAAATATGAATTATAAAAATGTAAAAAGAGATTGAATAGACATGACCTTTAATCCGCCCAACACTTGGAACCAAGCTGTGCGAAATAGTGGTCTTCTTCTACTATACATATTTTTTCATAAATGTGTTTCGTTTTTAAAATGTGTTATTTTCATCTATCACTGCGGAACACGCGAGAAAAACTTTTATTCTCACACATGTGTTGTGTATGTATATATTTTTATATCTCATTTTCCGTCATTTTTGACGGGCTATCTTTCTCGTTCATAATAAAAGAGAAAAACAATTGACGCTGTACTTGAACCCTGATCAGCAAAATAAATACATAAATGAATAATAAAAACAAACAAATAAACAAAAAATATGTTGCCTGCCTGTAAAAGAAATATGTGAAATATTTTTTTGAAAAAGCATTCCTAAATCTAAAAATGGTATTGAAGTTTTCCTAGCGCGCACAGAGAAACCGTGTTGTAATGGATTATTAGGTTAATTTGTAATGCTAGATAAATTTGAAAATGTGAAAAAGGTATTTTTTTTTTAAATCTTAGATAAGAAATGGATAAAATATATCATGAAAATATATTTTGCTGGGAATTGCATTGTGCATTCTTCTTTTCTAACTTCCCCATTTTATGTCCAGCAGAAAACACTAACATTATCTCATTCCCATGCCAAAAAAGAAGATTAAAATGTATTGAGTGGGTCCGAAGTACAAAAAAATTGTGCCTATATTTGCGGATAGTGCTCGTAGCGCCATCTATTGTTTGTAGTTCGGACTAAATTCAAGAATCACACAAAAAAAATTCTTGACATCATACATAACCCTTCTGCAAGATTTTTTTAAATATTGGTCACCGTTTGCAAGTTATAGAATTCTTAAATCAATCAGTCCTTTTTAGGACATTTGGTATATATATGCATGTGTGTTTGTTAAAAATGTGTTTCTATATACGCATAATTAATTGATAATTATTTATACATATATATATTTATATATATATAAATATATATATATTTATACATGTATGTATTAATTACTTAAAATTATATTAGACAGTTTCGTTTTCATTTTCAACTGAAACTACGAAGATTGCCGAAATTCAGTTTCGGTTTCAGTCTTGAAAACCTGTTTCAGTCGAACACTAGTTAGTATTAAGAAGACTGTTTCAGACCTTTTTGGCTCATAACAGTTTGTTCTATATTTTTAAGGTTGCAATTGGATCGGCCATTTCAATAAGTCACAGAAATACAACTTTTCAGCAATAAAAACAGAAACTGTATTATTCACAAGCATACGAATTTTTAAGGATTTTCCGGTGATGTTTATAGAGTTTGGACTTCAAAGTTTGTAAGTAATGAATAATTTGTATAATTTATGATTAAAAAAAGAAGACGAACAATAAAATAGTTCCCGACTTATATTTGTAAAAAAACTTGACTTATGTGTTTTTGAAACGACCGACTCAATTGGTTATTACGGAAACAAAATTATAAAAAATGTATTTAATGAACAGATCATTTTAGTATGCGATTTGTTTATCTTTTTTGAAATAAATGCGTGGATTTTTGGCTCCTATAACGTTACTGCATGACTGGGACCCATTAAAAAAAAAAAAAAAAAAAAAAAAAAAAGAGAGAGAGAACAGTACCTAGATAAAATTGCTGTGACAGATGAAGCTATTTCGCCACAAATATTTTGTGGAGAATTAAACCAAAATTTTTCCGCTGCTTTTTATATCAGCGGTAGTTATTAATTTTTTGTGTAGAGTAAAAATGAGGTTTTGGTATGGATGATTCGAATTTAGTTTTGAGTCTGATGGTGAATATATAAATAAAGTTTTCTTTTAGTTCATGCTTAAATGGGTATCTCCTATATTTTATAAGACATCTCAGCCCCGGGATTAGCATGCTGCTAACAAAATGAGGAGCTTGGGCTGATGTTAGCGGGTTTCTATGCCATCTCGCACTGAGTACAACTTTTCTGAAATCTCGAACGCTATGGCGCATGTTTTGTGACATAACGATAGTAGGGCTGCAGCGAGGGAAAGAGAGCGGTAAAGCTAACAGCATTTTCTTTAAAACAGTAGTGGTGTGCAAAAAGACGAAGAACTCTGGAAAAGCAATGCACTTCTACTGTGACGTCATTATCTCTAGTGCCATAGCTTTACTGAAGATAGTCGTAACCACAGAATAAATATCTCATACAGATATGACACTTCCATAAGCTCAATGGTAACCGAATCGCAACTTCAGAGCCTCTAGTGACAACAGTCGCAAACGTTTCGGGAGGGTCGCAACAGGTAGTTGTTACTTGTCTTATTTATATGTTATCTATCTTTTATTGATGCGTCGCTAGCCGGTTCTGTATTTGTTTACGTTTTAAAACGCAAGACATGTTTTATTTTATCAAGAAGATACTAGGAAATAAGCAAATAACCTCAGAAAATATGCACTTACACGTTTTTTCTTAAAGATTTAGCCATTTTTTATAATCATTTAAACAGAGAAATTTTCAGATAATTAAATGGTTTCAAACAATCAAACTTTCCCACAGGTAAACGTGACAGTGACAGTTTATGCTTATAAAAGTGCGCGCTCGCGCATTTTGTTCCCACCTGAGCTCAGTATTGACACTAGAATCACGCCGTTACGGGTTTTTGCTCCTCTGTCATATCTGTGAAATATTTAATCTGTGGTCGTAACTGGAGGAATGGCTTTACAAGCATTTAACGGTTTTTGTTGTACGAGATCAGTAACATTCGGACCATTTTTTCTTTAACTCTTTATGCCCCGAATTATGAATGAAAAAATTGCTCCGTCTCAATAATTACATTCGTTAATGTGTGGCGATATCCAAAACGACATGTAGGGTAATTCCGGGATTTATGCCGCACATTTTTTTGAATTTGTGTATAACGTCCCATGGTGGACATAAAATAAAAAAAATCATGCTATGCTATTTAATGTTAACCCCCTGTCTACCAGAAGGGTCCAATGGACCCGATATGTACATTCAAAATATCTATTCAAACCAGAAATTTCTTCAAAACAAACTAAATGTATAAACCAGACAATAATAAGTTAAATAAACAAGTTAAATAGTTTTAAGTAAAAATTTTGGTGCAGAATGTTTTTATTAAACTTGAGTAAAATTTCCGGTAGTTCTAGGGTTAAATATACAACGCGTGTACTGCGACAGAAAAATTCAAAACAAATTATTAATATTTTTAACAATTTTTTTCTAAAGCATTACACTGCGGCGCGTCACCCGTATATTCAGGCTGAGACGCCGCGCTTGTGCGGTAGTTATGCCGCGCTTGTAATAAGAACAGAATGAAATTATAAATAAAAATATTTTAAAATATAGTCATATCTGGACTATAATTAACGATGTAATAACAAAATGAAACTAAATGAGTACAATGAAACGTATTAGTAGATTGAAATTAATAATTGTTGCCTACTTTCACTATTAAAATTATCGACTTATTTTTTTTACATTAAATTTTAACTGTTATTTCAGCAACAACGTAACATCAATGTATTAGAAAGAGAAAAGAAAAAAAGGAAAATTGTGTTTACATAATTTATTTGTTAACCCTTTCAGGACCGGTGGCATTTACAAAAATTTTATTCGGTTAGTACCACTTTTTAAAAAGAAGTTACATTTACTTAAATAATCATGAAAATGCTCTAATTAAACAAAGCAAATATTACTTTTCTTTTTTACTGGTGCCAGAAACAAATTTTGTAAGCTCTTTATGAAGGTGCTTATATCCACCTGTTGTACGGAATGGGTTATGAGACCTGTTTTTTCGACTACAATCTACAGAAAAAGTACAGTCTTTATGTAACTACATTTAAACACATGATGCAACAAAGCCAATTACACTTCCTCTTTTTTGGAGTAGTTTGCAAAGAACGTCTGCGTTGAACGTAATCCAATTTTTCAATATTATCATCTTGACTTTTATCTTTCTTGTCCTTCTTACTTTTTATTTTCCCCTTTTTCTCCTTTGCTTTTAGTAAACTTGATAACATGCCTAACATGGTTAGTCTGTGCAAAAAGAAAAGGAAAAGTTCATAACACTTAATCATTCCGTACAAAAGAAACTGCGGCATGTATACCGAAAAAGCAGTGCGGCATGTATCCCATTTTGCATGGTGCAGAAGGCGGCCATCACAGTTACCTGACATCGTTTAGGGGGATGGCGTAATCATACACACAGTACTCTATACAAACGCTAAACTTAGTTTTGACTTCGAAATCATGCATGCATTTAGTAATTAGTGTATGAAAATTATTTAAACATAACGTGTTGAAAAGTTTGGACAGTGAAATCATGAACTTACGTCAAATTAAGGATTGTACTTCTACAAGCAAACATCGAAATGGGATTCACGATATATACTGGTTAAAATAATCTCATATCGCACCTATACTGTGAATTTGAGAACCATCTATCAATAATTACAAGAAATACAAGAGGTGCGGCATCTATCCCGTATGTAGCGACGCTCCCGGAGTTACCCCATTATAATAATTTTTTTTTCAAATATTTTTTTAATTTAAAACAGATTTAATAAATGTGTTATTTAGATCACTTTTGTAAAATATTTACAAGAATAGTCAGATTAATTAACAAAAAATACTTTTATAAAAACCTCACAATTCTTATAAAAACAATGTAAATAAATGCATTTTGATACTAACTGTCACTGAGAAATGTTTTGTAGCTGCAAATTTTTCGTTTGGCATTTTTTAATAGGGGAAAAGCTTCACCTATGTAAATGGTTGAGAAAATAACCACATGAAAAGTATTTAGCTTCGACTGTGTTGCTATATAATCGAGCAAAATATTTTGTACGAAAAAGGACAATCTACTTTTATTAGTATACGAATTAAATAAATTTTATATTGGGTTTTCATTAATGGTACTTAAATGTACCGTCGTAGCATAAAGGGTTAAAGGGGGAAACAGACAGATCCTCTCGACTGCGGTTCCCTTTGTTCCGGTGAGGGGTACATTCATTTTTTTTTCTTCTACTTTTGTAGAATTGAAATCGAAAAGGATTCGAATCTGCTCAAAATGTGTCCGACGATTCCATCCCCACCTGTTTCCATTGTTTGAGACTCCTCTTTCTTGATGACCTTGATGACCACAGAAAGGTTGGAAGAGGAAGGTCACTTGACACATTTATTGCAGAGCTGCAAAGTCTCCGGTTTTTTGGATACCAGTATTTTAATACAGAAAATGTTGTTTTATTTAATTAAAACATTTCGGTGATTTAAGAGAAGCAGATTTTCTCGAAGATAATAGTGGTGTGCCAAAAGCCGGAGACTTGGCAACTCTGTTATTTCTTTTGTAGGAGAGACTTGAAAAAATCCTCTGAATGGAAGCTTCAACTCTCAAAAGGCATTTCCCGTACAGCTGTACGGTTAAAACTGGATGGGGCTCAACTATCAATAACAATCACGACCGTCAACTGGGATAACTCCCCCTCCTCCCCCAAAAAGGAAAAGATTAAATCTTCTACATCGCTTGAGTTATCGACAAAGTATTGGTCTCAAAATATACTTAGCAGCACTAGAATGAGGTTCGCAGCTCATTATAAATAATTCCCTTAAGTTCCATAGGGGCAGCGCGGGTCAAAGTTACCCTAAATTAAAGCAAAAGTTACCCGAGTTGACGGTACCGAAGTTTTCTGGAAATGGCTGTATAACTATGTGTATGTCTGGGATCTTGTTACTTTTGTTGATAACGACATATAGATTCTGTGAGTTCTTATAAGTGCTGTTGAGCAATAGTTGTCACCTGTCAATTGACATCTTTCTCTCTCTCGTTTTTCTGAAAATTTGCCGAACTTCTCAGACATTCACCATAGTATTTTTTTCAATTCCTACTATTAGTTCACACTCTCCCTATATTTATTTATTTATTTATTTATATATCTTGTTCAAATTTTCAATCGTTAATAAAATACTTATTATTCATCCCATCAAGATGAAATAAATTTTTTAAAACTTGTACTGTATGAGAATTAATGTTAATACAGATTTTTTAAACATTAATTAATTCATTAAATTTTAATTAATTAATTTTAGTTTTATATGGGAGACAAAATGGCGGCCATTAGTTATTGAACAGCACTTAAGGCATTTTCATATCTATAAGGGGGGGGGGGTTACCGTAGGCGGGACCCTGTTCTGTTACCAAATTTGTCGCCAACTTGGCGATATATCGCCAAATTTGGCGACCAAAATAAGTCTCTAAAAGTAACGCCAACGTGGCGTTATCTCTAATATTTCGCCAAATTTCCATAGACTTCCATTGTAAACCTACTTGCTTATAGAAAATCAACAAATAGAGATATTTTAGTGCAACAAAAACTAATATTAGCTTAAGGGATTATATTAAATTTTTCTTTGATGACCTATGTAGGAATTGACTTTAAAAACAAAATTTTTATGTTACTTGTTTCCTTTTGAAAAAGCATTAATTTTACTTCGAAGTTTTGACACTTCCTGAAATTGTCGTTAAATGCTATATTTGATTCATTTAGCTAAATATATATATATCTGCCAGGCATGACGAACCAGACTAGATTATTTTAAATTTTCAGACCAATTTATTGCTGGTAGAAATAATTTGCTTTTTCAGCCAAGGGGAAACATTACCTTATCAGGGTTAATTTGAGAAATGGGTATGGAAAATTACTGTCGCGAATATATTTTGAGAATTTTAAATTTATTTTTTGAATTTTTAATTGAAATATCCCTGCTTTGCAAATGAATAACAATTAATACCATAATTATCAATGTCTGCTACAATTAAAATTTTCAAAACTGAAATATCTTAAATACAGGAAATTCTTTGAATTTTAATTTTTCTTTAAAAAACGGAAAAAATGCAAATATTAATAATAATAAAAATAATAAGCTTAAAGTAAATCATTTTTTTCAGATCTGATAAATGGGCAGAGATTGTCCTGAAATAATATATTAGCACAGCACAGGTAAATCAGTGCTACATCAACTACCGTATATGCCAGAACCATTTTCAAGAAGATTGATATATCCCAGCCTCTAAGTTACAAACAAAACTTGAATGTTGTGTTATTTTTAATAAAGTGTGTATTACGTGTGCATAGTCAACAGCATCACAAAATTTCCCGAGTTATTTTTGAAATCGATAATAAAGCATGCTGCATAAATTTTATGACAATTAAATTGAAATATATTTACTGCATTATTTAATGTAATGGAATTTAAAGTAAAGTAAGTTTTAATTTAATAAATATTTTTTAATTAATAATATACCTTTGATTTCCATAGATATACTTATAGATTGGGAATAAATATTCTATTTCATCATTCTTTCAACGATCTATAACTAATATCTTTGTAAAATATTAATATTGATTTATTCAAAGTTTGATTTCTCATTGCTAACACAAACTTTGTTATAAGGGCAAAGAATTTCTATATAAATCAGCAATTTGGTATTTTCATGCTCATTATAATATATCATCATAATTTGTGTTATGAATTTTTACGAGCTAAAAATAGAAGCCAAAAAATATTTTTAATATATGAAATTAATCAAGTTTTAAAATTAATAAATTTTGTGTTATTTCTAACTCTTTCTTTTAATTGCCATTATTATTAGTACTTTATAAAAGTGTAAACATACGCGCATTGTGTGTATTACAAAAACCTGAAAATGAGAATTGTACGTTCAACCCTTACTTTGCACTAGGAAGTTTTTGTCACATTTGAAAAAAATTGTTTGCAATGTGCTTTAATTTTATTGATTTTAAATTATGTTATTGTATTCTCTTGCAATACTTCATTCTTTTGGGATGTTATGTATAACTAATGTATAATTATTTAGGATTTCCTGAATTTGTTTTAATGTGTAAATTTGTACGCACTTAGTGTTTATTTGTATACACAGAGAAAAGTACTTGGGGGGGGGGGGGGGGGATAACTTCAGTCTGATTGTTATAAAACATAATTTACTTATTTTTTAAGAAAATGGAATTTGTTTGACTCTAAAATTATTCTATGCTTTATTAATTTTTATTTCAAACACTACAAATTCCTTTTCAGTCTTTTACAAAGTCGTCTTTGAATTATATTTAATTAAAATTAGAAAACAAAAAAGTGAAAGTAAACTAAAACGTATTTTGTGTAGAGAAAATGATAGTATATATAACAGTATGGTATAAATAACAGTGATGAAGTTATTCGTCTCAGAATTTCACGAATTTAAACAAAATATGTTTTACCTTTCATAAATGATTCGGGGGAAAAAATATTTGAAATAGCTCTTTTAAAAATATAAAACAGCAAAATATTATATTTTCACTTGCAATTGTAGAGAAGAATAAACCTATGCTGTGGTGAAACTTTCTTTTTGTTTTTTCCAATTGAATTGTCAAAGAAAATGAAAATTCATTTTTATTGATACAAGAAATAATGTGTTTATTTATAAAGAAAATTGAATTTGTTCGATTCCAAATATCTTCTTTGTGTTATTAATTTTTATTTTAAAATAAGTACTAAATTTACTTTCAATGTTTTATAGCCATCTTTGATTTGGGTTTAATTAAAATTGGGGGGGGGGGGATGAGGTAAAATTTAACTGGTTTAACCCTTATGTCAATAACCAAAATTTGCCCTTGTGTCCAATGACTGGGGTACCCGGGTACCTGCTGCGATTCTAACATACGCGAGCCATAAAACAACCCTATTTCATACAGTGTAACTTCCCTGACTTAAGAGAAGAGAAATTTGATGCATTTTTAAAAATATTAATTACTTCAGGTGTCAATAATCCAAACAAAGATCACACAATAGAAATGTGGAAAACAAAATTATCATCTTATCGAGCAAGTATGAGTGTAGACCGATTCTGGAATTTTCTTAAATTTATTCTTTTTGAAAACCATAACTCACGAGTGGAATGTCTTCAAAATGTTAAACCTGCAGCAATTCGTAATTTTTGGACTATGCTAAATCCTAACATATTGAAAAAATACAAACCGTCGGAAGACTTAACGGTCGATAAGCAGTTATTTCCGCATCGAGGAATAAAAACGATTCACCCAATATATTCCGTCTAAACCGGCTAAATATGGGATCAAAATATGTTAGGTATGGGATGCAAATAATCATTAACCTCTCAACGGCCAACTATGCACCTTAAAAACAGGTACAGACCGTGAAATAAACCATAATGAAAGAGTTGTGAAAGACTTCACGTCTCCATTTAAGGATTCTGGATGAAAAATCATCATGGACATCTTTTATCTTACCTTCCTTATTCTTTGTCCATGTATTTATTATACTGGAAGCTCACAATGGTTGGCATTTTGAGAAGAATCAAACATTATATTCCCAATGAAATGAGGCCATATATAAGAAATAAATATTTTTTTCTATCAAGTTTCATTATTTTAAAGAATCAACAAGTCTTTTATTTTCTTTCAAAAGTTTGTACTCCAAATTTGAAGAAAATTCGTGAAAAGAAATTTCTGTCATTTTTTTAGCGAATCGTAAGTGCAGTATGAAACACAGCACTGAGCCGGTTTTTACTAAAAAAATCAAAAATCTCAATTTCAGTTAAGTTATGCCTAAGAAAACACAAGCGTGCAAGGCAAATTCTTCATTAGACACAGTAGGTAAAAGCGCCCCTCTACAATTCTCCGGAGGGAAACTCTGATTCGCCGAAAGAAAAGGGATTCCCACTTTTTGTTACGGCCGTATACAGGGAATCGATTTAGATTTAAGTTAGCTCAGCTGCCCCTTTACAAGGCAGCCGTGCATGATCGAAACCTATAATGATATAACACCTCTTATTCTACGTTCGGCTTTTTCACTTACACAATTACCTCATTATATTTTATGGTGTGAGTGTTTAAATAAAATTTCTTAATTTTCACATTCCCGGATATATTCAAATATTAAATCTTCATATGCGGCATTTTTCAATGATACTCAACTTTACCTAGAATAAATCGAGGGATTAGTTTAAAAAATATTCGTAAACGATACACTTTCGATATGTGCACAATTTAAAATTTTAATTTTATTTCTTTATTTATTTTTTAATGATATGTAAAAATGTTGTTATAATTTAAACAAATCATAGTATTTATTTTTGTTTTCGGGATTTCTTTCTGAGAAATTACGTTGAAAGATAATATTAATACCAAGAATTAAAAATCTTTCCTAAAGTATTTGAATTTCCCACATATGATAAGACATGTTTAAAATAACATGTTTTATTTCTTAGATTTCGTTCATTCACAAACTGAAAAGGTTTTGTGCCATGTTCAAATAACATTTTGGCTTAAAATTTTAGCTAGTTAATAATGTGTCGAGTAGTATTGAGCATACTTGAAAAACACAACAATACCTTCCAACATTTAAAAATCAATCAAAATAAGGCGGGTCCTGAATTCTTAGTCCTGCCTAAGTATTTTTGGAACAGATGTCATAAGTTCCCCCCCGGCCGCCATCTTGGAATTTTCTTGGCGTGAAAACCCGTTTTCCGCCAAGTAGTAAATGTCGCCAAGCACCGGTTTATACGCATTTTTGGCTTAACGAAAATAAAATGGAAATAATAAACAAAATTCGCTAAAATGGCAACCAGTAATCCTTGTATGTGCGCTTCGCACACATTTTCCGAAAAAAAAAAAATCACTGCATTCAACACTTCTCGAGGTGTAGCATTCTCAAAATTCAGCAGTTTTCGCTTTCCAGCAATCTCATAATATAAAAACTTTTAAAGCAAAAATACACATAAAAAACAAAATTCGCTAAAATGGCAACCAGCAATCGTTGAATGTGCGCTTCGCGCACATTTTCCGAAAAAAAAAAAACATCGCCGAATTCAGCATTTCTCGCTATATAGAATTCTCAAAATTCAGCAATTCTCGCTTTCTAGCAATCACAAAATGTAAAAAACTCAAAGCAGTAAAATACATAAAATTATCAACATACCTTAACAAACATCTGCTTTCTTGAAAGATCCAGCACGAAATATTATCGCCGACATTTTCCTAAATAGGCTTATCAATACGTATTCACAAACTATAAACAAACCTTCTTTTCTTGTCAAAATTTCCTCATATTTCCTAATTATTTCAACAACAGCGTTTAAACGGACTACAGAAAACATAGTTAATCAAATACATTCAATAAATTTCACATAAAAATAAAAAGGCAGAACTATACAATACGATATCAAAATACATTCACAATATTCCAACATTAACTTCTCGGTTGCCAGAACGACACGTCACACGACATTCAACATATCGAGGTTGCCATATCCATAACCACCGTCAACACGACAACACGCCAACAAAAAATCGCCAAACATTTCAAAACAACAACGGCGTAGGGAACATACGGCATCTAAGCCGTATTTTTTTATTATAAGAAATTTAAAAGAAAAAATAAGTATTGCTTTGTAAAGTTCATTATTTAGTAATCCCATATTCCATGTATAAAATTTATTTTTTATTAATTAATTTTCTCCATATGAATGTTAATCATAATATGTAACTGTATGATTTACATGTTATGATTTAAGTATAGATTAAAGCCGGTTGTCGGTTCGGATTTTAAATGTTTTAAAGTATGAAAAAACATTCGCTCATGATGAAAAAAAAAAAAATTCTACAACAGCCTACTATTTTAAATATGTATTTAAGATGACAGTAAAAAAAAAAAAAAAAACTTGAAATTAATTTTCAAGTGATTTCTCAGACTTCTTTGCCCCTCCCTTATACACACAACCGATAATAGACCGCCCACCCAATAACTTATGCCAATTCTACTTTGAAAAGTAAATTTCAAAAGCTTCAAAATACAAAAATAAAGTAACTGTTTCTGTGTGTGCGTAAATGATAAACAGGAAACATCCAAAACTAACAATATTTAGCTTCATAAAATTATTTCGCATGAAAATTTTTGTTACTAATTGACATAGAAGAAAATTAAGTATTCCATATCATGTTATGAAATCTAAATAGAAATTGCATATCAACTTATCAAAGTGTATCACTGAAGTGAACCTTCATATTAACGAGGGGTCAGTACAGGATTTTTTGACTTAGGTCCCATTGTGTGAAAAGTTAAAGTTATTTGTGTTACAGGTTTTACATTTTTGCGAAAAATAACGTTCGGTAAGAGAAGATGAAATCCAATTACTCAAATTCGAATCAAGCATTTACTAATAATAACTTCTTTAGAGCTCTTCTGCTAAAGTTTTCCTTTCTTGTGAGCCTATTGTGTTTGCAAATTACAAATTTAAAAAATAAGAGAATAAAAATGACTAATAAACAATATATTTTTATCATATTTTTATTAAGAAAAATTTCGTGAAGGGATCTGTTTCATTAAATGGATTTCGCGAAGTTGAGCCCTAAATAGCTCTAAAATTTTGCCTGTACAGTATTAACTGATAAATCCATTTCATTTCTGTTCTGTAACTTTTTATAATTATTAATCCTTAGAACAAAGTATTTTGAATTTTAATAAATACTTTTAAAAGTATCAAATACGTAAAATTGAAAAACAAAATTTAATTAGTATTAAACATTTACATGTTTATAAACAAAATTGATACAAAGCAGCATAGTTTAATAATAATAAAAATAATAAGCTTAAAGTAAATCATTTTTTTCAGGTCTGATAAATGGGCAGAGATTGTCCTGAAAAAATATATTAGAACAGCACAGGTAAATCAGTGCTACATCAACTACCGTATATGCCAGAACCATTTTCAAGAAGATTTATATATCCCAGCCTCTAAGTTACAAACAAAACTTGAATGTTGTGTTATTTTTAATAAAGTGTGCATTACGTGTGCATAGTCAACAGCATCACAAAATTTCCCGAGTTATTTTTGAAATCGATAATAAAGCATGCTGCATAAATTTTATGACAATTAAATTGAAATATATTTACTGCATTATTTAATGTAATGGAATTTAAAGTAAAGTAAGTTTTAATTTAATAAATGTTTTTTAATTAATAATATACCTTTGATTTCCATAGATATACTTATAGATTGGGAATAAATATTCTATTTCATCATTCTTTCAACGATCTATAACTAATATCTTTGTAAAATATTAATATTGATTTATTCAAAGTTTGATTTCTCATTGCTAACACAAACTTTGTTATAAGGGCAAAGAATTTCTATATAAATCAGCAATTTGGTATTTTCATGCTCATTATAATATATCATCATAATTTGTGTTATGAATTTTTACGAGCTAAAAATAGAAGCCAAAAAATATTTTTAATATATGAAATTAATCAAGTTTTAAAATTAATAAATTTTGTGTTATTTCTAACTCTTTCTTTTAATTGCCATTATTATTAGTACTTTATAAAAGTGTAAACATACGCGCATTGTGTGTACTACAAAAACCTGAAAATGAGAACTGTACGTTCAGCCCTTACTTTGCACTAGGAAGTTTTTGTCACATTTGAAAAAAATTGTTTGCAATGTGCTTTAATTTTATTGATTTTAAATTATGTTATTGTATTCTCTTGCAATACTTCATTGTTTTGGGATATTATGTATAACTAATGTATAATTATTTAGGATTTCCTGAATTTGTTTTAATGTGTAAATTTGTACGCACATAGTGTTTATTTGTATACACAGAGAAAAGTACTTGGGGGGGGGGGGTAACTTCAGTCTGATTGTTATAAAACATAATTTACTTATTTAAAAAAAAAAATGGAATTTGTTTGACTCTAAAATTATTCTATGCTTTATTAATTTTTATTTCAACCACTACAAATTCCTTTTCAGTCTTTTACAGAGTCGTCTTTGAATTATATTTAATTAAAATTAGAAAACAAAAAAGTGAAAGTAAACTAAAACGTATTTTGTGTAGAGAAAATGATTGTTTAAATAACAGTGATGAAGTTATTCGTCTCAGAATTTCACGAATTTAAACAAAATATGTTTTACCTTTCATAAATGATTCGGGGGAAAAATATTTGAAATAGCTCTTTTAAAAATATAAAACAGCAAAATATTATATTTTCACTTGCAGTTGTAGAGAAGAATAAACCTATGCTGTGGTGAAACTTTCGTTTTTTTTTTCCAATTGAATTGTTAAAGAAAATGAAAATTCATTTTTATTGATACAAGAAATAATGTGTTTATTTATAAAGAAAATTGAATTTGTTCGATTCCAAATATCTTCTTTGTGTTATTAATTTTTATTTTAAAATAAGTACTAAATTTACTTTCAATGTTTTATAGCCATCTTTGATTTGGGTTTAATTAAAATTGGGGGGGGGGGGGGATGAGGTAAAATTTAACTGGTTTAACCCTTATGTCAATAACCAAAATTTGCCCTTGTGCCCAATGACTGGGGTACCCGGGTACCTGCTGCGATTCTAACATACGCGAGCCATAAAACAACCCTATTTCATACAGTGTAACTGCCCTGACTTAAGAGAAGAGAAATTTGATGCATTTTTATAAATATTAATTACTTCAGGTGTCAATAATCCAAACAAAGATCACACAATAGAAATGTGGAAAACAAAATTATCATCTTATCGAGCAAGTATGAGTGTAGACCGATTCTGGAATTTTCTTAAATTTATTCTTTTTGACAACCATAACTCACGAGTGGAATGTCTTCAAAATGTTAAACCTGCAGCAATTCGTAATTTTTGGACTATGCTAAATCCTAACATATTGAAAAAATACAAACCGTCGGAAGACTTAACGGTTGATAAGCAGTTATTTCCGCATCGAGGAATAAAAAAGATTCATCCAATATATTCCGTCTAAACCGGCTAAATATGGGATCAAAATATGTTAGGTATGGGATGCAAATAATCATTAACCTCTCAACGGCCAACTATGCACCTTAAAAACAGGTACAGACCGTGAAATAAACCATAATGAAAGAGTTGTGAAAGACTTCACGTCTCCATTTAAGGATTCTGGATGAAAAATCATCATGGACATCTTTTATCTTACCTTCCTTATTCTTTGTCCATGTATTTATTATACTGGAAGCTCACAATGGTTGGCATTTTGAGAAGAAACAAACATTATATTCCCAATGAAATGAGGCCAAGTAAATCGCGCAAGTGTTAACCACATAATTTGGACTTCGTGATGACATAAGTATTTGTTCTTATGTTCCAAAAAGGAACAAAGTTGTAATTCCAATGTTTACTATTCATCATGGTAAAACCATCACAGGACCGAAAGGGTTAGGTTGGGTTGATTTTTGGCGGCCAATTATCTACACTAGGGATATAGACCCGGGGGGGAATTGCCCTCCGTGGGGGTCTTTCTAAGGGAACCTAATACGTATTTATGCATGGAAAATCCACTGCTTGAAGAAAACCACGAAAACTTCGAACGATTAGGCCGACGGGCGCGTTTGTATTCGAACCCAGCACCTCCCGTCTACCAGCTTAGAGAGCAGAACCTCTCGGTCACTGGTGGAGCCCACAGAACTGAAAGATAATCCCGAAATGATTCAGTTTTATAAAGGGAACGAAATATGGAGTGGATATAATGAATACATTTTGGTGAAATATACAACAATAGGCTCAAAACCGCAAGACCACTTGCATTATTTTTCTATATTGTGGATATAGCAGCACTTGCTACTTACATTATACATACTGTAAATAACGATATGGTTATTAAAAATAACAGGCAATCGTCGCCTGTTATTGCGAAGGTTAGGTGAGATCTCGAGGCTTCCAGAAATTCAAGATCAATCGCAAAATGTACAGGCTATGACACATTTCTCGACCAAATCAGGAATTGTATGTATACTCAAAAAAAAAAAAATCTTTTCCCGTATTTGAAGCTGCCACACTTCCAGAATCCAATCCAAAGAGCTTAAAGCGAGAAGACACAAGAAGTATAAAAACAGTTGGTGCCAGATAATCTTTAGAGCCTCGGAGACCACTGACCAGGTCCTACCTACCGGGATTAACCCAGCTGAACGGGTTTGTAATTGCCTGGAAAGCAGGGCGATGCATTGTGAGTACATATGCCAGATCGCCGCAGGTGGCGGATCACACCGCGGTGACCACACCAGCAAGCACCCGGGCCGACTATACTAAGCTAAGTTGATGAGTCTAGGTTGCACTTTGCAAAACTATGATTGTTGCCGCACACCACGTACTTGCCATGCCAGTTGGAAAAGGGCTGGATTATTTTTGATGCCTAAAACGTGGTAAACTTCTTAGCTCTAGAAGGGGGCAATTTTGAGGGAAATTAAAATGAATTGGCCGAAAAGCTAAGATTTACCGCTGAGGGGATAATTTTGGGCCGAAATGCAAGGCTGACGAATCGCTGCAGAGGGAGACGGGAATAAACCTGACATCATTGCCTCTATCGTCATCCTATCTGCAGTGCCTACTGCTCGTTTGTGTTTACTTTGTTTTGCCGGTTACTTAACGTCATATCCTGTTGATTGGCACCTGCACATAATCTTTAGAACCTCAAAAACGGCGCAGAAAAACCAGAAAATCATGTAAACAACGTGAAAAGACAGTATATGATGCGCATTCGTACACCTTTTGCTATTGTACAGCTTGTCCACAAACTTTCACGTAAATGAAATATTTTGTACCTAAAAAATGTCTAACTCTTATTTTCAAAATAATATCAAGTTTTATTGATCTAAATCTAAATAATCTATCAATTTCTGTATTTTTCAACAGAAAATACGCATGGGTACCCGGGTACCCTTGTCATTGATGACAGGTATAAAAATGTTTAAAGCCCCAAAATAGTAATAAAAAAAATTCCAAATTTTAAAGTGATTATACTTGTCGCGAATTAACAGAATCATTAATCCTTCCATCTTACGTCATAAGAACACCTACTAGATCAATGCGTGGGCGGAAAAAATGCTGATGCAATAAACAGTGACTGTTTCATCATAGACTTTCCCTTTCAACACGTAAGTGATTTATTTATTAGAACTGTAATATTTTCTTATTTTGGTAGATGTAGATTTGTTTTTGCAGAATGTGGACGTGGCATTGAAGCTGCGTTTTGTAACTAAAAGAATAATACAGTAATGTCTAATTACAAGACTCACTACAATGTACATTTTTTAAAACACAAGTACAGCAAACTATTTCTTTTTCAGTGAAACAGTTTACTAATACATCGATGCATATTTCTTTATGGAAGTTGTGGTGTATCTAATTCTTTCAACAAATCCAGCTCTGGCCAGAGGACCGCGATCCCGTCTCTTTGATTATTTTAGAAGGTAAAAAATTTTGAATTTTTACCTGAATTGTGAATATATATTTTATTTATTGTAGTTTAGAAGTCATTTATATGACTATATTTTATGAGGTAGCTTTAACGGTCAGAGCAGTTGGAGTTGCCACAATACTAATGGACAGTGAATACTACAAATAATGGGGATCTAAATTCATTTTATTTTCTTTTGATATCAACACCCTGAAAACGGGATGAAAAGAGAAAAAAGGTACGCGGTCATTGACATAAGGGTTAATCCCAAGATTATTCTTTGCTTTATTTATTTTTATTTAAAACAAGTAATAAATTCCTTTTTGATCTTTAACTGAGAGTTAAAAGAAAAAAAAAGTAAGAAAGGATGGGAGGAAAGTAAAAAAGTTATAAATTCTTTTTCAATCTTTTACAGAGTCATCTTTGAATTACACGTAATTAAAAGTACGAAATTAAATGTAAAGGTGTGCAGAAATGGAATAATGGGATCAATAACAAAGTTGAAGTTATTCATTTCAGAAATTCAAAAGTGAAATATATTTTACTTTTCATAAATCATTGTTATACATTCAGGAAAAGATATTGTTAAAATGTTTGAAATTGATCTTTTAAAGATATAAATATTGCAAAAGATTATATTTCAACTTGCAATAAAAGAGCAATTTCAGAATGGTGTAATTATTTTTTCAATTGAGAAGTTAACAATCAGTTTAATGCAACTTAAGAATTATGTTTCTTTTTCGTGTAAAATATTGCAATTGGCACAAAAGACTAAAATTTTAACAATTAATGGAATTTTATAAAAATATCTTTAAAAAAATCCGTATAAAAGTTTTAATAATGTTAGAAATCGTTTAGAAAAATCACTTATATAAATTAATTAACTTCCTTTTAAATATGCGTGAAATTAATATATTCAGAAATAAAATGTAGATTTGCTAATGCCTTGTTTTAAAAAACAAAAGATAATTTCTCTCATTTTGAAAGAAAAAAAAACAAGCTTTCACATTTTCTTATTGTTTTATGATACATATTGTTTGGCTGATAAAAAATAAATAAATGCCTGTCTTTTTTAATAATATTTTAGCGATTTAAGCGTTCATATTGCGTATACATATAAATATCTGATGTTTTGAAAATAGTTTCAACTTCAAATAATAATGCCAGCGATTTAGAATTACAGAATAAAAACTGACGCTAAACTGAAAGCAGTGGTGGAAAATTGGCGCAGAGGAGGAGCCTATTGACATCACTAAATTTTAGTAGTATTTTTCGACTTAACTAATGAAAGCACTTCTGGGTTTTTATTAAGGTGAAGAATACCATAAAATATTAGTGGTGTCAATAGGCTCCTCCTCTGCGCCAATTTTCCACCACTGCTGAAAGCAAAAGGACCGGGGGAAAAAGAAAAGTAAAAAATCACGTAGTTGGATTGCGCTATTTCACTGTTGTCTATCGCGCATTACTTATTGAGGAACCAAGTTGATTCGACTCAATTACATTACACCTACGGAATCTATACACCCTGTACGAAAAATCGGATTTTCAAGGACAAACGTCCTCTTTTCATTTTCCCTCCGTTACCAAAGTCTAAGCGGTTATATAGTCAAAGCGGTTATCGCTTTGACCAAAGTTACCAACCTAAGATAAGGTTCGAGGAGGGACCAACGAAGGGATAATGAAAAGAGGACGTTTGTCCTTGAAAAGCCAATTTTCCTACAGGGAATTTAATCATCTTTACGGGGTATAGTCAAAGAAATTGAAGAGTGAAGAAGGGAAACTTTCATGGACGCAATGTAAATCCCCGACCCTCAGCCAAACAGTGCAAACAGCTAAGCGGTAGAAGTCTCATAAAGGGGAGGGTTCACTTGGCGCGCTTTTGCGTGATCGCCAGTAGCGATAATTATCAAAATGAGGAGTAACGCTGTACTCACCGCTGCCCCTGTCCGCGCGAAAGCAGTGCGCTCCCCTCCCTTTCTTTTCGTGGGTGGATCTTCTCTCCGAGGGAGAAACCCCTTTAGCGGGAGTTAGGTCAAAGATCGTAGAATATGTTAGATGAATCTGTTAGTTGTTATGTTAGATTTCGAGTGAAAATGGAACTTTCGATGCGTAAAATTTATTATTTTACAGAGTGCTGTATCACTGAAGATTTTGCCATTGTACGTATTCATCGGCTATCTATTTGCAATGCAGAAAATATATCATAACAACAGAACATGAACATATCATATTACAAAATCTGTCCCAATCGCTGTTAAGTCACAAGTCGAACTGACAAAGAAATGTCGTTTTGAATTCTCGCGGGGAGTTGGCGCGAAGGTGTTATCTTAGGTTTACTACAAGAAAATTTGGCGAATTGGTAGATGCAATGAAGAAGGCCTATGACTGGATCTTCCCTTTGAGTATGTTTTCCAGCAGAGCTGTTTGCCCTATTTCGGTTAGTTACTGTTTCCAAAGATTTCCCTTCTTTTCCTCTACGTTCTTTGGTATAATTTCTTTGGCACAGACAATTAGAAACTCCCAGACGAAACACTCGGGGCCGTAGATTGCAGCGCCGTCTATTGAGAGACGGTAAAACACACTCCGCCCTGGGACGATTTGGCGACTGCGAGGCGGGATCAAGGCAGGAAATCTCCTGGCTTCGTATCAGAAGACGTGCACGTGTTTTCATGCCATCAAATCCCTTCAAATGTATGTTTTTTCAATTATTTATTGTATTATTTCACTTTTAATTAGAGTGTTTATAGATTTTTTTTGTACTAGCAATTGTTGTATTTTTTTTTTTTTTTTCAGTTCATATTTTGAAAAGGAGCTCATGTTTTTTCTGGGATGTAGGTTTGCCGTAGTTCGGACAAAAACGTCTGTCTATGCACAGTCTGAACATGTGATTTGTGTATACGTCACCACTCTCCTATAAAGGCATCATAGTCCAGCTCTATCATAGGATTGTAGTAGGGTTTCACTACATGAAAATGCCAACATGCACCCAGGGCACACGATCAGACAGTAGGTGTTTGTCCAAACAATTGCAAACTTCCAGGCTCATCGATGGTACCGTGACCAACAAAATGCGAGGCCAGTTCACAGTGGGATGTCAAGATAATGACGTCACGAGCATGAAATCACTCGGTCGGAGAGTGACCAACGAAAATATATAGTTAATACGTTATATATAGTTAATACTATATAGTTATATATCATATAATTAAGATTCTGAAAAGAAAATATAAATGTTTAAAACTCAACAGACAAAAGATTTTAGATCTAGATTTAAGTCAAGAGTTATTCAATATTCTAAGGAATTATTTATAAATACACACAAAGTAGGTCTTATTTTGCTCATATTTTATAAACTTAAACACAGAGAAATTTCAAAATGTGTCTTGCTTTTATTTAATTTCATTTAAGTAAAACTTCTGGTTCATAATATATTTATTTGACTGGAAATAAATGGGGATGTTAGCAGCTGTATTTTGTATTTGCATGTTGATAATCTCTCTATTCTAAAAAAAGTAACTAACGCTGTCACCGTGGCCGGTTTTGAATTTTTTGTGAACGGACGCCTTTCCTCGTTAAAATTAAGAAAAATATTGCATACAAAAATATGAAAATCGGTGATATTATAGAGAAATATTTCATAAACAGCTGATGTAGAGTTTTCAAATCGTAGAATTATTTTAAGAGATATTTCATATTAAAATTGGTCAAAATCGTTCCATTAAAAAGTTTTATAGGAGCAAAAACTATATACAGGAATTTAATAATTTTATACATTAGAAGTTCCCGGTGTGCAGACTACATTAATTTTTTTTAATTTGACTCATTTTTTGAGGTTTCATTTCTATTTTAAATTCCAATTTTCAGCATTTTGAGAGATATTTTTTACAACTTTTAGAAAAGGGTATTATTTTAAATTGTTGCCAAATTTAAAAAAAGCGCAAAGAATAATATTTCCTTCAAATTAAAAATTTATTTACACGCGACTATTATAAACAGAATAAAAATTTCAAATAAGAATTAAATGATTACGTATTAAAAGCAGGAAAATATTGACAATTACGTCATAAAACTATATTTACACGTGAATTTTAAAAGAGAAAATAAATTGTAAAATAATAAATTCATAAATACGCCTTAGAAGACGTAAATGAAGGAAATAACGTTATAGTAAAAATTACCAAATCATAATATTGCCAAACAGTTTAAATTTTAAAATATACCTGCGCGAGACATTTATTTCATATTTTGAGATAATATTTTAAAACTAATCTATATGTATATATTGAACAGCATTTAATGCATCTCCATATCTACAAGGGAGTTACCAAGGGTAGGCCCTGTTCTGTTACCAAATGCCACCAAGTTTGTCGCCAACTTGGCTATATCTCTAATATTTCGCCAAATTCCCATAGACTTCCATTGTAAATCAATAGGGTTTAGTTGCTTACAGAAAATCAACAAATTGAGATATTTTGAACCAATGCAGATATTATTGAAGTGCCAACAAGAATCGCATTGCTCTTGTGTTGAGAATTCTAAAACAGCGCAAATAATATTTCCTTTCTAACAATAAAAGTCCTTTCACGTGAATATTAAAAAGAGAAAGAAAACTTCGGTGAAAAATGACGTCAGATTTAAAACGATACATTTAAAATGTCTTATTTAAAAAAATCCTTCTTATAACGTTGTTAAAAAAATACCTGGAGACAAAGATTCTGTTTACTTAAATCATTTTATATTAGGTTATTTTCAAATGTTTCACTGATTTGATTGAAGCAAAGACGAAAACAACCGGTTAGCAGGGAGATAGCCGCTGTTTTTTTTTTTTAACTAAAATTCATTCTTAAGAAATTTTTCTAAAGCCGATCAAATTAGCATGCTTTTAGAGTTTGCTTTGTCTGAAGAAGGTTGGTAACCTTAATCCGACTCTTTTGCGGAAGCAAGGTTCATAGGTGTCCAGCCACGTCCTAAGTATAAGACACTCTAGCGAAAGCCAGGTTGCAAAAAAAAAAAAAAAAAAAAAAAAAAAAAAAAAAACTAGAAAACAGGAATTCTGCTTTTTCAGAAATTAGTGTCGCCCCCGATGAAAAAAAAAGGTATATATAAATAGTACAAAACCTACTTCAATTTTAAGACTTAAAGCATACACTTTTATTTTATGTAAAATGACGTCATTCGCATCCCCTTAAGAACTCCACATTTACGATCAACTTTTAAACATCAACAGTAAAGCATGCATAAGGATGTCACTATCGCAAAATAATACACAAATGCAGCAAAAAGATGCCGTCATCGAAGAAATTCGACAAAAAAAAAAAAACACGGCTATCTAATGATTCATAGGCATTCATTTGTTTGTAACATTAATATAGACGATTTCAGTCGTGACGTCAGTCATGACGATTTGGTTGGAAACTGACCCCAAACAAACGGTTGCTATGTTGTATTTTCTATTTTGTTTGTGTGTTGCAGCTATATCTTATATCTATATCCCACATCTAAGTTTTTTAATACTTGATACGTACTGGCAATATTTTCCACGATTTATATTTAAAAAGAAATGACGCATAGCAACCGTTTGTTTGGTTCAGTTTCCAACCAAAACGTCATGACTGACGTCACACTGAAAGCGTCTACATATACGTAAAATAAAATATAGTTTATAATAGCTCCATGTTCTAACAGAAATTATTCGTTTACATTTTTTTCAAAATAGCACGTATTTAAATTACATTTTCTTTCGGTTGTTATGAGAAAATGGCAACAAAAAGATATATTTGCTATTTTTCAACTATTTTCCCTTTACTTTCTATATAAATGGAGTACTTAAGTTACCAAAATTAAACAAACGGTGCTAAAAACTACAAAAAAATTAATATTTCAAAAATAAATGGAGATGCGGTTTTCAAACAAATTGCATTTAAAAGTACTTTTTTTTTTCCAATACGATGATATAAAAATTGAAAATGTGCGATGCTTAGAAATTTAAAAAATTGCTATACAGCATTTAATCGCACAATGATACACCTGCTTTTTTGATTGCTAGCTTCCGCAAGGTAACGTTATTTTTTGTAGACAAAATAAGCTGGGAGAAATAAATAGCATACCGTCCCGAGAGCTTAAAATAATAATAATAATAATAATAATAATAATAATAATAATAATAATCGAAAATTAAAACTGGACAAATTTAAAAGGAAAATTACACAAATTAAAGACACCGAAAAGCGGGAAGGGAAGGCTAGGGTTGATAAAGCTATCGAAAGACCGCTGCTGCGTCCAGCTTATTATTAGTAAAAGGCAATATTAGATGTTTATAAAAAGTAAAAAAAAATCCAAAACCCTTTTTAACATGCATTTTTTGTGAAGCATTTTGAATATCTATTTTACAGCAACTTAAATGAAATGATTTGCACATTGATAAATAAATAAAATATGCATGTATTTCAGACATAATTTTTAAAATATAGAATATCTATATTTCAGTACTATTAAAAATACTATCTGAAGAACATTAATTTAGTTATCTTAAGTTTTAACATGTAATAAAAAAGGATAGAAATCCAAGATGCAGTAATAGTCTGAATTTTACAAAAACCACTAAATCTTATCAAAATGAAAAATTAAAAACATGTTTAGAAAAAACATTGCTTCGCTAGATTGCCCTGTAAAAAATTTTGGGGAGAAAATTAAATGTAAACATAAGCTACATGCTGAACAAATGAGAAAAATAAAATTTAATAGAATACATAATTCTTAACATTTAATTCTACGACGAAAGAAAAAAAATCTGTAAGCAGCGTTTTCGATCGATAAAATAATGCAGCTAAAGTTGCAAATCTTTAACAGTGTAGGAGTCATAAGGAACGGCCAGGTTTTTTTTGCTGATCCACAGTAATGGAGGATATTCCAAAGGCTGAAAAAGTCACGTGGTGCAGGTACTTTACTCAAAGAACTTCTAACTCATAAGAAGGGAAAGTACTACTGCTTTCCCCGATGAATTGTTTCATTGGCTAGCGGAATTTACATTACGTCTACGGAGCCTTCCCTTCTTTATACTAGACGTTTTTGCTTTGACCACGTGATCATGATGTAGATGGAATATCCACCATTCGACCAACAGTGACTTCAGCTGCCTTTTCCTTATATTCGCGAAGATTTTGAATGTTTGTTGTCAGAGTTTGGACAAAATATTCAGTCTGAGTGAATATGCGTTTTGTGCATAATTTGTCGTTTTCTCATTTGGAGGTATCCATTAATCTCAGTCGCATAACCAAGCTCGCCCAAGCGATTATAGGTATGTTTTGAAATTTGACCTGCAATAATTTGGACAAAAACTTCAATCTGAGCTTTCTGTACGTGGATGATTCGACAATCTCTTATATAGGCCCGTAGGGTGCTTTATAAGAGAATGCATGCGCGACATTCTAGATCTTTATTTATTGAAAACATGCATCCGACTTTTGTGCTGGACACCAAATGCCCGCCTATAAGCAGTCGTCGATGCATAAGGACGGGATAGACACATGGAAATAGACAAGATTTGAAGATTACATCGGTGAACTCTACAAAGAGTGTGCAATAGACTCACCTTGAGTCGAACCCACTACCTCTCCTACGCTCGCAAGCGAATATCGAATGGAGGATATTCCATCTACGTTTTGATAACGTGGTGAAGGTAAAAACTTCTAGTGTAAAGAAGGGAAGGCTCCGTAGACGTAACAAAAAACCCTCACCAGCCAGTCACACAGTTCATGCGGAAAGCAGCAGTAGCCTAACTTCTTATCAGTTAGAAGTTCTTTGGGTAAATTACCGGTATCACGTGACTTTTTCAGCCTCGAACGCAGATTTGAAATAAAGTCCATTGGACTACTCGACCACGGAGGGCCGATTCTAGATCTTGTCTCTACTCGGTTGAACGAGCTGACTTAGACAAGTTTACACACATTTGCCGGGATCCAGATAGATTTTTCGCCGTTAGCGAAACGAGATTGACCAATCAGAAGCCTGCATTTTTGCAAACATTTGGCAGTTTGCAAAATTGCTGGCTTATGATTGATCAATCTTTGGGCTAATAGCGAAAAAATCTATCTAGAGCTCGGCTATTAATGGAGTATATTCTAAATCTGGGTTCGAGGCTGAAAAAAGTCACGTGATACCGGTAATTTACCCAAGGAACTTCTAACTAATAAGAAGGGAAGATACTACTGCTTTGCCTCATGAACCGTTTCATTGGCTAGCGGGGATTTATATTACACGTCTACAGAGCCTTCCCTTCTTTACGCTAAAAGTTTTTACCTTGACCACATGATCAAAAGGTAGATGGAATAACCTCCATTTGGCGATACTAGCAGGTTCGCTAAGGTCCTCTGCAGTTCACATTTTTCACAGAAAGCTCTCAAGTAAGCACATTTTATATGCCGTATATCGCCTTTCACATATCGCGGCACCCTACGCTGGTTATAATATTTGATCGATTGAGACGATTTTCGACAAAAATGAATAGCGATTTATCTTCGAAAACCTACCATTATCACCTAGTTAAAGCTTGTTAATTTGTCTCCATGACAGTTGTTAGCTCGTTCAGGCGAATATCATCAAGGGTCAGAATATAGACATGTCATGATTTGGACAAACGCGTCCGCCTAAGCACAGTCTGTGAATCGTATGCTGCGACTCTGATATAGAGATACTCTAGCCTCAATCGTTTATTTTATAGCGTCTAGAATAAATAGTGTGAAAATCTGCAATCTAAACTGCTCTAAAAAATTGTATCTGTTAAATGTGCAATGTTGCTGAAATCCAAAGATCCGATCGCAGCGACATCTGATGTATATTTTCGAATTTCAATGTAAACATCGTATTATTACAGCGTCTAATCTCTTAGCAAAGACTTTTAAGATACATAGACCGGCAATTCCCATTCAAAAGTATGCGAAATCATGGCAGCCATCTGAAGTAAATTGAAACACCTGAACCGCGAGGTTTGTACGTCAGCTGTGGTTATTTACCATTAAGTGCTATGGCTAGAATGAGCTTAAAAATAAATTTTTATCAATATACAGTGAACCAAAAAAAAAAAAAAGTTGGACAACAGCTTCTATTGGTTTCATTGTTTAATTATTTTGCTCTATGTTGTTCTTTAAAAGTAAAAATTTATTTAAAATAATAACAATTATTAAGATGATTTACACAGTTTTATTTTACTTTAATAAAACTTATACCTGAATTATAAATTAATAAAACGCGGTGATGATATAACATTCAGCACCAAATAAAAACTTGGACACCTACACAATGTTGCAAAAAAATACTTTTAAATTTAAAACAAAACCATCTAATATTTCGTGTGATGTCCTTTTGCTGGTATTACAGCTTGTAGCCTCTTATTCATCGAAAGGGCCAGTGTTTCGATTAAATCTGATGGTACATTTTGCCATATATTGAGAAGAGCAGTTTTTAATTCATTTTTATTCTTAATCTCCTTTTCTAGTAATTGTTTCTCCATATAAGCCCACAAATGTTCTAAAGAATTTAGATCCGGACTTTGGGGAGGATGGGGTAGCACTTTTTTCACTTTGTATAATAACCATTCCTGTACAATCCGGGCGCTATGCTTAGGATCATTGTCTTGGACAAAAGAATAATTTCCATTTAAATTTAATTTTGAAGCTGTTTCTCGTAAATTTTCTTTTAGAATGTTCAGATACATCATTTTGTTCATTGTACCTTCAATGAACACTAGATTTTCAACACCACTAACTACCATTGAACACATACCATAACGCATACGCTACCATGTTTTACAGTCGCTTTTATATTTGCTGATTTTAGCACTGTTCCTTCCATTCGCCGTACTAAACGCCAACCAACAGATCCAAACAAATTAAATTTCGACTCATCTGTAAAAATAACAGACTTCCAGGATTCTCGTGGCTTTCTAACATATTGTTTAGCATATTTAAGACGTTTTCTTACATTTCGGAGAGACAAATATGGCTTTTTTCGTGGTGTGTATGCTCTATAGTCTTTGGAATGTAAAAAATTTCTTATAGTCTGTGGATGCACATTCACTATATATACCTCCTTCAATTCTCTGGCTATCTTTACAACAATAATTTTAGGATTCTCTTTCACAAATCTCACAATCCGTCTTTCTGTTTGAGACAAGGGAATCTTTTTGGGCCTACCACTTCCACTAGGTCCTTGCAAAAATCGGTACTTTTTGTATGTATTTATTATGTAATGCACTGTTGAACGTTGATTTTTCACAGTTTCTGCAATATATCGTATACTTTTCTGCTCTTTCCATAGTTTAACAATTAAGTTTTTCATATCAACAGAAGTTTGCTTTTTTCCATTTTTGAGAATTTTTAATCCAGCAAAAGGAAATTTCAGCATGTTTCAGTCTCATAGCTTTGACTTGGACTCGTGCCAGAAATTAACACCCTCTTAAAAATTTGCATAATGTCAATCCAAAGTAAAAGTGAAATAAGTGTCCAAGTTTTATTTTGTCAGTGAAAAACGCACAATTTATTTTTAAATTACTTAAAAATTTAATGCAACATTTTATTACGATTAAATAAAACTATTTCGATCTTTTTCTTTAATATTGTTGGATTACGATATCACAATTGGTTAAAACAATATTAAGCAGCAAAATCGAACCTTGTTGCTGTCCAACTTTTTTTTTTGGTTCACTGTATATGAAGTTTATGGCATATTTTTTTACATGAAGCTATTTTTTATACCTAAATATGCGTTATAAATATTGAATTTTCAGTAATAAAGTTAAATAAAGCAATTTATTAATAATTTTATGGATGGCATGTTTGAAAAAAGTATCTAATTTTAACATGCCTTATAAACCTAAATAAAGGCGAAATTTATATGGAAACATATTGTTAAAGTTTATAATTCCACTTATTTAAGTTTGACTTACAAAAATAACTGGTAGGGAAGTTTAGATTAAAGGTAGCAACTGTAACATAATATAGTAATTTACAAAATTTTAAATTACTTGTAAAGAAATCTACGCTTTTTAAACTAATTTTTATGCAAAAAGGTAATTAAAATAATACATATTAACAAAAGTAACACTATATTTTTATCCTTGGAGGATGTTTATTGAAATTCTTACTTGCTATACGAAAAAAACAAAGAAATTGATGAATAATAAGGTATTTTTTTAAAATAAGGACTAAATGAAATAGGGTAGACTAATACTTAATGAACCGCAATGAAAAAATACGCTGATAAAAGCATTTTCTTAGGTAAATTAAAATATAAAGCATATATACTGCTGTACAACAACTGTGATAAAAAATCCTCAGTTAAACTAACAGTTTGCAGGTCAATGTATCTTAAAAGTCTTTGCCTCTTAGAGTTTTAGACAAATGACTTGAAGTTTTAGAAAATCTCCCGCAGATGTCGCTGCAATCGGTTCTTTGGATTTCAGCATCGTTTGACATTTAAGGGATCCAATATTTTAGCACTTTTTTAAGTATTACTGGGATAGCCGATTTCCACACTATATGTTCTTGACGCTATAGTTTACTTGAACTCGTCAAGCGGTATTCGCAAAGATTTTGAATGTTGATTGTCATAGTTTAAACGAAACGGGATGTCTGAGGCATTTATAACCGAAATTTGGGTCTATGATAATTTGGACAAAAACTTTAATGTGGGCTTTCGGTTCTTGGGTAAGTCGCTATTCTCCTATATATGCAATCTAGGGTGCCTTATGCCATAGATTAATATACAAGATGGGACATCTAAAGCAGAATCTGTAATGGCAACAGTACTAGCGTTACTACCGACTAGGGAAAAGAATTAACTAACCTCCGAAATTTGCCTATGTTGAAGAAATATGTTTATGCTCTATGTTTTGAATATCTATTCTTTCCTAAAACGAAGTAGGCAGACGATATAGTATTTATGTTTTATTTATTTAGATGCTTTTTTTTATCGTACTTGTATTGTTCTCCTTTAACTTACAAAATGATAATTAGAGTAATAATATAAAAGAAAAACCCCAGAAAATTCTATTAAGAACGTAAATATGTAAGTTTATGAGATTAAATTGTAAAAAATCCAATTCAGGTATTGTGTTAATTTATTCATATCGAATAAAACTTTATTGAGTGTAATGTCAGTACTTCTATTTATTTTTAACTGTTAGATTTATGTAATTCTAAAAATTTGTCGAAATGAATTTTACCCCATCTGTAATTTTATTATTATTTCTTATACGTTAATATTATAAATATTATTGAATTGATTGTACGTTACTTACATTAAAAACAATCTTTTTATTTAATCTGTAAGAAAATGAAAATGCGTAAATTCTAAAAGATTATTGTAATGATTGTTTAATACGTTAAACTTCATAAATTAATAAGCATTGGTTATAAAAAATTTCCTATCAAATGGGAATATTTATGAAATTTTCTGGGATTTGTAGAGTGCAATACTTCGTATATTTTTATATTACACCATTACTTTATGTTGCTGTAAATCCAATTATATCATATTTACTTCATATATAGCATTCAAGGCGAAATTTTTACCTTGTTTTTCGTTGCACTTAAATCGTTCCTTCATCCTCTCATCATGTAAAAAAAAAAAAAAAAAATTAAATTAAATTTAAAAGAATGCATAATCTGTGCTTGAACATAGAATAGATATTAGATATATAAAATAGAATATCTATTCTATGTTCATGTATTGATGTAAGATTCTATTGAAAATGTAGACATGCAACATTAAAAAAGAAATATCACAATAAGGTAGATACTCAATAATAAAAATATTACAAGGATGGAGAGTTTCTTCCCCATTGTCACTACAGGCACTATGATCGTAATCAGATTACCATTACGCTCTATGGAAATGTCCCATCTTGTATGTTAATCTATCCCTTATACGAGAATGTACGCGCAATGTTATGCAATTTTAAGCTTAGGCAGACGTGTTGGTCCAAACTGTGACAAACTTATATTGTAGATTATGTTGGTGCTCACCTGAACGAGCTCGATTATACGAATGAGACAGCTTAACAATCATCCATAGATATAGGATACTAATAGATGGATAACGGGAAATTAGTTTCGTTCGTCTTTCGGCAGGGAATCATGGGAGTAAAATGCTGGTAACCCAAAACGCTTGGCGAAATTTTGGCGTTCTTTTTCGGCCACTATTAGCTGTAAGCCTTTTAAACGCGAGCTTGGCAGATGCCTTTTATTTACCCTTACTTATCGCTGCTTTTATTTTATGCTTATCTCTTTTTATATTATTTAATATAATTTTGGAATACACAACTGTTTTAAGATTTTATAAATAGAGCCCCTATTTCCAACTTCACATTGTAATAAAATGAGAAAAAGATGAAGCTGTAACACATACTTTTCTTCGATTGTATTGTTCCTCAATCCCCTGATTCATTTTGCACTAAATTCATTTCTTGTTTGTTTTAATACAGTACACACTGAAAAAAAATAACCTTGTATGTATCGTATCAAAATGCGTCAGGTAGCCAAGAAAAGGTTTGATTCATTCCAAATAAATAACAAAATTTCGAGAAAAAAAAGTAATTTAAATAGACAACTCAAAGTAAAAATGTATCTATAACTATAATATCTTTCAACTATAACAGCTACATACTTGATTAACGAACTCATTTAAGATACTTGGCAGATAAATTTACCTTCCCAATAAGGTTTGAATTGATTCTGTGTTATTGTGACGACAGTATACAGTGATTACAATAGGTCAATTTTTAAAGAAATTAACCTGTAAGTCTCATGATTAATATACTTTCCAACAACTATTTCATATTAAAAATAAAAGCCGTAGATCAAAAACTTGTTATTTTGGAAGGGACGGAGGGAAGGGATAGGAAACACATAGTTTCAGTGTGGTTCATATTTTTGTTTCTCTTGAAAGTAGTTTTAACAAAAATCTCTTTAAAATTGTAGCAGGAAATACAATTCCATGTACTTATGCTTCAATGTTTTCCCTTCTGAATTTTAAGTTTTTAGTAACCTTTTCACTATCTCAGTAATTGAATAGCTGTGATTCAGCATTTTAAATAGTCTATCTAAAACTAATTAAAATATTGATCCTGTGATAAAGCCGTCAAAATTCAACCTTATTAATTATTCTTAGAAATATCTTTTAACTATTGATATCACAATTGTTAAATTTATTTGAAAATCACTATTTTGTTTCATTAGTATGTTTTCAATAAAATTATATATATTAATATATATATATATATATATATATATAAATAATTTTGAAGGCTGTTCATTACTGAAATTTTGGGTGCTCTGATTTACTTCTGTTATTACAAATAAATTTTGAATCACTTTTGGAAATGTGACTTAAACTATTAATTAAAAAATTATGTGAATTAGAATCCTATAACTTCAATACACAAATTAATAATTAATTTATGAAAGTGGCTAATAAATAATGTGTTATATTTTTTAAATGTTTCATCTTAAAAAAAATTACATCTTTTGAAAAATTTAGACAAAGGTAATTTTTTTAATTTTCAAATGGGAGTCCCATACTTTTATTTCTTTTCAATTTATAAGCAATCATTTGTTGACTATTTGTGATGACAATATAAACAAAGTGATTGCAATGTCTACTTTTATAGAAATTAACCTTAAAAAAATCTTAAGATTAATATACTTCCTAACAATTATTTCATAGTTAAAAGCAATAGATGAAAGAACAGATGGGGGGGGGGGGAACAAAATTCCAGCCCTATTTCATATTTGTGTTACTAATTCTAGGTAGTTATTTTCTTTTTTTAATTCCCTTTTTAAAAATGTAGCAGGTTCCATGTAATGATAGTTTGATAGTTTTCCCTGTGAATTTAAATTTTTTTAGTAACCTTTCTAAACCCTGCCATTCACTCAATAATTTGATAACTATAATTCTCTGGAATTCTGTATTTTAAATAACCCATCAAAAATAATTTAAATATTGATCCCTCAATAAAGCAATTAAGAATTAACTTGAATAACTAATTAATCTTATAAAAATCTCATTAGTTATTGATATCCCAAGTGTTAAATTTATTTGAAAATCAGTATTTTATTTAATTAGTATAGTTTCATTAAGTATTGGCTCTAAATAAAACTATACAAACAATTGCCTATTTTTGAAGGTTGTTCATTACTGAAATTTTGGGTTTCTAATTTACTTTTTTATTATAAATACATTTTTATTCAACATTGAAAAAAAAAGTTATATTACCCCCATAAATGTACTTTTGATCAATAACTGAGCTACTAAAGCTAAAATATTTAATCTGAAATGTAAACTGACTTTAGTTACATAATGTTCAGTGATTAATTAATATTAAAAAAAACTAGAATATAATAATTACAACTATTCATTAAAAGTTATTGTGAATTAGAATTCCTGTAACTTTGATACACAAATTAATAATTATTTTCTGACTGTGAATATTAGGTGTTTTTTTCCCCCCAAGAACATGCACTTAAATATATATACTATATATATATATATTAATTTAGAGAAATGTAAAATTTCAGTTAGTTCCATTATTTTTTTTCTTATGAATTTATAAGCAACTATTACTTGAAAACAAAAGTTATGATATTACCCCCATAAATGTACTTTTGATCAATAACTGAGCTCTAAAGCTAAAATATTTAATCTGAAATGCAATTTGAACGAAGCATTCAGTGTTTCTGTTTAAGCAAGTTGCAAAAAAATAAAAGTATCACTAGAATTTAAAAAAAATGCATCACTTTAACAGAAAAATAAATAGATAAATCAATAAATTTATTAACTATTTTTAAAAATTCTTCAACATTTTAATATTAGTTTAAAAAAAAAAATTAAATTCCTTCTATGAAACGAAATATAATTTACAAACATTTAAAATGAATCACTAGCAAACATTAAAATATCTTAATCCTTCTACAATCTGCCGACCGAGTGTGCTGTATCTAATGAACTAAAAAAATACGATTTGACGCCCACCGAACTGGAATGCTTTGGGGCCTATAGCTATCGCCTCGAATGATCCTTATTATACAGAAACAACAACAAGCCACAACAATTTTTATTTTCCATTACATATATTATATTACTACAATGAGACATTCACAATTACATACATGTCTTACCCGAGGATTCGAACCCAGGCCCCCGCCGTGGCAGTAGCTATCGCTATCGACCACGCCACTGGGCGACGGAAAAATACGATTCTTGCGTAAACATAAACATCCAAATAAAAAAAAAGCAAATGTTAAGCGAGAAGAAATACAGCCAAATAGCGATAATCACGCCAGGCTATCCCCCTGCTCGCGCCAAACTAGTCAACGGAGTCAAAATTGGTGGCATCGAGGAGGTAAAAGCAAAGCTGACTTTACAATGGCTTGGAAGCGAAAAAGTCACGTGATCCAGATAGACGGTTGAGCGCGCGCAATCCGACTGTAGTTGGTAGTTGCTCTTGCTACTATCTCGCTATGCTGTGTGCTGTAGCTGGCTGTCTCTGTTTGTACATCAGTGTTTAGTTAGATGTGATAAAATTTGAAAATATTTATTTTAAATGCTATTGATATGTGCTCTTAAACCGTTGATCATGGATTACATCGTGTACGGAGAAATTTTTAGCGCAGTAATTGGTTATTTTACTGCGAAAAAGAGCTCATCAGTTTAAGCCTAACTGTTATTGCGTTATCGGAGGAAGTAATGTGAGTTCATATATAATTATATTTCTCTTTTTATTTTATATGTATGTTTAAAATGTGATTTTATAAGCACTTATAATTGAAGTGTGATGTATACATATATTTCATTAATACAGTACTGTGGTATCTAGAAAAAAGTGTTCAAAAAAAAGAACTTTAGTATTGTTCTCAGTGTATAATCAGTAAGTGTAACCCTTCTTTATATATTATGGAGAATAGTACTCATTTTCTAAGATATAATAACAGTGAATCAAAGATTTATATCTTACCCTCCCAACCCCCCCCCCCTCTTTAAAAATTTAAGTACTCTTTTTCAAGTATCTCATTTTTTGAAAATACTCTCTCTTTCCAGCTCTAGGTTGTGAAATGGTCTTTCTGTGAGAGTAGCGCTCAATTTTTATATAAACAAAAGTATTTATTTTTAAACAGCAAAATTATTCAGTTTAATGTATGTACATTTGTTTAAAACAATGAAAATGATAGTACTCAGTACTGGTTATTTAATTGTAGTACACATTTGATTAACTTCATTTTAATTTAGCAATTATAGATTGCTCTGATTACTTTTATAATTTCTTGTATATAACACTTTTCAGATACTGGTGTAAATGAAAATATTTATTGAAAAACAACATTTTAATACTGTTATTATCCAAAAATGTACAATTAAAATAACTTTCCAAATCCCAAATGATTTTCAAGTATTAACTTAATATGTAATGCAGTTATTGAAGATGTCATCTTTCTGCGGTCAAGGGATTGAGTCAAGAAGGATATTTTTGGATTTTTATGACAGCTGGGTGCACTTGCGAGGCAGGATCTTTATTTAATTTTCTGTCTGTGAGTGTACCTTGCTAGTTCCTTTATACTGGATGTTCCCACTTCAAACTTGTCAAAGTACTTGTTTACCAACACAATGTCCACACCACGCTGGCTGATGATCTGGTTTCAATTACAGTTTGTTAATATTAAGTTCATTTGGGGTTTGAAAGTTATTTTACCTATACACTTTTGGATAACAGTTGTATTAAAAGATTCTTTATTTTTATTTAGTGTAGGGGAGAGTGGGGATACTTGAGCCATCCCTATTTTCTCTACTGTAGGTTAATTTTTCTTTCTAAAATTAGCAACATGATAATATTCTTATAGTTCTGCACATTAAAAAAAAAAAAAAATCACATATCTTGGAACCATTTTGAAAGTATATAGTGATTAATAGCTGCTTTTTCCCTATCTGAAGTAAATATTTAGGTGAGTGTTTTTTATATTTTTTTGTAATCAAAGTTTTGTTTTAAGCTGCAACAATATAGATAGATTTAATAAGTGAATTTTGAATCTAAAATAATTCAAATAGATGCATTCATTACTTAGTAAAAGTCTGATAAACAAAAATGGTAGTAATGGGGATACTGAGATTGAGGATACATGAGCCATGCTCAACCATCCCTACTAGGAAATTAGAGATATGGATGAAACAAAAAAATGTCTTTTTCATGTTCACAGATAGATTTTAATTTTAATTTTTTAATTTTTTTTCTGGGTAAAATGAGGAAGAACTCTTTTTTATTTTTTTTTTTCATTAAGGAATTAATTTGAAAACATACGTTTAAAAATGCATATTTTGTTAATGAAAATATCCTTTTTTTTTTCATTTTGACTAACAAAATAGTCTGTCTAGATAAATGTAGGCATAGTTTTCAATTTAACTTTTTGACTAATATTAAAATCACTTTTTAAAACTGATTTTACTGGTCATAATCTCTAATATTTTAACTAGTTAGGCCCAAAATATTAAAATATCTATTTTGTTAATGTAATATTTTAAGATTAAATATTGTATACTGAAATTGTAACCACTATTACTGTAACTTTTTTAAAAACTTAACCACCAACTGACGATGTTGCTATCATCAATGAAACCCAAGTTGAAATGATCCTTCGACCACCAATTATCACCACAACAAATGATCGTGTTACTCGTTTTGTTTTCACAACTGGTTTCGAAGGACTTGGTGCATCTTGATTTATCACTATGTAAAACATTTATAAAATAATAAAAAGAAAAATATTATTTTTGTAGGTATTTTTTAGTATTGGCTCAAGTATCCCTTCACAATGGCTCGCGTATCCCCCTCATGGGGATACTTGAGCCACAATGTAAAAGAAAACGTAAAAATTTATTAAACAAAGAAAAATAGTTCAAAATTAACAGAAAATGGAAAAGAAAAATGATCAAATTTTCAGCTACAATATTTTATTTTGTTCTAAGTATAAAAAATTTAAAAAAGTGGCTCAAGTATCTCTATCTTCCCCTATTTTTATTACAAATGCAATAAGAATTCTAAAATTTGTAGCAACTAAATTAAAATGAAGTGATTCATATGAGTTAAATATTTTCAATGTTTAATAAAGAAACAAAGCACATGTTGTGAATACCATAAGCCAACGAAAATTTCACTTTTATGAAGTATGCGAAAATATTCTTGTTTACAAATAAATTTTCTTGTAAATACTGGTGTCATTCAACTATTTCAACATTTTATGAATACAAATACCTTGCCCCTGAAAGGGTTAAGTTATGTATTGTTATTATTAGGTATCCTACTTTTTTTTTTTTTAATCTAGGTATGCTTTAGAAAAAGAATTGCTTCTTTGGCAAGTTTTATTCAATAACACAATATCTAAATGAAATATTTTAAATATTTTCCACTTAAACATTACCGGTTAATAATTAAATACTTCAATATTTATTGATAACACAATTCTAATCCATTTTTTTTATGTGCATATAAAAATATATTGAAATATGTTCAATATTTTTCCATATGATATTTCACGTTTGTTATTTTTAATTGGAAGATTTATTGAATTTTATAAATATTTTTAAAATCAAAGTAAATTTATAAAGCATGGAAAATTCATTTAAATATTGACAAAGTTTTAATTTTTTACTTCTAAATATATACTTAAAAACATATTAGCTGAAATACCAACTTTCAGTTAATATTTTCATGTAAAAGAAATTAATTTTTTTCTATAAACTGTTTCAATTCATAGATTAATAGCTCCCAGTTTAAAACATATTTAGTTTATTTTTACAATCATTATCAAGATTCAAGAGTCCACATTTTATTAACCCCCTTCTTCAAACAACTATAGCTAAAAATAGTCAGAACTCTTTTTAATAATTTTAAATAAAAAAAAGACTTGTTTGTTTTTATCTGCTAATTTTCATGTTAAAAAATATTTAAGTAATTCTTTATTGCTTTTCATGTTTTGAAATGAAATGTATTTTCATAATGAATTACTTTTCACGACATAATTGGTAGTTACAAGTTGTTTATATATTTATAAGAAAAAAAAAAATATTTATGGATTTTCACTGCGAGAAAGTTATAGGTGAAAATTGGCGGTCGCCACTCGCCACGTGGCGATTAAAGTTGTAAAAGTGGCGATTAAAAAATCGGCCATCGATCGCCACCCTAGTCGCCACTCGCCAGGAGGCGATAAAAAATCTGTTATTGACCGCCAAGTGAAATATAGCTTTTTTCATAGAAATATGCATCTCTACTTTGGTTACATCTAATTAGAAAACTGGTTAATTCTTTTTTCTACTGGATGCAAGCAGATTACAGTGATTTAGCTGTATTTTCAATATTTCGGCTTTTTGCCATTGCTCTTCAGTTGGATTATTTTTGCAAGAAATACAGTTTTATTCTGCAAAATATATTCATCAGCTTTGATTCCACATGCATTTCAAATAATTTATTCCCCCCCCTTTTTTTTTTAACTGGATGCAAGTGGATTTTAAGGACATTGCAGTATTTTCAATATTTCGACTCCTGCCACATGCTCACCAGTTAGATTATTTTTCTTCAATGGATACTGTTTAATCCTGCAGAACACACTCATCAGCTTAGATTTCAACTGTATATATGTGTGTAGTATAACACATTTACTTATTAAATAACATTTTATTGTGCTTTACTTGATCATTTTTTTATTGTATACACCTAACTGTTGGAATTTTGATTTAGTTATTTTTTATATAAAGTAAGTTATAGTAATTTAATTGATTATAGTGTATATGAACATATACAAATAATCTAAAAATATATTCTAAAAAAAAATAATATAATACATTCTGTGGTTTTAAAGTAATTTTCTTGAATTTTGACTGTTTCCCTATTCTTATCATGAATAGTTGGCTGATATAAAACTGATTTATAGAAAAATATGTATATATACACAATGGTTATAGTTTATGTAGATGTCAAGAAAGTTTGAAACATTATAGTGGCCACTAACTTTAAAAAGTGGCCACTAATGAAACTGAGTCTACCGGCCACTGGCTACTAACTCAATTTCCCAGTTTTCACTTATAGAGAAAGTATTCTTATTTTTCTTCCTTGCCACCACCCCCTCACCTCATTTCCAAAGTTTGTAGGGACAAGAGTGGATGTTGCAAATGAGACAAAATGTCCAACCCTATCTAAGGCTGTTTAAACATTTTTTTTATATTGAGTATTATGATATAAAATTGAAATTAAGAGGATTTTAGATAATTAAATTATTTAAATAATTCAGATCATTTAAATAATGTTTTATGAATACTCAAAATTTGCTATTGTTCAAATATTGAAAACATATTGTAATTTCAAAATGTATAAGGTGTATTACTATTTTCTGAAAGATATATTTCAAAATAATATTTATTATATATGTCATAGGCTGATTGAGAAATTCAACTTTTGCAAAGAGCCTAGTTTGCGAAGAAACATGCTAATTGTGGATGGGAAATCATACTGATAACACTGGTCGGCAACAAAATCCTCTGTAAAAATAATAGTTGATTCTTATTAGATTTCATTCTGGTAAATAAAAATATAGTAACGAAACTACTGTATCACAAACCATTTTTTTTGGTAGGAGGGTTTGCTTTTAAAATTAAGGTATTTTATATCTTGCTAAAATATAAGTGGAAATTTTGTAAAGCTTAAAATGTAGATAATAATATGTAAATTATCTGTAAATAAATGTATAAATATGATTACCCAAGTTACAGCGGCATAAGGAATGAAAATATATTAGTGGATAGCAAATAGTAAATTCAGACACGAAAGGGGGGGGGGGGACATAAAAAGAAAAATACACTATACAATACAAGTATCAACAAATTAAATTTCCATGCTATATTTTATCAATTTCATATCTAAGACAGTGAAAACACTTCTTCCATGATTTCAATGATACCTGACTTCATGTTAGAAGAAACAGCAATTCTATGTTAGGTAAATAGTACAAATATTTATTTTGTTAAAAATACTCTATTGATCATATTATTGAATCAATACCTCTGTCAATAAACATATGGGAACTGTAATTTGCAGGTCTAAGCAACAAAACATAAAACAAACTTCTGAATTCTTTAGGAGAAGTAACTCTCCACTGAAAAATCTATTTGGTTTAAATAAAACAACCCTGGATAGACATTTTTGCTTTTGTGCAACCAAGTTCTGAAAAGTTTTTTCTTTTCTTTCCTTTGTGGCTGATTTGTGATGACATGTTTTTTGAAATACCAGATTCCTTAGAGGAGAAACTGCCCCCCTCCCCAACTGTAACTTCTCGCAAATGGAACTTTTTTTGGGGGGGGGGGGAGTCAATTGCCTCTCCCTAAATTAAAAAAAATAATAATGAACTTTTTTTTTTTCCTCTGGCGATTTAAAAAGAAAAATTAAAACTTATTATTTCTGAGTGATTTAAAACTGTTAAACATTAACAGAAAATATAATTAAGAAGTTTTCGTCGAAAAGAAGTGGCTGCCCCCCCCCCCCGTGGAAGTTTAATTATGTTTATGAAAGTTTTTGTATTGTAATAAATATCGCATCCGGCGCCGAGCTAATTTTCAACGCAAGCAATGCTTCGACCATCGACTTCTTCGTCTATCTGGGTCACGTGACCTTCTAGTTTCGATTTCGCTTCCGGGCCATAGTAACGTCGGCTATGGGTAAAAGGTTCTCTGTGTTACGAGATACCGGTTTTCCTACCAGTTTATATTCCTTATTCCATGCAATCGTCAGCTTGGCGATACTAGCAAGTTTGTCAAGATCCTTGGCAATTCACTTTTCTTCAGAATCCTCTCAAAGAAACAAATTTTGTATGCTGTTTATCTCCACCCAGATATTGAGGACCCCTAGTATAGCGCAAAGAATATATAATGTGGAAATCGGCTTCCCTGTAAAAATTGCTAAAATATTGTATCCCTTAAACGTGCTACGATGCTGCTGCAATATACAGATCGCAGCGACATCTTTAGGACATTTTCTAAAACTGCAAGAATATTGTTAGTCTATACAACGTAATACTAAAATCCCGCAGATGTCGCTACGATTGACTTTTTGGATTTCAGCGGTATCGTCGCACATTTAAGGGATACAAATTTTTAGCATTGTTTGGGTTGCATATTTCGACACTATGTATTCTAGACACTGTAGCGATACTGGCAAGTTCGCCAAGGTCCTTGGCAATTCACTTTTTTTCAGAATCCTTTAAAACAAACAAATTTTGTATGCCGTTTATTTCCACCCAGTTACTGAGGACCCTTAGTCCTCCCTTGATCTATACTAGAGCTAGAGAGTCTAGAATATAGTGTGTGGAAATCTGCTATCCAAACAATGCTAAAAAAATGTATCCCTTAAATGTGCAACCATGCTGCTGAAATCTAAAGAGTCGATCGCAGCGATATCTTCGGGATTTTTCGTATTCCATTGTATAGACTAGCATTTAGGAAATATCATGCAGATGCAGCTACGATCTCTATATTTCAGCAGCATCGTTGCACATTTAAGAGATAGAATATTTTAGCGATTAAGTATTACCAAAGACTTTTAAGATACATAGACCTGCAAACTCTCAGTTTAACTGAGGATTTTTTATCACAGCTGTTGTACGGCAGTATATATGCTTTATATTTTAATTTACCTAAGAAAAAGCTTTTATCAGCGTATTTTTTCGTTGCGGATCATTAAGTATTGGTCTACCCTATTTAATTTAGACCTTTTTTTTAAAAAAAAAAACCTTATTATTCATCATTTTTTTTTGTTTTTTTTCGTATAGCAAGTAAGTATTTCAATAAACATCCTCCAAGGATAAACATATAGTGTTACTTTCGTTAATATGCATTTTATTAATTACCTTTTTGCATTAAAATTAGTTTAAAAAATGTAGATTTCTTTACCAGTAATTTAAAATTTTGTAAATTACTATATTATGTTACATTGCTACCTTTAATCTAAACTTCCCTACCAGTTACTTTTGCAAGTCAAACTTAAAAAAAAAGTGGAATTATAATCTTTAACAATATGTTTCCCTATAAATTTCGCCTTTATTTAGGTTTATAAGGCATGTTAAAATTAGATACTCTTTTTCAAACATGCCATCCATAAAATTATTAATAAATCGCTTTATTTAACTTTATTACTGAAAATTCAATATTTATAACGCATATCTAGATATAAAAAATAGCTTCATGTAAAAAAATATGCCATAAACTTCATATATATTGATAAAAATTAATTTTTAAGCTCATTCTAGCCATAGCACTTAATGGTAATAACCACAGCTGACGTGCAAACCTCGCGGTTCAGGTGTTTCAATCTACTTCAGATGACTGCCATGATTTCGCATATTTTTGCATGGGATTTGCCGATCTATGTATCTTAAAAGTCTTTGAGTATTACAGAGATTACAGCACCTAGAATACGTAGTGTGGAAATATTCTATCCAAACAGTGCTAAAAATTTGTATCCCTTAAATGTGCGACGATACTGCTAAAATTTCAAGTGTCGATCGCAGCGACATCTGCGGGATTTTCGTATTACTAGTATTACATTGTATATATTAGCAATTTCTTTGAGTTGTAGAAAATATCCTGCAGATGTCTCTGCGATCTGCATATTGCAGCAGTATCATTGCACATTTAAGGGATACAATATTTTAGCACATTTTTAAGTATTACAGGGATAGCCGATTTCCACACTATATATTCTAGGCGCTATGCAGAGATAGTCGATTTCCACACTACACTGTTAAAAATATCGTGAAAAATTACCTCTGTTTTTAAAGGCTATCTATTTTCTGACCAATGAGAACGCTACATAAAAACCTATGGAACGTTCTCGTTGGTCAGAAAATAGATAGCCTTTAAAAACAGAGTTAATTTTTCACGATATTTTTAACAGTGTATATATTCTAGTCGCTATACTAGAGCTCAGTAGCATAAATATTCTTATGTTGAATACAGCGTCTAGAATAAATTGTGCGGAAATCTGCTATCCAAACATAGCTAAATATTTTAATCCTTCGAGCAACGATGCTAAAATCCTAAGAGCAGATCGCAGCGATAATTGCGAGATATTTTTAAACTTCAATGTAAACATTGTATTACAGAAGAGCGTTTAGACTAGCAATCGTCTTTCAGTTATCGCTGCGACCGACTCCTTCAATTTAAGCATCGTTTGAAATTTAGGGGATTCAATATTATAGCACTTTTTAAAGTATTACTGGGATAGCCGATTTCCACACGATCTATTACAGCGTCTAGAATATATAGTGTAGAAATCTGCTATCCAAAGAGCGCTAAAAAGTTGTATCCCTTAAATGTGCAATGATGCTGAAATCCAAGGATCCGATCGTGGCGACACCTGCGATATATTCAGAAATTCCAAAATAAACATCGCATTATTACAGCGGCTAGAATAAATAGTGTGGAAATCTGCTATCTAAGCAGTTTTAAATGATTGTATCCCTTAAATGTGCAACAATGTCGGAATCCAAAGAGCCGATCGCAGCGACATCTGGGGGAAATTTTCAAGTTTCATTGGAAACATCGTATTATTACACCATCTAGACCAAATCGTCTTGGAGTTTTAGAAAATATCCTGCAGATTTCGCTACGATCGGCTTTTTGGCTTTCAGTAGTGTTTGACATTTAAGGGATCCAATATTTTAGAACCTTTTTAAGTGTTACTGGGATAGCCGATTTCCACACATATATTCTAGACGCTATAGTATTATTACAGCATGCATATTCACAATACCTACTCGGTTCAGATTCTGAGCCGTTCTGATTGGCTCGCTAATTACAGACTATGCTGATTTTTAATGTCTTGCAAGTGCAGATCGACTGCATCGTTCAGCGAGTATTTTAATTACACAAATTTAATTATAACACAAATTAATGGGGATTGTGAATAATTTAAAATTATGCAAATATGTACATAAATCATTTACTTATATTTATAATTTTTTCTTTCATTTTCTACGAACACAATAAATCAAGTTCCGTTTCTCGTTTGCTTTTAATCTTGTTAGTATTGTTTGTGCATAACACATATATTTTTTGTCATGTATGATCGCTTTGCGGCCATGAAGACATAACAAAACAAAAAAATACTCTTTTGCATCAATCATGTAGTGTAGAAATATCAAAAATGAATTAAATTCGTTAAAACCGTAATAACAATCACTATAACGAATATTAGAAAAAGTTTCTTTATATAAATTGCTAGTACTGTTTAAAATTATTTTTTATAACATAATTAAATATTGAAAAATAGAAACTTTCCATTTTTACATTCTTTTTTTATATAACTTTATTAACTATTGAAATAATTAAAAAAAAACATTTTTTTAATACTATCCGCTGCTTGGATTTGACCTGGAGACCTACGGTATTATAGACAGACGACATACCACATAGCTACTACGAACTCACTCAAAAAGTGCTTAGAACAAAATTTTAATCGACCGCGCTGCTTCCAAATCGTTCAAAGTCAATATGTTCTGGATACCTGATTCTGGGGAACCAATGAGAACGGTTCAGGATCTGAACCGAGTAGGTATGAGGATATTCCATCTACGTTATGATCACGTGATCAAGGTAAAAACTTCTAGCATAAAGAAGGGAAGGCTTCGTAGACGTAATGTAAATCCCCGCCAGCCAGTGAAACAGTTCATGACGAAAGCAGTTGTAGCCTCCCTTCTTATCAGTTAGAAATTCTTTGGATAAATTACCGGTACCACGCGACTTTTTTCAGTCTCGATCCCAGATATGGAATATAGTCCATTGTTAACATGCTTACAGTATAGCGACTAGAATACATAGTGTGGAAATCGGCTATCCCTGTAATACTTAAAAAAGCGCTAAAATATTGTATCACTTAAATGCGCAATTATGCCTCTGAAATATACAGATCGCAGCGACATCTACAGGATATTTTCTGAAACTGCAAGACATTGCTAGTCTACATAATGTAATACGAAAATCCCGCAGATGTCGCTGCGATTGAATCTTTGTATTTCAGCAGTTTCGTCACACATTTAAGGGATACAAATTTTTAGCATTGTTTGGATAGCATATTTCCCACCTATGCATGCATTCTACACGCTGTACTTACAGCATCTAGAGCTGGACTACATCGTCTAGAATACATAGTGGGGAAATATGCTATCCAAACAATGCTAAAAATTTGTATCATTTAAATGTGCGAAGATGCTGCTGAAATCCAAAGTCGATCGCAGCGACATCTGCGGGATTTTCGTATTACATTGTATAGACTAGCAATATATTGTAGTTTTAGAAAATATCCTGCAGATGTTGCTGCGATCTGTATATTGTAGCAGCATCGTTCCACATTTAAGGGTTGCAATATTTTAGCGCTTTTTTAAGTATTACAGGGATAGCCGATTTCTACACTATGTATTCTAGTCGCTATAACTGGACCTAATCGTCTTGGATTTTTAGAAAATACCCTGCAGATGTCCCTGTGATCGACTCATTGGATTTATCGTTTGACATTTAAGGGATCCAATATTTTAGCACTTTTTCATTAATTGGATAGCCGATTTCCACACTATATATTCTAGACGCTGTAGTATTTATTCTACACGCTATCAAAGACTTTTAAGATACATGGACCTGCAAACTGTCAGTTTAACTCAGGATTTTTGATTACAGCTGTTGTACGGCAGTATATATGCTTTATATTTTAATTTACCTAAGAAAATGCTTTTATCAGCGTATTTTTTCATTGCGGATCATTAAGTATTGGTCTACCCTATTTCATTTAGACCTTTTTTTTAAAAAAATACCTTATTATTCATCAATTTTTTTTGTTTTTTTCGTATAGCAAGTAAGTATTTCAATAAACATCCTCCAAGGATAAAAATATAGTGTTACTTTCGTTAATATGCATTTTATTAATTACCTTTTTGCATTAAAATTAGTTTAAAAAATGTAGATTTCTTTACCAGTAATTTAAAATTTTGTAAATTACTATATTATGTTACATTGCTACCTTTAATCTAAACTTCCCTACCAGTTACTTTTGCAAGTCAAACTTAAAAAAAAGTGGAATTATAATCTTTAACAATATGTTTCCCTATAAATTTCGCCTTTATTTAGGTTTATAAGGCATGTTAAAATTAGATACTCTTTTTCAAACATGCCATCCATAAAATTATTAATAAATCGCTTTATTTAACTTTATTACTGAAAATTCAATATTTATAACGCATATCTAGATATAAAAAATAGCTTCATGTAAAAAAATATGCCATAAACTTCATACATATTGATAAAAATTAATTTTTAAGCTCATTCTAGCCATAGCACTTAATGGTAAATAACCACAGTTGACGTACAAACCTCGCGGTTCAGGTGTTTCAATGGACCTTATGCACGCGACTTGAGGTCGAGGCTAAAATTCGTCTGCTGGCGATATTTACTGGCGGTGTTTAGCATAGCAGTCTATGGAGTGTGAGTTATTAATGCTTGTTTGTTAAAAATACCGCAAAAAATTTCTTTGATGCAGCAGCATATACTTAATATATTGTAATCTAAATTCAAAATGTTGTTCTGTATGCGAGAAAATTCCCTAAGTTTGCAAATTTTCAGTTAAAATGTATGCACTCAACCTGGGTCAAGGCTAAAGTCGTCTGCTAGCGGTGTTTGCGCCTGCGCATACTGGTATTCTGCCGGTGCAGTAACTAGAATAACAGATCACCATACCGCCAGCTCTGGCGTATGACGTCACCTGAATAGAGTCCATTTACTTCAGATGGCTGCCACGATTTCGCATACTTTTGAATGGTATTTGCCAGTCTATGTATCTTAAAAGTCTTTGGACGCTATAATTACAGCGTCTAGAATACATAGTGTGGAAATCTGCTATCCAAACAATGCTAAAAAAGTGTATCCCTTAAATGTGGAACGATGCTGCTGAAATCTAAAGAGTCGATCGCAGCGACATCCGCGGGATTTTCGTATTACATTGAGTGCGTTCAGAGGTGCACTTCGCGCCGCGCGCGCGCTCAGAAGTTTATGTCATGGAGTAGGTCTTATCGAAGAAAGGAATTTTAACATAATTCAATTATTTCATTATTTTTATGGTTAAAAAAAGGTAAAACCAAAGACTATATTTCTTTATCCTTCCAAAACATGGTTTTTGTAACAGGAATACATGCCTATGTTCACTCAGATAAAATCTAAAATAGTCGCGAAAAACATCACGTGACCTTCTTTATCTGCTTTAGCCCATTTAGCATTTAAAATTAGTTAACCAACCGCACACAAACTCCGCGCGAGTTGCTCAAAAAAATTGTGTGGGCGATTTGATCACGTGATTGTGCGTTTTCTGCTTATGTGTTATTGGTTGTGCTTTGTTTGGTAGGTTGACTGATACAATTTAAAAATTCAACTGGTGATCAAAAAATTTTAACTTTTTAACAATTTTCTTTTTATTTATTTAAAAATGATTTATCAGTTGATCTATATCTCCTGTGATAAATAGAATGCTGTTAGTAAACCAAGATTGTGATATCAACATATGAGATTTGTTTGTAATCTACTATACTGGATGGATTTCAATGGAATTTGCACTGTTAGTTAGACAGTTTTTCAGAGTAGGTTTTAATATATATATTTCTTATTTTATGACTGCATATTTTAATACCGTGTGGATAACAGACCAAAATACATCATAAACCATGAGAAATAAGTGACATTCAAAATTCTGTTAGTAGAAGCAAAATACTTACTTATACTTTCAGTAAAAAATTTATAAACATTCTAATCATACTTTATTCACTACAAAACTAGACAGCAGACCTATATATTTTATCTCTTTAAAAAATATATGTACAGATATTTTTAGTTAAAATAATTTACAACTATTATATTTTATTTTTATAATGTTCAAAGTAAAATATGATTTCTACCCTAGTCTCGATAAAAATTCACTCGTAAAGTACTCAAAAAAAAAAAATCAAGGAATTATCTTACGTGCAAAAGGATATTTTCGCGCAATATATATTATTTTTTCATTTGGATTTGCTTAATGTTTATATCATTATACATACTACATTAATGATTATACATATATAATCACTTAGAAACAAAACTTTGAATATTTAAAAGGCGTTCAGATCTAAAACTTTCATCTCGAAATACCTCATTTTCTCACATTTAAATAAGTATTTTATTATTATAATAAAAATACACGTGCCTCTGTATAATAAAAATAAAAAAATATAAAACAACCAATAAACAAAACAAAAAAATGTGACACAATGTGGAACTGGAAGGATTCGAACCCAGAATCCCTGGGCTCGAGTTCACTGCATTATCCATTCGGCCATCCAGCACACGTTCCTTTCGCAACAAAATATCTTTATAATTAGCACCTTAATTAATCAAATCCATGATCTGTTCCTGAACACACTACGTGTTATTCCATACATGATGTAGACCCACTCCATGTTCCTGCCTCCTGAGCTCGCGCGCGTAGCGCGCGTGCTTCTTGAACACACTCATTGTATTGACTCGCATTAAGGAAATATCATGCAGATCGAAGCTAACGAGAAAGACAGGCTACCGCGGTGGGTCCGATTCTTCTTTTTTTACAGACCGCTGGAGTCACGTGATGCTCTTTTCGCACACCTTCATTGGTGCATTCGAGCATCACGTGATTCCAGTGATCTGTAAAAAAAGAAGAATCGGACCCACCGCGATAGCCTGTCTTTTTCGTTTGCCTCAATGCAGATGCAGCTGCGATCTCTATATTTCAGCAGCATCGTTGCACATTTAAGGGATACAATATTTTAGCGCTATTTTAAGTATTAAGCAGGGAACCCACATGCCGAAAAATATAGACGGAAATCTGCAGCGGCAAATTTTCCGCTACGCGAAATTTCCGACTTGGAAATGATGAGAATCGCACTTGCATTTTTCGCTGGCGCTTCCAACGAAATAGTGAGAAGCGTTCTTATTGGTTGATTTCTATAGATGCCGTCGCGGAAAACGGAAAAAGTTAAAACATGTTTAACTACAATTCCGCTGCGTTTTCGTATTTGTACGCGGTAAATATGGGGTCAGTTTGCCGTTCCGCTGTCCAATTCCGTCGCATTTTTCCGCATGTGGGTTCCCGACTTTACAGAGATAGTCGATTTCCGCACGATATATTCTTGTCGCTATACTATAATGTTGAACTAGTGTGCCTCTATATGACAATGGCAACACACCGGATATAATATTTGATTTGTTGATACGATTTTTGACAAAAACGAATAGCCAAGTTACAGCGCCTATAATACCTAGTGTGGAAATATGCTATCCAAACAGTGCTAAAAAAATTTATCTCTTAAATATGCGACGATAGTGCTAAAATGCCAAACGTTGATTGCAGCGACATCTGCGGGATTTTCGTATTACTGGTATTACACTGTATAGATTAGCAATACCTTGCAGTTGTAGAAAATATCCTGCAGATGTCGCTGCGATCTGTATATTGCAGCAGCATCGTTGCATATTTAAGGGATACAATATTTTAGCGCTTTTTTAAGTATTACAGAGATAGCCATTGGATTTCCACACTATGTATTCTTGTCGCTATAGCCAAGTATCCCAGCCTGCCAAAACATCGTAAATTGGCGAAATAATAGACGGGATCCAGGTAGATTTTTTGCTGTTACCGAAATGCGTTGCATCAATCATTGACCTACATTTTTGCGAAATTTTCACTGTTTACTTCAAACCGTGAAATCTTCACAAAAATGCAAGCCTATGATTGGTAAATCTCTTCTCACTCACAGCGAAAAATCTATCTCGAACCCGGCCGATATATCGCCAAGTGTTTTTGAATCGATGGAAATCACGTTCTATCAATGTTATGCTGGTTCTAATGCTTATGCTGTTTTGGTGCTTCGTTAAAGATTTCTGAGTATTATTTATTATCGTTTTGAACACTCATTTTTGTGTTAATATGTGATCCTATTTTCGTTTAAATTCGCCTTTACTTTATCTAAAGAATCTTCATTGATTATTGGATTGGTGAGCTTTTGTTTATATTATTTATTACATACACACACATATATATAAAATGTCTTATTCATTTTTTTTTGTTTGTTGTTGTTGTTTCGATCACAATGTATTAAAGTATCTCTCCTGAAACACAGTCCATTATATAAAAAAAGAAAGATTGAATTTCACTGTATTGGTTTGAACAATAAATGAGATTTTCTACGTAGATATAACACCTAACTGTTGTTAGCAGGCTCACAAACCCCTGTTCTTTTCAACTTTTGCCGTTGAACTTGTAATCTTCAGTTAAGTATAGATACACTAAATTCACATCGCCAATGGTGACCGGTTACTTTTAGACGTTTAGTGAAATATCTAGGAAAATACACGAAGAATTATAACAGTATGCTGATTTAAAAAAAAATAGCTTCATAATAGATAAGATTATGAATAAAAATCCGGATTTTGACTGTGACTTCCTGCATGTTTGATTGTATAAGTGGATCTCGACTTTGGTTACTTATACAAAAACTGTTTGTTTTTATGTGTGTTATCTCCTACTTACCGTTCAATCCATCCTTTGATACACCCTGTTGGAGAGTGGGGCCTATTTGACCATGGGGTGCCATTTATCAATCTAAATTTTGCGAACTTCTATAATTGAAGTAGTAAAAACCTTTACTCACAATTTTACTAACAGTGTAGACACTGAAATTACAAAAATCAGAAAATCAACTTTGTTTGACACAAAAACAAAAATTTCGATATATAGAATACAAAATGAAATACTTTCTAATGTCCTTGAACAATATAGAAACATAATCTGCCGAAACAATTTCATAAATAAATTTTAAATTTTAAAATGTGTTCCATAGCTCCACATTAACCAGGGTTGTAGTGGGTAGCTGCCCGGGTACCGGCCCAGCTGCCCGCCCGGGCTGGGTTTTTTTTAAAAAAAACCGGGTTTTTTAAAATATATTTCTGGAAAAGAACAGATGATGTAATTGTTAACAGTTTATGGTTATTTTGTTTTATTTATTCACTTCTTTGAATCTTAGAAAATATATTTGTATTAATTTACTTGCACTTTTAGATTGGAAACAATTGGAAAACACACAATTGATAGCTTTGCAATTTAAAATTTGTTTGGGTACTTCTTAGTTATCCCGTTGACCAAATTACTGTCACCAAATTGTAAGATTAAATGCCAATAATGGCCAATAAAACCATTAATTCGACGTTTTATTTGTATTTTTATTAATGTTTTACTAATTTCTTTGTTCTTTCGTTATTTAAAATATAAATTATGTCAATGAGTATAATTTGGCGAAATTGGTCGATGGGAAAACTAAGAAGTACCTTTGTTTGTTATTTAAATTAAAGTGATCATATCTATATGTATTTTAAGAACAGAGAAAAATGGTGAAATCATTAAGACTATGAAGTCATTCCCATCTATTAGACTATGAAGTGTTCACAAAGATTGTATTTGAGATCAGGATTGCTACTTATTTTGGCAATCAAATTTCTTGTGGTTTACTGAGCAAAATATTAAATTTTCCGGAACAACTTGCGAATACGCCCGGAGTCCGCCATCTTGTTTCTTTGTTGATCATCGCCGATTTTAAATTTATTTATTTGGATTTATTTATTTATTTTTGTTGATATTTATTTTTGTTGTTGTTTATGTTTATTGTTGTTGTTTATGTCGGTTGTTGTTTATGTTGTTAAATTAAGCATAAAGTGGTTATAAATGACCAACAAAGAAACAAGATGGCGGACTCCGGGCGTATTCGCAAGTTGTTCCAATTTTCCCAGAGTAATTCCTCAGAGAATTTTCAAAATTTCAACGGATAAATTTTGCAAAGTTCCAAAGTTTAGTAAAATTCCTTGTTTTTAATACTCATTTTTAAATTCCCTCAGATTTTCTAGTTTTCCCTATACATTGGCAACTGTGAAGTTTATTATTTGTGAGGAAGGTGGAATCATCGTCCACATTTTGGCAATTTAATTTACCCGGGGAAAATTGCCCATTTAACCCGGGTTTTTTAATAAAACCCGCCCGGGCTGGGTTTTTTCTAAAAAACCCGGGTTTTTTACAACCCTGCCATTAACAGGGAGGTAGGGGACAGCTATAAAACAATATATAGTAAGGCCCAAATAGCCTAGTGTCGGCTACATATGCAGTCTAACAAAGATTGTAAGTTGATAATGTCTGTGTTACACTATCAAATTCCAGTACCATCATCACTGGAAGGAAAATGCAGGATTGCCAGTCAAAGATCACATTAAAAAATCACCAGTTCAATTTATTTATAGTTTGAAGTAAATAAATATATTTATAATGTTATAATTAATATACCACTCTCTAAAAATATTTGCATGTTAGCAATTTACATTCATCTTGTTAAAATGAAGGAATTAGACATGTCTCATTCCTCCCTTTGCTGGCATGCCCCATTCTTCGCTCTACCTTCTTTTATGTTTAAACTTCTTGTATAAATAAAAATGATGCTTTTAGGCATAGTTTAAATTATGGATAATATACAGTATAATGCTCCATAAATAGAAAAACTATTACATCTACGCATAAACAAGTCATTAATATACAGAAAGCATAAAAATTATATGAAGCTAATTTACTTTTGATTCTTGAAATAATCTTTTCCTTTATACAATCGCAAGCTTATGCAGATCAGCTACTTTTTTCAAACTGAACATTTGGGTACCAGTACTTCATCTAATGTGTGATTGATGAAATGTTCAGAACACTGAGCTCGACAATAGAACGGAGGGCTAACTCCCTATTCTGATACATTGAATCCAGCGGTCCGCCCATGAATACAATGCCAAAGATTTTCCGATGAAAATTTTTGGCAAAACAGAGATTTCCTACCATAGAGTAGTATAGGGTAGATATTTTCAAATTGGATTTTCTTTTAAAAATTTGACGAAGTTGCTACAATTTTCTCTGATATATAATTTTTATTGAAAAAAACTATAGATTTTATTTAAATTAATCGCAATTTTTTAGTTTGATATTAGTTAAAAATTAAATTTTAGGTAAGCTCAACGAAAAAAATTGAAAAACAAATTAAGTGTTGCTCATAAAAATATCAAAGATGTAGAAAACACCAAAATTTATAAAAAGTATGCGGAAAAGTTTGAAAAAATGCTTCTAATATTAAGAAAAGTGCAGGACTCATTACTTGCGCTCATTGAAAGTGTAATGCGGTCGCGGCAGAAGGTGGATCGGTGAGTTGGCTCTCCGTATTATTGTAGAGCTCAGTGGTTCAGAATGATCCATAAAGAGAAAAATCTGCTGTCCCATACCTCCCACTATCGCATTCTACCCCACTCTTCTCTATCTGTTTTCAAATGAGAAAGGTAAATTTGTTTTTGCTTCATTTTATTTTCTTCTGTAAGGTTCTCATATGAGCAGGGAATAAGTTAACATTTTGATGTTATTCGAAGCAATAAAGCAAGAAACACCTATCCATATGAAAAATTTGTAATGAGTTTCAACGATTAAAACAAAAGTTATAGAACAAAATATTCGGCATGGTCATAGGGGGGCACTTTTGATCACATTAAATGGGGCACCTTGGATAATGTCAAGTATGCAGTTCATTATGATTCTGACACTTTAGATAGTGCAGGGCAATTCCAAGCCAGTGTTACCATTTTTAGTATCTTATTTTTTACATAAAATAGGTGATATATATATTTTTCTGTTAATATTAAATCTGTATTTTTTATATTTCAATGCATTTTATAAAATTTTGAATAGTCCAAATCAATAAAACTCATTATAATCAGCATAGCTTCTTTCTACCCGACTGCCAAGAAGGGTTATGTGTTTCACGCGTATCTGGATTTCTTAATACACTCGAAACATCCCAATGGTGGGATGGATTTTAATGAAAGAGGTCTCTATCGATTTGTCTTAACCTTCCGATGGTTATAGGTTAGGTTTTGTTTTTATAAATTCAAAATGGCGGTAGAGACGAAAAAATTTTTTACGCACCATATTGAGTGGCATATCATTGGGCAGGTCTTTCAAAATGAAGACGATGTTTCATTGACTATTTTACAGCCAGAAGCTCCGTTTAAATATTACACAAACTGGATGTTGTGTAGGTAGGATCTCTAGCTTTACTGCAACGCTAACCTCATCAAAACAGTGTTTATAGATAGAAACTAACAATTAAATACAATTTAAAAGCCATCAATACAAGTAAATAAAAAAATAGGTAAGTAATATAAAAATAGTTTAACATTGATGAGAAATAATTAATTAGTTCGCTTTTTACTTAGTCGGGTTTTTTGATTTTTTAAATTTAATTTTTACTTGTTAGCCCGCGGTACGGTATGCTATTTCTTTCTCCCAATTTATTTTGTGTCTAAAAAATAACGTTACCTTACAGAAGCCAGCAATAAACAAAGCAGATGTATCGTTGTACATTTAAATACTCTAATAGCATTTTAAAAATTTCTAAGCATCGCGCATTTTCAATTTTTATACCGTCGTATTGGAAAAGTACTTTTAAATGCAATTTGTTTGAAAACTGTATCTCCATTGATTTTTGAAATATTATTTTTTTTTGTAGTTTTTAGCATCATTTGTTTAATTTTGGCAACTCAAGTACTCCATTTATGTAGAAAGTAAAGGGAAAATAGTTGAAAAATAGCAGTTATATCTTTTGTTGCCATTTTCTCATAACAACCGAAATAAAATGCAATTAAAATACGTGCTATTTTGAAAAAATATCAACGAATAATTTCTGTTAAAACATGGAGCTATTATAAACTGTATTTAATTTTAAGTTACCTATATTAAAGTTACAAACAAATGAAGGTCTATGAATCATTAGCCGTTTTTTTGTCGAGTTTCTTTAATGACGACATCTTTTTGCTGCATATGTGCATTATTTCGCGATAGTGATGTGCTATGCATGCTTTACTGTAGATGTTTAAGAGTAGATCGTAAATGTGGAATTCTTAAGCGGATGTGAATGACGTCATTTTACATAAAATAAAAGTGCGTGCTTTAAGTCTTAAAGTACGTTTTGTATTATTTATATATACATATTTTTTTTTCATCGGGGGTGACACTAAATTCTGAAAAAGCAGAATTAATGTTTTCTAGTTATGCCTTTTTTATTTGTTTGTCTGTTACCTATGGGATGTGGGTCTGTTGCATGTAATACTAAGTAATTTTCATAACTGTATCGTGGTAACAGTCCAATTTTGTGAAAGACTTGTGTTCCTGAAGTCCCTCTGAAATACATTTTTGTTATGAAAATTTCTATGTTATTTTATAAGTAACTAGCAGAACTACCCGGCTTCGCCCGTGTGAATTATCAGGGACCTTCCGGGTAAAATAAATTAAAATGAAATACGGCAATCAAAATAACAGATTGGCGCATTCCTTTCCCCAAAACGTTAAAAAGACAATCAGAAAACATGACGTTATTGTCTTGCAACCATAGTAAAATCCCTGAACTTAAATATCAGAATGTGCGTTTTCTTTGGTGGGTGTAACAGAAAAATATATGATTTGCCTGATAATAGGGAAAAAAACCACCAAATGCTGTAGAATTCAGTGAAATTCTCGTTTGTAAGGCATTTACATTTTAAAATAAAAATATGTCGGTGATTAATGCTGACATCATACTGGTGATGGCAAAGACCTAATCCATAAATTGTTCCTTTACTGCAATTTTTCTTAACTTCTAAACATCATACAATTTCATTTTTTTGCACTTTCGAACAAAAAAAAAAGTTTTATGAAATGACTTTTAGATGAAGTTTATTTGAAAATTCTATCTCAATTTTCTTATTTTAATGGATTTAAAATTATTTTCAAGCATGGGTATTTTTAAATGTGCGTGCAACACAACTACGAAAGCTGAACCCGTTTCCCCTTAATGCAATATCATAAAGGAAAAAACATGTCAATGAGTAACGATGGCATCATATTGTTTGTGGCTACAACCAAACCCAAACATAAATTTCTCTCTATATCTTGGAAATTTTTCTGTAGAAAATGTCTCACGCCTAGTATTCAATAATATTTCAAATTTTAGCTGCTTAACACTTTCATAGCGGCAATGGCGCGCCTTTGTCCCACCCTCTGCGCTAAGAACCTGAGTCGCTCCTCGCATCGATAAAATTGAAACAAAACACAAATTCATTTAAAACGTGTTTATTTTACTTTGAAAAATAATAATTAATAACATTGTCACTCTAATAATTTTTTATCCTTACAAACATAAAAAAAATAATAAAATGTCGTCTCCGTTTGGGAAAACCAATTCGCACCGGAAAATTCTGCCCGGTAATTATTAGACATTAGATATCGGAATCAATGTCTAATAATTAAATGACAGAATTTTCCGGTACGAATTGATTTTCTTTGATTGATAGCTAATATTCTTGGAAGACGAGTTATGTCGTCCCTAGTGATGAAAGTGTTAAAAAGCGTATAGTCAACAGAGTGAGAATTACCAGGCTGTGTGTCGTTCCAAGTGGTTCAGTTGGTAGAACGTCGGTGCGCTATACCGAGGACCCGGGTTCGATTCCCGGCTTGGATACTTTTTCACTCTGTTGGCTATACGCCTTTTAAGCATCTAAAATTTGAAATAAATTTCTCTTTTACTTCAATTTAACCTCTAAACATCGCGCATTCGATTGTCCCAACGTCTAATAGAAAACAAAAAGTGCTTTCAGTAATATTTGTTTCAAAAGTTAATCTCAATTTACAGATGTTTCATGGATTTTAAAGTAATTTTCGTGCATGAATATATTTTTTTAATATTACGTGCAACTCAATTACAAAAGATTAACTCAAGCGCTCTGAAACATTGTAAATAATTCAGTATTTGTTTGTTTTCGTGCAATATTGCATAACTAAATTGGAAAGCGAAATTAAAACGCCAAAAATAAATAAATTAAAATAAAACACATATTTAACAGATATCAAACCGAATTATGCAAAATTATGTATGTAAAAGAAAAACAAGAATTTCGTCCTTACTTATAATTTGAGTTCTTTTGAACAGATTTCGATGCGACCTGCACTATTAGTTTTTCGGGGAAGATTTTAGAGTGTAGCATATTGTTTTACGTTACTTAGTCATTGAATTATAGCTAAAGTTGTATAATCATGTGAGCCCGATTATGAAACATTAGTATTTTTAAAAAGTTTATACTGAAATGGATTTCGTTAGAACTTGTATTGTTTGTTATATAATTTTACATGGATGATTTTAGAATATTGCACATAATTTTACGTTGTTTATGAAAGAAATTATGGAAGAAAGTTCTATAATCCTGTGGGCCGGATTATAAAATATTAGCCTTTTCAAAAAGTTCTACTGGACACATTTTGATGACATTTGCATTGTTACTTTGCATCTTTTTTTTAATGGTTTTACAATTTTCACGTTACATTTTGTTCTACATGCTTTGTTAAAGAATTAGCTGAAACGTTCTATAATCATTAATACCCAGTTCTGAATGATTAGCGTATCTTTTTTTTTTAAAGTTAGATAATTTTTCAGGGATAATTTTAGTACATTGCATATCGATCGATCATTCTTAAACCAAATTCTACTGTAAATAATCAACTAAAAAAAAATTTGGCCTTAACAACTGAAATTTTGTCTTACACATTAGAAAATAAAATAGCGCAGTGGCGTTAGTATCGTTTTCAGGCATGCGGAAGGACATTTTAGATAAATATCCATATTGCTTTAAAAGGAAAGATCAAGGAAATTCACCGATATATTTAGTTTAATTTAAGATTTGTTTGGTGGAACTGAGTTTCGGGCAAAATGTGCTACCCAGATTAGTAACGATAATATAGTTAAAATATTTACGATTTACTGCTCGCTAATACGAAAGTACCAAAAATGCTTTTTCATGTAGTTAAGAATTCTAAAAAATATACTAAATGTTAAAAAATATATTACTGTTTCAAACTACAAACGGCTTTTATTGCCCCCCCCCCCCTTCCCCGATATGCTATTTTTTTCGGGGAACAATTAAGTTGTCGTCCCTAAAATATAATGTTACGTTACATAAGCTACCCGTAAAACAAAGCAGGTGTACCATTGTACTACTAAATCTACGGAACAATCTACAGAAATTGTTTAGAATTGTAAACATCGCACATTTTCAATTTTCACACCTTCGTATCGGGAAAACAAGAAATAAAAATTAGGCGTACGGCATAGATTATGAAACACTTTCTAACACTCCTTGAAAGCTTTAACAAAACTTCCTTATTGAGGGAAATGAGGTAAATAAGATAACTAAGTAAACGTTTAAAAAATTGATTTCAACAGCCCTGTATTTGATCTGTATGTTCATATTATATACTATATGATGGGAAAATTTAGTTTAGCAAGAAAACGCATAACATGTTGAAATTTCTCTCTGCAATTCTTACTAATAGATGGAAACAGACTTTAATACTTTTGTACAGCCCTGTGGTTTACTTAATACCTTTATGACACGCCACTATTTAGCTAAAATTTAATTCAAACTAAAACACTTTTAAAACTACTGAAATCATATTTCCAGAAATTATCATCCGTAGATGGCATGTATCCAATTCTTTGCGTGAACCTGTATATCATTTTATCTATATTCTACAAATATTTCTTAATAAACTAAATGCAGTTCAGCGTAAAAATGCATAGCTCATTTGAAAACCACCTTTAAGCAATTTATGCTCATACCCAGTAACCCTTACGAAATCTTTTGTGTAGCCCTGTATATAAATTATAGAATTTATGCATACCATATAGTATGCATAAATATAGTGAAACATAAAAGCGTATATCATAATTGAAAATGCATTTCCAGCAATAAGCGCTAATGTACAGTACTTCTGATACAATATAGTATCTTTGCACCGCATATTCTACAGAATGCATATTTAAGTGCACTTCAAAAATGCATATGAATTTTGTTATGTCTGGATGCGTGTAACATCATTAAAAACCATTTGAAACGATTTTTTCCCATTGGTCGTAATGTAATGGAATACTTTTGACTGTCCCTGTTGATGAACTGAACATGCTAAAAACTTCAATTAAATTAGTGTTCGTGCTATGGTAAACGTCAATAACATCCAAAAATTTCAAAGCAATCCGACTATATTTACGAGAGTGAGAGTGTGTACAGACAAACCGAAGTCATAAACACTTTTCAACTTTGTTGGAAAGTATTGGAAAGCACTTTACCCTGAAATTTGTTTGAAAACTGCAGCTCCATTTATTTTTGAGATATTAATTTTGTTGTAGTTTTATATGCCATTTTTATAAACGTATCAACTGAAGTACTCCATTTCTGTAGAAAGTAAAGGGAAAAAGTAATGGATTACTATATCTTTTTGTTGCAATTTTCTGATAGCAACTGAAAAAAAAAAATTGTAATTAAATTCCTTGCTATTTTGAAAAAAAAAAAAAAATTAATGCTTTCTGATAAAACATGGAACTATTATAAATTATATTTAATTTTAAGTATCCATATCAATGCTACAAACAAATGGTGGCATATGACTCGTTAAACAGCCGATTTATTTGTTGATTATTGAATGACAATTCTTTTTGTTGGATTTGTGTATTATTCCGCGATAGTGACGTCCTATGCATACTTTTCTATAGATGTTGTTTAAGATATTTTTAATAAGTTGCTCCATAGAGTTGACTATTAAATTATGTAACAAGTAACAATTAGATTTTAAAACTAAAAAAAAACCAACTGTGTAAAAAGCGAACTAATTATTTCTCATCAATGTGAAACTATTTTTTATATTGCTTACTTAGTTTTTTTATTTACTAGTATTGATGAGTTTTAAGTTTTGTTTAATTGTTAGTTCCTATCTATACACACATTTTTGATGAGGCCTACAGATGTCTATGAAGATTACAGTTGCAGTAAAGCTAGAGATCCTACCTACACAACTTCAAGGTTGTGTAATATTTAAACGGACCTTCTGACTGTAAAACAGTGAATGAAACAGTCTTCATTTTGAAAGACCTATCCAATGATAGGCCATTCAATAGGGTGTGTAAATTTTTTTTTCGTGTCTACCGCCATTTTGTATTTAACGGCCGCCATTTTGAATTTATAAAAACAAAACCTAGCCTACAACCATCGGTCGGTTAAGACAAATCTATAGAGACCTCATTCATTAAAATCCATCTAGCCTTTGGGATTTTTCGAGTGTATAAAGAAATCCACATACTCAGATACGAGTGAAGCACATAACCCTTCTTGGCAGCCGGGTAAAAAGATATTTGTCATCGTTCGCGCATGCGCAGATAAATTTCATACAACTGCTCATATTTGCTAAAATATTGCATATACTATTTGTATTCCAATTGCACGATATCGTTTCTATTATATTTTGTATATTTTTCTGAATCGCTGTATCGCTATTAATATACGTGCTATTCTTACACAAATGTATACACATATTGCACATTGTATGCCTATTTGTATTTTGTATCGATAGATCATTTCGTGAATTTTATTTTATAAGGTGATCCCAAGTATTATTTTTTAAATTTTTTGTTCACCCCCTAATTGTTTTCCTTATCAAATCGACGTTGACAAATATGTGATCAAACCAGTTCTTTTTAATCCTGAAATTCCAGAAGAATTTGACAAGTATCTATATTATAAAGGACAAACATATCTGTGCGTAACGCATACGTCATTCTGCGAATGGCAACACTTTCAAATTTGATATGAATTTTCGTTTTGCAATTTTAGTTACTGAAAAATTTTAAACTTCTACACATCGCACATTTTCAGTTTTTATACCGTCGTATAAGGAAAAAAAATGTACTTTTAAATGCACTTATTTTGAAATCTGTATCTCAATTTATTTTTGAGGTATTAATTTCTTTTTATAGTTTTTAGTACCAATTTTGTAATTGTGGCAACGGATGTACTCCATTTTTCTACTAAAAGTAAAGGCAAAATAATAGACTGCTGTATTTTTGTTGCCATTTCCTCATAAAATTTGAAATTAAAATATATGCTATGTCAAAAATACCGTCTGCTATAAAATCCTGTGAATTTTGGTTTTATTTCATCTCTATTCATCAGTAAAATGTTTCTTAGTTTATAGCAAAAATATTTTAAAATATATAACACTTTCTCTTTGCGAAAACGTATTTTAAATAATTGTGTTACTTTCCTTTATAATTACTTATTTCGTATCAGAAAGCTCAATGAATGCAATTTTACTTATCCGTGTGTAATAATATTTTTCGAATTTTGAAAAAATGATTTCTGATAAAACATGGCGAGCTATTATAAACAAAAACAAGTGAAGGCATATGTAACATTAAATGCAAGATTTTTTTTCCCGAGTTTCTTGAATGACGATATTGCTTTTTGTTGTGTTTGTGTATTATTCATTAATAATGACGTTATTTGAATAATTTTATATAGATGTAGAACTGACTATAAAATTTAAGAATTCTAGAAGCTTTATATAGATGTTGTTTAAGACTGTTCATGAAAGTGGAATGCTTTAGCGGGTGCAAATGACGTCATTTTATAAAAAAGCGTGTTTTTTAATTCTTAAAACTGAAATATGTTTTGTAGAAGTACGCCATTTCACCTCATCTGCTTTGAAATTCTTCATAGGTGAAAAAACTTCTTTTAAAAATAACGTAATCGGAATCACAGGCTAATTAAGCGCAATGTTTAACAAAAATTTACAGTGTCTTTATAGAAGAGCAGAGACATACAATGTGCATGCTTAGTAAGGAAGCCTTTGTTAAAAAAATAGTGACATATATTAAAGAACATGATGATTATCGCCTGGATGAATTCGATTCGTCGAGTTAAACAAACAAACAATGAGGATCTTGGCAATAATTTGAGGTTTAAAATATCAGCTTTCCCATGTTTTTACCGAAAATTCTCTTGACTAATAAAATTTTACTACTATTCTTTAAGACATTCTACTATAATTTTATTAAAATAATAAAATTTGCTCAATTTATATATTTTTTTTATAATTTTATATAATCCATATATTTAAAACACAAGGCTGTTTTTTATTCATCTGCCCTGAGCTTTGTACTGAACTAATTTTACTAATATATTTTTTAATTGGAAGCTGTTCATTTGTATATGTGCCCGCAATAGCCGTTTTTTTAATATCCCAACTTTAATATTTTAATTAAAAAAATATTTTATGAAATTTCTTCAAAAAGATCGTAATTAGATAGCTCTCATTATTGCAAAATTGAGAGAATAATGAGGTTTATTTATCTTTATTCCTTCCATTTTTTGATAGAAATAATAAAAAAAAATATTTATTTTTCTATGATTTAAATTTTGTTGTATAAGGTTAAGTGGCGCAAAATCCCATTAGGGGCATATTGCACCAAAATATTTTGAATGGAAAATGACGTACTGCTTCTGAAAACACGCATTTTTCCTTATAAAGTTTTCACATTTTTTTTCTTCTGCATGAGTGCTGATACTAATTCTGAGACACTAGGCAAAATGCTTAAGTGAAAATGACGTCATATTTAAAAGAAAACAATCTCTTAGATAATACTAAACATTTTAACACACATGCGTCTAAAAAACATAAATCACGTCAATTTTTACACTTCGGTATTGAGATTAGTGTCCGAAGTTAAGAGTGCGACTGTTCATATGCAAATATGTTGTTGACAAACATGACTTCAAGTTCAAGTTCAAATGAATTTAAAATGATCAAATTAAAATACCACTTTTTTTAAACATGGTGAATACGGACATAAGAAGTAGATATGTAAATTATGAGAAGGTGTCGATATTAGATGAAATAAGATGAGGTGATGTCGAGTTTAGATTTTACAAGAAAAAAAAATCTGATTGTATCAAACAAGAATAAATTTTATCATTTTGATTCGGGGAAACGAAGCATAAGAGACTTAATTGACAAGTTCATCATAACTGTTTTTTATTATATTTTACTGATTACATATGCGACTAAAGTTTAATTTTAATAATTCAGACAACCAGGGGTCGCATTCCATTGAAAATTTTTAAATATGCTATAGAAGGGTACTATAAAGATATTATTTTCAAAATAGTGGTAGGAACAATAAAATTTTCCATGTAGAATGCAACCCCTAGACAAGTGAGTTTTATAGAGACAGTATTTCGTTAATTTTAGGTTTAAATGATATTTGATTGAGAGTTACACTAACCAATTTAAGATGCATTTTCTATTGTAACTAATTTTGTAGGTTTATTATAAATCAATGAAACAGTTCCTTCTTAAATATTTTCCTTCGTCGAAGTTCGACGGGTTCCAACTCGTATTTCTAAATATTCGACAAAATGTCTAAAATTGAAAGTGTCCGGTCATTAATGACCATATGGTGTAATTTAAATTTCAAACCATTCGGTTTACTAGTTTTTGCGCTGTTATATGCGGACAGACAGATTAGGCGACGACTATAGGTGCTACGTATTTATATACTAATTGCGAACACACCTTAAAAACCTTCCGTACTAACACATTAATCTTCTACTATAATGACTTTAACAGAATTGGCCGCTGTCTTGTTATTCCATTTTAAAAACCGCTAGATGTATTTCAGACTGTATAAAGTTTTATTATTAGAGAAATGTTTTCGGGGATCGCTTAACACGTTAAGCGCCACGTCAGTCACCAGTGACTGAAAGTTAACTTTCCGTTTAAAACGCGTCATTCACAGATGACTGACGTCGAAAATATAATACAAAACTAAAAAAATATAAATTGTTTTAAGTAATTACTGAACATTTATTTAAAATTTGCCTACCTTTTTTTTATTACAGGATTGTACTTTCTTAAAAATTATTTTAAATATTGTAAATTTTTCAGCGTTTCAGTGTCATTTATCGTGGCACTCAACCTGTTAAAGGAATGAAACTATTTTAATTATAACTATTTTAATTATTAAAAAGCAGAAAAACCAACGTTTAAAATGCACAAATAATATATGAAAATTATTTTATTTTTGATATTTGATATTTGTGCATTTTAAACGTTGGTTTTTCTGCTTTTTAATATTGTTGCACAAAGGCTTTATTTGCTATTTTTAACTATTTTAATGTTTCACTAAAATTCCTATGTTTGTTAAACTCTTCCAAATCAATGTGAGTTAAAAGTATTGTTAGAAAGAGTGCCACCATGGGAATGGTGGTAACCTTTGGAAATTTTTTAAAGGGATAACTCCATTTTGAACAGTTTTTAAAATTTCGACTCTTGGTTTTTTCGTGTAAGGAGGTATTTTGTTAGAGATGGAAAGCAAATACTTGGAGCTGAAGAAGATGCGCCCTATCGACTCATTAATAAAGAAAATTTTACTCCCCCCCCCCCACCACCACACTTTCAAAACGGTTGGCCAGACCTGCTCTTTCAATAGCCAGCGAATCCATTTGATATCTTCATCTGATAAAAAATCTGATAAAAAATCGCACTCCATAGACTGCTATGCTAATGTTTAACAGTAAATACCGCCAGCAGATGAATATTTGTCTCGACCTCAGGTCGTGTGCATAAAATCCATTACTGGATGTTACACCTTGGAAAATAAGCTATTCTGTGATTCTGCTTAATCGCGCTCTCAATATTGTTATTGATTTTTATATGTGCTAGCTTCAACTTCGTAGTTATTATTCTTTTGTGTTTATATTTCGCCGTTTTGTGCTGTTATTCCTTGCTTATAATTTGTTGGATTTCATCGTTTAGAAGTAAGTTCATTTGACTAAAGTTTACTCTCTATATGAATTAGGTACAAATCTTTGCTATAGATATAAAGAGAAATAGACTATTTAAACTGTTAATTCTGATAATTTATTATGTTAAGGGGTCCAGGACACAAAAATCTTCAAATTTTCTAAAAATCTTTTATTGCACTAAAACTTTCTCTGTGTTTTTCTTCTTAAAATGACGTTTAAATCATGTTTCTATCTTAATTGGAACAGGATATATTAATTTTTTCGTTTTGGTTTGTTTTCAAAATCTAGCCCTCAAGCAATGGTTGTCATGAAAACGATTTTTTGTGAAAATGCGTTTTCCTTCATGATGGCTTTTTCCACCATTTCTCATATTTAAATCGTTATAAGTCAAGAACCGTTAAAAATAAATGGTTCAAACTTGGAACATGTCTTTTTCAATTGTTTTACTTTAATTTTGATTCAGCAAATTAGAAAAAAAATATTTAGGGGAGAGTGGGGAGCAATGGGACACTTTTTACAAAAATAAGGAAATCAACTTTGTTTGACACAAAAACAAACATTTCGATATATAGAATACAAAATGAACCACTTTCTAATGTCCTTGAACAACATAGAAATATAATTTTCAGAAACAATTTCATAAATAAAGAAATTGTAAATTTCAAAATGTGTCCCATACCTCCCCACTAACAGGGAGGTATGGGACAGCTATAAAAACATGTATGATAAGGCACAAATAGTCTATTGTCGGCTATATATACAGTCTAACAAAGATTGTAGGTTGATAATTATCTGTTCTGCAATATCAAATTCCATTATCATCATCACTGGAAAGAAAATTCAGGATTGTCAGTCAGAGATGACATTAAAAAGTCATCAGTTTAATTTATTTACATTTTGAAGTAAATGAATATATTTATAATGTTATAATTAATATTCTACCCTCTAAAAATATTTGCATATTAGCAATTTACATTCATCTTATTAAAAAGAAGTTATCAGACATGTCCCATTCCTCCCTTTGCTGGCATGTCCCATTCCTTCCTCTTCCTTCTTTTATGTAAACTTCTTGTATAAATAAAAATGCTGCTTTTAAGAATAGTTTAAATTAGGGATAATATGCAGTATAATGTTCCATAAATGGGAAAACTATTACATCTACGCATAAACAAGTCATTAATATACAAAAAAACATAAAAAGTATATGAAGCAATTTTACTTTTTATTCTTGAAATAATCTTTTTCTTTATACAATCGAAAACTTCTGCAGATCAGCTACTTTTTTTAGCTGAAGTTTGGGAGTACCATTGCTGCATCTAATGTGTGATTGATGAAACGATTAGAATGATACATAAAGAGAAAAATCTACTGTCCTATTCCACCCCACTCTCCCCTACTTTTGAAAATTATTTTTTTTTAAAGTTACAACATTTTTTTACTTTAAATATTTTAATTTTTTTTAAATTAATATTTTTTGAAATGCTGAATCTAAATTAAAACTTATATATTTCTGTTTATTTAAATGAAGAAAAATTGAAATTCTACAAATATTTCAAGTTATAACGATTTTAAATTTAAAATTCTTTTTAAAAAATATATGAGGGGTCATTCCATGTCAGTTCAGGCAGGCATGTAACCCACCATCACAGATTTTGATGAAACTGCGTGTGTTTGATCCTTTTATCAAGATATGATTCCCAGTATTTTTTTTTACTCCTTGGTCAAATAGTTTCTGAGAAAAAAATTGTCAAAATTTTGAAAAACTGCCATCAGTTGGCATTCTTGACTGCTCGATTTTCAAATGTAGCATGACATAAATATGATCATATTTCAATATCTATTCCACAAATCATCTTCAAATAATTTATGCATAATATATAGGGTACGTATTTTATGAAAAAAATACTGTTACGCTTATATAACATTTTAAGTGTGTCTAAAAAAATGTTTAATCTTTGAAGTCGTGATTTTTTTTATGAAAAATAATGCATTAACTAAAATAGCATTATTAACAAAAGGCGGTATTTTTATTAAATTTATTTTTTGTGGGGGATATACTTAAAGGTGTCCTTTACCTGATTCTGAGATAAAAGTAGTGGGATTTTGGGTGTTTTTAGTAGTATTTCATATTTAAAAATATTTTGAGGCGTATTTCAAATCAAATCAAGCAGAGTCATTCCATGTCAGTTCGTTTAAGACATTTAATTCACTATCACAAATTTCAATGAAACTGGGTATGTTTATAGCTCATTTTAAGACAGGATCAAAGAAATTAAAGGTGATTACAAGTAAAATATTTTTTAAGATAAAAAAAAAATCTAAATTTTGAAATTTTTTTAAAAATGTTTTTAATGACAGATCTATATTCAAAGACGGCATAAAAAAAAGTCATTTCAATATAAAATCACTAAATAAGTTTCAAATAATGTATATGTGACAAATAATGTAGGCAGATTATTATTTATTGTTGTTTGTCATGTTTAAATGCTAAGAGTGTGTTTAATCTTGTGAATTCTTAAAATCAAGAATTTTGTGAAAAATAATGTGTTAATCAAAAATTTATTATTAACCGAAGGCAGACTGTTATTACTTTTTTAATTGTACGTAAAAATATCTTTTCAATAGTTATAAAATAAAAATAGTCAAAATATGAGCAATTTTAACAAAATTTTCATAAAATGTGAATGTTTAATGATAAATATTGAAGCTTTTCATGCTAAGATGTACTAAAATGACTACGATATCGTGTATTTCTACTCTTGCTTAAATATAATACATACAATAATAAAATAACAAATATTATTTACAGCAATAAAAATTAAATTATATAGTACCAGTTCCTTTACCAACACTACATTATTCAACAGCCGGCTTAAAATCAACAGCCCACTCTTATTGAAAAATACTTTCAACTGTTCAAATAATAAATAAACTGCATTTAAAAATTTTAATATCAACTTATTATCTTAAGACGATAATAATAACTAAACAACATGATGAATTTATAAATCAGCTTTTAATTGAAAAGTCATGAAATGGTCCCTTTAAATATTGTTGTTCATCGAGTCAATCAAAACAAATTATATAAAAAAAAATAGTGACCCTAATATGCTGACTGCAATGATACTTCTAACAAAACTAATTAATTCATTACCATATGAAATCAAACCCGAAAGATCAAATGAATGCGACATACTCAGTGGTTGTTGAGGTAGGAATGTCTTTGTGACATTTTCACCTGTGCTTCAATAAAATATAAACATGTAAGCTTTTTTCATTCATTCAAATTAAGTAAAACCATTATAAAATTTTGTTGTTATTACACCAGATGTTAAAATTTTCGTTACATACTATTAGATAAGTTCTTTACTTTGAGACATTATTGACATAATATCATAAAATTTACTATATGTATTTTCTATAAGTGTATAAACAATATATGTATGCTTTATTAAACATAAATGAATAATTTTTAAATAATTTGAGAACAGGGATATATATACACACATATATATGTTGAAAATCCATCTTTCAGCAATATTGTGATGAAATAAATCAAATTACCATAATTTCCGGTGTATAGCCCGCGGATCAAACAATCGTGTTTCGACCCAGAAATTTTTAAAAATAAAATGTAACTTTTTAGATCACAGTAAATATTGGTCTTCAAATACTGAATAAAATTTCTGGGTCCAAACTGAATTGTTTGATCTGCGGGTTATACACCCGGAATTACGGTGCATATCATTAGAAACTGAATAAAGTTACAAAAGTGCAACTCATTAAGTTTTAAATATTTTTTTAGATATAGTTATTTGAAAGATATAAATATAATGGATTATGAATTTTTTGCATACATTTAAAGCACAATACGTCAAAATTTTCTTCAAAAGAGTGAAATTTGGTATTTTTTTTTTTCAATATTAGCAGCTCAATGCTTAATTTTCAATATTAACAGCCAAATATGAGTTCAAAGGTTAGGACTGTCATTTTGAAAATTTCTATTGGGCGGTGAGGAGCGAGTGATTTTTCTCTTTTTTTGGAAAGGGATAATTGCTCTTCGCCCTAGAAGTTTTACTAAAGAGCAATATTGTTTATTTTTTTCCTTAAGAAACGAACATAAAAGATAATTTGAAAAATAAAATAAATGTATAAATAAAAATATTTCCAGGGATGATACATTGGATAGGTTTTACATTTGAAAATATTGATAATTTTAAATATGATTTAAATACTACTAAAACCAACCAAAATCCCACTATTTTTATTTCAGATCCAGTTATAATGTAGTATTATGTACAATTTAAAATTAAAAAAATTAGTCATAGAAACTCCGCCTCTGATTGATAAAGATTTTTTAATAATTTCATTATTTTTTGTAAAATATTTTTGATTTCAAAGATTATACAATTTTTTAGACACATTTAAATATTTTTTAACATTACAGCAATATTTTTTTTCATATTTTACATACTTTATTTACCTTGCTTAAATTATTCGAAGAAGATTTCTTTATTAGTTATTGAAATATGATTTTATATATAAAATGAGGCTTTTGAGAATTGAACAATCATTAATGGCAACTCGTGGCATTTTTCCAAAATTTTGATAATTTTTTCTCATCTGTTCACTATTTTTATTTTATAACCATTTAAAAGATATTTTTACGTACAATTAAAAAAAAAAGCAATAATACCCTGCCTTCGGTTAATAATAAATTTTTCATTAACACATTATTTTTGACAAAATTCTTGATTTTAAAAATTCATAAGATAAAAGACACTCTTAGTGTTTAAACATGATAAAAAAACAAGAAATAATAATCAGCCTACATTATTTGTCACATATACATTATTTGAAACCTATTTAGTGATTTTATATTGAAATGACTTTTTTTTTTTTTTAATGCAGTCTTTGAATATCGAACTGTCATTAAAAAGATTTAAAACAATTTTTCAAAATTTTGATATTTTTATCTTAAAAAATATTTTACTTAGGATCAAGAAAATTAAAGGTGATTACGTCTTAAAATAAGCTATAAACAAACCCAATTTCATTGAAATTTGTGACAGTGATTAAATGGCTTAGGGGAACTGACATGGAATGACTCTGCTTGATTTGATATGAAATGCACCTCAAAATATTTTTAAATAGGAAATACTACCAAAAACACCCAAAATCCCACTATTTTTATTTCAGAATCAGGTAAAGGACACCTTTAAGTATATCTCCCATAAAAAATAAATTTAATAAAAATACCGCCTTTTGTTGATAATGCTTTTTGTGTTAATGCATTATTTTTCATAAAAAATTCACGACTTCAAAGTTTAAATATTTTTTTAGACACACTTAAAATGTTATAAGCGTAACAATATATTTTTTTCATAAGCTGCGTACCCTAAATATTGTGCATAAATTATTTGAAGATGATTTGTAGAGTAGATATTGAAATATGATTATATATATGACATGCTACATTTGAAAACCGAGCTATCAAGAATGCCAACTGACGGCAGTTTTTCAAAATTTTGACAATTTTTTTCTCAGAAACTATTTCACCAAGGAGCAAAAAAAATTACTGGTGATCATATCTTAATAGTAAGAACAAACACACGCAGTTTCATTAAAATCTGTGATGGTGGGTTACATATTGATATTTTACTGCCTGATTTGACGTGGAATGCCCCTGAGAAGTTTTATCATGTGATTTCGTTTACAAATAACATGGTTAACAATCACAAAAAAAATTCAAAATTTTAACTCGATAAATAAAAATTATTTTGAATTATGTCCCGGATCCCCTTAAAAAGCAATTAAAACTAACATTCAGTTTTTGGTCTGATCATATGGTGCCCTTTCATGTGATTTTGATGGTATGTTTATTATTTTTTTTAGAAAATAAATTATACAAATTACATAAGTAAACTAATTTGTGTTTGACTAAAAGTGGAATCTGTCCGTAACTGCTGTTAGCAGTCTTGCATGTTGTTGCTTATTTCAGTTTTTACAATATCTTTCAATAACTACACGTACTCATTAAATTTTGTTTTGAGTGAAGCTCTAATACAATTGCCAGAGATATATCGATAGGTGAAAAAAATCATATAAAGACGTGGAAAAAAGAAAGCAAACACCCCTACTGCAACAAATTATCATACAAGAAAGTTACTGGTACCAAACAATTGAAAATAGTCTACTTTTAAATGATATATATAACATTTACTTAGGGGGGGGGGGGGCATCTAACTATTAAAACAAACACGAACTTTGTGTTTTCGATAGCGATACCCAATTTTGACGTTACAAATTCCAAGCCCTTCCATTAGCCTAAATTGAAATTTTCATAAAATTGGAAAGGTTAATTTCAGAGAAATTATTTTAAAAGGAGACTATTTTAGGGGCTGTATCCAAACTGAAGTTCAGTACTCGATTGTTGAAATGCTACAGAATGATTTAGGGGAAAGTAGGGTAATGACGCTCAGAAAAGTGTAATCCCGCTTACCCAATATATCTAAACAGAATAGAATTGAAAACGTGCGATCGGTACCCGCACCTAGCGAACTTCATTGTAAGTTCCCAGTAAGGATACAGTGCCCGTCGGGAGGAAAGTATTTTTGTGTCCTCAAGTTATTAGTTTGAAGTTGTTTTATTATAAAATTCTACAACATCTAACTTAAAGGTAAGTGTACACGCTTATTTTCAAATATTAATTTACTCATTATGTCTACAAAATATATACATTTAGCTGTATTTTCATGTTTTTATTTATTTTTGTAGTGCGTTGTTACGCCAATTAAAATGCAATAAAACCCAACATGGCGATGACGGGTAATGGCGCTCGCGCGGAATTCCAGAAGAAGTGTTGCCAGTGGACAACTTTTTTTAAATTCAAATTTGTTAATTGACACCGCTTTTTTAAAATGGTAACATTTCCCTGTTTTTGCCTTTATTAATATGCCATTAAACAAGGAGAATTTTACGATTTCAAAAAAGTGGTGAAAATCAAAAAACCTAAATATAAAAAAAAGTAGCCCACGATATGTCAAACACAGTATGTGTGCATAATATGTGTAAAGTGGTTGTAAAAAGTCTGCAATGGTGTGAACAGCCCACATAACTACATATGTGACTTTTGTCTTACTTAAACGTTGTATTCAAACTCTGAGCGCAATTGCCCTACCCTGTCGGGCATTACCGCTCAATCGATGGTCATTTAAATAAAACGATGAAACAAATTCCGAAAACATTTATGAAAATTAGTTGATTGCAAACTGTTCCTTATGCTTTGGAGTTATACTTCATTAATAAAATATTGATTTTTTCGTCCAAATTTGACTAGCTATTCATGTTTTCTCCTAAGTGAGCGCCATTCCCCTACTTTCCCCTAGTCACTTCTATTAATGTATTATTTCTTGCCAGTACGACTCTTTCACTCAATTTGGGTCGACTATTGCAAGTTCAAATGTTTCAGTAAAATGAATAATATATATATTTTTTTCCAATTATGCTTTTCTGCATGTCAGACAGCCTCTTAAACCATCATTTTGACGTTTTTAAGTATCATTTGAAAACTACCTAGAAGAAAAAAATTGAAATTTTTGGATTTCCATATACCAGGACATAATAAATCCATCAAAAGCAAAAATCGAATGTTGCAATTCACAATTTCTTCGAATATTAATTTCATAATTCATAATCCATATTATAATAATTATAAATTCGATGTATTTATGTTTAAATTTTTAGCTCGCATGCTATCAACATAGCCTGTGAGTTAATGTGACCGCCGGTTCTGTATGCAAGTACGTATGTATGTATGTACGTACGTAATGCGATAACTCTTGATAGAAACATCCGATTTACTTCAAATTTTTTTTCCTAGGTTCATTCTGATAAGGCGCTTCCTTGATTAGTTTGGGGGTTCCTTGGTTAAGTATAAAGTGTGGAAAAAGGGGGGCAAGACCCACCCCCCACCCCCCTTAATTTAGATAAATGGGTTTTTCATGCAGAATTATTCGATTTCCTCCAAATTTGGTATACCGGTTTATTATGTTAAGAAGCTGCCTTGATTAGATTTGGAGGTTTATTGCTTAAATATAAAGGGAAGAAACGGGGACTAATCCCCTTTCATTTATTTTTTTGAGGGGAATTCTTTGAAATAAAAGTATAATATACAATTAGTGTGAATAGCCTGTGAGCTCAATGCCATCAGTTTAACTGGGCACTTTTTTTATTTAGTATTATAACCACACAAAAAACTAACACATTAAGATTATAATTTCAGGAGATATTGATAAAAATATTAAAATGTAATTTAACATGAGAATCACTCATTTTTGAATGTTTATAATTCAAACAATTATCATTCAACTGATTTAAAATTGGGTGTCTTGGCCTAGTTTGAACCAAAATTTCCAAATATTTTGTTAAAATGGGGTGTCGCTATTGCAAAAAACAAAGTTTGGGTTTGTTTTGATATTTAGATGGCCCCCTAAGCAAATTTTATAGACATCATTTAAAAGTGGACATGATTTTCAATCGTTTCGTACCAGACGATAATTTGTTGCAGAGTTAGACCAATAATGTCAGACGGGCATCTTTTTTGCTTAGGTATTATCCATTCCCCATTGATATAGCATTGTGAATGAATAATATCTAAGCAAAAAAAGCAGCAAAAAAGACGCCCGTCTGACATTGGTCTTACTAGGGGTGTTTACAGTTTTTTTTCACGACTGTACATAACGTTTTGTAGACAAACTGTATCTTATGAATGAGTCCAGCCATTTTTTATGTATTTTTCGATCAAGGTGTGTCTCAGGCACGCAGTAGCTATAAAAAAGATATCTGCGACATTGTTATTCCTTTTCTTTCTAGGACTAAAGCAGTTTTTTTTTTGTAAATATAAATGTCGTTAATCGCAACACTTTAATCCTTTATCTACTGGCGGTACTTTAAAGTACTATTAAAGTAACTTGTTATAAAATTCATTTAATACATCGATTAGTAGTAATACAATTTAGAATGAGTTATAGATGCTTTACTTTATCTTGTTCCAAAATTATTATGGCCAACACAAAAGAGAATATTTTTAAAAGGATGATTTCTTTTGCCTTTGCATCTTTTCAGCTTTCTTGATGTTGGAGGGGGGGGGGATTTTTTAATTCGGAAATATTTCTATATTACTATTGTAAGGACATTCTATTTGTACATTTTCTAATTGTACAAAGTACTAAAAAGTATTTAAAATAAAAGATTTGAGTGGGGTTATAAATAGTGCACAAAATCCCTATAAATTCAAATTGAATGAATCCTTCTAAAATCCTTCTAAAATTTATTAAATGATTATGTAAATCTTCTAATGTAGTTACAAAAATTTCCGAAAAAAGCTTTAGAAGATAAAATTTTCGTGAATTCATAATTCAGTACATAAAGGCTTAAACTTTTCTAAAACTATATAGCATCGTAAAAAAGGGCTATTACAGTAAAGTATGTGGAACTGCTTATTAAGGAATCGTCATAAACAGAAATATTTATAGGTTCTAACAGAAAAATAACAATTACAGTTTACGATACAATTCTGGCAAACAGAATTTTTATTGTGTGTGTGTGTGTGTGGGGGGGGGGGGGGAGTTGCTCTTCGTACAAACATTTTTTCATTTTCTGTAATTGGAATTTCAGTAAAACCTCCTTAAAGCGACCACGTTCCGTTCCAATAAAAATAGGTCGCTCCGAGAGGTGGTCCCTTAATGGAGGTCATGTCTAAATCTAGATTTTAATTGTTGGAGGTAACAATTAACGTTACTAAAATTTAGTTTTCACATTAGCAAAAAGATATATAAATTTAAGTATCAAAACAAAAGTTAATGACACAAATAAATGACTGCAGAGTTTAAAAAAGGAATACATTAACGTTTGCTTTGATTTTACGGTTTATCTTTTCTAACTTTTATTTTCAAGTCCTTTCGAAGTTTTGTAAATAACTGCAATTTTTTTGGACGGGAACAAATAAGCACAATTTCATTAATTCATCTATTTCTTTGAGAGTTTCCTGACAGAAAGGGCAGGGGAGTTTATTGCCGTCATTCTTAATTTGTCAACAAAGTTAAATTCATTGTCTAAAAAGGCACAAAGGGGTTTAAACACTTAAATGTTACCGTAATTAAAAAAATCTAAACTTAATTTAGAAGTTTGATGAATAATGCGCTCTCCGGAATTATTTTTCTAATAAAATCTTCTTCAAGCGACCAGTAAAAAACAGAATTTGTTTCATTTTCTTCAAAGAAATGGGTCGCTCATGGAGGGAGTTCAACTGAGATGGTCTGTGAATGGAGGTAAAATGAGTATTGAGCCTATGGGAATAAATTTCGTTCCGTGAAAAAAGGGCGTTCAAGGATGTGGTCGCTTAATGGAGGTGGTCGCACAAGGAGGTTTCACTGTAAATGATTTATTCTATTCCTTTCAGACATCCAACTAGTTTTTAAATTAACTCAAACTACTCACACCACACTTAAACCATACAACCATACATAAACCATCGCTCTTGAAGCATGATGGTTAGAGCATGGCCAATGACCTAATGTTTGCACTATAAGAAGTTGTGTTACTTTTTAAGCAGTAGCACCTAAGGTCTTGGAAATACTGTGTGTGTTCAAAAATGTTTAAATTCATTGAGAGGAGATGGTATCTTCAAAATGCTTGTATTAACATTTTTCACTTGCATATAATCAATCTTGCAGTAAAATATAGGTAGAAAATATTTGTGCGGTTCCATACAGTGTTGTGTTCAGGGGATGACCCGGTGGGACGCTCCCCCTCCCCCCGGAACAATGAGATGTCCTCCCCGAATGATTTAATATTTTGTGTTTTAAACGGTCAAAAAGGCCAATCCCCCCCCCGGAACCCTATAATGTCCCCCCCCCAGTCCGGGGCAACAGTAATCCCTCCCGAAGAAAAGTGTCTGAATTCAACACTTCCCATCTAAATTGAGGCCATTGTTTCCGGATTATATTATGAGACTTAAGCCATTGGAGGGGGGGGGGGACGGTGTAAAGAACCAATCGAGAAAAGATAAATCTATTCCTTGTATTTTAGGATGAATTTATCACTTAATGTCTTTGATGTTACTCAATATGGAGTGTTGCAAAATAGCTTTTTTCACACCTAATCGCACATGCTCATATTTAAAGTTTTATTATTATTATTAAAGTTCTTTATCGTCTCGTATTACTCAGTAGGATTGTCAGTTTTAGAGCTTAGTGTGCTTTAACCCTTTATGTACTGAATTATGAATTCATGAAAATTTTATCTTCTAAAGCCTTTATCCGTAATTGTGTAAACTATATTAGAGGATTTACATTATCATTTAATAAATTTTAGAATTTTAGAAGGATTGAAGGATTTAGAAGGATTCATTAAATCTGAATGGATAGAGATTTTGTGCACTATTTATAAGCCCACTCAGATCTTTTATTTCAAATATTTTTCTTAGTATTTTGTAGAATTAGGAAATGTACAAGTATAATGTTCTTACAATATAAATATAGAAATATTTCCGAATTGAAAAATTCCCCTCCCCCGACGCCAAGAAAGCTGAAAAGATGCAAAGGCAAAAACAATCATCCTTTTGAAAATATTTTTGTTTTGTGTGACCCATAATGCTTTTAGAATAAGATAAAGTAATGCATCTATAACTCATTCTAGACTATATTACTTCCAATCGATGTATTAAATGAATTTTATAACAAGTTATTTTAATGGTACTTATAAGTATCGTCAGTAGATAAAGGGTTAACACATTGCGCTGTATGACGTACTTCATGCTACTTTGGTCATTACTAACAACGACGCACGTAGCATTCGTCGTGATATTTTGATCATTTCCAACAATGACATACGACCTATACGTCATGCGATAAGTGGGAAAATGCGTTTCCTTACAGTCGTTTTCCTACAAAGACATAAATGAAAACTAGCCAGTACGTGGGGGGGGGGGGGGGGGAGGGTACTCTTATGTGTTCAGGTTGCGTAGATTTTCCAAGACGTTGTAATCATTAATGCTTATCGCCGAGAGTAGAAAATTTTGTTTTGTATGCATTTGATGTATTCGTATTTGCTTTGTCATCATTTGCATTAGCATTAGTTATGTTAATTGCAATAGTTTATTAAATCTGCTTAATTAACTGAGAAGGGCTTAATTAAATTTGTTGTTTTTTTTACAAACTCATCAACACATGTCATTTAGCTATCATGCTCTCATCATTTGGCATAGCCGATAGGGTTTTTGTCCAAAAGTTCATATTATTACGAAGCCTTATGACTAGTGAATTAGGGGAAAGTAGGGAAAATGGCGCTCACTTAAAGGAAAACATGAACATCAAGTCAAATTTAGACAAAAAAAAATCAATATTTTGTTAACGAAGTATAACTCCAAAGCATAAGGAACAGTTTGCAATCAACTCATTTGCATAAAAGTTTTAGGAATTTTTTTTATCGTTTTATTTAAATAACCATAAATTGAGCGGTCATCCCCGACAGGGTAGGGTCATTGCGCTCAGAGTTTGAATACAACATTTAAGTAAGACAAAAGTCACATATATAGTTGTGTGGGCTGTTCACACAACTGCAGACTTTTTGCGACCACTTTACACACATTGTGTTACACATACAGTGGGCTACTTTTTTTAAAATTTAGGCTTTTGACTTTCACAACTTTTTTAAAATCGTAAAATTCTCCTTGTTTAAGGACATATTAAGTCGAAAATAGGGGAATTTTACCATTTCAAAAAAGTGGTGTTAATCAATAAATTTGAATTTTAAAAGTTGCCCACTGCAAAACTTCTTCTGGAAGTCCACGCGTGCGCCATGACCCGTTATCGCTATGTTGGGTTTTAATGCATTATAATGGTCGTAACAACGCACTACAAAAATAAATAAAATCATGAAAGTACAGCTAAATATTTTATTCTAAAACAACTTCAAACTAATAACATGAGGACACAAAAATACTTTCCTCCTGACGGACACTATATCCTTACTGGAAACTTAGGATGAAGTTAGCTAGGTGCCAGTATCAATCGCACGTTTTCAATTCTATTCTGTTTAGAGATATTGGGTGAGCGGGATTGCCCTACTGAGCGTCATTACCCTACTTTCCCCTGCGTCCGCTAACAGTGTAGCGTAAGAGGTTAACGACTTCCGAAACTGTCAAGTAACATACAAAAAGTTATACACAACTAAGTTAACCGTTCAAGTAAAAAAAAAAAAAAATCAACGTGACACAGAAAATTTGCTACCCACGCACCCTCTCGCCACTAAAAATAAAATAATAAAATTTCGGCTTTTGTTTTATTCTCAATCTTTAAACTTTTCTAAACTATATAAATTCTGCATTCTTTAGTGATTTTAAATCCTCTTTCGACGGCTTCACATGAACCCGGTAAGTGAATATTGAAACTTGAAGATGCCTTTTCTCAGAAGTCAATTTTGAGTTTGGGCATACTGTTCATTTCCAACTCCATAAGCTACTGTTTTAAAAATTTAACAACTCGCGCTTTACATAATAAACCAATAAATTTAGCTTTTTTTTTACTTTAGAAACATGAATATATATATTTTTTAATTAAAGAATTCTTGAAAAGAAGTTTTAAACAATTTGTGCCTATTTTAGTTAGTTTTAAGTCAGAAGTCAGTGTATTAGGACTCCATTTTAGCAAAAAATTGTTTTCTACACGCACAATTTAAAATTTTATGATGCGAACAGCACTTTGATTGTAAATCATGTATCAGTAATATGAATTTTTAAAATTAAAATCTGATTTTTTTTTTTTTTTGTATGTGTATGTATATATAATATGAATGATTTGTTTCTTGTGTAATAAACACAAGAATATATATTTTAGTCAGAAAGCAAAATATCGGGAGGCCCATCTGTTGTTCTTTTTACCACTTTCCAACAAAGTTGAAAAATGTTTATGCATTCGGTTTGTCTGCCCGTCTGTCCACGCTCCAAGTAGACTCGGATTTTCATGAAATAGATAAAAGGTATTTAGGGTCACCAAAGCATGTTTGGTATTGTATAGGAAGTAAATAGGATTAATCGTTCATTTACAGGGGCATTCAAAAGTATTCCATTATACCAGGGTATAGGGGGGGGGGAGGAAATCGTTTGCAGAGTATTTTAATGATATTACGCTATTTCAAATGTATGGAAACGGATATAAATCACTAAATTTCACTACGATCACGTTTGAACAGGGTATTCATAGCATTTTTTATTCATTTACAGGGACACACAAAAGAAATCGGTTACAGTACAGTCTTTCAGTCATAATCGCTGGTGTGTACGGCATGCGTTTTTAAATTGAATACAGTTTTTGCATCTTACTCGTTCTATATAAATTCTATACCTCCAATACAGGGCTGCATAAAAGTATTCACGTACCGTTCCCCTTATGAGAGGAATTTGCTGAAGGTCAATCTTCAACTGAAGTCTATGTATCTCTTAAGTGAACTCCATTTTGGCATGCCTGTAGTTAATAGATTCAAATCTAAATATCATACACAGGGCTGATCAAAGAATTCGCATAATTTTCCAATTGTGGATGGAAACCGCTTAAATTAGGTTTTGAAATGTATTATGCGTTTCCATAGCATTGAAAGGTAATATTTTAACTTTTTAAACGGTGCAGTTTTTGTTACATTATTCTGAATGTGTTGGAAAGTGTTTCATAATCTATGCTTCACGCATGATTTTTTTCTTACTTGTTTTATTAGGAAAGAAACGCATTTCGTATGAGTGAAAATCAAAATTCTTTATTGAACATCGAAGGTGGGTCTGTGCTATTTATAAATGGAATACACTGTCGCACATGTGGCCACCGCGGCTCTGAACATCAAAATTTCATCTGAACACCATCTGAACATTAAAATTTTCGATGACTTTTCCCAGAGTGAGCGGATCCATGGCCAGAATTTCAGCCCGGATGTTACCCTTCAGGTCTTGGATTGTGCGAGGGACATTGCCGTAAACTTTACTTTTCAGAACCCCCCCCCCCCCCTTCCAAAGAAAATAATCCATTGGGATTAAATCGCACGATCTTGGGCGGCCAGTTCACATGATAATTTCTTAAAATGACGCGATCTGGAAATTTTTTGTTAGTTTGCGAGCAGTGTGTGTCGCTTCACCTATTGGTCATATAAATGGCATACATAATTACAAATGGCATACATTTGACAGTTCACACATGCATGACACATGGCAGCTGATACAAATAACTCGTGGGAGAATATTCATAGTTCAAAAAAGAACCACCAGATGGAGCACCTTGTACAAAAATTTAATTTATATTTGAGTTTTGTTACTTTGTCGAAATGATAAGACGCATCATTTTCAAACTCAAAGGCCCTGTACCCTCTGAAGCGCATTTTTCGCGTACTTTTAGTGTACTATTAGGGACTGTACATATGCGTTATCAACTTTTTGGATTTTTTTACCCCCTCCTTGCCTTACGATATCATTCCTCGACTCCCCCCCCCTAATGATATCGATTTCAATCTCATTAGATGCATTCGTAATTATATATATTTAATAGTATTATATAATTATTCGTAGCTTTACGTAGCACCTATAATTGTCGTTCGGTCCGACTGTCTGTCCGTCCGCATATAACAGAGCAAAAACTACCCAACCAAATGGTCTGAAATTTTAAATGTATAATTGTTGCAATATTTTGTCGAATCATTTCGAATTTTATGAAAATCGAATGTATAGTTTAATGACATGGACGGTCAAAATTTTTTCGTTACATGACGGCCCATGGGAAAAAATGATTTCAAGTGCATTTTAATGATGTTACAGCGTTTCAAACAGAATGAAATTGATATGCACTTATTGAAGTGTACTAAAATATACATTCAGTACACTATGCGGTGAAAAAATATTTATAAAACTAGCGATAGTACGAACGCACCTCATTTGCCACGTTTGAAGTGCAATTTCCAACTTGTTTTTGCCTTATATACGTTTATTCATTGCATATTTTACTGATTTAAATGAAGTCAATCGAATATCACTTACACATAAAATAACTTTATCAAATAGCATTTAAAGGATATACTATTTAAAAGTATTCAATAATAACATTTTGTTACGTAATGCATTCAACAATCTAAAAATGCCTGCAGGCCCGGCCTACAGGCAGAGGTAGATTTCGAAGTTAAGTATACTAATTTCACCAACAAAAACTAAATCATTATTAGATATAAATCCACTTTAACAGTTTTATCTGTCTGCTTTTGACGAGTTTATATTTCCTTTTTTATAAAATAGCTGGTTTTATCAGAATCATGTTAAGGCGATATTAAAAAAATATTTTTCCATACTCAAGAACTCGAAATTTTCTGGCACATTTTCAGATTAATTTTTAATAAAAAAAAATATGAAACATGCTGGCGTGATTTTTGAAAAGATTTATAAGCGACCTGTGTTTTTTTTTCTTTCAATTAATTAAAACTTGATTAATAAACCATTATTTTCTCAGTAGGGCAATATTTTTCGTTTCTAACACAATCGCTTCGGGAAATTCTGTTCAAAATGCCCACTTTGACATCATTTTTTGAAATACATTCTGCCTCTATCAAAAAATCGATCATTACTGTAATTATATAGTTTCTGAATAAGAGAATCTAGCAATTGGATGCGTTTGAGAGCAAAAATGAATTTAAAAATGAGTAAGATAATAGACAGTTTGGATATGAATGCACCCTTAATAAGATGATTTTTTTCTTCAACCGCTATGTATTTTTTATTTGTTTTTGCTTTAAGAATTGGCCCTATCAAAAACTTGTCTATATAAATGTTGACGACAATATTAAGAAGATATATGATAAATTCATGGAGATTTTATATCTTGTGAATTGACGGAGTTATGAAAAATTTTCTTCTTCAACCTTCTTTTTTTTTTTTTCGTTTTTTTTTCAGTACGAATTGGTCCTATCAAAAACTTTTGAATATAAAAGTTGTAGATAATATTAAGGAGATGTATAATAAAATTATTGGATTTGATATCTTGAGAATTGACGAAGTAAGGAATTTTTTTCTCCCCAAAACCCTATTTTTTTCGCCCCTTGAGCCTATTTTAAATTTTATCAAAAATCTGTGATGCATGAATTTTTGGCGCTATTTTTAGAAGTAATAAAAACTTTAAACTGATTTGATATGTACAAAAATTAAGAAGTTATGGGGTTTTTTAGGTTTTCACAAAACCCCTCCCTATTTCCATCCCCTTTGTCCGCTTTTGCCCATTAACGAACTTGACCGAGATTTTACGTCCCTTGATTTTGTGTATCAGTTTGGAAGAGATTTGTGCAGAATTGCGGAAGTTATCGTGTCCAGAAGAAAGTGATAACACAATTGCATCGGGAAATTCCGTTCAAAATGCCCACTTTGACATAAGTTTTTGAAATATATTCTGCCTCTATCAAAAAATCGATCATTGCGGTACATTATATAGTTTCTGAATAAGCGAATCTACCAATTAAATGCATTTGAGAGCAAAAATGAATTTAAAAATGAGTCAGAAAATAAGCAGTTTGGATTTGAGTGCATCCTTAATGCAATGATTTTTCCAACACAATCCGCTTCGGGAAATTCGGTTCAAAATGCGCACTTTAACAGCATTTTTAAAATATATTCTGCCTCTATGAAAAATTCGACCATTACCGTACATTATATAGTTTCTGAGTAAGAAAACTTACCAATTGGAAGCCTTTGAGTGCAAAAATGAATTGTAAAATGAGTCAGAAAATACGCAGTTTGGATTTGAATACACCCTTACTTAGATGATTTTTTTCTTCAACCGCTATGTATTTTTAATTTGTTTTTGCTGTAAGAATTGGTCCTATCCGAAACTTGTCTATATAGATGTTGTAGACAGTATTAAGAAGATATATGATAAATGCATGGGGATTTTATATCTTTTGAATTGTCGGAGTTATGGATTTTTTACTTCTTCAAACCCCCTTTTTGTTTTCGTTTTTAATTTTTTTTTGCGGTACGAATTGGTCCTATCAAAAACTTGTGAATATAAAAGTTGTAGATAATATTAAGGAGATTTATAATAAAATTAATTGGAATTGATATCTTGAGAATTGACGAAGTTATGAATTTTTTTCTCCCAAAAACCCTATTTTTTGCGCCCCTTGAGCCCATTTTTAACTTTATCAAAAATCTGTGATACATAAAATTTTGGCCCTATTTTTAGAAGTAATAAAAACTTTGAACTGATTTAATATGTACAAAAATTAAGAAGTTATGGGGGGTTTTTCGGTTTTCACAAAACCCCACCCTATTTCCATCCCCTTGGTCCGATTCTGCCCATTAACGAACTTGACCGAGATTTTATGCCCTTTGATTTTATGTATCAGTTTGGAAGAGATTGGTGCAGAATTACGAAAGTTATCGTGTCCAGAAGAAAGTGATATATAAAGTTTTTTACTGAGGGTGGTTTTGGGTTCTAGGAGTCATGATCGGTGTAGATCTGCAAAAATTTTTCAGAAATTCCAACATAGGAACGATCCCAATAGGTAGTATTTCATACGAAATCTACCTAATACAAGGGGGTCTGCAAATGAGTTGGGCAAAAAGAATGATTTATTAAATGGTATTGATAGGAAAAAAAATGAAAGTACATATTGTTGTAAGATAGAAAAATAGTTCAAGTTGACCCTTATCACAAATGTTCGATATGTCTTCCTTTCGTGACTTTGCGAATGTCCGGTCGGTCAATCATTTCTTGCCCCAGATTGGTCAGCATGTTTCCGTCAATCCAATTCATTGCAGTGCAGATTCTTGATTTTAGTTCAGGAATGGATGCAGGAAGTAGCGGCTTGTACACTGGATCCTTTACAAAACCCTGTACGCAGAGGCGTCGCTATGGGGGGGGGGTTATGTGGGGGGGAGCCTCCCCCTCCAATATATGTGAACTTGGGAAATCTGAGCTCCGAGTTGGGAAATTCCCGATTTTTTTAACTTTTTCTTTTTCTTAAATAATAGTAAAAAAAAAAAAAATTGTTTTGTTGACTATTTTTCTGAGTTCTGTAACAGTAAAATAGTTAAATTATCAAAAGAAATACAAAAAGCAGCCAGACTCAATTTCTCATTGTGTTTCTCCGTGCTACGAAAATATCATACATCTACCAGACCTGAATTTCTCTACTGTTGCCCATCAACAGTTCTATTTCCTCCAAAACTTTGTTCCTTTCTCGAAAATCTCAAAATATCATGAGGCTATTTTCATATGAAGTATGATTAGGACTCGTACACAATAGAAGACAAAATCTCTCATTAAATGAACCAATAGTTATAACTTTCATGTTTTTAGTTTCAGTATTTTTTCTTGGAAAGAAATTTTTTTTACAGATGAATATAGGTATCATGAAACGGACGTTTCACATATCATTTCAGTTGGAAAATAGAGCAATTTGTTTCAAGATGGGAAATTTTTGAATCGTAAGTTGGGAAATTTTTGAATTCTCCCCACCCCCCCCCCCAAACAAAAAAAAATTCTGTAGCTACGCCCCTGCCTGTACACCGAAATCAAGAGGTGAAAGATCTGATGATCGTGGTGGCCATCTAATAACATCTCCGCTCGCTACGCGATAGCGTCATTTATGACATCTAACGCCATCTATGAATAAACTTCGGCAATATCACTACTAGTCTGACTTTCAACTTGTTAATTTCATTTAATATTTCGGAAGTTCTTAACTTAGTCCAACTAATTTGTAGACACCTTGTATTGTCTTCTTGCATTTGTCCCTGTACGGGGAGGGCGTAAGCAGAACTTCTTATCAACCAAACAACATTCTTCCCTATTTTTTTACTAGTAAACATATGTATAATTCCGAATATGGATTCTTTAACAACACATCTTATGCGCATATGACAGAAGAATACAACTGCTGCACTTTGGGATATTCAATGTTTTGGAATAAAATGATTTTACAATTGAGTGATTTTAATAATAATTTTGAATTTTTATAAATAGATAACAGGCTAAGAAAAAGTTGACTTTTTTCATGTAAAGAAAAAGTTACCCAAAACAAGAATTTTGGTCGGATCAAAACTGATAACGATATCAAAAGACAACCCCTCTTCCCCCTACAGATATCGAATGATATCATGTGCCAGACACCCCCTTCTCCCTAAAGTGATAACGTTATCTATGCACAGCCCCTTAGTAGTTTTACAGTGACAACAGCGAGTTTCCGATATCCCAATTAACTCATACTGTACAAGACTACCGAAAAAGTGGCTACTTTAAAAAACTTTTTCAATTTTATTTTTTTAGAGAGCTAAGAATGTAAAAAATCTATCTCTGCCCCCCCCCCCCCCCAAAAAAAAAACCAAGTAAAATATGAACTGGCTAATTTGAGAATTGACCTATTCTATTGCTTGCCATTTTAACGATTAGGGGAAAATAGAACAGTAAAACCTCCCTAAAGCGACCACGTTCCGTTATAATAAAAACTGGTCGCTCCGAGAGGTGGTCTCTTAATGGAGGTTATGTTTAAATCTAGATTTTAATTGCTGAAAAAAGGTAACAATTAATGTTACTAAAATTTATTTTTCACATTTATCAAAACAAAAGTTAATTACTGTAGAGTTTTAAAAATGAATACATTGACGTTTGCTTTGATTTTACGTTTTTATCTTATAAAACTTTTATTTCTCAGTCCTTTCGAAGTTCAGTAAATAAATGCAATTTTTTTTTGAGGGGAACAAATAATGATGATTTCATTAATTTATCTATTTCTATGAGAGTTTTCCGACAGAATAGAGCTGGGGAGTTTATTGACCGCCATTCTTAATGTGTCATCAGAATTAAATCCATTGCCTAAAACGGCACAAAGGGCTTTAAACACTTAAAAGATATCGGGATTTAAAAAAATCTAAACTTGGTTTAGAAGTTTGATGAATAATGGGCTCTCCGGAATTATTTTTCTAATAAAACCTTTTTCAAACGACCAGAAAAAAACAGAATTTTCTTCAAAGAAATGGGTCGCTCATGGAGGTAGTTCTTTTCGGATGGTCTCTGAATGGAGGTAAAATGAGTATTGAGCCTATGAGAATAAATTTCGTAACATGAAACAATGGTCGTTCAGGGAGGTGGTCGCACAGGGAGGTTTCACTGTATTTGGTATTTAAAGGCTGTTTAATGGTGTGCTAATTTTTAACATTCAACAAAAATCCGTATTTTGTGCATCCTTAGTAGTTTCTTCTAAAGTTAAAAAATTTATTTTTGAATGGCTTTTCAGATTTCTTCAGCTTATCCACGTTAAGAGACATCTAATCCAGCAAAGAAGTCGAAGCTTCGGAATAAACCATCGGAGTCAGTATGACAATTCAATTATGATATCCTGCGCGGAAGGTATATTAAATAAATTTATTAAAAAACCATTCAATTTAAAAGTGAATTAAAATTCGAATGCATCTAAATTCTTTTTCATAACATTAACTGTTTAACATACATGTTTTAATGTGTGTGCATGCAGCACTGTGCGCAGAAAAAACTGCGCCCGGGACAAAGTTTCAATTCTCTTTCCCCCCCCCTCATTTCTCTTTGTGACAGTGTCACAAAATTGAAAAGTGTAGAAACAAAAATGAATTTTATTATACATTTCGCGTTTATTTTGGACCTTTAAAGGTTTAATTTTAAGAACTAAATAATATAAGAGAAATTTGTACTCATATTTTGGCAAAGGGGATCTGGAAAACAGATGTGGTAAAATGTATCTGACAGTACAGTAAACAATTTGCAACCCCTTTTGCATTCCAAGAATGCAGCCACATGCTATTTTGAGAATGTATGTGTTTGTTACTAAAATATTTCTAATATGTGTATGTATAATTTTTTTACAAAAAAAGAAGAAACAAGCGAGATTGGTATTATAAATTTGGCGCCCCCTCAATTTCTGCGCCCGAGGAGACTACCCCCTTTGCTCCTCTTCGCACGGCCCTAGGTGTATGTGAGTGGAATTTTATATACTAAAGATTATCAGATCAGAAGTTTCTGCAATTCTTATTATGGTCACTTTTACATTTGAAAGTACCTTACCTCTGAATTCGTCCGAACGTTGTTAACGCTTTTTTTTTCTTTTAGAAATTTTGATAATCAAGAAGTTTTGGTTCAGACTAAAACCTGCAACTGGGTAGAGATCCCGGCTACCAATTGTTATCTGTTCAGGTAATGAATTTTATGAAATGACACTTCTGGGAGAAAACGTTGTCATGCTTAGTTATACTTTTAATTTCTGTTGTCGCTTGTTTTGTTTTTTAAGAGGTTGGAATTTAACCCTCATAAATTTTGAGATATTGGGGCCTGATTAAAGTTAATAGTTACCAGCTGTAGTTGTTCAGGTAATTAATTTTATATTTTTGCTAAAAAACTCGATTGTCGTGTGTCATTACGCTTTTAATTTCTGTCGTCGCTTATTTATGAAATAATTGATCATTTTACATTAAAACTTTGCCATCTTTTGGGCCAGACAAAAGCCTATAGCTGGGTGGCATTACCAGTTGTTACAATTGTAAAATGTCCGCAGATTTAGAAGGACGAGAATTTCGTGGTATAAACTCTGACTTTTGGGAAATATTCGAAATTTTGAAGCTAAACAAACCAGTCTTTTAACTTTTAAGTTCTACATTTTTACTTTCTTCTATCTTTACAAGAAGAAAGTATTAGATTCGGGAAAATTTTCGAATTCCGGTTTTCAACGGATTTATACGAGTTAGAATGTCCCGATCACGAGTTGATGGTTTTTAGAAAATGTCTGTCTGTCACTCTGTGAGCCTGTATGTGACAAAAATATTGTGGGCGCTCTATCTCAAGAACTAATGCACAGAAATTCACAAAACTTTAGATTCAGTTAGACTTTGATATAAACTGGTCCTTATTAGTTTTTGGTGAAAATCGCCCAACAGGTGGCGCTTCTATGATGCATTTTTCGCGATTTCTGCAATAGCTATATCTGAAGAACTACTCCATGGATTTTCATAAAACTTCAGTTTCAGTTAGTCCGGGATATAGTTTGGTGCTGATTACGTTTTGGTGAAAATCGTCCAACAGGTGGCGCTGCTATGCTGTATTAGTCATGATTATCGCAATAGCTCTAGCTTAAGAAAAAATGCACGGATTTTCATTAAACTTTAGATACAGTTAATCCCTGATATAAATTGTGGCTGTTTAATTTTTGGTTTAAATCACCCAACAGGTGGCGCTGCTGTGCTGCAATTTTCATGATTTCCGCATCAGCTGTATCTCAAGAACTAATGCATGAATTTTCATCAAATTTCAGATTTAGATACTTGCTGTTACAAATTGGTTGTAATTAGATTTTGATGGAAATCGCCCAACAGGTTGTGCTGCTATGCAGAATTTTTTACAATTTTTGCAATAGCTCTATCTAAAAAACTAATGCACGGACTTCCATCAAACTTTAGTTAGAAGTTGTCAAAGTTTTTGATAATTAGATTTTGGTGTAAATCTTCTAACCGGTGGTGCTTATATGCTGCCTTTTTAACAGTATTAACAAGTATTAACATCTATGACACAGAAGAAAGTTTTGGGATTGTCACATTCGACTAGTTCATTATGAATTAGCAAACTTATGATTTTGTAATGTAATTAAGCTCATTAGCTTTACAAGAATTGGAGACTATGAATTGGCGAGGAATTGAACGTTTCTAAAAATTAAATTATTTTAACTTCCTGTTAGCTTTTCTGTTAGTGCATCATTCAGGCTATTTACTCTCCGTCTATTTCCTTGCTAGTTTTATTGTATTTTCACATTCATTTAATTGTGTTCATTTTCGGTTACATGGAGTGATTCGGAGAACAGGTGTGATGTTTACATTCATGTCAGGTAAGATGAATCTGTCATCTGCATCACTCGCATTTTACTTGTCGACTGGCCCTTATTACCGGATGGGCAAATCGGGACTTTGCCCACGAGCCCCCAAATCCATGTATCAATTTATAAAAGATTTACTTTTTCCCCCCAATTCCAACTCTGAAAATTTTCGAATACTAAATACAAATTTCATCTTTAAAAGATTCTACTAAACTTTCTGAACTCACATAGCTGAATCCCTTCGCAGAGCTAATCTCAACCATTATTAAATAAGAAATAATATTTTGATTTTAATAGATTGTATTAGCCATGAAATTAAATCATATCTAAACTTTAGTGGTTGGAAATAATCTATCCCGGGGACGGCGAACCTATGGCACGCGTGCCATAAGTGGCACGCTGCAGATTATTTTTGGCACGGCATAGATTTAAGTTATACATCAAAATATAGTAGAATTTCTCAAAATGCATTAATTAATATACAGTGAAACTCGTTTAAGATACGAATCAAGGGACCGAGAGCATTTCGTATCTTAAGCGGGATCGCATCTTATCCGGATTTCATAGATTCTCGAGTAATAATGCATATAAAGCCAGTGCACATTGTTTTTAATGTATTATAGCCATTTACAACTCTTATTTTACCCATTTCTAACAATTTTGAGATATTCTAGAAAATTTGAATTTAAGATTTTGTAATAAAGAATGATTTTATTTTTCTCCAAAATTTTATTGAGTCACCGTTTGTACAATAACAAAAGTAAAATGCCTTTATACAATAGTATCTTCTAAAATAAAAAAAGACAGTAAATCGAAATTTTTGTTAATCTTTAGAAAACAGCAACTAAAATACACTACGTACTTAAAAGGGAAAATAATAAATTTTCATAATTATTTTTAGAAATACAAACTAAATGTATGCAAGAAACAATAATTATTCGATACATTATCAAAATTAAAGTACGTGAAGTAGTTTTAGTTTGTTGAAGAAAAGTCGTTTACTTTGGTTTGGGGCAACGTAGGGCGAGATTTCATCACCAAGTTTTCTGCCTTGTTGATGTGGTAGAAAAAATCTTTGACGGAGTGACCAGCATCCATCGAAGAGGCGTACAGTCGAAGTAAGCTGAACGAGCTCATTACAGATGGCTAGCACATCCATTTCTTCATCCGCGTCGTCTTCTGCTTCTTCTGAAGGCCTAGGTTGATCGGAACTTCTGACGTCCGCAATTATATTCGACATAGAACGAATTTCCCTTGTTACAACCTGATCGTCAATTTTGACAAAAAAGTCCCAATCTTTGCATTCTTCTTGATGCTGCTCCTTTTCTGCGATGTCAACTGTTTTGCAAAGTACCGTCGACGTCAAAGGCTTTACAGAAATAGTTCTCAATGGTAGTTGGTGTTGCGTTTTCCCAGGACGCCCTCAGGAAATGCATGGCATCAGGCTTACAGGACAGATCCTTTTCGCGATGATCCATGTGGTGTAGATGACGTACAATAACACAACTTTTGCATTTCATTTTGGGAACATGAATTATGCCCTGCTCCGTGGGTTGAACCACACTTGTCGCATTGGGTGGTAAAAACACTGGTTCTTTGTTTTCTAAGCCGGGGATATCCATGGGATGGGTGGGACAGTTGTCGGCGAGACACAATACTTTTTCTGGACTACTCTTTTTCATACGTTCATCGAACTTGCGGATCCACTTAACGAATATATCGCTTATCATCCATGTTTGGCTTGACTTTCATAATCGCTGGGTAGATTTCTAGCATTTTTAAAGCAGCGAGCATTCCTTGACCTGCCGATAACGAGGGGTTTTAATTTATCCGTTCCGCTCATATTTGATCCAACGAGAACAGTGATTCGTTCTTTGCTCAGTTTGCCTTCAAAACATTTCTTACCCTTAAACGCCATTGTTTTATCACGCATTCATTTTAAGAAAGACCCATCTCGTCGACATTGTAAATATCGTATCTGGAGTACTTTTTCAATAGCGGCGCGAGCACATTATTTTTTCAACATTTGACATCTACATTCACAGCTGTCGACTCTCCGCATACCTTTCTATAAACTATGTCGTATCTTTGTCTGAAGTGGTCTAGTCAACCATTGCTCGGCGTGAAATCCGCTTCAAGACATGTAGCAATTTCGCAGGCCTTTTCCTTAATCAATGATCCGTTAATTCGGATTTGAGACAACCATTCAAATAAAAATCTTCTCCAATTCTTCCAATTTTGCCACCTTAATTTTCTTTCTGAGCTGATGCACTGTTTTCCAGTTTCTATCTATTTTTAACAGAGCTCGAAGTGTTGACTCGTGTATTCCCACAGATTTGGTAAAGGCTGTGTTGCTTATCAAATTCTCGGCGCCATATTTCCTTAAGATATTCAATTTTTCAGTCAAAGAAAGTGCTTTTCTCTTTACTTTAAGCTGCTCATCCATTATTTACTCCTATCACTATTCAGCGGCTAAACAAAAGACTAGATTTAGGCAATATCCTTTTGATAGTTTTACCGGTACTGAGGTTTCGAAGGCACGGTATGGAGTTGCGTCACGTTCCGTGATTGTGAAGTAAAGGAGAACTTTCCAGAACCTTCCGTAGGAACTGAGAACTACCGATACCGCGTTAATACGAATGAAAGAGAAAGAAGAAACTGGAGGGGTAAAGGCGGCAAGAGAGACTCTAGTGCAATTCATTTGCTCTTTTACCTATTCTATCCTAAAGACACGTGGTAAATGGATTACATAAGCACCATTTCGTATATTAAGCGGGTTTTTTGACATCAACTGACAAATTTTCTTCGTATATTAAACGGGATCGTATCTTATGCGTACGTATATTAAGCGGGTAATTTTACACAGGTTTAATAGGCATTTTTCAAGGGACCGAAGATAATTCGTATCTTAAGCGGGATCGTATCTTAAGCGGGCGTATCTTAAACGAGTTTCACTGTAGATGTTGTCTGTGTCACTTGAATCCGATTAGTTCGGTTGGTTGTGATTGTCACACAGATTGAAGAAATTGAAATATAACTTAATTTATCCGAATCAAGATCAGAAAATTTTGAGAATTAGAAGATTATCGCTAAACAAAAATTAAAAGTGTAATAAGCAAAAATCCTGATTTTAAAATTATAACTTGGAATTCAATTCCAGACACTTAAAGCTACAGTTTCTGGCGCTTGCTATTTTGACAATTTTTTCTGCAAGACATTCTTTTCGTAAAAAAAAAAAAAATGAAAAATGAAAAATGAAAAATTCAACTAAAAACGTCTTGTCAAGTGAGCGCAATTAAATTTGCATTCTATCGAAAATAACTAAGTACAAAGCTGATATAAATTATTTGGCATTTAAGATGAGACAACAGAAATATTTTTTTAATGCTAAAAACAAAATTTTAAGTAATTTTGATTCATTATTATTTGATTCATTAAATTTTTTTATTGTTGGCACGTCATGATCACGTAAAGTATATTTTTGGGATAATTTGGCACGTGGACGTGAAAAGGTTCGCCATCCCTGATCTATCCTATTGTCATGAGATAAATTTTCTTCTATAGTCAGTCTTTTCTTTTAACTTAGAGTTAAATATGAAAACAAACCCAAAATTGTCATCTTTTTAGATTTATTGAAAAAACACTTTCAACTTCACAAGTAGAAAGTGTTTGATTTGATATTATTTTGTGTGTAGTATAACTTAAAAAAATTTAAAAGAAAGCAACTTGATTAGCACATATTTACATGTTAAAGTATTTGACACTCTTCAATAAGTTGAAGTTATTAAATCCATGTTAAAGTAATATAACAAGTTGCTTAAGTTATATAAAAGTGTTTTATTCTGTACTAAGAAAAAAAAGAATGTTTTTTATTAATTAAGGTACTTAATTTAGAATTGACGGAGCTAAGAATTTTCTTCTATTTAAAATCCAAGGTGCGAAAATATTGTTTATGCATGACACATATGACTGGCCACCAGTTCTATTTGAATAATGTTGCAACGATTCGAATGGGGCCCCCCTAATTTATCTTTGCCGTTGTCACTCGGGTTGCCGTTTTCGGTGAAGCGAACTAAGCCTCAGAGTCTATCGTGTTCCACTTTTAATTCTCTCAGCTATAAAGTTACTAAATATATACGTTCTTGGTCCTTTCAGATACTATCTACGATCCTTTTATTTTGAAAAAAATACAGATGGCAGCACTAGACAGATGTATATGAAAATGTCTAGAATCAGAGCTTCACTCGAAATTATCTGAACCTTGTGCTGTTGCTATTTGTGAAAGTCTGCTTTGAAGTGTACCACACAAAAGGAAATTATACTAAATAATATTTATATACAAATAAAACCTATTTTCAGATACTTGTACAGCATTTGGGTAAGTTTTTGTCCAAGTCTATGTAAAATTTTAGATTAAATGTTTTCTTATGCAGAACGTGTTAGAAAAATATAAAACCTGCTTTTTGTCAATAATTTCTCATTAAATAATTTTTAGTGCATTTAAATAGTTCCTTGATTATGAATAAGAACGGTTTGAAGTTCATAATAAAAATGGACAAAATACATATCGTCCATGTATTTTTTAAAAAATCATGAAAAGTACCCAATACCCTCAGTCCAGAAGGGTATTGGGTATATATGCTTGAAATAGCTCAAACTTCAAAGTTTAAAATATCGAATGACTTACGATATTTTAATTTCTATTAATTATATATTTTCTCTTAAAATGCATTTACATTTAATTTCTCTAGTTTCAGCATGCATTTCATTCTCATGTAAAACACTATTTTTCTATATTTGTTATCAAATAGGGTGACCGCTCCAGTAGTTGATCAATTTTTTTATATATTGCTCCATTTTAGGCGGAAATGAGTTTTACACGTGGCATAATATCTTTAGACATAATATCTTTGTTTGAATGCTGGAGCACCTATTGTCACGTTGTTTTCAGCTGCCTGCTCTAAGAGAAGCCATTTTATGATTTTTTTTAATAATAAAATGTAAAAATTTAGTTTTTGATGAGTTGGAGCAATGACGGTAAGTTAAAATAATCCACTTCCTTTTTGCTTATTTCAAATAATAGTTCTATATGAATTATTGTTAAGCGCAGCCCAGGCATGATATTTTAAAGATTAATTTTTAAATTTTCGATTGATTTCTTCGGTTGATGAACTACTGGGAGAGTGACAATTAAAGAAACTATTTATTTATAATTTTGTTGCTATTTAATTTCAGCAGATTCCATTTTTGTCCACTATAGGACATTCATTAAGGGCAGTACTAATCATATTAGTTTACTTCTAAAACTTAAAAGGAAGAAAATATAATAAGAATTCTGTTGCACTAACATTATTTGATAAACTACTGTCTCGGTCACCCTATATAGAGAATTCTGTATGCAATGTAGGAACGTCAAATTCCCCTTAGTATGTTAATCAAAACACGAAAACATTTAAAATGAATAAATAGACACACAACCATGCTTAATGGTACACAAAACACGAACTTTAATAAGCTAAAAGTTAAATTCTACGCTTCGAGCTATTACTACAGCCATCTTCAGGAAAAGTAGGATGGTTAAATGGCTAAAAGGTCAGAGATGAAGCTTCCTGTGCGAGAGACAATTTGTCGAACATTGACTAAAGATTTGAAAACAAATGTAGTGGTGCCATCCAATGAAAATAAATACTTATTAATGAAATGAGTACAAATAAATCAGAAGTTCGATTGCAAAAACGACGAGCGTCGCCATCTACACATGAGGGCTAGTACCACATTCAATAAAGTTTTCATTCAAGTTTTTGGCAACCTGATTCAAGTTTAAATTGAAATATTGCAATTAGATACAGAATTATGATTTTATGATATTATGCCAGACTTTTGGAATATTATAGGATAAATTATCGTTACAAGGTTTATTCTCACGTGCAATGATTTCAACTGATTCTCTAATTTTACTCTCAAAAGGGTTATTGCACGGAACTATAATTTTTGCTTCATCAAAGTTAATATAGCAGACTTCATTAGCCAAGTAGAACCTAGAAAGAGCTGTATTCTGTTTACGTTGTTTACTGTTTCTGTTATGCTCCATAATCCTTACTGAAAACTTACGTTTTGACATGCCGATATAGACTTTTTTCACATTATTAGATAAAGTGATAGGGAATTCATATACACCAAATTTTTTATCCATTGCCCATCACATTTAAAATGATTCATAATTTTTTCATTACTAAAATAGGTGTAAAACTATATAAAAGGTATGAAAGCAATTCGGATATTAAAAAGTTAATCGGAGTTCCCGAGCGCTTTCAGCCAGAATCTGGCCGTCATCAAGGGGATAAATGAGAAAAATGCAATCACTTCGATACTAAACCTTGAAAAGGGAGGAAAGAAGGTGTCGTTATGGAGCGAGGTGTTATTTAAAACCATTAACATCTGTTAAATTAACCCTTGACTGGTTGACAAAAACTGCCACATAACTACTGTGAGGTGGTCTCTGAGACCGCTCAATTGAAGGATGAATAAAGGGATCCTTTAATTCACAGGATGCTGTTTCTGTACAAAACTTTATGTACAAGACAATTATAATCAAAATTCCCCTATTCAGAAGTCACTAGCGATAGTCCTTATGGTGTCAATAAATTTATATTTGTATTTATTTAAAGGCATTTTGTTGGTCAAGCTTAAAAATAACAAGATATTACTCTTTGGCTTGCAGACAACCTATAATTAATTTGCCAGATACAAATTCGGTTGCAAAGTTAATACCAGACGCAAGCAAAGTTAAACAGGCACTTTCGTTGCCATATTTAAAGCCGTCTGGCATTAACTTTGCAACCAAATTTATGTCTGGCAAATAAATTATAGGTTGTCTGCTACCCAAAGAGTAATATCTTGTTATTTTTAAGCTTGATAAAATGACGTAAAGATGACTTATAATTTTTAAACTATAAACCACTCTTGAAACAGCCACTTTCGTTGCCATATTTAAAGCCGTCTGGCATTAACTTTGCAACCGAATTTGTATCTGGAAAATTAATTATAGGTTGTCTGCTAGCCAAAGAGTAATATCTTGTTATTTTTAAGCTTGATAAAATGACGTAAAGATGACTTATAACTTTTAAACTATAAGCCACTCTTGAAACAGGCGTCGTTGCCATATTTAAAGCCGTCTGGCATTAACTTTTCAACAGAATTTATGTATGGCAAATTGGTTATAGGTTGTCGGTTAACCAAAGAGTAATATGTTACCTATAAATATGGATCTGGCAGGTTCTTAGTAACATTGGTAACGTCTGGCAATAATGGATTAATATCACGAATAGATAGTAGAAACAGATGTGATAAACAAAAATCATGCTAAAACGACGTAATTTTGAAGTTTTTTGACCTGCATAACCCCTTCTCCGGCAGGTAAACACAACGTCTCCCGACAGCCAGACCGCCCGCATACGTACTACACCATAAAATGGAAGAACATATAGAAAAACGAGACTTGATAAAATGACGTGTTTTTTGACGTTGCCAGCTCTTAGACTAATAGTGAGTAGATTGCACTGATGATCCAAGGTATAACTTTGGTCCATTTGCTGGCAATAAATTACCGATGATAAAGACTGATGATACATAAAATCCATGTAAGTTCTTTCATTCAAAACCAATAAAACACGGTGAGGTGCCCCCCTTCCCTAACACGAACAAGATTTTCGCGACTTTACGCTTCTAAGGCCGGTTGCGAAGTCTCTCGAGAGAAATACGTTCTGTCGAACCACGAAATACGTTGCATCAAAATCCGTTATCCTTTCTACATATATAAAAATTTAAAATCTAAAGACGTCAATCTGGCAATAGATTACGGATAAAAATGTTTCATAATAATTAAATGAAAATGAGCATTAAATCTTTCAAACGTATTATTATTTTGTTTATATCTATGGACAGATGTTAAATTTATCTTAAACATTACTCAAAGATAAATGAAACGCAAGACACAGTTAAATTACGAAGTAAAATACTTTATCTAGAATAAAGATTTATTTTACACAGGAAACAAGTATTATTAGGTTTACATCTGCTTTATTAATAACCGTCAATTTGTAGCAAGATAAATAAGTTTACTTTTATTTAAAAAAGAGCTTTTTACATGAGATAAAAATAAAGTTATATTAAACAGTTAATAAATAGATTTTAAGATTTATAAGTTAATAAATCAATAAATTAACGGAATGTAATTTAGGAAGAAACTTTATTTTGAGTATATTAAATTATCTATGTATGATTCTACATCATAGTCCCGGAGCTCCCAATGAAACAGTTTCACTAGTATATGTAGTTAAACAGAAGATTACAAGTTAAACTGTGAAAAATTGAAAAAGTAGTGGTCTTCGAGACCGCAAACAGCAGTTGAGGGTTAAACCAAATATATGGTATACGGCATAACATTTTGGATGAGTTTCTTTCCTCTAGTTAGTATCTCTACAGATTCCTGCAGTATGCATATATTGTAATGATTTACTGCCCTATAATCCTAACTTTGCTGAAAACGATATCTGTAAATTTTGAAAAGTTTTGCGTAGTTTTTAATTCTTATTTTCTTACTAAAATGCCGAGATTATATTGATTGAATTTCTTTTTTTTTCTTCCTTAGGTGTGATCTCTTCCTGCTTGGTGGTAACAGAGGAATGCAGTCAAAGTTGCTATTTTGAACGAATTTCCCAAAGCGATTGTGCTGTTAGCGGAAAAAAACGGTCGTACTGAGAAAAAAATGATTTATAAATCAAGTTCTATCTAATTGGGCGAAAACTGAAAACATGTGGCCGCTTATACATCTCTTCAAAAATCATGTCTTCATGTTTTCACCTTTAAAAATGACTTTGCGCATGTGTCCGAAAATTTTGAGTTGTTGAGCGGAGGAAAATATTTTTTTGAATACCGCCTTAATATCATTCTTATAAAAGCAGCTCTTACAGAAAAATGAAATTAACAACTCGTCAGAAGCGGCAGATAAAAATGTTAAATTGGTTTTAACTCTAATCTTGATTTAGTTTTTGTGTATAAAATGAGTACTTCACTTTGAAATCTACCTTCGCCTGTAGGCCGAGCCGGCAGGGATTTTCGAAGTTGAATCTCTTCCTGCTGATCTTTATTGGGTACTCTACCGCAGCTAAATCTTTAAAAATTCACTATTGTGAAAATTGTTTTATTTAAACGCACAAGAGAGATTAATCCGGACGATATATCGGTTGGTTACCGGTTAATAGACAGTATTCCTGTGACGTAACAAAAGGGAAAACGGCGATTTTTATAGCCTCGAACCGAAAGGAAGAATAGGCTCCATTTCTTTATGAATTATTTGCTGAAAATAAATTCTAAACTATTTATATTCTTTTAAGTGTAAATGAAATTTTCTGTAATCATTTTCATGCAATAAGTACGATAGACAATATTCCTGTGACGTCACATAAGGTAAAATGGCAATTTTTATAGTTTCGAACCGAAAGGAAGAATAAGGTCCATTAAATGGTCTTTCTTCGTTTGGTGATTCAATACATTTAGAAATATGATTGATTAGTTTTTGGAGAAGCTTAGACATACATAAAACAGTAGTTAATTCGTACAATGCATTCATGGAAGAATAACTTTCATTTAGAAAAAAAAAATTCAGATTCAAATCAGTCAGAAATAAGTGGCCGAGAGGTTCTGCCTTCAAATCAGGTAGACGGGAAGTGCTGGGTTCGAACCCAATCCCGCCTGTTAGACTAATCGTTCAGAATTTTTCCGTGGTTTTCTTCGAACCTTGGATATTCTTGCGTCAATATGGGTTAGGTTCTCTTAGAAAGACCCCCACAGAAGGCACTCCTCCTTCAGGCCTATATCCCTCGTGTCGAGATAGAGGCCGTCATAAAAACAAAACAACACAACAGCGCAGTCTGAAATCAGTTATATTCCCTATCAAACACGGTTTAGAGTCTTGAAAGTGAAACAACTACACTTCGCGTCAAGTTGGATGCTTTTGCAAAGAGCAGTCCTTTCGATTCAATATTGTAAAACGGAAGAGATATTTTTGCCATGCTTGTTTTCAGTTACAGATACAGGTAAATCGTATAATCAGATTTTGATAGGGGAGTCAGATTTATGGAGCTATCGTAGGGAGATCGAAATCCTTTAGCTTTGATAGAAGCATTTAGATTTCAAGCAGCCACTTATGGCACATGCTGCGCACCATTTTGGATAGCAGAAGTACCATTTACCTGAAGAGGGAAAAAGAGATTTTCTCCATTCTTCAGCAGTTTTGTTTACTGATATTGGGTATAGTAATATAATAATATAGTAAATAAGTTGACATTTGTTCTTGTTTAGATAGTTTAGGAAAACTTTCTTTACAATTAGAGACAAAATAAAGCTACAAAAGTGAATTTCCATAGATCCAAGTTTATTAAAAAAACAGCCACATTTCAAAATATTCCTTTTTAATATGACACAAATGTGGTAGTGTTTGTGGTAGCGACATTTGGATAATTTAACATCTAAGTTTGAAATAAGTTTACTCCAGGTGCCACACAGAGAGGATTCCTCATTTCCTCGCGATTACGACATTTTGGAAGTGTTGGTCCTTGCAAGGACAAATTTGTTTTGCAGCGACTAGGATCTGAATAACTGAGATCGCCTGATGTCACATGATCTAACTGAACATAACATAAGCTTCAAACAATAGGATCAAAAGGAATTTAACAAATTATTTCCTTTTGGAGTAAAAGAATTTTTATAAATATCTGATGGATATGAATGTCGTCAAATGACTAAGGTTTGTTTTGATTTCTAGTGTTGTTATAATGGAGTTACATGGAGTGAGTTATGCATCGGAACTCGTCTGTGGTGTAGCAGTTTACTTATGTTCAACAAATGTTTAAGGATTAAAGACATGAAGTTTGTTGCGCAATGAAGCCATTAACTATTACCGGTTTAGAATTGTCAACGGCATTACTGTTGACACAAAGTGCAGTTCGATAATATGTACTTATTCTCTGCTTCCAGAATATGTTTAACTTAGACTAAGACCTCTCGAAAGTTTGAATATCATTGTAGTCAGAGCAAGGGTACTTTATATCCATATGTAGAGTAGAGGTATATTGCATCTTGTACGAGCAACGGAGATCTATCTGGAGGTGCAGGAGTTAGTGTTACTAAATGCTGTTTGTGGTGCACAGGTCTATCAATGCCGTTTTATGAACATAATAGTGCCAGTTCACCTTTCAAACTTATCTAACAATGCCTATTAGTTTATAACTGAAAATCCAAACCGATGTGTTTTAGTGACCGATTTAAACTATAATTTTGCTGACGACTGTTATCAGTGTTGACAGGCATAATTTATTACTTATATACTTATACAATTTAATCGTATTTTGACTTTTATTTGTAGGTCTACCTATAACCTCTAAATAAACAGACAGGAAGGCGGATGAGTTTTGATGGGGGTGAAAGAGGTGCATCTAATCTCATGGTAAGATCAATTTTCTTTTCTTTTTTTTAATTCTCTTTAAAAAAAATTGTCATAAAATAAAGAAATCGTTGAAAAGAATTCGAAACCGATTTCCCTGGTCAAAGTAAAAGTTCTTTCAGTTGGAATTTGTATTCAAAATACTAGCTTGGCGAAGACACTAAACGTCCAAAACATTTGTCTGCTGAGCAGATTTATTAAAATTAAGGTCTATTTGCATAAATAGATCTTTCATGTCAAGCGCCAAACATTACTTAATTGTATTTTGGCAGGAAATTTAGTCTGTAAGTGGTAGAAATCTATCTAGGTTAAACGTTTAGGAATGCATAAAAATAAACCTATTATTCCGAATCGGTTGTTGGTATGTTTATCCAAAGTGTCATCAAAATTCTTCTTATTCTAATTGCTTTGTTTCTGTGGTCTCTTTGTCCTAAAGAGCATGGTCCAGCACAAGGGAGTGTTTAAAAATATATGTAGGTATAAGGTTATTTTTATATGCTTTGCAACAATAGCAATTCATTTCGAACAGGCTAGTGACTTCCAGCGCATTAAGAGGTGCATTCAGTCATTTTTTGCCAGAAGTGAAATGTTCTTTTTTTCTTTCCGATACCGGTATAACTTTTTTGGAACCAACTCTGAGTTGAAAAACTTTACAACTTATGTGGAAGCTAGGGAAAAAGATTGTAAATATTAATTTTCAGAATGTGTAATTTGGAAAATTATTTTTCCGGATCTCCTAATTTTGGAGGTTTATGGGAATCTGGAACTTTCAAGGAAGTCTCCATGCGGGCATACTCCTAAAAATCTGAAAAAATTATACAATGTTCTACTCATGAGGATAGATATGTTTATAAAAAAAATTAGGCGGAAACTCGATAGTGTCCGTAAAAAATAATGAAATCTCGTTATTAGGTGATTTATTACCGGTTGGCGATGGAATAAATTTTCAAAAAATACTTTGTCAAATACTCCTTAAGGTAAAAAAGTTTCTTATTGAATTTGTTTAAATAAATTTAAATGACCTTAGTTTTGTCAGTTTTAGTTTGTTCTAAGTATAGTTTTGTCATATATACATTTTTATGAAAGTTAACTATGAAATTTTATGAAATAAAGCTAAATTTAAATTGCTTCCATATCAAAATGAAGTCCAATTGAGCACTGTCGATTCCATTTTTTTGCTATAGAAACAGAAACTTCTCCGATATTGAAATGTATAACTGCAGCATTATTCATCTGGCCTTTATTTTGAAATACGTTTAAACATATTAAAATGTAATTTTCAATATGTAAATTTTTTTCTATATGAAGTTATTTTACAGTGATAAAATTAAATAACTGCAGCAACAAGCAACATAAATATGCAATACGAAAAAAAATATATGCATTAAATTCGCTCATTGGTTAAGTTTAAATTGATTAAATACTATTTGCACACATTCAAAAAATCTATTAACAAGCCATTTTCAGATGCATTAAAATTGTTTGCTTTAAGCGAGGAAAAGCGCTGCTCGCCCAATCGGGCGACGCTTTCGTGTTTTTGCGCCCAATATTCGGAAGCATTTTATTTTTTTACAGACTTTCAACTGGAATTCCGCCGCTCAATTTGACTGATCCTTTATTACATGCATAAGTAGTTTAATTAATATATATATATATATATATATATATTAATTCTGAGTATGTCCAGTAAGGAGACCTTCCTTGTCAGTGAGTTAAACGTCATTAAGAAGCTTGTTGGCTCAAATAAGCGAACTCTTGGGGAATATCTTAAGACGATCGGTAAAAGTAAAGGTACATCAAATGGACCTAATGCGAATTAATCCTAGTGAGTATGCGTCTTCGACTCTTGGTTATTTTTGGATAGGTAGACCACTGCACACAACTCCAAAACCCGAATTATTGCATAAACCAGATAATTCTATATCTAGATGGCTGAGAACGACAAAGTTAATAAAACGCAGAGGCCAAAACTGGTCTTATGACTGTTTATTTCACCCTTTATCTACTGAAGGTACAAGTACTATTAAAATAACTTGTTATAAAATTCATTTAATACATCGATTAGTTGTAATACAGTTTAGAATGAGTTATAGATACATTAATTTATCTTGTTCTAAAAGCATGATGGGTTACACAAAGCAAATATATTTTAAAAGGATGTTTTAATTTGCCTTTGCATCTTTTCATCTTTCTTGGCGTTGCGAGGGGGGGGGGGGATTTTTCAATTAGGAAATATTTCTTTATTTCTTTTTTATTTATACATTATATTTGTACATATCCTAATTCTGCACAATACTAAGAAAAATATTCAAAATAAAAGATTTGAGTGGGGTTATAAATAGTGCACAAAATCCCTCTAAATTCAAATTCTATTAATCCTTCTAAAATCGTTTTAAAATTTATTAAATGAATATCTAAATCTTCTAAATAGTTAAAACAATTCACGAAAAAGGCTTTAGAAGACAAAATTTTATTGCATTCATAATTCAGTACATAAAGAGTTAAGGCATCTCAGGACTCTACATTTTCGAAATTTTAATTTTTAATTTTTTTTTAGATGTTAAACTTCTATTTTCTGAACATTTTGATATAATTGTTTCCTTGAAATTCCCATTAGAACAGAAGTTATGGTTAATAGAATTATACCCGGTCAATAGCTTAAGCGGCGTTTCCGAAACTTTGAAGTCATTTTTCTGCAAATGACGTTCTGGGGCATAACGCGCACGATATCACAAACTTCTGAATATTTTTTCCGTGAAATTTTCAAAACATATGTTTTATGTGAGTCTGTATACACTGAAACTAAAATTTTATTTTTGTCGTTCAAAATATTTCTTAGGGGATTATCGTGTCGAAATTTTCAAAATTTTGCATTAGCTAAATACATCTTTTGTATTAAAAATATAAAAACCCTTTAAGTACAAGTTTATTTAGGTTCTTGGTAATTGCTATAATCTGAAGTATAAGTAGGCACCAAAAATTTCATTCTAGTTGCAAAACGTATTTCGTATTCGTACACATAATCTGTTGTTAGCGATTTTCTGCTCGACAAATATCTGACAGTTTGGAGCGGCCTATTATTACTAATTCTGTATCTTGCAATTTTCTAAATACATAAAAGGAAACAACGTATCGCTCACCCGCAAAAAAGTGACACAGCTCGACAAAAGTGAATTTCACAGTAGAGGCAAAAGAAAATTTGTATGATTTTTCTGTGACATGAAATTATAGCATTTAGCTCTGCATGCCGGAGTAAAAACGTGTATAAAAGCATAAAACCCCTAAGTATGAAGGCATTGATCAGGTTTGGAGTGTTGGATAAATTCACCAACCGTATATAGCAACAAAGCGCAATAGCGTAATAAAGTGGTTTTCCGTATAACTACACTTATGACACTTTTTGTGTAGCAATACACACTTATAACAGATCTATTTGTAGAAAAAAATGCAAAATGATTTTTTGCCAGATGTGTCACTTTTCTTGCAGGTGAGCGATATCTTTTAATCCCATTAAAAATTGTTTTTAAATCATATACATTTTAGGATATTAAATGTTTAAAATTGTCTTTTTTGTCATTTTTTCCAATTTTAAGAGTCCTGAGACCCCTTAAATTTAAGCATAAATTGATATTTTTAAAGAATAATGTAAAACCAAAATATACAGTTCTAATTAAAGATGCAAATCTGTCATCCTGTAAGTGAAAGTTGGAGCGCGTAAGATAAAATTATAGGGGGTTCAGATAGGAACGTAAGAATAATCTCAATAAAAACTACTAATGTAATCAGATGAGGTCTATCTCAAATATGCCTACTGGGCTTTGATGAGTTGGTGTAGATAAAGCGCGAGTTGAATTGCTGCTAATTTGTCTATATGTCTTCATGAAGTCTAATTTGTACTCTATATGTTAAGATTTAGAATTTCGTTATATGCAAATTTACATTATAAATGTTCGGTACTGGTATAGTTTAGTATTTCGTCTGATTTGTAATTTTATTTTAAACTAGATTCCTGGGCCCGTAATATTATTCTTAACCCGACAGTAGTTTCGTTTTTTTTATTCAGAAAGTTATCAGTTCCGCTCGGTCTTTTTTTGCCGCCGGCATACAGAAAAGGCAAAATAAGAAACATTTTCCGATTAATATTCGAATATTTCAGTCAAGTTATAAATTGGCAGTTTACTGAAATTATGCATTTTATTCATGAGATTTGAGATAATGAAAAAGGGAAATTAATTTGATATTATGGATCGTTGCGTAGGCAATATCTACAAATTTCAACTTTGCTTGTAAAAATGTACTTTAACAACAACAAAAAAAAAACAGATGTCTCGATACTACACTGTGGTGATGCAGAAACATTTAAAGTCCGCTAGATGGTAGCTCTCTATTCTATGTCTAAGGTGATACGTGTTTGGAGCAGATAATTCATATGGGCGGCAAAAAGACCGGGTGAAAATGAACATGAAATTTGCTATGCAGGTCTGTACAGGGGGGGGGGGGGGGGTAGAGACTGTGCAAATTATCAGGGCCCGACTCAGTTGGAAAGTTGTGTAAAGTTACAGGTTAAGTTTTTAAATTTTTATTTGTCTCTTACTGTAAACTTTTATACAATTAAAATTTAATTATGTTTTCAATATTTAAATTTTTATTTAAAATTTTTAGATAAAAAAGTAATTACAAATACATCATAAACCGTAGCGCTGAAAAATAAACAAAATTGCAAGAAAATAGTACTATATAGATTTTTAAAAAGATACTATCCAGCAAATTTATTTTCTAATAGAGTAAAGGCTGTTTATGACGGAATCGTAAATATAAAAAAACAGGTTTTAGCCCCCCCCCCCCCCAAAAAAAATGTAATTATGCTTTGTTCAATTTAAAAAATCAGCATAAAGCGGAATTTATCACTGGTCGTTGCGATAAAAGATAAAAAGCGAATTGAATTGTTGTTGATTTATATATCATCATCATTATATATCATGATTTATATATTATCTTCATGATGTCTGATTTGTATTGTGTATGTTAAGATTTAGAATTTCATTATATCTGAATTTACATTTTGAACGTATGAGTGTTTCGTTAATTTTAATTGGTAATTTTAAATTAAATGTGTGCAAATTTTAAGTATCTTGAAAATTAAATTTAAAGGGGCGGTACGCACTTTAGTGGCCAAAAAGAGGTCATTAAAATATGTAGAATTAAATTATCGTTTTGATTTTCATCTGCAGTTCAACAAAATACGAGTTAAATTTCAAATTTAAAAAGAACAAAAAAATTTTTTCGCCCCCCCCCCCTAAAAAAAAGTCCGATCAAAAGAAATGACACTTCTTTAATCTGTCAGAACTTTTTAACACCATATTGATGCTGACATTGTAATAGATTAATGCAAATACAATAAAATATTATAGAATAAATTTGATTTTCAATAAGTTTCTAAAATCATAGTACAGTTTTCGTTGCTTAAAGATACTGAAAGTAAAAACAGGAATGCCGATCCAATGCAATTTTAAATAATGGTCTAGAAGTCAATCGCAAATTCTTCGCTATATCATTTGGTATTTTATTAAATTAGATTTAATTACAAAGTTTTAAAAAAATAATTTTTAAACAAAGTAAATGCCTGAGCACAAGTCAAAATAATGCATTTCTTGAAAAAAAAAATCTCCAAAAATTTCAGTGTGATAATTAATACTCTTTAATCTATTTCTTAAAATTCTTTAAAAACGTCAAAGTAGTAATTGCAACAACTCTTTAATCAGGAAAATTCATATTTTTATGTACCGATTAATAAATTATAAATTTGCAATTTCAAAAACGGGAAAGTTATCAACGAAAGAATGCTAAAAAGAAAAATTGGGCGTTTGTGAAAAATGTGGTATTAACTTATCCTTTCTTTCTAAGCCTATTACTTTATTATTTTATTAATTAACTTATGTAAAGTTAATTTTTTTTACAGTGTTTCAATTTTACATAATTATTTCACGATGAGATGGGGCCAAAAAGTTGCTTTCAAGCTTACCTGTGCACGACATGTTTTTAGTTTTGAAACAAGTGTACTTATATTAATAAAAAAATAATCATTTTTTGTACATTAAGATAATGAAAAATAGAAAATTATTAGTTCCACACGAAAAAGAGATTTTCAAAATCGCTCCTCATTATTTTGTCTAACACGCCGTACACACTGCTCAGTTGTTTACTCAATATATTTACCTCTAATTTTATTTTACCTTTCAGTAAAAAGATGGAATACTTAAAATTATTTAATTGAAAAACTGTCGCTTAGTAGCTATTTTTTTTTTTTACAGTCCCATTTCATTAAGATTAAATGCAGGTCATAGTTTTTGAAAAAACTAAAGACAATTTTAATAGCAAGCTAACACAGTGGAAGAAAAACCTCGTCTTTATATAACGTTGATATAAGGTAATCGCTTCATAAATTTCCCTGATCAACATAACCATATATTAAGTTATATACAACTTTTATTATTTTAAAAAGTATATAATGTTCTTTACTTAAAATGGGAAAAAAATAATGAATTTAAAAGCAAACTTTCGCTATGAATTTTTTTCCGAATATCATAAAAAGGGAACCAATGGCAACATGTTTTAAAACATAAAATCTTTCTTTTTGAGGAGCTTATTCACTTGACAAGGATCATCTTGCCACTTTTGCCGTAGTAGTACATGGTATTAAGAATTTGTCTTGTTTGATCATTTTATTTTAGACATGAAGTAAAATAGGGTTTAATTTTTTTTTCAGTTTAATAATTGAGAAAATCGGCTTTGTTGATTTAGTAACTGTTAGAGCCATTTTCTTTCCCGAGAATTTCTTACACAGATAGGATACACCAAAGGATTAAAAAAAATTGCCATTTGTCCTCCCTATTTTCACAACTACTCCCGACACTTTATCGTAGATTTTTAGTTCTAAAGGGAGAAAGTAACAGCTATACAGTTTCTAGTAGTATAATCAGCAGTATTCTATTGCAGAACACTACACATCACAAGTTCGTTTTAATGATTAACCCTTTAATTCTCGCTCCCGAGATATTCTCGGGCTGTGTCTTTTCCTCAAATTGTTTGATTCCCACCAGTTTTATAAAATAGTGAAATTGACTATATTTTAGTATCGTTTTTACTGTCATTAAATAAGGTGAATATTTCTTTTTCATAAAAGTGGTGCCAATAAGCAATTTGAATTATTAAACCGTAATTTAATTCGAGCGTGAAGGGGTTAAATGACTTCTTTGTCTACGGTAATTGGGTCGAAAACAAGTAAATGATTCTTTAAATATTACCGGATGTGATAAATGTCAGTGCATGAATTTAGAAAGAAATTATCCGCATATATATATATTTATGCAGTACTGAAAATACATGCTTCGCATATTTAGTGCTAAAATATGAAAATTTACAAATGGTATATTTTTGTGAAAATGAAAAAAAATAGTCTTCTTCTCAAGTAGTTAATATTCAAATCTATTCTAGAGACGTATAAAACTTTTACTGGAAATTTTAAAAACAACAAACACCTACTTTTGCAAACAAAGAGGAAATGGGGGGGGGGGGGGCGGTGCATGGTAAAAACATGTGTCATAAAATATCCAATAATTTTTAATTAACACATTCTTCGAGCAAACATTCCCCAACTGAACAACTTCTACATTGTTTCATATTTCGAAGAATGTTCATTCATTGGAGGATTCACTACAAAACTGTTACTCACGAGTACTAAACAAACTGGGAATTTGAAGATTGCAATTTATTCCAAATATTTATACTACTCAAGCACACGCAGAGATTTCCAACGGAACGTGCATTATAAGAAATGAAGTAAATAATTTAAAAATCTTATTTCATTAAATGCATGGTAAATCGTCCAAGAAGCAATTACTTTACAACATACTCTCTGCATTACAAGATGACACTGTTTAATGAATATTCATTACAAAACTTTTATACGAACCATTTTAAACGAAATGTTGTGTTAACGAAAGGCAAGGGCAAGAAGATAAACTATTTCTCAAAAAATATATACTATAAATGAAATCACTTATTAGGGGAAAGTAGGGAATGGTGCTCGCTTAAGGGAAAACATGAATAGCTAGTCAAATTTAGACAAAAAAAAAAAATCAATATTTTATTAACGAAGTATAACTCCGAAGGAACAGTTTGCAATCAACTCATTTGCATAAAAGTTTAAGGATTTTTTTTATCGTTTTATTTAAATAACCATCGATTGAGCGGTAATGCCCGACATGGTAGGGGTAGGGTAATTGCGCTCAGAGTTTGAATGCAACATTTAAGCAAGACAAGTCTCATATGTAGTTGTGTGGGCTGTTCACACCACTGCAGACTTTTTGAGACCACTTTACACATCTTGTGCACACATATAGTGGGCTTCTTTTTTTAAATTTAGGTTTTTTGATTTTCACCACTTTTTTGAAATCGTAAAATTTTCCTTGTTTAATTACATATTAATGAAGGCGAAAACAGGGGAATTTTACCATTTCAAAAAAGTGATGTTAATAAATAAATTTGAATTAAAAAAAAGTTGCCAAATGGCAACACTTCTTCTGGAATTCCACGCGCGCGCTATTACGCGTTATCGCCATGTTGGGTTTTAATGCATTATAAATGGCGTAACAACACACTACAAAAATAAATAAAATCATGAAAGTACAGCTAAATGTATATATTTTGTAGACATAATGAGTAAATTAATGTTTGAAAATAAGAGTGTACACTTACCTTCAAGTTAGATGTTGTAGAATTTTATAATAAAACAACTGCAAACTAATAACGCGAGGACACAAAATTACTTTGCTTCCGACGGTTACTATATCCTTACTGGGAACTTAAGATGAAGTTCGCTAGGTGCCGGTACCGATTGCACGTTTTCAATTCTATTCTTTTTAGAGATATTGGGTGAGCGGGAGTGCCCTTCTGAGCGTCATTACCCTACTTTCCCCTACTTGCTTCCTATAAAATCCTTGCACCATTCTACAATTAAAGGACACTTCTGTTATGAGCCTAATTCGTTCGTTGTCTGGTGTACTCGTATGCACTGAATAGTTATGTTTTTACTCACGTGTGCCAAACAAACTTTGATCGGATGTTTAGTATTGATTCTAAATATTACAAATAACCAATCCAGAATCGGGTTCCAAACCTTCATTTCTTTACCAGAATTTGGAAATAAAACACGACTGGATAGTTAGTTATTTTGTAATACCTCGGAACTTTATGCTAGCTAAGAGAAATACCGTAAGATGTCGATGCTGAAATAACATTGTTTTTAAAGCATTTTCCTTCAGTGGTGTTTTGCATGGTAGTTTTTCTTTTGCAAACACTGGTATAACACAATTCAAAATCTTAAGAATGTATGTACTGCATACTTTCCAACATTCAACTAAATTTCAGTAAAATGTGAGTTAAATTGACCCAGGTTATTCGCGTTACTAACCAGAAAAATTAATTGATGTATCATTATACGTTTAAAATTATGTTTCTTTATGAAATCTATTTGAAATAATTTCTTTAGTAAATTTCTGTTTCGAAACGTGTTTAACCTGGGTCAACTTAACTCACATTTTACGGAAGTTTAAGGGAAATTTGGCAAGTATGGTACTGAATACCTTGAGTGGGAAAAACAATTTCAGCTAATACCCTCAATTAATCACAATCAAGTACATTTAAATATAGGACTGGCTGAATTGTTTAAAGAAATCCCGATTACCTATTAGTTAAATATACGTAGTATTTTATATGTAGAAACCTTTTCAAATTGTATATTATAGTTCTGTTTTCAATCTCATTTTTACATTCTAATTACAACTGATGTCAATATTAGATTCGTCAGAATTTGTAGATTTAATTTTTAATATTTATTCCAAATTTTACTAATAGATATCAGTACGCAAACAATTAGGCAATTAGGAAAACAAAAATACTTTCAGCTAGCGAAAAAGAAACTTTTATTAATGTCAATTTTAAATCAAAGCTTTTATCCGAGGAGGACTTAATTTTTCTTGGGTGGAATTTCGGAAGAGGTTTTATTTATTATATTTTGATTGATGTTTTGATTTCCAAGAGCAAAAGTTCTTTCCCGTGTCAACCTCTAAATTAAACTTTATACAAGTATTTGAAATGTAAAGTAATTAATGAATGGTTTAACTGTCGTAACTGTTTTTTCTTTATAATTTAATGTACGTTATTGTACTTATATCAAGTGTACCTCTGTGTCTACTTCTTCTAGGCTTTGACTATCTAATTCGACACAATAACAGATGTAAAGGCAGTGTAAGGGATGCAATAGGTTCGCGTAAAAAAAAAAAATCAACGAAAATTGTATCCTTGAAGAACAATTGTAGAACATACGTACCAAAGACACGCTAAAACCACTACAAGACCATTGGTTTTCACTTTACGTAATACCTATATATAAAAATCCGTAAATATGTTATTGTTTACAGATTTGAACAAAACGTCATACATATACTTTAAAACCAGAGTAAAAATTATTTAAAAATATCCCACCAAACTGTTTAGCTCCCATATACTACCTGTAATAGTTTATATTTTTATAAATATATTTTTTAGAATTTACTAATTAAATTTTTCTTTGCTATTGTTACACCCTGAAAATGGAGCAATAATTAAAATAAAATAACACATTTTTTTCTGGCATTTAGTTAACTTTTTTGCGATTTATATTAAATTTGAAATGAAATAGAACAATATTTTTAAGAGTATATTTTTTCTCTTAAACAAAATTTCATAATTGACGTCAAGCTGTAAACACATTAGAAAATGACATAATTTTCATGTAATCATTGTTGTTTTAGTTTTTAAGAATAGATGGAAGTTTCAATTTAAAAATGATGCCATGTGAGTTAGAATTTTACTAATACTACGCCATTTGCTTGATTTTTTTTGCATTTTTCCATATTATTGTCTGAAAAGTAGCTCATTTTTCTCTTACACACACCATAGAAAAACGGCATTCCCATGCATAAGACAGAGGTATTTCATTATGATTTGCTGAAAGTGACGTCATTGTTTCTGATAATTTTTTGAGTGAATTATTAGGCGATTACATAGAACTCCTCTAACGTGAACGTCATCCATATTATGGCATTTTATTTATTTAACCCGAACGCCCCCTATGGTTAACACGGTAAAAAGTGGGTGGTTACGCTGGTACTATTTAATTATCAAAAGCTGGACGTTTGAAATTAAATGCCTTTTTTTTGAAAATGCCTCATTAAGCAAAAGCAAGCTTTAGAAAAGGTATTATAAAAGCAGATGACAACTATACTTTTTAAAAACAATACAAGTCTCAATAACAAAGGAAGACACCTACTGTTGGTGTAAATTTTGGCAGACAACAACTTTACCATATATGTTACAGGTTTACAAGGTCTGTCCAGGACTGAATTTCTTTCGCTAAGCAGAAGGCCAAATGCGCGGAGTTTGAGGGCAATACGTGCTGTGGGGGCTGTCAGCTACAGAGTCTGGTGAAAGTCAGTTGGCCTTGAGCCTTTGCAGCGAACAGATCGCTTATGAAGCAGACATGTGTTTGAAACTGGCGTTAGGTTTTCAGAATGATGCGAAGAATCGAGCAACAACACGTCATAAAGTTTTGTGTAAAACACTAAACAAATCCGCTACTGAGATGCTTGCCATGTTACAAGAAGCCTACGGGAAAGATTCTTTCTTGAATGCTCAAGTGTTTAGGTGACACAAAGCCTTCAAAAACAAAAGAGTGACGAATAACGCGCGGGGTGTCCATTAAGTTTCAAACTAAGGACAATCTGGTTAAATTAAAATGCTTTTGGACTTTGATCGTTGGATAAGTGTCCAAATGTTTGCGGAGACGTTGGAACTCACGAAATCGTTTGTGCATTAAATACTCACGGAAGAACTTTAAATGCGGAAACTTTGTGCAAAGCTGGTTATAACACATCGTTCAAAGTGACTCAGTTCCTGAAAAAACAGCGTCGCAATACTTTCCCAACCACCGTACAGCCCCGATCTGTCACCGCCGGACTTTGTTCTATTCTCTCGGTTAAAATCCAGCTTACAATGATATCGTTTTGACAATCTGGATAACTTGCAGAAAGACGTAACGGCATTCTGAACAGCATTCCAGTAGAAGGTCAAACTGAACTAATTTTGAATATTAAATAGGATACATTGTTGTGCTTTTTTTAATTCACCGGTCAAAGTAGGCCCGCTTTAAACTCTGAGATATGATAACACTTCACATTCATATAATTCTCTTTACTTGCTATATTTAAACTAGTCACCATTAAATGTATGGTGAATATCGTATCATGTGACTTTTATTCATAATTTAAATTACTTGCTCAATCCTTCGTCAAATTGGCAGATTCTGAGAGAGAAATCTTGAACTCTGTTTTTTTTGTGTTACCCATAGGCCCAGGTGATAAATCCACAAACATTGTTCTTGTCTCGCTTTTTTTCGTATTTCATTAATTTCATTTGAAGTATAATCCTTTCACACATTTTACTATACATAACTTTATTTTAAAACCGAATCATTTAAAATTCACTACATTCACTTATTTCTTAAAAAAAAAAAAACCCATAAACCATGGCATTTAATTTCAACATAATTATTTTAATTTACCACGTGAAAAATAAAATGCTAACTGTTGAGTTAAAAAATGCTATTGGCAACATTTGCTCCAGAATAAGGTAAAATTACCAAGAATTCTTTGCGATCATGGTCACTTTCATATAGTTTTATTCGAAAAAATAATTTTTATTTTTTAATCAAAATGTAAATTTTGCACATGAAAAGAGAAGAGGTCAGGCGGTAATTGTTTATGGCAGTCGCATGACCTTGAACTATTGTAATATAGATGAAATGCTGATCATAGAACAGTATTTGGTGATTTACCACCTTCGCCCGGCTAACATTGAAGTACCTAAATGGGCGCCTGGAATATAAAAAGCGAAGAGGCCAGCCCGGAATTGTTGATGATAGTCAAATGACTTAGGTTATTATTATGGAGATTAACATTAGAATGGCGTGGAAGTGTTATGATACGTGAGTATAATTTATGTAAGGATTAATGAATCAGCACCTGTAGTATGCATAAAAAATATTTCATTACTGATAGTTATGCGTATATACAACAGAAATTATATTCGTATTTAAAAGTTACTCTCCAAAATTTTCAGTCTGATATTTCGTTTATGCAAATTTCCATTAATTATTAAGCATTGTAAGCATATGTGTCATTTATAAATCCTTGAGCATATATGTATAATTCGAACTCCATATTTTGTTTTGCGAAAAATTGAGATAAAGGGTTTATATTCATAGGAGAAAAACGTGAACGAATACACTTGCGAACTACAGACTTCTAGTTTAACTGTATGGTAGTCTCTTAACATCTCATTACGTTGACAGTTTTTTCACGAGAGTAGCTGTTAAAATGTTCACAGTAGAAATTTTTATGGTTCTTTTAACGGTAAAAATGCTAATGTCTAAAACTTCCATTTTAGATTGATTTTAGCAAAGTATACTAAAAGGTATGCAACATCGATACTTTCCTACAAAGAATTTTTTAACTTTATTAAATTGAAGATTTTCCCTTTTCTCTAAAATTATCTTATGCAGTATATATCGCTAATAAAATCATAAGACGATTTTTCATCTTGATTCAAACATAAAATATATAATATGAACTTTAGAAGTTCACTGTTTTACTTAAAAGGCGATTAAAATAATGAAAAGGACAGGGCCGTGCAAAGCCGGGGGCGAAAGGGGCGTTCGCCCCGGGTGCGGAAATTGAGGGGGCGCGAAATTTATACTACAAACATCGTTTCATCTTTATTTTAAATTATATATTTATGTATTGTGTAATTTTTTTCTGTGTTTGTGACAAAAACATATACTCTCAAAATAGCATGGGTTTCCTTCTGGGAATACAAAAGGTTTGCAAACTATTATACTGTACTATTGTACATTATACCGTGTGTACCAAAAATGACTGATGAATTTTAAAATTCAATAACTTGCAAACGGTGACAGATATTAAAAATATTCTTGCAGGAGTGTTATGTATGATGTCAGGAATGTTTTTACAGCGATTCTTGATTTTAGTTCAAATTTCAAACAATAGATGGCGCTGAGAGCAATAGGTTCTCAGTCCAGACCCGATTTTGGTACTTCGGGATCCATTCAATGCATTTTAATCTTCTTTTTTTCGCATAGAAGAGAGAGGCCGAAAACTCAAACCTGGATTGAGTGGTTATTGCTTGCAGCGCTATCTATCAATGCTATTTGTAACTAAAACTGAGAATCTCAGCATAAAAACTCCTGACATCTTACATAACACACCTAAAAGAATTTTTTTAATATCTGTCACCGACTGAAAGTTATTGAATTTTAAAATCCATCTCATTTTTGGGGACACCCGGTATATACAAACAGCTATATGGTACATTTTTTCTACATTCATTTTCCAAATGCCCTTTGTGAAAATATAAGTGCAATTTTTCCTTATGTTATTGAGTTGTTTGGAGTTTCCGAATTAAAATTAAACAAAGTTCCAAAATAATCGCGAAATATGTATTCAGTATAATTTATTTCTGTTTCTTCGCTTTTCAAATTTATGACACATGTCACAAAGAAAACGTGAGGGGGGGGGGGGGCGCCAAATTGAAACTTTGCCCCAGGCGCAGTTTTCTCTTCGCACGGTGCTGGAAAGAGATGTTACAAGTTAAAAATGTACATTTAATTTAAAACTTCTTAGTGCTTTCAATCTTCTCCAAGCTCTTCATCATAGAATATTTTAATAATTGTTTTTTATTTATAAAAATACGTCACTTCGTTTTGAAACTGAGAGAGCCAATAATAATTAAAGTTGAAAGTAGAAGTAGCAGTATCCTGGATTGAACTTAGAGAATATATATATATATATATATATATATATTATTATTATTAACTGCAGTTCTATTTATTTTATGACATCACTCTCTTCTCATACGTCACTTTTCATTTTAAATGCGCAGCTGGAAATGCTTCACTATCCTGAAAATAAATCCTTAAAACTTGGGCAAGGTGCCGTATTAAAATTTATGAGACGGCAATTAGATATTTTCTTCTATCCAAATTTAATCTGAAACAGTGCTACTTTGACTTTCCAGCTAAAGCATTTAAAATGTAAAGTGACGTATGAAAACAGAGTGATATGTCATAAAATAAATAGAAGTACAGTAATAATAATATATAGTTTCTCTGTTTAGTACAAGATACTGCTACTTCTACTTTCAACTCTAAATATTATTGGCTCTCCCATTTTCAAAACGAAGTGACGTATTTGTATAAATAAAGAACAATTAGTTATTAAACTATGCTCTGATGAAGAGCTTGGAGAAGCTTGAAAGCACTATAAAGTTTTAAATAAAATGTATATTTTTTAACTTGCAACATCTTTCATCACTGTTTTACTTAAAAGACGATTAAAGTAAAGTTTTAAAGTTCATATTATATATTTTACCTTTTATATCTCTGCAATGCCAAAGTTGTAGTTAAGTCGCTATTAAACACTTTTCCCGCGAACTTCATGGAATCAATTTATCCTTGTGACACATTTCGTCTAATAACTTGTGAGCTAATAAATCTAAACAACTAAAAGGGGGGTCAATAAAAGGACAGAATAACAGAATATCCATTAAAATATACGAATAGGGGCGATTTAAGAAAGTAAGGCCTTTGACTATTTAAAATTGTATACATGTAATTATGTTTTACGATTTATCAGAATGATGATAAAAAGCCAAAATCTTAAACAACGATTTTTACGCACAAAATAACGTACGGAATGATAAAAAACCCCATACGATCGTTTCGAGGATTCCTCGATCCCGTTCCTCAGTAAAAGAGGGAAAAAAAAGAATTAAAATGGGTTCGAAGAACCCCTCGGCTATAGCCCCGAGAACTGGCTTATGTATAATCCATAAGCCAGTTCTCGGGGCTATAGCCGGGGGTTCTTCGAACCCATTTTAATTTTTTTTTCTCTGTCTCACTGAGGAAGGGGATCGAGGAATCCTCGAAAAGATCGTATGGGTATTTTTTTATCGTTCTGTACGGTATTTGTGCGTAAAAATATTTGTTTAAGATTTTAGCTTTTTATTACAATTCGAGCAAAGTTTAATCTATGCTTATCAGAATGATGGTTGGTAGATATCCTAGCTTTTTACATTTTCGCTAGACGGCTTTAATTGTTTAATAACAGATTTTTTAAGCTGCAAAATGTTTAGGCCGCATTATACTGTTTCAGTATTTAATGTTTGATGCACTTCGACAACAAAATCTCAGCCGTTTTTAGAAGTGATCCAATATCTAGTTCTGAATGGTTTCTTTAAATGAGTTTGAGATATTTATTATGTAATTTAAAAAATCAATAGCCAGTATTAGAATAAATTATTTTTAAAAATAATTTCATAATGTCCTATAGGAATTGGCAATATCAACTGAATGATATCGAAAGAAAGTTTAGCAAAATCTAAAACAAGTTGTGAGGCCCTGATAAGTCTTTTCTATTCTCCTTAAAGGAATATTTTTATAAAGTAACAATGCGCATATCGCTCACCCGCACGAAAATTGACACATCTCGACAAAAGTAAATTTCACAGGAGAGGCAAAAGAAATAAAACACACATACACAGATAAATAACGATTGCATTCATCTGTTAAATGTATTATACAGACGATACATACAATAAATACAATAAACCCACCTGGAGTGAAAAGTTAGCCAGAGCCAGGAATCGAACCTGGGACCACTGGCTGAATGGTTAGAGCAACAGCCTAGTACGCTGTGGTCCCAGGTTGTATTTCTGGCTCTGGCTAACTTTTCACTCAAGTTGGGTTTATTGTCTTGTATGAATAATTTGTATTGTATGTATGTCCGCCTTTAGGCGAAAGAAAATTTGCATAATTTTACTGTAAGATGAAATTGCAGCACTTAGCTCTTCATGCAAGAATAAAAACGTGCGTAAAAGCATAAAACCCTTAAGAATAAAGACGTAGGATGAGGTTTGGAGGATTGGATCATTTTACCTCTCCACATAATCCAACCCTCTTCTGTAGTCACAAACGGACATAGAGTGTAATAAAGGGATTTTCCGTATAACAAGACTTATGACACTGTTTGTGTTGCAAGACACACCTATAACAGACCTATCAGTGAAAGGAAACGCAAAATGAAATTTTGCGAGATGTCCCTTTTTTGCGAGTGAGCGATGTGTTCTTTCTAATTTGAGATTAGATGACGTAGTAGAGGAAATGGGGTACAAGTATTTAATCTTCAACTGCTGTTAGTAATCACACAGACCTTTCCATTCGCTAATTTTTGTATAGGCACTGTTACTTTAAATACGAATTGGAAATCAGTGAAATTTGTTGCTTTTTCTTGGATCAATGTTGCCTCCGATTAATCGATTTATGGCTAAAAAAATAGGGTATACTTAGATTTCATCCATTTGGCAAATATTTAGACTTTCTTAATGCTGTTTTATGTAACCAAATGAATGTTAATAACTTTAGTTATACTCTGTGTAATGTCAATTGCTTCTCAAGGTCACTCACTTCATCTCTTCCTTATCATGAACCAAGTCACATGATCTAGAAAAGGGCGAAGTTACCTGCTGATCTCAACCTCAAGTGGGGAGAAAAAAACAGTCAGCCAATTACAGTGTTGTTATAGACCTGAGATAAGGACGGGAAAGTGAACTAGAGAAGTCAAGGGAAATTACATATAGTATTATAAAGTATTGGTAAAACAATATTTTCTGCACAGACAAATTTCTGTTTCTTTCGTAGTAGAAGACATGTCAGAATTCATGTATGCGTATTGTTTAATACGCATGATTCCAGTATTGAGTGCCGTGACACTATTAAAATCTTGACTCAACTTCTTATAACGTTCCACAGAATGTGTGATTTAACTCCCTCGAAATGGACAGTTTTTGTAAATCTCTTTTAAATAACGGCGCAACACAAGCTCCAGTTCCATTTATAACAACGTAAAATAAAGAGACTTTAAAAAAAAATGAATTTTTCGGTTTCTATTTTTCCTGCAGATAAATTTTAATAACTGAAAATTCAGCAGTTTAAATGCTCCCATTGAAATAATTTTCACTGATACCTTGTCACAATAAGAGTTCAAAAACGAGTTATTTCAAAAATCACTAATACGCACGTATACGTGCATTTCGTACACACAAAAACAATAAAAACGCCACTGATTCAGAAACTTCGCTGTTTAGGTATCGCAAAAATTCGTGACCGTTTAGAAAACATCAATAAAATCGCTAAAAAACTCATCAATCATCATTAATAATCATCCTATGTATGATGATTAATGATGATTAATCATCTTTCATTATTAGTCATCAATCATTCATTATGTCATCAATAATTCATTATTAATCATCATCGTCCATTATTCATTACCATAAATCATCCATTATCATAAACCATTGTTCATCATTCACCATCCATCGTCATCTGCCCCCGTTATCAATCATCATTAATAATCATCCTATGTATGATGATTAATGATGATTAATCATCTTTCACTATTCATTATCAATCATCTTCCATTATTCATTACCATCAATCATTATTCATTACCATCAATCATTATTCATTACCATCAATCATTATTCATTACCATCAATCATTTTTCATTACCATCAATCATTATTCATTACCATCAATCATCCATAATCATAAACCATTGTCCATCATTCACCATCATCCGTCATCCTTCTTATTTCATTTATAATCACCCTTCATTATCATCATCCGTCATAATTATTAATCGTAATCATCACCCATAATTCATCTTCAAAATCATCTGTCATCAGAAGCATCAGTCATTATCACAATCATCATCGCCATCCAATTTTTAAATCAACTAAAAATCATCATTTCAATCACGAAAAAACCTGACTAGCAGAAGCAGCGATCCACTTACTGAAAAGTGGTTGAAATAGGCAATCTTCTGCTAAACACTTTAGTTAATGGGACCGGTTGTTTGAAATTTGAAGAAATCAAAAGCCTGTGACACTGCTAACAGCAATTGAAGGTTCATTTTGCTAATTTCGCTCTACATCTAAGCTACAATTTCAGAAAACGTGTTTTCATTATTATCCTATGAAAATAACCTAATGAGAAATATAGATAATGCACTGCAAAAAATCGCAGCTTTCCTTTGTTTCAGAATATTCGATGTCATTTAGTTTTATTAATTGCGGGAATTTCTATAGAAATGTGGGAAATTATTATATATTGAACTCAAATAGAATTCACTTATCTAAAATCTGCTCGTTTAAATCGAAGATATTTATTTCTTTTACTGTCCTACTGTTCTTCAGTTCTTTCACTGAGTCCATTTTTCTCGTTTAGACTTTATGCTCATGAATTATCAGACTCAATTTGCACAGAAATGTGTCTCATCTGAGGATGCACATACACTGTTTAATTATTCCAACGTGAAGGGAGAAGTGCGCTTAATACTGAAACATTGACAATACACCGATAAAAAGGTCCTTAAGGGGGTCCGGGACACAAAAATCTTCAAATTTTGCAAAAATATTTTATTTCGTTAAAAATTTGTTTTTTTTTTTCGCCTTAAAATGACATTTAAATCATGTTTCTGTCTGAATTAGAACAAAAAATATCTTTTTTTTTAAATTTTTGGTTTGTTTTCAAAATCTGGTTTTCAAGCAATGGCTGTCATGGAAACGACTTCTTGTAAAAATGCGTTTTTCTTCATGATAGTTTTTTTCACCATTTCTCGTATTTAAATTCTTATAACTCGAGAACCGTTAAAGAAAACGGGTTTAAACTTTGAACATATCTTTTTCAATTGTTTTACTTTAATTTTGATTCAGCCTATTTGAAAAAAATATTTGCTTTCGAAAATATGATTTTTTTAGTAAAAGTTTCATCACTTTTTTTAAATTTTTTTCGTTAAATATTTTTAATTTTTTTGTAAATTAATATTTTTAAAAATGCTGAATCAAAATCAAAACTTATATATTTCTGTTTATTTAAATGAAAAAAAATTGAAATTCTATAAATAATATTCCGAGTTATAACGATTTTAATTTATCCCAATTTAAAAATTTTTCTAAAAAATTATGAGAAGTTTTATGTGATTTTGTTTACAAATGATAAGGTTAACCATCGCAAAAAAATTCAGAATTTTAACTCAATAAATAAAAATTATTTCAAAATGTGTCCCGGACCCCCTTAAAGCAAATTGTACGAAAAAAAGAAAATATACGAATTAAAAACTCAATTGTAAAGTTTCTTTTCTGTAGCAAAATAGGTATGCAGTACGCTTTTTTGTGCACTTTGTTAAAATACAAATAATTGAAATCTTAAAGGAAAGTAATCGCTGACATTTTACCCATTAGTGTAGTATTCATATTTAAAAAGTAAACAAACGACAAAAAATACCACTATAGAAATTCATAAAAAGTAGTATCTTGAAAATGCTATTCTCTATCCTTCTTAATAGCGACTTATACAGGATTGAACTGGAAGTCTGTGGCTCGCAAGCACTTGCCCAATTAAAAAAAAAAAATAAACTTCTCCATTGTCGTTTCAGACACTTTTTTCGCAAAACAACGTGCCCAGGAGTGAATGATAACAATGATTAATACATAATTTATTCAGTTTTGTCGACTGAATTTTAAGCAGATAATCTTATCAGTTTAAATGCGAGAATAACCTTTAAATACGAATGCGATTTCTGCTGCCTATTCACGCAATTACCAGTAATAAAAGATGTGTGATGTTTGATTAACCCTTAAGTGCACAGCTCTCCATATATACAAACAAGTGTTTTGAATTTAATAGATTTTTTTATTCCTATATACCTAATTCACACCAAAAAAATAAAATAGCAATATTTATTTTAATTAATAACAGACATTCCGTATTTAAATAAAGCGAAATTAACCATTGAAATTTTCCGGTGTGAAGTCAGATTGTCTGAACTACGTAATTTCTAGAACGTATTCTATGATGTGAATTAAAGGGTTAAAGGTTAAGTTTTATGAAATAAATAATTACATAAAATAAGGTATTTGGAGACATACTTATTAAAGTATTTACTAATTTGCAGTATTTTAGCGTAAAACAGCTACACGTCAGTAGTTTTTACTTGTATTGCAGATGTGCAACAGAAGAAAAGATTGACGTATTATATGAAAAATGTATCTCTGATTTTTTTCATTATCTTTCCTGTGTAATAAACCTTTCAGAGAGTCATATATAATTTTTTCGAAACAAAATAAAAAAATCGCGCATTTAAGGGTTAACTCTTATGGTAATCGCATTCCATAACGATGCTTTACTTTTCCATAAAACATATTTTAGCTCGCAGTCTATCAAAGTCTGAGAGCTAATGTGCCTGCCGGTTCTATATGTATGTATGTACGTCACGCGATAACTCTTGATAGAAATATCCGATTTGCTTCAATATTTTTGTGGGTTCATTCTGATAAGGGTCTTCCCTGATTAGTTTTGGGGGTTCATGATTTAAGTATAAAGGAGGAACGGGAGGCTATTACCCCCATTAATTTAGATAAATGGGTTTTTCTGTCCAATTTGCTTCCAATTTGGTATACCGGCTTATTTCGATAGGGCGATACCCTGATTAGATTTGGAAGTTCATTGGTTAAGTACAAGAAGGGGAAATGGGGGGTGGAGCTTCATCGCCCTTAATTTATTTTTCGAGGGGCATTATACTTTGAAATAAGAGTATAATATACAATGAGTGTGAATAGCGTGTGAGCTCAATGCCATCAGTTTAACTGGGTACTTTTCTTTATTAGTTTTTGCATTCAAAGTTTATTGTATAAGTGATAGGTAAATATAGATACTTTCGTGATCACAGCTCGCTAAACGGATCGAAAAACCGCTACGTAATACATTATTCCAAAACTCAACTAAAATGTTAGTCATACTTTCTTCTACGTTATTCTAATGTTAATTTAAATATAGCAAGTAGAGATAGTTAAAAATGCGAAGTGTTACGTATATGTTAGTTTAATACCAAGTTACTTTGACCAGTGAATTAAAATAAAATGTATCCTGTTTAATATTCGAAATTAGTACAGTTTGTATATTTTTATCAACTTCAAATTGGAAATGCGATGAACTTCTATTCAACAAAGACCGATTTACACTTATAATTTTCTCACAAAAATATATTTGCGCACGGTGGGGCGACGCATTTAATAAATTTTAATAAAATCGTGTTAAGGACTTCCGAAATGTCTACATCAATGAAAAAACTAAACTGAAAAATTTAACGAATCTAATTTTTTTCCCCTCATTCATGCATAAAATAAGTGACAATAAGACTGAAAACAAAGTAAACTTTAATGTGTACCGACAGCAATAATACAGAGTTTATAAAGTAATGAGACAGATTCCCTAAAATTTGTTTATCCGAAGATAATTTTACAAGGACTTAATATTCTTGAAAATAGCCTCCTCCTGCATGAATACGCCGTTGCCAATGAATCTGTCCCCTTTTATGCCCGCCTGGAAGTCTTCAACTGGAATGCTGTTCAGATTCCGCGTTACGTTTTCCTGCAAGTTCTCCAGTTTGTCAAAACGATATCATTGTAAGCTGGATTTTAACAGAGAGAATAGTACAAAGTCCGTCTGTGACAGATCCGGACTGCACGGTAGTTGGGGAAGTTTTGCGACGCTGTTTTTCCAGTAACTGAGTCACTTTGAACGATGTGTTATAACCAGCTTTGCACGAAGTTTCCGCATTTAAATTTCTTCCGTGACGATTTAATGCACAATGGATTTCGTGAGTTCCAACGTCTCCGCAAACACTTGGACACTTATACGTCGACCAAAGGCTAAAAGCGCTTTAATTTAACCAGATTGTCCGAAGTTTGAAACTTAATGGACACACCCCGCATTATTCGTCACAGATGTCTTCTCTTTTGGGTTTGAAGGCTTTGTGTCACCTAAACACTTGAGCCTTCGACAAAAAATCTTTCCCGTAGGCTTCTTGTAACATAGCAAGCATCTTAATAGCGGATTTGTTTAGTTTTAAACAAAACTTTATGACGTGTTGTTGCTCGATTTTTCACATAATTCTGAAAACCTAACGCCAGTTTCAAACACATGTCTGCTTCACAAGCGATCTGTGCGCTGCCAAGGCTCAAGGACAATTGACTTTCACCAGACTCTGTAGCTGACAGCCCCCACCGCACGTATTGCCCGCAAACTCCGCGCATTTAGCCTTCTGCTTAGCGCAAAAAATTCCGCCCTGGACAGACTTTGTATACCTGCAACATATCTGGTAAAGTTGTTGTCTACCAAAATGTACACCAACTGTAGGAGTCTTCCATTGTTATTGAAACTTGTATTGTTTTTCAAAAGTATATTTGTAATCTGCTTTTATTATACCTTTTGTAAAGATTGCTTTTGTTTAATAACGAGGCATTTTCAAAACAAGGCATTTTATTTCGAATATCCGGCTTGTGACAATATATATATAGTACCTGCGGAACCACCCAACTTTTACCGTGTTAACCCTAGGGGGCGTTCGGGGGAAATAAATAAAATGCCATAATATGGATGACGTTCACTGTAGAGGAGTTCTATGTAATCGCGCAAAAATTCGCTCAAAAAATTATCACAAAAAAATGATATCACTACCAGCAAATCATAATGAAATACCTCCGTCTTATACATAGGAATGCTGTTTTTCTATGATGTGTGTAAGAGAAAAATGAGCTGCTTTTCTGACAATAAATTAGAAAAATGCAAAATATTCAAGCAAATGGCGCAGTTTTAGTAAACGTTTAACTCGCATGGTATCATGTTTAAACTTCCATTTATTCTTAAAAACTAAAACAACAATGATTACATGAAAATTACGTCATTTTCTAGTGTGTTTAAAGCTTGACGTCAATTATGAAATTTTGTTTAAGAAAAAGAATATACTCTTAAAAATATTGTTCTATTTCATTTCAAATTTCATATAAATCGTAAAAAAGTTAACTAAATGCCAGGAAAAAAGAGTACGTGTGTTACTTTCTTTTAAATTATTGCTTCGTTCTTAGGGTGTAACAACAGTAAAGAAAAATTGCATTATTAAAAATTCTGAAAAAATAGATTTATAAAAATATAAACTATTACAGGTGGTTGGGGAGCTAAAGAGTCTGGTGGGATGTTTTAAAATAATTTTACTCTGATTTTAAAGTATATGTATGACGTTTCGTTCAAATCTGTAAACAAGAACGTATTTACGGATTTTTATATATAGATATTACGTAAAGTGGTCGCCCGGTGGCATGGTCAGTAAGCGGAGGCTGCTGTCACCCCGAGGGCCCGGGTTCGAGTCCCTGGGTAAGGCATGGATGTAATTGTGAATGTCCCATTGTAGTTATATAATATATGTAATGGGAAATAAAATTTGTTGTTACTTGTTGTTGTTTCTGTATAATAAGGATCATTCGAGGCGACAGCAATTGTAGCTATAGGCCCCAAAGCATACTCCACTTCGGTGGACTTCAAATGTCAAAATGTACGTAAAGTGAAAACCAATGATCTTGTAGTGGGTTTTAGCGTGTCTTTGGTACGTATGTTCAACAATTTTTCTTCAAGTATACAATTTTTGTTTTGTTTTTTTACGCGAAACTATTGTATCTTTTACAGTGCCTTTATATCTGTTATTGTGTTCAATTATATAGTCATAGTCTAGAAGAAGTAGACATAAAGGTACAGTTGATATAAGTACAATAACGTACAGTCGTGGAAAAAAAAAAGTAAACACCCCTACTAACTCCGCAACAAATTATCGTGGACAAAAGTTACTGGTACCGAACGATTGGAAATAAAGTCTACTTTTAAATGACGTATATAAATTTTGCTTAGGGGGCCATCTACCTACGAAAACGAATCCAAACTTTATTTTTTTTCAATGGTAATACCCAATTTTAACGAGATATTTAAAATCTTTGGTTTAAACTAGCCTAGACACCAAATTTCAAGTCATTTGAATGATAAGTTTTTGAATTATAAGCATTCAAAATTTAGTGCTTCTAATGTTAAATTACATTTTCATATTTTTATTTATAACTTTTGAAGTTATGATCCTAATTTTTTAATTTTTTGTGTAGCAATAATACTAATATACCCAAACATAAATACGTTGAGTTTGCAATTTTTACAATTTTCTGATATGAATTATGAAATTAATATTAAAAAAATTATGAATTGCAACCTGCAATTTTTTTGATGGATTCAGATCCTTCTAAGTCCAGCGGTCTACTTTAAGGAAATCCAAAATTTCACATTTTTCTTCCAAGTAGTTTTAAAATTATGCTTAAAAACGGCAAAATGATGGTTTAAGGGGCCGTCTATGATAGAAGTGACTAAATATTTTGAAATTTCTTATGCTATCCTGTAATCTAACTGGCTTAATTGATTGCTTAATGTGCCTTAATCAAGAAGGGAGCTCTCTCGGTTAACAATCGAGTACCGAACTTCAATTTGTATACAGCCCTTAAAATACGCTCGTTTTAAAATAATTAATTTCTTGGAAAATTATAGTACGAATTGCATAAAAATTTGTTTTTAGACTAATTGAAGGGTGTAGAGTTCATTTATGCTGTCCGAATTGTGTACTGCTATTGAAAAAAACAAAGTTATGGATCGTTTTAATAGGTAGATGTCCCCCTAAGCAAATTTTATATACATCATTTAAAAGTAGACTTTATTTTCAATCGTTCGGTACCAGTAACTTTCTTCAACGATAATTTGTTGAGGAGTTAGTAGGGGGTGTTTACTTTTTTTCCCACGACTGTACAGTAAATTATAAAGAAAAAACAGTTACGATAGTTAAACCATTCATTAATTACTTCACATTTTAAATACATCAATAAAGTTTAATTTAGGTGTTGATTCGGGAAAGATATTTTGCTCTTGGAAATCACAACATCAATCAAAATATAATAAATAAAATCTCTTCCGAAATTCCACCCAAGAAAAAATTAAGTCCTCCTGGGAAAAAAGCTTTGATTTCAAAATTGACATTAATAAAAGTTTCTTTTTCGCTAGCTGAAAGTATTTTTATTTCACTATTTGCCTAATTGTTTGCGTGCTGATATCTAGAAGTAAAATTTGGAATAAATATTAAAAATTAAATGTACAAATTCTTAAGAATCTAATTTTGACGTCAGTTGTAATTAGAAGAAAGTAGAAATGCGATTGAAAACAAAACTATAACATACATTTTGTAAAGATTTCTACAGATGAAATACTACGTATATTTAACCAATAGGGGATCGGGATTTGTTTAAACAATTCATCAGCCAGTCTTATATTTAAATACTTGATTGTGATTAATCGAGGCGATTTGCTGAAATTGTTTTTTCTGTTCAAAGAATTCAGTATATACATTCTTAAGATTTTGAATATTGTGTTATCGGTATCTTCAAAAGAAACTACCATCCAAAACAATACTGATGGAAAATAGTTGTAAAACAATACGTGAGTGGTTCAATAATTATTGTCCCCAATGTATATAAAGTATTTGTACTGCGACGGTTGATGTGGAATACGGAAGCCTAATGTCTTAAATGCCTATATGTTCAATTTCAGAACCGTAGCTGCTATATTAACATAGTTTTGGAGGGAGGGGTAAAGTTTTAAAGCCCTATTTTGGGGGGAGTTTTTGAGGTGGGGAGTGAGGGCGAAATGCTGATTTGGAGCGTTTAAGGCTACATTTGTGACAGTGGGTGAGATGTGGCTACGTCACTGTGATCCCGAGTCCAAACGACAGTAGTTACGTCTCATCCACTGTCACAAATCTTGCCCCATAAACTAAAAATCAACCTTTCACTCCCCACTCCCCCTCTTTCACTCCTCCCTCCAAAACCATGTTAATAGAGCAGCTACGGTTCTGAAATTGAACATACAGGCATCTAATACATTAGGCTTCGATATTACAGAACAACTGTCGTAGTACAATTTTTTTTACATACACTAGGGGCAATAATTATTGAATCACCCTCGTAATATTTCAACGATTCTGTATTTCTTACGATATTTCTCTTAGCTAGCATAAAGTTTCGAAATATTACAAAATAACTAACTATGCAGTCGTTTTGTTTGTGAATTCTGACAAAGAAATGATGGTTTGAAACCCGATTCTAGCTTTGGTATTTGTAATGTTTAGAATCAATATTAAATATCAAATGAAAGTTTGTTTAAAGTTTTAAGTTTGTCACGTGAGTAAAAAATAACTGTTTAGTGCATAAACACCACACCATGAATGAATTAGGCTCATAACAGAAGCATCCTGAAAATTCATTTTCCTTTAATGTTGTAAATTGTATAATGGTGCAAGGATTTTATAGGAAGCATGTAATAATTGATTCTCTTTATAGTAGATACTTTTTGAGAAAGGGTTTATCCTGTTGCCCCTGCCTTACGTTAACGCAAGATTTCGTTTGCAATGGTTCGGATAAAAATTTTGTAATGGATATTTATTAACACGATGAGTGCGACGGTGACTGACACAAACTGAAAAATTTACAATGTTCTAAGTAATTTTTAAGAAAGTATAATCCTGTAATAAATAAAAGGTAAGTAAATTTTAAGGGGTCTCAGGACTCTTAAAGCTCTAAAAATTTCGAAATTTTAATTTTTTTAGATGTTAAATTTCTATGTTTTCTGAACATTTTGATATAATTGGTATCTTGAAATTCCCATTAGAACAGAAGTTATGGTATTTAGAATTATACTCGCTCAATAGCTGAAGCAGTTTTCCCAAAACTTTGAAGCCATTTTTCTCCAAATGACGTTTTTCTGCATAACGCGCACGATATCTCAAAAACTTCTGAATATTTTTTCATAAAATTTTCAAAACATACGTTTCATGTTAGTCTGTATAAACTGAACTTAAAATTCCCTTTTTATTGTAAAAAGAAAATATTTTTTTAGGGGTTTATATTGTTGAAATTTTCTAAATTTTGCATTAGCTAAATACAACTTTGTATTAAAAATATAAAAATGCTTTAAATACAGATTTATTTAGGTTCAGTGTAATTTTTATAATCTGACGTTTAAGTAGGCACCAAAATGTTCATTCTAAGTGCAAAATGTATTTTGTAATCGTGCGCATAAGCTGTTAGGTCGATTTTCTGCTCGTGAAATGTCTGATACTTTGGAGCCCCTCAGTAAATGCTAATTTTGCATCTTGCAATTTTCAAAACATTTGAAATGAAAGAACATATTTGTATCTTTCATTCCCATTTAAAATTGTCTTAATATCAAATACATTTCAAGATATTAAATGTTGAAAATGGTCCTTTTTTTCATTTTTTCCAATTTTAAGAGTCCTGGGACCCCTTAAATACATTTTCAGTAATTACTTAAAACAATATATTTAGTTTTATAACATATTTTAGACCGTCTGTCATCGGTGAATGACGCGTTCTAAACGGAAAGTTTGTGTCAGTCGCCGGTGACTGACGTGGCGCTTAACATGTTAACCCCTTCAGGGGCACCGGTATATATTTTATACCACCTACGATTAATGAAGTTTTACACCAGAAAAATTTTATTAAATTTTACTTTTCTAACTTTGGTGGAAAAAAGCCGTAAAATTGCCTTTACTTATTTTGAAATGGAATTTTTCAAAGATTCCGGTGGGAATTCAGCATTTCACAAACGTAATTGCTTGCCCCTCAAGGGGTTAAACAGTGTCATCTGGTAATGCAGGGAGTATGCAGTAAAGTAATTGCTTCTTGAACGATTCACCATGCATTTAATGAAATAAGATTTTTAAATTATTTACTTTATTTCTTATAATGCACGTTCCTTTGGAAATCCCTGTGTGAGCTTAAATAGAATAAATATTTGAGAAAAATTACAATCTTCAAATTTTCAGTTTGTTTAGTATTCATGAGTAACAGTTTTGTAGTGAATCCACCATTGAAAAAACATTCTTCGAAGTATGAAACAATGTAGAAGTTGTTTCGTTGGGGAATGTTTGCTCGATGAATTTCTTAATAAGCAATTATTGGATATTTTTTGACACATGTTTTTATCCTCCATTTCTTCTTTGTTTAAAAAAGTAGATTTTTAAAGTTTCCGTAAAAGTTTTATATGGCTCTAGAATCGATTTGAAAATTAACTGCTTGAGAAGACTATTATTTTTCTCATTTTCACAAAAAAAAAAAATCTCATTTTTAAATCTTCATATTTTAGCAACATTTGTGCCACGAAATCACAATACTTAAATATGCGAAGCATGTATTTTCTGTCCTGCATAAATATATATATATATATATATATATATATATATATATATATATATATATATATATATATATATATATATATATATATATACGGATATTTTTTCTAAATTCATGCACCGACATTCATCACATCCGGTAGCAATTAAAGAATCGTTTACTTGTTTTCGACTCAATTACCGTAGACAAATGAATCATTTAATCATTAAAAGGAACTTATGATGAGTAGTGTTCTGCAATAGAATACTGCAGATTATACTACTAGAAACTGTATAGTTGTTACTTTCTCCCTCTAGAACTAAAAATCTACTATAAAGCGTCGGGAGTAGTTGTGAAAGTAGGAAGACAAATGGCAATCTTTTTTTATCCTTTGGTGAACTATGGAAGAAATTCTCGGGAAAGAAAATGGCTTATACAATTACTAAATCAACAAAGCCGATTTTCTCTATTATTAAACTGAAAAAAAATTAAACCCTATTTTACTTCATGTCTAAAATAAAATGATCAAACAAGACAAATTCTTAATACCCTGTACTACTGCGGCAAAAGTAGCAAGATGATCCTTGTCAGTTTTCAAGTGAATAGATCATCAAAAAGAAAGATTTTATGTTTTAAAGCGTGTTGCCGTCGGTCCCCTTTTTAGGATATTCTGGAAAAAAAATTCAATGCGAAAGTTTGCTTTTAAATTTATTTTTTTCCCTTATCTTTAAGTGAAGGACATTATATGCTTTTTTAAATAATAAAAGTTGTGTAGAACTTAAATTATCGGGATCAAGATAACAATATATTACGAGATGATTACCTTGTAACCATAAAATCGTGGTTTTTTTTCTACTGTCTATTTACTTGCTATTAAAATTGTCTTTATTTAAAAAAAAAGGCTATATTTAATTCTAATGAGATGGGACTGTTAAAAAAAAATGCTACTAAGCGACAGTTTTCCAATTAAATAATTTTAAGTATTCAGTCTTTTTATTGAATGTTGAAATAAAAACCTTTTAAAATGAATATGTTGAATAAACAACTGAGTAATGGGTACGACGTGTTAGACAAAATTAGGCGCGATTTTGAAAATATTTTACGTGTGGAACTAACAACTTTCTATTTTTTATTAATTTAATGTATAAAAAATGATCATTTTTTATTAATATAAGTACATTGGTTTCAAAACTGGAAACATGTCGTGCACAGATAAACTTGAAAGCAACTTTTGGCCCAATCACATCGTGAAATAACTGTGCAAAATTGAAACATTATAAAAAATAACTTTATATGCGTTAATTAATAAAATAATCAAGGCTTTGAAAGGACGAGTTTTAAATTTATGTAAGGAAAACGATCACCGAAATACGTCTTTGAAAATAAATACATTGAAAAGTACAAAATAAATCTTGCTCGGATTTATATAAAAGTAGATTTCTGAATATAGTTATATAAGAATATATTTTAAGTCATAAAATTTTAAGATTTGCATAAATCTATTTTTTGTTTTTGTTGTTGTTTGGTTAAGGTTTTTACGTTCAAGGATATGTTAATGCTCTATTTTTTGACAAATGCCCAATTGGCAAGTTATTTCTTATAAGCAATCCTTTCGTTCATAGTTTTCCCCGCTTTTTTAAATTGCAAATTAATTTATAATTTATGAAGCGGTACATAAAAATATGAATTTTCCGGGTTAGAGTAGTTGCAATCGTCACAATGACAGTTTTGAAGGATTTTACAAAATAGATTAATAGGTAATTGCAATTCAGAACCTTGGAAAGAGAAAGGGTGAATCTCGAAATTGGAGCGTTGGGAAATCAAGCTCAAAGTTTTGCAAGTATTGTTATAGAATAGGGTACTACTCGTTTTAGCTCGACACTGTCACAATACTAAGGCCGAACCAAAGCAAAACGACTTACCTACGTGTTGCCTACATCTATCTCATGCAGAAGAAACAACAACAACAACAAAAATCGATTTTTCGAGTTCGCCCTTTCTTTTCTAACCTCCAGAATTATCACATTGACATCTTTGAAGTTTTTTTCTTTTTTTTTCCAAGAAATGCATTAATTTTGATTTTTGCTCAGGCATTTATTTTATTGAAATACTATTTTTTTAAACTTGGTAATTAAATCTCATTTAGTAAAATACTAAATGGTATAGCGAAGAAATTTGTTAATTGCGATTGATTTCTACGCCATTATTTAAAATTGCATTGGATCCGTATTCCTATTTTTACTTACAGTATCTCTAAGCAACGAAAACTGTACTATGATTTTAGAAACTTATTGAAAATCAAATTTATTCTATAATATTTTATTGCATTAATCTATACAATTTCGACATCAATATGCGATTAAATTTCTTAAATTTTAAAGAAGTGAATTTTTTTTTGGCTGAATAACGTTTTTTAGGATTTTTTTCTTTCTAATTTGAAATTTAACTCGTATTTGGTTGAACTGTAGATGAAAATCTAAACGAGAATCGATTGAATTCTACTACTTTTAATGACCTCTTTTTGCCGAGAAAGAGCGTACTTCCCCTCGAAAATTTGCGTACATCTATACTAATAAAAGAACAAATCGTTCTGTGTGTGTATCTGCGATGGCTAACAAAATCTACGGCATGTGCAAGGCTCAAACTTTTTGTGAAAATAGTCAAAGGCCTCTCCTGATGTACAGTCGTGGAAAAAAAAAAGTAAACACCCCCTACTAACTCCGCAACAAATTATCGTAGAAGAAAGTTACTGGTACCGAACGATTTTAAATAAAGTCTACTTTTAAATGGTGTATATAAAATTTGCTTAGGGGGCCATCTAAATATTAAAACGAACCATAACTTCATTTTTTTCAATTGCAATATCCAATTCTGACAGCATAAATGAACTCTACACCCTTCAAATAGCCTAAAAACAAATTTTTATGCAATTCGTACCATAAGTTTCCGAGAAATTAATTATTTTAAAACGAGCGTATTTTAAGGGCTGTATCCAAATTGAAGTTGCGTTCTCGATTGCTAACCGAGAGAGCCGCCTTCTTGATCAAGGCACCTTAAGCAGTCAATGAAGTTTGTTAGATAACAAGGCAGCAGAAGAAATTTCAAAATATCTACTCACTTCTATCATAGACGGCCCCTTAAACCATCATTTTGCCGTTTTTTAAGCATAATTTGAAAACTACTTGGAAGAAAAATGTGAAATTTGGGATTTTCATAAAGCAGGACTTAATAAATCTAAATCCATCAAAAAAATTGTAGGTTGCAATTCATAATTTTTTCGAATATTAATTTCATAATTCATATAATAAAATTATAAAAATTGTAAATTCAGCGTATATATGTTTGGGCACATTAGTTTTATTTCTAAACAAAAAATTAGCACATTAGGAGCATAATTTCAGAAGATATAAATAAAAATATGAAAATGTAATTTAACATTAGAAGTACTAAATTTTGAATGTTTATAATTCAAAAATGTATCATTCAAGTAACTTGAAATTTGGTGTCTAGGCATATTTTGAACCGAAAATTTGAAATATCTCGTTAAAATTGGGTATTGCCATTGAAAAAAATGAGATTTGGGTTCGTTTTAATATGTAGATGACCCCTAAAGCAAATTTTATATACTTCATTTTAAAGTAGACTTTATTTCAAATCGTTTGGTATCAGTAACTTCCGTCTACAATAATTTGTTGAAGAGTTAGTAGGGGGTATTTACTTTTTTTTTCCCCGACTGTACCTAAGCCTCAAAATTTTAAAATTCTTATAATTATTTTAGTTAACAACCGTAACTCACTCTCATTAAAAATCAATCTCGGTCGTTGAGAGACTGGAAAATCTGTATCGCATGCACTGAAGGCTTATATGCGCATTGGTCGAAAATGAAGAACGAAAAAAAATTATGTCGGGGGTACTTTATCATTATTTATTAACTAACAACGTCCAAACCGCTTAGCAAAGTTAAAAGTGGAAGACACGCTCAGAAAGATCATACTCTTACGTCTATAATGCCGCTATCAATTAAATAAACCGCAGTTAACCCCTTGAAAAAAATTTCAAAGAGGGTTGTCTCCGTTATTGCAACACCTCCCCAGGATGCAATTTTAAAGGTACTGACAAACCAAATATATGCTTATAAAGCTGAAACCTTCAACTCGATGTTGTAATTGGTTTTAATTTTTTTTTATTTTTAACCCTTTCAAATACACCGTCGGACGCAGGTCACTTTGCGACTCATGCAGAGGTTATTTTTTACGCTAAAAGTAACTAAACGTCCGTATTACAATATTTTTAGACACAATATTTTTAGATTTCAATAGATCAGATTTACATCACCTACAAAAATTTCGAAGCGTTTGGACGGGTGGTAACAATTTTCACAAAATGTGTGAAAACATCGACAAACAAAAATTAGAAACAGGGGAGATTTCGGCTAAACGTTTTTCCTCTTAAATATACATATTTTTATGAAAATTTAAAAAAGGACTTGGTTTTAGTTATATTCACGATCCATTAAAATTTTGGAGAATTCGGACAACAATAACCATCTATTTTGTTATGCTAATTTAACCGACACACACAAAATGAAACTATTTACGCTTCGATAAGGAACCATAATTTTCTAAATCCATTGTATTATTTGCAGGTTAGTCGTCTAAAGCCCTATTTTTCTATACGTAAGGTCTCTGGTTGGAAACTCGGTAGGACTAAGTTGAAATTTGAAACTATGCATTTTTGCTGTTTTAAGGATTTCATTTTTCTTTTAAGGGTATCTAAAGTGAAAAAAGTTCCGCAATTGTAAATCAATATAGCAATAAGTAAATACATACAGTAAATATTCTTAACTTTAAAATAATTGAATTGAAGAAAAAAAAACTACACATAAATGAATCGAATTATAAGTAAAAGTTACTGCATTTTATAAATCTCATTGTTCAACGTACTTAATTAAAAGAAATTTTTGTATTTTTTTTGCAATTTTAAAGGTTTCTAATTATTTTTAATTTTAAATCAATTGAATTATTTAAGAAAAAATTACACATAAATGAATCGAATAATAATAATAATAAAAAAATTTATCCAATCGATATAATTAAAACAATTTTTTTCAATTTTAAGGGTTTTTTTTTTATCTATTCCAATAAAAATAATCTTTCACTTATAAAAACAATCGCTAGATGGCGCCAAAGAAACTGTCTAAAGATATAAAATGATAAACTTGGCTGTACAAAGACTGCCCGTTTCGGTAATAATTCCAATACACCCCTCCCCCCCACCAGAAGTAAGGTACAATAAAACCTGCTTAGACGGAAACGCAACGACCAGCGATAAATTTCGTTTTATGCAGACTCTTTAAATTGAACAAAGCATAATTGCATTTTTTTGGGGGGGGGAGGGAGGGGGAAACCCTTTTTTTTTCCAGTTTACGATTCCGTCATAAACAGCTTTTACTCTATTAGAAAATAAATTTGCTGGATAGTATCTTTTTAACAATCTATATAGTAGTATTTTCTTGCAATTTTTTTATTTCTTTTTCAGTACTACGGTTTATGATGTATTCGTAATTACTTTTTCATCTAAAGATTTTAAATAAAAATTTAAAATATTAAAATCATAATTAAATTTTAATTGAATTTATCAATTAATTTGAATTAAAGAGTTTAAAGTGAGAGACAAATAAAAATTCAAAACCTTAACCTGTAACTTTACACAACTTTCCAACCGAGTCGGGACCTGATAATTTGCACCACCTCTACACCCCCACCCCCACCCCCACCCTGTAGGACCCTCGCTGCAAATTTCAGGTTCATTTAACCCGGCTGTATTCGCGTGTCGGTCTTTTTGACGCCCATATGAATTATCTGCTCCTAACACGCATCACCTTAGAAATAGAATAGAGAGCTACCATGTAACTGACTTTAAATGTTTCTGCACCACCACAGTGAAGTATCGAGACACCTCTGTTTTGTTTGTTAAAGCACATTTTTACAAGCAAAGTTGAAATTTGTCGATACTGTCTACGCAACGATCCATACTATCAAATTATTTTTCCTTTTTCATTATCTTAAATCTCATGAATAAAATGTATAATTTTAGTAAGCTGCCAATTTATAACTTCATTGAAATATTCGAATATTAATCGAAAAACATTTCTTATTTTGCCTTTCCTGTATGCCGGCGGCAAAAAAGACCGAGCGCGACTCATAACGTTCTGAATAACAAGTTGGAAATTGCTCGTCAAACGTGGCAAATAGGGTGCGTTCGTAGTATAAATAGTTTTATAAATATTTTTTGCACAGCATATTCTACTGAATGTATATTTTAGTACTCTTCAATAAGTGCATATCAATTTCATTCTGTTCCAAAGGCTGTAACATCATTAAAATGCACGTGAAATAATTGTTTCCCATTGGTGGTAATGTAACGGAAAACTTTTGACTGTCCCTGTAACTAAACTATACATGCGATTTTCATAAAATTGGAAATGACTCGACAAAATTTTACAACAATTATATATTTAAAATTTCAGACCATTCGGAAGGCTGTAACATCATTAAAATGCACTTGCAATCATTTTTTTCCCCACTGGCCGTAATGTAACGGAAAACTTTTGACTGTCCCTGTAATTAAACTATACATCCGATTTTCCTAAAATATGAAATGACTCGACAAAATTATGCAAAAATTACATATTTTGAATTTCAAACGATTCAGTTGGGTAGTTTTTGACCTGTTATATGCGGACAGGCAGACGGACGGACAGACGGACTGAACGACGACTATATGTGCTACGTATTTATATAATTACGAACGCACCTAAAAACGAAACTACTCTCGGGTTAAGAATATTACTACGGGCCCATGCAACGCTGAAAGGAGAAGCTAGTTTAAAATAAAATTACAAATCAGACGAAATGTTAAACTATACGAGTACCGAACATTCATAATTTAAATTCGCATATAATGAAATTCCGAATCTTAACATATCGAGTACAAAATAGACTTCATGAAGACATATATGCAAATTAGCAGCAATTCAACTCTCACTTTATCTACACTAACTCACCAAAGCCCAGCAGGCGTATTTGAGATAGACCTCCTCTGATGACATTAGCAGTTTTTATTGAGACTGTTCTTACATTCCTATCTGAACAGTCTATAATTTTATCTTACGCGCTCTAACTTGTACTTACAGAATGATAAATCCGCATCTTTAATTAGAACAGCATGTTTTGATTTTACATTATCCTACCCTTCTAGCGTCTTGCAAAAGGGTAAAATTGTAATGTTGTTTTCTTTGCATTTTGTTTTAAATGCTACAAAATATGATACTTTCAACATTATAAAAAAAATCTCAATAACAAATATGGATGTAATCCTTGAGAGTATTAATCATTCTTCAATGTATTTAAAATTCATTAAATCTATATAATTATATTATTTTAAATATTGCTTGTATTGCTGTGAAACCTGGAGCTTAGTGAACGGAATATTACGCCCCAAACACTTAGAGGGTTAAAAATATCAATTTATGCTCAAACTTAAGGGGTCTCAAAATTATTCAAATTGGGAAAAAATGAAAAAAAAAGACAATTTTAAACATTTAATAACATATGTATGTAATAAAGTAGCAGTCAAATTGAGCAGCGGAATTACAATTGAAAGTCTGTAAAAAAAATAAAATACTTCCGAGTATTGGGCGCGAAAAGACGAAAGCGTCGCCCGATTGGGCGAGCAGCGCTTTTCCTCGCCTAAAGCAAACGATTTTAATGCATGTGAAAAAGGTTTGTTAATTGATTTTTAGAATGCGTGCAAATAGTATTTAATGTTAAATTCAATTTAAACTTGAACAATCAGCGAGTTTAATGCACATATTTTGTTGTGTTGCACATTTATTTTGCTTGTTGCTGCAGTTATTTAATTTTATCACTGTTAAAATAATTTCATATATAAAAAAAAATTCCATATTGAAAAATACATTTTCATATATTTAAACTTATTCCAAAATAAAGGGCAGATGAAGAATACTGCAGTTATACATTTCAATATCGGAGAAGAATTTGTTTCCATAGCCAAAAAAAAAAAAAAAATGGAATCGGCAGTGCTCAGTTGGAGTTCATTTTGATATGGAAACAATTTTAATTTAAATTTAGTCTTAATTCATAAAATTTCATAGTTAACTTTCATAAAAATGTATGTATGACAAAATTATAGTTAGAACAAACTAAAACTGACAAAACTAAGGTTATTTAAATTTATTTAAACAATTTCAATAAGAAACATTTTTACTTTAAAGAATATTTGACATAAAGTATTTTTTGAAATTTTTATTCCATCGCCAACCGGTAATAAATCGCCAAATAACGAGATTTCATTTTTTTTACGAACACACTCTCGAGTTTTCGCCTATTTTTTATAATCATATCTATCCTCATGAAAAAAAACATTCTATAATTTTTTTCAGATTTTTCGGAGTATGCCCGTATGGAGACCTTCCTTTTGAGTTCCAAATTCCCAAAAAACCTCCAAAATTAGGAGATCCGGAGAAATAAATTTCCAAACTACACATTCTGAAAATCAATATCATTTACAATATATTTCCTTAGCGTCCACCATAAATTGTAAAGTTTTTCAACACAGAGTTGATTCCAAAAATGTTATGTCGGAAAGAAAATAAAAGAACTTTTTCGCTCCCAACAAAAAATTATTTAATGCACCTCTTAATGCGCTGAAAGTCACTAGCTTGTTAGAGAGGAATTGCTATTCTTGCAAAGTATTTAAATAAAACCTTATATCTATATATATTTTTTAAACACTCCCTTGTGCTGGACCCTGTACTTTATGACAAAGGGACCACAAAAATCCTTAAAGCAAGTAGAAAAGGAAGTTATTTTGATGACCGGGTAAACATCCCACTAACCGAATTGGAATAACTGGTTTATTTTTAAACATTCTTTAACATTTTACCTACCTAGATTTCTACCACTTACAGACTCAATCACCTGCCAAAATACAATTATGTAACGCTTGGCGCTTGACATGAAAGCTTTTTTTTTATGCAAATAGACCTTAATTTTAATAAGTATGTTCAGCAGGCAAGAGCTTTCGGCGTTTAGCGTCTTCGCTAAGTTAGTATTTTGAAGGCAAACTCCAACTGAAATAATTTTTTTTTTGACCAGGGAAATAGATTTCGAATTTCCCTTGATATTTCTTTATTTTATGACACTACTCTTTATTTCTTAAGAGAATTTAGAAAATGAAACTGATCTTACCATGATATTAGACGCACCTTTTCTTTCTTCCATCAAAATCTCATCCGCTTTTCCTGTCTTTTTATTTGGAGGTTACAGGTAGGATCTACAAATGAAAGTCAAAATAAGATTAAATTGAATAAGATATTAGTAAATTATGCCTGTCATGCCTGATAACAGTCGTCAACAAAATCAAAGTTTAAATCGGTCACTAAAACACATCCGTTTGGATTTTCAAGTATAATCTAATAGGCATTGTTAGATAAGTTTGAAAGATGAACTGGCACTGTTATGTTCACAAAACGACATTGATAGACCTGTGCACCGCAAACAGCATTTAGTAACACTAACTCCTGCACCTCCAGATAGATCTCCCGTGTCCGTGAAAGAGGCAATATACCCCTGCTACACATATGGACATAAAGTACCCTTGCTCTAACTACAATGATATTCAAACTTTCCAGAGAGGTGTTAATCTATACTAAACCTATTGTGACAGCAGAGTTTAAGTAAATATTATCGAACTGTACTTAAAAAACACCCATCACTTTAGTTACTAGGCGTGTCAACAGTAACGCAGTTGACAATTCTAAACGAGGTAATAGTTGATTCCTCTGTGGTATAATGCGCCTTCACTGCCAAACAAACTTCTCTTCAATCTATAAAATTTTTTTGAACATAAGTAAACTGCTACACCACAGACGAATTCCGTCGCATAACTAACTACATTATAGAAACTCTGGGAATCAAAACAAATCTTAGTCTTTGGACGACACTGCTATCTGGGAGATATTTTATAAAAATTCTTTCACTCCAAACGAAATGATTTGTTATACATTCCCGCTGATCCTACTGTTTGAAGCTTATGTTCCATTTAGTTAGATCATGTGCAATGATGTGCATCAGGCCATCTCAGTTGTTCAGACCCTAGTCGCTGCAAAATGAATTTGTCCCTGGCAATGGCCGACACTTCCAAAATGTCGTAATCGCGAGCAATGGAGGAAAGGAGGAATCCTCTCTCTGTGGTACTTCGGTTCTAAAAATGAGCGCATGTCACAGGTTACTACGCAAACGACCTCTGTTCGCTACGAGAAGTATCCTATTGATATATGAGGGGATCACAACCAAGTCCACTTTTTAAAAAACAGATAGCTCATGTGGAAAGTGCAGTAAACTGTGTTTTATCTACTACCATGGTGCACCAAACATAAAGTTCACATGCTTTCTCATAAATTGCATCTGTGTCTAGAGTTGGTGAGGTAATTCAAGAAACCTTCACAATCATACTGAATCAAGTCCATTCATCAGTGTACTACTCTTTCATATGTGGTACATTCTTGTCTAAATCTCACCTTATTGCTATCAAAAAAGGTTATAGTTTAAATAAATAGTAATTTCCAAACTTATGATGAAAAATAAACGTTCGTGAATCATCAGATGGGTAAACTATGAATGGAAAATAATCTTGTTTCTGATGCCCTCCCCCTCTCGGTAAACAAACGGTAAACATGCCGAAAGCGTTTTACTTAAAAAAAAATCATTTCAAGGAAAAAAAAACTCTAATTGCATAGTTCGATCTTCGGCCTAGAGAGGAATGTACGACAAAGAATAAAACCCTCGTGAGAGAGACATTTTATGCCAAAGTCTTCAGCAGAAAGTTTAATTTACACTTCTAGCCGACAAGTGCAGATACATGTAAATTATGTGATGAAATATGAATCATACTTTCGACAAAATATGGTAAAAATACTAGAAAAAGTCTTTAAATCGAGCGAGAGTTCTACTCGCGGAAAGCTAAATAGGCTAGAGAGAAAATAAAAACTAATGAAATTAAAGCCTCAGATGAAACTTACTGCTGTGAATTCGACTTGAAAAAAGCACTTCCCTTCATTTTATAACTTTGGGGTGCATTCCTTTAACAATAATGTGGGATACATGTACATCTGGGATGAAATAGAGGGAGGAAGAGGTTCTCAAGACCTTTCTAGCATTGTTGAAAGACAGCTAAGAGAGAAAAACCTCTAACCATAAGAAAATTACTCTATATTCTGATGCCGGTGGGGGTCAAAATAGGAACATCAAAATGCCTCTTGCGCTGTTGAAACTAGTTAATAATACAAACATAACAGCAGAGTCAATTTGACCATAAATTCATGGTGTCTGGCCACTATTTTCTTCCGAATGACCCAGAATTTGGTCTGATTGAAGCAGCCAGTCGCAAGAAACAACGCAATTATGTTCCAAGAGACTGGGGGGAAACTTGTGAATGCAAAGAGGAAATTTCCGAAATTTGATATCATTGAAGTTAAGAATCTCGACTTAGTTTTTACTACAGCTTTGGAACAAAGCATCACAAACAGAAAGGATACCGAGGGATGTTGTTTTAGTTGGATGGTTTGTGATCTGTGAGTCATGAGAAGTATTCCCTTCATGCTATTGTTCAAAGAAATCCTCAATAGTGATGAACCTTTTGGCAAAATAAATTTGGAAAAAAGGGCTCGTGGGCCCAAGTTACTTTCTTTGTCAAATGTCAGTTAAAATGAATTGTACGCAGGCCGGAGAAAAATCACTTTGGCCAAAAAGAAAGACAGAATGGATCTTCTGCCATACATTCCGCCAATTCATCATATATACTTCAAGAAATTAGTCCCAACATAATTTCGTATGCTGACGACAATGTTATTATCGAAGGTGCTGATACGAGAGCATCACTTGAGCAAATCATAAATAATTGTATTTCTGCTTTTGCAGACATTTGTGAGAGTGTCCATTTGCATATAAATCCTTCAAAGTCAATGGCTATGCCTTTTGGATCTCATATATGTTCTAAAAGACGTCCTATTTTCAAATTACATGGATTCAGTATTTCAGTGAAAGATAATAATGTTAAATTTCTGGGTTTTCTTTTGGATAGTAGGTTTAAATGGCTAGATCATTTAGAGATGATTCGTTCAGGTTTAGAAGATTTCTGCTGTCACATGAAGAGTGAGAATCAAAGATAAGGGCCTTCCGTTAGATTTCCTGAAAATTTGGTATGACACTGTTCTAAAAAAACCCAGATTGCTTATGGTTTTGAGGTGTGGATGAACGATCTGCGGTATCATGTATTACAAAGATCACTAGCGTGTCAAAGAATGTGCCTTTTATCAATTGTTAGAGTATATCGCTCTGTTTCGACTGACGCGCTTTGTGTCCTAGCTGCTGCACCACCTATTGCGATAGAACTTCGCAATTTGGCAATCTCCATTCCGTTGTGAAAGAAGGTGCTTTGGTTTGGATTGGTGAAAAATTTATTTCAAGTAAACATATTATGCGGAAATTTTGTACATTTGATTATCCATTTTACTTATCCAAACAGTGTTAATTTTATTAAATAGTTACAGATTCAGTACCGACAGTAGATTTCCCGATTATTTTTACTGATGGATCAAAGTTGCCGAGAAGAGTTGGCGCGGCATTCACAGTGTTTATGAACAACTTTATTTTGGACAATCGTTTCAAGCTGAACGAACAAAATACAGTGTTTCAAGCAGAACTTTCTGCTTTAGGCGAGGTAATACAAGGTTGTTCAGTGGCACAGTTTTCTCAGTTTAACATCTACACTGACAGCTTAACACCAATTTATGTGTTAAAGAATATTTTTCCAATAGGTGAAATTGCATATCGAATTTTCGTTAATTTACGCTTGTTGGTTAATAAACAAATTAACATTGTTGGATTAAATTTCACATTGGAATCATAGGTAATGAACGTGCTGATATGCTGGCAAAATCAGTTATTAAAGAAGATGTTTATGATAAATTCTTGGATGTTCCAATTCCGATGACTTATGTAAAATCACATTTAAAAAAAGAAATTATTAGAGAAATGAAAGAGAAATGGCGGATGAGTGATAAAGGCTGAGACACGCATGCAATTATTAAAGATGTGAACAGAGATTTTCTGTGTTCTACACAAGTTGCTGCTCACTTTTTATCAGGCCATGGGTGCATTTCCTTCTTTTCCATTTAAAATTAATAAACTTGACAATGATAGATTCCTTGTGGGGCAGTTGGTGACCCAAAGCATTACTTGTTGGGTCGATGCCGCTTTATGCCAGCCTCATTTAATTTCATTCGATCTAGGACCCTTTCGTGGAATATGAGAAACGTCTTGTTATCAAAATAAAAATAAAATATCGTTCAGATAGCTGTCATTTATAATACACTGAACCAGCTTTTTCCGTTTATTAAATACCGTTTTTAGTTTTGTACTTTTTAACAATCTTCTTAATATTTATAAAGTTCGTGTTTCCAACGTTTACTTTCATCTGTTTCTGCATTGATGTTGTCTTCAGACTACATGTGGTTAAATTACTGCCAACAAAGTGTTCTTTTTTAGGATTAAACCAGTTATGAACTTTGTTATAATCCAGATGATTTGTGCCTCTGAATAGTCATTTCGTGCTATGAGCATCTTTATGTTAGCTCTTGACCTGAACTTTTATAAGACTCTACATTTTGAATTTATAGTCATGGTTCTTAAGATATTTACAGTAGTAGCGGGAACCTTGATAATACAGAACTTTCTTTCTACTCTAGACTCTGTTAATGGGCTTTGCAGTAATGGATTTTAATCCTTGGACATTATGCTGAAAAAGTGAACTTTAACAAGATAGAGAATTTAGTATTAGACTTGTGATTTTTAGTTAGAGTAACTATTGAATATAGTATTGTCATTATTTCTATTAATTTTAATTTAATTTACCATTAAGAAAATTATTTTATTATTACTTGAAGGGTCTCAGGACTCTTAAAATTTGAAAAATGAAAAAAAAAACAGGCTATTTTTAACATTTAATATCTTAAAATGTATATGATTTTAAAAAACAATTTTCAGGGAAATGAAAGATATAAGTATGTTCTTTCGTTTCATATATTTAAAAAATTACAAAATGCAGAATTAATATTCATAGACTTCACACTGTCAGACATGTGTAAAGCAGAAAATGGGCATGACAGCTTCCGCGCACGATTACAAAATAAATTTTGCTACTAGAATGAACCTTTTGGTGCCTGGGTCATTTTCAAAATAAGTACAATTTGGTGGCTTACTGTTCTAAAATCTATAATATTAGAAATAGGTAAAAATTTCAAACCCATAATTGTTCTTTATTTTTTTAATTAATAATCCAAGTGTTAAACCAAGTAATTTATATAAAAATAAATTAAATTGGCTAAAAAATAAAAATAAATGATTGACTTTTCAATGGGAACCATACTTGTATCAAATCCAAACTTTGATTTTTAACATGTTATAATTTCTAATCAATAATCACTATTTTCATTGATTTGGACAATTTTATTTTGAAAATATAACTTTTGAGTACTTATAGCAATATGTCTGAAAATTGATTTTAATATTGAATAATTTTATGAAAAAAGACTGTCTTACATGTTTTGTGTCACTGGTCTAACTACTAATATTTTTCAGTTTTAAATACTACTCTGATGATAAAAATTGAAGAAATTTGCTTTTGTATGTTAGCAACACTGTTTGTAAACAAAATGGTGGAAAAACTAGCTGCCTCCATGTGGTCTACTGTTTAAAAAGGGGAAATAATATTCTAAATCAGCTAAGTTCTTTTATTATGTGTCACTGGTCTGACAAATATTCTATTAAACAGATAACAGTTAAATCAATTTAATAAAAAGATTATAATAATACAGTAAAAAAACTTTTGTTTAACACCCTAAATCATAACATTACTATTTTTAAAAGAGGAATAAAAATGTATTTCTTAAGAAATGTCACTGGTCTAACAGTCACTGGCCTAACAATATATTTGTTAAACTAGTGAAAAATCCTGTTATGCTAGTGACACAATGTTAAACAATAAAATGATTTCATGTAAAAAATGTATTTTAAAAGTTATAATAATATTATGACTATTCACAACTTTAATAAAGAATGTCTTTGGGTTAAAACAAACATGTCAACAGTCTAATGCAAAATGTCACTGGCCTAACGCATGTCATTGGTCTAACTAATACTTACTTTTAAGTAATTGATGTATTTGTGTTAATGAGTCAATTAAGCTCAGCCACTGCATTATTTGAGTTACAATTACCTTTTATTAATCATAGTAAAATAATTTGTGGAAAAAGTTGTACTTTAAAATAAAAAAAAATTGCCGAAAATGTACCTTATTTTGAAAATGACCCGCCTACTTATACTTCAGATTCTAATAATTAACATGAACCTAAATAAAGTTGTATTTAAAGCATTTTTATTATTTTAATACAAAGTTGCATTGAGCTAATACAAAATTTTGAAAATTTCAACAGTATAACATTAAAAAAATATATTTTTGAACAATAAAAAGGAAATTTTAGGTTCAGTTTATACAAAATAATATAAAATATCTATTTTGAAAATTTAATGAAAAAATATTGAGAAGTTTTTGAGATCCTGTGCGTTATGCCCAAAAATGTCATTTTCGGTAAAATTAATTCAATGTTTCGGAAAAGCCGCTTCATCTATTGAGCGGGTACAACTCTAAAAGCCATAACTTCTGATCTAATGGGAATTTCGAGGAAACAATTATATCTAAGTTTTCAGAAAAGATGGGAGTTTAAAATATAAAATAATTAAAATTTCGAAAATTTTAAAGCTTTAAGAGTCGTGAGACCCCTTAAAGACACGTATGTAGATGTCTATAAAATTGTTATACGTTTTTACTCGGATATTTGCTGAAGCATAAATCTACTTTTTGTTACTTTTTATATTTTTAACAGACATATGTACAAATGTCTATAATTCTGTACAGTTCAATTTTTATTTGCTGTTGCTGGGGTAATATTGTTTTATGTATTTATTTTCAATTACATGCTGTTGTCTAACCGGTTCGGTTGCCCTGGATAGGGCTTTGCTGGAGGTAGAAGTAATTTTCACCTGGTTAATTCGGACTTTGCCATTTTTGGTTGGCTACCAGGTGGAGTGATCCTGTATCCTGTATACTTCCAGTAGATGTCAATACCAGGCTCAAAGCTATTTCCTCTGGAGTATAGCATGATGATGATGATATTGTGTACAGTTAATGATTTACGATAACTGGTAATATGTTTCACTCTTAGTGTTTAATTTAGAGTAAAAATAGAATAAGTAAATATAAATCAATATCAAGAGTTTTTGTAATCATAATAAACAAGTCTTTATTTACACATGGAAATTTCACAACCATACTGGACCAAGTCCTCATTAAAAAAAGCATAAATTTACAATAGAAATCTTAATTTGTCATTTGTAAACGTAAAACACTATAAAAATGATACTTTAAATTGAATGTTGACATATATAATCCTTATGAATCACTTGACCTGAATTATTTCTTACGAACTTTAAAGCGGTATTATTCAGAATATAGATAAATAGACTTGGTCTACTATGATTGTGAGCCCCTCATATCTCAGCAAGGAATATAGAAAAAACTCAATATACTTTATATTTTGTATTTTGGCACTTTTGTGCAAATGTCACCTAAGCAATTTATTCTGGCGAAAACTAGGAATGTGAAAAAAAAATCAAATTTCAGTGAATTAGATATTGTATAACACTTATCAGTTATTATTCTAAAACAAGTAGCTGTCACGTAGTACAGGTCCCTCCTGTAATATATTTCAAGCATTATTCATAAATTATACCTCTCTGAATTTTATGTTATTCTGATTAAACTTGGCAGAATATATGACAAATTCTAGTTTTTGAGATTTTCTTTTTGTTTTATTTATTACAGTTAGAAATTGCATGTTAAATATTTAGTATAAAAACAATTGCTTAAATGTTTAGACTCACGCTGCATGGCAACTTGCTGAAATTGTTTGAAATTCCCTTGAGCTAAATTGCATACTCAGTAAAATTTTCAGAAAATCTAAAGTATTAAGGCGCACCGAGAGACTGATGTTCCTAAACTCTCTCAAATGTAGTTGCATTATGTCATTTGACTTGTAATCTGTACAGTTTCTTTTGGTATAGGGCAATCGATAAATTATTAGAAGTATTCTCAGAATTTTATTTTTAATATTATTCTTGTTTAGACTTTAGCCGGAAAAAAAAATTAGGGATTTCCATCGCATAACCATAATTAAGGTTATAATGCGCACTTTTGAAAAGCAGACTTCACAATTTAAAAAAAAAAAAGACATTTCTTCAGTATAAAACGCGACTATGGAATTAAGTTAAAAAAAGAACGTTTAATATAATTTTTCTACACTGCATGACACGTCTATTTACAAAATGAACTTATTTACAAATTGATTACTAGTAAAAGAAATCTTGCTTGTTTAAACTTTTTAGTGTATTATCTTGTTTGTTCTAGCTTGTTTAGCGCGAGGAAAAACAACACGCTTATTTCACAACCTTTTCATACTACAGTGAAACCTCTCTGTAAGGGCCATCTGCCATTCCATTGAAAATTGGCCCTTATGAGGGGTGGCCCTTGAATAGGGGTGACCAAATTTTTCATTTCCCTTTCTTTTTATCCCGAGATTTTTTTAAATCTGCATATTCTTTTAGTAAGTTCTCTTTGTTTTTAACAATATTGTTTATTTGATGCTTGCTGCAATTAAACTGTGAAGCCAATTTTCTTGCAGATGTTCCTTGATCATAACAATTAAGAACTTTGTAGTAGAATCAAGGTCATGACTACTCTCTTTCGAATGGTACTCAGCTATATTAGTTGCCTATCACGGGCTAATCCGGTTCAAGTATGCAACCATTATTGTGTAGTGAACGACAAAGAAATAGCGCTACATCACTGGATGAAAATTGTTATTTTTAATAACGTAATTTAAAATTCGATGTTGATATTTAACAGAAAAACTACAACTGTAGTATCATAGTAATTAAATACGCTTTTACGCGACACACAAAATAATTACGAAAGGCAAGTTACCTATACAACATTTTAATATAAACTAAAACATTATCACTCGATTACATTCTCGTCAGAAAAATTATCTGGTGTCAGAGGCGTCCACGCACAACATAGAATAAATACATAAAGGCAATAAATCACACTTAATGCTTTAGGAAATCATTACAACATCAATAAATATTACTTAATGATTTAGAAAATGATTATAATAACAATAAATCTTACTTATTGAATTGAGAAATTACTTTACTTCAATTTTGACTAATTTATTGTCTTTAAATGACATTTGTAGATAACAAAAATCGTTGAAAATGAAATATTTCAAAGATGCTTTTGTTGAAGTTCTGAAAAAAGGAAACCCATTCTGATTAAATTTAAATGGAACCTATTCGAAAGTAACCTCCCCAACCGCCGAACGCCCCCCCCCCCTCCCCCTCCAATAAAAAAACCGCAAACAAACACATGAATCGGTCACGTTGTTTCGAAGTCATAGGCGAACGTGTACAAAATGCACAAGCGTCGAATAGAGAACCACCTCCTTTTTAGGTGCGTTCGTCATTCTATAAACACGTAGCACGAGTCGTCGTCTGTTCCATTCGTCTGTCCACCTATAACACCTATATGGGTTATTATAACCTCTAAACCACCTACTCAGTCGAATGGTTTGAAACGGAATATAGGTTCGTTGCAGAATGCGGGTCAAGTCCTTTCAAATTGTATGAAAATCGAATCGAAACTAAAAAATATATTTTTAAGTTTTCTTCATTCTATTAAATCTTATCCTACGTCATGAATTGAATGCTGTCCGATGATAGGTCATGATTCTAAGTTGCCAGGGTGATGACCTCCTCTAGGACGTCATCACCCTGGCAGGTGATCCTATTTCTGCATGAAGAGGGAATCCTATTTCTGCATGACTGAGTTTAATATATGTAATCGTAATAATTTTGTATTCATGCCTTTTTGCATAAGAGTGCAACAGCTATTGCACCAAGATACGACCATTTATAAAATTATAGTACAAAAGCACCTGATTGGCCACGTTGGACGTACAAGTTCCTAATTTTTTATTTTTTAACCATTTGGAAAAATGGTTATTGTCCTCGTCAGGGTAGGAAATCAAAAGCATATCTGGAGGTTTTTATTGGTTTAATCATCATTTTATTCATTTTTTGATGGGTCTATACAGTAATCTGTATTTCCCTTTACTTTCAACAGAGATGAATACCAACTGTTGCCACTATGACAAAAAAGTAATAAAAACTACAAAAAAAAATTAATAACTCAGAAACAAATTGAGATACAGCTTTCAAACAAATTGCATTTAAAAGTACATTTTTTTCTCTATACGACGATATAAAAAGTAATAGTGTGGAATGTTTAGAAGTTTAAGAAATAAATTTAATTTAAAATTGGCTGTCAGATTTCTTGGAACTTGGACGTTGGAAAAGCCTTTTCTAGAACAGCCATTGAAATGCTTGGATAATACGTAAGTTTCAGGTGGATAATACGTACGAGTCGCAGGCGATTTTTGTCGCTTGCGATTTTTACGTGTCATAACACTATTAATGTTTAATTCATGGCGTACGTAATGTAGGATCAACTCCATGCTATTTTTTGTGTTAAATTTTAGTCTTTGAAAAAATCATTTTCCAAATGGTCGTTGTAATTTGTTAAATTGCATTTTTTCTTTTTTTTATTTTAAGTTTGTTAAAAAGCGATTGAAACGTTTTCAAACGGAACTGGTGAAAGCAAAAATGATCTTCAATAACTTTTAAATTGCAAATTTAAACTATTTGGTACTTATACCGTAGATCCGTAAATAGACGTTAGTGGGCATATTTTTGCAATGCATTTAGGGAGATATCGCTTACAATATAATACGCAAAATTAAAACAAACATATTTTTGAGTATTCAGTATTACGAAATCGTACTCATGATACCCCCCCCCCCCTTCCAAACACACACACACACGGTACATAAAAATATTTTGAGTAACTTAATGACCCCTCTCAATTTTTCCTAAAAATGTGCGATTGCCTAATCTATAAAAATGGGAGTTAATAACTTTAACTCTCGCAAATTTCAACATTCCACGTTTCGTAGTTTTCGAGAAAAATGGCTGTCACAAACGGACAGACAGCCACAGGGGTGATCTTATATAATGCTTCCGTTCTTACTTTTTAAATAAGGAACCCTAAAAAATAACACAGGATTAGAACTACGTTCTTCCATTCATTAAATTGATATACCTAGGTGTTTTTTTCAAAAATACGAAATTGAATCATTATGTAAAATTCCTCCCCCCCCCTTTCTGTATGTGATGCTTATTCGAAGAATGGCTGATCGTAGAAAATATTTTATTTAGTAAAAGATTAGGCTCATTGCTAAGCATGAAAACATTGCTTTTAGTCAAAGTATTTAGAAATATAATACAAATATTTTTGCATCTTGAGATAAAAATAGCTTATTTATTTGGTACTAAATCCGACTCGTGTTACAGAATTTAGGTGAAAACAGCTACTAATATATTTTTACATTTACTACATTTTTTGTATTGCCCACTAACGATAGCAAAATTCATCTTCATATAAAAATAGGAAATATGTATTCAAATAAAATCTTGAAACTTATTTAAAGCAATACTTTGATGCAGTCCTCGACCCAAGATTTAACAACTAAAAAATCACCCAAGTATGCAATTTGCAGAAAACTTTTTTATTGTTATAATTTCAGGGGTTTAAGTGTGTAGTTCAATTACTTGTTTTACTTATTAAGATTTTATTTATTTTATTGATTAAGTTTTAATTTCGTTATGGTATAGAAGATCGTCACCAATGCTGAACTATTTATATTATTTTGAGCACAAACTGGTTTATCTTTGGATCCATCGTCTGAACCCGATACAGGTAGGTTAAAAAAATCATACTTGAAATTCATTTTAAAAGCATACAACTTAGTAAATTGCAATACACTTTTCAAACAAATTGCATTTGTAAGTATATTTTTTCCCCTATTCGACGGTATAAAAAATGAAAAGGTGCGAAGTATAGAAGCTTTTTAAAAATACAATAAAGGCGAAATTGAAATCTGCTGTTGCCACCGTCAAAATGATGTCCTTAATAATATAGACTATGGGTTCAAAGACGAGCTTCGAACGGGGCAGAACAAAGCTGAAAACCATATATATATATTTTTTTATACTAATAGATTATTTTTATATACTAGGGGGGGTCGGCCCCCATGCTCACTTCGCTCACCAATCCCCTGCGTAATCGCTTTGCGATTCCATTCGGTATCGCGAAGGAATCCCTATTTTATAGCCAACCCCAAACGTAATTGTTTCGCGTTTCCATTCTGGATCTAAATAAATAAACATATAAATCTCCTGTCCTCTGAAATTTGTACTTCGGCGCCTATTCTCCGCCAACATATATGTATAAAATTATGTATATAGGTTACGAATATTTTAAATAGTTAGTGTCTGTGCTTAAAAATAATGTAAGTAGTTCAATTAAGCCCTATTCGTCAGATAATATTAGTTTTGTTGCATTAAAATGTCTATATTTGTTGATGTTCTGCAAGCAAGTGAACCCTATTGGATTTCAATGAGTCTATGGAAATTTGGCGAAAAACTGGAAATAGCGCCAAGTTGGCGTCACTTTTCGGCGACTCATTTTGATTGCCCAATTTGGCGATATATTGCCAAGTTGGCGACAGACCCGCTCCTCCCCCCTCGGTAGCCTTTCTTATGGCGTCAGAAAGCTCTGACCAATCAGATGTGTTTCGCGGTATCTACGCAGATTTTCATTGGTCCATTTCCAAAGCGTTACATTTTTACATATAGAAAGATATTTTAGATTGTCCTCCAGCTACACCAAAACCATTCTATATAAAAAATATCTATGATGTGCACATATATAAAATAGTAACATTTATTAAAAGCGATGTTTTCCTGTTAACTGCATAAGAGGAGTTAATAGCTGAACACATCTCGTAATATTTAGCTAATGACAGCAACCCTTTTGATTTAGGTAACTCCAAGCGTTTAACCGCATAGATCGATTATATGTTTTATAAATTTGTGTTTTATGTACATTACTTTAAATATTGGTGACGTTTTAGTTTTGTTACGGAAAATTATCCGGAAACAAATGCAGCATTATTTGGGATGTTTTAAGAGTAAAAAGATTAATCATTTGATATTTGGTTATATGCAATATAGGCATATCATTTTGTGAAAAAATACATTTAAAAATCATCTTAACAGCTGTAAAAAAAAATCAGAAAAATTGCATTGCAGATTTCAAACAAATTTTATGTAAGATTTTTTTCTTCTCGACAATGTAAAATTTGAAATTGGGCAATGTTGAGAAATGAAAGAAATCGTAATAAAAGCGAAAGTTATTGGTCAGATCCGTGAATATGACGTCAATGTAACTCTGCCATGTGTTTGCTTTATAATAGAGATTTAAACATTCTTTTAATGGCATTCGAGGAAACATAGTTGTGATTTTCTAAACATAATTAATATATCTGTCTGTGAAGCATAATGAAACAATCTCACAAAATTAAAAAAAAGTACAAATTGCACAATAAAATTACAGAAAAATTACACTGAAAAAATTCCAAAGTTAAAACTACACGAAAATCTTAAATGTAAATCTCAAATAGTAGATCCTATAATTAGGTGTCACTTTAGGGATAAGTGCATTATAATCTCTCAAGTCAGGGTTTGTGCTTTTTTCCCGGCTTCTGTAATTTTCACAACTCATTCTTTAGCACGACTTCTGGATCTTTCAGCTAAATTGCGCCCTGCGAAAGAAGTTGAAAGCACAAGGCGTTATTGAAATATATGTCATAAAGCAAAAGCATGTTCCTGATGACTTCATATTATTGTGGCAAGAGCCGGCCATTAAATGTTGCTTTTTTGCCCCTTTTTTAACTTCCTAATTTTCGCACAATTTGATCCTTTACACTGCCCAATACAGCAAAATTGTTCTTTCAAACACAATTCTATTAAAAAAATGAATCTTAATTAACTGTTTTTAAGATTTTTGTGATAAATATAAAGCATGACTATACACTACTGAACGTAACACGACACATCTGAACATAACACGACACAATTGAACACAACACGACACAACTGAACATGACACAATTAAACATAAAACGACACCTCACATCCGAACATAACATAACTCAACAAAATCGAACATAACACGATAAAACTGAACATAACACGACACATCTGAACTCAACACAACTGAACATAACACAACACATTTGAACTACTAAACATAACACTACACAACTAAACATAACACGACACAACTAAATATAACACGGCACATCTGAACAACTAAACCATAACACGACACCACGCATCCGAACTTAACACAACACAACAAAACTGAACATAACCCGACATAACTGAATATAACACGACACATCTGAACATAACGCAACAAAAACAGAACATAATGCAACTGAACATAACACAACAGAACATAACACGACACATCTGAACATAACACAACACGACACATCTGAACACACAACACATCTGAACATAACTCGACAACTCGACAAAAATGAACATAACACGACACATCTGAACACAACACATCTCAACATAACGACACATCTGAACAACTAAACATAACGTAACACAACACAATGCAACTGGACTGAACACAATGAAACTGAACAGGAAACAACTGCACTGAAGAGGGCACAACTGGACTGAACACAACACAACAAAACTGAACACAACTGGACTGAAAACAACACAACAAAACTGAACACAACTGGACTGAAAACAACACAACAAAACTGAACACAACTGGACTGAACACAACACATCAAAACTGAACACAGCTGAACATAATAGAACACAATTGAACACGACTCAACAGAACTGAAGATAACACAACACAATTGAACACGACACAACTGAACTGAACACAAGACAACACAATACAACACAACACAACTGGACTAAACACAACACATCTGAACAAAAGACAACACAACACAACTGGACTGAACATAACTCAACACATCCGAAAATAACATCATACAACAAGACTGAACATAGCACAACTGAACACAAACAACACTGAACATAACACAACTGAACGTAACACAACTGAATGTAACGCAACACAACAAAACAGAACATAACACAACTGAACATAACACAACAAAACTGAACATAACACAACAAAACTGAACATAACACAACAAAACTGAACGCAACATAACTGAACATAACGCAACATAACTGAACATAACGCAACATAACTGAACATAACGCAACATAACTGAACATAACACAACATAACTGAACATAACGCAACATAACTGAACACAACACAACTGAACATAACGCAACATAACTGAACATAACGCAACATAACTGAACATAACGCAGCACAACTGAACCTAACACAACACGACACAACTGAACATAACACAACACGACACAACTGAACATAACATAACACGACACAACTGAACATAACACGACACAACTGAACTGAACATAACACGACACAACTGAACTGAACATAACACGACACAACTGAACTGAACATAACACGACACAACTGAACTGAACATAACACGACACAACTGAACTGAACATAACATGATTGAACATAACACAACTATACTGAACACAATTACACTGAACAGGGCACAACTGGACTGAACACAGTTACACTGAACAGGGCACAACTGGACTGAACACAATGAAACTGAACAGGACACAACTGCACTGAAGAGGGCACAACTGGACTGAACACAACAAAACTGAACACAATTGGACTGAACACAACACATCAAAACTGAACACAGCTGAACATAACAGAACACAATTGAACACGACTCAACTGAACACAACACAACACAATTGAACACGAAACAACTGAACATAACACGACACAACTGAACATAACACAACACATCCGAACATAATACGACACAACTGAACTAAACACGACACAACTGAACTGAACATAACATAACAAAACTGAACATAACACGACTGAACATAACACAACTATACTGAACACAATTACACTGAACAGGGCACAACTGGACTGAACACAATGAAACTGAACAGGACACAACTGCACTGAAGAGAGCGCAACTGGACTGAACACAACACAACAAAACTGAACACAACTGGACTGAACACAACACATCAAAACTGAACATAACAGAACACAATTGAACACGACTCAACAGAACTGAACATAACACAACACAATTGAACACGACACAACTGAACTGAACACAAGACAACACAATACAACACAACTGGACTAAACACAACACATCTGAACAAAAGACAACACAACTGAACTGAACACAATACAACACAACTGGACTGAACACAACACAACAAAACTAAACACAACTGGACTGAACACAGCACATCAAAACTGAACACAGCTGAACATAACAGAACACAATTGAACACGACACAACTGAACTGAACACAACACAACTGAACACAATACAACACAACTGAACTGAACACAATACAACACAACTGAACTGAACACAATACAACACAACTGAACTGAACACAATACAACACAACTGAACTGAACACAAGAAAACTGAACATAACACAATTGAACATAGCACAATACAACATAACTGAAAATAACTGTAATAAACGTACGTTATGTTCAGTTGTTTTACGTTCAGTTCTGTTACATTCAGTTATGTATAGTCATGCTTCATTTTTTCGTATTTATCACAAAAATCATAAAAACAGTAAATTAAAATTCATTTTTTAATCAAATTGTGTTTAAAAGAACATTTCTTACTGTGTTTGGCGGTGTAAAGAATCAAATTGTGCGAAAATTAGGAAGTTAAAAAAAGCAACATTTAATGGCCAGCTGTTGCCACAATAATATGAAGTTATCGTTACTCAGGAACATGCTTTTGCTTTATGACATATATTTCAATAACGCCTTGTACTTACAACTTCTTTTGCAGGGTGCAATTTAGCTGCAAGATCCAGAAGTCGTGCAAAAGAATGAGTTGTGAAAATTACAGAAGCCGGGAAAGAAAGACAAACCCTGACTAAGGAAATTATAATGCACTTAACCCTAAAGTGACACCTAATTGTAGGATCTACACTTTATATTTAAGATTTTTGTGTAGGAATATTTTTCGATGCAATCGTTCTGTAATTTCATCACGCAATTTGTACTTTTTAAATTTTATGAAATAGTTTCATTATATTTGACATATGTATTAGAGAATCAAACATACTTTTTCGAATGCCATTAAAAGAACATTTAAATCTACATTATAAAGCAAGCTTATGACAGGGTTACGCTGACGTCATGTTCGTGGTGACACTATTTGGTCAATAACTTTCGTTTTCATTACGATTTCAATCATTTCTCAACATTGCCCAATTTCAATTTTACACTTTCGAAATAAAATAAAGAAATCTTAAATAAAATTTGTTTTAAATCTGCAGTACAATTTTTGATTTTTTTACAGCTTTTAAGATAATCTTTAACCGTAATTTTTTACAAAATAATCTGTCTATATCATACAGCCAAATATCAAATGATTAATATGTTTGTCCTTGAAACTTTTAAGTACTCCTGCATGTGTTTAAAAATATTCTCTGCAACAAAATTAATACTTTAAAACTAACATCAATAATTAGAATAATGTACATAAAACACAAGTTTACAAAACGTATAATCGATCTATGGGATTAAACATTTGAAATTATCTTAATCAAAAGGGTTGTTGTCATTACCTAAGTATTAAGAGATTTATTCGACTATTATTTCCTTGGATGAACCTAACACGAAAGCATCGCTTTTAATAAATGTCACTACTTTATATTTGTATACATAATGGATTTTTTTTACATAGAAATTGCTTTGGTGTAGCTCGAGGACAATTTAAAACTAGTCGGATGTGGCAAACCCAAAACTTTCTTCTATCTCATACATGTTAATACTTCCTGAAAAATGAAGCCTATCTATGCCACTGTCAGGGGGGGGGGGGATTCAAATTTCCACTCCTGAACATAGTTCAGTTTGCGCTACTTAACCACTCCCAACGATTCAGATTTTGAGCTCATGATATAAGGTTAAGTCTAAGCTTTTAAAATCATTTAATGAGATACAAAAAATAACGGTAAAAAATAGTTGTTCGTTACTCTACAGTGTAAATCGCCCTCTATCGGCATTTTTGAACTTTATCTTTAAAATTTATTTAAAAAAAATACTGATATATAGAATAGGTTTAGCGAAACCCGCAAACGAATCGACCAATTTTTCCGTGTTTTTTACACTCATTTGAAATTTTGAACCCTAAACTTTAATGGCGTCTATCTCATTCGCAAGACGTTTGGGACCCTTAGTTTCCTATTTAATATTGTTTGTCTTGATGTGCATTATCACCCCTTAAACTTTTGTCCAAGAGTTTAGATACATCCTGTATATCAATCGTAGTTCTAATCCTGTGTTACGTTTCAGAGTTTCGCACTTAAAAAGTAAGAACGGAAGCATTATAAGATCTCTCCTGTAACTGTCTGTCCGTTTGTCACAGATGTTTTTCTCGAAAATTGGGGAACATAGAAAGTTCAAACTTGGCAAGGTTATAAAAAACTATCGACCCACATTTTTATAGATTATGAGGCAATCGTACATAAAAAAAATTTTAGAGGCGTCCATAAAGTTACAGTAAAACCTCCCTAAAGCGACCATGTTCCATTCCAATAAAAAATGGTCGTCCGAGAGGTGGTCTCTTCGTGGAGGTCCTGTTTAAATCTAGATTTTAATTGTTGAAAAAAGGTCACAATTAATGTTACTAAAATTCATTTTTCACATTAGGAAAAAAAATAAAAATTCAAGTATCAAAATAAAAGTTAATTATATAAGTTAAATACTGAATAGTTTAAAAAATGAATGTATTGACATTTGCTTTGATTTTACGGTTTTATCTTTTATAACTTTTATTTTCAAGCCCTTTCGAAGTTCAGTCAAAAAATGCAATTCTTTTTGGACGGAAACAAATAATGACGATTTCATTATTTTATCTATTTCTTTGAGAGTTTCCTGAAAGAAAAGTGCAGGGGAGTTTATTGATTGTCATTCTTAATTTGTCATCTGAGTTAGATTCATTGCCTAAAAAGGCACAAAGAGGTTATCAAACACTTAAAAGTTACCGGAATTAAAAAAAAGAATCTAAACTAAGTTTAGAAGTTTGATGCATATTGCGCGCTACGGAATTATTTTTCTAATAAAACCTTCTTCAAGCAATCCGGAATAAACTGAATTGGTTTCATTTTCTTCAAAGAAATGGGTCGCTCATGGAGGGAGTTCAACTGGGATATGGTCTCTGAAGGGAGGTAAAATGAGTATTGAGCCTATGGGAATCAATTTCGTTCCAGGAAGAAAGGGTCGTTCAGGGAGGTGGTCGCACAGGGAGGTTTCACAGTATTTGAAATTTTTTTCTTCTCAAGTATCGTGTGGGGCATCATTCGGAAGATTTAGTAACACGGAATACTCAAAAATAGATTTGTTTTAATGTTAGGTATTTATATACTCAGAGATATCGCCATACCTGTGCTGCAAAAATAGTCCCTCCCCCTTTTCCTGTTTCCGGATCTATAGTGTAAATGTCAAACAGTTGAAATCTGCATTTTAAAAGTTATTAGTTAAACATTACGACAACGTTTTCCTGATGAAGGTCACAGCTGATGATCGAAACGTTGACTATCTTAACTTTATTAGGCCCCGGTATGGAATGCTATTTCTTTCTCCCAGCTTATTTTGTGTCGTCCAAAAAATAACGGTACCTTACAGAAGCTAGCCGTAAAACAAAGCAGTACGATTAAATACTCTAAAGTAATTTTTTTAACTTCTAAGCATCGCACATGTTCAAGCCCCACCAGTGGCCGAGAGGTTCTGCTCTCGAAGATTGTAGACGGGAGGTGCTGGGTTCGATCCCAATCGCGCCCGTCGGCCTAATCGTTCGGAGTTTCCATGGTTTTCTTCGAACCTTGGTTTTCCAAGCGTTAATACGGATTAGGCTCCCTTAGAAAGACCCCCACGAAGGGCACTCCCCCCATTAGGGCCTATATCCTTCGTGTTGATAATTGGCCGTCATAAAACACAACAAACACAACAACGCACATGTTCAATGTTTATACCATCATATTGGGAAAAAAGTACTTTTAAATGCAATTTGTTTGAAAACTGCATCTCCATTTATTTTTTAAATATTAATTTTTTTGTAGTTTTTGGAGCCATTTGCATTGGCAACGGAAGTACTCCATTTCTGTAGAAAGTAAAGGAAAAATAGTTGTAAAATAGTAATTATATCTTTCTATTACCCTTTTTTTCATAACAACCGAAAGAAAATGTAATTAAAATACGTTCTATTTTGAAAAAATATAAACGGATGATTTCTGTTAAAACATGGAGATATTATAAATTATATTTAATTTTAAGTATGTATATTAATGTTACAAACAAATGAAGGCCTATGAATCATTAGAGAGCCGGGTTTTTTTTTCTTTTTTGGTCGAGTTTCTTTAATGACGGCATCTGTTTGCTTCATTTGTGTGTTATTTCGCGATAGTGACGTCCTATGCGTACTTTACTGTAGATGTTTAAGAGTGGATCGTAAATGTGGAATTCTTAAGAATGACGTCATTTTACATAAAATAAAAGCGTGTGCTATTAGTCTTGACATTGAAATATGTTTTTTACTATTTATATATACATATTTTTTTTTCATCGTGGGCTACACTAAATTCTGAAAAGCAGAATTCCTGTTTTCTAGTTTTAATGTTTGCGTAGTTTTTAGACTTTGCAACATTTTATACACCGTTTTGTAATCTTGTGATTTTTATTTTCACGTTTCTACGTCAACAACAGACTAAGAAAGAAAAAATAAGGTAGTTTTCCTTTCGACGCCTACGTGTTTTGTTTAGGTTCCCGCTGACTTTGAACCTACGCGACTTATTTTCATTCTTTTTTTAAACACTTTCCTACAAAGTTGAAAAGTGTTTATGCATTTGGTTTGTCGGTCCGTCTGTCCACACTCTAATTCCCGTCAATAGCCTCGGATTATCATGAAATTGATAAAGGTTATTTAGGATCACCAAAGGGGTATTGTGTATGAACTATGTAGGATGAATCGTTCATTTACAGGGGCACTCAAAAATATTCCATTACATTATGGTATAGGGGGAAAAGTCGTTTGCAGAGTATTTTAATGACATGACGCTATTTCAAATGTATGGAAACGGATATAAATCACTGAATTTCGCTATGATCACGTTAGAACAGGGCATTCATAGCATCTTTTATTCATTTACATGGACACACAAAAGAAATCGCTTACAGTACAGTACTGTCTTTGAGTCATAATGGCTGGAGTGTACGGTTTAAAATTCGGTATGCGCTTTTAAATTGAATTTTTTGCATCTTACTCGTTCTATATAAATTTTATACCTCAAATACAGGGCTACACAAAAGTATTCACGTACCGTTCTTCTTATTGGAGGAATTTGCTGAAGGTAAATTTTCAACTGAAGTCTATGTAATCTCTTAAGTGAACTCAATTTTGGCATGCATGTAGTTAATCAATTCAAATCTATATATCCTGTATAGGGCTGCTGAAAAAATTCGCACAGTTTTCTGATTGTGGATGCGAACAGCTAAAATTGGGTTTTGAAATGTGTTATGTGTTTCCATAGGGTTAAATAACACGTATTATTTTAATTTTTTAAACGGTGCAGTTTTGTGACGTTATTCTGAATGTGTTGGAAAGTGTTTCATAATCTATACTTGACGCATGATTTTTTCTTACATGTTTTTCTCCCGAATGGGTTCCATTTAAATTTTATCAAAATGGGTTCTTTACTTTTTCAGAAATTAAACCAAAGCAATGTTTTAATCGTTAGAAACTTTTACGACGTAAACAATCGATAAAGGAAAAAAGAATCAAAATTCTAAAATGAGTGAAAATGTATTGCAAAAATAGATGCCTCCCCACTCTGACCCCAATTTATTGATTTTTTTATTCGTATATACCTAATTCACACCAGAAAATTAATATTTACTTTAATTTGCAATATTTACTTTAATTAATAACAGGCATTCCGTATTTAAATAAAGCGAAATTAATCAATGAAACTTTCGGGTGTAAAGTCAGATTCTCTGAACTACGTAATTTCTAGAACGTATTCTATCATGGAAATTAAAGGGTTAAAAGTAAGCAAATTCCAAGTTTCTATATATCAACTTCATCAAAGCAATCTCAATTTTAGAACTCTTTTTTCTTCCCCCTGCACCCTTTTTAAATGTAGAATTATTTTCAAAAATAATATCTGCGACAATTTACATATTTAAAGTTTGTCATTAACAATTCTAAATAAATCGAAATTTACAATGATTTCAGAATGCCCCCCCCCCCCCTCATTTTACACCTTTAAATTACTGTATTTTTTTTTTTAACTGCATATAATTTTGGAAAATAACTTCCGTGCAAAATTTCAAATTTCTAGCCTCAGAAGTATCGCAGAAATCGCACTTTTAAAACGTTTAATGCTTTTTCACCCTTTTGAATTTTTATTATCTTGTAAAACTTGTGTATCTAATCATTTACGTCTTAGAATTATCAGTCATATTAAATTTGAAGTTTCTATTCCTAGCACTTCAATATAAATCGAAATTTAAAACTGTTTTCACGCCTCTGAATTTCAAAATGTTCATAAACACTTTATACGGAGCATTTGCATCTTAAAAGTAAATACCTACTCATTTTCAAGTTTGTAACCCATAACCATTCCAACTACATTGTGTTTAGAATGTTTTCCTTATTCAACTCTTAAATTTCGAAGTTTTTAAGAAATTGTTTTCAGCGAGTATTCGCATTTTAAAAGTATTCACTATGCTAAAGGGCAAGCTTCTATTTCAACTACATTACAGAAATCCAAACTTTAGAACGTTTTCTGCACCTACATGCTTTAAAATTTCGGATATTTAAATAACTGTTCTGCGCGGTCATTGACTCTCTAATTACCAGCGTTGCCAAATTTCAATTTTCTAGCCCTAACAATTAAAAACAAATAGTAAAATTAGAACCTTTTTATTAGAACGTTTTCTGTCTACTGCATCCCTGTAAATTTCAGTTTTTTTAGAAACTTTTCTTACAAGCATCTATATCTTAAAACTTACCTCCCTATCAAATTTGAAATTTGTGGCTCCAGCTATAACCCAAAAATCTCAATTTTAGAGTTTCTTTTTTTTATTACTAGACGCCCTTGGCGATCAGTTTGGTCTCCCTTAAAATTTATGTTTGGGAAAGCATGCTAAGCATTGTATCATGTTACTTTTATTCATAATTTAATTTACTTGGACTCCCTTAAAAATAATTAATATAATCCCTTAAGCTAATATTAGTTTTTGTTGAATTAAAATATCTCAATTTGTTGATTTTCTGTATGCAAGTAAACCCTATTGGTTTCCAATGGAAATAAATTGAATGAATGTCTATGGGAATTTGGTGAAATATTAGAGAGATCGCCAAGTTGGCGACAGAACACGGTCACCCTAAGGTAACCTCCTTATAGGTATGGAGATGCATTAAATACTGTTCAATAAACCAATGAGATGCGTTTCATTCGAGCTTTGCCATTAAACAATTAACAAATAATCGCGATTTCTGTGCCACGTACAATAGCGTAATATATATATATAGAGAGAGAGATTCTCCATCCTTATGAAGGTAGTGGTACTGACTTTACTGTGTTGGGGCAGAGATAGTTACCATCCTTTTGTCACTATTATTTTTTATATCGGTAGGGTAGTTCCAGGCATATAACACTTGAAAACGAACATGCAGACTTTTTCTGCTTCATAATATTGGTGTAAATTTAGAATATTTTTGCGTAAAAATACGCATTGCGTGAAACATAAACCGGATTTTGGTGACGCTTTCAGTTATGGTGAGTTTTAAATTATATTAAATATTCAGGTTTAAAATTTCTATTTGATATAGATAAAATGTTTTTTATATTTTGCTTTTTCGAAAAAGAATTTTTTTCTCCGAAAGCAAAATTCAAGTGGGGTTCTGCGGAGTATTTAATTCTGCTGTTCTCAAAGTTAATATAAAAGAGTTCTATGCTTTTTTTCAGTTGTTTACTATTCTGTTCTTTGTTTGTTAGAAAACGAATTTTTCTTTTTGCGCCATAAAATTTTTATTACAAAATTGAGGTTCTTTAGTCTCTTAATAGGCGGAATAAGATTTTCTTTCCTTACTGCTGTAAATACGCGTATTTATGTAGAAATAAAGTTTATACATACAGTTTTTAAATAAAATATTTCTGAGACTATCTAATGTCATTAACCAACCTGTTAAACTGGTAAATAAACTTACCAGATATCACAAGATCATTTTTAAATTTACAAAACAAAATGAAGATTACTTTTTATATCAATGTCACATCATAAGAAAACTTGATTTTAAATTCATTTCATTTTTTAAAATCATTTAAACTCAGACGCTTTAGTCGCCTTCAAAATAAAATATTACAAACACAACATACTTAAAAAACAAAAACAAAGCATAAGGGACACTCAATAAATATATATATATATATATATATATATATATAAATCACAGATTTTGTAAAATTAAAACTATACAATACGTAAGAGGGGGAAAAATGTTTCTACTGTGGTATAACTTCATTATTTAAAAGGAGAGATATCCCAATAAAAGTTGTTGGACAACGTTTGAAAAATTTGACCATAATTGAACTTTGTAACAGGTATATATATATATATATATATATATATATATATATAATTTAAACATTATTATTATTATTATTATAAGTGGCAGCACTCGCCGACATTCTCCTCACTCCCGTCATTACGCGCGCTGTCATAGTTTTTGCTCGTCGAGTCTTCATCAGAAACTAGTAGTATAAAAAAATTGTGAAATACGATTTTTGTTTCCCCCCACCCCCCATGAAACAAGCTAGAACAATCAAGATAAAACGCTAAGAAGTTTAAACAAGCAAGATTTCTTTTACTAATAATCAATTTGTAAATATGTTCCTTTTGTAAATAGATATGTGTCATGTAGTGTAGAAAAATTATATTAAACGTTCTTTTTTTAACTTAATTCCATAGTTCTCCTTGGGTCTATGACCCGAAATGAATTTTAATGGCACATAACTTTTTACTAATCATTATTTTTGCTTAATCCATTTGTGCCTGAATTTTTGTTTATTCAAATTTGTTGCTAAAATCACTTTAAAATGTTGCAAAAATGAACTGGAAAAATACTAAAAATAATTGTGCTATAAACTTTTTGTAATTATTTGATAAAATGTAAAAGTACTAAATATGGAAATATGCAAAATATTTGTAATAATATAATATGCATAATTATATTTTGTCTGTATTTATGTAAAATAAGCTTTTAAATTGTATATTATGCACTATAATTTGTATTTTTTTATGAATTACTAAAAAAATATATACATTTCTTTGCAGAAACTAATAAAATATAAGTATTAATAATAATAAACTGAGAATAATCGTTTTTGAGGATTAAAATCAATTTGTTTCATAATCATCTTTGAAAGGACTTTACATAAATGTCTCCTCAATGTCTCATAAAAATGTGTACCCGTTGTTGCCCAGCGTCCTCTATTTTGTACGTTACAAAAATGCCTAAAAAGTAGGCTTGAACCTATCATTTTACAATTTAAAAAAAATACATATTTCAAAGAAGTCTACAAGCTAAGGTTATGACTTATTTGATTGGATCGTTGGTTGAAAAACACAAAATAAACTTGCATTTTACATTTCGCCACCTTGAAAAATGAAAAATCTATAAACTCCGAAAAAAGCCTTCATTTTAAACACAAAAATGTCCATTTTAAGCTGTTATCTTTCAGTAATAGACATTTATAGATATGTTATAAAGAAGAAAATAAAACAAATTTATTAAAGTTTGGAGCGTTCCAAAAATGGGACGTTAGGCATAAATGGGTTAAAATTGGATGAGTTTATTGTTAGGAATATTCTTATAATGTTATAGTTTAAAAATAAATGGTATTGTAATGTGCATTGTAAAATCAAAATGTTTACACTTTGTGCTTGTATGTAAATTGATTATGGACTGTAACTAGGTCTAATAGTCAAGTAATACGAAGAGAGTCTAATAACAAACAGTTCTTTTTATATACATATATACAGGAGCTTGTATCAGGACTGACACCATAAATAGTTACGAAACATATTGCGATGTTGTTTTCGTGGACAATACCACTCGAATTAAAGACATAATCTGTATAATTATGCTACACCAATACTATAATATACGTTATACTATAATATACATTATTACTAGTTAGAGAAAGAGAATGTGATAACGTGAAAACAGTGCAACCAAAAAGATGGAAAGTAACGCGGAGATTAGAACTGTTTCAAATGAAAGAAAGGCATCTCGTATAAACGTAATAAAAGTGACACAACTTATAACCAGCTATCTTGTTATCTATTTCCAGACTAAATTACTTTTAAACTTCAAATTATCATGAACACTCGTAAAAATTGTGTTACAGACAACTAATATTGAGGAGCAAGAAGTATAAGTTGATAAAAGTGACTTCACGATGAAATTACCTTCGAGGTCATACATGGGTGCACTATTACTGGAGGGCGTGTACAAGTCTCTTTGTAAATAGGTCTCTGTATAATGAGTCTCGCCGGAACGTTTCTGCCGAATCCCAGGACTTAAAATATCTTGAAAGACATACTTCACAAATTCGTTTTAAGAACTTGCTCGAAAAAAATATTTAGTTATTTGAATAAGTAACAAGAGAAAACAATTGCATCAGCAATTATTATAGTATAGTCAATTTTCTTATGATATCCTTTTTACAATTAGAAATTCCTGATTTATAATATGCATTCCATATTTGTTTACCAGCGCTAGGGGGCTCTGTCCCCTACGAGCTGCGCTCACTAATACCCGTTCAGACTCTAAAAATCCTTTAATTTGATCGACTTTAAAAAGATTACGAAGGATTGAATTGTAATTAATAAACCAGTGGCGATCTCCCTATAAACGGGTTTCCATTCATTTCTCTTTTACTGAGGGTTTTTGAGGCCAAATGGAGTTGCTGTTAATTGCTGTTTTCGTGTTTGATTAAATAAGATTAATTAAACATCTGATAAATAGCTACTATAAAATGAACTAAGTCAACAATGTCTTAGCTTCCCAGTATTTTTTTAATAACGCTGATGTAATTTTCACCAAACTTTTCTTTTTTAATATTAACCTGAAAATATTTTTGTTAGAAAGGAAGTATTATTTGCGCTGTCTTAAAACGAAGAAAGACCACAGGTCACAAAAAATACCTTGACAGCGGCAGTGACAGCGTTAGTTACATTTTTTTTAGAACAGAGAGATAATAAACTTAATTTTTTTTTCGTATACAGCTGTGAATATTAATTAATATGCCATAACATTGTAATTACAATAAATTAATTTATAATTACAAAGATCTAAAAAAATTACAATATTTTAAAAACTATTTTTATTACAAAATATTTGATTTATTTGTTTTGCGAAAATATTTTCTACAACATTGCAAAACTGACATATGTAGTAAAGTATTTTATCGTTTATTTGTTTGAATATTATGTTTCATTTACATTAAAAAACTGATAATCAAATTAGTTCGGTGAAATTTATTTTGTTCTATTTCAACTGCGAAGTAGTAATGTAATTAATATCAATATTGTGTGCATTTACAAATAGTTTTGATTTAATTTGCACTGGATAAAATATAAGTTAATGTACAACAAATATATTATGGTAGATCTGTATTGTATAGTATTTTTTTTCTTTGTTATGTATTTGAAAACTGTAACAATGTTATTAATTCAGCAAAAACTTGTATTGCATTCCTATGGTAGTATATTATTTTTGGATATATAGCATTGCATAAGTTTGTATATAGTTTTTTCTTTTACTGTATTTTTTGGTATTTAAATTCCATTATCAAGTAAGTGGAATTGTGTAGATAAAATCTTAGAATCAATTTTTAGTTGAATTTGTGCTGTAAAAATGCAATTAAGTCTTATATTATCCAATTTTATATATAGTATTGATTAATTTGTATTGCAAAATAAAGTAAGTTAATATGCTCCGAGCATTTCTGTATGAATAAGGCAGTTACTGTATCCCTTTAAGACCTGATGTATTTGTAAATAAAGCTAGTCATGCCTGTAGAAACTTAAATATCGACTGACAGCGCTACCATTTGATAAAAAATGATACTTTACTCTATCTGCAAACTAGAACGATCGTTCGATTCAAGTTTTTATTACATGCGGCTCGGAAACAAAAATTTAAATGAATGCCTAACCCACACGACCGTGCGGGTTGGGTCTTAAAGGGTTTATAATATTATAGTGATACTTCGGTTTCCGTTGATAATCCGTCAAAAAACAATCGGCGAAATCGAAAGCCAACGAAAACCTAGGCAGTTAGTTCCATATGAGTCAATGTAAATCCAATTAATTCGTTCTGAACACTTCAAAATATGTATCAAAAACACATTTTGTAGAGAATAAGTATAGCGTTTAATACTAAAAACAGTACGAAATTAATATAATGTTCTTGAGCTATAATATCTAGTATACCGTGAAATACGTTTAACACGAAACTGAGGGGACGAAAAATTTTTTTCGCGTTAAAAGAATTTCGTGTTAAAAGATTAATAAAAGAACAAAACTCGCCAATATTTTCGATGTCGTCAAATTTTATTTAGATTTCCTGTTAAACGACTAGTAGTTTGCATCCATTAGGATAAAAAGCAAATAAAAAATTATTGTTTTTTGGGGAAAAATTAGATATCTTTTCTTTGAGGTATCTTTTTCAGCACCATATTGTCCACAAATTGTTTGAGATCATCTATTGTTTTATTCATCTCTCCATTCGAAAGCGCATCTGAATAACTCCGCACACTTTTAATTATTTTCTACATTTCTGAAGTAGAGGGGACAGGAACTGCATCGTTGATTGTGTTGTCAGATTCGTCATCGAAATCTATATTTCACACGAAATTTTTCGTCTTAAAACGATTTTTGTTTCGGGATAAAAGAAAAAAAATGTATTAAATTGCATAGTATACTGTCCGGACCACTAGATCCTTTCGTGTTAACCGATATTTCATGTTAAGCGTTTTCGTGTTAAACGTATTTCACTGTATATGGGGGTGGTGTGGTGTCTATGGTAATCTATACCTATTCTTTTTGGTCTTTTAGCATTGGGACTAGCTTCAAAGTCAGAGAACCTTGTCACTCAAAAAAGCTGTCCAAATAGGCCTGTTTCTGCTGTCTATTTAAGATTTGCCTAAAATGGGGCTAAACATTATCATTAATCAAGTTTTAGACGCGGCTTACAACAGCTTTGTCAGGGCGAATTTTCTCCAACTTCTGTACCTTACTCCACATAGAGAATAGGTCAGGGTCGGCGAACCTTTTTGTTGCCGCGTGGCAAATTTGATCAAAAAATATTTTACGTGAATATGACGTGCCAACTAAAAAACAAATTTATTAGGTGGAAAAATAATCGTTTAAAATTACTTAAAATTTTCTATTAAGATTTAAAAAATATGAGGAACATACATGTAGCTATAGCACTGTAATTATTATGGAAAAAAATATATTTTAGAAAATAATAATTAAAAAAAAATTAATGCGATGTAATTAGATTTCTGTTGTTGCATCTTAATATCAGGTTAATTTTAATGCAAACTGAACCGGGTTTATCAGACAAGGGCTTTCTTTCAGTTTGGATTTTAATATTACATTTGTGAAAACAGTGATTCGAAAGAATAGATTGGCATAAAAAACCGTTAAAATAGGAAACGTCAGTTTCTTTGAATAGATCTGAAATAAATTCTAAGTTGCCGTAAATTTGCCATCGGAATTTAGTAATGTCTAATAACCAAATCTTATCGGTAGTTTTCAAATATCGTCTTTGTTCGGAAAATTTTTGAGTCATAATTAATTAGATTGGAATATAATAAGCCGCAATTAAATTTTTTCACTTTCTATTTAATCCAATTTAGAAAATGTCTGTCACGATTTTGTGTAATGTCACTTTATTTTGATTTAGAACCGCAGCAATGCCGTGCCAAAATTATTCTTTCGTATGCCAAAAATGGCACGCGTGCCGCAGGTTCGCCGTACCTGGAATAGGTCCTTAATCTTTGAAGAAGACACATTCTCCACCTGTTTCTTCCTCCTCATCTAAAGCAACTTCTTCGTTTGCCGTCTGTTGCACTTCTAGGTGAAGGTTTTGCAACTCTTCAGGGGTGAGTTGTTCACTGTGTTCATCCACCCACTTTGTCATAACCTCACCACTCACCTGCAAACCCATGGACTTCCAGAAATCAACTATTGCCAGTACCCCATGTGTAAGGTCATCAGGGAAAGGCTCAACACATCGAAATCTCTCTCATGCACACATCCTGGCCATAATGTCTTCCAGGCAGAGTTCATCGTCCTGGATGTTACTCCTTGCCAAACCTTATCTATGAAGCTAATGCAGTTGAGAATACTGAAGTGTACAGTAAAACCTCTTTCATCCGAAACTCTCTTAACCGAAATCCATTTTTAAAGCTTATTTATATATACACTATGACGCAAAAGTTTAGGCAATGACGTCATTCAGCTTTAAAATGTAGAATTATGATGTCAGAATTACAAAAACCTGTAAATATATTCAAAAACTGATTTAAAATGCTATGTACAAAAGACAGTCGTTTTATTTGCTATAATACTAATTTTTTTCATAAAAATTCAAATGTGCTTGTCGCAAAAGTTTAGACACTATTCTAAATTTCTTTGAATATTCGCTGGCATATGCAAATTTAGAATCGATGATGTCACAGATTTGGAGTACTTAAGTTCTGCAAACGATTGCGCTTCATAGTCGACATGCCGAGAGCTAAAGAAATTCATGTGAATGAGGTTTCAAGGATTTGGCAGTTGAAAGGTGAAGCGAAGAGCGTTTCTGAAATTTCTGCTATTATTAATAGGTCAAAAAAATCTATTTATCGAGTTTTATCGAGTGGTTCCGAATATAAAGCAAAATGTCGGTCTGGGAGGCCACGTGTGACAAATGTACGAGAGGATCGCCTGATACAAAGACTAGCGAGTACTCAACAAATGAGCGTACGTGGAGTTCAAAGCTCATCGGGACTCTCTGTATCAAAGGATACGATTCGTAGACGAATTTTGGAAAAAGGAACAATCGTTTATAGCAACATGCAGAAGAAACCAGGTCTGAAACCATATCATAAGTTACAAAGACTTATGTGGGCTCGAAAGCATATGTCATATGGAGAGAAATAGCAGTCAGTCATATTTAGCGATGAAAAAAAGTGGAATCTGGATGGTCCAGATGGTTGTTTATCGTATTGGCATGACTTGCGGAAGGAACCTCGACGTTTTTTTAGTCGCAGACAAGGAGGGGGCTCGGTGATGGTTTGGGCAGCCTTTTGCTATAATGGACAAGTATCTCTGACCTTCACCAGTGGTCGTCAAACTTCACAGCATTATACACAGACATTAGAAGAAAACCTACTGCCATTTGCTGAGCTTCTAGGGATCCTCAGTGGGAATTTCAGCAAGACAATGGTTCAATTCACACTGCAAAACATTCAAAATCTTGGTTTAATTCCCATAATATAAGAGTTCTCGACTGGCCAGCATGTAGCCCAGATCTTAACCCTATAGAAAACCTTTGGAGCATCATGTGTCGCAAAGTTTATAGCAACGCTAGACAATACTCTTCGGAAAAGGAACTTAAGACATCTATTGAGAATGCATGGTACGATATCGATCCACAAACTATGCAAGATTTAGTTTCTTCCATGCAATTTCGTGTATATGACGTAATACATAAGCATGGATGCCCAACCAGGTTTTAAAAATTGTTTATTTCGATTTTATTTAATTTGTGTCTAAACTTTTGAGACAGCAGTTTATTTTTGTTACCATTTAATTTATTGCAATATGCACAATTCCACTTTTCTTTGTTATAAATATTGTTTATATGTACAGCACATTAATTTCAAGCAGTGATTTGAAAATTGAATAAATATTTTTCAAAGTATGTAAGAATTTCTTCATTGTCTGAACTTTTGCGTCATAGTGTATACATATATCACATTCGTTGTGTGCAAAATCCATTTTCAAAGTTTTTTTTGTGTGTGAAGCTTTTGAATGTTTTGCAAAAGGTTTGGCTTGGCTGGAGCAGCAGCAAGACTGTGATACTCGTGAACAAATAATATTAAAAAACTTCGTGATAGAGTTTCAAAGCAGAGGCAATCGAAACTGTGACAAACAAAACATTGTTTCAAACCCTTGTGAAATATGTAAAGGGTATTTAATTTAAAAATTAAAATTCAGGTAATTTATTCTTGTTTTTATTTTGTTGTTGCTTTGTTTTTATTAAGCACTTGTTACCATAATAAGAAATAGCGCATATATTTCTCCTTAATCTTAAAGCATTCTCAATTATCCGAAAGAGGGTCGGTCCCAATTACTTCGGATAATCGAGGTTCTACTTTTTTTCCAGAACTCTCTTCTGGACAATTGAAATATTGCTTTTGTGTACAGTTTCTTGAAATTTGAAATGACATTCTAGTCCATGGAGTGGATGAGTGGTGTCGTATTAAGGGGCAAGAACTTCACTGTGATAAAACTGAACTCCTCCGAAAACTTGTCTTACAAATCTGGAGGATGGGCAGGAGCACTGTTCATGACCAGGAGGCACTTAACTCTTAAATGCCTGATTTTTCAAAAATCACTGTAATGTTTTTCGGCTTTCATTTTTTAAATAAATTATGGGAAAAATACTTTAAAAAAATCATATTTTGTTTTAAATATGGTTTACGGCTAAAAAACAGTTTGTTACTAATCGGCAATACTGGTCTTTAATTGAAAAAATAATTTTCCTTGATAAAATTCTATAATATTAAACACATAAGAATTTAGGATTATAATAAAAAATAAATTTTACTTGCTCACTGCAGAACAGAATAGGCTGTTTCGCAAGCTCCCAAACAAAACAAAAAGAACAAGTAGCAACAATTGAAAAAACAAATCTACAATAAATCTAACAGTACAAGTGTTACCATCTACATGTTCAAAATCGCTTTAATAATATTTTCAGAATGTATTTTATTGGCAACATTAGGCATTATAGCTTTAATATTATTCTAATAGTATTTTAGAGCATAAATTGGGTATGTTGCCGAAAAGCAACACCCGGCATTTAATGATTAAGGGGAACGGTTTATCCCGGAGGTATCTTTTCGTACTCGGACTAAATTCCACTGGCCTTCATTCATCGACTATTTGAAAACTGCTCTTGTGACCCATGCTTTCTTGTTTGCCTTCTACGTCATACATAATTTACTTTGAATCACAATGTTTGATAAACAAGTAATAAAAAAATTTTGTTTTTAAAGTCAATTCCTACAGGTCATCAAAGAAAAATTTAATAGAATCCCTTAAGCTAATATTAGTTTTTGTTGCATTAAAATATCTCAATTTGTTGATTTTCTATAAGCAAGTAGGTTTACAATGAAACTCTATGGGAATTTGGCGAAATATTAGAGATATCGCCAAGTTGGCGTCACTTTTGGCGATTCATTTTGGCCGCCCAATTGGGCGATATATCGCCAAGTTGGCGACAAACTTGGCGGTATTGGGCGACAGAACAGGGTCCACCTATGGTAACCCCTTATCGAAAATACTTTCATTGATCTTCAATAACCAATGGCCGCCATTTTGTTTCCCATGCAAAACTGAAATTAATTAAAATTTAATGAATTAGTTAGTATTTGAAAAAACTGTATTAACATCAATTGTCATCCAATACAAGTTTTAAAAAAATTATTTCAACTTGATAGGATGAATAATGAGTATTTTATGAACGATTGAAAATTTGAACAAGATATATAAATATATAAATATATATATAAATAAATATAGGGAGAGTGTGAACTAATAGTAGGAATTGAATGAAAAATAGAAGAGTTTCTGAATGGAACACCAGTAAGAGCTTCAATTTACAATGACCACTAACATTACCACATAGCAAAAAAGTAAACCTCTCTTTCATAGGATTATGTCCTGGCAGTGCTTTTTCCTCCCGCCTAATGAACATCGTCTTTGGCATTTAATTTCAAAAGAGACCCGTTTCATTACTGTTGAAGATTTGTTGGGGGATGAATCCTTCAGCCCCTAACGTAATCTTGGAATTCGGACATAAGTAATACGGTCCCAGGCTTGACCGAACTCGCACCTCCACCGTGTCTAGTAACACTTTGTATGCAAGTGCGCCTCTTAAATTTTTCGAACCACATTCTGCTGGCCTTAAAATCATTGAGATGAGCACTCGTTCCAGGCATTTTCTGAATGAGATCGGAGTACAACTGTTTGACCTTTTCACTTCTGATGAACGCCGAAACAGAATCTCTATTTAAATGCTTTTATTTGACACATATTAATAACTGTTCGACATCTTTAATTGTTTGCAATCTCTGCTTCGTTTGCACATTCACCCCCTTCCCCCTTTATTACTTCCATTTTTGCCACAAAGGAACTTATCGAGCATGGCAGTTTCCCGTACGTTTGGCCGATTTCATAAATCTTAATGTTTCTCTCTCATTCCTTTATTAGGTGCGTTCGTAATTATATAAATACGTAGCACCAATTGTCGTCGTTCAGTCCGTCTGTCCGCCTATAACAGAGCAAAAACTACCCAACCGAATGGTATGAAATTTTAAATATATAATGGTTGCAAAATTTTGTCGCGTCATTTCAAATTTTATGAAAATCGGATGTATAGTTGAATTACAGAAACAGTCAAAAGTTTTCCGTTACATGACGGCCAATGGGAAAAAATTATTTCAAGTACATTGTAATGATGTTGCAGCTTTTCGAACAGAATGAAATGGATAGTTACTTATGAAGTGCACTAAAATATACATTCGGTAAACTATGCGATGTAAAAAATATTTATAAAACTAGATATAGTACGAAAGCACCTCATTTGTCATGTTTAACGAGCAATTTCCAACTTGTTTTAACTTTATCGTGTTCCTTGTGTTTATCTTTGAAGGGCTGCAGGCTCTGGAAACTTTCTCGGGTCCCATGATGGAGCACTCGCAATCAGTAAAAAAAAAAAAAGCGCCAAAATACGCTAGAAATAAGCGAAATTGTTTGCCTAGACGCGCGAGGGGATGCACACATGGCGAGAAACAACGCCCAGTGTTGCCAGACTGGGGACTTTTTAAATTCAGATTATTCGACTGTCACCACTTTTTAAAATAACTATTATTCGCTTATTTTTCAGAATTTTTAATCTATTTCTAAATAGGCCGGATATTTCTATTTAAAAAAACGGTAACAATCAACAATGTGGGGACAATAAAGCCCCCAATCTGGCAACTCTGACAACGCCACACTCAGCAGGAGAACGCGTGGGTTTATGGAAAACGCAGTGAGTTTACATGGGTACACCGACGAAATCGAAGGCACTGACGAAAGCAGAGACAAATTATTCGCAAAAACAATCGACGAAAACCGAAACCGACGACAACAGAAGTCAGCGAAAACCGAGGTATTACTGTATTTGAAAACTATAAAAAATGTTGTGAGTTTAGTAAAACTCGTACTGCATTTGTATGATATAATATGGGGTATTTCGAACAGTAATGCTTTGTATAAATAAGTCTAATTTTTCTTTTAATCATTTCCAATGTAAATTGCCTTATCAAGTAAGTTTAATTATCTTGGCAAAATATTAAACATTACATAATATATTAATAACATAATATTTATTGTGTTATTTTTTTTCCTGCTAAAATATACTACTGAATTTAAATTTGTGAAATGAAATATTAATTTTAAATTATCTTGTATAATTTTAAATTTTGTATTTACTGAAATGGTGAGGTCAGTGTACTGAATAAAAAAGTTAATAATTTAATGTACGCGCTTATCTATATTATAAAGGACAAACATATCTGTGCGTAACGCATACGTCATTCTGCGAATGGCAACACTTTGAAATTTGAAATAAAATTTTGGCTTCGCAATTTTCTCTACTGCAAATTTTTAAACTTCTAAACATAGCACATTTTAAATTTTTACACCGTCGTATAAGGAAAAAAATGCTCTTTTAAATGCAATTTGTTTGAAAGCTGTATCTCAATTTATTTTTGAGATATTAATTTTTTTGTAGTTTTTAATACCATTTTTCTTATGGCAACAAAAGTACCTGATTTCTATTGAAAATCATTGAAAGTAAACGGAAAATAGTCGAAAATAGGAGATACTGTATCTTTTTGTTGCCATTCTTTCATAAAACCTGAAAAAAAGTTGAAATTAAAATATGGGCTATGTCAAGAATATTAACTGTTATTCCGTGATAATGATGTCATATGCATACTTTTCTATAGACGAAGTTTAAGATTGGATTGTAAAAGTGGATTGCTTTAGGGAATATGACGTCATTTTATAAAAAAGCGTGTATTTTAATTCTTAAACCTGAATTATGCTTTGTAGAAGTGCGTCATTTTCACAGCCCAGCTGCTTTGAAAATCTTCACAAGTGAAAATGCATTACTTTTGAAAATAACGTAATCGAAATCAGACAATAATAAAACGCAATGTTTTACAAAAATTTAGAATGTCTTTATAAAAGAGAGGTGACATGCAAATAATAGCGATTTATATTACAGAAATTGATGATTCTTGCCTTTATGGGTTTGCTTCGCCGAGTTAGACAAGCAAACAAATAATTCGTGGTTTAAAATAATATGTTCCGGAATTTTTTGTCCAAAATTCTCTCGAATAATAAAATTTTAATGCTATTCTTTAGGATATTCTACTATAATTTTATCAAAATAACATAATTTGCTTAATTTAATTTTTCCTAATTTTATATAATCTATATATATTTAAAACAAATATGTTTTTTAGTCATCTGCCCTGATTTTTCTACTGAACCAATTTTACTTTTTTTTTTAAAACTGAAAGCCCTTCATTTGTAGATGTTATCGCACTATCTGTTTTTTTTTTAAATATCCCCATTTCTATATTTTAATTTTAAAAGCTTTTCTTCAAAATGGTGAAAATTAGATATCTTTCATTATTGCAGACAAGAGAGAAATAATGAGGTATTTTTATCTTTATTCATGCTATTTTCTGATAAAAATTCAAAATTGTTGATAAAAATTGTTGTATAGGGTTTAGTGCCGCAAAATCCCATTAGGAGCAGAATATTATATTAGGGGCATAATAACGGAAAATGGCATAATGCTTTTGAAAACAAGCGTTTTTCCTCATAATTTTTTTCCTTCTGCATGTGTACTGATACTAAGTTTCAGACATTAGGCGAAATGCTTATTTAAGTGAAAATGAAGTCATATTTAAAAGAAAACGATCATTTTCTTAGATAAAACTAAACATTTTAACACAAATGCATCTAAAAAACATAAATTATGGAAATTTTACTCTCCGGAATTGAGATTAGAATCTCAAGTAAAGAGTGCGTCTGTTTACATAAAAGATGTTGCTGACAATCGTGACTTCAATTTTTGAGTTAAAATGATTTTTAAATGATCAAACAAAATACAATTTTTTTTTTAAATGATGAATATGGATATGAGAAGTGCGTATGCAAATTTTGAGAAGGTGGAAAATTGCTGTTTTTCATTCCGAAATACCAAGCATAAGAGCCTAAATTGATAAACACATCCTAATAACTGATCTTTATTATATTTTACTGATTAAGTATCTATATTATAAAGAACAAACGTATCTGTGCGTAACGTTGACTTCAGTTTGCGAATGGCAACACTTCACGATCAAATTTCGGTCTTGAAATGTTCGCTACTGCAATTTTTTAATCTTCTGACCATCGTACATTTTCAATTTTCGTCACATAGGGGAAAAAAATTACTTTCAAATGCAATTTGTTTAAAAACTGTATCTTAATAGACTGATGTATTATATTTTCTAAAATAATTTTTAAGCATATTTTTTTTTTAATGTTTATCTTATCACCTGCCTGCTTCAATACATAATAATAAACATTTTGCACATAAAGCAACAAACATTTTTCAGCATTTGTTTCTGACTTTTTTGCATAACGAAATTAATACTTCCTTTAAAAACAAATAAAAGAATAAAATTAAAAAATAAAAAACACCAATCTAACATATTTGAGAAAGACAAATTAACGAAATTAATACTTCTTTGATAAACAAATAAAAGAATAATATTGAAGAAATACAAATATGTTTCAAATAGAATTTGTTTTCAAAGTTCATCTCAGTTTACTGATTGTCTATGGTTTTAAAAAACAATTTTAAAGCATGAAATATTTTTAATTTATCTATATCGCGCGGAGCTCAATTACGAAAGATTAATCCGTTTGCCCTTAAAACAAAATAATGAGTTCATTTTCTTACGGCTAATATCCATTTAAAAAAAACTTCCTTATGAATAAATAAACTAGAAAACAAGGGTTCTGTTTTTTCAGAATTTAGTGTCGCCCCCGATGAAAAAAAATATATGTATATATAAATAGTACAAAACATATTTCAATTTTAAGACTTACAGCACACGCTTTTATTTTGAATAAAATGACGTCATTCGCATCCGCTTAAGAATTCCACATTTAGGATCCACTCTTAAACATCTACCGTAAAGTATGCATAGGACGTCTCTATCGCGAAATAATACACAAGTGCAGCAAAAAAATGCCGTCATTAAAGAAATTCGACAAAAAAACAAAAAAAAACCCGGCTGTGTAATGATTAATAGGCCTTCATTTGTTTGCAACAGTAATATAGATACTGAAAGTTAAATATAGTTTATAATAGCTCCATGTTTTAACAAAAATCATTCGTTTATAATTTTTCAAAACAGCACGTATTTTAAGTACATTTTCTTTCGGTTGTTATGAAAAAATGGCAACAAAAATATATAATTACTATTTTATAACTATTTTTCCTTTACTTTCTACAGAAATGGAGTACTTCCATTGCCAATATTAAGCAAATGGCTTCAAAAACTACAGAAATATTAATATGTCGAAAATAAATGGAGATACCGTTTTCAAACAAATTGCATTTAAAAGTACCCTTTTTTCCCAATACGACGGGATAAAAATTGAAAATGTGCAATGCTTAGAAGTAAAAATAATTGCTATAGAGTATTTAATAGTATTGCTTTGTTTTACGAGTGGCTTCTCTAAGGTAACGTTATTTTTTGGAGACGACACAAAATAAGCTGGGAGAAAGAAATAGCATACCGTTCCGGGGGCTAATAAAATAACATAAATTTAACAGACATGTATAAGCTCTGAAATGATCATAATATAAAAAGATGCTATAAGCAGCAAAATTTTGGTGAAATAACTCTTAGCATACGGCTAATAAGAAAATAACGCTTTTGATAAATTTCAAAAATTTATTTGATTGTATAATTCGTATTTTCCATATGAAAAATACTTTTTTAATGTAAGTGGGCAATCTAAAAAGTTTATTGCATATAGAAAAAATATTAGTTTTCAATTAAAAAAAAATGTTTTCACCTATATTCTTTAACCCGGGAAGCCCGGGTACGATAAACTAGTTATAATAAAGTACATTTTCTTTTGATATTGGAATTTGTAATGTTTTTGTAAGTAGAATGAAGCTTGATGTAAAATGGAATACAGCTTATGTTAAAGTAGAATGCATTGCAGATATTTTGCATAATAATGTAAAAAATGGTTTAATTCTAAATGAAAGTATAATTCTATGAAACTTTAATGATACTTTCAGTGCTATTTAAAATATGGAATTTTTATGAAATATGTAAATGTAGGCAAATTATAAATTCTATTCCGTGTAAAATAATTTGGTTTGTAATTTATATATATAATATGAAATTTGTTGTTTTATTTGGTATAACCTAACAGAAAACTCAATTTATATACAGTGAGTGATCGATTAATGAACTTAATCCGTTCCAAAACAATGTTCGCTAACCGAATTGTTCATTAACCCATCATAGATTTGTATGGAAATTCAATTAATTCGTCCTTAAAAGCTAAATAATATATAAAAAATATAAATATCCCCCTTATAATAGTTAATATGTCCTTATTTAATATAGACAGATCGTATGCCTTTATCCATGTCCTATTGTATTAAAAAAAATGACATACTGTTTGTAAAACTTTTAGGATTACATTGACTCCAGAATTAAATTATATCAATTTGTCATTTTGACCTTGGAAAAACTATTTAGATTTCTAAAAGAGCGTATTTATTGCAGGGCCAGCTAAACATCAAGTGGAGCCTAGAACCTGTTAATATTTTGTGAACTAAATTTCTATTCAAATAACTAGCAAAAGCCATGCTTTGTTTGGATTCGCGAAGCATTATTTAATAAGATAAATATTTGAAAATAACAATATATATTTTTTTATATTATTCTTGCATCTTTATTAAGCAAAAACTTTATTTTATGTTTTGGCGCATTTTAATTTTAGAAATGTAAATTCAGCCAAATAACTAAATTTCCTCGGAATTTTTTATTTATGATATAAGACTGGTATGAATAAAAATATTTTCGAAGCAAAATTTTACAAAATATTTATGTAACGAAATTAACAATTTTATTTCTTTACAATTATTTTGTTGCCACTTTACAAAAAAATCATAATATAATTCTTTTAAAATGCGTAAGTATCGTCTACATAAATGATTTCACATAATAAGAATAAATTGTGTATTTGAATTCTTAACACTGAAAAATACTTTTATAATTGAATGTAAATAATTGAATTTTCACAAATTTTAATTCATTAAAAATATGCTATAATTTTCATAAAAAAGGGTATTTTAAAAATTTTATAAATGAAATCGTAACTCCATGATTTATTTTTTCTTCTGAAAATAGACGTGTTTCATTTATTTGCGAAAATGCGCCCGTAATGGAAAAATATGTAAAATAAATTAATTAAAATAATATATTTTTTAACCTTATTCTGTAAAAAAATAATATTGTGCAAATCTACAGATCCTAATTTATTTTTATGTTTAATTTCAAGTCAAAATATTGAATAGTTTTTATGTAAAGTGTACGATAAAATGTAATTTGTGTAGCCTAGTAGAGGATCCTAATTAATCGCTTCGCTCATAATAATTAATTTGCAACTAATAGTATTTCTTTAAAAAGGGACAAAAAATTTATAAATTAATGTTTCTATTCTGTCCATTCTAATTTGGGGAATCAAAAATCTAGGATCCGAACCCCCTGAAGTCATGAATTAATTAAGCCATACCTATACAACTGTTAAAATGTTCTCTAAGTCGGCAATAGATGCAGTTAATTACAACTAGACTAATCGGGAACACACCATTTTTTCTTGGTTTTGTTTCGTGAGATGTTCGTTATCCGAACATAAAAATATCTCGTGAAAGTGTTCGTTAACTGATCTATTCGTAAACCGATCACCTACTGTACATTAAAACCTACTAAAAAACAACTTTACAAAAGTAAATAAAAGGTGAAAGTTGTGGCTAAAAAATAGTGTGATATCAAATTTCCAAGCTTATATTATGGTACTTATTTAACATTTTCCATTAAAAATTTACCATATGTAAGTCGAATACCTAAGTATGCGTGGATAGAAAGCCTTTTCTCCTTTACTAAATACATCATAACGTGTTTCTGAAAAATAATTTTTTTAAATTATGCATGATGGGCTTGGCGGCCATCTTTCCATATTTTACACAAATTTCTAAGCACACAAGTTCATTGTTAAGATTGGAAGCTCGAAATTGTTACTAAAGCAAACATTTTATTCTTTTAATTTATGGAAATGAGTGCCTAAAAATTTGTGTCTTAAAATAAAGCTGAAGTAACTTCAGGTTTCATCTTATGATTGGTTTTTTTTTTCAGAGGGTGTTAATTAATTAGTTAAAGCAGTATAAATCAATTTGTTTTTTCAAAATAAAAAAACTTTCTTAATTTATCTGTCTGTAGCTAAAACTAGAAGTTTGAAATTCTTAATAATGCAAATATATTACGAGCTTGAGAACTTAGAAATTTGTGTAAAATATGGAAAGATGGCCGCCAAGCCCATCATGCATAGTTTAAAAAATTTTAATTTTCAGAAACACGTTATGATGTATTTAGTAAAGGATAAAAGGCTTTCTATCAACGCATACTTATGTACTCGGCGGAAAATGTTAAATAAGTACCATAATATAAGCTTGGAAATTTGATATCACACTATTTTTTAGCCACAACTTTCACCTTTTTTTTTCTTTTGAAAAGTTGTTTTTTAGTAGATATCAGTTCTTTTTTTAAAACAAATTATATATAATTGAAGTAATTCTACTAGCTCAAATTAAAATTAGTATGTATAAGCAGGGAGCAAACACAATAGTATACATTTTGTTTACCTATCATTCATTTTTTCGAGTGATTAATAATTTAAAAGTAAGGTAAGTCAATTTCCTCTTTCAAAGTATCAGTCTTTCTTAATTTATATCTCCTTAAAATTTTCTACGAAACATAAAAATTTAGTAAAAAACAGATAGAGTCGAAATAAAATATATATTTACAGTTAGTCTGTCAGTTAATTGTTTTTTCTAACTTTATTTTGCTGACGGTTTTGCAAAATAAATTTACCTTTATAAATACCTACGTTTAATCCGAAAATGAAGCCCCGCAGGCATCTAAAGAATCGAAGGTCTGTTTAAAGATCTGTAAATCTAGCAATTCTAGACATAATAAAGGAACATTTTTGATTTAAAAAAAAATCTAAAAATTTAAAGATATAAACTGTACACATAACTTCATCTTCATGCAGATCGTGTTATAGAGAAGAAAGAATAAATATGTAATTTTACTCAAGTCTGTTTATCCATACCTATTTGCATGAATGTGAGGATATTAATTTACTATAATATTTCCCCTAAATTGATTATCATTAATAGTCTATTATTATAGCCGTATATACATTAGACTTAAATATTTTTTGGTTAAAAATTGCCTAAAATCTATAGTCTTATGGTTCGTCAAATTCGTTTTATGTTTTTTTTAATACCCAGATTCTTTTTCTGAACTCTGACAAAAGATCACAGACACATTGAAGTTATCCAAATTCTTATATCTTTCTATCGTATTTCCTTTTTTGAGGGGGGGGGGGGGTGAGGAAGAACTTTTTAGAACTTCGTTTTGTTCTCAGAATTCTGAATTATTCATTCAAAAGATCTACCTACATAAGTCTTGTTGCAGAATTTTCATTAGCTAAGAGTTGCATCAACTTATACATCATGTGAATCTCTTAAATTACTTTTGTGAAATACTAGATGGGAGCCATTGATATTTCCAGACTATTTGCCTACATTTTAAACTTGAGTCATTTACTACTATTCATTAATTTTCTATACGAATTAAAGAAGTCGTTGTTTCCATGCCAACTGTACCTTTCACTATTGCTTGATTGTTTGTTTGTTTGTTTTATTGAACACATACATCAGATCACATGCGGATCACGGCGCGATTCGAATCTGCTTCCACCTACGTTCTCAAGCGATTAGCGGCATGGTGTCTTATCCACTTAGCCGCGGTGGGCCACTATTGCTTTCTCTAATACCCAGATACTCAAATTTAACCAACTGCACTTAGAATCATGGTCATAACAGAGAACATTTATACGTTAGAGTGGTGACATATGCACAAGTCGTGTACTCATATTCAAGTTTTTTTCCAAAGTACGGTTACTCAGTTTTCAGTAATAGACGAGGAAGATTTCAATTAAACTAATCAGAAAAGTTAACAAACATAGGCTTCCTGATTTGATTTTATTCAAAATTGTCTTAACCAACCAAAGTTAATGTCCGGGATCCAGATAAATTTTTCTCTGTTAGCGTAGATTGACCTATCAGTAGCCTCCATCCTTGCAGGCTTTTCGGTGTTTACGCAAACATCAAAAAGTTCGAAAAAATGCAGTCTTCTGATTGATCAATCTCATCCCGCTAATAGCGAAAAATCTATCTTGATCACGGCCAATTCAACGCCCTTTAAATATTGGAGGAAGCCTTGACACGTGTCAGGAAAACGCCACACAAAGCAGGCAAAACAAAGAAGAAAAATCATTCATTGGCTCGTTCATATTCACAAGCCAATGAATGATTTTGTTTCTTTGCTTTGCCTGCTTTGTGATATGTTTTCGTGACGCGTGTCAAGACTTTCTGAAATATTTAGGGGGCTTTGGTTTATTTCACCACCATTAAGTTATGAAAGGAGAGGAAGAGACATATCAATCTTCCCGTGTGAAAAACTAGATACCAAAAAAACGAGTTCTTTCCCTCTCTTCTGCCCTTTTCTTTCTTGATTTTGACCGATAGCAGCTCATTTAGCAGTCTCCAGTACAAGATGCCGCTATATATGGTGGACGCTGGAGGGGAGGGTGTTAGCGTGACCAATGACATAATAGGCCAGTTCATGACGTTTAAAAGTCACACGGAGTTGGATCGAGGCTAACGAAAAAGACAGGCTACCGTGGTGGGTCCGATTCTTCTTTTTTTATAAACCACTTGAGTCACGTGATGCTCTTTTCGCGCACCTTCATTGGTGCATTCGAGCATCACGTGACTCCAGCGGTCTGTAAAAAAAGAAGAATCGGACTCACCGCAGTAGCCTGTCTTTTTCGTTAGCCTCGGTGTTGGATCATCTTTACACGATGATTAGTACAAAGCTGCGCGCCGATTTTTTTTTGTGTCCATTGCCGTGTACAGATAATCAAATCCGTGTGACGTTATGAACTGTCCTTGTATGTTGTTGGTCACAGTTTAGGAACAGCTTCAAATGACTTCATCTATATCTACTCCGAGGCAAACGAAAAAGACAGGCTACCGCGGTGCTACAGCGCTTAGAATATATAATGTGGAAATCGGCTATCCCAGTAATACTTAAAGTGCTAAAATATTGGATCTCTTAAATTTCAAATTATGCTGAAATCCAATGAGTCGATCACAGCGATATCTGTAGGATATTTCCTAAAACTTCATGACGATTTGATTACAGCGTCTGGAATACCTAGTGTGGAAATATGCTATTAAACAACGCTAAAAATTTGTATCCCATAAATGATCGACGATACTGCTAAAATCCCAAGTGTCGATCGCAGCGAAATCTGCGGGATTTTCGTATTACATTGTATAGACTAGCAATATCTTGCAGTTATAGAAAATATCCTGCAGATGTCGCTGCGATCTGTATATTTCAGCAGCATCGTTGCACATTTAAGGGATACAATATTTTAGCACTTTCTAAGTATTACAGGGATAGCCAATTTCCACACTATATATTCTAGGCGCTATAATTTGGTCTAGACGCTGTAGCTTTTTTTTTTACATTTTATTAACATACATCTGACCAGTATGCTTGGCGTCAAGCCCGCTGTAATAATACGATGTTTATTTTGAAATTTGAAAGTATATCACAGATGTCGCTGCGATCAGCTCCCTGGATTTCAGCGTCAGTGCACATTTAAGGGAAACAACTTTTTAGCGCTGCTTGGATAGCAAATTTCCACATTATGTATTCTAGACACTATAGCTACAGCGCCTAGAAGATACAGTGTGGAAAACGGCTACAAAATAGTGCTAAAAAATTTAATCCCATAAATGTACAACGATGCTGAATAACAAGATGTCGATCGTAGCGCCATCGTAGTGATTTAAAAACGATAGCCATTCTAAAAGATACTCTTTAACATATTTCACGTCATTCCTTAACTAAATTAGTTTATAACACACTAAAATATCTTATATTTATAGTTTCCGATATTTAACATTTCATAATTTTTGAAAACACAGGGTTTATATTGAAAAGAGTTACGAGATGTCGCTCGTATCAGCATATTGCCGCTGAGCATTGTTGGAGATTTATGGGATACAAGTTTTTAGCACTTTTTAAAGCATTATAGGAATAGCCATTTTCCACACTGTATCTTCTAGGCGCTGTACTATAGCTATAGCGCCTAGAATATATAGTATGGAAATCGGCTATCCCTCTAATACTTAAAAAAGCGCTAAAATATTGTATCCCTTAAATGTGCAATGATACTGCTGCAATATGGAGATCGCAGCGACATCAGCAGGATATTTTCTACAACTGCAAGAAACTGCTAGTCTAATCAATGTAATACTAGTAATACGAAAATTCCGCAGATGTCGCTGCGATCGACACTTGAAATTTTAGCAGTATCGTCGCACATTTAAGGGATACAAATTTTTAGCACTGTTTGGATAGCATATTTCCACACTAGGTATTGTAGACGCTGTACTATAGCAGTGCATTACACGTGTCTCTTTCTTCTTTAAAAAATTTCCTGCAGATGTCTCTGCATTTGACTGTTTGGAATTCAACATCTTTGTACATTTAAAGGATTCAATATTTCCGCGCTTTTTTAAGTATTGCTGGGATAGTCGATTTCTACAACATATAATCTAGGCCTATAACAGAACTATAGTGTCTAGAAGATATAGTTTAAAAATCGGCTTATTAAAAAGGTGCTAAAAAATTGTATCGCATAAATGTTGAACGAGGCTGAACGATGAATGTCGATCACAGCGACATATGGTAATTCCAACGTAACTATTTCAAAAGACATCAATGGAGGATATTCCAAATATGGGTTCGAGGCTGAAAAAAGTCACGTGATACCGGTAATTTACCCAAGGAACTTCTAACTGTTAAGAAGGGATGATACTACTGCTTTGCCTCATTAACTGTTTCATTGGCTAGCGGGGATTTACATCACACGTCTACGGAGCCTTCCCTTCTTTACGCTAGAAGTTTTTACCTTGACCACGTGATCAAAACGTAGATGGAATATCCTCCATTGAGAAAACGTTTCGCTCAGAGAAGATCTAGAAAATGTTGCTGCTATCGACATTTGTCATTCAGTATTTTTCAATATGTATGGGATTCAATTTTTAGCAATTTTTAAACTATTACTGGAATAGCCGGTTTCCACACCATGACAGTGATCTAGGTATATTTTTCTCTGTTATCGCAACGAGATTGACCAATCAGAAGCCAGAATATTTGCTAACTTTTCACCATTTGCAAAAATGTACCTGGATCCCGGCCTATATTTCTAGACGCTAGAACTGAGCTCAGGAATAGTATTGAAAGCAAATTCCATATTTTGATACATTAATGCCGGGATCCAATGAGGAACAAGTGTGTCGCTATAACGAAGTAGCGACATATTGCCAATAAAGCTTTATTGGCAGAAGTGATAAAAACAAATCGTTAAAGGTCTTTGCGAGCGTGTCATTATCGTCAGGCTAATGCATATTGAATTATTTCCCTAGTGTAATATAGCTCGTCCATGCACGTATCGTCTAATGCAGGATATTCCAAATATGGGTTCAAGGCTGAAGAAGTCACGTGGTACCGACAATTTACCTAAAGAACTTCTAACTGATAAGAAGGGAAACAGGAAACTACTACTGCTTTCTCCCGTGAACTGTTTCATTGGCTAGCGGGGATTTACATTACGTCGACGGAGCTATAGCGCCTAGAATATATAGTGTGGAAACCTGCTATCCCTGTAATACTTAAAAAAGCGCTAAAATATTGTATCCCTTAAATGTGCAATGATACTGCTGCAATATGCAGATCGCAGCGACATGTGCAGGATATTTTCTACAACTGCAAGAAATTGCTAGTCTATACAATGTAATACTAGTAATACGAAAATACCGCAGATATCGCTGCGATCGACACTTGAAATTTTAGCAGTATCGTCGCACATTTAAGGGATACAAATTTTTAGCACTGTTTGGATAGCATATTTCCACACTAGGTATTCTAGGCGCTGTAACGGAACCTTCCCTTCTTTACTTTAGACGTTTTTGCCTTAACCACGTGATCATAATGTAGATTGAATATCCTCTATTCAAGAAAGTGGATTGCCGTACTATAGCGCCTAGAATATATAGTGTGGAAATTGGCTATCCCTGTAATACTTAAAAAAGCGCTAAAATATTGTACCCCTTAAATGTGCAACGATGCTGCTGAAATATACAGATCACAGCGACATCTGCAGGATATTTTCTCAAACTGCAAGATATTGCTAGTCTATACAATGTAATACTAAATCCCGCAGATGTCGCTGTGATCGATACTTGGGATCATCGCACATTTAAGGGATACAAATTTTTAGCGTTGTCTGGATAGCATATTTCGACACAAGGTATTATAGACGCTGTGCCGTACTTTCTGCAAAAACTTGAAATGAGCATACCACTCTTATGTATAAAGGCTCTCTGTTATGGTGTTGATTCTGAGCGCTCTTTGTTAAATTTCGATATTTGTGTTTTAGAGAAAGCAATACAGAAAAGTACTGTTACTGTGGAAACAACAACTTCTTTAATATCGAAATGTATAGCAAAGGAGTTTAGAATCAGTGCCTTAAATAGTTTCTAATATGTATTGTTGTTATGACAATCAATACTTTTCCTGGATGCGGAAATGCAAAATTGTGTTCAACATAATGGAGGATATTCCATCTACATTTTGATCACGTGGTCCCCCCTAGTCAATGAAACGGTTCATGAGGCAAAGTAGTAGTATCTTCCATTCTTATCAGTTAGAAGTTCCTTGGGTAAATTACCGGTATCACGTGACTTTTTTCAGCCTTGAACCCATATTTGGAATATCCTCCATTGGGCGCAATCTAGATAGATTTTTGGCTGTTAGAGAAATGAGATTCATCAATCAGAAGCCTGCATTTTTGTGAAATTTTCGCTGTTTGCAGAAATGCAGACTATTGATTGAAGAATCTCGTTTCGCTAACAGCGAAAAATCTATCCGGATCCTAGCCTAGATTTCTTCAAACATTGCACTTTATCCATGGCACTAAAAAGATGACTCAAAACTTTCATGACATAGGCCGGGATCCAGAAACAGCAAATATTCTCAAACATGCAGTCTTCTGATTGATCAAACTCATTTCGCTAACAGCGAAAAATCTAACTGAATCTCAGCCATAGTTTTCTTCGATGAAATCAATGGAAAAGGATAATATAAAAGAAAAGTATAAGATTTCTAAAATGTTTTGGCGGTTTTATCGCTATTTGGCATAATGTGTAAACTTTAGAATTAATTAACAGTTTTCGCTAGTTAAGAATAAAAAAATTATGTTTTTAAAGCTGAATTTTATAAAAGCACGTAGACTGAGTAAATATCTGTCCAAAAATTCAATCCTTACTTTTTTCTGTCCATTATTTAAGTCTCTACCTCGATTGAAACATAAGGTGTGACGAAGAAAAAAATCTATCATTTTCAGTGTCTCGACGTTATTTTAAAAAATCTATGTCTCTGTTTATAATTAATTTATGAGGATGCATTTGATCTCAAATTGAAGATCTTCTTGATTAGATCGTTCTGGTTTTGGTTTTATTTTTTGCGATGATTGGTTCTTTTGATATGGGGAATTTTACGCTGCCATGTTTGGTCAATTTAACATGGAGAAGTTGTCTTCAGTATAATAAGCAGGTACGGTGTCTTGCCGTTATTCTTGGCGTTTGTTTGTTTGGCAGGGTTAGCATTTTTTTAGCTTGGTTTGGCAGAACGACCGTCCTGCTTGATAAAATTCTAATGTTTTTCAATATCTTAGTTTATGTAAGAAAAAGTTGTATGATGCTTGCTGAAATGTAAGCATTATGTAATATCCTTTCGTCGGAACAGCTGCTGAATAGGTGAATTTTAGGAAATTTAACAACTGCTTCCCTTCCAGTAGTTTCATGTAGGTAAAATTATTATAATCTTAATAATTTTTTCTTTAGAATTCTTCTGTCGAAGAAACTCAGGCATAGTTTAGTAGGATGCAGAAATACAACAATCTGTAAGAAAAAAATATCTTTTGTCAAATTTTAAATAAGCCATTCTAGAATTCCTTACAAACATAGTCTAAGAGCTGACAGCACAAAAACCTATGTTATCAAGTACAAGGAAAAAAAAACCCTTTATTTTATGGAAGAGTGGAAGTAGGGGAATCTAATGATTCATGTCTGCCGGAAGTGAAGTGATGCATAAGCCAACTAGTTGGATGTGCCAATCCCAAAACTTTCTTCTATCTTATACATCTTAATATTTCAAAACCTAGTTACACATGTTAATACTTCAATATTATTAGTTCAATACTATACCAACTTTGATTTTCATCTTAAATTTCTGCTCAAGTCAATTAAACGGACTAAAAACGAGTTAATCTATATCATGATATTTTTTTAAATTATTAATTTTTCCTTATTTTGTTGTTATCAGCTGTTTGCGAATAGCCGGCTTAGCAGGAAGCGAGTTCCCGCCGCTGCATGAGCCGCCGATGCACAATAGAACTACGAAAAATCAAGAAAAGTATACAAAAATCGCTAGCACAGAGCCCCTTTACCGCGCAATATTTCCAAATTCTAGGAGGACCTGTTAGCCAAAGCCAAAAACAAGCACAAAAATTTTGGTTCAATTGTATGCATAATTTTATACATTGTTCGATGGTACAATAATGAAAATGGCACAGAGATCGGAATTATAGCGCCCCCTTCTGGCGGAATTTTTTCAAGTTCAGGGAGGACTTGTTTGCCATAGCCAGAAACATGCACACAAAATTTGGTTCAATTATATGGATAACTTCATACACTTTTCGATGGTACAATAATGAAAATGGTACAGACATCGCAATTATAGTGCCCCCTACCGGCAGAATTTTTCCAAATTCAGGGAGGACCTTCGTGACATGACCAAAAACAACCACATAAAATTTGGTTCAATTCTATGCATAACTTCATACACTTTTTGACGTACAATATTCATAATGGCACAAAAATTGCACAAAAATCGCTATTACAGCGCCCTCTGCGGGCAGTTTTTGTACAAATTAAGGGAGGACCTCGTTTCCATAGCCAAGAAGTTAAAAAAATTTTTTGGTTCAATTCTATGCATAACTTCATACACTTTTCGATGGTACAATATACAAAATCGCACAAAAATCGCTATTACAGCGCCCCCTAACGGCGAATTTTTTTGCAAATTCAGGGAGGACCTGCTTGCCATATCCAAAAACTTAAAATAAAAATTTGGTTTAATTCTATGCATAATTTCATACGCTTTTGGACGGTACAACATTCAAAATCGCACAAAAATCGCTATTACAGCGCCCCCTACCGGTGAATTTTTTTCAAATTCAGGGAGGACCAGCTTGTCATATCCAAAAACTTAAAATAAAAATTTGGTTCAATTCTATGTATAACTTCATACACTTTTATATGGTACAATATTCAAAATCGCACAAAAATCGCATTTACAGCGCCCCCTACCGGCGAATTTTTTCCAAATTCAGGGAGGACCTGCTTGCCATATCCAAAAACTTAAAATAAAAATTTGGTTCAATTCCATGCATAACTCCATACACTTTTGGATGGTACAATATTCAAAATCGCACAAAAATTGCTATATCAGCGCCCCCTAGCGGCGAATTTTTTCCAAATTACAGGAGGACCTGCTTGCCATAGCCAAAAACTTAAAATAAAATTTTGGTTTAATTCTATGCATAACTTCATACACTTTTTGATGGTACAATGGCGACAGACAGACGGACAGACGGACAGACGGACAGACGGACGGACGGACAGACGGACACACAGACAGACAGACATTTTCTATAAACATGTTTTTTGGAATCTCTGACCCCTAAAACATGTAAATCCGTCGAAAACCGGAAGTCGAAAAAAATTTCGATTACAATACTTTCTTCTATTGAAGATAGAAGAAAGTAAAAATGGATACCACCAGTGATTGACTCGTAGGCTTATCATTGTGTTTGTCCTACAGCTATCCTCCATATTTTCATATCTTTGTGTGTAGGACAAACACAATGATAAACCTACGTGTCAACCACTGGTGGTATTAATTTTCGGCTTATGCAACACTCCATTTCCGGCAGACATGAATCATTAGAATCCCTTACTTCTACTCTTCCATAACATCCTGAGACCCAAGCAAAATATAATGCATATATATTTTTTTAAATATGAGTTTATTTCAACAAATAGGCATAAAAAATGATGCTTTTAAAGAATTTAATAAATTTCGATTTTTTAATTTTGTTTTACAGCACATCCATCTAAATGGATGTTCAGGCTATAACTCGCTTTAAAATAATTTAAAAAATGCTAAACGTATGGGAAAGAATAGAATTTATTATAAAGAACATAAGGCAAGTATTAACATCTGCTATTAAATTTGCAAAAAAAATATTTTAAACAAATTAAAATAACATAAAAACGAAACTTACCAGCAGAACGTAGAATTCCATCTTGACTCTTTTATTACGCCATTTTTTAAACAAAGTAGTTACCGTTGCCAAAATCCGAAAGCTGAATGTTGATTTTTGATTCATACATTACCATGCCAAACTGGTTTTAGACTGCTACAATGAAATTTAACGCAATAGAAGGAGAAAGCAAAACATCTATTTAATTGGATGCCAGGTCTCAGGAGGATATAATAAAGGTTTTTTTCTTGTGCTTAATAACATAGGTTTTTATGCTGTCGGCTCTTGGACTATCAGCTTTAACTTGAAGCTTTTCACCGATAGAAGGGCTCAAAATTCTTTAACCCTCCAATTCCTAGGGTAAAATGCGTTCTAGAAATTGCATAATTCAGACACTCTGAATTAATACCACAAAATCTAATAGCAACTTTCGCTTTATTTAGTAACGAAATGACTGCTATCAATTAAATTAAAAAAATTTCTATTTTAAATTCCTATTTTAAATTTCTGGTGTGAATTCGGGATTTCTGAATTAAAAAAATCCACTAAATCGTGAACGCTGATGGTAGCAAATAGGCTACCATAGGCAGTAGAAGGTTAAGGAATTTCAATTGTGTTTTCTCTTTACAATAGAATATTATCTTATGATTTAGTCGTTTAATTGCTGAATTTGTATAATTTGCCTATTCAGACTGCAGTTTTAAATTTAATGTTTTCCTCAACCATTTTGAAAAGTCAAACGTTAAATAAACAATTTCTAAAAGATTTGAACTTGTATTTATTTTATTAATTGAAATATTGCATGTGTTTATTATTGACTTAAACCCTACTAAATCAGTATTCATTATGCTTATATATATATGCAAAAATTAAACGTTCAGAAGATATGCAAATCACAATGCTAAGTATCTAAAAAAGACAATTTCTTCACTTGGTTTATATTATAACTTATTTAAAACAAAATAAATATATTCATATAGCCTTTACACAAAAATAGATATTTTTTTAAAAAAAGTAATTTAACAAATTACAACGACCATTTGGAAAATGATTTTTTCAAAGACTAAAATTTAAGACATGAAAAATCGCACGGAGTTGATCATACATTATGTACGCCATGAATTAAACATTAATAGTTTTATTACACGTAAAAATTGCAAGCGACAAAAATCGCCTGCGACTCGTCAGATTTCCTGAAACTTACGTATTATCCAAGCATTTCATTGGCTGTTCGGGAAAAGGCTTTTCCGTCGTCAGATTTTCAAGAAATCTGACGACCCATTTTAAATAAAACTTAATTCTTCCGACAATATTACTTTTTACACCGTCGTACACAGAAAAAAAAATGTACTTTTAAATGCAATTTGTTTGAAAGCTGTATCTCAATTTGTTTCTGAGTTATTAATTTTTTTTATAGTTTTTATTACTTTTTTGTCATAGTGGCAACAGAAGTATCCATCTCTGTTGAAAGTAAAGGGAAAATACAGATGACTGTATAGACCCGTCAGAAAACGAATAAAATGCGGATTCAACCAATCAAACGCTTCAGATATGTTTTTGATTTCCTACCCTGACAGAGAACAATAACCATTTTTCCAAATCTATACTAATAAAAGAATAAATCGCTCTGTGTGTCTGTCTGCCTGTGTGCGATGGCTAGCAAAATCTACGGCACGTACAAGATTCAAAATTTTTGTGAGAATAGCCCAAAGTCTCTCCTGATATACCTAGTTCTCAGAATTTTAATATTCTAATTATTAGCTGAGTAATTAATTAATATTCGGACATCACTCTCCTCAAAAGTACGCCTTTTTTCCATCAGATTACTTTCGGTTGGTTGGTTCATAAAGCATCACTCATCAAAAATACGTTTCTTTCTTTCCGCTTGCTTTCGTTGATTGGTTGTATAAAGCTTTCGCAGAAATAATTAAGTAAACCGGGATACAATTAAATAAACCAATTTGAGGGCTTAATGTTTCAAGAGAGACTGTTTTTTCAACTAAACATTAAATTTTAGCATGAAGGTGAAGCACGTGCTTTGAAAACATATTTAATAGTAATGAAATTTAAGAGAATGGATTAGTTTCAAGTGACGTCACAACCTAGCAACCAGTTTGACAACCTGGCAGGCTTTTTGTATGCCACACTGTTTTCTGTTGTTTTTTTTTTCTACTTTGATTGGTTGAGCGATAATACCTGCTAAAAAATCGGCGATTTTGGTTGGTTTACGGAAAATTGGAGGTGCCTGTTTGATGCTGATTTATTTAGATAGCAAGAAATGTGTTTTTTAAACGTTAAATAAAAGGTTAGAATACTCCTTACTGGCTCTTTTACTATTAGAAATTGGAAATTGGCAACAATAAGTCCTTGCATTCTAATGCTTTCTGCTGCTGTAGCGGCTAGCAACAGTTTTAATAGAATTTAAATTCTCATTTTTGATTCTGATAATGATTTTTTTTTCAGAACTGTTTTTTAAAGACATTTTTAAACGCATTTTTTAATTGCTCTCTTTTATGTTTTAAATACAGAAAAATGTTTCGAATTTATTGCCCGCCTACTATACAGTGCCGCAGGCAGTGGGAACTCATGTCGGATGTTCCTACAGAACTTTTTACACCCTTAATTTATGAGTGGGGGGCGCTAATTTTACTAATTGGTTTATTTCTTTTATGTATGCTTATTTTAAACGGTAGTCACGTTACGTTTTATTGTAGTATTCTTCAGAACGGCGTGCGATTTGTAAAAATACAGCACAAGTGTTACTTATTCGAGATAAAAATTTCAGAAGTCTTTGTATTTTCGAAAAGTAATTTCAGCAAATATCCCTTAACCGGAAACATTAAAATCCCGTGCACAAACGGAAACGTGCCGTCTGTGAGACTGCTAAATTAAAAAAATTGCTATAAAATTTTAAAAGGAAAATAACTCTTAATAATTTACCAAATAGTGAACTTAAACACTTAATATTTAATAGTAATGTATTAACAGGACCAATTTTTTAATACGACAGCATAAAAATAAGTTTTGAATGTCGGAGACGTAAAATAATTTGAAATTACACTTGTTCAAAATATAAAATTTTCGTCATAATAATTAAATAAATGCTAATATTTTAATATATTTCGGAACAATATGAATTAGAAAAAATATAACGCAGTAAAATTAGCAAAACATTTAATAGTAAATATTGCAGCATGTTCTAAATATCTGCATTTTTGACAATGTTGAGTCACTTTCGTGTTCAGAATTTATATATTCAAAATCTGAAATACTTTCAATATCGCTTATGTCACTTACTGCTTCATCAAACAATCTCAAAGCAGTTTCTTCAGTCTTTTTATCACTGTAGCGTACCCGCTTTGACGGCTCCTCCATATCAATACCCCAGAGCAAAAAATTACATAAACGGAAACATGCCGTCCCACAGACTGCGTTGAAAATAAAATAATTTTTCTTTCAATAACTAAAAATGCACAGGGGTTGCAAATGGGTGGGGGAGGCAGAGGACCAGTAGCGTAAGGATTAGATTGTGTGATAAGATTGGGGACGCATTCATTTTTGTGTAAAGGGTAGATATGTAGACGGAACCGTCTCACAGACGGCACGTTTCCGGTTAAGGGATATCTTAAATTCTTCGTTAAGACCGCCGCCCTCATCCATGTATCTTCGGGTAGGTTGAGTGAAGAGTTTCGTTCATATACGCTTTTGCTAAGAATAGAGTGCGCTCCCTGGTGGTGGAATGTAGAACTAACAGACCGCGATTTCATTTAAAGTAGGGAATCTAACAAGGCGATCTGTTTGAAACTTCAAGATAGTTTATAACACATTAGAAAAAGTTTATATAAGAATGGCGCGTGAAATTTCGGGAAGGTGGGGAGAGGAGGAGGGGTGATAGATTTCTTTTTTTTTTTACTTTTGCGTTTCTTACCATTTCCTATGCGGTTTTTTGGCGGAGTCCTGAGATAAATGAGTTTTATTAAATATAAATTGACAAAAGTTTGTTACCACTATTTCCGAATAGTACTTTCAAAAATATCTTAATTTCTTGCTTAAGACCTCCACCCCCTCGAGTAACATACCTACTGCTAGGTTGTGTAGCGGAGTTACGTTCAGATACAGTTTTGTAAAAAATACAGTGCGCTCCCTGGTGGTGGAAAGTGGATCTAAGAGACCGCGATTTCATTTAAAGTAGGAAATCTGACAAAGTGATCTACTTGAAACTTTAAGATAGTTTATAACACATTAGAAAAAGTTTATAAAAAATGGCGCGTGAAATTTCGGACAGGTGGGTGGGGGGAGGGGAGGGGCGAAATATTTTTTTTTTTACCTTTGCATTCCATACCGTTTCAGGTTCGGTTTTTTGACGGAGTCCTCAGATACATGCGACTTAGTACATATAAATGTGACAAAAGTTAAGTTACCCCTATTTCCGTATAGTAATTTCAACAAATATCTTAAATTCTTGCTGAAGACCGCCACCTCCTCGAGTAACATATCTACTGATAGGCTGTGTAAAGGAGCTCTTGTTAAGAATAGAGTGCGCTCCCTGGTGGTGGAATGTGGAACTAACATAACGCGATTTTGTTAAAATTAGGAAAACTAGCAAGGCGATCTGTTTGAAACTTTAAGATACTTTATAACACAAAGATAAAGTATAAAAAAGAATGGTGCGTGAAATTACAGGGTGGGGGGAGGGGCTCTAGATTTCTTTTTAAAAAATTATCGTTTCTGACTTTTTATATGCCGTTTTTTTGAGGGAGTTATGAGATATATGCTACTTATTAAAAGTCAGAGACATTATCTCTGCTTTGAAAAACACCTACTTTTATTTTGGAGAGTAGATAAAAACCATAGGGTAAAATTTTAATGGAAGTTCAAATTTAAACCAAAAATTTAAAAATACAGCATTTACAGATTTTAAACTTTAGCTCCTCGGCCTACATTTGTAGACTAATTAAGAGTATATAAATTTTAAAAAATTGATTCAGACCTTTTTGTTCGAAATGGAAAAAAATCGACTTTTAAAAAGAAAAAGAAACGCTTTTTTTAATAGAGAATGAACGTGAATTCGTTAAAATTTGGAAAACGAACTAACCGATCGACTTGAAATTTTCACGTAAGTTATAACAGCCCTTTGACCACTGTTTCGTAGAGTAATATTTGTATAGAACATATTGTGCTCCCTGTCGGTGGAAGGTTGCACTACCCACTATTTTCGAATAGTAAATTAAGCAAATTTCTTAATTTATTATTTTAGTCAACGTCCTTATTTTAACACAATGTTTATCGAAGTATCTAAATAGACCAGATTTACATGTTCTATAAAAATTTTGAAAAGTTCGGAGGGGTAGAAATATTTTATACAAAACGAAATGTCTTAAAATGTCCACGAAACCAGTAAAAACCTGAGTGTTTTGTCGCAGTTTCGCTCGCTTTCGTTACACATAGACTCCTAAAATCAACTTACGCAAAATATTACGTATCTTCAATGTAATATTTTTCTTGCGATTTTTTATATTTAAAAATATAAATTCAGACAAAGGGGAATTAAAGGTACAAAATCGTACAAATTTGAGTTTCATTCATCACGGGCCCGGGCAACGCCGGGTGGGTCTGCTAGTTCTAAATAAAAAAACTGCAAAATGTCCAGATGAGGGTAAAATTCACCCCATCTTAGTACTGCGAGGGGCGAATAATAAAATCGAGCAACTGCTATAATAAGAATGGAAAAGTAAGTTAAAATACATGTTGATTTTTCATGAAAAATCTTTTTTTAATCTTCACTTCACAAATAAAAATGCATTTTTATGCAATGGATAACATTACAATCCACCCACGGATGATGGAAATTTACATTCAAATGGTTTAACACAGAAAACATGAAAATCTGTAGTCTCTTTCACTTTATTTATACGAATGGTAACAACCTTTTGAACTTTTGAGTAGGCTTTTGCACTTTATCTTAATTTGGATTAGGTAATGTAAAGATGAAATTTGTTAATTAATTTTTCACTCACTACCTAACAGGCGTAGAATTATAAAAATAAAGTATACGTGGTGTTTCCGGTAAAAATATAACATTTTAATATTTTTATTGGGTGAGTGCAAAAGTTCTACCCGTTTTGAGCATATGTAAATGTTGAGTGGAGTATGGACGTTACAGCTGACGTTTCGAGGAATGGAAAGTGGCAAATAATGCGTGGAGTAGTAGAGTATTTATATGCACAACGTTTGTCTGAAGAACTCATACGGAACGGGAAACAACATTGCAAGCAAGAAAGACCATATCAGGCATTGTTTACCGTACGAGTGTGATAAAGGCGTTACAGCAGCCGCAGCTTGCCGTAGAATTTTTTCAAGTGTATGAGGAGGATGCCGAAGGCGATAGTATCTGCTGCCGTTGGTTTAGGAAATTCTGGGGCGGAGACAGGAGCTGTAAAGATCATGCCCGTTCTGGACGCCTATCAGTGGTTTCTGACGAGGATCTGAACACAACCATAACAAATTCTCCACATCCAACAGTAAAAAAATTAGTGAAAATATACTCGGCACACAGAACAACAGTTCAAAGACGGATGCATACGTTTGGCTTCATCACCAAGTTCGATCAGTGGGTACCACATCAGCTTACAGTAAGGCAACGAGAAGGGAGGTTCAGCACCTGTGTATCTTTGCTTTCCAGTAAGAGTTGGGAATCATTTTTGAACCGAATTGTAACGGGTGATGAGAAGTGGGCAGTGTACCGTAATGTGAAGCACCGAGGAACCGTATGCCGATGTTGAAGAGGGTACACCATCGACCTGAACAGGAGGACTCCATCCCGAAAAAGTTTTGCTCAGTGTATGGTGAGATTCCAAATGAATAACCAACTAAGAGGCACTCGTACGGAACCAAACGATCAATGCAGACCTCTACTGCCAACTATTGGACAGGCTGCGAGCAAAACGCACGTCTAAGCGGCCAGAACTCATCAATCGCAGAGGGGTTCTCTTTCATCATGACAAACCCAGGCCTCATGTTGCTTTAAGAGCTCAGCAAAAATTACTGGCGCTTGGTTGGGAAGTTTTACCTCGCCCGGCGTATAGCTCGACCTAGCTCCTTCGATTTATCACCTTTTTTTATCGTTACACGAGGCCTTCGCTCGCCGAACCCTCAATGATGTGGAGACTATAAAAAAGGTGTTATATCAGTATTTCGATTCTAAAACAGAGGAGTTTTATCGGTGTGGGTTTCCCTTACAACCAAACAGACGGCAAGAGGTCATACATAATGATGGTGCTTGCGTGAGTTCATAGGTGCTTAACTTTTTCTGTTCTCTGCCTTTTTGTTTTCGTTAAAAACGGGTAGAACTTTTGCACTCACCCAATGGAACTCAACCATAAATATATTATGCAGTATTTTTTTATTGGCCGTTTACAGGTAATCTATCTCCAAATATTCTTTATGGTTACAACAACAATGCTGACCACGTTTTCAAAAATACGCCAACTGACTTCTAAACTTTAACAATGAAAAATTCTAAATACTATAAAATAACTAGTTGGATGTGCCAATCCCAAGGCTTTCTTCTATCTTATACATCTTAATATTTCAAAAAATAGTTACACATGTTAATACTTCAATAATATTAGTTCATTACTATACCAACTTTGATTTTCATCTTAAATTTCTACTTCAGTCAATTAAATGAACTAAAAACGAGTTAATCTATATCATGATATTTGTTAACGTTAATATTTTTTCCTTATTCCGTTGTTATCAGATATTTGCGAATAGCCGAATTAGCAGGAAATGAGTTCCCGCCTTTGTGTGAGCCGCCAATGTGACAATAGAACTACGAAAAATCAAGAAAATTATACAAAAATCGCTATCACAGAGCCCCTTTACCGCGCCATATTTCCAAATTTAATGAAGACCTGTTGGCCAAAGCCAAAAACATGCACAAAAAATTTGGTTCAGTTGTATGCAGAATTTTTTACACTTTTCGATTGTACAATAAAGAAAATGGTACAGACATCGTAATTATAGCGCCCCCTTCCAACGGAATTTTTCCAAATTCAGGGAGGACCTTCATGCCATGACCAAAAAGAAACACAAAAAATTTGGCTCAATTCTATGCATAACTTCATACAGTTTTCGATGGTACAATATTCAAAATGGCACAAAAATCGCTATTACACCGCCCCCTACGGGCGAATTTTTTCAAAGTTAAGGAAGGACCTGATCGCCATAGCCAAGAACTTAAAATAAAAATTTGGTTCAATTCTATGCATAACTTCATACATTTTTCGATGGTACAATATGCAAAATCGCTATTACAGCGCCCCCTAGCGATGATTTTTTTCCAAATTCAGGGAGGACCTGCTTGTCATAGCCATAAACTTAAAATAAAAATTTGGTTCAATTCTATGCATAACTTCATACACTTTTGGATGGTACAATATTCAAAATCGCACAAAAATCGCTGTTACAGTGCCCTCTACTGGCGAATGTTTTCCAAATTCAAGGAAAATCTGCTTGCCAAAGCCAAAAACTTAAAATAAAAATTTGGTTCAATTCTATGCATAACTTCATACACTTTTGGATGGTACAATATTCAAAATCACGCAAAAATTGCTGTTACAGAGCCCCCTACCGGCGATTTTTTTCCAAATTCAGGGAGGACCTACTTGCTATGTCCAAAAACATAAAATAAAAATTTGGTTCAGTGCTATGCATAACTTCATATACTTTTGGATGGTACAATGTTCAAAATCGCACAAAAATCGCTGTTACAGCGCCCCCTACCGGCGATTTTTTTCCAAATTCAGGGAGGATCTACTTGCTATGTCCAAAAACATAAAATACAAATTTGGTTCAATTCTATGCATAACTTCATATACTTTTGGATGGTACAATGTTCAAATCGCACAAAAATCGCTGTTACAGCGCCCCATACCGGCGAATTTTTTCCCAAATTCAGGGAGGACCTACTTGTCATATCCAAAAACTTAAAATAAAAATTTGGATCAATTCTATGCATCACTTCATATACTTTTGAATGGTTCAATATTCAAAATCGCACAAAAATAGCTATTACAGCGCCCCCTACCGGCAAATTTTCCCAAATTCAGGGAGGATCTGCTTGCCATAGCCAAATACTTAAAATAAAAATTTGGTTCAATTCCATGCATAACTTCATACACTTATTGATGGTACAATGGCGACGGACACACGGACAGACAGACATTTTCTATAAACATGTTTTTGGGGATCTCTGACCCCTAAAACATGTAAATCCGTCGAAAACCGGAAGTCGAAAAAAATTTCGATTACAATACTTTCTTCTATTGAAGATAGAAGAAAGTAAAAAGTAATATATATATATATTAAAAATAAGCTTTTGTCAGTTAATAATTTAAAATAATTAAATTATGATTGCATATTGAGAAAACAATATAGAAATACGAAAATCTTCGTTAAAAAAAAGCTTTTTTTCATTCTTCTTTGTCACAAACTTTAAGAAAGCAGAATTAAAAAAAAAATGAATTCACTAGTTTGCACTTTCTACCAAACGTAAATCAAAGCAGTGATTTTTCTATAAATGGAGATTTAAATTAATTTATTTTAGCAAAATATTTTTAGACCAATACAGTCATTGTATTTATGAAACTAAAAATTACTTGAAGATATATGCTTAAAAAATGTTTTTTAAAAGCTAACAGTTTAACTTTTATATTTATTTGAATAAACCTCTTATTTGTGTCTTAATCTTTTTAGGTTTGATTATTATTTATTTAAGGAGAAATTTACTTTTTAGTTAAAAAGAATCAAAAGCAGAAATGAAGGCTTATTGAAATCTAACACCAATAATTATTTTGCTTACTACTGACGCAACAATTGTCTATTCAAGAATTTTTAAAGACGCTTGAAAAATACTAAATAACTTTATTACCAAACAAAAAATCAACTTTCCAATACTTTTTTATTTAATCATAAATTTTTGTTTTTGAGAAGTACTTTTAAATTTAAAAAATCAAACAAATGTTTGAAATAAAAGTCTAAAAAGCAAACAAAACTTTTTTTATTCCTAACTGCTGAAACATGAATGGAGTGATAACAGTAATTATAAAGACTAGCAAATGGAGTAATAGTAAACATAAAATTACAAACAGGGTGCCAATGCGAAAGGATTAAGATAACAGATAATGATTTCTTGAAATATTAAAAATAATCAGTGGAAAACAATAAAATTCACACTTAATATGGATTTTGAAAAAAAAAAGCATGTATCAAGTTTTCATAATGAGAACATATGTAGAAAATTAAAAAAGTGTAATGGGTACAAGTGTGATAATATTTTGAATTTCTTGTTTACCATGAGTAACTTATTCTAAAGAAGACGCCGGTGAAGCAGGATTTGTTTGATTTTTCTCTATTACCGAGAGCAAAAACCACAGTTAACATACGGAGAATGCCACTTTACACAGATTCATTACCTAATTTATTTTTAAATTTTTTTTTTCAAAAACTATCCTGATTTTTAGATATTTGAAATACATTTAAACATAAGGAAAGTGTCCATTGCGAATTTAAAATGTAGCTCTAGAATCTAAAAAGTGCTCTGAAGAATCAAAAAAGGCCCTTAGATATCTAGAAAGTACCCCCGGTAATTAAAAACATTAACTTTTCTCAATACTAGCGCCTTGGCTAAACCTTGGCTTAACCCTGAGAAGACACTGGATTAAACTGGGGTTACGTAAGACGACAAGGAAAGTTAGTGTAAACAATAATTCAGCAATTTTGTTTTTCAAAGTTATGAGAGTTCTGTTATTCTTCAATGGTCAAAAATAATGTTTTGTGTTTCTTAGTGCATTTTACAAATTTACATTACTAATAAATACATAATTGAAACTTTTGCCGCACGATTGTTTTATATCGTACATGAAATATATAAATTGTAAAAAATATTTTTTAAATGCAATTCAAACCAGAAACTTGGCATCAAAGGAACATACTTTGCATACATTTTGTAAAACAAAGACAAAACATATAAAGAATCACAGCTTTCCAGAATAAGTTAAAAAGCATAATCACAATAAGTTAGCATAAAATAAGTTAGTATATAAAATAATTTAATCCAGAAACCTGCCATCATATTGTGCTTGCATTAATTAAAACAAACACAAAACATATTAAGAATCACAAATTTTTACAATAAGTAGATTAATCACAATAAGTTAGCACAAAATAAGTTAAATCATAAATTTTTTTTGGTACATTCTTTTACTCTAATTCAATAACGAATACACAGGGTGGTTTCAAAGGTCATGTCCAAACGATACGTGTGGATGTGCAAGGTCAAGAGGAGCAAGAATTACATAGGAAATGGGGGTCGTATACACGATCGTGACGGTGCAATTGCATTGTGACTGTGACGCAAAGAAAAGATAACGAACGGTATAAAAATACCTTTATTTTACAAAAAGCTTAATCGAAGTACAAAATACAAATGAAAAATGCTAGAACACATAACAAGTCCTCAAAATGTTGCACTCTTAACCGCGATTCATGCTTCACATCAGCGCCGCATGGAATCGCGAAAACGTTACAATTGGCCTGGAGTCTACCGGACACATGCCCCCGCTTCAGTGATCCGTGCCATGAGGTCCATGGCCAAAGGAACGGGTGTCTCGTATACCAGAGACGTAAGATATCCTCAGAGGTAGAAATACAGAGGGTTTAGATCCGGGATCGCGATGGCCACGGTACAGGGCCGCCTCTGCCCATCGCGATTCAATGCGGCGCCGATGGAGCCATGCATCGCATATATGGGTACATTTTGAGCACTTGTTATGTGTTCTAGCATTTTTCATTTGTATTTTGTACTTAGATTAAGCTTTTTGTAAATTAAAGGTCTTTTTATATCGTTCGTTATCTTTTCTTTGCGTCACGGTCACGATGCAATTGCACCTTCACGATCGCGTATCCGACCCCAATCTCCTATGCCATTCTTGCACCTCTTAACCTGACACACCCACACATTCCGTTTGGACATGACATTTTGAACCACCCTGTATATGTAGAAGTGAAAGTTTAACAAAATTTTCCAAATAGAATGAAAAACAAACAAAGACAGGATTCGAATCTGAGACCTTGACTTTATGTGTCAATTCTCTGCCATCTGAACTAACTAGACACCCTGGCATAACCCCTTGAAGGGCGGTGTGATATATTATATCCCACCTAATTTTAATGCAGATTCGCACGAGAAAAATTTTATTAAATTTTACTTTTTAAACATTAGTGGAAAAAAAGTGAAAAATTGCTTTTCCTTTTTTTAAAGTAAGGTACCTGGCCCCATTATGGCCACCCTAAAGTTTGATTGCTGTTTTCACAATATTAATATTATTTTTTCCAGAAACTATTTATGCTGTTGCTTAGAGGGATTCATGTGATAAATAAAAGAAAAAACTTTATACTTGTAATTATACTATTAAAAATTATATAAGCTGAAGTGTAAAAAGTGTCATATGGGCCATATTGGGAACACCCTGTTCTAAATATGGCCCACTTTGTAAATGTTTAGAAAATTGAAAAAGAATTGCAAATTATTATATGTTATGTTATTATAATTATTATATACATATTATATATATAATAATTGCAATTTTTTGAAAGCCAGGAAAATCACAATTTTTTTTTTAATTAAAACAAAAAGAAATTAAAAAAAATATATTTATTTTTACTAAGAAATTTATTAATTGAAGAACAAAAATGAAACAAAATTATGGCTAATAATAAAAAAGGCAGGTAAATTAGTAAAAACACAAATATAACAGAAAAGTGGCCCAACCTGGCCAAAATGGGAACCTCCGCCATTTTTTTATTACCTTCAAGAAACGGTAAAGTACTAAGTAATGATAAAACTATTGATAGTATCTAAAAGTAGATTAACGGTGTTATTATAGTCACTTTTACTTTGTATTAAATGCTAACAAATATTAATAATACGAAATATTCCTTACCTTTAAAAAATGATAACACAACTTTTTTTGGGCGACAATTTCACTCCCCCTGCCAGTACCGTCGCCCACCTGATGCGACTTCGCCTTTAATGATTTTGCCGCTTGCTATCGTCCTAGCGGGTCGAACGTGTACTGCCGTCTATTGAATGGACTTTACCCATGTGACGTCAGCCGCGGGTAAACAAAAGAAAAACACCAATAACCATGAAGAGCATTTCAACATCGCTCCCCCTTCTTCCAGTAATCAGCCTTTTTCGGAGGGTATATTCCCGCAGAGGCGCGGCTGTTGCCATTCGGAGGTGAAGTCCATTAAAAGAAAGTAAATGAAACATACGACGTGGGCCATATTGGGAACCGGGCCATAATGGGCCCAGGTAACTTAATTATTTTTTTTAATTCCGATGTGAACTCAAGATCTTCCAAACACAATTGCTTGTCTCTCAAAGGGTTAAGAATATTCAGTCACATGTAAAAATGTAAGACATTCTGTAAGTATGGTGCATTGTACATTATGAAATCATCTTACACATTTAAAAAGCAGTAGGGGAGCTATGATATTATTTTTTAAACAATTTTTTGTAACCCGTAAAAAGCTTTTTTTGAACAAATTTTTCGTGTTTTCTTATAAAGTGACCTTTTATTTATTAATTAAAAATATAAAGAATTTTAAAAATAATCCTTCAAAAAATATATCCCAATTAATTTGAATGGTTACTATTGTATCAAATCTCCCCATTACCGAGAGGATTGATACACTTGCAAGGGAGATTTGATACATTGTTATGTAAATTGAAAAAAGAAATGCAGAAAATTCAATTTGTGTCATACAATTTTTTATGATAAATGTTGAAATATTTTAGTAAAATTTAAAAAGAAATGACATCGACATATTTTTGCTTCAGTAATGTTTTTACAAAAAAAAAAAAAATTAAACAATCCTATTAACACACTTTTTAGAAAATAAATAATGAAATAAACGGTTAAGTGCGAATATTACTCGCGCACAGAGGGTTCAGTACAATAATGCATGAATTAGTAAGTGTATTATTAAAAAAATACCGTTGCTAAAAAAATACTAAGACTTTGTAAAAACTGTACAACGTAGGGTCAGGTATAGCTGCACAGTATACAGGGTGCAAAGGAAAGTCCCTTTAACCTGAAAATACTTGCGAACGGAGAGAGCTACAGCTATACAAGTGAGGTAACGGTAAAGTAAAGCGACTAAGCCCGACCTAATGCAAACGACAGTAGCACCCCTAGTGGTGAAATTTGGAAGATAGCCATTGCAAATCGAAAACGAAAAGAGGTAGAGCAAATTTTCCAATTAGAAAGTTTTAGAGCACCCATTAATTAGTACGAAACGACATTTGGTTCACACGGATAAGATAAATCGTCGCCTGCATACCCAAAAATGTCCGAAATCGATGAGCGACGATTTTACCTTGCCTATTCACATTCCGGAAATGTAGTAGTGCACAATTGCAGATTGTGACGTTGTGCTGTACTGTAATTTCGGTAAAGATTTAATTTCCAATGCATTTAAAATTTTAGAATAACCCTTTCAGGGCCAGAATTCTGTTCGTAAACTGTTGAAATAATTGACTGACACCAGAATATTAAAACGAATTTCTCAGAAAACAAAAACCCACTAATTTGCACTTTCATTACAAAAGCAAAATTTTATTAAAATATTCTTGGTGCCATTTGTCAGTTTTGGAATTAAAATTAGGGGGCCAGACCGTCTAGCCACCGCCCTTGAAAAGGTTAAATCTATGTTGTCGTATTGAAGATGCTTGCAATAGACGTTCCATGCTGAGAAATGTGCATGTAGAATTACTCTCACGAATACAAACGTGTATCGAGAGCAATGGCGAGCTTTTCGAACATACTGTATATTAACTTTTTATCACTGTGAGACAGTTTGTCTTTTTTTTGTGTGTGATGTTATCAAAATGTATTGAGATAAGTACGTATTTATAGCATAAATTGTGCGTATTTCATCATACTTCTGACTATTCCATTCAAACGTTTACACAAAATGGAGTGCATCGATTTCGGACATTTTTGGGTAAACAGGCGAAGATTTATCTTATCCATGTAAACCAAATGTCGTATTCTATTAATTAATTCATGCTCTAAAACTTTCTAACTGGAAATTTTGCTTTATCTCTTTTCGTTTTCGATTTGCAGTTGCTATCTTCCAAATTTCGCTACCAGGGGGCGCTGCTGTCGTTTTCATTAAATCGGGCGTAGTCGCTTACTATACCGTTACCTCACTTGCATAGCTGTATCTCTCCGTTCACAAGTATTTTCAGGTTAAAGGGAATTTCCTTTGCACCCTGTATACTAAAGAAGTATAAATGGATATACCATGTAATTTCAAAGATATATGGAACCTAAATAATAGCAAATATAGCTATTCTGTATATTTTTTATTCCATATAGGTTTTTAGTTATCCTTAAAGACATAGTAGGTGTATTGAGATAGCCACTCAATTGAAACTAGTCGCGAATCCCATAGTATTTATGTGATTAATTCTCATTAAATTAGTCTGTTTTTAACAATTTGACGTTTATTGCTTTTATACTGCTACTGGGCATTGCATTACATAAATATATCCTTAAAATTTGTTATCTAGGCTTTAAAAGCCGATGGAGCATAGAGTACGCCGTCCCTGTCATTATGTATGTCCAAACCGTCCGTGTCTTTAAGGGTTAATATCTCAGCTAATTACCGACGATTTTTTCCGAAATTCATGATCAACAATGCTTTTATACTTCTGCTACGATAGGTACCTCCAGCTCTGCTAAATACTTTTGCTGAAGCCCGTGAATCGAAATTTGAGTGTAACGGAAAAATGCGATTTTCTCAAAAACTATGTGACCTAGGGTAATCGCTATAATTTTCCTGCAAGGTCTAAATTAATGTCTACTACCTCTAATTTTTTCATAATTTTAGTTTCAATAGATTCGGAATTAGATGGGGGAAACCTATTTTTGCACTACATTTCCCCCCATAACTTTGAAAATATAATACCTAAAATTAAATGAAATATATTTTTGATTTCAGCGTTACGAAAGCTTTCACACGATACCCCACACGATGTACAAAGAAAATATTTCTTTTTTCAAGTAACATAATTAGGCCCTCTACATTTTCCCTAAATATATTTATGAATATTTATTAATCTGTAAATATGTGGGCCAATAGTCTTTATTACTTCCCCCAATTTGAACTTTCCACGTTGCATAGTTTACGAGCAAAAGGGCTGTGACAGACAGACAGACAGACACAGGAGTGATCTTATAATGGTTCTGTTTTTACTTTTTAAGTACGGAACTCTAAAAACCCATCGAGATCTTGCTGCAAAGAAAAAAGGAAGTGACCACTGCTGGTTTTCAAATAATTTAACATAAATTTGGCACATTTAAGCTTTCTTTAAAAGAAAAAATAATAATTCTATCATTTTGATAAGTAAAGTCGGGTGGATTTAATGTGTTTTCAATTTGCTCTTCGTCAATTATAGGAACATCTTCCATTTCAGGCCATTTAAACTTTTTTTTCCACACGACGCGCTAAGCAAACTAACCATCTATCATTGCATTGCTTTTCTGTGTAACCTACATAATGTCGAATGGTCTTTTTAGTGGAAAAGGCCACGATAATCAATGAATTAGCACTAATTGGATTATATAAATCAGCACCATCATTATCAGAAGTATCTGATAAAAAATCTATTTCTTCACTGCCTGCAATGTTCTTCGTATTTTATCTCTAACTTTAAATTATTCATCAAGCTTTTTTTTTATCTATCAATAATAAAATTTTTACTTTACGTTTTCCACCCTTTGTGACTGAAGCTGTTTTCTTGAGATAAGGTCTAATATCCTCGGGAGACTTGTAAACTTGGTATGAAGGCCCTGCATTTCAATCTACGGATTTTTTAGTTGTCATGTCAGTAGATAACTGATGCATATTTAATTCACTGGTTTCGTGCAGATAATCAAAAGAAGATGTTAAGAGTAAAAAAATAGGTATAGTCAAAACAATTAAGATCAAAAGAATAAATTTAAATCTTTTCAAATCCAGATAAAATAAAATATTCGTTTAAGTAAATGATTTCAGACAAGCTTTACCACTTAATCCTTCTTACCAATTTCAGTAGCTTTTGCTGTAAAACAATAATGACTATTACAGTCCCATATTTGTTTGCAACTTAAAAAAACAATTAAATTTCAAATATACAAATGTATCCTTTCTCCCCAGTATTAATGTATCATTTCTCCCTATCATGCCTTATTGGATTTTCAACCACTTTGTGTAAATGCAGTTGCAAAATAGCAATCTACCTTATAGTAAAACTAACTCCAACAATATGCTTTATAAATTAAAAAAATACAAGATATTATCTTCACAATAATCAGAGTTATGAAAGAAAATCAGTATTTGGAAACATTTACATTGATATTTCAAAAATGTTCTAAATTAAAAGAGAAGAAAGTTGTCAGTTCCTCACTTTTAAATCCAGTTAATGACTTATGGAAATAAAAGAAGCCTTTACAAGTGTTAGAATGACTGTTAATATCATTTCTTGAGAAAAATTGCAAATGTATCAATCCTCCCTATGTATCAAACCTCCCGTATCTCCCCTACTAAGTATTTACAACAGTTACAATGCACAGTGTTTCCAGAATTGGCTATACCAACATGTGAGGGAATTGTATCGGGACAATTTAACTGGGTAGTGCAGGCCAAGAGAATTGGTGCCTGAAGTCAAAGAATCTGGTTCGGATTTTGGCCTGAATATTTTTTATCCTGCTGTGAATATTTCATACGACTTTGACAACCACCTGACTATTCAATAATTTATGGTTGAACTTTAATGAGTTAGTATTTTATTCACTTATTTCACTCAGAAAAAAAGTGACAAAAACATGGAAGTAAATACTGCAATTTTGTCTATAATTTACTTTGTGTATTTTACACAGGAAAGGTAAGCTATATTACAAATCTTTGACATTCATTCAAATGACGAGGCTAAAAAAACCTCTGTTGTTCGACAGATGCACTTTTATATTTCTCTGTGAGAAATTGTATTTTTTAAAAAATACAGGGAAGACTATTGGTGATTCCAGAGCTTGATTACGCCATCTGGTGGAAAAAAGATATAACTTCTTACTTCAGGAAAATCCCATGCTAATACATTGAATTATGCATATTTTTAATTTGTGCAGAATGATTATTTTTTTGCACAATTTCAGATTTCATGTGGCATTTTTGTTCTATGTAATATGACAAAGTAAAAAAATCTCCGAATTTGATTATCTAAAACTCTCAAACGGATTTACAATAAAGAATGATTGCATTGGAACTTTAGCATTAGTCAAAGGAACAATTTTCCTGTACCGACGGTTGCGATCAGCGCCTCTGTATGACATTTGAGTACCTATAGCATTTGTATCATAAAAGAAACATTCTATTCACACCTCAGACTGTAATGCTTTACATATACATCTCATATTCTAGCACAGGAGTTGCCAATATTTAAGTATATGAGTTATTGTAAAGATATAACTTAAAAATCAGTCTAGTATTATGATAAAATACTAAGAAGAGGAGCATTTTAAATCTGAGGTAAAAATGTTGATGAATGAGGTTAAAAATTCTTAAAATTATCGTCGATAGAATAAGCTCGAAATCCGTTGCTCTCAAAAGGAAGCAAAAAGATAAGGGGTTGTATTCAAATATAGTAGTACGTGCAATATTGTGTACGCTATCTTGGCACTAATCAACAGATATTTGATACAATCCCTTATCTTTTTGCTTCTTTTGGGGAACAACGGATTTTGAGCTTATTCTATTGACGATAATTTTCAAGCTATGATTTTGAGACTTTCACAAAAGTTGCTCTATATACTTAGCTAATACATTATGCACATTATATTTTGATTGCGTTCGCGTATGCGCAGTGAAACAAGTTTTAGTAAACCTGCTCATTTTTCATCTAATTATTATTTTTTTAAAATTCTGATTGAAGAGTATTGTGTACAATATTGTTTGTCATATTTTCTGAAAAGGACTTTTTTTTATATTAAGAACTCTGCAAGTTATAAGCAAAAAACTTAGCGAAATTTGGGACTGTTTTTATAAAAACCTTAATTTCTCTACGATTATACATACTATCATCCTAAAAAGAAACACAGTATATTTCAAAAAGCCACTTATTAATAATCTTGAGTTTGAACGATTTTGCTACATTATTTTTTACAGGGTTATCCAAAAGATATTCGTTCTTTTTCAATTTGTTGACGGTCCCCTATAGGGTTTCGGGAAAAAATCTTCACGGAAATATATGACCTATTCTATACTGTTTACACACCTGCAGTTTCAGGTTAATTCCTCATGTATTGCTCTAGATATTTAACAAAACGTCTAAAATCGCAAGTGACCGGTCACCTTTGGCCATATAGTGTAGTAATAAAATATAAAAGTTCTATTAATATTTATATTTTGTTTGAAACTTATACACACACACATAAATATACACAGGGTGTTTCAAAATTATATGTCAGAAATGTAAAGGCAGGTAGGGGCACCTTAGTAAACATATTTCGTATAGGATTGCGGGTGCGGAAATGCATCGTTGAGGTGGTAGAGGGCGCTGTTAATTCAGTGCATAAAAGCATATAGCTGGCTTGAATCGTCATTCTCCGCACAGATTTCGAGCAACTTGCGTCGTCACACCAATGCGAAGCTTGTCGACATGCATTTCATGTATGAGGCTGCGCAAGAAAATGGAGCGGCTGTTCAAAGGATGCACATGGAACGATTTCCAAGTAGGAATCTGCCCAATTGCTGAACATTTGGATGTCTTCATCAGGAGTTGTGTGCGAGTGGACCATTTTATGCCTCGAATCGTGATACGGGCACTTGAAGATATCGCAAAATTCCTGCAGCGGAAAAAGCAATATTATGCATAGGGGAGAAATGTCCTTCGAAAAGATTGAGAACTGTTGGACGTGCATTGGGTGCGAGACATTTTCTTGTGCATCCACATACATGAAATGCATGTCGGCAAGCTCTGCATTGGTGTAACGATGCATGTTGCCCGAAATCCGTGCAGGAAATAACGTTTTAAGTCAGTGAAGTTCTTTTATTCGTCGATTTCAACAGATCCCTCTACTGCCTCAACGCTGCATTTTCGCGCCCACATTCCAAAGCAAAATCTGCTTACTAAGGTACACTCTACCTGCCTTTACATTTCTGACTTAAAAACCTGTATATGTATGTATGTTTGATAGAAATTTGTAATTATATACGTATAATTAATTGATAATAATAGATATTTATATATGTAATAATTAGTTTAAATTTTTTAGACAGTTTCGTTTTCAGCCAAAACGAGGACAATTACGAAAATTTCGTTTCGGTTTCAGTCTTAAAAACCTGTTTACGTCAAACACTGTTGGGGAAACTTTACCACTTTACTACGAGACTTTACCACATTAGGGAGTGGTAAAGTAGTGTGCGTCAATAAAGAGTTGAATAAACCATGAAAAGATGATAATCAGAATAGTTTAGTGATCCCTGCTCTAGTATCTCATTTCTGAGTCCCTACACTCACAATGAAAAGTTTATTAAAATAAAGTTCAACTATCTGTTGAATTCTTTCTAGGATTTGTTTCTAAAATTTTCATTTTAGCTTTTTTTTAAATTAAATTGTGCTTATAGTTTTTATAAATATCAACACGTCACGTCATCAACAAAGTGTTTAAGTATTCATCTTGTAGTCATATATGAAAGAAATAAAAGTTAAATGTTTATTACTAATTTATAATACTGCGATGTATGCATAATGAAACAATATTAGTTTGATTTTTGACAGGCATCAGGTATCCCTAACGAAAGGATCAAGTATCTCCTTAAGTGGGGATACATGATCCCCCTTTAGAAAAATTGAAAAATGCAATTTTCTGAAATTAATTTGTTTTTTATACCAAGCAAAAAATTATATTGTATAAGAAATGGACACAATTTTTTGTAAAAAAATTTCTTTAAAATGTCGAACGACAACTGAGAAAAAAAAAAAAAAAAAAAAAAAAAAAAAAAAAAAAAAGTGGGGATTAAGTATGCCCAGTTTCCCCTATATATACAATACCGAACCCTAGTTTTAAGGTACTTTACAATGGATATAGTTATTTTGAAAGATTTTAAACTGTGTACAATATGTCATCTCATAGAGATAAATTTAATTTTGAAATAAGAGAATACTTTCAGGTACCGTCGATCGGGGGCTACTTTGGTCCTTGCACGGTTACTTTGGTTCAGCCCATAAAAAAGATTTTATTCTTTGTATTGAACAAGACAATTTGCAGTTTTTACCCTTGAAAAATAATTTAGACCCTACTATAGGGTATTTGAATAGTTTGGGGGTAATTTAATTTTTTTAATGGCAACACTGAATGTGTTTGCAAACAAGTGTTTTCGTATGCAGATTTTAACTCTCCAAACTTTCTATTGTGAAACAATCTTGATAAGCGCTACAAATAAAGTAAGTGTCAAAATATTACCTTTAGTAACCTGTAACCCTTGTGTGATCATAATTTTTCTTTTAACTCTTTATTTTGGCAGAAAATGTTTAGGTTTTCATAAAGCTAGCATGAAAACTAGTATTTCGGGGCTACTTTGTGCTAGGCCTGTTTTGGTCTGAAAATAGCCCCAATTACTTAGAAATGCCTTTTATACAACAAAATCTCTTAAAACATGTTTTAAGTAACTTTTTTCAAATGTTACTGTTGCAAAATGTTACATTAATTGAAAGAAATTAAGTTGAAACTGGTAAGAATGAATAAGAACAAAAGAACTTCTTAAAACACCATCAAAAACTTTTAATTGCGCCAGGCCTTTCGAAAGATCTGAATCTTTTTTCGTCAGGCGCAAAAAAGATGTGCTTCTACTATGAAAGCATTTGAGTCTTGCTGCTGCTTTCATAGTGGAAGCACGTCTTCTTTGCACCTGACGAAGAAAAACTCAGATCTTTCGAAAGGCCTAGAGCAATAAAAAGTTGTTGATGGTATTTTAAGAAGTTCTTTTGTTCTTGTTACATTGTTTTGTTCCAAATGCTGAAAATAACATGACGAAAACTGTTTCTCATTTCATTAATATTAACAATTCGTTAAATGTGTTTAAATGTTAAAAAAAACTATTTGTTTATCGGGTTTGGAGTGTTAATTTATTAGCAAATGCTACTGCAAGGGTTTTCCATAAAAATACATTCATTTACATATGAAATGTATTCATTTTATATGAAACTAAGTGAATGGGCCAAAGAAGCCCCTAGCAGGGTATACTTTGTTCGAAAAGTTAAAAAATACAAAAATTCCTCTTTAAAATCATACAATTTGCTTCATTGTTTCATGTTAATTGTTTACAACTCCATTTCGACGTTGAAAAATCACATATAATATATCTTAAAAAGGTAATTATATAAAATAAGCAAAATGTAATTAACACACAGAAAATATCACTTAAATATATATGAATTACAAAAAATATTGAAAAAGAAAATGAATTTTTTGCACATAGAAATGGCATTTTAAAATGACATAAAAAAGATAAATATCGCTTTAAAACAGTAATAAGAGACTATAATAAATAGATAAACATAAATACCATACCTTTAAATAAGTTTCCTTCAAAGGAAATGTTGCCTAAATTATGATTATTAGGCCTAACTGAACTACACAGTAAATCACAACTTTCGTTTATTAATAATTAATATTTCTCTGCTTTTTTGGGAATTAACAGATAAACGAAGTTAATTAGACTCAGAAATATATACTTTAAGACTGGAAATAGTAAAATTACGATAAAGTACTCAAATAGAAATCAATGCAACTAGCTAGGTAATACTATTTTCCGTTTAAATTTTCGATAGACTTGATGATATCAAAACACTTTTCGATACACGTTCGATTATCGACATCAAAAAGTATATTGATATCATCGCGTCTATCGGAAATTTAATCGGAAAATGGTATGTCGCTTGTTGCATAAATTTCGATTTGAATATTTTTTGGCAACTTTCACATGGTATTTTTACTATTTACAGCCTTGAAATAATATTTCTGAATCTGATTACCTTTATTGCGCTTTTAATTCCAACATAGCAGAGAAATATTAATAACGAAAATAAACGAAATTTGTGATTTATACTATGTAGTTGAGCTAAGCCTAATGATAATCATTTATATAACTTTTCCTTTGAAGATATCTCTTGTAAAGGTGTGGTATTTATGTTTATCTATTTATTATATTTTCTTATTACTGTTTTAATACAATATTTATCATTTTTAATGTCATTTTTGAAGTAATTTAAAAATGCCAATTCTATGTGCTAAAAATGCAATTTTGTTTTTCAATATCTTTTGTAATTGTTATATATTTAGGAGATTTTTTCTGTGCTTAAATAACATTTTGCTTAAATATCATCTTAAGATTTAAATTATTTTCGCTCAGGGCTCAATTTCTTTTAATAGGATTTTAATATCTATGTTTTTCATTAACCCGTAACTGGCATGATAAATATCATTGCATAACTACCGCGAGTGGTTTCTCAGACCGCTTACTGTAAAGATAAATAAAATGTGACATTCACTCTCAAAGCACCATTTCCGTACTATACTTTATGTATAGAACTATTATAGTTAAATCTAGCTGAGCCTCCAGATGTTGCCCTGGGTCCGTTATAATAACCATAAACAAAACTCAAGATTCTATGATTTTATATCTTTTGAAAATCTTTTAAATGAACCTAGTTTCAGGCATCACATTGCCTACAGCGTCTAGTGTGTTCCCAATAAACTTCTTTTTGAACAAACCTGGGACCAGGTTCCCCGCTAGCTAAAAGAAGATGCACAGGAAGTGCTCAGCACATACCAGAGACAATAAAAAATTAAGTTGAGTGAGCCAAACCTTGTAGTAATCCAAGAGGCCCGTAACCAGATGGGAGCAGGGTGGGTTGAGCCTCCTCCCTAGTAGAGGTGGGCACTTCAACTCATTTTGTGGAATCGATGCTGAGTTGACTCACTTTATTAATGAGTCAACATAGTGACTCAACTCTCGACTCACTTACGTAAAATATGACTGGTTGGTTGATTGGTTGTAAAGATGATGCAACTCTATTTTTCGTATCGCAGAGAAGAAAATTTTTGAGCGTATGCTTGAAATATTTTGGTTTTAATTTAACATAAAATAAGTTTTTTATATTAGACTTTTTTGGATGGGAGCTGGGAACAGCTAAATTTCTGCTCAGGCTGAAATTTATAGGCCCTCCCGACCTGCCCATAGAAAAATGTTCGGCCCACCTTGGTATAAAATTTAAAAGTTCGGCCCGTACAAAAAAATTTAACGTCCTGGCCTGGTATAAAACTTAAAATTTCAGCCCGAGATCGCCTTGGCCTGTACAAGAAAATTTTTGGCATGAAACTGGCCCAGCACAGAAAAAAGTTAAAATCTCGGCCTGATCCTGTCTGGTCCCACTAAATTTGTAGAAAACATGCATTTTTACGTTGATATCGTTAAAAAAAATTGTTCTGTACAAGAAGTTCTGACCGAAAATACTTATTTTAGCCTTTATTTTCATGTTTATAATCTTCATTTTTAAAGAAAAGACCTGTACTGTGATATTTATGTTTTTAATGAATCTCTATTTGTGTGTAAATGTTTCAGTTAACATTAATATCGTTAATCGATATTTTATGTATTGGAGACTTAACAATCTGAAAAAATCTATATTATAGTAAAATCTTCTAAGAGGAAATTGCTTAAAAAAGAAAAAATATATGTTGTAGAGAAGTTTCCTGCTTAGCAGGTTTAAATGTATTATATACTTTTTCTTTTTCTCACATATTATTATATTCATTTTTCATATATCAACACACTTTTTTGTTTAAGATAGAATTCCGTCATAGACAGGACCTTTTTCACATGTTTTATTGTATTTTAATTTTATTGCCTAGAAATTGCTATTCTTTAAAAACAATAAATTTTAAAGTTTAATTGTATAATACAGTACAGGACCCCTTATCCGGAATTCCAAAATCCGGAAAGACCCGAAATCCGGGAAAAAAAATTTGAAAATTTTCTAAATTTGTAAATTTTTACTAAAATTTTGGAATTTCTAAAAATTTTCGAACTTTCCGTTTTCTAACTTTTTTTTCAGTGTGTAACCGCTAAAATATGTTACTTCAGCGGCGGGGGAACACGGACCCCCCCCCCCCCGAAATTACGAAGAAAATAATTTTTCTCTCAAATTTTAGTATAAAATTAATTTACATTACGATTCGTTAAAAAAAAAGTCAATTGTTCGCGGTAAAAACCACTAATTTTGCCAAAGGATTTCGGAAAATACGCTAATTTCGTCAAAAGATCGTGAAAAAAACGCTATTTTCGTCGAAGGATCGTGAAAAAAACCCGCCAATTTTGTCAAAGAATTCCAGAAAAAAAACGCTAATTTTGTCAAATAATCGCGAAAAAACGCCACTTTCGTCAAAGAATCGTGAAAAGAAAGAATGCGAATTTTTTTCAAAAAATCGTGAAAAAACGCAAATTTCATCAAAGGATCGCGAAAAAACGCAAATTTCTTCAAAAGATTGCGAAAAAACGCAAATTTTGTCAAAGGATCATGAAAAATAAACACTAATTTCGTCAAAGAATTGCAGAAAAAAACGTTAATTTCGTCAAAGAATCGCGAAAAAATGCGAATTTCGTCAAAGGATCGAAAAAAAAACGCAAAATTCTTCAAAGGATTGCAAAAAAACGCAAATGTTTTCAAAGAATCGCGGAAAAAAACGCGAACTTCGTCAAATGATCGCGAAAAAAACGTTAATTTCGTCAAAGGATCTGAAAATTAAACGCTAATTTCGTCAAAGGATCGTGGAAAAACGCGAAATTCGGGAGGACCCGAACTCCGGAAAATTCCAAAATCCGGAAAGCCTTCGATCCCGAGTATTCCGGATAATAGGTCCTGTACTGTAATGGCAATTTTCAAATATATTCATGTTTTGCAAAAAGTTTTGGACCAAGCCAAATTTTATCGTTTTTTGCATGGACCAAGCCATGCAGAGATAATAATTTTTTTACGGGCTGGGTTGAGGATGGCATTTAAAATGTTGATCTTTCAGAAAAAAAATGAACTATTCGAGTCCGGAAAGAGGAATGCCTAAACCTTCAGAAAAGAAGTAAGACCCGGTTCAACCCCAGTGTATCGAAACATTGGCCCTAACCCTGCCCACAGGCTGGGCCGATGCACACCTCAAAGCCAGACTGTAAAATATAGAAATATTCTTGCTTAATCCCATACCACCATGTCGAAAAATTTACCTTCTTTTTATGTGGGAGTAGAAGGTTTTGAGGTTTTATTGTTTATATATCATGTTTTAAATGTTTAAATTTTCTGTGCTGAAAACAAAACGGGAAAGGAATTTTTTTGTGTGTGTGTGCGCATGCAGGGAGCGTGGGGTGTGTGAAATTTACTGCTAACAAGGACAAGAATCCTTCAAAATATCCGATATCCTCCAATAGGTATTTACTGCTTGTGATAAAAATGTCATTTAAATTCCCTCCTGAAATTATTGTTTTCTCTCCTTTGTTCTGCCCTCCCCAATCGCAACATTTTAAATTCTAAGATCTCTTCTTCATTGATTTTTTTTAAGATTCTGTACTTAAAAAGTGAAAATGGAACCATTATAAGATGATTGTGTTCACAAATTTATAGATTAAAAGCTATTCACAAATATTTTTCGAAAAAAAAATAGGGGGACTAATTTAGTTACTTGAATTTTTTTCTTTTATGCATTTATGTTTATCATGCTGGGTATTGATGGAAAGATTTCGTAACACCGAATTCAAAAATATATTTGTTTTAATTTTAAATATTGTCAAAAGTGTATTACAAAAATATGCACCCCCTCCAACCTATTTCCGAATCTACTGAAACTAAAATATGGAGAAAATTGGGAGATTATAGTGATCATCCTCGGTCACATCATTTTGGAGAAAATCGCATTTTTCCGTTACACACAAGCTTTATTTTGCCGGGCTGGCAGCATTTTTAACTATAAAGTTATGAAATTGACAGGCCTGATTACTGAGGTGATTTGGAATCAAATAGCATTTTCCATTTTTTTTTACATAAATAAATTGCTTATGAAGTAAAATGTGATTTTTGTCACATAACGACTCTTTTTCCCGTGCTATGGTGTTCCAAAATTCGATTAAAAACTCCAACTTTGACAGCATTTTTTTAAAAGATATTTTGGCAAAAAAATGGAAAATACCATTCAATTACATAGTTCCTGAATAAGAACACCTGTCAATTTTACGTGTTTCTGAACAAAAATGAATTCAATAATCAGTACCCTGCCCGCTCGGAGGTGCGGGACTAAGTTTTAAAAATTTCTTGTTTTCTCATGTTTATAGTTTTAGATTTACTCCCTTTTAAAATTCTATTTTTAAAATCATGATAATATATTGAGATACATCCATAGACACGCACACACAGCTACGCTGTTTACAAAAAAAGGGGGGGGGGTCGTGTAAGCGACAAGGTTCCGAAATTATCTTCCATATCTGTGTTTAAATAAGGAAGATTAAAACAATCGATTACCTAAACTTTTTAAAAATATATGTAAATTATTTCCATTTAATATTGCCTGTGAACATTTTTATTTATAAAACAGAATTAAAATAACATTATATGCGCAAACAAATGAAGGATATTCACTTTTATCAAAAATACATCTATTATAAAACAAATTCAGTAACTTTGTATATTTTAAACAACCTGCTACTAAAGTAGAATTTTATTTCTCTTTATTCTAAGTTTTTTTCAATATTGCATGAGATGAAACCAGTTGAAAATATTCCCCTAACTAGTCCTACTTCTTTTTCCCAAAAAATACAAAGGTAACATCTGCTTTGTTTGATCGTCTTTCCTCTATACGAGGGTTGGCGAACCTATGGCATGCGTGCCAGAGTTGGCACGTAAGACAATTTCTCCGGCACACGAAAAAATAAATTTTATAATCATTATACAGATAACACGTTTTTTCTGTTATAATCAATAAAATTTTGTTCTACAGATTATCACAAAAAAGGCAAATTTTCTTTTCCTGTTATGTTATGCAGAGTTTTTAACATGTATTTTGCCTTTCTATACGAATTTATAAAGTTGCATTTTTCAGACTAATTTTGTTAGACAGTCAATGCAATATGATGAAAATGGATCCAGTTTCTGTGCATATTTATAAAAATATCAAAATATGAATCAGTTATACAGAAATTTCCATCGAACATCAGCAAAAATCTCATCAGTAAGTTTTCTCATCAATACATTGTTTAATGCAACTTGGATAATTATAACCAGATGTTGCATTAATAATAAACTCAAAAATTACTAAAACAAAAAAAAAAAATCTTTATTTCCTTGTTACAGTACGTATAAATCATATTTACGAATTAAAATTTCGTTAGTTTAATAGCTTATTCCAAAATACAGAGAAATCGCATTTTAATTTTTAATATTTTTTAATTATTAATGCATGAAAGCAACTGATTTTTTAACTAGTGTCTTGTTTAAACATCGCACACTGCAAAATTATTTTATGTCAAAGTTTGGCACGTTACATTGTTGATAGATGTTGTTTGTGAAATTTTGGCACGCCCACGTGAAAAGGTTCGCCGATCCTGCTCTATACGGCGTCCAGCACAAGCATATCCTAAATTCAAATAATCTTTAACAAAATGTCCTGCTGCTTGCCTCCTAACCTCTGTCCCTCCTTCTCCTTTCATCCATACCGTCATCTTCCTAAACATACACCTACACTGCTTTCTCCTTTCCCAAAATCACCAATACATTATCAAACCAAGACCTCTGTTCTTCTTTGCTAAACAACCCATCGCAGATTCGAAGAGTCGAAATCCGATACTGAGTGGAAAGAGTGGTTTTTGAAGAGTAAAAAATCCACTCTTCAACTCTCGACTCTCCAAGTCCGATACTGTATTAAACTCGTCCAACCGCTCTTTGATTGAGTCGACTTTGACTCTTCGACTCCGAATCCCAACTGAGTGGAAATTGAAGTTTGACTCTTTTGAGTGGAGGCAATTCACTAGCGAGGAGCTGACAGTTCGACTTACTTGGTAGGAGTCGACTTTTTCACTCTTCGGCCAACTCTAGTGTGCAGTCTCTTACCACCGGTGATTAGCTGCAGTGTTTGGACTGGGCACACTGGTTTCGACAGCAGACTTCCCCAACTATGTGGACATGTGGCACATTTGTAGATTTAAAGAATAATTGACATCCTAATAGATGGTGTAATTGAAATTTTTAAACCATTTTGTACTTTTACACATTTTGTCCCACAAAATTTTTTATAAGGCTTTTTCTGTTATTATAAAGACAGATACAACAGTTCTCGGCTGAAAGGAACAATCTATGGTATCCCCCATGTAAACAGTGTTATGCAATATACTTCACAGAGACTGGCCATACTTTGGAAATATAGTTAAAAGAACACTAGAATGCTTTTCATTCAAGAAAATTAAACTCTAAAATTGTAGGATCTGTAGTTTTTCAATTAGACGAAAAATATCTGGGTCAGGATTTGAACTGGGATTTTCTTGACTGAAGTTGCAAATGCTCTGCAAACTGAACTTTCCCGGACGAATCTGTAGGACGTAATCCACCCAGCTAACGTTATTGATCATAGCATATGGTCTGATATATATAAATTAGCTTTTAACAAATTTCAGGTAATGGAAACTCCAGTGAACACTGGGTATGTATTTACTCTAGATTAATTTTAACACAGTTATAACAATTGGTAAATAAATCATATGAGTTACAATTTTCCAACTGGGCACAAAATGTCCATATCTGTATTTTTTGCACAGTTGGAAAATTATAATTCATATGATTCATTTACCAATTAAAATAACTGTGTAAAATTAGTCTAAAATTGTAACCCATGCCATATAAACCAATCGTTTTCTGATTTTGAGATGGCCAAAATCATTAAATCAAATTGCAAGCTGTATTTTCCTGTACGTATGATTTACAAGATCAGTTAATTTCAACTGAATGAGGCTAGTTCAGTTCCAGATGAATGTGCTGTTTTAATTTGACTCAAATACTCACCACCATGTTGAATTTTTTGTGACACATGCTGTCAACTGCAAGTTCAATTTATGTCATCTCTCGTGAATTCGCATTTTTTTATATTACTGATGATGAAATTTAAACAAGTTCAAAATGTTTAATGCTTGCTATATCTTAAAGATTTTTATGTGCTTTTAAACTGTTTAATTGTCTGTATTTATGTATTTGTTTTTGATTGATTATGAACAGACGCAATATACTTTTTGACTTTAAATGGAAAATTTCTTTGTCTACAATACAAATGATGTGTGGATTTTTGAGAGTTGAATGTATTACTATTACTTCTTTCCTTATTTAAGAAAATGTGAAATAACGAAGAACTTTATAAAGCAATATGTTATATTTTAAAATTTTCAACACTATATTAAGGAAAGATTTCATTTCATGCTCCTTTTTCATAATTTTAAGACCAAATACAGTCGAATATTTTCTTGAAAAGCAAATTAACGCTGTTAAAGAATGAAATTTCCTTAAAAAAATTTCACTTAAGAAAAAGTTTATTTTTACCATGAAATATGCAAGCATTGTCAGTACTTTTCCAATGCAAGGCGCAAATGATGAATCACCAAATATCGTTTCATCTGTCTCATTACACTATTAATTTTTGTTGAGTCTGATTATAGAATGTAAATTTTATTTGTACTGATATATTCTTGTTTACATATTTTATCACAATTATGTTTTGTTTACTAGTTTAATTTTTTAAGAAATTCTGTCTTTTCTATTTGAGTAATGAGATTTATTAAGTTTATAAAATAAGTTGATATCATATTTTTATGACAACTAGTATGGTTTTATAATAATCTTTCAAAAAATTCTAGAACGGAGACAATGAGCATTATACCTCATTAAATTACTATTTATTTTTTACCAGTAGGCAAGGCTCATATTGTCACATTTCCGTTCTGTTAGTTATTTTTTAATTCCATTTCTAAACCAATTATGAGTTGTTTTTAAATGATATTTTGATATTTTCACTTGCCCCCCCCCCCTTTTTTTTTTTTTTTTTTTTTGCTTTTTTACTAGATATTTTCTAGAATATTTAACATATAAAAAGTTACTTTCGTACTTCAAGTATGATTTTCTTCGACTTCCTGATAAATAGTGCATAAACTAGAAGAAAGGTTAATCGGGATTATTTTAATGAATAAATTAAAGTAGGATTTAAATTCCTTAAAATTACAGTAGACTCTCTCAAATCCGCACAGCTTGAAACCACAAGTTGTGGAGATTTTAGAATTTTGCGAATTTCTAGTCATTGCTTTTTTTACATTTTTCAAACAGTAATTTGAATATAATATAATATGCAATTGAAATTACAATAAATTCTTACAATATAGTAAAATATTAAAATTATTTAGTAAAGTAATAAACTTAAATAATAAAAATGAAGATAGGTTTAAAAATGATCAAATTATTAAAAGTCAATAATTAATAGTGTATAATTTTAAATATGCATAATAAAGATGAGATACATTTTTCTTGAATTATTCTAAGAAACTTTCCTCATAAGGTTACTCTACTAATTTACATCAAAATCAGAAAACAAACAAATTTTATTTCAGGTTAGCCAGACTTAATAATAAAAAAAGCTTGATTAATATATAAATACATTTGATAAAAAAGATTGCAATTACGTGTGATATCAGCGAAATCTTTATTTTTTTTAGAAATTAATTTATACTTTCTACATGAAGAAGCATGAGTTCAATCATATTAACGAGAATTATGTATTAAAATTCATACGGAATTATATAAAAATAAATTTATCAACAATTTTAAGTCACAAAAACTTTAAGGGGCCCTGTATCGGGCATCAGAGTGACAGGGTCGTAACTGGAATGTAGAAACGGAGGAATAACTGAATGGAAAAAGGGCTCCAAGAACGAAGAAGATCGAATAAAAAGGAAACAAGTTATTAACAATTTACGGCATAAAAACGTAAAGAGGCACAAGGAGCCAGGGCTAAAAAAAATATGAATCTGAGCCTCAAGTGCATCAGGGACTACTTGGACTACTCAAACACGCAAACTTTCAACCTTGTATGTGTAGTAGATTTCGCTAGTCATCGCAGACACACACATAACGAAACTTTCTTTTATTAGTGTAGATTTAAACAGAGCAACCCCAAGAATTTTGTACCGTTATTTTATTTCATATATATGTATACATGAGAAAAAATACATTTGAGGATATTGCAATTAAGTATCAACCTTGTATATATGACCATAATTAAGAAAGTTATGATTTGGGGGGAGGAGGAGGGGAGATGGGACGATCTTAAAAAAATACAACTTAATAAACAAGAAACTCAAATAACAAGGCTTATAAACTGTAAATATGACCATTTAACCCGGAAAGAGAAAGTCCGTCATACGAAAATTGACAGTAATTCTGCTGCTAAAATTGTAAAGTCAAAAGAATAAAGAAAAATATACTTTGCTATGAAATTAGCACCAGAAGTATCGATCTGTTCCGTTATCACGATTCACGATCAAATTTCCAACTGATTCGCTAAGTTTTAGAACTACTAATTTTGAACGTATCTGTGTGAACTTGAATCTGTGAATATAGAAATATCGAATCCATCGATACTAGAATTTGGCAGTCTATTCAGCTTTATTCTATGTCGATTTCTATCGATTCTCAAGTTTTCCAGAATCTCACATCACTAATTTCTATCTTTAGGTAGTACTACCTATTGTAAGTTTATCCTCAATTGTAGTGTTATTGTTTTTCTTGCAGAATTTTCTATAAAAGAAAGCATTGTTACATATTAATATTTTGAAAAAAAATTCTGTATGTAATGTAAACAAAAACTTTGTTGGTGTTAATTAATAGAACATTTATAGGCAAAAATACACAAAGAGGTCATATTTTTCAATCAAAAATTTTGATGTATTTCCAATAACAAATTGGAATGGTGAATTCAATTAAGGATATAGAAGAAAAAAATATAGTTAATCAAAAGTAATAAAGGAAGAAAAGTAAAATGGAAATTTGTGTTAAAAGATACAGGCTTTAGTTTCAGGAATGAAAAAGATCATTGTAAAATTTCCTGAAATGAAGCTGGAAGAGAGAGGGACAGAGAGAAAAAAAAAGATATATAACGTGATAGTTTTTGTTTGTTTGTTTGTCGGTATGTATATATATAAAATTATTTACATCATTCAAAGGTTCAGTATTATTAATAAACAGTGAATTAAATGCAATGATATTAATTAAACTAGTTCATGCATAAATATTTGTAATATACATATATAACGTTTTTATTACATTTAAAACATAGCTAACTTATTATATTTATTGATATAAACATTGCTAGCTTATTATAGAAAAGATTATAAAATGATTTTTTTTTCATTTTCTGTTTTGTAATTGAGTCCCATGAAAAATTCTTAAATATTCTTAAATAATTAGTCCACTAATTTTTTATTTTGATTATTCAAGATTTTTTTCAGCATTATGTCTGTAAATCTATAATCGATGTAATAGCAAAAATTTGCATCAAAATGTGTAATAATTTTGATATCCTAAATTGGTATGAATCTCTGCATTCTTGTTATATTTTATTCAAATTAATGTAAGGAAAATGAGTGATGCATAATTAAAATTCACATAATAGCTTTCAATAAGTCAATAAATGAAATTTAAAACACTGTATCTTATTTTGCCTTTATGTCATTTGTTGGATAAAAAGATCCTCTGCATTTTTTTAGTTATCATAATATAAGTACATTTCTATTTTGAGAAATCGAAGAACTTACATTTTTATAGGAAAATTGATTTATTGTTTAATCTTTACTACAGATTAATAATAAAGGGCATTAATTACTTTTTAAATGTGATAATTTCTACAGCATCGAAAGCACTAGTGTATAACATACAGTTGTATGGTTATTCTAATCTTATGGTATGATATGCTTTGTAATATATAACTGAAGCATTGCTGCTGCTGTTTGCATATGAAAAATTGTTGTAAACATTTTAAAGTGAAAAAGGTAGGTAAGTATGTAACACAGTATTTAATTCTCATTGCAAAATGGATTTTATACCTGCATCTTGCATTATCCCATGTCTTTAGCGTGTAGGGGAGATGGGGGCAGATGTGAACATCGCAGTTTTTGAATAGTTATTATAAGTTTTTTTATTTGAAAAAAATTACCAAAGATGGCAGCACCTGTAGACATATGATAAAAAATTTTTGAAGCTTTTTGACATTTTGTTTGTCTTCAGTAGCCAAAACACTGTTTGTAGATGTCAAATGTAAAATGTCGGTTTCAACTTTGGTAAGTGATAAAGTTTATTTATTGAGTTAGTTATTCGAATTTTAATGTTTTAACATATACTATGACTACTATCGAATATTTTGGATAAAGTTGTTTTGTTCCCTAAAATTGATAAATGTTAATTATTTATCAATTTAACTCTAGCAGCCATGCGGGGCACTTGTGAACAGACTAGTTGGGGCAGATATGAACAGTTCACAAAAATCAAAAACTTTCTCTGTTGGGCGAATAGAAAGAATTGATAATGATAAAATGTATGTTAAATTCATGAGAAAGAATCTCACATCCAATTCATATAATTTCCCTGAAATAGTAGACATTTCTGTCATACAAAAAAGTGATATTGTATTGAAACTTCCACTTCCACATTTCTCAGGAAGTACAAAAAGAGCAAAAAGCTCATTTGAGTTCAATTAAAATTTAAATAAATTCAATGTTTCCTAAAATGCAATAAGTGTTATGTACTATTTTAGTAAACCGTTTAAAACAATATTTTTTATGCATTGTTAATACAAAGAGTATTATCACAAATAATTTTGTAATTTTTTTATTCATTTCATTTGTCTCAAACTTGCAGTGATGGCTTATTTCCATCTTTCAAACAACAGCTATGAATAGGATAATTTGAATTGGGATGGATATCAGTAACATTTTTAAAATGTAAAATTTTCAAATTGATAACTAATATAATTCTTGGATATGGTGTCAGAACAGCTTTATATATAGGGGAGATGGGGGCACATGTGAACAGGGGGCAGATGTGAACATCGCAGTTTTTCAATAGTTATTATAAGTTTTTTTATTTGAAAAAAATTACCAAAGATGGCAGCACCTGTGGACGTATGGTAAAAATTTTTTGAAGCTTTTTGACATTTTGTTTGCCTTCAGTAGCCAAAACACTGTTTGTAGATGTCAAATGTAAAATGTCGGTTTCAACTTTGGTAAGTGATAAAGTTTATTTATTTAGTTAGTTATTAAAATTTCAATGTTTTAACATATACTATGACTACTATTGAATATTTTGGATAAAGTTGTTTTGTTCCCTAAAATTGATAAATGTTAATTATTTATCAATTTAACTCTAGCAGCCATGCGGGGCACTTGTGAACAGACTAGTTGGGGCAGATATGAACAGTTCACAAAAATCAAAATCTTTCTCTGTTGTGCGAATAGAAAGAATTGATAATGATAAAATGTATGTTAAATTCCTGAGAAAGAACCTCAGATCCAATTCATATAATTTCCCTGAAATAGTAGACTTTTCTGTCATACAAAAAAGTGATATTGTATTGAAATTTCCACTTCCACATTTGTCAGGAAGTACACAAAGAGCAAGAAGCTCATTTGAGTTCAGTTATAATTTAAATAAATTCAATGTTTCCTAAAATGCAATAAGTGTTATGTACTATTTTAGTAAACGGTTTAAAACAATATTTTGTATGCATTGTTAATACAAAGAATATTATGACAAACAACTTTGTATTTTTTTTCTTTTCATTTGTCTCAAACTTGCTGTGATAGCTTACTTCCATCTCTCAAACAACAGCTATGAATAGGATAATTTGAATTGGGATGGATATCAGTAACATTCTTAAAATGTAAAATTTTCAAATTGATAACTAATATAATTCTTGGGTATGGTGTCAGAACAGCTTTATATATATTTAGTTTCATTTTAAAATCTTTTGTTTAAACATGTCACTCAGAAACTAGAAAAAAAAATATTTTTTATTTTATTTATGGTGAATTTAACTGATAATATAAATAATGGTTATGATAACAAATTAATAACAGGAGAAAAAGCATGTCAAAGGATATTTTTCCTTGTGTTCACATGTGCCCCACGAGTGTTCACAACTACCCCGCTGATGGGGCACATGTGAACAATTTTTTGAATTTATAAAACTATTAAAAAATGTAAGAAAAACTATACAGGTGATTAAAAAAAAATTCCATGTGTAAAAGAATGTTCTGTTTACTATACTGACTACTTTTTATTTATAAGAATTAATCCACTTATGAGAAAAAGATATATTTATGCGAACTGTTCACATGTGCCCCCATCTCCCCTATTTTGTTTCATTTTAAAATCTTTTGTTATATCACTCACAAACTAGACAAAAAAAATATTTTTTTCTTTATGGTGAATTCAACTGATAATATAAGTAATGGTTATGATAACAAATTAATAACAAGAGAAAAACCATCTCAAAGGATATTTTTTCCTTGTGTTCACATGTGCCCCACGAGTGTTCACAACTACCCCGCTCATGGGGCACATGCGAACAATTATTTGAATTTATAAAACTATTAAAAAATGTAAGAAAAACTATACAGGTGATTTTTAAAAAATTACCATGTGTAAAAGAAGGTTCTGTTTACTAAACTGACTAGTTTTTATTTATAAGAATTAATCCAATTATGAGAAAAAGCTATATTTATGCGAACTGTTCACATGTGCCCCCATCTCCCCTATATATATATATAACCATTAATTAAACATTACTGACCACCAACAAAAATTGTGATAGTATGAATGAATTGACAACAATACAGTTTCCCCAAACACATATATATGTTTAGAAAGAAATTGGATCCTTTAAAGGACCCTTCACAAAACTTTTATTTCAAAACAGGACCTTTCACAAAATTTTTTTTATCTCAAAAAAGGAACCTTCACAAAACTTTTCACCTTAAAACAGGACTCTTCACAAAATTCTTTATTTTAAAAATAGGCCTTTTACAAAAATTTTCCACTCTAAATTGAATCTTTCACAAATTTAATTATTTAAAAGTAAAATATGACCTATCACTTTTACCAATATGAAGAAAATATATGTATTTTACATAAATATATAGGGGAGACCGGGGTACAGTGGACCGCTTTTGCAGTTAACATTTTTTTTTTTCTCGCTTTAACGAAGTAACCAATCCACCTGAAAATATTTGAATTTTCTTTAAACCTTTCTACATGCCTCAATTTTCACAGAACATAGTTCCCAATACATTTTTCAAAAAAAAAAAAAAAATTATATACACCCGTGAGGTGGACGAGTGTGTCCCGGAAGCGGGATACTCTGGTCCACCCACTGAGGCACAGTGGTCCATTATTAGTTATTGTCTAAAATACAATATAAATCTATTTATATTTAATCTTATTCTTTTTCATTTCCCCTTTACCTCAAAAATAATATGAATATAATAATAAAACAAATTTGCAAGTAGCATTTTGAAACAAAAAACTAAAGAATTATCAAAAAATTTATTATACAGTAAAGCACCCTTTATACGTTTCTCATTTATACATTTTTTTTTTTACATTTATACGTCGTGTCAGTGTGGTCCCGATTCATACCTATGTATTTTAATGTTGTAAGATTTTGTTTATATGACACATAATGTCGGTTATACTTGGTTTCTTTCATGCTGTAATGCTGGCAATATTTGGGAAAAGATGAAATAACAAAGAACGTGTGTGTGCGACTTCTACATGAGTTCTTTTAAGTTTGTGGAATTTGTGGAAGGGGTGGGAGGAGAAGAACGGACAGCTGGCAAACTGCATTAACACTAACGCACTTAGAACATTTATTGTTTCTCACAATACCATGAGAAGCTTTCCAGGAACTTAACTCCATACAGAATACTTTTCTTAAGTCTCAAAGTAAATATGCACAAAGATTTGTTTAATTAAAATCTGCTTTATGTTTGATAATGGAATGAAAAGTGTGTTATTCAAGGTGCGCAACTGATATAAGGTTTGATAATTCTCACTTTTATTTTTCAATTTTTAAAATGATTATTTAATATATTTTTTTCAATATATAGTGCATCTTAAACAATCAAAAATTGTAGCAAAATTACATTTCTGTGATTTTAGCATTATATTTGTACCGTCAAAGGTTTTACACCGTACGCGACTAAAATTTCAATTGTACATCTTTCTCAGGTATACGTCATTTTAGAACAGTCCCCTGAAAGACGTATAATCTGTGCTTTACTGTATTTTGAAAATAACAATATAAGGTGCAGGAGTGATTGCAAATAAGTTATTAATTAAGTACAAAAAAAAATTAGCAAACATTAAGACAAATATGATGATGAAAAATTTATTTGAAGCTCAAAATAGGCAGGATAAAAAATAGTTCATTATGTGCTCTGAACCATGTGCTCTGAAGCTATAAATAATCAATCCAGTGAGGTCATCCATTACTTATTAGGCTACAATTATATTTTTCAAAGGCAGTAAATATAAAACAAAATATTTCTTACTATGTTAAATCTACAATGCATGATTTTCATTTCTCTCCTTCCCCCCCTAACCCCCCCTGCTATATTGAACAAGAAAACTTATTTTAAAAATCGCACATGAACTCTTATCCATAATTTAGGAGAAAACTAAAGTGTCAAAAATGTGCCAAATGGCTACTCTATGCATTGTAGGGTTAAATAATTTGTCATTTTTCTTTTCTTTAGTTTACTTTATAGTTAAATAACTGTTTTAAAACAATATTTCTTTATAGAGAAAAGCAATTATTAAATATTTTAAAAGTTCTTCATTACAGAAGCAGTATTCATTGCGGACCACTGTACCCCAGCAGTGGGTGGTCCACTGTGCCCCATGTTCAAGTTCAATACATATGCATAAGAGTTATTAAAGTTAAATTTAAAGTTTTCTTTTAAGCATACAAACTTTTAAATTAAATAAAGACCAGTGTCTTACCTTTTTTAAAAAGTTGTTTTATCTTTTTTATCCATAACCTTTAATTACTCAATAAAGAAAAGTATGATGAAAATTTTTACTTTTAGGAGCTCAAAACAATCAGTCAGGATGAAAGGGTTCAATCTCAGCTAACGATGATTTCTGAATGCTATAAGTAATCAATCCAATGCTGTTATCAATTAGCCTAAAAGAAAGCTTTAAAAATTTAAAAATAAGTAAAATATAAAGGGTGGTCCACTGCGTACTTAGGTCCATTGTATTCCGCTCTCCCCTAAATTTTATGAACAAGAACCTTATTATAGCAATTATTTCAAATTCACAAAATTATGACTAGGCTTTTCACAAATGTAAAAAGTTGTTCATTATTTCATAAAAACAGGACTCCGGGGGGTGGGGGGGGGGATCTGGCTAGACCCAGTATATATATGTGTGGGGGGGGGTCGGGCACAAGGGGTGTCTGCAAAATTTAGAAAAGTGCCCTCAGGGGAGGCAAATTAGTGGGAGGGACTCGGGAGATGCATAACATGAATAAATGGTCACAGTCCTTTCCAAGATTATGTCACACGAGGGAGTTGGCAAAAGTTAGAAAAGCGCCCCCTTTGGGTCTACTATGATACCTCCTGGAATACACCCTTCCCCTTCTCTTTGAAATACCATCTGCAGAAATGTGTTACTGTGCACAGTGACTATATAGAAAAGGACTGATAAAATGTATCAATTTCATAAATTTCAGTCAATTATTTCTATGCGAGGTTAAAAACTTATTGATACTTCCTCATACATATTATGTATATATATATTATTCCTCAGGCAACATCCTAATTAATGGGATGTAACTCAGTTATAATGGTATTTCAGTTCATTAAAAGGAACATATATTGGCGGTCTTTTAAAGCTCTTTCTAATGCTATGAAACAGTATACGCTATTACAAATTGAATTAGGAATATAAACTTTTAGAAAAACTATACATATATATATATATATATATAAAGTAATAAATATCTATTTAAAATTTACTTATGCAAAAGAAAAGGCAGTGAATTTAGCAATTTTTTTAAGAGAATTGCCAAATTTATAAATTTGTAACTTTTATTGAATATTATCTATAAATTTAAATAATTTATTTTCCTAAAGGTATGCATATGTACTTTTTTTTTTTTTTTTAAACAAGTATACAGCCATAATATACTGGTTATCAAAAATTAAGGAAAAGTCACAAAATGCTAATTTTCAAATATGCGAACACTCAAAAGGAAATAATATAATTTGAGTAATTACTATCTCTACAACACAGCTAACCCATATAACATCTCATTCATGTCACACATGGTCCCAAGTGTTACAGTCACTACGGAGAAGCAAAAAAATAGGAAATTCCATACATCTCATTATGAGTCTCAAATGATCTTTTATATGTGACTCCACTGAGAAGTCAATGTGACTGCTGTTTTGTGATGAGTCACCAGGTGACTTTACAATGTAGTTAAATTGTGACTCTCATGTGACTTATTTTGAGACTCAATTTCATAGTCATCATGAACGTTGCATTATGATAAGTCACCAAATAATATCATATTATAGTCACATGGAGACTTTTCCCAAAAGAGCACAATGGTGACTTCACAATAGTCTCTGTCACCTGAAAGTCATCATGTGACTTTAATGTGACATTATTTGGTAACTTATCACAATGCAGCATTCCCGATGACTGAAATTGAGTCTTCAAATGGGAGTCACACTGTAACTACATTGTAAAGTCACATGGTGACTCGTCCCAAAGCAGCAGTCACAGTGATGCCTCAGTGGAGTCACATATAGTGATCATTTGAGACTCATAATGAGATGTATGGAATTTCCTATTCTTTTTGCTTCTCCGTAGTGACTGACACTTGTGACCATGTGTGACATGAATGAGATGTTATATGGGTTAGCTGTGTTGTAGAGATAGTAATTACTCGAATTATATTATTTCCTTTTGAGTGTTCGCGTATTTGAAAATTAGCATTTTGTGACTTTTCCTTAATTTTTGATAACCAGTGTATGTAGAAAGTAAAATTGCGATATTTTTTTATATGTAATGTTTGTTTTATTTGTAATGTTTGAAAATGTGGCACAAAACATTTTCAAACTTCAAATAGAGCTCTTTAAGAGGCTACTTCAGTCAAATGAAAAGACGCATTCGCTAATGCTAATCCTATGGAAGAAATTTATAAAGATATCTTGGTCACATTTGAATATTTTTAAATGATTTCTTTTGCATTGAATAGTTGAGATCGATCTGTATGCAGGTCGTTTTTTACTTTTTCGATTTTGATCGCAGATATTTTTTATGAGGATGCTTTTACTTTCAAAACCGGTTCCGAAAATGAAAGTGTCCTCATAAGAAATACCTGTAAACAAAATCGAAAAAGTAAACAACGGCCTTTCTACAGATCGATCTCAACTATTCAATGCAAAGAAAATCATTTTAAAATATTGAAATGCGACCGAGATATCTTTATAAATTTCTTCCATAGGATTAGCATTAGCGAACAGGTTTTTTTCTTTTGACTGAAGTAGCCTCTTAAAGGCTACAAGTTATAAATGGAAATAAGTATACCTTTATTATAAAACTCCTATTCAGGTTAGAGGTCGCGGCAGAATTAGGACAATTTTTTCAACAGGCTGGGCTGGGCCGACAGACAAAATAAACGGGCTGGGCCGGGCCAGCAACAAAATTGAACTGGCCTGCAGGGCCGGGCCGAAAAAAAAAATTAATCTGGCTTTTCGGCCCGATATAAGAGTTTGAGAAAAGCAGATAAAATACGAGGCCATTTTCAATGAATATGACTTTTTCGAGAAGTATAAATGTGCGTTACGAGCCGATGCGAGTTTAACAACATCAATACAGAAATGTAACATGTCCATTGTAGAGATCGGCATCGTACAGTTACATGATGCCTGATCCCGGGTTTAATTTTTTTGGCAGACTTGTGCCGGGACGCGTATTTCAGAAGTGCACATTCACAGCGCGACCGGAAGAAATACTGTCCTGTGATTGGTTGAATGAATTTCGTCACTACCAGCAAATGTTTGTTTACTTTCACAGAGTAGTTCTGCCGTCTATAAATACGTGGTTATCTGAACTAAAAACACGCTAAAAGACAGTTACGATAGGATAGTTTTTTTAATTGAGGTATAAATTTTAATTGTAGTCAGAAATTAGTTTTTTACATGCAATTTAATGCCATCTTTAATAATTCCACGCCAATTGCATGTCGCCTACAAGCAATGCTACTTTAAATCTCAATATTATTTTAATAGTTTAAAATTAAAATTATCTGTTTAAATGACTTTTTTAAGCATAATTGACTGCAGTAACATGTGATTTTGACAAATGAAATTCTTGATCAAGATAGAATTAATTGGTATATTAAAAGTATTTTAACTTTAGCTATTCTTAAAAAAAAAAAAAAAAAAAAAAAAAAAAAAAAAAAAAAAAGATTAGCTGTCGTTTAAAAAAAAATACTTCCATTACTCATTATCAAGTGTCTTTCACATCATAAGTTAAGGCATTATTTTTTTTTTTTTTTTAGCTCTTAATCAAATTGATTCCATTTACTTTTTGTTAATGTCACTTATTTTATTAGTAAATTTACTTTCATGTAGCATTTCTGCATCTATTGAGAACTACTAAACTAACTAATAGCGCACTAGTTGTTTAAAAATTAAAGTATATATTTTAATATATTTTTTAATGCATTTAATTTGTAGTCAGAAATTAGTTATTTACATGCCACATATAAGAAATAATGCATGCCAATTGCATGTCATAGATAAACAATGCTGCTCAAAATATTCGGAACAGATTCTCTTAAAAAAAATTACTTCCATTACTTATTATACAGTCATGTATTTTTCACACCATTAAGGAATTCTTTCTTTTTTTTTTAGCTCTTATTCAAATTGATTTCATTGACATTTTATTTAATGTCACTTATTTTATTAGTTAACTTTCTTTAGCAGTTTCTGCCATCTATTGAGTAAATTTTTAACTAATAGCATGCTATTTTTTTTTAATTAGGTAAAAATTTTAAAACATTTTTATGTCTTTAGTTTGTACTCAGAAATTAGTTGTTTACATGCTACGCTTGCTTTTATGTCATCTATAAGCAATGCAGCATTACATCTCATAACATTCTGAATGTTTTTTTTTAATAGTTTAAATTTAAGTCTCTACATTAAACATTTTTAGACATAATTGTACCAGATTAACATGATTTCAGGAAATGAAATTCTGGATGAAGATAGAATAGTTTAGTACATTAAATGTAGTTTATTATTATCTGTCTGTTGCAGAAAAATAGCCTTTCTCTTGAAAAAGAAATAAAAAACTACATCCATTATTCACAGTCATGACAATATCACATTATCAGTTGTAAGCCTTTACTTTTTTCCCCACTTGTATTCAAATTGGCTCCAATTACTTTAATTTCAAGGAAATTAAATTCTTGATGTAGATAAAATGTCAAAATTAGGTGGCAAAAGATTTATTATATCACCGCCAAGATTTTAAAAATCATTTCTCATTTCTGCCATAACGCAAACAGAACACAATCGTTCACTGGTAGTGACGAAATTCATTCAACCAATCAGAGGACAGTATTTCTTCCGTTCGCACTGTGAATGTGCACTTCTGAAATACGCTGCAGGGATGGAACTGGTCTTAATCATTCTCAGGATGTGTAAGACAGGCATTATGTTTTGTAAAAGTATTAATAGCGATAATGAACTTCTGTTAACAGTATCTTTGGAAATGTACCTTAAGGTGGTTCTCATATTTACTGCTCAACAATGCGAAACTTTCAGACACATTTTCTGTCTCATTTTTAGCTATAAAGGCATAAAATTGACAGGCCTGAGTATTGAAGGCATTTGGAATCGAATAGTGTTTCCTTTTTTGATAAATTACGTACAGAGATAACAGAGACTCTTGTCACGTGACTGTACGTTTTTCTACTTTCCTGTGATATCGCTTCTGGAAATTCGATTCAAAATGCTAACTTTGGCAGTATTTTCTGAAAGATACATTACTTTTATATAAGAAAAAGCGGTATTTACATGGTTTCTAATAAGAATACCTGCCAATCTCATGCATTTCCGAAAAGAAATGAATTCATAAATGTGTCAAAATGTAGCTCCTTTGGATTTGAAGAAAAGCCTTAAAAATGACAGAAATATTCACAAATCTACTTTTTATTATAAGCTTCAAAAGTTATGTTTTTTAACCCTTTATTCTAAACTACATTAATCTTGTAATGAACCCTTATTTAAATTTTGAAACGTCTGTAGAGACGTTGACTAAAACACTAAGTAATCGTTAATGTTTACTATTGTGTGTTTTCTATTTTGCAAACACATAGTAATTTAAAATATAATGTAAAATGTTCTCATAAATATGCATGTAGTATTCATTAAAAGAATCTTAATTGTATGTCGAGAAAAAACGGAATTTTTTGTAGAAATTGAGTCGGGCCGGGCTGGGCCTGTTTTCACTGATTTTTGTACGGGCTGGGCCGAGAACGGTAAAAATGTAAACGGGCCGGGTCGGGCTCGGGCCGAACTTTCAATTTTTACAGCGGGCCAGGCCGAGCCCGGGCCTGGAAATTCCGGCCCGGTATAGAAGAATATACACTGAACCTTTGTAACAACTTTCTAGTTTGTGTGGTCAATGCTGTAATTTTAAGTGCTTGCTGTCTTATTTGATTTATTGTATTTCATATACTTGTTAAAACAGTCTTGATTTTTTATTTATTTTTAACGGTATTAGCGTGTTAGATTGTTTTTTAATTCATATCTCCCAATATTTTAATAAGTAATCAGCTTTCAATTTATAAACTAATGTAGTCATTTCATAGGAAAATCTTTTAAAAATTGTATCTAAATTTTGAATGAATTTATTTCCAGATACCTTGTCCACAACTTAAATAAAGAAATAAAGCAAACTGTCTACACTTATAGCACATTTTTCTTCCCCCAATTAAAAGATAAAATGTAAGCTTTAATATTTATATCTCCAGTAAGTTTTTTTAATATGTTGCCGAACATAATATTTCATTCTTTTTTGTAAATACTGCGTTTACTCATGATTTTTTTTCTTTTAGGAAAAAAAGCAGCGAAATGGGAAGGTGGACAAAGGATACCGATATTTTCAGCAAAAAATATCTGATAATCCCGGTGCACTGCAATGACCACTGGATTCTTGTGATTATCTTCCCCCCCCCCCCCTTTCTACAGGCCACGGTATTTTAATTATTTTTTTTATATCTGAAATTTTTTTAGAAACTCTTCTTGTATACTACTATTTATTATACACTGTTAAAATTTACTAATTTTTAACAAAAAATGTTTTTATTGTTGCATATCTGCAACATCTTGCCAAATGACACAAAAACTGAAAATGTTTAAAATTTTAATTTGCACAAAAATTTTTGAAACAATTGTTAGTTTTGTTGTAGCAAAGTCCCATGCCACATTTCTCACAAACAGTTTCATTAAAGTTTTTACTATCAGGGTACTTACAACGTATTCTTAATTCTGCCCAATATGGCCTGTGCCCAATTTCGTCTAGGTGCACTTGTTTTGGTACTGCTCTTTCGATATTTATAAAAAATCCATTACAAGGGAAGATATGGCACGCTCTTGCAGATCTGCAACAAACAAAAGTTTACGTTTATCTTATACATATTATAAATTTCCTAGCTCGAAAATGGTCTTTAAATACAGAATTTAATCTAACCTTTGAAAACAATACTTGTAGACGTCTGGAGACTTTTTTTTAACTCCTGTATTGCAAACCTTAATTCAGCAAAAATCACTTGTAGCTGATCAAGCGATAAATCAAACTTTGGCGCGAGAAAAAAAAATCAGTATCGACATTTGTTGTGGATTTAATGAAATAATTATGTTAATAGAAGTGTAATAGAATAACAACAATCAACAAAATCGTCTTTTGAAATTTACTGTTGAAATAACAATGACATTTTGGGTATGTTGCAGATCTGCAACACGGTGATACAAAGGGTTAATGTGAATAATTATCATTAAAAAAAGTGATATGGTAACAGACAAACAGGAATTACCATGCTTTTCAGACACCTTAATGTTTATCTATATTACTTATAAAATAACATACAATTTATTTTAACAAAAATGTATTTTCATTCAGAGAAAGTTTAGAAACATTCAACTTCCACAAAATTTGACTGTTGCCACAATATAGCTCAGGGTTCCCAGCAAAACATGACTGACAAATTCCTTGACTTTCCCTGACCAAACAGGCATATAACAAAATTTTCTACTTATTTTTGTAATCCTTTGTCAAAATTAGCGATTTTTTTCCGAGACTATGATGAATTTCGCATCATTTTCCTTTTTTCTCCAAGACTTTTCCATGACTTTAGAAAATATTTGTAAATTCCCTGACTTTTCCTATATATTTTGAAATTTCCCTGACTACTCTGAAATTCCATGACTTTCCAGAATTTCCATGACGCAGGAACCCTGTAGTTATGAAAAATATGTAATCTTACCTGTAACAGACTAACATCCAATATGTAACAGACGAACAAATATAAGTACTTAAAATGAAGCTATGCTGATTATAATGGATTTTATTGATTTTGACTATTCAACCTTTTATAAAATACATTGCAAATATCCAAAATATAGGTTTAATACTATCTGAAAATATGTGTATTATCTATTTGATGTAAAAAATAAAATAGTAAAAATGGTAACATTGGCTTGGAATTATCCATGTGCGTGTGAGAGAGAGAACGACCAATGCTAAAAAAGCATGTAAATAACCCATTGGAACTTAACATGTAGGGGAAAGTGGGGCAAAATCGGTTTACCATAAATGTTTGTTGTTCTCAAATGCAGTAAAAAGGGAAAACAAACTCTGAAGATCATTTTTAATATTAATCTTTGGCTATAATAAAACATTCTTTTCAATACAAAAAATATAATTGATTATATAAAAAATAGCTTTTTCCCAGACACATGCAAAAATCCGATTTTACCCCAGAAGTTGGGTAAAAGTGGGTATCCATTTAACACTACTGGAAAACTCATTTTGGCAGAAACATTCTTGTTTAATATAATAAAAAAAACACAATTTTGTTATTTTTAACAAAATGGAATTGCACGTGTCTTCTTCCATGTCTCCAAAATAAATCTGTAGCAATTTTTTTTCATTGTATAGGCCTACCTACTTTACAGTGAAAGTCTTACAGGTCTTTTAACTGCAAAAATCACAAATGAATTTGTCATATTCTTCTGCATTACTACATGCATCATGTGCCCCTGCCCATTCGTGGCCTTTTAAACATTGTATCCAAACTTCTTTGGATTTAGACTTGGGGTAAAGTTCATTACAAAACATGCAGGCTTCATTTTCTTCATCTTCTGAGGATGTCTCCTACTCCTTTTTGGTTTCTTTTTCTGTTGATTCTTATTTATTTAACACGGCAGGACGCGCGCTATGAAATGTAACAGGAGAACGGGCTGGGGTTGTCAGCACACCCCAATCATATTAAAACGGCAGAAATACGAAAAAAAACTTTTGAATTCTGTCTAGCGAAATTCATGATAATTGCACTCTTTCTCATGAAAAATGATAACTGAAAAGTTAAATTATCGTTAATTTTAAAAATTAATAAACAATAAATTAAAAGCACTCACTGACAGCAGATGAATATTTTTGGACATGGGGTGTCAAAACACCCCAGGTGTCAAAATGTGCCTGTCCTGCCGGGTTAATTTTTGTTTTGCTTTTTTTAAATATTTAGTATAAATATCTTAATATTTCTTAAAATAGTTTAAGAAATATTTAATTTTATTTAAGAAAAAATCAATCTATAGAATATGTACCGTAGTTATATGGAATTGATATTTTATAGATCATTTATCAATTAGGGCAGATTATTTTACTTAAAAAAACAATTTGCAAAATATATTTTGATTGGTTTGGTTTGTGTTTATGATGGCCAATTATCAACACGAGGGATAAAGGTCCTTAAGGGGGGGAGGGGTGCCCTTCATGGGAGTCTTTCTAAGGGAACTTAACCCGTATTTACGCTTGGAAATCCAAGGTTCGAAGAAAAACACGAAAACTCCAAACGATTAGGCCGACGGGCGTGATTGGTTTCGAACTCAGCACCTCCTGTCTACCAGCTTCTCGAGCAGAACCTCTCGGCTACTGGTGGGGCAAATATATTTTGAATTTTAAGTTGACCTATAACACAAGTTATTATACCGCAGATTAGAAAGTTGTTTATTAAAATGTAATAAGCATAATATAAAAATATAGCTTAGTTGGCGAGGTTATTTTGTTCATTAATAATTTCAGCTTATATAATTTTATAAATTTAAGCTAAAAATTAATCCCATTTTTTAATGTAAAACGAAATCAAAATTAACGTTTTCACTATAAATAGATAAATTTAAAATTATAAGGTATATTAACAGCATTAAAAAAGTAATTTAAAGCTACATGCTAATTTATTAACTATACTAAAAAATACATTCCAAGAGTAGGACAAAACCGGGTATACCCGGTTTTGACCCACTCTTAAGTACCCAGTTTTACCCCAACATGACGCTGATTTAAAAACATGGCGTCGCTACTATCAGTCCTAAAGTAAAAGAACAGTAAAAATGTTCAGATACTAGCAGGAAAGCAAAATATTAGATATAGTATTTTCCAATATTTGTTTTCAAACTGTGAATATATGCATAAAACCTAGAATCAAATAACACGATTTTCAAGAGTAATTCAAACGAAAACCTTCACCCAAAACAGAACAGCACAGCACACAGTAGCAATTTGCTCAACTACAAATGTCGTTATGGTTATCGACAAGTAATTCCTCGTATTAGTCGATAGCTATCAGTACAATTCAAGAAGGAATCTGCACTACCCGGTTTTACTCACCTACCCAGTTTTGTACAACTCTCCCCTATATAAACTGCCTGTTTTATGTTGAAGGAATATTATGTTTGGAGTTCTTTTTGTTAGACAACAAAAGTAGGCAAATTATGAATTTTCGAAACTCCATGATATTTAAAAAATAAAACTTAACTTTTTAGGCTTAAAAAGGGAATTTCGACATACTTTTAATGAATAAGTAATTCGTGACATACTTAACATTTATCAGATGCAGCACTGTTTCATTTTTAGACACTGTGCTTTTGTTCTATTTATCTAGAATTAAGATCCAAAATAACTTCTTTAAAACACCATAAGAAATACATAAATGTGCAAGGCCTTTTAAAATAACCTAGTCTTTCTTCATCAGGTACAAAGAATATGTGCTTCTACTTTGAAAGCAGAAAGTACAAATAAATAAAGACCAAATTCTTTTGAAAGTCCTTGCACATTTATGTATTGTTTATGGTGTTTAAGAAGTTACTTTTGATCTTATTGTATCACACCAGCTTATATCAGCATTAAATTATGTACAACAGTTAAGTTGGGCCCACGCAGCTCAGTGGTTAGCAAGCTTGCCACAAAATGAGGAGCTTTGACAGATGTTCACAGGTTTGAAACTAGCACAGTCTGAGCGGGATGACTGTACGAGGTTTTTTGATTTTCTTCATGCGAGAGCAATAATAATTCATGCCACTTTCCCTTCAATAGTCAACCCCCTGAAAGAATCCTACCTATAGCAATGTGGCCAAAACTAGACTATTCTTAGCGAAATAGCACCGAAAACTGGCGATTTGAAGTAATTAAAATAATAAAACTTTGTAAAAAATCACCATAAAATAAAACAATACGCAGGACGCGTTTCGAGCTAAAAACATAACAGCTCGTCATCAGCTACAACAATCACATGCCCCCAAGCGAACAAGGTCAAAAATGAACTTGACCATTCATTTCATGATTTCATTTTTTACCTTGTTCGCTTGCGGACACGTGGTTGTTGTAGCTGATGACGAGCTGTTATGTTTTTAGCTCGAAACGCGTCCTGTGTATTGTTTTATTTTATGGTGATTTTTTACAAAGTTTTATTATTTTAATTAGACTATGCTTAACAAAATCTTATTCCCAGGCTAAGACCAACTTTTAGGCTTTTGCATAACTGTCACAATCTTAAGTGTGCCTATTCATGGTTCTATTTTTTCATCCTGAATTATTTCATATATAAAAAGCGTAAAGGGGCAAGACCGGGTAGCTGGTTGGAGATGCTAAACATTAAGGGACAGAAACGTTACAAAAAGGTTAACCCTTATCAATCCTATGCTACCTCACACATGACATCGATAATTAGTCTTATAGGTAGGTCATCATAGGTCATGTGATGTGACAAGATTAAAAAATGCTGGTTCTGAATGGGTTACACTAATTTTATTTGGTTGGCACCATTTCTGTTTTTGTTCTTAAAGCATTCATTGAAAATTTATAAATCGTTTCAAAGTCATATTTGTAATGAACCTTGAAAAACTGAATGATTTCGAATACAGAATTTATTTTTACCATAATCAAGGCTAGGGATTGACCGAAGCAGCAATTTTGCTGAATACCAAATATTCGGTATTCAGCAACCGAATACTTAAAAAAATTTTATTACACATTTTTGCATATATCGGCTTTTTTAATAAACTTGAATTAAAATTAAACTCTTAATAATTTAATTCAGTAACATTTTTATTGTTAAATCTAATTACACAAAAAAATTTAATGACTTGTTTCCCCACACAAATTCATTAACCCATCACTTATTTATTATTATTTTATCACTAGTTAATACCCCAAATAACCTATGAAAGTATTAAACTATACAGGCTATTATTAAGGATAAGGATTGTCAGAAAAACAAAAGTTCGTTCAAATAAAAAGAAACAATGTTGCCATTAAGCTGATTTACTGATTGTCTAAGCCTAATTATAAACATATTGAATAGGGATGTTCTCAAATACAAAAAGGTATCGCATCAATTCGTACATTTAACTATTTTCTGTCAAATTGTTGATGCATATTTATATTGTGATTAATATTTTAACATTGTGGTGATGAAGATAACAAATTTGAGCAATTTTAATTGTTATAAAAGCTATATGACAGGCAAAAGGGTATACTTATTTGATGTGTGTATTTTCTTTAATATACACATTAGCTACACAGAGAAACTCTGATATATTTATTTGAAGTGTATATTAAAGAAAATACACATTAAATAAATTTAAATTATAAGGGAAAGATGCCCATCTTCCTTACTTTTTTTTCTCTCTATCGCAGACAGTTGTTTTAATCTCACCCCTATGTAGACTATTTTAGGATTTTTTTTTTTTAAGTTAAAAATGGTCTTTGACTTGTTTTTTGTAGTGCAGCTGAACTCTGAACTCATGCACATAGTACTAAAACTCATCGTTTAGCTTATTCCACTTCTAAGTAAAAGAGAATACATGCCGAATCACCAAATAGACTATTCGGTATTCGGTAAATCACTAATCAAGGCTGCTACTGGCGACTATTTTTTAATTCTATTTTGCACCACTTACGCAAATCAGAAATCTGTAAAATATGGAGTCAAAGTATTTATCATTCCCTTACAGGGTCACACAAAAGTTTACATTGAAAATCTGTTTACAACATATTTTAATGGTGCTACACTATATTTAAAATGTGACATTTATATACATTACCAAGATTTACTACAAGATACTTGCTATAGAATAGATGTGCATAGTATGTATTGACCATTTATAGGGTCACATAAGAAATTTCAGTCACAGTATTGTCTATTAGTGATAATTGCTGAAAGTGAGTTTTCAGTTATGATATGCAGTTTTAAGTTTAAGTTTTTTCATACTATGTGGTGTGTATAAATTGTATAGATCATATACAGGGACAGGGCTACACAAAATAATTCACAAGCAGTACTATGCATGGATGTGAATTGCTTATAAGTGGTTTTAAATATAGTTATGTATTTTCCACTTGAACTATGTTTAGCATACTAGATGTTTGTAGAATATGAACATCAGAGCTAACCAAAGAACTGGATTTAGTAGTGTTATGCATTTTTTGCCTAAATTAAATTTTAGCTTAATATGTGGCATGTATGATCATGTATGTATCTGCAGATAATATACAAAGCTGTATTTTTAGAAAAATGAGTACATTTCAGTTTTGGTAGAAAATGCTGAAAGTGAATTTAGTAATGCTGTGAGATTTTAACTACACAAAATTTTTGCATATGATGCAGAATATTTATAAATCACATACAGAGATCATATACAGACTTACACAAAATGATTAGAGTACCCTTTTGAATATGAATGGTAATTGCCTAAATCTTTTTTAAATGTTACATTTAGAAATGCATAGTTATGTTTTCTAAATTATTTACTTTAATATTTTACTTCATTCTATTAAACAGTGAACTTCCGCTAAAGTATTCTTGGAAACGTTGGAAAGTGTTTAATAATCTGTTTGATGCATAACATTTTCTTTCTTTAAGAATAAAAATTATACTTCGTGTGGCAAAATGATAAACTTAGGAATATTCACCTAAGATTTCAGTGGTAAGCATGTATTATAAGTAATGCACCACTTTAAAATTTGGTATTAATATATTTTTTTTAAGTTAATTTAAAATGTATTTCATGTGATAAATATTCTTTTCTGGAATTGATTTGTTTTGTTGTACCAAATTTACACGTATCTCTTGTATTCTTTTTTAAAAGATGAAAATTCAGGGGCCAGTACATCAGACCATAACTACTCCAAACAGGCCGCTGAGAGCAATACTCATCCAAATGTTCTCAAGTATGTTGCATTTTTATCCCCTCCATTTCAAAAAGAGAATGTTTTAAAATTGTTCAAGGCTGTTCTCAAATCCAAAAAGGGCTATTTTCTGACATATTCTTTAATTCATTTTTGTCCAGATACACATGAAATTGGCAGGTATTATTTGGAAACTATGTAATCGAATGATGTTTTCCATGTTTTGGTAAATGCAAAAAAAGATCGTACAGAAAATACTGTCAAAGTTGGCGTTTTGAACCGAATTTCTAATGCGAGAAAGGGGGGAGGAACTGTCGTCACGTGACCCAAAATCCTTCTTAACTCGATAAGCAATTTATCAAAAAATAGAAAACTAATTTCGATTCCAAATTGCTTCAAGTCAGCCCTGCAAATGTTACGCCTTTACATTTAAAAATAAGTTTGCACATGTGTCAGAAAGTTTTGCATTGTTGAGCGAAGAATTTGAGAACAACCTTAAAATACAGGATGATTCATAAATAAGTATACAATTTCAAAGTACTGTATAACAAGCAACAGTGGTCGGTTTAACAATTCAAAATATCCTGCCAATTAATCTATCACATTAGCATATCCTTCAATAAATTTATCATATCTGTTTTTAAATAAAAGTGTGCATGGTTGGTTGTTCTTTTTGATTCCTTTAAGTTTTGAATATATTAGGCTTATCTTCTACCTCTGATAAAACTTATTCCTGAATTTTACAATACTCCATAATTTTTTCTTGTTTTTTTTTAGCAACAACTTTTGTGCAAATCCCATTAGTCTAAGAGCTAGCAACATCAAAAATCATGTCATTTTATCAAGGCTCATTTTTCTATATGTTCTTCCCTTTTATGGTGTTTTGTTCCCACGTTTGCAACCGCTCTGGCAGTCAGGAGACGTTGCGTTTACCTGTGGCAGAAGGAGTTATGCAGGTGAGAAAAAAACTAAATTACGTCATTTTAGCATGATTTTTGTTGTTTCTATTAATTATTTGTGATATTAATCCATTATTGCTAGACGTTGCCAATGTTGCTAAGACCCTGCGAGATCCACATTTATAGGTAACATATTAATCTTTGGCTATCAGACAATCTATAATTAATTTGCAAGACAATTTTGGTTGCAAAGTTAATGCCAGATGGCATTAAATATGGTAACGAAAGTGCCTGTTTCAAGAGTGGTTTATAGTTTTAAAATTATAAGTCATCTTTACGTCAATTTATCAAGCTTAAAAATAACGAGATATTACTCTTTGGCTATCAGACAACCTATAATTAATTTGCCAGACACAAATTCGGTTGCAAAGTTAATACCAGACGGCTTTAAATCTGACAGCGAAAGTGAAGAGTGGTTTATAGCTAAAAAAAAAAAATGTCCCCTTCACGTCATTTTAGCAAACTTGAAAATTGCAACATATTATTCTTTGGCTATGAGACAACTTATAATTTATTTTCAAGACACAAATTCGGTTGAAAATGTTAATGCCAGATGGCTTTAAATCTTACAGCGAAAGAGTAATATATTGCAATTTTCAAGCTTGCCAAAATGACGTGCCGGGAACATTTTTTTTTTACCTACAAACCACTCTTGAAACAGGCCCTTTCGTTGCCATATTTAACCCGGGAATGCTCGCGCATATCCAGGATATGCACGATTTATTCTTTGCCACCAATAAATTCAAATAAAAATCGTCATCTTATTTAATCATTATCATTGCTCACAAATTCTGTGATAAAATCATTTGAGGATTACTTTTCGAAAAATAGTGGTGAGAAATGTAATAATCATGTGCACCCTGGGTATGTTATACCCCGCGCGTGTAATCCCGGGTTAAAGCCGTCTGGCATTCACTTTGGCAACTGAATGTGTGTCTGGCAAATTAATTATAGGTTGTCTGCTAGCCAAAGAGTGATATCTTGTAAATTTTAAGCTTGATAAAATGATGTAAAGATGACTTATAATTTTTAAACTATAAACCACTCTTGAAACAGGCACTTTCGTTGCCACATTTAAAGCCGTCTGGCATTAACTTTGCAACCAAAATTGTGTCTTGCAAATTAATTATAGATTGCCTGATAGCCAAAACGTAATATGTTACCTATAAATGTGGATCTCGCAGGGTCTTTAGCAACATTGGCAATGTCTGGCAATAATGGATTAATATCACAAATATCACAAATAATTAGTAGAAACAAATGTTATAAACAAAAATCATGCTAAAATGACGTAATTTTGATTTTTTTTCACCTCCATAGCCCTTTCTCCCGCTGGTAAATGCAACGTCTCCCGACTGCCAGACCAGTTGCAAACATACTACACCATAAAAGGAAAGAACATATAAAAAAATATGAGCCTTGATAAAATCATGTGACGAAAACGTTGCTAGCTCTTAGACTATATTGTTTTATAGCGATTTTCAAAAAATTCTTTCCCTTTTTCATGGCGGTAAAAGACTAAATCAGAATGTATGCGGGCCTTAGAGAAAATAATTTCAATGCAGATGGTTCTCCAAACATAGGGAAGTTCTGAGTGGATTGAGTTATACTGTACCTGAACCCAGAAATTCTATTTGAAATCAACCAGAAAGAAAAGAAAAAAAATCTTTTATATAGAATTCAGGGGCGATTCTGTGTTGTAAAAAAAAAAAAAAAAATTTGAAATTCGACAGCAAATTTTCTGAAAGGTTGAAGGGCGGGGGACTGTGCTCTCTGCACCTGTTTGACGAAATTCCTATTTTTTTTCCGTGATCTTTTGACGAAATTTACGTTTTTTTCCGCGATCTTTTGACGAAATTTACATTTTTTCCGCGATCTTTTGACGAAATGTACGTTTTTTTCCGCGATCTATTGACGAAATTTATGGTTTTTTCCGTAATCCTTTCACGAAATTTGCGGGGTGTTTTTCGCGATTCTTTGGCAGAATTCGCGTTTTTTCACAATCCTTTGACGAAATTTGCGTTTTTCCCGGGATTCTTTGATGAAATTGATTTCTTACTATTTTAATAATTTTATTAGGTAATGAGTAATATCACTTTTAAGTTTACCCATAAGTTAACATGGGATTTTCACAATCGGGGAGTTTCAGTGAACCAGCTCCTTAAACTGCTGGTGATAGAATCACTTAAAATTTCAAGAAGTACTGAGATCAATGTAGCTTTTAAATATAGCAACTTTTTGCATCTATATCTGAATACAAAATTTAATTTTTATAGTTTTATAATTTATACATACATCCTATAAGTTAGGTTTAAAAAAATTTCCTTGTGCCATGACAAGTTAAAAAACATTAATTTTTTAATCAAACATACCGAGTAATGATATTTTGAATTTCATGACTATTTCAAAGCTTTCAGCCAATAAAAAATAGTCTGTAGCATTTACAAGAGGTATATGCATTTCCATATGTGGTGCCCCTTGAAAATGCAAGCTAAAATGCTTTAAAAGTCATCAATACACAGTATATGCATATATAGCAAGGGTGATTCTAAGTATTAAATAAACTTTTTTACCAAAAATAAAACCGACTTCAAAAACTACTACAAAGTAAAAAATAATTTTTTTACATAATAGTTAATAAGAAATTAAATTAAGAGCATTGTATTTACCATGCGTATTATTATATTTATGTACATTAATTTGATTTTTTGGAGTCGGTGCCAGCCAAACGAAGTTAAGTATAATTATCCAACAGACACATATCCAAATATCTACGAGTTTTTTTACGATTTGTTATTTAGTTAAAAAATTTGAATTTTACCATTTTTGAAACATTTCATCTGATTTTATAAACGCGTATTTTCAAGTGAGATTAGTTGTAATTATGAGTGCTAAATTAAGGGTTATTGTAAAATTAATGTGTTTATACAGGCTATTATGTAAAAAAAAATCGTAGCCAAACACAGATTTCCAAATGCAGGATGGTGTCAAAGTTGATTGAGAATGGAATTTTTCTCCTAAACGGTTTTGCTGAATCTTTTTACGATTTGTATTGGATAAACAATTTTAATTTTGAACTTGGCTTGGCTGGCACCGACTCCAAGAAAATCAAATTAATGTACATAAATATAATAATACGCATGGTAAATACAATGCTCTTAATTTAATTTCTTATTAACTATTATGTAAAAAAAATATTTTTTACTTTGTAGTAGTTTTTGAAGTCGGTTTTATTTTTGGTAAAAAAGTTTATTTTTCACTTTTTAGTTTTTTTTGAGTTACAATTTTTTCATGATTCTTTTGGAGGAAATTACGGACTTTTAAAGAAACTTTTAAAGATGTTATTTTGATAAGTAATTACTTTTGTCCAGATTTGTGTGTACATTAATAACACAGGTTTTTTGTGAAAATTTTATATATATATATATATATATATCTTACATTTATTCTTCTTCAGATTTAATAGCTTTATTTTTTAATTAAATATTTTTGTTTCTCTATTTGGACATGGGTAGAACGTCAAGAGATGCTGCTCGCATGAAAAAATACCGAACTTTGGAAACTGACAATAAAAAGTTCTTCGGCTTACTAAAAATGCAACTATGAAATAGAGAAGAGAGACCCAATGACTTGTTTTTCATACTTTCTAACCGAAGACCAGGCCCTTATCTTCCGGGTTGCCCTAGATTAACGGTTTTGATACCTGGCATCGGCGTAGGAGACCAACTAATAGCCACGTAGCGGCAATAAACCTGATGAACGCCTAGATCGTTTTAATATCGGCAGTGCCTATTTCTTAATTGTGAACTTTTTTATGCCAGTTACTTAACATTTATATCTTGTTTAGCACCTGCGCATTGCTACTCATGTTGATCTCGTAATTTAGAAGCTTAATCAGATGACGAGACCTTCATCTGGCAAGGCAACTCAGATGTATAATTCATAGGTAAATTCGAGGTCTTCGCACCTATCCACGGAGTTTACATGCACCAGGAGCCATTAGGGTACATGACAACCGAATAACTTATCAAAAAAGGATCATGAAAAGACTACAGGGGGAAAGTCTTAAATGGCGTTCCCTCAAATGGCTGGTCATTGATGAAATTTCTATGGTGTCAAAAGAGAATTTATATATAATTCATTTGAGGTTTCAAGAATTTAAAAACAATTTATTTTTTGGTGGCATTAATGTTTTCTTATATGGAGATATTATGCAAGTATAAATATGTAACGTATGATGTATTAATGCCAATGTGCTTAAATTTATGCTAAGAATTTCAGCATGGTACTTTTATTCATAATTTAAATTATTTGCTTAATCTTTCGCCAAATCTAAAGATTCTGATAGAGAAATTGAGAACTCATTGCATCATGACGGCATTTTGTTTATTTTTGTTTGTAATCTTTCTTGACAAAATCAGCTTAACTCACTTAGGCATTTATGCTTCTTATTGCATCATCATTTGCAATACGTTGGGCAGTGGAGATTTTAAAACTATTAAGTTATCTACCGTTATTGCATCCACTGCCAATTGTTGTTTCTGAGCTAATATGATTTGGTGCACTGAAGCGTTTTGAGAATTAAATATTTTATGATACGCACATTTGCATTAAACCAATTGCTGCTGATATTTTTTTGGTTTCACGCTAGCCTTAACTGCGGGCTCGATTACGGAAGATTAGAAATTCATCGTCATGCTCATTTAATAGTCTTGGTTAAAGTGTCATTCGTCTGCATAGTAACTGACATATTTTAGTGAGTATAGTACTGTAAAACATATAGAACATATAGAACTTTCGGAAGCAACATATGATATTCGCATTTCCTTTAAACCATATTTGCTGTTAGTATCGCACACATTTTGCTTTTATCGTTCAATCTGATTCAAATTTACTTGCTCTCATTTCTTGATACAATTCAAATGTTCTCATGACTGCGTAACTCACTGACTTGCTTTCACCATTATGCTTATGCCTACTTATGTTTAAGTTCTGTGCCATGTAAATACACCGCACCATAACAATGCCGCCTGTAATACTAATTAGAGTAACTTCTTTTATTTCTTTCTATGTTGTTTATCTTGTACTTTAACAGCATAGGGATCTTGGCTCAACTTCTGTTTGGGTACTACTTAGTTATCACGTCGACCAATTTTGCTAGATTATATAAATCGCCAAACCACTCGCCAAATTATACAAATTGACATAATTTTTATTTTAAATAACGAAAGATAAATTAGTATAACATTAATAAAAATACAAATAAAACGTCGAAATAAAAATCACTTGATGACGTAAACACATGTATCTTGCTTAAAGTCAAGTGCATGTGACATTTACGATCAACCATTATTGGCCTTTAATCTTATAGTTTGGCGATAGATTTTTGGTCGACGGTATAACTAAGTAGTACCGCTGTCTCATATACACAAGCAAGTTTTTCAATATTTATAAATTTATTTATTGTAAACAACCATTTGTCTACTTTTATATGCAAACAGAGGTACTTCTTAGTTATTCCGTCGACCAATTTAGCCAAATTATATAAATCGCCAAACCACTCGCAAAATTGTACAAATTGACAATAAAAATTATGTATTTTTATTTTAAATAACGAAAGAACAAATAAATTAGTAAAACATTAATAAAAATACAAGTAAAACGTCAAATTAATGGTTTTATTGGCTGTTATTGGCATTTAATCTTACAATTAATTAATGGCAAACTATTATTGGCATTTAATCTTACAATATGGCGACAGTAATTTGGTCTACGGGATAACTAAGAAGTACCAATATTATATATATATCTATATTATGTGCTGCCAGTCTGATGTTATCTGTTTAATTAAACTAAACGGTACTTCTTAGTTATCCCGTCGACCAATTTCGCCAAATTATATAAATCGCCAAATTATACACATTGACATAATTTATTTTAAATAACGAAAGAACAAATAAATTAGTAAAACATTAATAAAAATACAAATAAACCGTCGAATTAATGGTTTTACTAGCCATTATTGGCATTTAATCTTACAATTAATTAATGGCAACCATTATTGGCATTTAATCTCACAATTTGGCGAAAGTAATTTGGTCGACTGGATAACTAAGAAGTACCAACTAAACTATTGTATACTAAATTATTGTTTTGTATTAAGTTAGTTTGCTTCTGTATTATTTAGCCTTTTTAATAATGTTATATATTTAATTAATGTACATTAAATTACTATTTTGAACGCGATTGGCAATTAAGAATTGTAAGTATGACTGCCGATTAGAAAAGGCGAAGAAACAGATTGGAGAAGATCCATTACTAAATTTCAATGGGAATATCGCCAAATTAGTCAGTTACAGCCAAGTTGGCTTCGTTTATGGCGACTTATTTTGGTCGCCAAATTTGACAATATTTCACCAATGGCGCCAAGTTTGGCGACATCTTGGCGCTAATGTATATGAATACATAGTTTTATGCTTACGATTGAGAAACCGGTTACAACAATGAAAGATAATTTGCGAGAAATCCTTCATTTTATTGGTTTTTGCTGAATTACTAAAAAACTACTGAACCAATTTCGATGAAACGGAAGTGGTACCAATTCGAGTGTATCCTCTTTCAATTAAAACAAAAATCACATAAATCGGACAAAAAGTTCCAGAGCAATCGGTGAACATACATAAAAAAAAAAAAACATACATACGCGTCGAATTGATAACCTCCTCCTTTTTGAAGTCGGTAAAAAAAAAATTAACAGCAAATTTTCCGAAATGTTACAGCAGGGGGTGGCAGGGGAAAATCAACTCCCGCACTAACTGTGCGTTTCTTCCGTGGCCCTTTGACGAAATTTCGCGTTTTTTCGCGATCTTTTAACGAACTTTGCGTTTTTCGCGGTCTTACCAAGGTATTTGCGGTTTTTCGTGATCTTTTGACGAAATGTGTTTTTTTTTTCGCGATCTTCTGACGAAATTTCTGGGGGGTATTTTTCGCGATTTTCTGACGAAATTTCTGGGGTTTTTTTCGCGATCTTTTGACGAAATTTCTGGGGTTTTATCGCGAGCTTTTGACGAAATTTCTGGGGGGTTTTTCGCGAGCTTTTGACGAAATTTCTGGGGGGTTTTTTCGCGAGCTTTTGACGAAATTTCTGGGGTTTTTTCGCGAGCTTTTGACGAAATTTCTGTTTTTTTTTCGCGATCTTTTGACGAAATTTGTGTTTTTTTTCGCGATCTTTTGACGAAATTTGTGTTTTTTTCGCGATCTTTTGACGAAATTTGTGTTTTTTCGCGATCTTTTGACGAAATTTGTGTTTTTTTCGCGATCTTTTGACGAAATTTGTGTTTTTTTTCGCGATCTTTTGAAGAAATTTGTGTTTTTTTCGCGATCTTTTGACGAAATTTGTGTTTTTTTCGCGATCTTTTGACGAAATTTGTATTTTTTTCGCGATCTTTTGACGAAATTTGTGTTTTTTTCGCGATCTTTTGACGAAATTTGTGTTTTTTTCGCGATCTTTTGACGAAATTTGTGTTTTTTTCGCGATCTTTTGACGAAATTTGTGTTTTTTTCGCGATCTTTTGACGAAATTCGTGTTTTTTTCGCGATCTTTTGACGAAATTTGTGTTTTTTTCGCGATCTAAAACGATGAAGAACAAATAACCCGTGCAATGGTCATGTTTTCTGAACACGCGATTTACTGGAATGAAGCATACGTCAATCGAATAGCGTTTTATGTTTTCGATAAACAGGTTGGATCTTGAGTTGTAATAAACTGCTTGACGATGACAATCTTTCATTGATTGTCCTGACTCGTAAATCGGTTGAAAACTGAAATTCTGAAAGTCTACAGATAAATGAGAAATGCTATTCAATTTCTTAGCACTGCTGTAATACCTGCAAATTTGAAGTTTACACTCAAACACACACACACACACACAAAACAACTTCAGGAATGAGACAGTAAGCTATCACTTCGAATTTGAGTACAACCTTAAAGCATAATATACATCTTGTACTTTAGAAAATACTTATTTTCATAAATATGTATCCTTCTAATAATAATAATTTTTACATGTAAATTTGTATAGGAGAAATGATTATTTCTTATTTTAAATGCAAGAATTCCTTAAAATTTAAACAGTTTCTAGTTATTTAAGTTAACTTTTTAAACTATTACGGAATTTAATTAACATTCTCGGCATTGAGTATATGACGTATGTATATCAGTTTTACAGTTTCATAAACGGGGTGCTTTTCATGTTTAGAATATCCTTTTTTCCGTCTCATGCAAAATTTTGTTTTTTGTGGGACCTTAAAAACATTTCCATTTCCGCGTTAGACAGATTCCGACTTATGCAACAAGAATTAATGTTATTTTCTATGGGTTCGCCAGGACTTGAAAAATTTTCCGCGGTAGACAGATTTCCGGCTTACACAGAGTCCGCCTTAGACAGAATTTACTGTATTTTATTTCCTTAAAAAATAATCTAAACATATTTACTACATTTTGTTGATCTTCATAGATACTTGGAAGAGGAATGGCTTAGAAAAACACATTCATGCAGAAGTTTTGGGTATTTAACAGGTACCGTGATGAAATGCGAGGCACAGAGAAACTCAACCGATTGTGGTTTATATTTACTACAACATGCAGAAAGTTTTTTGGACTCGATTAAAAAGGTAAATACAAACCTCAATGTTAGTTATTTTTTTTTTTAGAAATAGTCACATTCATTTCTCAAATTCATTTAAACTATTTATTTCACATGTTCTTTTGAATTGCATCTTGTTGATAACATTACACTCTCAGAAATAGAATTCTCACTTTTGACGATTTAGCAATCCTCAAGCTGTATTTCGTCGTTTTTGACGATCATTTCCTATCATCATCACGTGACTTTTAAGGAAAGGTAAACTCTCAGATATTTAACGAAAGTTTTTCCTCAATCATGGTCAGACTCAATGCATTTTAAGGAAACCGTTGCTGTACCTCCTCAAATCCTGCGATTTTAGCAAGCAGATATTTGCTTGTTTGTATTAGCCTCGTAATACAGTATGAACCATTTATCCGGAAACCAGTTAACCGGAAAACCAGTTATCTGGAATGATATTTCTGATAGACTGACTTCAGAATCTTTGCAGAAAAAGGTGTCATACACTGCCAGTTTGACCATAGGCTTTGCTTGAAACAATTGTATAATTTGATGACAACATCTAGTATTTGAAAAGAAAACATATTTAGTTGTATTTTAGATGTTTTAATTTTTATGCAGGGGAAACAGAAGAATTTCTGTTCCTAAGAGATTCCCATAAATTACCTTCTTTTAAACTCTGGTTAACTTTTAATCTTTCTTGCATTGATTTTTAATCCAAGTAATCTAATAATTTAAAATCAGAAACAATGCCACAACCACACATATTCCACAAAACTTATCAAATGGATGCTGCTTTAATGCACAACCAGTTAACCAGAAAAACCAGTTATCCGGAATACATCTGACCCCAAGCATTCCGGATAAATGGTTCTGTACTGTAATTTATTTTTAAAACAGCACTTTTTAGTGCTTTTCAGAAAATACTGAAATATAGGTACCAGTTATTTTTTGAGCTGTTAAAATTTTTAGGAATGCTTATTATTATTATTATTACTTATGTTGTTCGTTATGTTTTAATTCGAAAAGAATATATTTCCTGTGTTCAAAAACATCCAAAAAGAAAATTTAATCAATAAAATTTCAAAGATCTGGGATATCTTTTTTTAAAATTTATTTAAGAAGTATATTCTGTTTTCAATCAGATTAAAAATAAACATAATTCATCCCTCTCCCTTTTATAAACAGTAAAGTGTTAAAATATTATCCACGTACTCAAAGTGATAAAATCTCACGCAATATGCACTTCATAATTCGTTATTTGTGTGCAACAAATTAACCAGACCATATTCTAACCATTCATTGAGCAAAGAAAATTTCACTAATAAATGATTTAATCAAGCCATATTATAATTATTCATTGACCATGAGAAAAACATAATAAATTAGCCTTCCTTAAAACTTTCAGCACCGATAAAATTACAATCTATCTTATAAAAAATATAATCACGTGGCAGCTTTCATTACCATCAGTCTAAAAGCACATTCATACAAGTCCCCAACAGCCTGGTCGGTAGAGCAAGGGTCTCCCATCCCAAAGCCTGCGGGTTCAAATCACGCCGAGGAAAACGGGAATTGAATTTTTTCTTCCCTTGATACAGGAGCTTCCAAACTGTTCAATAGATGGCACCACCAGCCCTTTTTTGACGAAACTTTTGAGGAAATTTATATCGTCAAAAGGTGAAGAAAGTAATTTCATCAATTTGACGAAATATTCGCTCGAAGCATATTCCAGGAAACCGTTTCATCAAAAACAAAGAAAATTTCGAGAAATCTGAGTATTCATTTCTGAGTGTGTAAAACTCCATCTCAGTTTAACTTTCAAAGTAAAAATAAGTGGATAAATTGAATTAAAATTATACTTATTTTCTTCTGCTCTTTCAAATAGTCCAAGAGCCGACAGCACAAAAACGTATGTTATCAAGCACAAGAAAAAAAAATCTATTTTATAGGAGAGTAGAAGTAGGGGAATTTAATAATCCATGTCTGCCGGAAGTGAAGTGGTGCATAAACTGAAAATTAAGACCACCAGTGGTTGACTCGTGGGTTTATCATTGTGTTTTCCTGCTCCGAGTCCTCCATGTTTTCATACCTTTGTTTGCAGGACAAACACAATGATAAACCTATGAGTCAACCACTGGTGGTATTAATTTTTGGTTTATGCACCACTTCACTTCCGGCAGACATGGATCCTTAGATTCCCCTACTTCTACTCTTCCATAAAATAAAGGTTTTTTTTCTTGTACTTGATAACATAGGTTTTTGTGCTGTCGGCTCTTGGACTAAAATGACAGAATTTTTAATGCTTTCAATAAAATATCCGAATTTTGCATAAGTTTAATTAAATGTATATCAATAAAAGTTACATTTCTAAATAATTTTTTTTTTTTTTTTTTTTTAGGAAGAATACGATTTTTTGGATGATTCAAACGTTCTCAAATGGTGTCCTAAAAGTAAAATAGGACAAAAAAGAAAACAATTGAAAGATTTGATCTTTCATTTAAAGACTAATAACGAACAGGCATTAGTTTAAGGTATTTGTATACCTTCAGAACTTTTTTTTTTTTTTGGAATGGTAATAGATTTTAATCTTTAAAATACTAATTATCATTAAAAATGTAACAAACTTTCCATATCAACTCAGGCAGGGGGGTTACCTTCATAGTCTCAGAAGTTTTTGAATTGAACATATGTTAAAATTTAAGAAAAAGTAAGATACTTGCATATTTTCATTTTGCCCCAAAAAATTCCTGGCCCGAGATACAGGCCGCCAAAGATGACATACCCGGCATCCTTTCTCATTCGTGATTTTCGATAAAAATTTTAAAGTGCTCTATGTCTAGAACGGTGCAAGATATTTTGTTGCGGTTTATTTTATTTTAAAGATAATATTCTTCTGTTTAAAATGATATACCCAATTTTGAAAAATGTATTCAACTTTTCTTGTGGCAGCCTTTTGAAAAAAAAAAATTTTTTCAAAAAAAATTTTTTTTTTTTTTGGAAATGCCAATCCCAAAAATTTTGATTTTTTTGCTGTTGATCAATACCATTGGGAACTACCTTTACTGTAAAGGAGAACTTCCACATTTGAGTTTAACAAATTTTAGAAACGTTTAAAAAATTCAGAGAAGTTTACAGGAACTGTATATAAAAGTCACTGAATTTTTGCTTATTTGTATCATATTTGTAAAGATAAACCTACTATATATCCTAAACAAGTTAGAAATTGCAGTATCAAATGTGGCAAATGAGGTGCATGCGTACTATAACTAGTTTTATAAATATTCAGATCTTGGTGCAATAAGTTACACTCTTGGGCAAAAAGGGCATGAATACAAAATTTATCATGATTCTACATATTAAATTCAGTAATATGGAAGTAATATGAATTCATCTTAAAAGGACTTAATCGCCATGGCAACCTAGAATCATTACCTATCATGGTATATCATTGAATCAATTGTGTATTATAGGATTTTTAAATAGAATAAAGAAAACTTTTATTAATGTCTTTTATGTTTTAATTTGATTTTCATAGCATTTGAAGTGATACATACTTTATTTTCAATACCGAACATAGTAAAACAATCTCAATAACATACATCAATTACACAACAATACAAATTATATTAATACAAGTTAGAGTTCAGACAGATGGGCAGACAAATCGAATCCATAAAGACTTTCAACTATGTTGGAAATTGTTAAAAGCACATAAATAGGTCGGAATTTGACTTTTAGAAATTTATGTCAATAGATGGAAGCATACTTGAATACTTTCATACAACCCTGTATTTTACCTACTATCTTTATATACATGCCACTATTTAGCTAATATTTAATTAAGATTAAAACATCCTTAAAACCAGTGAAATCACACTTCCAGAGGTTATCATCCATAGACGGCCATGTATCTAATTCTTTGCATGGACCTGTATATCATTTTGTCTATATTCTCCAAACATATCTTAGTATACTAAATGTAGTTCAGTGTAAAAATGCATAACTCATTTAAAAATCACCTTTAAGCTACTTTCATTCATACTCAGTAAACCCTTAAGATTTCTTTTGTGTAGCCCTGTATATGATCTACAGCATTTATGCACACAACGTAATATGGAAAAATTTAGTTAAACTTAAAAACTCAAACACAACTAAAAATGCACTTCCAGCAATACCCTTACGATTTCTTTTGTGTAGCCCTGTATATGATCTACAGCCTTTATACACACAACGTAATATGGAAATATTTAATTAAACTTAAAAACTCATATCGCAACTAAAAATGCACCTCTAGCAATCATTGCTAATGTACAGTATTTCCAATAAGGTAAAGTATGTAAACACTATGCACTTTCTATGACACAGGAAGTAATTTTTTGTAAACCTCTGCAATAAAGTATGTATCACTTCAAATACTACGAAAATCAAATTAAAACATAAAAGACATTAATAAAAGTTTTCTTCATTCTATTTAAAAATCCTATAATACATAATTGATTCAATGATATACCATGATAGGCAATGATTCTAGGCTGCTATGGCGATTAAGTCCTTTTAAGATGGATTCATATTACTTCCGTATTACTGAATTTAATATATGGAATTACAGTAATTTTTGTATTCATGCCTTTTTGCCCAAGAGTGTAACACTTATTGCACCAAGATCTGAATATTTATAAAACTAGTTAATACTATGCACGCACCTCATTTGCCACATTTGATATTGCAATTTCTAACTTGTTTAGGAAATATAGTAGGCTTATCCTTACAAATATGATACAAATAAGCAAAAATTCAGTGACTTTTACTGGAACTGTATATATACAGTTCCTGTAAAATTCTCTGAATTTTTTAAATGTTTCTAAAATTTGTTAATCTCAAAAGTGGAAGTTCTCCTTTACAGTGAAGATAGTTCCCAATGGTATTGATCAACAGCAAAAAAATCAAAATTTTTAGGATTGGCATTTTCGAAAAAAAAATTTTTTTTTCAAAAGGTTGCCACAAGAAAAGTTGAATACATTTTTCAAAATTGGGTATATCATTTTAAACAGAAGAATATTATCTTTAAAATAAAATAAACCGCAACAAAATATCTTGCACCGTTCTAGAGATAGAGCACTTTAAAATTTTTATCGAAAATGGCGAATTGGAAATGGTGCCCGGGATGCCATCTTTGGCGGCCTGTATCTCGGGCCAGGAATTTTTTTGGGCAAAACCAAAATATACAAGTATCTTATTTTTTATTGAATTTTAAAATATGTTCAATTCAAAAACTTCTGAGACTATGAAGGTAAGATTTTTTCTTTGGCTGCCTGAATTGACATGGATCATACCTTATACATTATTATTTATTTACTTGATCTTTCGTTTTAATATTTTTATCATTTTAAAAATCATTTAATTTTTATTATTATTGTTTATTACTTAATTATTTTAATATTTTACTAAATTGTAAGCATTTATTATAAATTAGATTGCATTATTAGATTTAAATTTTTGTTTAAAAAGTGTAAACAAAGCAATGACTAGAAATCCGCACAACCTCTGGTCCCAAGCTGTGTGGATTTGAGGGCGTTTACTGTATTTAATACATTTTTAAAAAATGCTTATGAATGGATCAGAAATAAATTTGTTATTTGATGACAATATACCGTAAAATAATAGATCAGTGTTATTTACTTATAATGAAAACAAGTCTTTTATAGATAAAGCAGCAAGTTTTTAAGTGACGAAATCATTTTTTAAAAAGCCAGTTTACCTTAAACTGTATTGGCTAATATCCATCAATCCATACAAATATGATCTAGACTTAGCTGTTATCTTGGGGCGATAGAGCTACCTTCTTATTTTTTTTTTCAGGCTTATTGCAAAGAGCCTTAGGCAGTATTAGGCGAATTGGAAGGTAACCATTTATTTCTCAATCAGCCTCATATTTTGTAAGTTTGTTGCAATGAGTCTATACAGTTTTAGGCTATTTAGAAAATTACTAACTGTTTTTCCCTATAGCAGGTTGTACCTACCCGAACCTGATAATTCCATTTGAAGTTAACCAGGACCCAACAAACGTAAGTTCCATCGAACTACAACACGATCCTGAAACAAAAATTATTTCTGCCAAGATGCAACCAGACACAAACAGGAGAATTTCATTTGAAGTCAATCTGCACCCGAACCAAACTCGACTAAAAATCTTCCATCAAACTGTAGCCCAATCTGACCATAACAAAATAATTTCCATCCACAATCAGCCTGGCCTGAACTTAAAAATTCCATCTAAAATCAACCCAAAACTCTACTGGCAAACAGCAAAAAAAAAAAAAAATACCACTGAACGACAAGTCAATCCAATACAACAAAATAATTTCTGTCGTACACCAAACCTAAGCTGAGATTGAAAACTCCATTCAAACTCGACCCATAACTCGACCCAAACCGAACAAAAATTTCGATGATTTTTTTGTGCTTACAGTGCTAAAAACACATGTTTCTATTTTTATATCCGTAAAACATTGAAAATTCATCAAATTTTTAATATTATAACTTAGTAAAATTGATCACAAAAGAATTGATTTAATGTCCTTTTTAGACACAAGGCACTATTCCTAAATACAGTAGACTCCCTCAAATCCACACACTTAGGACCAGAGGTTGTGCGGATTTTAGAATTTTGTGGATTTCTGGTCATTGATTTGTTTACATTTTTGAAACATTAATTTGATTGGTAGTTAAGCAAAGGAAATTATAATGAATGCTTACAATGAAGTGAAACATTAAAATAAGTAAAATATTAAAATAATTTATTAGTTTAAACTTAAATAATTATTAAAATAATTATGTAAAATAAAAATTTAGAAAAATATTAAATTATTACCTATGAAATCGATTCAATTCGATTATAAAAGTCCTATGCTGCCATCTAGTGGTAAAGCGATCGTAAGATTGATACGTCATCATATAGATATGCTAATTTATATCAAATTCAAAAGTAATGTAAATTTATTTATTTATAAATAAGCTATAATAACCAAAAGAGAATGATTAGCAAAAAATTTAGTAAAAAAATATTGCGGTAGTCGCTGATTTTGGAGCCATCTTGAATTTTGTTCCTGCAACTTAACTGTCAATTTCATTGTTTACATCTGCAAAATACGCGGATTTAAGGGAGTCTACTGTATAAGTTATAAAAAAGGGGTACTGTAGAAAATGTTCAACTTTGTGTTGTAAAATGCATACTGCTCAGTTCAAAACAAATTCCCTGTCTTTAAACTGAATTTGATTTAGATAGTTTTTGTAACTGCAAATATATTTTTTTCATCTGTAGTTTAAGTGATAATCAACATTATCTTCTATTTTCATTTACCCAGTAATTTTAACATCACAAAGTAGAACATTAACGGTTTTAGCCATATGTTTAAAATCAACATTTTAAATTGCTATTTTAATCAGCTTTTTCTTTTTACATCATTTATTAAAATGACAAATTTTCTACAATTTAAAATTTTAGGATAAATATTAAAATCTGCCATAAAAATAATTTACAATTTTTCTTAATCTATTTTGGCTAATGAATAAAAAAAAAAGAAGCGCGAAATAATAGTTTATAGATTTAAGCTTGGAAACAAGAAAGTAGAAGGAGCTTTTAAAAAAGAAGTTTTTAATCAAGCATAAAATGAATTTCATTTAAAAGTGATCTGATTAAATCTGTTATAAATTTCAATCTCACAATAAGTTCAACTGAGCAATCAAATTAATTATTGTTCCATCTAAAACCAGCTTGACAAATGTAATAAATTTCTGCAATTAAAACAGTATATAAGTATCCATTTTCTTATTTTCTCATTGTACCTCTATAAATTAATATACAATACACTCCCTTAAATCCGCGTATTTTTTCAGATGTAAACAATGAAATTTACAGTTAATTTGCTGGAACAAAATTAAAGATGGCGCCGAAATCAGTGACTACCGCAATTTTTGTTTACTAAATTTTTTGTTAATCATTCTCTTTTCGTTATTACAGCTGATTTATTACTAAATAAATTTATATTACTTTTGATTTTGATATAAATTAGCATATCTATATGATGACGTATCGATCTTACGATTACTTTATCACCAGATGGCAGCATAGGACTTTTGGAATCGAATTGAATCGATTTCATCGGTAATAATTAAACATTTTTCTAAATTTCTGTTTTACATAATTATTTTAATAATTATTTTCGTTTAAACTAATAAATTATTTCAATATTTTACTTATTTTAATGTTTCCCTTTATTGTAAGCATTCATTATAAGTTCCCCTGCTTAACTACGAATCAAATTAATGTTTCAAATATGTAAACAAATCAATGACCATTAATCCGCAAAATTCTCACAACCTCTGGTCCCAAGCTGTGTTTATTTGAGGGAGTCTACTGCATAACAATAAATTAGATTTTGGAGCAAATTAAAAATTATCTGCTTAACAGCTATTGCAAAAGAATAGATGTTTTTAATTCAAAGAATTGTATGCTAATAATATCCAGCCCACTGAGTAGTAATAATGTTGATATTTACTATTTTCGAAAGTTAAAACTATAGTTGGTCATTCTTATGATTATATTTATTCTGTGCATGTATAATTTAATAGATGTAACAAATTTTCTCTTTCTCATCCTTGTCAGCATGTACATATATATATATAATATTAGATTTAAATAATTAAAATAAATTTTACAAAATATAACAATGAAATAAATACCTGTTGTTAATTTAAAATTTTGTTTGGGAACCCCTGGTCTGTACAATTTTTTAATGTCTGCAGAGAAAGAGAAAATAAATTTTCTAAGTCTTACCATAATTGAGAATTAATCATCTTGTACTACACCCGTTTTATATTTTGGTAGAATTCAGATAGCTTCTTTCAGTTGTTGCAGAAGAAACATTGAATACCGCTCTCACAGGAGTTGAACTACTTTTCTCTCTTCCTTTATGTACACCAAGTTGGCAAATGCAATATGATTCTCTTTCCTCTTCACTATTAATGAATCTTTTATGTAATCATATGTTAGTCTCCAAGAAACTGCTACTTCTACTTTCAACTCTAATAATTATTGGCTCTCTCATTTTCCAAACAAAGTGACGTATTTGTATAAATAAACAACATTTAGTTATTAAGATATTCTCAGATAATGAGCTTGGAAGGCTTGAAAGTACTAAGACGTTTTAAATAAAATATATTTTAAACTTGTAACATCTTTTTCATTACTTTAGTCGCCTTTTCAGTAAGATTGTGGACCTTTTTAAGGTTCACATTATATATTTTATGTTGAATCAAGGTGAAAACTTGCGTTTCGTCTTATGATTTTATTTATCAATCCTCTGTTTCTTTTAGATTTACAGATTTTGCTTCTCCATAAATTATTTTGAAACATGTGCCAAGACAGGAACTTTTCTGCCGTCCATTTGAAGTGATAAAATCATTGAATTCAAGTTCATTAGCGACTGCTAAAGCCTTTTCCTGAATTAAAGAGCCAATGGTGGGAATATTTTTTGAACGAAGTGGAGTAAACAAACACAGAATTAATTATAGCATCAATTTTATTAGAATCAGTTTTCCTCAATTCCACACTTTTGGTATTCTTGTTAAAGTTAGTAGTCCGCAGATTCCTTATTTCTTCTTTACTTTGTAAAATCTCTCTCACTTTTGTTTTACTTGTTTGGAAACATTCAGCAAGTACTATTTCTATTTTTTATAAAACAATTAAAATTTTCCCTTTTTTGTTTAAAGTTAATCACTTTCTTTTTGTGATCATTCTCAAAATATTATTCACTAAACACAAACTAAGACAAAATTCAATGAAACACTGAATATTCTCTGAAAAGGAAAAAAAAATAGCGTAAACATATTTTGACGCTTTGAATAATGTGTTTCGATTATCAAGCTTGAAGAATGAAACTAGATTTTCTTTCCTGCACCCTTTCTTTTCTTAACCCCTAAAAAATCACTACATAATTTCCTAATATATAAATAAATAAACTAGAGTAACTGCTTTCTTTCTGTTTTAGTAAGAAAAATCACATGTTAGGTTTTCAGTGACTATTTTTTTTTTTTACTTAAATTATATCAACTCACTTACCAGTGTAAAAGAAGTTGTGAGATGCACATTTAAAATGAAGGAGAAAACTGATATGTCATTTATTCTTTATAATAGTTCTCCAACGTTAAAAAATATTGTCACAGAATTTTTAAATTCTGAAACAGTGAAAAAGGTCATAAGCAGGTACATAAGGCCTCTGCTTGCAATTTATTTAGAAAATATTCGACTATCCCGTTGCAGTGATTACAGATGATATCCCAAACAGTGCTGAATTCAGACCATTTTTTTCCGGGAAAGATTTCTGAATCTCTAAGAGATGTATTGATTTTGCAGATGAGGAAATTTTTATTTCTAGGCACTAATACACAGAAAATCAAAAATATTATATGGAGAGACGCATTATTATACCGATATGGGGGTGGGTTGACTCCTCTTCTAAATTTGAGCCCCTACACTTATCTCTGATCGCAAAATGCCTGAAAAATAAATTTATGTCACATTGCCCTTATGAATTTAGTCTTTTTTTAAATTTTGTATCTCATTAAAAGCTCCTATTTTGCTATTTATTATGAAAAATTCATTCTTCTATTCAGAGGTAAAACATTCAGATATTTAGGTTTTGGAAGTGAGTATTGTAAAAGTGTCAGTGAAAGAGACCCGTAAGGCATGGTGACGTCACAGCGACATCGTTGTGAAGTGACACTGTGATTTTGTGACCGTCGATGTGACGTCATAGTTACTAGAATGCGAGGTCGTTATGGCCGTTTTAGAGGTCGTTTGTGACGTCACAATGTGACCACTCTGTAAAGTCACGGTGTGACAAATTTGTGAAAAGTGTGTCATTTGTGACTATTTTGGCATTAACTTTGTGACGAACCTGTGAAGAAAGCGACAATGCTTTGAAGTCACACTGTGACCAATTTGTGAAATATGTGTCATTTGTGACGAACTTGTCATAAACACTGTGATTTCAAATGAAAATCAAATTTCAAATTAATTGCTTAAAAGATGCAAATAGTGAAAAAGATTCCATGCTGGGATTCGAACCCGGGCCATCAGTACAGCACACTGACATTCTACCGACTAAATCACATGGAACGATACCCAGGCCGGAAAATTTCTCACTATTACAAGTTGGCAAGGCTACAAACGCAGCACAAGATGGAATATTTATCGTCAGCCACCGACATGGGGTAAACACGAAACTTAATTAAATCCAGCATCGATTGAAATTATATTAATACTTGGAAATTTTTCCAGAGAGAGCCATTCGCCTTGCATACAATATTTCAAATGAAAATCAAATTTCAAATTAATTGCTTAAAAGGCAATTTTAATTTGAAATGTTGTATGCAAGGCGAATGTTTCTCCCTGGAAGATTTTCCAGTTATTAATATAGTTTCAATCAATGCTGGATTTAATTAAGTTTCGTGTTTACCCCATGTCGGTGGCTCACGATAAATATTCCATCTTGTGCTGCGTTTGTAGCCTTGAAAACATGTAATAGTGAGAAATTTTACAGGCTGGGCGTCGTTCCATGTGGTTTAGTCGGTAGAATGTAAGTGCGCTATACTGATGGCCCGGGTTCGAGTCCCGGAATGGAATCTTTTTCACTATGTTTGCCTTTGCGCCTTTTAAGCAATTAATTTGATATTTGATTTTCATTTGAAATATTGTATATAAGGCGAATGATTCTCTCTTGAAAAATTTCTAAGTATTAATACAGCGATGAATCTTAAAATAAACTTCTGCTGTAAATATAAAATCTTATCTTTTTACCGTACTTTTTAGCAAAATATCGCTATTTTGGAGTCCTATTCTTCGAAAACATTTTAAATTTTTCCACTTAAAAAACAATGCTTATCAACTGACATATTTTTTTATTAAGTTCTATGCTTGATATTGAGTTCAAGCTTGATATTTAGAATGTGTAAGTTTTTTAATTTGTTGTGATTTGTCATTGCTTTATTAAATATGAACATGGAGACAAACGATATTAATATAACTATAATTTATAGAGCGGCATAATAAGCGATATTTATTTAAATTTTTTATTCCCGTGTATATTGTATTTTGTAAATATGAGCTAAATAGATTTGGTATGTTTTATAGGAAAAGATTGATCTGGGAAGTAGAAAAAAAACGAGTAAGAAAAATCATGCGTTAAGCATAGATTATAAAATACTTTCCAACACTTTCTGAATGCTTTAACAAGACATCATAATTTAGGGAAATGATGTAAATAAGATAACTAAGTAAACATTTTAGAAAACGCATAAAACATTTAAAAAGCTGATTTCAGCAGTTACCGTCCATAGCCAAATATGTTTTCCAATTCTTTTGAACAGCCCTGTATTTGATCTGTAGGTTTATACACTGAAAAAAAATGAAGTACTCACAAATGAGTAAACCGACGTAATCATATCGAATTGAATATTTTTGGATCGAAAATGAACCTATGCTTTCTCTATTTTGAAACATCACATGTTATCAAACCCAAACAAACGAATAGTTTTGTACCCTATAATGGTTCATTTCATTTATAGCGGCATAAATGATGCTTATTAATGTAAATATTAAATTATGCACAGCATTTTAAAAATAATTTAAAAGTGCTTGGAAATAATGCTCTTGTCATAAAAGTATTCGATTTGAGTATCTTGTTAAGAATTTTGCTATTTTTCTTAATAAATAATCAATTAAACATTTCTTGTTAAGAACTTTGAATGGGAAATAAATGTCAGTACATTTTTACTTTAAATTTTAGGTTTGTTTGTTTTTTTTTGGGGGGGGGGGGAGCAGTAACTAACGATTCATATTTGATCACAACCATAGAATAAAAAATGAGTACATGTGTTTCTCAACTTTGAGTACATTTGGATCGAAGCTAATTTTGAATATGTGACGCATTTAAAATTGAGTACCCATTTTTTAAGTGTATATATGCTATATAATGGGAAAATTTAGTTTAGCAAGAAAACGCCTAGCAGGTTGAAATTCTTTTTCAGCAATTTATACTAATGTATGGAAACATACTTGAATAATTTTGTACAACCCTGTAGTTTACCTAGAATCTTTATTACACGCCACTATTTGGTTAAAATTTAATTCAAACTGAGACACTCTTAAAACTGCTAAAATCACATTTCCAGAAATTATAATTTATAGACGGCCATATATCCAATTCTTTACGTGACCCTGTATATCATTTTATCTATATTCTACAAACATTTCTTGGTAAATTAAACACAGTTCAGCGAAAAAAAGCATAACTCATTTAAAAACCACCTTTAAGCAATTTGCGCCCATACCCAGTAATCCTTACGAATACTTTTGTGTAGCCTTGTATAGGAATTATAGCATTTACATACACCATATACTGTGCATAAATATAGTGAATCATAAAAGCGCATATCATAATTAAAAATACATTTCCAGCAATCATCGCTAATGAACAGATTTCGGATACAATATAGATTCTGAAATATTTTGTGTGTCCCTGTAAATGATATATACGTATTATTCGTATTATACATTAAATAATTTATAGTATGTAAACCTCAGCAACATATATCAATTTCATCATATATGAAATAGATTAACATAATTAAAGTATGCCGCAAACAATTCCCTCCACCCCTGTATCATTATGTATTTGAATTCCTTTTTTAGCCCTGTAAATGAACAATAACTATTCTTTGCATCGCATAGTCAACAGAATGCATATTTTAGTGCACTTCATAAATGCATATAAATTTTATTCTCTTTGAAAGCGTGCGTAAAATCATTAAAAATCATTTGAAACGATTTTTTCCTATAGGCCGTAATGTAACGGAAAACTTTTGGCTGGCCCTGTAATTGAACAAAGCATGCTACAAACTTCATTACAAATGGGTACCGTAAACATCAATAACATTCAAAAATTTCAGGGCAATCCGAGTATATTTTTGAGAGTTAGAGTGCGGACAGACTGCTAGACGGACAGACGGAGAGACAAACCGAAGTCATAAGCACTTTTCAACTTGTGTCCTATATTATGTATCCAGTATTATATGAACTTTTAAAAAATATATACTAAAGCAGTTTAATCTATAACTTCCTATCAGGCATGAAAAACACTTTATTTCGATGCTTAAATATCATATTTTACTTTTTAGTGCCAATAATTACGCGTATCATAAACGTAGAAAATGAATTTACAATAGAAGAAAATTTAATAACCGATTCAGAATGTCTATAATTAAATGTTTGATTAAAATCACAAGCAGAAAAAATAAATATACTAATTTGAAAAACACTAAAAATAATAATTAGTATTTATAATTGTACTATTAAACAACAGCAAACTACAATAGATAAATTAAATGCATTATTAGATTTAACAATATCTCAAAAATATTTCCATATGGTATAAGGAATTCCTATTATTTTGTAATTTTGGCAAATGTTAAATCTAAAAACATTGGTTTGAAGATTTAGGATTTTAAAAGATAGCACTAAATGAAAATTCTTTCAAATGTTTCACTACTGTAATATGTAAAAATACATTTTCCCAGTATAATGTTAATTTCTAATCTGAAACAGTTTCGTAATCTCATGATAATCGAACATCATATTTAACCCCAAAATTATAATAACTATAAGTGTTAGTAATCAAAAAATAGTAAGAAGCCAATAAAATAATTCCAAATCATTGTCGTTCCATACATTTTCAGTCTCAAGTAAGAGTAAATTAATGTTTATATTAATTCCAGTATGAATATAGGCATGAATCAGTCTCTGCGCAGTTTTTTTTTTCAAGCGATGGCAGATTAAGATACTTTTCTTTACAGTTATCGAATTGGAAAATATTGCTTCTGACAGTTAAAGATCAGTCTCTTACAAATATAACATAAAACTATTTAACTCATAATATACAATTCAGGAATAAAATATTTAAATTAAATAAGACTTACATATACGTCCCATTAATATCCGTGTATCCTAAAATGGTCATTTCCTTATCTTAAAGTGTTGTAGACGTGGTGATGTTCTAAAAACAGTGAACTATTTCCCGCGTCTTCTCATATTTATTTTTCTGTGGGCAGACGATTTTCAAGCAGATGGTCTGTTAAAGATTATTTGTTTTTGTATACAAGAAATATAGAACTTGAATGCGCAGTAATTTTCTGAAAGTATCGTTAATTAAAATTTTGTATTTGAAGAAATGTCCAATGTATTTAACCTTTTCTTTTTATCCGTACCAAATAATTCAAGTTAAAATGTATTGTAAAGTTCCTTTTTTCTAAATAATTATAATAATAATATTCATCATTAGAGTTTATTAGATAAAACATTGTTTAAATATTTAAAAGGTGTAAAAATAAATTTAATGGTAATAACGATCCCCCCCCCCATTTTTTTTCTTTTTTTTTAAGTAAAGTTTGTTTTGCACAAATTTTGTATATTTCTTTTATTTTCGGAAAATGCTAATTTTCTTTAAAAAGACTGAAAGAAGTAGAATTTATGACTTGAATACAAATTATAAAAATATTCTAAAGCAAGAAATGCATAGATGACTAAACTCTGAAGACTCTTTCTACGTGCTCATTAAAAGGTGCAGATTTAACTGTAATAGACAATTTTTAGTTTGAAACCACAGAAGTGTTTCGAATAACTGGTCGGTAAAAAAAGAAATAAATAAATAAATTTCCTCCCAGCAAACTAAATATGTAAAGTGTATAAATTTAATATTCCTAATTATAAATATATTATCCAAATGCTAGATAAAATTGAAATCATGAAAAAGTATACATTCACTGTCTTAGATATCAAATTGATAAAATATAGCCTGAAAATTTAGTTTATTAATACTTGTATCGTGCACTTTATTTCTTATGCCCCCCTCCCCTTTAGTGACAGAATTTACCATTTGCTATCCACTAATATATTTTCATTCCTTATGCCGCTGTAACTCGTGACTGTTTAAAATATTTCTCCTCATTTTGAAGTTCATATTTTTGTCACACTGTGACTTACAATATGGTGGTTTTTTGTCACATATGTGACGTAACGTACGTTACATAGGAGTGACATAACAGTGACATCACATTTTTTTTTAATTGCCAGAAAAATAATAATTTTACAGTAAATAACATGTTTTGAAGAATTTTCGTAATTTTTTAAAGTTTTCTAAAAAGTTCACATCTCAGTCACAATGTGACATCACTGAGTGGTGGCATTTTGGTCACAGATGTGACGTGACCACAGTGACTTACAGTGACGTCACCATGACCATGCATGCTATGAGGGGAATTGTTCGCTATATGAGAATGTCTGTTATAGAGGTGTTACTGTATTACTGTTTATTCCTGAAAATAACTATATCATTTTAGCTCTTTTAAATCAAAGTGTTGGGAATATAATATTTTAAATTTGTTAGAAAAAAATAAGCATCAGAATGGATATGACAAAAAAAGTGTAAGTTATGTAGTAATTTTAATTTTACGTAAACTGAATGAAGTATCAATAAGATCAATTTGAAACTGAAGGTTTGTATGCCCTTTTGAGGTTAGTTTTTCCCTATTGAATTGTATTGCACTATCCTTTATTTCAGTTTTTACCAAATATTGGGTTGCGACCTAGCCCTGGTCTTGAAAATAGCATTCCGGAGACACGTAAGAAAAGTTTCAAAAGAGTAGTACTTTGCTTTATCTAAAAGGCTGTAAAATTTTTATATATTTTGTCACAACTTAAAAGTGTAAACCAGTCTTTTTTTACACTCTTAAAAATATATAAATATAGGAATTAACTTGAAATCGATCCGGACTCTATTAGTTAGTGCAGAGTTTATTACACTTCAATCTTTGAGATACACATATTGTTCATTAATATTTAATGAACTGCAGTTTTTAATCAAACATCGTGTTTTAACAAAAACCGAATGTACTATGCCAAGAGCGTACACAAAAACCTTTTGTATGAAATCTCATTCATAGTTTGGCGGCTTTTTATGTGCATAGAAAAAAGGGGTGTTGGCATCAAAAATAACATTTCACGTTTTCCTCCAAACCAGACGAAACTATATTTCAAAACAGAAACATGCTTTCTTGTGAGTAATGGTGATGTCCCATCAACAATGGCATCGGTTTAAGCAATCCAGTTTCATTTCTTCTCGAATGTAATTACTTCTGAACATCGCATAAAAATAATATTTTCACCATCAAATTTTTAAAAAAACTTCCAAATGCAATTTGTTGGAAAGCTGTATCTTAATTTACTGGTTGTCTAGTGTTTTTAAAATAATATTCGAGCATGAAGTGTTTAATAATCTTTCTATATTGTGTGTAGCTCGATTATAAAAGATCAATCCGTATCTACTTTAGACAAATTTAATGTTATTTAATTTAAAATTTCATCAAACGTTTTTTTTGACTAATATCCCATAATAAAATTAGCACTTCACCAAGAAATAAACAAATAAAATGATATAAATAACTAAAAGATTTAAGAAATATTAATCAAATCAGATGAAGACTTAAACATTGACATAATCAGGATTAGAGAGGCTAGTGTTAACAGCAAAAACCTAATGCATTGTTTATCTGTTAACCCCACGCATATCCAAATATTATGAAATTATTGCTTTTAATATATTTTTTTAATTTGAATACATAATTGATATTTTAATGAGTAATAAAAATACTGCTTAAAAACATTTCTAATGATGCCTTAACCGTTGTGTGTTTTGTAAGCAGATAGAAAAGGGATGTTGATATCAGAAATAATATATCATTTAAGATTTGAATTCAGGAGGTCTTACCCTCCTTTAGTACTGATTTTATGGTAATTTTGCGATTTTTGCTAGTATTTATGATTCAGTAATTTCACAGCCTATCAACAAATAAATTTCGCAGAACTCCACAAAAAATAAATATTTCATGAAATAATCACATACCTTGGAAAGAATTTAAAGGGGAAAATTCCTGCTTGCTATTTGAAACTCTTTCATCAATCTGTTTTCCACTTTTGTAATTTATCATACCCATCTGTTTATAAAAAAGGATTAACGTTCTTCAAACACCGATAACATTTTAACATTGTTATATATTTATGAAGTGTTTCTCATTGTTTTGTGTATTAAAACAGTATTTTAATCATTTGATTGATCCTATCTTTTGGAATTAAAACAGGTATAATTTCCCTAAGTTTTGATAACGAATTTTTTTGTTTTACTTATTGTTAACTTGTTCAAATTGATAATCATAATAACGTAATAAAATATTAATATTAATTATTAGTCATTAAAATTTAAAATTATTTGTAATCTTTCATTTTAGGTATTTCAGGTAAGTCATTTTCAGAGAAAAGCACACAGAGGATGATAAATACACTAAAAATGGCATCAGAAGAAGAATTCTGAAAAGGACAAAAGAGAAAAACAAACATTAAAATTGATCTAATGGTCGACTCGTCCACAAGCAACAACATTTGCTTTTTGCTTATTATTTCTCATTCACTTGAAGCATTTATTTACTTCTCCTATTTCATCTTTATCTACTGTGGAATGCAATAATCAGAGTATATCTTTCTTCTGAAATAAAACAAAATTTCTCAGTGCCAGACATGAAGTTAGTATTTTCACATTGGCATACAAATAATTATGAGGAATATCATTAAGGATTGTTCATGGGAGTTTGTAAGTGACCCAGGATGTATTCATATATTGTTGTCATTGTGCAAAATGTAACAACAAAGAATTTCAAAGATAATTTGAATCAACAGCTTGATAACAAGTATTCTTTTAAGTGTATAGAAACCTGGTAAAGTTGTGTAAGCGTGGCGTAAATAATCAACTTTTCACGCACGTAAATCAAGACTATTTTTTGAAATACACAAGAAAAATTTGTAGGTATGAGTAACTTCAGTTCACACATTCTTGCACAAAAAAGTAAAAAATCTTTTGTTTGTGAGTTTTGCAACAAAAGTTTTTCTAAGAGTAGCCATACAATACATCTCCGCGAGCATAAAATTGAGAAACCTTTCAGTTGTGAAATATGCATCAAAACATTTTCTCAAAAATGTAACCTGTATACACACCTTCTCGTACATACAAATGAGAAAACTTTCAGTTGTGAAATATGCAACAAAAATTTTTCTGATAAAGGTAACCTGAGTAAACACCTTCTCGTACATACAAATAATCTTTTCAGTTGTGAAATGTGCAATAAAAGATTTTCTCACAAAAGTAACCTGAATACACACCTTCTCGTGCATAAAAATGAGAAACCTTTCAGTTGTGAAATGTGCAATAAAAATTTTTCTCAGAAAAAATACCTGAATAGACACCTTTTCGTGCATACAAATGAGAAGCCTTTTAGTTGTGAAATATGCAACAAAACATTTTCTCAGAAAAGTAACCTGAGTAGACACATTGTCGTGCATACAAAGGAGAAACCTTTCTGTTGTGAAATATGCGACAAAAAATATTCTCAGAAAATTAGCCTGAATAAACACATTTTCATACATACAAATGAAAAACAATTTCAGTTTTGAGATATAATATGAAAAAAGCACCCTTTGATGCATTCAAATGAGTAACCTGTTAACTGTGAGATATAAGACATACATATCACTCACCCGCAAGAAAAGTGACACATCTCGACAGAAGTAAATTTCACAGAAGAGGCAAAAGAAAATTTGCATGCTTTTACTGTAACATGAAATTATAGCACTTATCTCAGCATGCAGGAATAAAGACTTGCATAAAAGCATAAAACCCTTAAGAATGAAGACGTAGGATGAGGTTTGTAGGGTTAGGTAATTTTATTTCCCCACATAATCCACCTAAACAAACACACAATTTCTGGCCGAATGGCGTATTTGTCGTGGCCAAAATGAGTTAAGGCCATTTGTAACCAAAAGATGATGTATCGTAACTGACCCGACGCTAATTGCAGCAACTATCGCGAAACCGATCACGATCCAGCGGGGGGGGGGGACTTTGCATTTTCTTTACCCGTTAACTAATGATGGCCGGTTTCCAGTAAAAATATATTGGACTCTCATCGTTTGGAAAGTAGATGGCTAATATCTCCTAACCCACATATTTATTTAAAGAGAGGAAATATATTTTTCTCTTCATTTCTTTCAAAGTAAGCTTAATTATTTTAAATCTGGGTTTTAGTAAAAGTATAAATACGTTGAGAGATTTATATTTAAAGCAGTAAAATAGATTACATATTTTTATTTAGGTTAAAAATATTTTTCTAAAAAATAAAAAAAAAATCTTCAAAATGTGCTACATTTTTATGGCCACACTGGAAAAATTAATGTATTATTTTTCAATTTCCATTGATCTTAATAGCCAAAATAAACAATCAACAAATTAATAGGAAATACATCTGAATCGGAAAAATACAAAATATTTAATTACAGTAAGATACAATCATTGGGCATTGCATATTTATACAAATCATCTACTAAAAATTTCAATGATACAGGCGATTTTTTCTTAAATATATGTTTGTTATTATTATTGGAAGATTTTTTTACGAAAAAAAACCAAAAGAAATAAAAACAATTCATGTTCTTGCTTTTAAAATATACATTAATATGAAATAAATATATTTTTGTGAGCCCATTGAAACAAAAATGAATATATTTAAAGTTTATGTAATTTTTAATTGCCAGATTATAAATTTATCAAATAGAAATAATATGGAAAATGTAATTTATTTGGTACATTGGTTATAAGTGATACATATGATGAATCATTCATTAGATGAAAGTTTTAAACAATATTTTATGGACTAAAATAAACACGAAAAACTTTTTACTCATTTCTTATAAATTATAAGTAAAATCGTCTTCACTCTAAAATAAGTCTTAATATATACATACACATAAGATATTTCTTATTAGCACATCAGAATCAAAACAAATATATATTATTTTCAAATCATATAATTTAATTTTTAATTGAGACGATAAATAGAAAAAAAATATATATAGAAAGTATATGAAATGCCAATTTAATCGATACCAACTAATTATTGGAATAAACTACAATGTTTATGCATACTTAATAGATGAACATGCAATAAAACTAATAATCAGAAAACGTCAATTTATAATTCTTTTTTTTCACTTTCAGCAGAAAAATATTCATCCATAAAGAACAAAGTATATGCTATACGTTGAATATATGAACCAACATTTTATGTTCAACAGAAGAGAAAAAAGCATTTTTAAAAATTTTAATTAAAACTTACAGAGGCCACTAAAATATAATTGACAATTACAGCTGCATTATGCGAATTTATAATATTTAAAATTTGTTTTTACAGGAAACACGATCCCGAAATTTTTCCCCCATGTAATTGTGATCAAATGATAAATGGTAAAACCTAAAAATGGAGGGGGAAAAATAATGTTACTGCGTGAACTGAATACTACATGAAGTTGTTTAAAAATTCACGTTATCTAAAGTGTTTATTTCTCTATAAAAAGAAAAATCTTTTTTTCAATTGACTTAAAATAAATAAATATTAAAAGAAAAAATATATGATTTAAGAAATAAATTAATTTTACTTATAAAGACTTATACTTTTAAGGACTTCTCATAAAAATTACCTCCCACCCTTCCCCCCAAAACAAATACCGCTTTCGTATCGCTAAGGCGGTAAAGCAAGATCAGGGAGAATCTTTCCTAGAATTACTCTCCACCCAAACTTTGGATTTTTTTCTGCGTCATCTGTGCTGTTTATCAATTGTGTACGGAATGAAACGATGACAACTACCACCAGTCATTTATTTCATTTCAATATATAGCATTGCACTGTATGTTTGCGCCCGTCCGTCGGTATCGGTGAGTAAGTTATGTTTATTCATTGCAAATTTATTAGTCACAGTACAATCGATCTTTTGCATCATTTGATTTCAGGATTATTGTTTGATACTTATATTTTAGTTTTTATGAATACGCAATAAATTTTTTACACATACTTTTTGTATCTTTCGGTTAAATTACCTTAAATAGTTTATTTTAATTTATTTTATAGTCTTTATGAATGCACAAGAATTTTATAAACGTACATTTTGTAATCTCCGATAAAGTAGCGTAAAATTTATATCAGTAGGTTATTTTTATTTATTTAATTATTTGTATTAATTTTTAAGGGATTGCCTAAATAACTTTTAAACATTATAATTATCGGTATCACATTCTTTAAAACAGTTTGTATTAGTGTAAATATAAAAATGTAACTAAAAGAAAGGTATTTTATTTTCTTCTACCAGGAGAAAATATTTAAGATTTTATACTCGAGAAAATTTTATTGACTAAAACAATTGAATTTTAATGAAATTTAGAAATATCAAGATTAATTTAATATATATTTTAAATCACTGTTAAATTATTATTTACATTTCTAATAATTATAAATAATTTTCAAGGATTTTGAAAAAGCTGAAATGATATATTTTTTCTAATGTTTGACTATTAACCTGCAACTGAAATATCTAAATATTATCTGATAAAAGCAAAATTTTCAAATATATGAGAAATATTGTACTGTCATTCGTTAACTGCATAAAGATTAAACTTATTTTTATATAATATTTGAATAAAAAATGATCAGAAATGTTGCAAAAATTTAGATTATAATTATTTATTAAAGCTTTGGTGAATAAGCATAATATAACAGTCTTACCAACAAACCTGTGTGAAATATAGTGAAAATCTAAGTAAAGAGAATATCCCAAACTCATCACATATTAATACAAAATATATAATAAACTATGTTGAAATCATGTATATTATTTAAGCCGAAATTCAAAATTTATTCTTTAAAAAAATACTTTTTAGAAGGTTAATTAAATGATAAAATGTTTTATCTGGTAAAAAAAAAACCTTATAATTATTTAGGTATACATTTCAAGAAAATCAAGTTCATTTAACTTGAACTTTTTCAAAAATATTCAAAATACAATATTTGATAATGACTTAATTGATTAGTTTATTTCTTCAATTGTATAGTACTTTATAATTTTTTATGAAATGCAACTATTTAAAAATGCATTGCATATAAATTTTTTTAAATATGTAAGTGAATAAATGAACAAATAAATTAATGTACTATGTGAAGTATTTTGTTTTGGAAATTTTTTGAAAAAGTTCAAAATGAAAAAATTTGATCTTCTTGAAAAGCGTACCTAAATAATTATAAGATTTTTTTTAATCCTGCAAAAATATTTTATCATTTAATTAGCCTGCTAAAAAGTATTTTCTTTTATAGAATAAATTTTGATTTATACCTAAACAATCATTATGGCACAACACTGGCTAGTAATGACATTTTAAATAACCATAATAAGCTTTTTTGTGGGCAGGTTTGGGCTAAATTTAATTTATGACAGCCACAAATGGTAGGACAAAAGCAAGCTTCTGGTTAGCTTTAATTTTTAGTGGCCATTAAAATAATAATTGTGGGCAGTTTAAGGCTATCTAACATTTTTAGTGAAAAGTTAGTGGCACGATTGTGGGCAATTTTCTTGCGGCCTCATTGTGTCTGGCGTGACACTGTTTTACGGAGCCGTGACGGTAATTGATAGCGGGTCCCCCATCGGACGCTTTCGGCCAAGGCTAACGAAGTGGCCCGGAAGCTCTGTGTTTCTTGGGACCTCTCTTCTGTGGTCACAAATGGACATATAGCACAATAAAGTGATTTTCCGTATAACTACACTACTACTGAAACTGTTTGTGTAGCAAGACGCACCTATAATAGACCTATTAGTGAAATAAAACATAAAATGAATTTTTTCGAGATGTGTCACTTTTCTTGCGGGTGAGCGATATACCGTATACATATGATATATATTGACATACCGTATACATACATATGACAAATTGCATTGTGAGAAATCCAACAAAGAATATTCTGACAAGGATAACTGCATACAAATGAGAAACTTTTCAGTTTTTATGTAGGTAGATAAACTTTTTTCCAATGTAACTTGAAAATACAGCTTCGTTTGCATAAAAATTTGAAATATTTTTGTATGATATGCAACCAAAAATTTTTTGACAGGCGTAAGTTTAATGTACAACTTCGCGCGCATGCTAATGAGAAACCTTTTATTTGTGAAGTAATCAATAATGGATTTTCTGTGAAAAATTAATTCAAAAGGCTTAATCTCATTGATCTGATTGAGTGCAAAATTTTATGTACAACATTAAATATGCATTCCACATCTATTTTACACTGTATCCAGATGTGCAGACTCTTGCAACACTCAAATCTCTCTAAAAATCAGGTTTCTTTTATCATTCTCAAATGTGTGTTATGAGTTGTAGAACTGTCGATGTTCATAAAATTAATATGCTTCTTCTGTAATTGCTCTAAACCTTTCATTGTAGGTGCAGGGGTTCTGAAATGAGATACTAGAATAGGTGTTACTAAACTTTTCTGATTATCACCCTTTCAAGGTTTTTTCAACTGTGTATTGACTCCCACCACTCCCTAATTATTAGTTTTTGACCAAAAACCGTTTTTAAGACCGAATTTCGATAATCTCCCTAGTTTCGGCCAAATTCGAAACTGTCTAAAAAATTGAAGTTAAGTATTACATATATAAATATCTATTATTATTAATTAATGATAATCATATCGAAACACGTTTCAAACAAACATACATACATATATATATATGTGTGTGTATAAGTTTCAAACGAACACAAAACATAAATAGTAATACAACATTTATTTTTTGTTACTTTATGACGACCAATAATCATAGGCTTTTATTAGTATTTAACAATGTAGTTGGGCAGTTTTCCCGTCAAAATAGATGATAAGAGTACAACAGTCATTATAGGTAAGATTTTAAAAATCGCACAAAAGAGAAAATAACTTGTTAAATTTGATTAAAACAGTAACGTTAGCATTAAGACAACACTTTAAGCCTACAAATTATTAATTACCAATTTTATTTTCCACTTCAACGTTATCTTAGTGAGACAAAATTAACAGTATTGAATGCTTTAGCTAATTTCAAAAATATATGTAAGAAAAAAATGTATCATTTATTTCCCAGATGTGCAGAACAAGATCTAAATAAATATTTGCTCAACCTCCCCTCAAAAATATTTGCCACCCACTCTCCTCTAAAAAAGTTTTGGAATGACGCTCTTGTTCGAAAATTTTATCTCCGAGGCCCAAGTTGACTCTGTGTGCCTCTGAGCAAAACTTTTTATTTTCATATAAAATAAGATGTAATTAATTCATCCACAACACAGAATGATTTTCTAAATATACGAATTCAATCTATTTAAAAATATGTTTTAGTTACACATACTTCGATTTATCTTTTATAATTGATTTTTGTAAAAAATCTTTATACGTTTTAATACTCCTTTCTTCGAGAATGTTCGAGACACTTCTGCAGTTTCAAACTAAAAGTTTTCTATTTGTGTTAAGCTTGCAGTTTTTAATGAGCACGTGGAAAGTGTCGAAAAATATCGAAGTCAAACTGCCAATGCTCAGAATCGGACCTTAATTTTGAGTTTGAAACAATTTTAATCCATCTAAACTTTGTTCTAGACAGCATAATTATAATTACTATCTTTAAATTTCATTATATACGCATACATGTACATGACAAAACTACAGTTAAAAAAGGTATTTATTTAAGTTAAACTTAATTAAACTAACTTCGTATGAAGATTTGAAAAAGTTTTCTTAAATAATATTTATCATAGTATTATTTCAAATCTTATTGCGTCACCAACCAGCGTTAAATCGCCATTTTTTTTTTTTTTTTTTTTGTTACTAAAAGCTAAATCGAGGTTCTGCCGATTTTTAAAAGTAAATATATATATCCTCATGAGAAGAATATTCTATATATTTTTTAAATATTTCTAAGTATGCGCTTATGAAGAACTTCCTTGATATCATCTTATCAATTTTTCAGATGCATTTTTGTTAACCTGACGCAAAAGAATGATAAATCGCCAAATCCTGTTTTAATTGCAATATTTCAACTACGTAATATTTTAAGCATTACAGACATTCCTTTTCATGTTTAACTTAAATATTTTAATTTTTTAATATTATCACTCGTCAAAACTGATTTATTCTTTTCTTTTTCTTTCTTTTTTTAAATTTTAAATAAAATTAGTAACAGTATTTTCTTTTATTTTTCGATGTGTAGTAGCCGTTTCAATTTTTCATCAACCATAAAGTTCGCCAAGAAATAAAATGGTAACCTTATTGCCCAAAATAACAGAACTTTCCATCATAATTCTATAACTAATCTACGTAGAACGATGTGTTATAGCTTAAAACCTTCTCTGAAACGATATCTATCTAACAGTGTAAGTTCCGTCAAAATCCATGCAATAGAACTCGAAATATAGATGTCTGGAACGAAATTTCCGTTTGGATTTTATATATATAGTAGATTACTTCAAAAATTTTACTAATGGTGTCCTTGATCAAGTATGTACTTTTTAAAATTTTTAGAATGTTTTTAGTGTATTGGGAGCATTATTATCCAGTTGTGAAAGTTTCATAATTTTTATTTCATTTTTTAAATATTTATCAGGAAAAGGTTAAAAGGAAATTTAAGTAGAAATTTTTTTGGTGAGGAAATCTGTGCTCTATTCTATTTTATATATGTAGTAACCTAGCTATGTATGCTGCACCCAATATAATTTTTTTACATAAATGACATTTAGAAAGGAAGAATAATGCTGCAACCTCTGTAATCATTGTTCTATTCTCTATTAAATTGGTAATTGCATTCATATATATTTAATTTTTGCCCTCCGGAGCTTTATTTTCAGGAGGCAAAGGAGTTGTAAAATCTTGAAGCAATTTTAATATTTTATTTATTTCTACTATTACGTTTCGTATTTTTTTTTCTTTCCAAACGATCAACGTATTGTTTATCCACGGCCAAAAATATGTTAAACAATTTCGATATCATTTCAAATTGTTGAAAAATGTTACGTCGGTATCAGCTGTTTTCCGCTGTATTTTGTAAGCGTTGTTGCATCATTCATAGACTGCACATTTTAAATAAAAAACAAAACTGTAAAAATAAGCATCATTCTATTCGAGTTTTATGTTTTACTCTCTTTACACTTTACTTGCTCCAACTCAAGTGTTTTAATTAAAGTGTTATTTTTATTGTGTTGTTTTTAAGATCTAATAAGGACTTTGAAAACAATTGCACATGACTTAGAAATATATATTTATAAAATATATATCTGTATATATTTATGTGTTACATTTAATTAAGTGTCCATCTTTTGACTCTGTATGAAATGAAATACTAAATAGTTAAGTGCCACTGGTACAACGAATGAGAAAGAAGAAATGATATAAAATGATTTTTCAAACATTTCAGAAGGATTCAAATTGTTGAATGCAAGAAAAAAAAATGTGAAAGAAAATTAATTTCTTTGCTAGCTATTTTGTGACATACACTGAAATGATTCCTTTTTCAATTTCAATTTTATTTTTAGATGCATTCAGGTTATCTTAAAAGTTTACATTTTTAGTGATGGAACACATGCAAGGACAGAGTTAAAAAGAAAATATTGTAACTTTCTCTCTTTGTAGAATAATTTTTAAAAAAATTCTTGGGGTCTTGTAAATTACTCTCCTTGAGATTTCTCCCAGTAACTTATATTTAGAGAAAATCTGAACCATGCATATTTTTAGTGCTACATTTAAGCTGGCATTAAGCGCATGAAATATTTTCATTTCAGCATTCAGATATTTTTCTTTAAAATGTTGCTGCAAAATATACATACAGTTCAGACTTCCTCTATATTATTCTCCAACGTTTGGTTTTCACCACTGTCAAAAATGACCAGTCAATGAAGTTTAGCACTCCTGATCTGCTGCAAAATTCCACTTTAAGCTAAGGAGAAATTCAACCTTCATACTGCGTCTCTCACAATTTATTTTCACCACAAAAATTGTAATATTAATGTAGAACATTTGCTAACATTGACTCTCTAAATTTTAAGTTTTTTGAAAAAGCCAATTTTCACACCTGAATAAAAGTTATTATCTCCTCAAAAAGTGCTTCTAACTTTTCAACATATTTTTTGAAAATGTAGTATGTCTTGCAGTGATTGTTATTAATCATATACAAGTAAAGTGTTTCGATTGTTTAAAATATTGTATAAATTGGTCTTTTTACCCAATTTTAAGATTACATTATTGGTGCAGATTCACGGTCGCCAGTCGCGAATAAATTTTTCTATTTGGTCACTAATTTTCGACGTTTATCCTTTGACGAAAATCGTGTTTTTTCTGCGATCCTTAGTCGGCAATCGCGCTTTTTTCGCGATCCTTTGACGAAATTTGCGGGAGTTTTTGAGATCCTTTGATAAAATTTGCATTTATTCTGCAATCTTTTGACGAAATTTGTTTTGTTTCTCTGATACTTAAATTCTTTTTTTCGTTATTCTTTGTCAAAATTTGCGGGTTTTATCGGGATTCTTTGGGGAAATCCTTATTTTCCCCCCGATACTTTGACGACGATTTTTCTGCCAAAATTGATGAAATTCACATTTTCCCGTGATTTTTCGACAAGAATGGCGTTTTTTTTTCGCGACTCTTTGACAAAATTCGCGCATTGGGGGGATTCTTTTATGAAATCCGCGTTTTTCCCCTGATCCTGTGACGAAATGGACGATTTTTTGAGAAAATTGGCGTTTTTCCGCGATCCATTGACGAAATTTGCAGGGTTTTTGCAAAATTTGCGTTGTTTTTCTGCGATCCCTTGGAAAAATTCGCGCTCTTTTCGGCTGACGATTGACAAAATTGATTTTTTCGGTGACCATTTGTCGAATTTCTTGGTATTTTTTATGTCCAAATTTTTGGTACTGAATGGTTTAAATTTTCGGAACGGAATCACCCCTGTAATAATAATTTATAATAAGATATTTTTTTACAATAATGTTTCTTATGTGATCTTGAAAAATAGATACTTGAATTATACTTTGAATTTTGTAGTGCAAAATAATCTCACACATTCACGATTTTTTTTAATATATACTCTTATATTACAAAATCAAAATGAGACACATTGCCTTCTAATATTCCCCACTGCCATGATTACTTTAGTTTATTCTTTTAGATATATATATATATATATATATATATATTACCTCCATCTTGCCCAACTTTATATTCTAACTATATATAGTTTAAGATTTATATTACACGCAATTTATATCAAATTAAAAAAATTGTGTGATTAAATGAAATATACACATTTGATGTAATTAGTCTGTTTCATTTGTACATATGTAGATTATTTTTCATTTTGAATTCCTGCATTTTTTGCCCATATAAATGCTATTACTTTTATGCCTTTCTTTCACAATGTGGCGACTGGATTATTTGGGTTTAGGAGAAACTGGTTCCTTAAAAATTTTGAGAATCTGCACTTATAGATTACACGCGGCCGTTATGTAAAAAGGATCAATAGCAAACAAATATAACAAATGATATCTAACGAAACTTTAAAGATTAAAAAAATTCGTTTTTTACTAAGTCAATAACAATGTCTGAAAATTGTTATTCGTATATGCAAAATGATATTTACTAGAATTTCTGTAAAATCGAAAATTTGTTACATAAGTGTGCTCGAGGACTGCACTTGCATTGTTGAAGACATAATCTCTCTCCCCCAAGAAAAATGAAACACCTCATAAATACCACATTTTATAACAAAAGCAAAATAAGATTGGTTTTCTTTAACTGATAAAACTGTCGCACCTATCTTGAATACAACTGTACAAAGTTTATGAATCAAGATGTAGAAGTGATAACGAGGATTTAGTAGATTTATCCACTTCCTCTACTCTTTGCTTCCAGTCTGTGGTGGCAAAGTGACAGCATAATCTAGCGGTTTTTCGGATAGCTACACTTATGACATTTTTTCTGTCGCAAGACGCAAAAAGTCAGACCTATTGCAACAATACACAAACTGAATATTTTGGTATTGTGGCACTTTACTTTGCGAGTGAGCGATGTGTCCATTATAAAGAATTGCTTATACCAATTATCAATGTGTATTTATTCATCTCAACAGCATTAACAATTAATATTCGTTGCGTGGTGGATAGTTTTTTTGGAAATAAAGAAGTTCGTAAGATGAAAGTAAGATGATTGAGTAGACATACAATATTTTACTCTAGTATTGGATGTTATTAAAAATGAAAAAAATATGCATTAAAATTGTGTCTACATTCATTGTATTGAATTGTTTTGTTTTTAATGCCTGATGCAGATTTGAAAACTATAACACACTCCTTAAAACTACATTTTGCATAATATATATCTGTCTATATTTATGTATAATTTTGAATTAATTGCCCAAAGTTTGGCTCTGCAGGTACTGAACTAAAGATCTGCATGCTGCATTGTTTGTACCTCTTATATAGCGAATGAGGTGATATGGAAGGATTTTGCGAACATGCTTAGAAAGATTCAACTTTATGAACTTAAAAAATAAATCTTCACGAAATTTATTTTATTTCTATCATGAACAGAAATTATTCCTTATCAGTCTAAATTTTAATTTTATTTTCAGATAAATTTAAGTTAACTGAAGAATGAAAATATTTGTAATGAAACAGATGCCTCAGACAGTGAAAAAGATTATAAATCATATAAACTTTTCTAATAAAGTAATAAAAAGGTAAATGACTGTCCTTGGGAATTTTCTCAATGACTTCTTATGTTTAGAGGAAATCTGAACCGTGTATAATTTTCAATGTTGCATTGCGGCTTGCAAGCGCATACAATATTTTCATTTCAGCATCCATCAAATGTTGTTCCCTAAACTGTTGCTGTAAAATGTACATAAAGGTGCCAACATTCACGATTCCTGTTAATAAACCAAAAATTTATTTTGAATTTTTATAGTAAGTGGTAGGTAAAATTCACTATTAAATTTTACTTCTAATGAAAAAGCATAAAAGCTGGCAGTTATGCACATAATTCAGACTTACTCTAATTTTTTTTTCAATATTTGGTATTCACTGTCATAAAAATAACATCTTCTGCTGTTCTCATGTACTTCAAAATTCCATTTCATGCTAAGGAGGATTTCAACCCTTCATTACTCATTATTATAAAGCATCTCTCAAAATTTAGTTTTCACCATAAGAGTTGTAATACCAACGTACAACATTTGCAATCATTATCTGTCTATGACAATTATTTTGGAAAAGGCAATTAATTTGAATATTATTTATTGGCTTCTTAATAGTATTTAAAACTTATCAAAATATTTTTTTATGTAGCATGTTGCTATTGTACTTCAGCTTTTTTTATGGTGAAAATCAAATTTTGAGTAATGTGTATTTGGTAATGAACAATTCGGGGTTAAATTCTCACACAGAATAATACATGATTTTATGATTGTTTAGGACAGCAAAAACGTACATTTAAGATTTTTTTCATAAATGTAGGAAAACTTAAAATTTATTCGTAGAACTTACTTTTCGATTAATTTAAATGCCGCTAGAATCTTTAAGTTTGACTCTGGACTGAACAAGATTCACTGAGCTTTTGATCCTTTTTGGTTGATAAAATGAGTACAAAGTTTGCTCGGGAATTAAACATTGTGGGTTCTACGTTAGGACAACCACCTAACTGGGACATAAGCTACATAGCACCTCGGGGTCCATGGGTAAGAAAACAAGCCTGAACACAGTAGGTCCTGATCCTTAATTAGTCGTAAACCCATAGATTTAGTTTAATTTTTAGAACCTTTCAAGAGCATGCAAATAGAAAAATTTCTTTTTCTTGCAAATTTTATTGAATTTATTAAAAACTAGTAATACGATGCCTATCACTCAAATGTGCAATTTTGAAACTTGTATTTAATATTTAAAAAATTTCATATATAAATTTGAAGTTTCTCAGTAATTTTATCAAACTTCATGAATATGATAATGATATGTAATGCAAATGATGTTTCCAAAACTAAAAATTGTCTTTAAGTGTAATTCACTAAACATCTTTCTTTCATTTATCAGAATGTTCAGATATTTGGGGAATGAAGATAAAATAGAAACATATACAGGGTGTCCCACCGGAGGGCAGTAATTCTGCATCAGGTCAGGTTACTCAACTGGATCTGAACTTCAAGTAGATGCTATTTTTTTTTTTTGTGGATCGAGTTGACATTAATTGTTTTGGAATGCGATTTCATTCTTGCAGTTTGGGTTGTTCGTTTTTTTTTTTAAATCTACAATATTATTTCATATAAGAAAAAATATTTATTTGAACAATTATGAGTCTATATATGTTCAGTTTTCAACATAAAAGATAAATTGATATTCGAGATAAAATTGTACGCTATCTTTACATAATTGTATGGAAATATGGTTTAATTTTATTCCTTTTTGAGTTGACTTGAAATAGAGTATTTGGGATCAGAAAGTTAATTAATTTGAATAAAAGTTATTGTCTTCTGTAAAGTACACTAAACTGACATAATTGTTTTAAATTCTAATATCTTAGGATGAAAACCACATTTTAAGAAATGTATTAGATGAGTAATTCAGTGTTAAATTTTCACACAGCATAACACATGATTTTTCTATTGTTGAGGATAGCAGAACACGCCTTTAAGATGTTTTCATAAATAAAGATTTGAATTTGTTTGTAGAACTTAGCTTTCAAGTAATTTAGATGTCACTAGAATCTTTTCAATTTGACTGCGAGCTGAACAAGGTTCACACAGCCTTTCATCCGTTTGGGTTAATAAAATGAGTACAAAATTTGCTTGGTAGCTATACAGTGAGGATCCTGCATCAGTCCGATCACCTGACCGCTACATATGGTACACAGCACCTCAGGGTACATGACCAGGGAAAGAGGATTGGGCAATATAGGCATTGATCCTTATTGGATCGTAAAGCCACAGATTTAGTTAAGATTTTAGAATCCATTAATAGCATACAAATAGCATTATTTCTTTTTCTTGCAAATGTTATTGAATTTTTATTTAATTTATTTAAAACTATAATTCTTATCACACAAATGTACATTTTTGTTTGACTAATAATTAACTTGTTTTTAGTATTTTCAACATTTCATAAATAAATTTTAAGTTTCACAATAATTTTATCACTCTTTATGAATAATGATACTTTTAAAACTAAAAATTGCTTTTTACTGAAATGCAATAAACATCTTTTTTTCATTTATCAGAATGTTCAGATATTTGAGAAACGAGGAGGGAATAGAAACGTATACAGTGTGTCCCACCAGAGGGCAGTAATCCTGCATCAGTTCAGATAACTCGATTTTACTTGACACGATCATGCTTCGAGTTGATGCTAATTTTTTTCAAACTGAATAGGGTTCACTTTAATTGCTTTGAATTGCAATTTCGGTTGGTCCAATTAAAAAAAAAAGTCTAGAATATTTTTTTTCAAATAAACTATATACATTAGATTGTTTCAAATCCGCATAGCTTGGGACCAGAGGTTGTGCGGATTTTAGAATTTTGTGGATTTCTGATCACTGCTTTGTCTATATTTTCTAAACTGTAGTTCGAATGTAATAATGCTTTCGAAATTATAATAAATACCTAGAATATAGTAAAATATTAAAATAACTAAGTAAAATAATAAAAATTAAGAAAATTTAATAAGTGATTAAAATATTTAAAGTAGAGATCAAGTAAATAATTGATACACTTTTTTCTTCAGTTATTCAATGAAACTCTATTCATAAAAGTACACTAATAATTTACGTAGAAATCTTTAAAAAAAATGAAGTTTTCATGTTTAGCCAAACTTAATAACCAACAAAGATTAATACATAAATACAACTAGTAAAACGACTGTGATCAGCACTGAAATCAGCTCAATCTTGAATTTTTCCAGAAATAAATTTACACTTAATTCCTGATACAGCAGGAATTCAGTCATATTAACCAGACTTACATATTAAATTGTATACAAAATGATATAAAAATAAAAAAGTCTTGAATTTTCTCCCTATATTTTAAGAGAAGTTTCTTTGTTTACATCTGCAATGATGTGTGGATTTTAGGCATTTGAGGAAATCTACTGTATTTGAACAATTATGAGTCTACATAAGTTCATTTTTCAACATAAAAGATAAATTGGTATTAGAAATAAAATTATAGAATCTTTACATAATTTTATTGAAATATGGTACAATTTTATTCTCTTTTGTGTCGATTTCAAATAGAATTTTTGGGTTCAGATTGGGTTTATAACTGAAATGGGCAAGACAAGGACGTAATAAGTTAAAATTTTGTTTTTAGAAAAAAAGTTCATGGATCTGTATTTCAAGTATGTTTGATAGATGGGGAAGGACATTTCCATTTTCGCATGTGATTACTTCAATTTTTAAATACACATATTATATTCAATTGTTTTATTTGCTTATGTACTTTTTACTATAACCAATGTATCCTGCGGTCTTCTATTGGGAAATAAAATCATGCACTGGGAGAGTATAAACAGGCTGGAACTTGAAAATTTTCCTTTATGTCAACCCACCATGAAAGAAAATTTATCCATAATTTTATACAATTATGAAAAGATTCTACTATCTTATTGTAAATCAAATTTTTATCTTTTGTGAAGAAAAACTAAAACATTTAAACTGTTTCATATTCAAATATGTAGTTTTTCGCCGAAGTAATATTTTAGACTTTCTTTGGAAATATCACCAGGTTAGCCTAAACCTGAAACAATTAGAATCACCCCAACACAAATCAGAATCGCACATTAAAAATAAGTAGTTCTTACCCAGCTGGAAACGAAAATTATATTTGAAATCAATCCGATACATGAATGAAATTTTACAAAAAAAGTAATCTCCAAACCCTACATGGAATAAAAATAATCCATATTCTAATATAATTATGGAAAAATAGTCTGCTATCTCAAATATCATCTTTATATTTTATGTTAAATGAATATATGTTCAAATATCTGTATCCACACAACCTGCATTGAAAAAAATTGCATGAACCGAATTCGATGTCGTGTAACTGAAAGTTACGGGGGAAAAAAGGAATTGTTTTCTAATACTAAATAACTGAATTATACTCCAAATAAAAATTAACTCAAACTACAAAGAAATAATTTTTTATTCAATCTCAGTTTACAAAAGTTCATTGAAGTTGAACTATGAGTGATAAGACTATGCAGTATAATCTGCTAGCAACAACAGGTCTAAATTTTATTACAAAAACATGGATTGAAAATGACTGCATCTGGAGTACATGTCATAACAAATTTTTTGAAAAAATATTTATTCATCTGATTTTGTTTATCAAAAGAATTTCTCAAATATTTCACAAGTAGAATAAAAATTGATACTAAAGAATTTTTCCACACCCCTTTTCACAATAAGTTATGATTAACAATATAATAATAAGAATAAAAAATTAATCTAGGCTTATTTTCTTTAAGCTCCTCAAAATTAGCATTACTAAATTTGTTAGCACTATTTCACAAATAAATTTCAGCTAAACTTCTATATCTGTCAGTTCTTAAAAAAAAAAACAACAAATCCCACCGTTTTTTTCATATAATATTTTTTTAGTAGGATTCTTTTAAAACTGAATCATTGTATATTTAGATTAAAAAGAAAAAAAAATCAAACATGAATATTGAACTTAATTGAAATTACAACATTTTATCAAACACATCTTTCAGAAAGAAAACTTTAGCATGAAAATAAATTAATAAATTAAATGCAAAATAAGTCTTTAGTTTCAATTTTTAAATGTATAGATAATGAGTTTTTTAGTTGTTTCTTTAAGTTCATTCTTAATAGAGGCACGTTTATGTTATATATTTTTAACATCTCTATGTTCATTTGCAAAACTTTTGTGGGGATAGTTCTTTTTTGTCATCTTTTCAATATAAAATGTGAAGTTTTAGGACATTAGCTCAACCTTTCACTATCTCGCAACTTCATGCATATCAAACTCCTCTCTCAATGAGTGCAACATATTGTTAAGCAGCACGTGAATTTTTCCACTGAAGACAATGTTGAGACTAAAATATCTTCAACGAAACAGTAATCTTTCTTTTTTCTTCATTTATACAGATCTCGACATTAGAGTCTTATCCAATGATCAAAGTCGTTTTGAGCAGCAAACAAAATTTTTCACCAAACTCTACTCACTCTTGGATTAGTCAGTATAAAAGGGTTAATATTAATGTTATTTGAAACAATTGTTCGATTTGAGCCAATGGCAACCAATTTCCTTAATATTTTCACTAATATTTCTTCAAAACAAGCTAATCTGCCTAATGACACATACCATGAAAATTATTCTTTTCAAAGACTGGTACACAAAATTATGAAAAATAATCGTCAGTGGAAGCTCACATGTGCAATAAATCTGTTATTTCAGTTATTGTTGTTTGTGTTTTGAGCACTTCTATGAAACGTTTCTTTAAACAAGACATAGGAGTGAAAAAAAATTCAAGCCATCATTTCCACAAACTTTTAAGACATACTAAATAGCCATTTTATTATTTTTAAAATTTATTCCTTTGAATATATTAACTAGATAAAGATAGGTAGTTGTAACAGAGACCTTGTGTTTGATAATATATTAAACAGGTAAATTTAAATATCTAAGTTTTAATGTGCAATACTATGAGAAAGTAAAACACTTTAATTTATAATCAGATAAATCATATCCTTCGGCAAATGACTTTGTAGAATTTGCAGAACACAAATTTTTTTCTTCCATATGGTTTTGATTTTTTTAAACTAAAATATTGATCAATTCTTAACATTTGAAAAAAAGTTATGTAACTATTTAAATTTTACAAAATTGCAAATTAAGTAAATGGTTTTCCACATATGACATTACATATATGTGTGTGTGGTATTAACTGCTATATTTATTTAATGAAAAGTGAAAAAAGGTACACAATTTGTAATTATTTAAAATTTTTTTAATAAGAGTAAACCATTTTCCTCCATGGAACAAATTAAAAAATGTTATGTTTTATTCTTGCAATTAGAATTTTCTATTATCACAAAAACTGTAAAATCTATTTAAAAAAAAGTAAAATGCTTTATTAAAATTGGACATGAGCAAAAACATTTACAGACTACCTAGTAATATTTCAGACTAGCTAAAGTACCTGGCGTTGCTGGAATTTTAAGAATGTTTGTTTTAAAAAATCATCGATTGAATGTTAATTTACATAATTTTCACTCTTTTTTTATTTATTCTGGACGACTGATTACCTACTTACTTAGTAATTATAATCTATGTTCTGGACTGAAATTAAAACCTCTTGATGAAAAGTTGTTTCCGAGTATTTTGTTATTTAAATAATTTTTTCATGATTAAAGACAAATAGCAAGTACAAAAATTCAATGAATTTTATTTTAAAATAATCTGAAATCTTTATTTCAGTTCTTAACTAAGATTGAGCTCTAGGAACCTAAACATTTGTGGAAATTCTAATATATATCCATACACACACATAGATTAAAATGGCAAAAACAAATTCAGAGAATCTCAAAACGCTAAAATATGCCAATATTTCCATAATCGGGTTTTGATCATGTTTCAACATGTTTTTCAAACACATATGACATTATATATTCATCTGCTGACGTTCATTATATTACCAATATGACGTAATATTCCCCTTTTTTAATTCGCCAAACTATTTATTTCATTTTTCATGTGGAAATTTTGCAACAGCAAAGCAATTGTTGTAAAAGAATATTATTGTGGATTTTTAATTGTTGGCATTTTAAAAATTTGATAGGAAATTGCTGTTAATTGGGTGTTTTTTATTAATTAAAAATTTACTATAAATTATTTTGATTCCGAATTACTTTAGTTGTCTCGACCACGTTTTTAATACACATTTACGTAACATTTCACTATTCTGGCTTCCAAACTGTGGCTTTGTATAAATTACAGACAGACAGATAAATTTTCATTTTTATATATTAGACAGATGCTGCTAATATTTTTACTTAAAACAATTCTCAATGAAAAGTAAATATTTATTTCTGAAAGCAAATGAATTCTTTTTCTTGTTTTCAGTTAGCAGTGATGTTTTAAATTGTTTGAAATTTAGGACAATGTATAAAAACTAGGATATTTCAGGTGTTATTGTAGGCTACGAAATTGCTTAGATGAGCTGCTTTCACCTTCTTCTAAACTTCTCTTATCGCACTTACAAATGGAGTCATCAGAGAAAAAAAACATCACATCCCATTTGGTTTTTTTTGTTGCAAAATGCTTTTTTAAGTATGGTGACATACGCTTTTCAAATTCTTCTTTAAATTTTAACATTTCATTTTTTGATGGAAAGCATTCTCGGATACAGAACTCAAGAAAATCCCATTCATCATCACGCATGGAATATTCGCAGAAAGTAATAATGCTATCACTGTAAATAAGTTTATCTTTGACTGTAAGACTGATATCCTTAAGGATTAATCTGATGTTTTCTTCATCTTTAATACGAAACAAAGACGGTAGCAGCCAACTTGTATGAATTTCATTTGCAATTAAACTTTTTAGAGCATTAGGGCTTTTCAGCCAAAATTGTCTGAATAGCATTTGATAATTACAGTCCTTATAACCGTCTCTAACTTTATCAATAATGCTTATCAATACATCTTCATAATCATTTTTTGAAAGAAAATCCCACATGCAACTCGCTATTTTAATAAAGAAGCTCTGCCAAGGCCATTGTAGAAAAGATTTCAACACCCAGTATGGTCTATCTCTAAAAAACTCCATTTGTTGCTCTTCATCCATTTCTGATATCAAAAAACATAAAGTATCCGCATCTTCTACGCATTTTGCAGCCTCTACCAAGGACTCCTTTCTTTCCGTTGGAGTTAGTTTTTGTAAGAAGTACTCAACAGCTACCTTATTAACCCAAAATGCATTTGTGTGAACTTCATCTTTGTAATCAATAGGGCTTCCTCTTCTTTTCATAATTCGTGACCAAAAACTAACTATTGGACAGTTGTTCGAAACAGATTCTTGAAGATTTTCACTCATACTGTTCCAAAATAGGATAATATCATCCTCCTTGCAGTAAATACATGCTATTTTGTAGCGTGTAGACATACCCAAACTCTCATCTTTAATTAACACTTCTGCTGTTCTCTTTCTATCAACTGTACCTTGTGGAGTCCAACAAAATTCAACTGGTAGATTTACATGAAGACCGAAGCGTCTGCAAAGGAATTCCACCCATTCTTTTATTTCTAAGCCAATAGGCTTAACGAAACCTAACACCTTCTCTTTTAAGAGATGTGGTAATGAAAGCTGTGTTACTTTCTCTATTATTCTTTCTTCAATTGTCTTCCATTTTTCACTTCTTGTATACAGCTCACCAGAACTCAGCTTTGATATTAAAGTCCTAACATCATTTTGGTTCCACAAAGAAATAACAATTTTAACAAGTGTCAAATGCTCAAGCGAGAGCTTCAGAACGAAATTCATAATTAATTTAAAAAGAGTACTTAATGTGCCACAAAAGCTTAAATTGACTTATGAAAGAGAAGAACAGAAAATATTCATAACTTAAAATATCACAAAGAATTTTTTTTCAATAGTCCACTGAGAGAAATTTAAAATATTTTTTTCTTTTATTTTTAGTAATCTCCAAGTGAATTGACACTAATCTAATATTTATATATCACTGTAATCAACCAGTCTTTAAAGTCAAATGATCTTGGATGAGTCATAAACAAGCAGATAGTTGTCTCCTAATAAGTTGTTAATAGTTGTCTCCTAATAAGATAAATCAGTACTGATAAACACAAATCTTTCAAAAAATGTTAAATTCACTTTGGAGGTGAAGGTCGAATTAGGTATTTTTGAAAGTCAACAACACAAGTAGGATGGCAAGATAGGGAAAGATACTTCACTGGGTTATCATTGATAGCAATTGCAGCAATTGTGCTTCTTGAACAATTAGCTGGAGAACCAGAAACCTCGATGACTGCTTAGAAGCTTGATTAAAATATTGCTGAATTGTTGGAAGGCACACCAAAGGAATGTGACCTAGAATAATAAGTAAAATCTCATTTAAAAAGAGAACATGAAACACTGAAATCTAAAGAAAACAGATATTTATCTTTGAGTAAATAGTATAAACAATACATAGTGATAACTTTCCATGGTTTTAAAATCGAATAAACATATTGAGAACCAGAAATTTTATGTAATAAAATGTGTTATTTCTATGTAGTATTTATTGATTCCATTTATGCATATTTTACTTTATAAAAAAGAAGGGAGAAAACGGTATGTCAGGTGTCAATGCCAGTAAAGCAATTTAGATGCAAGAAACATAAGGAAAAACATTATTTCCATTCTTAAATTTATGAACAATTGATATATATTACAGAGAAAAACAAAAATAGCCATTCGATCAGGAATTTTATTTTTATTTAAAAGTTATGTTACAAAAATAAGCTTAAGATGTTTTCTTAATACTAAAATTGTATAAAACTTTGAAATTTTGAATATAAGGACTCAAAGATAACATACAGGATTTTTGAATACATTTCTCCTTCAGAAACTATTTTGTTTCTCGTTTGGTAGACTAGGGTAAAATTTATTGAAAAAGCCAAAAATGATGTCAAAATTAAATTTTTGTATCAAAAACATCAGAATTACGTACAATTTCAGTATGAAGCAACCCCCTAAGATTGTGTATTTTTTTTCTTACATAAATTGTAAAGAAAAAATTACCAGTTGAATATCTAATTTCATTTTTCTCTGACACAATACTATGATTAAAATGTATGGGGTATATTATTTTCTTTTTTGCACTGACTATACAGGGTGCATCATAAGTTCGTGCAAACTTGAAAAATTCACAATAAAAGAAGTAACGCTCAGAAAAAATTTCAGTTTGTGCGAATATAATCAGAGGAACATTGGATTTTTTCCATGTATAGAAAATGATTCCAAAAGTAACCAAAAGGGGGTGTCACTGCATTCTCCTCATGTGACTGTTGTGTTTTCACCAAGTCTTTCATTCTAGGGCCTTACTTTTTTGAAGAGACTTCTGAATCCGACTGAAAAACATACACAGTGAGTGCAGAACAGTATGTTACACTTTTGCGTGACTTATGCCTGCATTGCAAGAAAAACATGTGTTACTTGTCATCACGTTCATGCAGGATATTGCTCTGTCCCACTTCGCATGTGAAGTTATGATGGTTCTGTTGGACACTTTCACCGAAGACTGAGTGATAAGTCAAGGTTGTAAGTTCGACTGGCCTTTACGATCTCCAAACTTGACTCAGGCGGATTTTGGGTTGTGGGGATACTTAAGGTATCGTGTGTACCAGGGCCCAACATCCACTTTGGTGGAACTAAAAGATGCCATTTGTCAGTGGCATCAATGCTGACATGCTTGCTGTAATAAGTATATTGAAGCATCTCACTTGCCTAATACCTAATGGTGGAGGTCAGGTTGTGCATGTTGTGTCAAATCATTTTTTATACATGGAAAAGAATCCAACACCACTCTGATAATATTCCCGCAAACCGAAATTTCCTCAGAGCATTATTTCTTTTATTATGAATTTTTTAAGTTTGCACAAACTTATGACGCACCCTGTACATTATCTTAAGCATGTAGATATTGAATAAAATAATTCAAGGACAGGAATAAGAAAGATTAAATAATACAAATTTCTTTTAACTATATTTTACAGTTGTCATAAATAAAATGAAAGAGTAACATTGTAGATTTCTTCCTAAAATTATCTAATTTGAACACCATTAGTCATGAGATAAGTATGCGATGACCCCATTCGTTTTTCAACAATATGGCCAAAAAAGTATTTTTTCCAACAAAATTTTAATAATCATATCATTGGTTAATAATTTAAAAACAGTTTAACAAGAAACATACTTGTGTCGTGTGTTGTGTTTACACTTTTAAATGCCAAAAATGTTTAATGGTTATTTAAATGTCTAAATGTACCAAAGAAAAACAGATGTACAAAACAAATTCAGAAGAAATCAATTGATTTTATGAGATTTCGTTTGATAATTAATAGGTTTGTTTGTTTGGAGAAAAATCATAAAACAATTTGAACATCAGTGTTAAACAGAACGGTTCCTCTGTTTAAAGTGGAATCGAATTTACTGAAGACATCCATGTTTAAGCCTGGATTCAAACTTGCATCTTTTGTCCAATAGCCCGCAAACTATTATTAAAAAATACATTAACAACCAGAAAAATTATACAGATTTTTAGAAAGGAAAAAATAGAATATCAAAACACGTTTAAACATTGTTCATCTAATTATTCTGGTTTAGGTTCCATTTTAAACATTTGATAAGGAACTTTTTTTTAAAATAAACCAATATATTTTTTAAATTTAATTTTTAAACTTTGGGTGTACTAATTTTATTTATAGTGTAGAACATTACCTTTCCAAACAAATTGACAGAAAATATTTCAGAATTGTCCATCTAAAAAGTAAAATCTCCCCCCTGGTGGGGTGTGTGTACGTTCCATGTTGGAAAGCACTGGCCTAGAGATGGTAATTGGAATAGGCCATTTATTTCTGAATTAGCCTGAGGCTTATTGCAAAGAGCCTAGATAGCACCAGACTAATTAAAAAATGACAACTTGTTTCTCAATCACCCTGATTTTCTTCAGGCTCATTGCAATGATCACTATATATAGTTTTAGGCTAATTAGAAAATGACCTGTTTGGGAATTCCAGAAGCAAATTAATGAAAATAAGCAGAACTATATTTAAATTGAATTGAGATTATTATATTAAGTTTTTTTAAATGTTTGCTATAATTAATGTTTTAAATGTATTCATATGTCTTAGCAGATGCAGATACTTTTTAATTATTAAAAAATACATTTTTTAATTTTAAACTAACATTAAGTGGATCTCCTGAAGCATAAATAGATTGCTACTAATTTAGTAAACATTTTATAAAAAGGTTTACTTAATATTTAAACTAACTATTAATTTCACTTCATTTTGGGACGCAGTTTCGATTGAAGTGTATTGGATTGCATAGCGAGAAAATATATTTTGCTGGTCTCTCTTTGGGTACTGGTTGATTTCAAATGGATTTTTTGATTTTGGGTGAAATACAACTTCACTCAAGCAGAATTCTACAATTGAATCAGTTAGCTATTTGGAAATGTCTGCTATTCAGGAATAAAGGAAAATACTGAAGGATTTGCCGTGTGTAAAATTTTCACAAAAAAGGATATTCTGGACTTTCTTTTGAAAAATTGGGTAAACCTCAACCCGATCGACAAGAGACAAAACTGACTAAAGCCGACCTGAACATGAAAAAATGAAAGTCAACCCGATCCGAAACAAAATTTAGCACCAACTCGACATGATTTGAACCGCAGGTTGGGTCAGTATTGAGTAAAATCACTGTATACAGCCCTATTAAGGACTCTGTTCCAGGCTTATTGCAGTACACACAAGGTATTGAATGATTATGCAGTTTTAATATAAAAAATAGGAGAAGGCACTTCAAATGCTTATAAAAAAATGTATAAGAAACTGTCTAAATGAAAGATTTCATTTCATTGACTGAGAGTTAGGTGAAGCAGATTTTTAATATTTTTCCAGCATTACATAAGAAAGAAAGGTTGTTAATAGAAATAAATATAAAAAACATGAAAGAAAAGTATTGTATTAATGAAATCTGGAAATGAGAAGATTTTTAATGTTTCCCGGTGTCACATACAGAAGATGAGTTGAATAATAAAAAAAAATAATAAAGCATATAGTAGGGGGCTCTGTCCCCTGCAAGCTACGCTCGCCAACCCCCGTTCATATACTGCAGAATCTAAAAGCACGCTAATCTGATTGGTTTTAAAAAGATTAGAGAAGATTGAAGTATACTGAAAAAACCTTTAGTGATCTCCCTGTAAACGGGCTTCCATTCAATTCCCTTTGATTGAAAAAATTTAAGGCAGAATCAGTTGCTGTTAAGACATCCAATGGTTGTTTTCGTGTTTGGTTAAAGAAGCTCAGTTAAACATTTGAAAAGAAGCTAAAATAAAATGAATTAAGTAAACAGTCTTTGCCTCCCGGTATTTTTTAACAGCATTATAAACCGATTGACATAATACAATTTACTACAATTACTCAAATTTGCTGCTTTAACCGCTTCAAGGGCGCTGGTTCCTTTTTGGACCACTTAATTTTAATTCTTAAATGCCACATTGGCACCAGAATATTGGGATGAAAATTTTCTTTTTATTAAGTAAGTGAGCAAAAGCATTTTTGCATTTTGAAATTTGTTTGTGAATTCTGGTGCCATTCACTGATTTCAAGATTTTACGAATAGAAGTACCTTGCCCCTGAAAGCGATAAACGCATATTAATGTATTTATTATTTTAAAGTTTCTTTTCTCTTTTAATATTCACGTGTAAATACAATTTTCAACACATAATTTTCAATATTTTCCTGCTTTTAACACGTACTCAGTTAATATTCTGTTTTTAATAGTCACATGTAAATAAATTTTTAATCATTAGGAAATATTATTCTTTGTGCTGCTTTTAGAATTGAAAACAATCTTTATAATAATAGCCCAAGTCATATGACTATCATCAACAGTTCCAGGCAGATCCCTTCACTTTTTATATTTCAGGTGGCCATTTTGATACTTTAATGTTAGCCAGCCACAGGTGTGACAAGTCGCCAAATATTATTCTATCACCATTATTTATTTATATTATAATAGTCCAAGTCATGTAACTGCCATAAACAATGGGCTGATCCCTTTGCTTTTCATAAGAAATGTTTCCATTTTGATTAAAGAATCAAAATTATTTTTTCGAATAAAACTACATAAAAGTTACCATAATCGCAAAGAATTCGTGGTACTTTTATGTTAGCCGGGTGCAAAGCTTGCCAATAGCTTTTTTTTAACTCTCCAATTAGCATTTTTTTAATTTCGAGTGGTAAATTAAAACGGTGCTACTTGGTTATCCCATTGACCAAAAATCTGTCACCAAACTATATGATTAAATCAGACCTGCCAACCTTAGAAAATGAGAAATCGTAGCACACAAAATTAAAATTAATCTGGAAGTTGGTTGGTTGGTTTTTCGTGTTTCGCGGCTATTTTTTTACATTCGTAAAAAGAATAAGGTTTCATTCTTCATGTAGTAATTTTTTTCCCTTGAAAATTATTATACAATTGTACAGCTTCTCGCTTTGCAGCTTTTAACATTAGTAAAAGGAGCCCAATTCCAATAGCCCAGTGCACTAAATTTTGACGAAATTCGCGATTTGTATTCTGCGATCATTTCACGATATTCACAATTTTTTTCCACAATCGTAATTCCTTTTTTCTATTACGATTCTTCCTTGAAATCCTTGAATGAATGAATTTTTACCTCAAACTTTTGACGAAATTCGCATTTTTTACCGCAATCCTTTGACGATTTTTACACAATCCTTAGGCAAAATTTGAGTTTTCTTTCACGATCTCCACTTTCAACGAGAAAATCGTAGTTTGAGACTGATTTTCGTAGCATCGTAGTTTATAGATCCAAATAGTAGCAACTACGATTTTTTCGTCGCAGTTGGCAGGTCTGTTAAATGCTAATAATGATTGATCGTAAATGTCACATTCACTTGACTTTAAGGAAGTTACACGCGTTTACGCCATCAAGTGATTTTTATTTTGATGTTTTATTTGTATTTTTATTAATGTTATTATTTGTTCTTTTGTTATTTAAAATAAAAAATTATGTCAATTTGTATAATTTGGCAAAATTGGTTGACGGGAGAAGTAGTACCATTAAAACATTGCTTTGAAGTAGAAATTAAATGTCCTGATTTGTTGCATTGTTTTATACGCACTGGGTTTGGCGTGATTTTGTTTTGACAATTTGGCGAAAACCTAGTTTTTGAATACCAGTTATATATGTATTTTTAAATTATTTTCTGTTATTTTTTAAATGAAATAACTATAAATAAATAAAAAGTTTAATTAATAACTATAGAACAAAACATTTTATAACATTTTTTGTAAATAAAAAGAAAATTCAAATAAACATTTATTAATAAATAAGCAACGCTATCTGGGTTACCATTTCAAGCAAAATAATGCCATTTTGGCACCAATTAGGTACTCTGTTGCGTATATGACATCTGTGCCTGATATTTTTCTTTTCGTTTCGTTTAAAAAAAAAGCAAGAAGTGAAAGCCATTTGTTTTAAATGTCTCAGTTTTAAATGAAAGTTTTGTACTAAATAAAATGATAATGAAATACAAATTGAATTATGAATAAAAGTAACATGATGCATTTCTTAGTATACATTTAAGGGAGGCCAAACTGGTCATCAAATTAGTTTAAAATAATAACCTTTTCTAAAATATGAAAAAAAAAATATCTATTGTGATTAAAATTTGAGATGCCATCATTAGAGAAAAGTATTTAATGAATATTAAAGACGTGAATTATCGCGTTGCTAACAAGGCATAAACCAACTTAGTGAAAAATGCCCAAGCCGGGAATCGAACCCGGGCCCCTGGAATAGATCTCCAGTGCTCTACCACTAAGCCACAAGGACGATGCTCAGCTTGGCATCTCCAGGGTTGTAGTGGGTAGCTGCCCGGGTACCCGCCCAGCTGCCTGCCCGGGCTGGGTTTTTTATAAAAAACCCAGGTATAAAACCCGGGTTTTTTAAAATATATTTCTGGAACAGAACAGATGATGCATTTTTTAATAGTTTATGGTTTTTTTGTTTTATTTATTCACTTCTTTGAATCTTATAAAATATATTTGTACTAATTTACTTGCATTTTTAGATTGGAAACAATTGAAAAACATACAATTGATAGCTTTGCAATTTAAAATTTGTTTGTTATTTAAATTAAAGGGATCATATCTATATATACAGGTATAAGCACAGAGAAAAATAGTGAGATCATTATTAAGACTATGAAGTCATTTCCATCTATTAGACTATGAAGTGTTCACAAAGATTGTATTTGAGATCAGGATTACCACTTATTTTGGCAATCAAATTCCTTGCGCTTTCCTAAGCAAAAAATTAAATTTTCCCAGAGTAATTCCTCTGAGAATTTTCAAAATTTCAACGGATAAATTTTGCAAAGTACCAAAGTTTAGTAAAATTCATTGTTTTATTCATTTTTAAATTCCCTCAGATTTTCTTGTTTTCTCTATATAGTGGCAACTGTGAAGATTATTAGGTACTTTTCGGTTAGCTGTGCGACAGTATTATGTATACATAAATATATATATGAATATATGTGTACATATACAATATATATATACATATACAATATAAATATATATATATATATATATGTATATATATTTACATATGTGTATGTATATAAATATGTATATAAACACTGGCACCCGGCTAACCGAAAAGTACCGATTATTATTTGTGAAGAAGGTGGAATCATTGTCCACATTCTGGCAGTTTAATTTACCCGGGGAAAATTGCCCATTTAACCCGGGTTTTTTAATAAAACCCACCCGGGCTGGGTTTTTTCTAAAAAACCCGGGTTTTTTACAACCCTGGGCATCTCTCACTTATATAAGTCGGTAAGGCTGCACCGCAGCACTAGATGGAAAAGTCTTCATGAGCACACAATCTAGCGGCATAACATGAGACGCAAAGTAACCCATCATCGGTGAATATACAATTTTAATTACATTTCATATAATTTTATTTCATATAATTTCATTAAATTGCATTCAATTATAAAAATTTAACGGGGGAGGTTTGCACAGGGAGTTTGTGAAAAATACACACTTAAAATATACACAATGTACAAACCATAGTTTTCTTATACATTTTTAAGTGCATTTTAATTTCCTGCTCCTATTTCTTTAAATTAAAATTGCACATAATCATTCATTGCCTTGGACATATTGCAAAAAGTCTGGTATAGAAGAGTCATGTAACAAAGATGGGAAACCTGATTTCTCCTGATTCCGATCTGAATCACAATTCAGGCAAGAGCTATATTTTAATTGGTTTGGGGTGAATTGACTTGTACTTTTTTGCTGCAGGTAAGATTGACATTCAATATTTCAAGTTTGGGTTAAATTTTACTTTCACAGAATGGGCTAGAGTTTACCCGAATTTTGATAAAAAAGTGCAAGTAAAAAGCTTCAGATAATTTTAAAAAATGATACAGAATAAAACATGCATAATGGATACTCTGCAATAGTGGTAGGACTGTCCCAAGAGGTGTGCAAAGTTTGCCACCGCACAGAATGCCTAGTCGGAGAGGCACCAATCAGCAGAAAGGACACACACACAAGAGCACCAATAAAGATGATTTTAGAATCTGCATTTCCCCCAATCTTTTTGTTTTTACACTTTCAATAGTTAGGTTGAGCAATCTTAAGAAGGGATTCTTTTCTCTTTAAAAAGTAAGTCAAGGGAGCTGAATTTTTGCATGCAGACAGCGGCTTCTGTTCTTTATCTGAGGAAAATGTAACTGTTTTCGTCATCCTGAGAAGAGAAACAGAAGTATGAACCCGATTCCCAGGAACAACCCAGGTTCAAATATGCTTCCCTCGCAAAATGCTAAGTAATTTCAACTTTGATATGTCTGTAGTCAACCACTACCACCTATTTCAGCGCATTATTCTAGACTCCTCTGATTCCAGCCAGCAGAACCTGACACTGGTCGTAACTAACACTCGTTTGATTTAACAAAATAGCAGAAAAAAGAAAAGAAAAGGAACCATTGGGTGCTTGAAGGCTTGTGTTTTAAAATTAAAAACAGTTACCTTCGAAAAGATTTTTTATAGAAAATTCTTCTGGATATGAACTCATCTTATTCTGAAATAGTCTAGACATTAGTGTACGAAATTTTGCCAAAAATGAAAAACAAAAATAGGCATGTATACCTAGTAACTAAAAATATGTAAATAATCGTTATTAAAATGACCATAGTATGAAGACGATACGATTCAGACGTTCAATAGTTATTTTATTAAACAGCTAACTGTAGATGAAATATTTAATACGTAGAAATGAAACAAACCAAATATTTCTCAAGTAACTTGATTCGTTTTTTTTTTAAATGAGTACTTTCGATGCAAATGCAAAACAACGTAGGATATTTAAAGTTACATTGTATGCTTGATGTATTTGACAGCTGTAAGTTCTAAATTACGAAGGATGTTCGGCCATAAACTCAGAACTGAGGAATCAGGGTCTGACTAACTCTACATGGCACCCTGGTTTGTGGGGCAAATAATCAGTTAAGTCGCCCTATAACATGCTTTTAGCCACAATATCTAGTAATTAAGAAAATGAATTTTGGGTTTGGGGACCAGTTTTAAAGTTGGAGGCCCCAAGCAGCTGTCACATTTGCCGTTATGATAATCAGGCGCTGAGCAAAATCAGTGAATCAGGCATGTACCATTGTACCCTCCTGGGCAAATCTCTTTCCCTATTACTTGGGAAATTTTTCAAGCAACAGTACAATTAATGAACTACAGTCTGTTACAAAAGTATAAAGATCACAACATATTTGATATTTGCTGTTAAAGATATATTTCAATCAAAATAAATGATATTCTATGTTAGTACATCAAGTTTTTAGTAAAATGTAGCAACTTACACAAATGAAATAAATTCGGAAATAATAAAACATCAATATAGCAAAAAAGTGTCAAAAAGAACTGTTCTGTTTGTGGGAAAGACAGTTTTCACATATTTAGTAAGATGTTGCTCCACCATTTCTCTAAATAACTTCAAACACACGACTTGGCATAAAGTTAATTAATTTTTTAAGGAACGACTCGGGAACATTGTCCCTTTTCTACATGTTGGCCATTTCTAATTCATATGTTGAATGATATTGTTTGTTATTTTCATACACTTGGCAAGACAAACCCCCCACAAACTTTCTATGAGGTTTAGTTCAGGGCTTCGATTTGGCCAAGGTAAAATATCAATCTTTTCTCTTTTAAGCCACTCTTTTGTTGTTTTCGATGAATGACTGGGAGCATTATCCTGTTGAAACTTCCATTTTTCACATCCTAAAAGTGGCCTGAAGGATTCAGACTTCGAAATAGCATCCACTGGTAACTGTTTGAGTTCATTTTCCTTTCAACTCTTTGGAGATCACATTTTCCTGCATATGAAAATGTGCCCCACACCATAACGGAACTGCTTCCCATCTGCCTACTGAAGAACTCCAGAGATCTTTGCCTTAAATAATGCCAGTGGTAACTATTGCCATCTGGACCGTCAAGATTGAATTTTTTCTCATCTGAAAACGATATATTTCTCCATGCAGAGTTCCAGGACATGACATTCTTTGCCCACTTAAGAAGAGCTTTTTTGTGACAATTCAGTAGTAGTTATTTACTTTTTAATTTGAGACGAATACCATCAACATTAGATTTCAAACTTCACCACACGGTTGCATGTGATACTTTTTTAGTTATCTGTTGTGCTATATTACGAGTTGACTGATATTTTTTTTGTTGCCAGTTTGACAATTCGCCTATTATCACGATCTGGTAACTTCTTTTTTGCTGCCAGTTTGACAATTCACCTATTATCACGATCTGATAACTTCTTTTTATGACCAGATCGTTTATGCATTCCATACATTAATTTTTTACTTAAAAACATTATGAATCACAGTTTTAGAAAGATTAAGAATCTTACTTATTTCACATTCAGGCTTTACTTTTCCTTTGAAGAACCATACTCTTCTCATTTCTATTTAAGACAGGCCACTCCGACCAGGCATTTTACTAATAAATTCAAAGAATCAGATACAATTAAGAATTTCTGCATTTTATTCTTCTTTTTAAAATTTACAGATTGTTTAGGTTACATTTAAACTCTGAGTTCAAAATAAAATCATCTGCTTTCTTAATAATATAAGAGTGGTCTTATATTTATGAAACAGCAGGTTTGCATAAAATCGTTTGGCATGAAACAGAAAATTACTCACTTTTCCCCCTGAGCTAAATAAACACTATAGAGTAATTTCTTTTCATATACAGTAAAACTTGTAAAGTTGACCACCTGTCTATGTTGACCTCTGTTGTCAGGAACCGAATTTATCCTATACAAAACTATAAGATAAACCCTTTGTAACTTGACCACCTGTCTATCTTTATCTTGACAACCGAAATTATTCATATTTGACTAGAACTATTATAAAATGCCCATCAAAACCCTTTATAACTTGACCATCCAAATAGTTAACAAAGCATGAATTGAAAAAAAAAAAATAACTATCAATCCATGAAATATTTCTATTTTTTTTTCTTTTTAACTAGAATTTTTAAAAGGGTGAAATAGTTACTAACCTGGGAAATGCTTTTAGTAGTGATAGATGTAGGTAAATAATTCAAGGCTTATCTATTCTTACATTGTTGCTTTTGTGGATTTGGCTTTTCAACCCCCTCCCCCCACCATTCTTTGATTCTAGATTTCTTTCTCCTATTCCCCATTCTCTTATTATTCCTTCCCTTCTTTCAATGACCCCAGGTGCTAGTTGGTAAGCAGAAATATTTCCACCAATTGCAATAGTTTGTGGCAATTGTAACAACACAGTTAAGAAAATTATTTGTGATAATGATGAATTACTCTAGGACTGTGTTGTAGTACAGAACATCGGGCTGATGCAAAGTCCAAAAACCAGCTTCAAACTACAATAACAGTTTTTCTTGGACAAATAGGTAATGTAAATGAGAAACTTAATTTTAAAATTTTAGAAAGTGTATGCATCTTAACATGTGAACAAAACATTTTTTAAATATTTTTTTTTAATAAATTATGTGTAATAACAAGTATAGTTTGAAGAATCACTAATTGGCTGTATATTGATTGACTGTTTTTTTCCTAAATTAGTAGTATTACTAATTGATTTTAAAATTGATGCACAACTATTAATTCATTCTTGTAGTTAATCTTTTCTTTTATACGGTGTTAGAAATATGCATGGTAATACAATATTATATTACGGCCCTGTCAATAAATAAAATATTTTTGGGGAAAAATTATATGGTATGAATATTACGTAAAAAAAAAGAAAAAAATGATCATCACCCTTTATAAGTTGACCACTGAAGTGTGGTACCGCAAGTGGTCAACTTACACAGGTTTTAATGTAACTACTTTTAAATTCAAACTAATATTTTCTTTGTTGATAAGCAGTGAAATTCTGAGTGGTCTTATAATTTTGTAACAGACTGTATAACAGAATTAATAATACATGCAAGTGAATAAATATAAATGCAAAACAAATGGATATTTAGGTTTAGTTAATGCATATAATATGACATGAAATCTTCATTTATTTGGCAACCAACTTCTCCCATGCAGCTAGTACAAAAGAATCAACATTAATGCACACCAAACTTATCTAATAAAGTAAAAAAGTGTTTAGGTTTAAAAATTACATGGAAACTTATGTCTTCTTTTGTTATAGACTAATTAAGAAGAGGACTTTATTTATAAATTTTAACATTTCCTAAAGTTACTCAGATGCATAATTTATTCATTTATTCACATGGAGAAATATTGCAAATAATTTGCAGTTCCATTAGCTTTATTTCAGTTACTTGTAAAGCATTGTCGAGTCCCAGAATAATGTACAGTAAATCAGAAGTAAATGTATAAAGTCCCTCTTAAAATAAAAATAATGAGATAAAACAGAAAAAGACCAAACAATGAATAATGATAATTAAATCTACCTTCTGTATTTTGAGCACCCAGTAGAGTCAGTGACAAATGCAAATGAAGAATCTTGTTTCAGCTGTTCCACTCTATATTTTTGGCTAGTACAAATTTTCGAAGGCTTCTATCAATGAAACAAAATTTCGGTTACCAATGGAGATGACAAATGTTTAAGATAAGTACTTTGTAAAATATTATGTTAGTTTAAAAAAAAAAAAATGTTGCATTTTAAGTCTATAAAGGCATTTTTTAAAAAGAGTGGTCAAAAGACTAAAATATGAAAAAATAAATTGCTGGGACAGCAGGATTACAGTTGTTTACTAATGACTATTTTCAGCAAAAAGCAAATTTATACATTATCTGACCAATTTCTGATAAAAAAGTTTTTAAAATAAGAGAAGAATTGAAACTCCCAAACTGAGAAACATTATTTTCCTCCATTCCCGTCTCCCAAATGGTATTTCTCTATTCTAAAAAAAGTAACTAATGCTGCCACTGCTGTAAATGAATTTATTGTGACCAGATTGTGGCTTTTTCTAGACTTATATTCAGGCATGAAAGCAGAAAATAAGAAAAAAGGTGGAAAAGGTTTTTCGTCTATAGAATGATGCCAAACTTTTATAATTTAGACACATTTTAACTTTTATTTATAGAATAAAATGTATGGTTATTTTCTTTTCATAACTTAAAAGAAAAAAAAAACAACAACCTTAAATCAAAGTGTTCTATAGGACAACATATTATATTCAAAAATTGAAAACAAACTTTCTCAAGTCTAACAAAATTTTCACCATAGAAAGATACGTAACTAATTTGCTGCATACATTCGGATGCACCTGTGCTTCTGTCAACGTATTTTGATTGTAAGGTAAGTCACGCTTGCTCTGCTGTTTATTTCTTTTTTTTTTTATTAGGATTTTTGCATTAGCTGTTTAAAATGCACCCTTTATTGGTGAATATATCGATTTTTACATTGTTTACCGTTTTAGAGACAGACGATTCAGCCAACGGTTGCCGAAAAAATTCAGAGTCTGAAAACATCGAGGGTGTATTACCAAACATCCATCAAAATTTAAATTTAATTCAGTTAGAAGAGAAGTACCATACCTTGACGATGTTTCAGACCCTGACTAGGATCCCTTTTTCTAAACATTAAATTATTGATTTTTTTTTAAATTTTAACTGATTGTTTGTTTTTTATGTAAATATTTGAAATTATTTTTGTATGAAACTCCCCCTTTTTTTTATGAATCGCCGTCTCATTTATTGGTATTTCTTTATATTTATCCTTTTACTTTTATTTTATGTTTCATAAATTTTTTGGCAATTGTGAGCGAGATTTTACCTGTATTCGTAACAAATTTTTCAAGATGGCAGTAAAACTTCGTTTTTAAATCTTTATGTTACTTATAAATCCATGTTTTTACATCATTTTCTATTTTTTTGTGCAAATCATTGATTTATAAATAACATAAAGATTTAAAAATTGAGTTTTTCCGTCACCTTGAAAAGATTTTTGGCACAATTTTTTTCGTCAAGCGGCACAGGATGCGAAACTCTTCCCTGAATTTTGTCAAAGAAACGTGAGAGGTGTAATTCATCAAAAAGGCGCAGGAAAAACGTGAATTTTGCAACAAATCCCGATAAAAACACTCATTTCGTGAAAGGATTGTGGTAAAAACAGTCATTTTTTTTAAAGGCTGCGAAAAAAACATGAATTTCATCAGAGATGTGCAGAAAAAACGAGAATTGCACCATAAACATTAAATTATTGATTTTTTTTTGTTTGTAAATTTTAACTGATTGTTTTTGTGTAAGTATTTTTAGTTTTTTTTTTATATATTTTTTTCTGTATGAAACTCCCCTTTTTCCTGAATCGCCGTCTCATTTATTGGTATTTATTTATATTTATCTTTTTATTTTATATTAGTAAGTTTTTTGGTAGTTGTGAGCAAGATTTTACAAGCATTCGGAACAAATTTTTCAAGATGGCGGAAAAACTTCGGTTTTAAATCTTTGTTATTTATAAATCCATGTTTTTACATCATTTTCTATTTTTTGGGCAAAATCATTGATTTATAAATAACAAAGATTTAAAAATGATGTTTTTCTGCCATCTTGAAAAGATTTTTGGCAAGATTTTGAACAATTTTTTTTTGCCAAGTGGCACTCTTCCCTGAATTTTGTCAAAGAAACGCGAGAGGTGTAATTCGTCAAAAGGGCGCAGAAAAAAAGCAAATTTTTCAACAAATCCCGATAAAAACACTCATTTCGTCAAAAGGCTGCGAAAAAAACACGAATTTCATCAAAGATGTGCAGAAAAAATGAGAATTCTGCCATAGGGTTGTTGGAAAAAGCTCTCCCCCCCCCCCCCCCCCCCCGCATGAGGTGGTTCATATTTTCTTCATTTGAAGGTTGACTTTTACAAACACTATTTTTTTTTAATGCTTTTGAGGACTTGCCACTATCTGAATAATCATGCATACCAATCACCTGTTTAATTGAGTCTGACTTAATGTTGTAAACTTACAATAACACTTTCCCGTCATTTTTGACGGGGCCATATGCTAGTATGCTTATAATATAATCTCTCCTTTGATTTGATAGCTCTTTTGCACAGTAATTCAGAAACAGACTCCGAGGATTTGAGTAGACAAAATAGCTGATTATTAAATTTTTGAGACCCCCCCCCCAACCTATGCTTCCAATATTTTCTTTGCATTTTTGCATCGATCCAGAGAATGACCAAAATTGTCTTAAAAAGGGTGGAATTCCTGCTTTAGAAGGAACTCTTTCCTGATCGTGGCTTTTTCTAGACTTATATTAAAAAAACTGTATATAAAAATAAGAAAACATGTAGTTTTATAGAAGGAATGTAATAAATCAAAGATATCTACAATTGTAAAATAAATAATATTTTAATACGATATAACATTCATTAGTACAGTTATAGTAAAAACTTTAAAATTATCATAAAAACCATAGTAGTTGTCATATAAAACATCATACCAACTGTTTTATAAACTTAATAAATTTCATTATTCAAATAAAAAAGGCAGAATTTGTGGTACTTTTCCATTATATGAACACCATTATCACCAAGCGTAATAGTTGGCGCAAAATGAAAATCACGTGAAAAATTTGAAACATTTTCTCACATTTGAAAAATAAAAGAAAAAGCATTGTCGATAGTAAAGTAAGCATTTTAAAAATATAACATTTGAAAATTACAGACTTTTAATACTATTTTATTAAATTTAAATCACAAATATATACTTAAAATAAGTGAACAAATAACTGTTAACAATAAAGTAATAAAATAAAACTCATATTAAAATCTGGCATAAAATTACAAATATCTTTTAGCAATAAAAATCAATAAGAAATGATAATTTACAATAAAAATCCTTTTCACGATCAGGGTTGAAATAACTGGTACATTAGCATACATTTTGACATAGTGTCCATATAACAGAAAAGTACCGAATTCGTTAAAAGATTAAAATAGGTAAGAAATAATCATGATAAAATATGTAAGCAAGAATACATAACGTACAAATAACATTTGTGTTCTGTAGCTGTGCTTATATAACTTGATAATGTTACATATATGCACAAGGGGGGGGGGGGGGTGTCTGACACTTGATAGCATGAGATATTTCTAAGGGCAGAAGGGAGGAGGTGTCTTTTTACGATTATCATTTTCGATCCAACCAAAATTTTTACCTTTAGAATTTTTTTATTTAATTAGTTGTAATATTTTCTTTACACAAAAATAGTCTGTTATAAATTTTTAGCCTGTTATCTGTTTTATGAAAATCATTAAATGATTATAAAATCATTTCATTCCACACATGCAATACCTCAACATTTGACATTCCAATTCTTCTGCCATATTATGCATATATAATTCACTGTCGGAGCAACCAGGTACGAAACATGTTTGAAATGGTACTTGTTGTTAGTGTTGTCAGCAGAGCCGTCCTTAGCGAAAGCAAGGCCAGGTGCAGAAACTTTCGCAAGGCCCTTCAATTCCAAACTAATTAATACTCTGCCATTCGCACCAATGTTGCAAATTTGGCTAGTTTTTTTATTCATATACTAGAAAGTTCGAATTTTTGCTTTATTTAATGACAGACATTACGTGATTAAATAAAGTCATTGACTCATTTACCAGAAATTTCAAGTAATATTTTTTGATTTAATTAATGATAGACATTCGGTGGTTAAATAAAGTGAATGTAATTATTTTGAAATTCTGGTAGATATTTTGAATAAAAAAATCCCTAAATTGGCAACACTACTTCCGACAATCCATACAAACTCGAGCCAATTTCCTTTCATAATAACTGGACTGGCTCAGGCTATTCTTTTTACTCTAGATTTGGGTCGCGCCAGGAATTCATTCTTGCTAGAGCGGCATTTCTTTTCTTTCTCAATTTTTTTTGGTAAATTAAACGAAACAGTAACAATTGTTAAAAAAAGAGAGAAGGAACGTACATACTTTTTAATCGTAAAATAGTTGCAAACAGGTGCAAAAGGCACTGTTCGCCTGGTTATTATATATACTTTTCGAATTTGAATAAAAATTTTGAAAAAGAGTTCTTCTACACATTAAAATTTGTATCGACTTTGAATTTTCTAATTGTAATACGAACTTTTGACACCATTTTTAGTTCCATTTAACAAGGTAGCCCATAAAAAAATCACCAATTGTATATTCTTTTGTAAATCTTCGTAAAATTATATAAGTGAAATGTTTGAGAATACTAATGTTAATTTATGTGACATATTTTATTTGTTAACTTTCCAAAAAACATCCAATTAATTTTTTTATGCGATTAAAATTAATAGATGAAAAGATATTCTAGGCATTGTCTTAATTTCAACAATATTTTTTGAATTATAAAAATTACTAATAAAATCATATTAAAAAATTATTAATTATGATAGACATTAAGTTTCATAGAAAACAAACCACAATTGTAAAAAGCAGTATTTATCTGTACAGGTCATTCTAATAATTCTGTTCGAGATCAATAAACAATTTAATATGGTGTCTTACAAGGAAGCATCCATCATGTGTTGAAGAAAAAATGGATTCTGTGAAGAGAAAAAGGCAGTCATTGTCTAGTAGGGTGGGCCGAAAAAAACTTTTTTTTTCCATTATCGATGACGGGTAGTGTGGAAAAATTGCCACTGATGGTACTAAATTCACACAAAAATTTTTAGATATTTCGGACAATTCCTTTATTTGCCGCAAATGACTTGAAGTTTTGCTAAAATTCTAATTTTTAAACTTTTTAAGCAAAAATTTAAAAAATGTTAAATTTAAGTTATTTTAGCTCAATTTACTTGAAATATCATGCTTAATGAACGAAATGTTTAAATAAGCTCTGATTATGTATTATTTAATAGTAATGTGCATTTTGAATTAGGTGACTTTTATAGCTTTTTCGAATATTAGTGGGCTAAGATTGCAGAAATTGTGACAACGGAGAATAAGGATCTTGTCATCAAAAAAGACTTGAGTTAGAAGGCAGAAAAAGAAACTTGGAAAGAAGATACAGGAGGAGGAAGATCTTGGAGGAAGAAAAGCTACAAGCACCCTTTTTGATAGTAGAAAAAATAAAACGATCTTCATAGAGAAAAAGGGGACTAGCAGCATCGTTGACAGAAAAATGAAACAAATGTCACCTCACCGTGTTGTCTGAACAAGGTTCGGAATATTTGGGTCACTTGACACCTCCTTCTGGACATTACGGAGGAATAGCAAAATCATTATATAATTTTCTAAGCCAGAATAAAGTCTGCTTTAGAAAAAATCAAGAAGAGAACTGCAACATTTGATATGTATTCTTCATACGAATGAGCTTCCACTCTGACAGCAACATCAACTGTCTAAACTAGTTGATAGAACCACTTGACCTAAGACCTTTACCAACTGGAATGGAGCTAGATTAATAGAGCACTCAAATTTTCAGCCTTTTACATTTCTCATGTCCATGAAACCGGAATAGGCTCGTAGAAATGGACACATACATTTTCGCATGTCATTAGTGATATATGCTTCGTATTTCTCTCGACGGTGCCGCTTGTTCCCTTTTTTTCTATTAAGATTGTGTTATTATGTCTACCATCAAAAAAGATGGTTGTAATTTTTCATCTTCCACGATATTCCTTTTCCTGTATCTTCTTTTCAAGTTTCTTTTCTGTGTCCTGACCAAGTCTTTATCGATGACGAGATCCTTATTCCTGGTTGTCACAATTCTTGCATCCTGAAGCACAGATGAAGCTCTCAACGTAATTTACCTACAAGATATCACAGTTCTAAATCTGGCGAACGCTGTTTGAGGAACAAGGGCGGATCTGGAGAGTCCTCAAGGGGGGGGGGGGGGGTGTGCGATTTTAGATATTTGGTGGTTCCAATCTGATGCTCATTTTGGGTCGGGTCGGGGTTCTTTTTTACACTACGCGTCGTATTACTTTTACTGTTTTGCTGCGGGTCAGGTTTGGGTCCGGTTGACTTCTATTTTTTGCTGCTGGTCGAATCAACTTATAATTTTTTGCTGTGGGTCGCGTTTGGGTCCGGTTGACTTATACTTTTTGCTGCTGGTCGGGTTGACTTCTAATTTTTTGCTGCGAATCGGGTTTGGGTCCGGTTAACTTCCATTTTTTCTGCTGGTCGGGTTAACTTATACTTTTCTGCTGTGGGTCACATTTCAATCCGGTTGACTTCTACATTTTGCTGCGGGTCGGGTTTGGGTCCGGTTGACTATTATACTTTGCTGCTGGTTGGGTTGACTTCTACTTTTTTGCTGTGCCTAGTGAGTTGGATTTGGGGCAGATTGAGATAGAGTATTTTGGGTTTGTGTAGTTTCGGATTCGGTTATCACTCTTGTGAGAAGAGTTCAGGTTGACACGATTTTTTAAAAGAAAGTCTAAATATTTTTGAAGATAAAAATTATATACAGTAAAGGTTCTATAACGCACATGCCCACATAATTATTTAGGAGACAATTTGGAGCTTTGATGCCTCGCCAGATTTCAGAATTATGTAAAAAATACTAATTTGGTATAAGGCTGCCTATCTCTTTATATCAAGATTAGTTGTAATTCAGTAAAGAATGCTTTGAAACTTATTAAAGAAACATACCGGTTGTACTAAAATGGACAGGCGGATTTTAAAATTCAGTAACATGCAAATGGTGACAGCTATTGAAAAAAATCTTGCAGGTGTGTTATGTAAGATGTCAGAAAAATTTTTACGGCGATTCTTGATTTTACTTTACAATAGCAGCGACAGATGGCACTGCAAGCATTAGTCGATAAATCGTGGTCCAATTTCTGGTCTCCCTCTTATCTCAGTATCAATGCAAAAGAAGGAGGTTAAATATATGGAGTGGTTCTCAGTCTCCAGAGAGAAGATAGAGGACGAAAATCGGGTCCCGATTTATCGCCTATTGCATGGGGTGCCATATATAGTTGCTATTTTAAACTAAAATCAAGAATCGGAGTAAAAAAAACTCCTGCATCTTACATAACCCTCCCGCAAGAATTTTTTTAATAGCTGCCACCATTTGCAAGTTATTTTAAAATCAGTCAGCCCCTTTTACAACAGTCGATATATTCAGTAACTATGGGATGATGGCTGAAATAAACATTTAAAACTTGAAAAACGGAATAATGCTTTTACAGAATTTAGTGTTGCCCCTGATGAAAAGAAAAAAAATATATATATAAATATAGATAGTACAAAGCATAATTCAGTATGAAGACATAAAACACACGCTTTTATTTTATATATAGTGACGTCATTCGCATACGCTGAAGAATTCCATATTTACGATCGAGTCTTAAGGGTGTACTCAAAAAAAATATTTTTCCACCCTCAACAGTTTCAACAGACTTCGAAGTTTTCTGACACACTTTCAGATTCATTTTTAAAAGTAAAAACATGAAACTTCCTGGCGGGATTTTTGAAGAGATGTATAAAAGACCGCATGTTTTCATTTTTCGCTCAATTAATTAGAACTTGATTTATAAACAATTATTTTCGCAGTATGACCATTTTTTTCCTTCTCAGCTCTCTTGCTTCTGAAAATTCGGTTCAAAACACCAATTTTGACAGTATTTCTTGCAATGTATTCTGCCTTTATCAAAAAATCTACACATTATATAATTTCTGAATAAGAGAATCTGCCAATTGGATGCGTTTCAGAACAAAAATGAATTTAAAAACTGATCAGAAAATAAGCAGTTTGGATTTGAACACACCCTTAAACAACATCTACAGAAAAGTATGCATAGGATGTCACTATCCACAAATTCAGCAAAAAAGCGATGTCGTCATTCAAGAAACTCGACAAGATAAAAAGGATCTAGTGATTCATGTGTTTGTAACATTAATATAGATACATAAAATTAATTATAGTTTAAAATAGCTGAATGTTTTATCAGAAATCCTAAATTTATATTTTTTCAACATAGCACATATTTTAACTACAATTTTTTTCTTTTGTCATTGTAAAATGGCAACCAAAAGATGTAATAATCTACCATTTTTCCTTTAATTTCTACAAAAATGGAGTACTTCTGTTGCCAAAACTTTAAAAAAATGGTGCTAAAAACTACAAAAAAATTAATATCTCAAAAATAAATTGAGATGCAGTTTTAAACAAATTGCATTTAAAAGTACTCCCCCCCCCCTATACAACAGTATAAAAATTGACAATGTGCCATGCTTAGAAGTTTAAAAAAGTGCAATACAGATTATCCGTATTTAACAGTACAATGATACATCTGCTTTATTTTGAGGCTGTCTTCTATAACGGAATGGTATTTTTTGGAAACGACACTTTAATTCTGAAAGAAATAGTATATCAGGGGCCAAAAAAATAAAGGTGACTTTGATATGTTGGTTAGAGGTTTATCCGGGATGAAATTTCCAGTTCCAACCCCAGGTGCAACCCACACAAACAAATTATTGACCCATCCTGGTGTAAAACCTAAAAAATCGATTTGAGCTGGGCCTGCATCCTACAATTAAAATTATTCATAAAGCACACTTACTTATGCTCACATTTTATTTCCAGATTATGGTCGTAATTCCTGAATACAAAAAAATGTTATAATTTTAAAGTTCTACAAGGAAAAGATTTTTTTAAATGCATCTCTGTAAAATATATAATGTGAACTTTAAACATTCACAGTCTTACGTAAAAGGCGACTAAAGTAATGAAAATGTTACAAGTTTAAAATATTTTATTTAAAACTTCTTAGTACTTTCAAGTTAACCAAGCTCATCATCAGAGAATACTTTAAAATAATTTAAAATATTCTATGATGATGAGCTTAGTTAGCTTGAAAGTATTAAGAAGTTTTAAATAAAATATTTTTAACTTGTAACATTTTCATTACCTTAGTCGCCTTTTAAGTAAGACTGTGAATTTTTAAAGTTCACATTATATATTTTATGTTGAATCAAGGTGAAAAATTGCATTTCGTATTATGATTTTATTTGCATCTCTGTAATTTATTAAACCAAATTAAATTTCTAAAGATTTCGCTAAACAAATGTACAACATCAATATAATTTTTACGAATAACAAATAAAATGCTAGGCCAACGTGGACTTAGAAGGGGGGGGGGGGGGGCAGATTTAGAAGAGTGCACAGGTCGCGGTCGGGCCAATAATGCTTTTTATATGGGATGGGTCTGACACGGACCGGACGTTTAGCTTTTATCGTGGGCCAAGCCCCGATCTGGAAAGTTTGGCCAGTCATCTCTAGGAAGAATGAAGTCCAGATCAGGCTAGACCTGGAAGAAAAAGAAGAAATAAACCGGCCCAGCTCTAAAAGAGAGAAGACGTGACCCAACCCGAGCCATGTGGACTTAAAATGGCACGGCCCGAGGCGGCTGCGCTGGACTCACACTTCGCCCTCAGTCATTTCCCGTGAGGATTCATATTGTGAGGTTTTGCAAACTTTTATTAGCTCAAGGGGGGGAGGGCGATCGCCCCTTTGCCCCCCTTTACATCCACCATTGGTGAGAAAGAGATATGCATTTGGCAGTGTCCACTTTTGAAGGCCCTGGTTCAAATTCTGATTCAGACGAACTGCCTGCTTCGAAGTTCCCACTTTTTGAATTTTTTGAGACAATAGCTGTATTTTAGGGCAGAAAAATAAGTAATAACCCATCTCGCAGTTGCTCCCATCTCCTATTTCCTACTTCATCCTCATGATGACTGATAGCGTTTTCATTGGTTTCTATTCCAGTGTCTACCAGCTTCAAGAGCAAAACCTCTTGGCCACTGGTGGGGCCCTTTTTTTCTCAGATTCGTTCCTTTTTTCAGAGTGATTCTGACAGGAATGAGTCCAAAGAACTCGTTCATTTCGGTGAACAATGTCGACTAGAACGATTTCTTAAAAGGAACGATGTTGCCCATTTCTATTGGATATGTATGCAAAATCCTTTTAAAGAATTTTAACTGTAGTATAATTTTGGCTAACACACATACATAAATTTTGTAAGAATTGAGTCGGGTGGGCCCTGATTTTAATGATCTTTTCTCAGCTAAGGCAATGACTGAGTTTTTATTTTTTACACTGGGTCAGGATAGCTTTCTATGGGCGAGTCTGGATCTTTGTCTGAAAATTTCGGCCAGTGCTACAAATATATATAATTTTAAATAGTCCCCAGTTGCAACAATTTCTAATAACAAATAAATTCATAGTGAAAAGATTAATCTTAGTGAATCAATCAGTAACTTTATATTATGGCTCTAAAAAATGCGATAGAGATGAAACTTTTCAGGTATAAACTATTATTTCTTTAATTATAACCTTTTTAAAGATTTTTATTTAATTAGCAAATATTTAACAGGTTAGTATTTTTTATTTAATAAGAGAGCTTAAAAAAATTAAAAAAAATCTGAGTCACAATCAATATTTCCTCAAATTTTCTTTTTCTTAATAACAGTTAAATCTTTAACCTTTCATATTTTTTAGAAACTTTAAATCTTCAGTTTAGTCGTGGAGATCTGGGGAACAGCGTTTGAACTACCTGGCCTTTCTGTCACGTTTATGTTATGGGACATATGTATGAATGCAGACAGGAAAAGATCGATACTCATACAATAAAAAAGCAAAACTTGATTACATAAGAGGAAAATCAAATCTGAGTCGTTAAATTACAAATATTCATTAAAATAATATTGAACAATTTGTCAAAAACCTCATCAGCACCAAAATATTAAGAATTAGCATTCATTTTGTGCGTTTTTCCATATTCGTTATGCTCCTGGTGCTGCCTAAGCTATAGTATAATGATGCTTATAGATTGACTATAAGCTATAAATAATCTGCTCTCTTCACTAACGTCCATGACTTGAAATGAACATTTTATTGATAAAACGTTTTACATTTTATAAATATGCATGTGCACATCTTCTAGATTTTATTAGAAAATAATTCACAACAAAATGAATAATGAATATTTACTTATTTTGTATCCCAGTAGCAGAAAATTCTTCAAGTGTCTGCGACAGATACTTCAGGGACAAAAAATAATCTGCAGGTAAAATATTTTTACGATTGAAACCTTTTAATTAATCGAACAATCACTTACCTCTAGCGTTTTTAGGCATTTTATAAATTTTTATTAATAATAATCTTAACTTTTTGTATTAAGTAATAAAGAGCTGAACATATTATGAAGCAAAATAAAGGTTCGATGAAAAAGAATCTGCAAAAGAGAAAATGAAATCTGCGACTCCCGTATCGAACTTTCTGCTACAGGGTTTTGTATTAATTTTTTTTTTTTTTTTGAGCGCAAGGCCCTGTGCGGTCTCACACCCCTAAGGACGGCTCTGGTTGTCAGCTGTCCTGGTTTATGCAAGATGTCCCAATTTGCAGGGAATCAAACAGCCAACATACTGAACCACTGCTTCGGATGACAAAAGTTCTCATTTTTCATAATGGACAAATTCTTTTAGTACCACTTAATACCACGATCTATTCGTTAGTCTACATCAAATGGAACTTAATGCAGTAAAACCTGGGAAAACAGAACATGTCTTTAACAGAATTTTATGATTCCATTTGTAAGAAATAATGTACAAAGCTACCTTTTATGAAAATCTGTTCAAGATGAATTACTTTTCCGTCCTTTTTAATATCTATTTTTCAAAATTTTTACTGTACTTTGTTTAATAAAACATGTAAAAATGGAACCTGTCTGTAATAGAAAACTGCTTTAAACAGAAATTGCATATTTCCTACGGAAAGAATGTCGTAAAATCATAACTGCTCAATCAGTAACTTCTCAAAAACGGAAATTTTGTTTCTGTGTCTTTAGCGATACCACATTCACAGATTTTATTGTGTAAAATTATTGTATTTACTTAATACAGTAAAGCGTTCTAGAGTGGAATTTCAAATTTTCAGTGATAGATTCTGTTTGATATACCTTCCGTAAAGACAATCTATTATGCTTAAGGCATGTTCCGTTTCAACAGGATTTATTATATTTAATGTCCGAATTTAGAAGCCACAGTCCTGCTTTTTCTGTCTACCTGTCCTGCTTTTTTGTTGACAGTGAACCTGGCAACCCCACTTGTGCTTACTATTAAAGAAAAGAGAAAGAATGTTGTTTACCTGTTTTGTTGATAAGATGTTCTGCCTGCCTCCTTCTCATGTAGGGGCCAATGTACAAGAAGACACTATTACTGCATTACGTAACAAAAAGCTATTATTAAATATTTTTAAATAATAATAATCTATTTTAAGTGTTATTTGAAATGAAGTGACTTCATATTATATTATTGATATTTTATCGATGTCTTTTCTCCAGTTGAATCAGTAAAGTATGTGAATATTAAAATTATAAACAAATCATTATCACACTGTAAGAAAAAGTGGAAACTTTCCACGTAAATTCCAGGAACATTTCGCTCACCTTTTCTCAGGTTTTCAGAATAATTTAGCTGTTTCCTGTGAAATTCTGGTTTCCATATCTGAAACGTTCCTGAACAAAAGTTATCAACAGCAAAACGCTGCGGTCGCCATTTTATTATTTATTTGTTGTCCGCCGCTCGCACTCAACTATCGAAAACGAATTCCTTATACGAATGTCAAAAAATCATTGTGAAATGCAAATAAATGAATAGAGGACATAAACATTTCCGTCTCTATTGTCAAGGTATTTCAGATGAAAATGCAATACCTCTGTGACATCGCTAACAAGGAGAGGGCCCAAGGTTGGTCTCACCCAATGCGATGAACATTTGTATTTCGATAGAGTACAGTTAGTATATAAATACATGACTGCCATAAAGCGCAATCCACAGGGGGTTTTGAGAAAATAAGTCGCAAATTTAAGCTATAGTTTATAAGCGAATAAATTTCAGACTTTCGCAAGCGGTTCCCTGGCATGTTTGGCAGCATGCTGGATTTGAGTTTTTTCTACCCAGGATCAAACCCAGCTCGGACTTGTTTTTTGGAACGAAATTTTTTATCAATCATTTTCTAAATGGAAAAAATGTGTATAATAATTGAAATTTACGAAAAATATGAAATAAATGGATGTTTTGTAGCATATAAGTGCTTTTTTAACTACGAAATTTTGCATGTTTAAATATATAATGAAAAAAAAAAACGCATATTTAATGTCTATAGACCAGAATATTTTTGTTGTTATTTAAAATTATTTACAGTTATTTCAATGAATAATCTACAATTTTTAACAGAGAAATAAATTAAAATAAGTGAACAAGTATATTATTTTCATTTTGTTTCCTCATTCAAATATTTCAAGTATTTCATGGTTTGAAAAATATGCTTTTATATTTTTAATATGATTTTTTAAAGTCTGGGATTCTTGATTTTTAATTATAATAAGTGTCTACGTGGTAATTTCTTTCGGAAATCGTTTTTTTTCTTGTTTAATATTTTTATATAATGTAGTTTAATTATATAAATACAATTTTAAGTGTGAATCTTTGCATGTTTATATATTTAATGAAAAGTAAAGATAACATAAATAAATAATAATAATAACAAACTAAAAATAAGACAATTAGAACTTTTATAGGCCATTACAGTTAAGCTAATTTTAAAATTTATTTACTGTTATTTGCATAAATAAGCTACTACTTTTCACAGTGAAATAAATGTATCATTTTTTTACCAACTAGCTTTTTAACTTTTTTTTTTAATCTGTGATTCTTATGATTATAGTTAGAATAACTGTCTTTGTGCTTAAAAATAAGTTCTAAAAAGATATTGAGCTGCTGAAAATTGTTATTACGTAGGTAATAATTACAAAACCAAATATCCGAAATAAAAAAAGTCAAATTAAGAATTTTAAAAAGTGTATTAAAAAAAATCATGAAATATTCGAAATACTTTCATATAAAAACAAAATTAAAGTAATATAATTATTCACACATTTATATCACATGTTTTAATTTATTTCTCTGTGAAAAATAGATTTTTCATTGAAATAACTGTAAATAGCAACAAAAATATTCTGGTCAATAGACATTAAATATGCGGTTTTTTTCATTATATATTTAAGCATGCAAAATATCGTAGTTAAAAAGCACTTATATTATACAAAACATACATTTAATTCATATTTTTCGTAAATTTCAATTATTATACACATTTTTTCAATTGCGGTTCGAAAATGATTGATAAAAATTTTCGTTCCGAAAAACAAGTCCGAGCCGGGTTTGATCCAGGGTCGAAAAAACTCAAATCCAGTATGCTACCGAACATGCCACGGAGCTACTTGCAAAAGACGGAAATTTATCCGATTATAAAGTATAGCTTAAACTTTTCGACTTATTTTCTCAAGACCCCCTGGGGGTTGTGCTTTATGGCGGTCATATATTCACATACTAACTATACTCTATCGAAACACAAATGTTCATTGTATTCGGTGAGACCAACCTCGGACCCTCTCCTTGTAAGATATTATCTGCCGTACCTGTCTGTGGAATGTTTAGCCAGCAGCACGTGTAGAAAAATACGCCTAGTATTTTGATTTCCATTAAGACTGCATATTCATTCTAAAAGTTTAATTTAACAGGGGATTCTATGATAGCTTGGTTAATTTAAGTGAAAAAAGATATTAATCAATTATCTAGAACATCCTTGTTGGACATTAGTACCCCCCCCCCCTTTAAAGGATTATAAATTAAAAGAAAATGATAATCTTAAATGAGTAAGTGGCTATAAATATAATATTTTATTTTGCTCCGCTGATATTTTTAATATGCTATATTATTTTTAGAACAAATTTTGTTTTAACAAATATGTGTATTAATATTAATTTTGTTTTAATGAGTTTCCATTTAAGAATTATACATTTATGTCTAAGATTTAAAATTAATATTAATCTATATTTACGCTATTGTTTTCTTTTTCATTTTCACTCTATCACAGTTTTATTTGTGTTGCTCAGTGAGCTCTTCTTTTTTACGCAATTCTAAATTCACTTATATTTACTAATATTTAAATACTAATATTTTTTATACGCAGTTGCTTATAAAAAATAAATAATGGTTTCATTTTTTAAAATAAAATTTTTACTATTGTAACAGCCATAAATATTGATTTTATTGTCACTTCTGAAATATTGAACAGACTTTATTGAACACTTCTGAAACGTTCCATAGACAGTAAGGTAAGCTTTTGTGAAATATCAGTAATGTTTTGTTTTTAACAGAAACATTCCTGGTATTTCGCAGGAAGCTTACTGGCTTTTCTGTGGAAAGTTTTAAAGTTATACAGTAAAGTTCCAGTCATTTCCAAGACATGTTTCTTGGAAATAATGGGCAACTCAGCTGCCCATTTTTTCCCAGGAACGTTGCGGATTTTTTTTTTTACACTGCACTGCAAACGAATAAGAAGAAAATAAAGTGAAAAAAAAATTTAGCCACATATCACCAGGGGAAGCGATGAATGAATGAATATACAATATCGTGAGGGGAGAGACGGTGTTGCCGTATTTTGCTAATTTTTTATTTTGACATTCTGAATTCTCACCAGTAAGTTTTAATAGTTACTCTTTTTTTATAAGATGGCAGATATTCCATAAATAAAATAAAATACCTATTCAAAATTTCCTCATATGTGTTCAGTATATCTAAATAAAAAATCTGCCAGATGCGGCAACAGTGGGGAGGGGTCCCAAATTACCAAAATGTTGATAAAGTTATATAAGTTACAGCTCCTTAGTAAATGATGGCAATTGAAATAATATCTGGCACTTTATCACCTGTACTTGGCAATGGAAAAGAACTGATAATTCAGTTATATTTCAAGCCAAATATTAAAAGCCAAGCCAAATAATTATATATCTATTACAAAACACGACCTTCACGGACATTTTCTCCCGACCTCCATGGACATTTTCCCTTCGAATGAGGACTATTTATTTTTGTCGTTTGGCAACAGAAACTTTTTGTTTTTTAGAATGAAAGAAGAACGATTTTGAGATGCTGGTTTTTTTCCCCATCAAACATGTTTTTAACGAATTCGAGATTAATTCATCTTATGTATATAATGTAAATATTTTTTTTGTATAAGTTAGCCATATAAATAATCTAAAATGAAAGAGATGTTTCTTCATTTCCGACTATTCGAGTGAATTATTTTTAATTGCCGAATCTGTTCTCAGCGAAAAGAATTCTGATTCTAAAGAAGGCGGCCTACCTTGGATCAGTAAGCATTTTTTACTTACCTTTATAGATTTATATCATATGTTTTATTGTGTATCTGATATTTTCTGGCGCCCGTAACAGCGACTGCCTAAAATATTTGAGTCAGAATAAGAATTTCGTTGAATTAGAATCTTTATTGAAGTGCTTTGTTTATATACGATAATTGCAACCATTTTTGTTTTTGATAAATTTTATTAGTTATAATATTGATTAAAGAGAATGGATGCAGTTAATAAAACAAAACGCACTACTGTTAGGTCTCAAACTACGAAATTAATTAATAGAATAGAAGCGGCAATTTCAGAAAATAGTGCCGATGAAGATACATTAGAACAGTTTCTCGCTGAGTTAGATTTGAAAGAAAAAGAGCTTAATTATTTAGATATTGAAATTCAAAAATCTAGTAAATTAGATGAATTAGAAGCTGAAGTTTTGAAATGTGATGAGTATAATTCGAATTTGGTAATTTGGAAAACGAAAGTAAAAAGGGCTAAATTGAAATTAGAAACTAAATCTAATTCGAATGTTTCTACTATGACAATAAACAAATCCGACGAAAGAGTTGTAATTCGGGGGTTGGAATCCATTCGCATAAATTTACCCAAGCTAATAATTGAAAAATTTGACGGCGATCCTTCGGATTGGAAAAGATTTTGGGACCAATTCGAATCTGCAATTCATAAAAATGCAGAATTGTCTGAAGTAGAAAAATTCAATTATTTAAAGTCATATCTGACTTCAAATGCTGCTAACTGTATAAAAGGTTATAGTTTAACTAATAGTAACTATTTATCTGCAATAGAAACTCTAAAAGAACGTTTCGGTAAGAAACAATTGGTAATTAGCTCACACCTTCATAAACTTTTATCACTTAATTCAGTAAAGAAATCCAGTGATGTTTATGCACACTGCAAATTGCTGGACACTTGCCAGACCGATATCAGAAATCTGAAATCTCTCGGATTGGAGATTGAAAATTATTCAGCGTTACACTCTCCCATTCTAATTAAATTATTACCTTCTGACATAGTGTTACAAATAACAAAAAAATGTGGTAACGATGAAGAATTAAAAGTTACGGAAATAATTGATTATTTGAAAATTGAAGTTATTTCCCGAGAAAGAACTGCTTTTTTAATCTCTAATCAAGAGTCTTCGAACGCAGACATTACGTCTGGGAGGCCAGTGCGCGACAAGCAGTCGCCGAAAATAATTCCTTCAGCATCTGGCTTAATAAATGAAACGGTATCATTTTCTAAACAAAGTAAATGCCCGGAATGTAAAGAAAAACATTTTTTGATCGAATGTGAGTTATTTAAAAATAAATCATTACAGGATAAAAAGGAAACTTTAAAGCAGTACGGTTACTGTTTTGTTTGCCTCAAAAATGCAGGGCACATAGCAAAATATGGTAAAAAATTTGTTAAATACAGCAATAAAAAAAAACGGCATTATAAAATTTTATGTCCCGAAAAAGAAAATGCCAGATCACAAGATAATAATGAAAGCACGACATTATCAAATAAAACTTGTAATCACGCAGTATTAATGCAGACTTTAACTGTTCGTTTAGAATCAAAGGATCAAAATAAACAGTTGTTAGTACGCTGTTTGATAGACACAGGTAGTCAACGTTCTTATCTGAGTAAAGATATTATTAATCGAATGGGATACGAAGCAATAGGAGAAGAAAAAATGATTCACGGTCTTTTGGGTGGTACTCAAGAAACACACTTTCATAAGTGATATAGAATATATTTAAGTAATTTAGAAGATACTTTTAAATGTAATTTTGATATCTATGATCAAGACAAAATATGTACTGAGGTTCCAAAAATAAAAAATGGGCCTTGGATAAAGGAAGCTAAAAAATATGGGATAAAATTCTCAGATTTCGATGCATATACAGGGAAGCAAAAAATTACAAATGAACAAGAGATAAGTTTACTTATCGGAGCAGATATTTATGGAAAGTTATTAACGGGAAAAATTAAATACTTGGATAGTAATTTAACTGCTATACAGACCAAATTGGGGTGGACATTGATGGGTAAAACTAATGAAAAAGATACAAACGATTCCACAAAAGTTGTTTTATCCTTACATGTAAATGAAGCAAAACTCACAGATTTATGGCGATTAGACACTTTAGGGATTCTTGATCCAGGTGACAAAGGGTCTAGTTTAGAACTTGAACAAGCCATAAAAGAACATTTCAATAAAAATATTCATATAAACAATGAAGGACGTTATCAGGTTAGTCTTCCATGGATTGTTGGTCACTCCTCTCTCCCCAGTGCTCGGAAAATTGCAGGACGTAGATTAAAAAACTGCGTAGATTCATTAAAGAAATCCGCCAATTTAGCTGCCTATGAAGCAGTATTTAATGAGTGGCTTCAAGAGGGCATTATTGAGAAGTCGAATCAACTCCAGGAACGGAAGCTGAATTTTTTCTGCCACACAGAGCAGTAATAAAAGAAAATTCCACTACCCGAATACGCCCTGTTTTTGATGGGTCCACTAGGGAAAAAGGCTCACCCTCTATTAACGATTGTTTGTTGAAAGGCCCCAATTTAGTAGAACTTATCCCTTCATTGATAAATCGGTTCCGATTGAAGAGAATTGGTGTAATATCAGACATAAGAAAAGCATTTTTACAGATTTGCTTAAATGAAAATGACAGAGCATTTTTAAGATTTTTATGGTGGAAGAAGGGAAATTCTGAAGAAACGAAAATTTTCCAACATCGAAGAGTTGTTTTCGGGCTTACATGCAGTCCCTATTTATTGGGAGCAACTTTGCAACACCACTTAAAAAAGTCACCTCCCTCTATGCAGGAAACAGCTTCTAAACTTTCAGAATCCTTTTATATTGACAATCGTGTCACTAGTGTTGACAATGAAAAGCAACTCAATAATTTTATAACAGAGTCAAAATACATTCTCAGCCAAGCTAAATTTGACCTCAGAGGTTGAGAACACAGTCTAACTCCTCAATCAAACCAGATTTTTCCTTAGAAAACAAAATTGTCCCAGTTTTAGGCCTATGATGGCTGTTGCCCTCAGATGTTCTTTCCATAGATGTAAGGGAAATTAATAAAGATGATGAACCCATCACTAAAAGGAAAATATTGTCAGAAGTTCATAAAATTTTTGACCCCATCGGTTATACCTGTCCAGTAACTCTTTTCCCCAAAATACTTCTACAAGATTTGTGGAAAAAGAAAATAACTTGGGATTCTGAATTACCAACCCCGATTGCCCAAAAATTTCAGAAATGGAAAAATCAATTGAGCTCACTTAAAGATATTGCTATACCTAGATGTTTAATAAGCGACCCAGATAACATCGGTGATTTAAGTTTGCATGTATTCTGTGACGCGAGCAAGGTAGCTTATGCTACATGCATATATTTACGAAATGAGAACAAAAAATCAACATCATGCCAACTGATCCAAGCACGATGCAGAGTAGCACCGCTAAAATGTGTTACCATCCCCAGACTTGAACTCCTCACATGTACGATTGGTGCACGATTATCTAAAGGGGTTAAGTCAGACTTAAAATTAGAAAATCTTCCAACTTTTTTCTGGACAAATTCTAGTAATGCGCTGTACTGGATAAAAAGAAGTGAAAACTGGGCTCCATTCGTATACAATTGTGTTAAAGATCTCTTAGTAATCCAGAAAATTGGCACTATGTGCCCGGAACTCTTAATCCAGCCGATCTACCTTCCCGGGGATGTTCTGCGGAATCCCTTAAACAATCCCTCTGGTGGGAGGGACCTGATTGGTTGAAAAAACCTCAAGAATTTTGGCCAAAAAGTAGTTTGAATCCCGATTTTGAAATAATTAACTCTGAAAAAAGAAAGACAGTTGTCAGTGCAGTAAATATCCCTCAAACTCCAATTGAGTTATATGAAAATACATCTTCATATTTGAAAATGATAAAAGTTACTGCCTGGATGTATAGATTTTTTGGAAATATCAGAAAGACACCGAATGAGCAAAATTTAGAGAAAATTTTAACATCTGAGGAAATAAATCATGCAGAACACGTCATATTGAAATATGCTCAGAGGTATTTATTAAGTGAATCTAAACCATGTTATACCTCTTTACAGACTTTTACTGATGAGGAAGGTCTAATTCGAGTAAAAACACGAATCTCTATGCGAAAAGATTTCCATTCCTTCCGGTATCTGATAGTTCTGCCTTTCGATCATAATATTACCTATTCGCTCATAAGAAGAAAACATATTGAACTTTTTCATGCAGGAATACAAATTGTAATGCCAGTTTTGCGCAAACAATTTTGGGTATTAAGATGCAGGCGTACAGTTCGAAAAATTATAAAAAGTTGCATGAGATGTAGACGATTCACTGCCTCACCTGCTGAGACACCTACTGCCCCTCTCCCTGAAGAACGAGTCAAAGATGCTTCATTCAATTTTTGAAAGTGTTGGTCTAGATTTATGTGGACCGTTATTTTTAAGAAATGGCTCGAAAGTTTGGATAGTTCTTTTTACGTGCGCCATATTTCGCGCAATTCATCTTGAATTGGTATCTTCACTTTCAACAGAAAATCTTCTATTAGCTATGAGAAGATTTATCTCAAGAAGAGGGAGACCCTCTATTATTATTTCTGATAACGGAAGAAATCTAGTGAAAGCATCATCAGAATTGAAGTCTATAAATTTTGAAAGCTTGCAAAATTTTGCTATTGAACGAAAAATTCAATGGAAATTCAATCCACCTTCAGCTCCCTGGTGGGGAGGTTTTTTTGAGCGCATGATAGGAATGTTGAAGGGTATTTTACGAAGAGTGCTGGGAAAGGCCAGCCTAAATTATGAAGAATTATACACCGTGTTATGTGACGCGGAAAGTGTAATCAATTCTAGACCGCTGACATATATCGCAGATGATGATGATCTTGACCCTCTTACAAACGCGATGTTCTTGCAAGATATCAAAGATTCGAGAGTTCCTGAATTTGACACAATTGATTCAACAAAAATGAAAAGAATATTTGCTTATCAGCAAAGAATCCGAGAAGATCTTAGAAAACGCTTTAGAATAGAATACCTGGGGCAACTTCGAGAAAATGCGGGAAGAAATAGGGAAACTGAGTTAAAAAAAGACGATATTGTCTTAATTGGGGATGATAATTCAAAACGTATTAATTGGCCTTTGGGAAAAATTGAAGAACTATATCCCGGCAAAGACAGAAAATTCCGGGTAGCCAAAGTTAAAGCCAAAACGGGGGCTTTTTTGAGACCCCTTAAAAGACTATATCCTCTTGAAATCAATAATGCCTCCTTTTTTAGTAGACAGAATTCTTGCTCCTATAGATGACGATTCTGTTCCTGCTCCTGAGCCCGAGTCATCAGATCCTGTCTCTGTAGCTGAACCTTTGGATAGCGTTCCTGCTCCTGTGCCAGTGTCTTCAGATTCCCCTTCTGTAGCTGATCCTCTGGATATCATTCCTGCTCCTGTGCACCAGTCTTCCAAACCTGAGGATGACAATCGACGATCTCGAGCTGGTAGAAATCTGAAACAGCCGCAACGACTAAATTTATGAAGTTTTGAGCTTCACTATACTGAACCTCAAAGGTGGGAGGATATTACAAAACACGACCTCCACGGACATTTTCTCCCGACCTCCATGGACATTTTCCCTTCGAATGAGGACTATTTATTTTTGTCGTTTGGCAACAGAAACTTTTTGTTTTTTAGAACGAAAGAAGAACGATTTTGAGATGTGGGTTTTTTTCCCCATCAAACATGTTTTTAACGAATTCGAGATTAATTCATCTTATGTATATAATGTAAATATTTTTTTTGTATAAGTTAGCCATATAAATAATCTAAAATGAAAGAGATGTTTCTTCATTTCCGACTATTCGAGTGAATTATTTTTAATTGCCGAATCTGTTCTCAGCGAAAAGAATTCTGATTCTAAAGAAGGCGGCCTACCTTGGATCGGTAAGCATTTTTTACTTACCTTTATAGATTTATATCATATGTTTTATTGTGTATCTGATATTTTCATTTTCTTAAGGAAAATAACACCTTAACTTTGATATTTAAATAATTGGTACTTGTTAGTTATCCCGTCGACCAATTTCGCCAAATTATATAAATCGCCAAATTATACACATTGACATAATTTTTATTTTAAGTAACGAAAAAACAAATAAATTAGTATAACATTAATAAAAATACAAATAAAATGTCGAAATAAAAATCATTTGATGACATAACCACGTGTTGTCAAGTGAATGTGACATTTACAATCAACTATTATTGGCATTTAATCTTACAATTTGGCTACAGTAAATTGGTCGACAGGATAACTAACAAGTACCAAATAATTTAATTTACATTTCAAGGAAATATTTGGTCTACAAATTACTAAAAAGGAAACTTGGGATCGAATTTTTTTATAGATTTAAGTTATTGTGCAAGAAATTATATCTTTTTTGATGAAGTTTATTCATTATAACATACAATTTCTGAAAGAAAAATACTGAAAAAAGATAGTGGTAATACAGTTAAATCTCAAAAATCTGGACATCATTTGAAATGTTAACAATGAAATATTCAATCAAGATTAAGCAAGAAATAAAAATAAAATCACAAGATGACATTTGATTAGTTGATTGGGGGGGGGGGGGGGGGGAATTCTAAGCTGGATAACTTGTGCTAAAAAAGCACGAGCCATTCAGCATATCATAGATGAAGAAATTATTAATCACTATAGTACAAGACCCACTGTTAGGTACTGAGCCAGAAAAAGGGAAAAACTTACTTTTGGTGAAAGACTTGCTGATGAAAAAAAAATATAAGCAAGCAACTGCTCAGGTATCTGAAAAAATAAAGAATGATAAACAATATGAAAAAAGTGGCAATTATTCATCAAAAACTATTTAAAAAGTAATAAATAGCACCATTGCTATACTTCAGTCACACTATTTTTTTTTTCAGTCTTCTATGCTGACTTGAACAATTGCGGCAACTTTTGTAAACATTTGAAAGTACAAATGTTGGTCTTGTGATAAGTACAAATTCTGCTGGGTTAGTTTCAGATCACATTTTAAGCTATACACAATTGAAATTTTTAATAGAGGGCAACATTACATTCACCACCAGCAACAGAATGACTAAAAAATAATCTGTCGATCGCCACTTTTCCTGTCACTTCAAATTCTGCAATCTCTGAAAAACCACTGCTTTTGATTCCCATTCTTACCATTTCACACAAGATTTTGCAATCATCCCCATCTGCTGCTTCCTGTACACTCAAAGGCCAATGAACTACGACCCAACAAACCCCACCTACTGATGTTGAGAATAAGAAAACAATGATTTCATTCTTATTTCTGCACTTATTTTAATTGCAGTGAGATACCAGCATGGAACATTAAAAGAATAATGCAGAAGGGCAATTCTGCGATAATTGCTTGTTTTGCAAGGAGGCAAGCACATCAAATGTATCAGCTTATTTTTCTAATTTATTTTTTAACGACTTTGTTTCCCTTCATTTGATTTGTATTTATTTCTGTACTTATGTATTACATGAGTCATGTTATATTCACTGCACCAAAACGGGAACCAAAATATATTAATTACAGCCCCCCCCCCTTTTCTTTTTCATTTCTCCATTTTAAGTGTACGTTATTATATAGTTGTCAAATTAAAGCAACTGGCTTAATTTTATATACATCTAACTATAAAATATGATATAGCATATATACAAATGTAGTACATTATAAGTATTCAGTGATATAGTGTATTTGCATTACTTAATACAGTGGACTCCCTCAAATCCACAAACACCTAAAATCCACACATCATCACAGACGTAAACAATGAAACTTTCAGTTCAGATTTAGAGTGAAAATTACAGACTTTATTATTTTTATAACATTCTGTATGCATTTTAAACGTAATTTTCATTAATATGACTGAACTCATGCTCTGTAATGAAAGAAATATAAATTTATTTCGGAAAAAATTTAAGATATTGATGATATCTTTGGTAATCACGATCTTTTTACCAAATATATTCCTGTATTAATCAAGCTATTTTGGTTAGAAAGTCTGGCTAAATCTGAAATAAAACTTCCTTATTATATGATTTTGATGTGAATTAGTAGGGTCCCTTTATGAGGCAAGTTTCATTGACAAATTCATGAAAAATGTATCTTTATGGTAATATATTTAATTATAGATTATTAATTATTTGCTACACATTTACTTATAATAATTTAACGATTCTTAAAATCATCTTAATTTTTATGATTTTAGTTTATTACTTTACTTACTTATTTTAATATTCTACTATATTGTAAGCATTCTTTATAATTTCAACTGCACTAAAGCCATTTAAATTATGTTTAAAAATGTAAACAAATCAATGACCAGAAATCCACAAAATTCTAAAATCTGCACAACCCCTGGTCCCAAGTAGTGCAGATTTCAGAGAGTCTACTGTATTTATATTATGTTCATTCTGGTGGCCATAGATAGGCCAAAGATACTACCAAGTAAAACTACCATCGTTAATATTGTTTACTGCTAAAAGGTGTCAATTTGATATTATGTATACATAAAAAACAATAACTTAGTACAGTAGACTCCCTTAAATCTGCATATTTTTTCAGATATAAACAATGAAATTTACACTTAAGTTCCAAGAACAAAATTCAAGATGGCGACAAAATGAGCGACTACCGCAATGTTTTTTTTTACTAAATTTTTTGTTAATCATTCTCTTTTGGCTATTACAGCTGATTTATTACTAAATAAATTTACTTTACTTTTGATTTGATATAAATTAGCATATCTGTAACAAAAAATGACGTATCGATCTTACGATCGCTTTACCACTTGATGGCAGCATTGGACGTTTGGAAACTAATTGAATCGATTTCATCCATCATAATTTTCTAAATTTTTATTTTGCATAATTAATTTAATAATTACTTACTTTTAAGCTAATAAATTATTTTAATATTTTACTTATTTTAATGTTTTACTTTATTGTAAGTATTCATTATAGTTACCCTTGCTTAACTACCAATCAAATTAATGTTTCAGAAATGTAAACAAATCAATGGCCAGAAATCCACAAAATTCTAAAATCTGCACAACCTCTGGTCCCAAGCTGTGCGGATTTGAGGGAGTCAACTGTATACATTTATTAAATACATTTAATAAATGTATACTAAGTTATTGTTTTTCATTATTATTATTTTAGATTTCTTTAATATTATTTATCATTTTTAACACATTGAATGCCACGTCTTTTTTGTCTATCTTTCCGTTTAGGCCACGAAATAAGACTCCTGTTACAGAATATATAAGTGTCAGTCACCGATGACCGACACAGCCTAAACAGAAAGATCCGTGTCAGTCACCGGTGACTGATGTGGCATTCAACGTGTTAACAGTGCTATATGTATTTATAAAATATACTACATTAAATTACCATTTTGAACATGCTTGATAATTGACAATGATAAACAAAATTAAGGTTTGACAATCTGTTTTTTATCATTATTTTAGCTTTCTGTTATATTATTTATCATTTTTAACAGTGCTATATGTATTTATAAAATATACTAGATCAAATTACCATTTTGAACATGCTTAGTAATTGACAATGATAAACAAAATTAAGGTTTGACAATCATTTTTGACGATCTATTTACCTGGTCCAGTACCTTTATTTTTTTACTGAGATAAATTAATATATCATAAATTTTGCTGCTTTGTTTGCATAAGATATGCAGTTCAAATTAATTTAATAAAAATAATTTAACATAAAAAAGCATTAGCTTTATTAAAATATATATATATACATAATCTTGTTATGTGGTATGTCCAAACACTGAAATATCAGTTTTGCATTTCAGATTAAAAAATAAATAAATTTTAATTAAAAAAAATTCTTTAACCATTGCCAAAAACTTTAATAACCTTAGTAATTGAATGTTTGGATTCCAATAAAATTAGATATTGCGACTGTTTTAAAAAATATTTTTTGTTAATAAGGAAAAAAGTAAAAGTAAAATAGAGCTATATATGTTATTTTTTTCAAAAGACAAAGATTGCAGAAACAGTAAAATTGCCAAGAAAAACACATCAGAAAACATCCTAAGCAAATCTAAAATTTGACATCATTATTTGATAATTTGAAAAATCACTGAAATCCCTTTAACATATTTTATGTGAACTATCAATCACGAATTCATGCGTTAGGTTCGGGATTTTTATCCCATGGAGTGTCATATTTAGGATTTTAAATATACCAATTCCAATCCTGAAAAAATGCAAATGTCACTCCAGGTTAGCAGAAATGACTCAGTGAAAAAGAATTTATTACATGTTTATATAATATAATATGCAAGTTCGTGATCTAAACAAGTTTATAACAAGATATGATTTTACTTAAAAGTTATAAAATACAATTTTTAACTATTTAAAAGAGATTAAAATTAGATCAGACAGTATTTCGAATATTTAGGCCTAAGTACAGATTATTCTTAAGGCTATATCAGTGTTAGAAATGATTACAATAAAAATCGGATACTGAAATATTTATATACAATACCTTTAACAATAAAAAAAATGAATATTCCTAACGACAGCTACAAAACTACATCGTATTTAGAGGGAAATCTTCAGAGCCGAAACACCAGACAACTATATAGCGCCATTTCATAAAGGAGACGCCAAACTATTCGATTAATGATGACGATGAAAAGTAAGTTTCGATTATAACAAATAAAAATAAGATAATCGATTATAACTTTATATTAAATTCTTTTGCTCATTCATGATTCTTTCTGACATTTTTAATATGCTTTTTTATACCTTTATTGCATAGAATGCATCTTACCCAGCAGTGCTTAAAATAAGCCCTAAAATAACAAATCCCATAGTAAATTAAGGAAATCTACTGGTGTTATTATTTTATTTTATTTTATTTATTATTATTATTATTATTATTATTTAATGGTGATCTACACAATATCAAGATCCAAAAAGCGTTAGATTGTTTAATTTTTTTAAATAGAAAGTTGAAAATTTATTGCAGAATTCACCTTGATTTTTAATAAACATATATAAGATACACAAAATGTAAAAACATTGCTTACAGGTGTCGAGTATGATAAAATCCTTTAAAAACATTAAAGTCATTTAAAAATCATAACGTTTTCGACCGAAACTTACTCAGTCATCCTCAGTGAAAAACGAATTGACACCTGTAAGCAATGTTTTTACATTTTGTGTATCTTATATATGTTTATTTATTTATTTATTTTTTGCTTAAGAATAATTTTCCCGATTACTAATTTTAAATTTTCTTTGTCAGTGATTGAGGCTATTCAAAATTTACAATTATGTCAGATTATGTTTATTTTTTGGTATTTTATGATAGAATGATATTAAACGTTTCTAACATAAAGTTATAGTTTTAGTAAATCTTTTTCTAAATTCTCTTGATACAGTTTTAAGAAGACACGCAGCATAATTTTAGTTTATTTTATTTTCATTAATCTGTCTCTGCAAAAATGAAAAACTAGGTAGTTCTGCTGTCTATTTCTTAAGCTTGGAAACGTTAATTTCTGAGTTTATTGTGTCAAAAACATGATTAAGCTTTTAAAAATATTAACAAGTTTTAAAATATCTCAATAAACATATATTTTTTATTTATAAAGTGCATTAAACTTCGAATAATGGCTGAACGTCAGGGAGAAAAGAGGCAAGTTCCATTACAAATAACATCTATAAAATATGCAGGAAATAATTTCCTCATTAATTGCATGTTTCTTAAATAGAGTAAAATACGAACATTATCACATAATCATTCATTTATAAACTAGAATAGGCAGACATATTTCAAGAATTCTTGAAAATGTCACCCACATAGATTGCTGTTACATAAGAAAGTTTTGCAAAAATTTAATGTAAACATCCAATTAAATACAATTCTGGAAGCATTTCCCTTATCTCATCCATGCACAAGAGCAAAAAAGTACAATTTACCCTGATAATAACTTAGATTATATGGAAAAATAAACATAAATGGTTATCAATCAATATATAGATAGATTCCTTAATAAATTTTGGGTATATTGTTACCAAGAAACAAAAGAAGTGGTAAACGAAAGATTTCCGTATCAGGTATGAAAAGCCCAAGAAAAAACAGGGTTTCTTTTTAAGAGTATAAATTAACAACATATTCTTATAATTTAGTATTATCTTAACTGATAATTATTAATTTTTTTTTCATTAATTGAAAAAAATTACAAAATTGTTTTCAATCAGATGAATTTCAATCTCTTGAAGAAATTCTCACATGTCTGTTTATATATTTTACATAAATAAAATTCTAACTACATCCAGGGCAAAATGAGTACACAGACAATCTAAAAAAAACCCCCACAATATAGTTACTAAAAATATAGGTAGCTTAATGATGTGAAAAATATTTACTGAGTAGATAGCATTCATAAGTGATGAGTGAAATGTGAGGTTCAGCAAAGTAAAAGTGTTTTACTGTCTTCCAACTTCCCATCTCTACAGGATTTGGAATATTAAAGTTGGAGTAGTAAATGTCTGTTTTAATTACTTCACTATTTCTTGATTATACAGAAAAAACATATAAATACTCTTTAATACAATAAAACCAAAATTATTAAATATAAAAATACAATACAGAGAAAAACATTTTTAATTTTCTTGGGTTCTTATTCTGGATTAAAGGACTTTTACTTAAAAAAAATTTCATCCTAAGGATTTTTCATAAAACATACCTTTTTAGTGTGTAAAAAAAATAATTTGGATAATGAATTAGATAATATTCATAGGATTGCTTTTAAGAATGGTTTTGAGGTACAACATATTATTGAATTAATCAAGGATATTGTCAATAATTAAAAACCTGAAAACAAATTTGATTTGCAGGAATACAAACTTTATACTCTTCAATATTTTGCAAGCTTTTTTGAGGAATTAAAATATAACCTTAAACTTTTTAATATCTGGTTAACAGCCAAACCACTTCCAAAATTAAAGAGCATCATCTGCACTAAAATTGACCCAATTAATTTTAAGAATTACTCAGGAATATATCAAATACCATTTATTAAAGCAGGCAGTTCAAAAAATTATTACCTTAGCATGACTAGCAGGATATTTATTTATCAAAACAGTGAATATATCGCTGTTATAAGGTATAACAGTAAAACCAAAGGCTTGAGAAGATTATATCAAATGGAAACCACCAAAATAAAATTCACTGAAAGTAAGATAGATTTTCTCTCAAATCTATACATTAAAAAAGAAACCATAGGGATTGTAAAACATAGAAATTCAATATGTAATGATGCAGCATCATTTGACTTATAAAATTATGGCTTGAGTTACAGCATGGTTTATGAATATGGAAAATAAATGTTCAAGTAAAAATATAAAATTATCTGCATAATCTGAGAGAGTACCAGAAAAATTGAATGATGTCATATGCAATCACTACAACATAGATTGTGTAATTTCAGAATATTCTCATTTGTTTTTATGTCTTTGAGGATGCCAAAACATGTGAACAGTCTTAATAAAACCTTTTTTACTATTTTAAAAATTCTTGCTTTACAGCTGCTAGCAATTAAAAGAAGAACAGTTTTCTGCTTTATTTATCTGTTGCCATTTCTTGATGCATTTTTAGCAACAACCCAATACAACATCCACATACTACATTTATAACTATATTTTCACCTCTAACTATGATTTACTATAAAACTCCATATAAAATCAAATAAGACATCTATTTGCACATATTAAAGTTTTGCAATACAATATATGTGTATTATAAACTAATATGAAGAACAGCATTAAATATATATATATATATATAGTATACTCCCTTAAATCCGCGAACGCCTAAAATCTGCGTATTTTTTCAGATGTAAACAATGAAATTTACTGTTAAGTTGCTGGAACAAAATTCAAGATGGCACCGAAATCAACGACTGCCGCAATGTTTTTTTTTACTAAATTTTTTGTTAATCATTCTCTTTTGGTTATTACAGCTGATTTATTACTAAATAAATTTACTTTACTTTTGATTTTGATATAAATTAGCATATTTATATGATGACGTATCGATCTTACGATCGCTTTACCGCTAGGTGGCACCATAGGACGTCTGGAATCGAATTGAATCGATTTCATCAGTAATAATTTAATATTTTTTCTAAATTTTTATTTTACATAATTATTTTAATAATTACTAACTTTAAACTAGTAAATTATTAACTAGTAATATATATATATATATATATATACGAAATCAGCGACTACCGTGTGGCAGCCGCAGAAAGGCAAGGGAGAAAATTCTTCGTTCGGAATGGCAGCTGGCCAGAGCCGTTGTCATAGCAGCGCAGACGAAAATGTTTACATTGCGTTTTTGTGTGTTCGAATGCGAAGAGTGTCAGAATCGACGTTTATCAATGTTCTACGAATAAAGGTAGTAAAGTGTTTTTAAGTGAGTGATTATATTATACGACAGACCCACCACAATGGTGACCATGGACTGTTCTTATATAGAGCATCAGCCTTCCTAGATGAGTTGGAATGTTATCCGATCATCTTCATCTTTCAAAGAATACATCGTTCTACAGCGGCTCGATGGAAAGCAGATAAGTTCTTCTGAGTCATTTTCCTGATATTTTTTCTGTTATTTTATTAGAAAAATTTAACTCGCGAATTTATTTTGGTTTGATTGTACTATTTTATATATTTATTACCATAAATCATGTCTAGTGTCGATGCTGTTCAAATTCCATTATATAACAGATCAGATCCTGCGCTATGGTTTGTGATGTGCGAAAGCACATTTGCTTTAGCTACCCCCAAAGCAATATCAGAATCTGTTACAAAATATAATTATATAGTTTCGCATCTTCCACCCGATGTTGCATCAATCATTCGTGATATTTTAATGCAACCAGATGCTACTGACCCTTATGGTGTCTTAAAAAAGGAATTAATTGCACGCTCAGGTGAATCATCCCAGCAAGAGATACGACAGCTCTTGTATGGAGAAGAACTAGGAAATCGGAAACCTTCAGATTTATTACGTAGTATGAAACGTCGCGCGGAATCCCTAAATGTTCCAGACAATTTAATGTTAGAATTGTTTTTGCAACGATTACCAAATTCTGTTCAGACAATTTTAGCGGCTGTTTCTGAATTAACCCTTGATAAAGCAGCGGAAATTTCAGATCGTATTTCAGAAGTTACCCCTTCCCCAGCTTCTGCAATTGCCGTGTCCTGCTCGAATGAACAGGCGATAGAGGGTAAATTATTGAAAGAAATCGAAAAATTAAATAAGCGCATCGATCAGCTTGCTGTTTCACATGGTCGGTCCCCATACCGCAGAAACTGGAGTAAACCTCGAGGGCGAAGTAATAGTGATAATCGGGATTCAAGTATCTGTTGGTATCATAGACGATTTGGAAAAAAATGTAGGGAAGAAAAATGCATAAAGCCGTGTTCTTGGGCGGGAAACGAAACCAGCAAAGAGTAGAGGCGACTTATTCTTTGCCTCAACAGTCACGTCGCCTGTTCATTAGAGACCGGACTACAAATGTTTCTTTTCTGGTCGACACCGGTTCGGACGTGTCAATCCTTCCTGCCAACAATGTACAAAAACGGAATCCACCCGTACAAACGCTTTTGGCTGCTAATTCTTCCCCTATAAATGTTTATGGTCAACAAACCCTTTCTCTAGATTTTAAGTTAAGACGAAAATTTAATTGGACTTTTCTAGTGGCAAATGTTAGTACACCAATTTTGGGAGCAGATTTTCTCCATAATTTCGAATTGGTTCCAGATCTCCGCCACAAATGTCTAAGAGATTTAAAAACAAAATTTGAAACAACAGGTCACATGAAATGTGCATTAATTCATTCAGTAAAAACAATCAATATTGATAATATATATAATGAACTTCTTAAACAATTCCCATCTATTACAAAATTACCAGATCCCAATCAGCCTGTCAAACACAACACAATGCATTTTATTTCAACAAAAGGACCTCCAGTTGTGGCAAAACCCCGCAGGTTGGCTCCGGATCGCCTGAAAATTGCTAAAACCGAATTTCAAAATATGATACAACTCGGACATTTAAGACCTTCACGTAGCAACTATGCATCACCTTTGCACATGGTTCCAAAAAAGGGAACTTTGGAATGGAGACCTGTAGGTGATTATCGTGCCTTGAATGCGCAAACCAAAAAAGACAGATACCCGATACCATGTATAGCTGATTTTACTGCTAATTTACGTGACACTAAAATTTTTAGTCGACTTGACCTCATCAAAGCATATCATCAAATACCAATCAATCCTGATGATATTCCCAAAACAGCGATATGCACACCTTTTGGATTGTTCGAAAGCACACGCATGCAATTTGGCTTATGCAATGCGTCTGCAACATTTCAGAGATTCATAGATGAGGTAATACGTGATTTACCAGGCGTCTATGCTTTCGTCGATGATATACTCATAGCCTCTAAAAATGCCGAGGAGCATTATCATCATTTAAAAGCACTATTTTCCAAATTAGCAGAATATGGTTTGTGCATAAATGTATCCAAGTGCACATTTGGTAAACCTACCATTGATTTCTTAGGATTTCGAATATCTGAACATGGTATTCAACCACTTCCAGATAAAGTTAAATGCATAATCGATTTTCCGCAGCCCACAACCTTATCTCAACTTCGAAGATTTTTGGGTATGTTTAATTTTTATAGGTCTTTCATATATCAAGCTGCACACATACTTGCGCCTTTAGTGAAATTGTTAGAAGGCCATACAAACAAAAAGAAATCTCGTTCCCGTGTTCCTAAAACAGAACCCCTTAATTGGAACGAAGATGCTGAAAAAGCTTTCGTAGCTGCCAAAAATGCAATATCTCAGGCTGCTCTTTTACGGCACCCTATTCCAGGCGCTCAGTTGAGTATATGGGTTGACGCCTCAGATGTCGCGATCGGCGGCACCCTTATGCAGTTTTATCAGGAACGTTATGAACCTTTAGCATTTTTTCCATGAAATTAAACAACAGTCAGCGGAATTGGTCAACATATGACCGGGAATTATTTTCTATTTATTCGGCAATAAAAAAATTTCGGCACATGCTAGAGGGGAGAATTTTTCAAATTTATACTGATCAAAAACCGCTAATTTATGCATTTAAGCAAAATCCCCATAAATGTTCGCCGCGGCAATCACGCCATTTAGATTACATTTCCCAATATTCCACTGACATTAGACATGTACCAGGTTCCGAAAACATTGTTGCAGATTGCCTCTCAAGAATTGAAATTGATTCTATTTCAAAATCTCCAATCTTAAATTTTGAGGAATTCGCAAAAGCTCAGGAAAATGATTCAGAGCTACAGAACCTGCATAATAGTACATCGCTCAAATTGGAATTGAAACCTTGCCTCATTTCTGATTGTAGCCTACTATGTGATACTTCCACAGGTACGCCTCGACCCTTAGTTCCTAGTTTCTTTCGTCGGCTGATATATGAACATTTGCACAACCTAGCCCATCCAGGCATAGCAGCTACCACAAAACTAATTTGTTCCAGATACGTATGGCCAAATATGAAACGAGACATCAAAAACTGGGTTCGTGGCTGTGAGAAGTGTCAAAGATCAAAAATACAGAGGCACACCAAAGCACCTCTTGGCACGTTCTCTCTTCCTGATGCACGTTTTTCCCAAATACATATAGATATCGTAGGTCCCTTGCCTCCATCTGACGGTTTCAGCTATCTTTTAACGATGATTGACCGATTTAGCAGATGGCCAGAAGCCGTACCTATATCTGATACACAAGCTAAAACAATTTGTAGTGCCATATTAAAGCATTGGATATCAAGATTTGGTTGCCCTTCGCTCATAACCACGGATCAAGGCCCACAAATGCGATCAGCAATATTTGATGAATTTACGAAAATGATGGGAACACAGAAGATCCGCACAACGGCATATCATCCGATATCGAATGGCATTATCGAAAGATTTCATCGACATTTAAAGTCATCCATCAAAGCTCACGAAACCAGTAGGTGGACTGAAATATTACCGATAGTTTTACTAGGCATTCGCACAGCAGTGAAGGAAGATATACAAGCTTCTTGCGCTGAGCTTGTCTACGGCACTACGTTGAGATTGCCCTGTGATATGCTGGATGAATACAAGATCCGACCTTTCAACGATAACTTCGTCACGCAACTACGAAACACCATGCGGCAGTTAAGTCCAGTTGCTACATCATCTCACCGCCAAGAGAAGTTCTATATACACCCTTCCTTGACATCTTGTTCACACATCTTTCTAAGAGTGGATCATGTACAACCTCCATTGTGTCAACCATATACTGGTCCTCACAAAGTCCTAAGTAGAACTGGGAAAACTATAACAATCGAGCTTAATGGTCGTAAGTCTACGGTATCAATAGATCGAGTGAAGCCAGCTCATTTGATTTCTACTTCAGACTTGTCCACGAAAACTGTTCCAGAGAACTCTAAATTAAAACTCTCTCTTAAAGCGGACAGTAACCCTGACCAAACAAAAACTGTCACACGTTCGGGCAGACATGTCCATTTTCCTAAAAAACTGGCATCTTATATTACTTACTGAAATTGTTGATAAATTGTTCATTTTGCATACTACACATTATGCCTATATTTTGTTATATATTGCAATTTTATTTCATGTAAATATCCTTGTAATTTTTCTCCACAAGCGTGGATTCTGACACAGATAGTCAAAAAAAAAAAAAAAAAATAGTATACACTTGTATATCGTTTCTTCGGTACCCTACGTCACTGGGGGGATACTCTGTGGCAGCCGCAGAAAAGCAAGGGAGAAAATTCTTCGTTCGGAATGGCAGCTGGCCAGAGCCGTTGTCATAGCAGACGAAAATGTTTACATTGCGTTTTTGTGTGTTCGAATGCGAAGAGTGTCAGAATCGATGTTTATCAATGTTCTACGAATAAAGGTAGTAAAGTGTTTTTAAGTGAGTGATTATATTATACGAGCGACTCACCACAACCGCAATGCTTTTTTTTTTTTTACTAAATTTTTTGTTAATCATTCTCTTTTGACTATTTCAGCTGGTTTATTACTAAATAAATTCACATTACTTTTGATTTTGATATAAATTAGCATATCTATATAAAAAATTCCAGGGCTAGTATATATAAACTAGTAAATAAATAAACTAGTTTAAACTAGTAAATTATTTTATTATTTTACTTATTTTAATGTTTCACTTTACTGTAAGCATTCATTATAATTTCCCTTGCTTAATTACCAATCAAATTAATGTTTCAAAAATGTAAACAAATCAATGACCAGAAATCCACAAAATTCTAAAATCCGCACAACCTCTGGTCCCAAGCTGTGAGGATTTGAGGAAGTGTACTGTATATATATATATATATATTCATTTATCTGAAATTGGGGTATTTTGAGCTTGTTGTAACAGCTACGAAAATATTCATTTAAAAGATACAGCAATCCATTTTTTCATTAATATCTTTCGAAAATGATAATTTTTGCAGCTATTATATGCATTTAACTTATCTCTACCTTCCTATTATCAATAAATAAATAAATAAGGTATATATTAAATGAAAGGTATATATTAAATTTACAGTTAAGTTGCAGGAACAAAATTCAAGATGGCGCCGAAATCTGCGACTACCGCAATGCTTTTTTTTTTTACTAAATTTTTTGTTAATCATTCTCTTTTGGCTATTTCAGCTGGTTTATAACTAAATAAATTCACATTACTTTTGATTTTGATATAAATTAGCATATCTATATAAAAAATTCCAGGGTTAGAAATGTAAAAATCCACGAAACCAGAACACTATTTTAAAATTATTGTTCACGGAATTTTAAAAAAAAATTATAGACAAATTTATTTCTAAACATACAAAGCCATATAAGAAAAGCATTCAAGACTCTAAATAACAATGAAAAATGTTACAGGGAGTGCAATTAGCTATATATACTGATAATAGCATTAACACTGTTTTCCTTGATTCTTTTCCTATTTTTTATGTCATCACTAGTTTGAAATACTGGTCTTTTGTTTACTTTATACATATTATATTTAACTACAGTTACATCAATAGTTTACTTTTATTCATCTTTATTTATTTAAATATAGTCTACGTAGTGCTAAAAACGAGTAATGACGTATCGATCTTACGATTGCTTTACCACTAGATGGCAGCATAGGACTTTTGGAATCGAATTGAATCGATTTCATCAGTAATAATTTAATATTTTTCTAAATTTTTATTTTACATAATTATTTTAATAATTACTTCCTTTTAAACTAATAAATTATTTTAATATTTTACTTACTTTAATGTTTCACTTTATTGTAAGTATTCATTATAATTTCCCTTGCTTAACGACCAATGAAATTAATGTTTCAAAAATGTAAACAAATCAATGATCGGAAATCTGCAAAATTATAAAATCCCCACAGCATCTGGTCCCAAGCTGTGTGGATTTGAGGCAGTCTACTTTTATAAAAGTTTTTTTTTTAGTGAATTAAAAAAATCTTGATTATAAGCACCCTCAAAAATTTAAATGTTTTTGCTTTTGAAAAATGAGCGGTTAACAATCTGTATTCTACTTTTAAAGTATTTTTTACTAATTATTGCCTGATAATTGTTCTTTTCATTAATGGTAAAATTTTATTTTGTAAACACAATAAAAATTATAACCTCTTTAATATGACATATGACTGTAACACTCCATAACAAAAATTGGAATAAGTCAGAAAACTGAATTACACCCCTCTCCCAACACTAAAATGCAGATTAAATAGAATCACCCCGACCCCCCCCCCCCCTCTCTTGTGAAAATTACACTGAATGGCAGGACCACTGCAAATGTTTGGTAGGAAGCTATTTTGGTAATGAAAACTTTTAGTTACCTAAAGTCACATTTTCATGTCAACGAAAACAAGATTTTTGTTGCCTTATACAAAACACAGTATTTTCAAGTTTTTCCAATATAAAAAAGAATATTTGGTAAGTTAACAAGTTTCATAATAATGAACTGTACTGTACGTTTAAAAAAATTACAGAAAAGGAAAGCCCAAAATTTAAAATATTGTACGTGTTTTATGACAAATTTTATAATGTCTAATTTAATTGAAAGAAGCATAAAATCATATACCCTATAAAATATGAGTACAATACATATAGTTTAACATAAACAAAACCATAAAACAAAATACAAGCCTAATTTTTAAAAATATGGTATAAATTTATATTACTGTTGTTCATTGATAAATGATTGCACAGAATTGAAATGTTAGCCAACAAATAAAAAAGTTTAAACTTACAGTTTTCAGTTTAGAAAAAGGTCTTTCACAGATGACTGTTTATCCCTTTTAGAGATGTCCACTTTTGTGACCGTACTTGGCATGAAGAATTATTGTAGACCATAGTAAAAACCAGAATCCAATGCCTTGGCAAAGTTATTCCTAATTTTATAATGGAGAATATTTTTTAAACTAAGTTGGATTCATTGAAACAAAATTCAAAATATACATATTTCTCAAATGAGATTTTGAAAAAATATTAATGGTATTTTATGACTGTTTAAAAGAAAACAATTTCTACTAGTTTCAAGTATGCAAATACAAACTTACAGCTCTTCCACCAAATAGCTTTGGAGTTAAGCTTTTAAAACTACCCGCATTGTACTTAGGTTAAACCATAACTACTGTGAGCGATCTGACAGACCGCTCCAGATTTTATCGCATTCATTTCCACCCCTCAGAATAGATAATGATCCTCACCCTTACTTCTACCTCCCTCATTTGAGACGACAGCCATGCCGCTATAGGTCTCAGAGCACCCCCCCTTCAAAGTTCAAACTCCCTAAAACGACCCCCCAAGGTCACATTCCACTTTTCATTCTGATAACTGCTTTTGCTTTTTTTTTTTTACTCTTTTTATTTCAAAAGCGGTCTGTCAGACCGCTCACAGTACTTGTGGTTCTGTATTTGTCCGAGAAGGAAATTTTTATTTTGCGGATAATTTTATACTTTTTTTCATGATATTATGGAAAAAAGGGAATCTAATCACTCGAGAAAACGTCTAGTGTACCTCAAACAAACTGAAATTGAGGGGCCTGTGAAAATTTAGTCGGACATAGAATATCCGATTCTGAAAATGAATTTATTGAAAGTGATCTCGATTCCCATTCGGAATTACCACTGGCTGATGAGCAAAATATTTCAAGTAACTCAGAGTATTTTTATGGAAAAAATAATTTTATATGGACTACAAAAGAACCACATCGTGTTGTGTGAACATCAAAACATAATATTGTGGTGCTGCTGCCGAGTTTAAAAGGTCTTGCAAAAACTGGGCATAAAGCAGAACAAGAAGAAACTTGGAATTTACTATTTTTTATAAATGCCATGCCATAGAAATTATAGTTTAATGGACTAGTGTAAAAATTAAAGAATCTAAATTGCGTTATTCTGATCAAAGAGACACGAAATTAGTGATACAGATGATATTGAAATAAGAGCATTTCTTGGATTATTATTGTACTCAGCAGTTTTCAAATGAAATCGAGAGTTTGCCTTCAATGTTTGAGAATGCTAGGCATTGACTGCAACTGAATGTTTTGTACTGTGTAATAAAAAAGGCATTGTTTTTATTTAGTTTGTTTCTATGGTGATACATAAATTCTCTTGTATTTAACTTCATTTAAAAGAATTATGTAGATATGTATGCAAACTTTAATTAACGTGCGTTTTTTATTTATATAACAATATTTTTTATGAAATATAATCTAATTTTTACTCATACATTTTTTTACAAAAAATTCATTTTTATTCAACTATTATTAGATGAGTTTCAAATTACATATTTATTTTCCTCGATCTCCTACAATAAATCGATTTCTCTTACTATTCACAAATAACGGGATAACAGTCTTCAAAAATAAACTTCAAATTCGAAAGATGATTTATAAATCAATTATGTAGATAAGTATTGATAAACAAACCATTTTTTACCACTTTGTGGAAATTTTATTAATGTTTTGATTTAGCGGTCTGAGAGACCACTCACAGTAGTTAAGGGTTAATCATGATTAAAAATGAATTTTAACACAAGGAGTTTTAAACTTTAAACTTGTATATTTCCTAAATCACTTTTTTTAATAATAATCCCATTTGGCATCTGAAGGTAAAATCTACCAAATAATCTAAAATAGGATGTGAAAATTAAGAGGTTAGCTTAGGAAATGTTAAAGCTCATTACAATTTCTACATGTGGATATCTTCTAAACAAAATTTAAATATAGCATTGGTAGAAGTATCTAATATTAGGATAAATATGGTATTAGTAGCAGTTATTACTTACTGAACGACTTTTTTTAGATGACGAGATGACTAATAGAACCACACGGTTTTGCCTATGTTAAACATGGGGTTTTTCAAGGTAAAATAAGTAAAAATATGGGAATAACAATAACATCTTCGCCCCTGAAGTAAGACTATAAAAAATAAATAAATATTTTACTTGGCTATTTTCATATATATTATACCAAAAAAATTATTTGTATTTTTATGTTTATTATGTGGGCAACAATTTTAGGTACACATATGTGCACTTGAGTTTTCAATTAGATAAAATACTATAATTTTCTCAATTTAAAAAATTACTTATCTATCTATATATTGTAATGTTATTATACAGGGTAAGTCAAAATGAATATAGCGATTACAAACGGCTATAACTATTTAATGGAAAAGAATTTATCAATAAGATTAAAACAGAATGTAGACAGAACTTCAAAATTTCTTTACGTAAGGCAAGTGCAGTGAAGCGGATGCAGCAACATGCGCAATTTGAAACTTTGCAACGACAAGAAACCTGTTCATTGCAGCCGCCTCATTAGTTAAAATTGCCAATTATCATGGTAAAAATGGCCAATCTTTTTTTCTGTGGGGTTATGTGAAAGACAGTGCGCCTCCCAGCCCAAAACAATTAAAGAACTCAAAGTACACATTTGTAATGTGCTTGTGTCGGTGACCGAACAAATGCTTCAGAATGTATGGCGTGAAATGGATACTGTCTAGATGTTGTTTGTGTGACCAAGGGAAGTCACATAGAACATCTATTAGAAAACCGCAACCAAACACAAATCACACAATAATTAAAAAAAATTGCATTAAATCTTGGTCATTTGAAATAAATAATCAGATAAATAAAATATCTAATTAATAATTTTATAGTTTTTCGTTATGTATACTGTTTATTTAATTTTTAGTAAATTATAATTTTACATTTTACTATGCTGAAAATTTTGGTTGGCTGTAAAGGAAGTTTGGTTTATATTCTAAGAGGGGGGGGGGAGGTCACTCAAGGGTTAAAGGGACTTAATAGAATTTTATGTAGCGGGCCAGTGATGATGACTGCGGACCAGTAAATTCTCATGCTCACTGGTCCTTCGGACCAGTGACTTTTTTTTATCAATTCTACCGCTGGACGTATGTATATAAAATTTTGAAGTTTCATTTACATTCTGTGTTAATCTTATCGAGAAATTCTTTTCTATTAAATAGTTATAGCTGTTTGTAATCGCTATATTCATTTTGACTTACCCTGTAGGGTCAGGTGGGGTAAAATGGGTATAAAATTCACTATTTTTAAATGTTCAATTAAAATTTTCTCATAAATGTTAAACAATTAAAACTTTTTTTTGGTATTTTCTTTATATTGCATATTCTTGGAATGGAAATACACAATTTTTATTTTTTAGGCTACAAAAGTATGTCTATAACCAAGGGCGGATCTGGAGAGTCCTCAAGGGGGGGCGATTTTAGAAACTCGGAAACTCCAATCTGATGCGCGGGTCGGGGCTAATTTTTTCACTGCGGGTCGTGTTACTTTTACTTTTTGCTATGGGTCGGGTTTGGGTCCGGTTGACTTCTATTTTTTGCTGCTGGTTGGATTAACTTATATTTTTTGCTGTGGATCGCATTTGGGTCTGGTTGATATCTATTTTTTGCTGTGGGTCGAGTTAACTTCTACTTTTTTACTATGGGCCGGGTTAACCTACTTTTTTGATGCGGGTAGGGTTTGGGCCCGGTTGACTTCTACTTTTCTGCAACAGGTCGGGTTGACTTTTACTTTTTAGCTGCGCCTAGCACGTTGGGTTTGGGGCAGATTGACATACATTATATCCGGTTTGAATCAGTTTCGGATTAGGTTTTCTGCGACTTGCGAGAAAGGTTCGGGTTGACCTGTTTTTTTTTAAAGAAAGTCTAAGTATTTTTGAAGATAAAAACTATATGCCGTATAATCTCCATAACAGACGCATCCAAATAATTATTTAGGAATACTTTTTAACCTCCAGAATTATTTAAAAAATACTAATTTGGTATAAGACTTGCTTGCCTCTTTATATCTAAGGTGAGTTGTAATTCAGTAAAGAATGCTTTGAAACTTATTAAAAAACATATCGGGTGTCCTTAACTGGATTTTAAAATTTAGTACTTTTCGAATGGTGACAGCTATTTAAAAAAATCTTGCAGGAGGGTTATGTAAGATGTCAAGAGATTTTTTACTGTGATTTTTGATTTTACTGTATAATAGCAGTGATAGATGTGTAAACAATGGTTGTTAAGCCTACCTCCTCCGGGAACTAATTTAGCTCCTATTGCTTCCAGCACCATTATCGTTGCTATTTTAAACTAAAATCAAGAATCACAGTTTAAAAAAATTATCAGTAAAAAAAAAAAAAAAAAAACTGAAATTCAAAGAAAATTTTCTGAAAGGTTACAGCAGATGGGGGGGATTCCCTTCTGGCACTAATTATTCTTGTTGCATGTCGGGTTAGCTGTTTTAGATTCGGATCGATTTCAGGCTGAGTGTAGATTCCTGCAAGCTGGGTTTGGGTTAACCTGTTTTGTTTTGTTTTTTTTTTTCAAAAATTAGTTCAGTATATTATTTTAAATTAAAAATTATACCTATAATAATAAACGTATGTATGTGTGCTGTTTTCTAAAGAGACCACTGCATTTTTCCCACGACTCTTTGATGAAATTGGCATGTCTTCGACCCTTTGATGAAATTTGCGTTTCTTCCACAAGACGAAATTTGTGTAATCTTGCAGACCTTTGATAAAATTCGCATTTTTTCCGTGACCCCTCCACACAATTCGCATTTTTTCAGCGATCCTTTGACTAAATTCGCGTTTTTTAAGCGATTCTTTGACTAAATTCATTTTTTTCCACGATTCTTTGAAGGAATTCGCGTTTTCTCCACGATCCTTTAATGAAATTCGCGGGGGTTTTTTTCGCGGCTATTTGACAAAATTTGTGTTTTCTCCGCAATCCTTTAACGAAATTCGAGTTCTTTTCAGCTGCCTATTGAAGAAATTTGCATTTTACGTGATCATTTGAATAATTTCGCATGTTTTCCGTGGCTCCCTGACCAAATTCGCGATTTTTCTGTGATTATTCGGTGAAATTGAGTTATTTTCTGCGAACGATTGACGAAATAGATTTTTTATGGAGACCATTTATCAAAATTCGCGATTATTTGTATGTCCGAATTTTCGGATAGGTGAATTTTCTAAATTTTTGGTAACCGAATGCCTTAACCCTGGAGCTGCGTATTATTATTGTTATTTATTTATTTATTTTTTACTAAAATAAGTTCAAAAACTGCGCGTATTTTTTATTACACATTTCAAATCTGCACACATTTTAGAGTAAAATATGTCCCAAAATCTTTGTGAAACAGGTTTAAAAAAAAAAAAAAAAAAAGAATTAGATCATAAAAAAAAAGATTTGCTGCGGAGATTGCGGGTTGCACAAATTTTGCCACTTTTACGTTGGCCGTGGAAATCGCAGGTTGCGCAGCAAGAGGGTTATATTTTCGGAAAATTCGGAACATAATTAACCCTGTTCCCGACATCTTACATAACCCTCCTGCAAGTATTTTTTTAATAACTGTCACCATTTGCAATTTATTGAATTTTAAAATCAGTCAGTCCATTTTAGGACACCCGGTATATTCAGTAGCTATAGGATGATGGCTGAAATTAAGCATTTAAAAAAAAAGTTCTGCTGGCTTCGATATGTTCAGTTAGAGGTTTACCTGGTCTGAAGTTATCAGGCCCAAGTCCAGGTTCAACCCACATAAAAAAAAAACTATAAAAAAAAAACAATTAAAATTATTCATAAAGTACACTTGCTTATGCTCATATTTTATTTTCAGATTATGTTCGAAATTCATGAATACAGAAAAACAACAATATTAATGACTATAACGATGATTATTTAGGCAATTATGTACATAAACACTACGTAAAAATATGACTTAGACAATTACATTCAAATAAAAATCCAGTAAGATAATCAGTTTAGAATGAAAGAAACAGTTGATAAAAGAAAATCATAATTTTAAAGCTCTACAAAGAAAAAAAGTAAAATTTAAAAAATGCATCTCTGTAACTTATCAAAACAAATTAAATTTCTAAAGATTTCGCGGTACTTTTCGGTTAGCCGGGCGCCAGTGTTTTATATACATATTTATATACATACATATATGTAAATATACATATATTTACATATACAAATATTATATATATACACACATATATATATGTAAATATATATGTATATTTACATATATGTATGTATATAAATATGTATATAAAACACTGGCGCCCGGCTAACCGAAAAGTACCGATTTCGCTAAACAAATGTACAACACAAATATAATTTTTACGAATGACAAATAAGTAAGATTGCAGACCAACTTGGGCTCGGGAGGAAGAATTTAGAGGAGTGCACGGGTCGTGGTCGGGCCAATAATGCTTATCATACGGGCTGAAACGGACCAAATGTTTAGCTTTTATTCCGGGCAGAGCCCCGACCTGGAAATTTTGGCCAGTGCAGACCTCTAGGAAGACTCGGATCTGCAGAAAAAATTAATATCAGGCCACAATCCGATTCTAAAAGAGAAAAGACCTGACCCAGCCCGAGTCTCGTGGATTTAAACTGGCGCGACCTGGGTCGGGTCGGACCAACTTGGGTTCGGAAGAAAGAATTTAGAGGAGTACACGGGTCGTGGTCGGGCCAATAATGCTTATCATATGGGCTGAAACGGACCAAATGTTTAGCTTTTATTCCGGGCAGATCCCGACCTGAAATTTTGGCCAGTGCAGACCTCTAGGAAAGGAAGACTCGGATCTGCAGAAAAAATTAAGATCAGGCCACGATCCGATTCTAAAAGAGAAAAGACCTGTGCACTCCTCCAATTTAGAGGAGTGCACGGGTCGTGGTCGGGCCAAAAATGCTTAGCATACGGGCTGACACGGACCGAATATGTAGCTTTTATTCCGGGTCGAGCCCCGACCTGGAAATTGTGGCCAGTCAGACCTCTAGGAAAAATGAAATCCAGGCCAGGCTCGATCTGGAGGAAAAAGAAGTCTGGGCCGACACGAATCACCAGAAAAAATTAAGATCACAGCACGACCCGACTCTAAAAGAGAAAAGACCTGACCCAACCCGAGTCTCGTGGATTTAAACTGGTGCGACCCGTGTCGGGTAGGACCAACTTCAGCTCGGGAGAAAGAATTTAGAGGAGTGCACGGGTCATGGTCGGGCCAATAATGTTTATTATACGGGCTGACACGGACCAAATGTTTAGCTTTTATTCCGGGCCGAGTCCCGACCTGGAACTTTTGGCCATTGCAGACCTTTAGGAAAAATGAAGTCCAGGCCATGCTCAATCTGGAGGAAAAAGAAGCCTGGTCCGACCCGAATCTGCAGAAAAAATTAAGATCAGGGCACGACCCGACCCTAAAAGAGAAAAGACTTGACCCACCCCGAGTCTCGTGGATTTAAACTGGCGCGACCCACGTCGAGTCGCGCCGGGCTCGAGCTCCGCCCCAAGTCATTTCCCGTGAGGATGCATAATGTCATTTTACAAACCCTTTATTAGCCCAAGGGGGCGGGGCGATCGCCCCTTCGCCCCCCCCCCCCCTTAGATCCGCCATTGTCTATAACAAAACATTTAATAGATGTATGTTTGTTATACCCATTTTACCCCACGCAGGTGAAAATGGGTATAGTGTGGGGTAAAATGGGTATATAAAAGTTTAACAATGAATACTGTATAAATAGATTTACCAGAGATTGTATAATGAAGTAATATGGAAAACAATGTTGTAATATAAGTCTTAAAAAATGGTTTTTTTTAAAATATGGAATTTAAGTTAATAGATAAATGAGATGTTTTACTATGAATCAAGCTTAGGTGTAAATGAAAGCATTTTCTGGCTACACTTTTTTCAACTCGTATTCTCACACTTTTACATTTTAAGTGTTAAAAGTCTATTTATCAAAAGCATAATGGCCCAGATTATGTAAATGTTGATTCATTTAATCAATGTTTCTATTATCTGCTATCTTTTTACAATATAATCTATGAAAATGTCCATTGTTACTGTTATGATCATTAAAGCAAAGTTTCAGAAAAACTTCCAATTATTTAGTTATAAAATATAATGTGGATAAAATTGAAATAACCAGTTAAATACCTACCATCATGTTCCCCTCCCATTAAATATATATAATAAATAAAAATTTTGTTAAAAATTAGGTAGACTCTCATAAAATATATCTAATTTGTAAAAAAAATTCTGATTTATTATATAGACAAGTAAAATGTTTTTTGTTTCAAATTAGATATATTTTATGTGAGTGAAACACAATGATATTTAACTAGTCATATGAATTTTTATCCTAATAATAAAATAATTGGAAGTATTTCTGAAAAATTGCTCTAATGGTCACAAGAGTAATGAATGGATGTAACCCAGTGTCTTCAGTATCAGGGAAAACATAAAACGCAACCAATCTTGGACTTTTCCAAGAATTTTACTTCATATTCATACATTTCATCTGCTTCAATAGCCATAGTTTTGCCACTGAATTCTTTGTCTTTTTTCCCAAATATTGGACATCCAATCATGCATCTACAGATACATCTATTTTTACTTTGGGGATATCTTCCACACATTAAGTTAAATGTCTTCATTTGTTACAACTTCATCTGCTATTGCTTGGGCACGCTTATGTTTCAGCTTTGAAGTTTATTCTAAGATTATTTGGAGGTGTGGCAGATTGATAGGTGTCGAGAAAGCAAGGATGTGTCAAAACCACACTGCTCTTATTTTTCTCGACAATTCTGATTCTATTTCCCAACTGTTTCGCCCATCTCTTAAAATTTCAAATCCTATCAGCACCTGATATGCCATCTAGAAAAGGAATATTTCTAGAAGTGGGCAATGATTTAACTAAATTATATACAATCAGGGCTTGAATTTCAGGGCGGGATGGCGAGATTCGCGCCCAAAAGAATATCGTGGGCGGGAGGATCCCGCCAAAAAAATTTCACCATTTTCGGGAGAATTTTGCATTTTAAAATTGCGATCAACTCCCATCAATGCCTTGCGGATTTCCTTATATTTTCGCGCAACCGATTGACACATTTTGCGTTTTTTTTTTTTTACCACAAAAGATCGTTGAAATTCACGAAATTTTCATTCGACCAATAGACAAATTTCATTATTTCTTTCTCGAGATCGGTTGACAAGTGTCCGCGACCGATTGGCGAGTTCAGAGGTGATTCTATTCCGAATTTTCCGAAAATTTAAGGCATTAGGTTCCGAAAATTATGAAAAATCGGTCATCAGTTCAACAGAAAAATATCGCGAATTTCGACAAATGGTCGCCGATCACCGAAAAAAATCAATTTTGTAAATCGTTCGAGGAAAAAATCGACAATTTAGTCGCAAAGGATTGCGAATAAAACCTAAATTTTGTCAAAGGATCGCGGAAAAACTCGAATTTCGTCAGATCGCGAAAAAAAACAAACTCGAAACTCATCAAAGGATCGCAAAAAACAAATTTCGACAAAGAAACGAAATAAAAAACGCGAGTTTCGGCAAAAGATTGTGTAAAAAAGGCGAATTTCATCAAAAGATCGGGAATAAACGCGAATTTAGTCAAAAGGCTGCTGAAAAAACGCGAATTTCATCAAAGGATCGTGAAGAAACTTGTATTTTGTCAAAGGATCGCGGGAAAATGCGCGTTTTGTCAAGGAAAAATGCGAATTTCGACAAAGGATCGTGAAAAGACGCGCATTTCGTCAAAGGATCGCGAAAAAACATGAATTTCATCAAGATCACGAAAAAAACGCAAATTTTGTCAAAGAATCGCGAAAAACACGCGAACTTCGTCAAATAATCGTGAAAAACGTGCGAATTTCGTCAAAGGATCGTGAGAAAGCGCAAATTTCGCCAAAATATCTCGAAAAAACGAGATTTTCTTCAAAAGGACGCGAAAAAAGTCGAATTTAGTCAAAAGATTGCGGATAAAACGCGAATTTCGTCAAAGGGCTGCAGAAAAAAAGTGGTAATTTCATCAAATTGTTGCCATAAAATCTCTACGGCCTCTTTAGAAAACAGCACGCACACACATAAATATCTATATTTATTATTATATGCATAGCAGGGGTGGTTCTGTTTCGAATTTTCAGAAAAATAAAAAAAATCTGTCATAAATCCGTAAATTCGGACATAAATTATATCGCAAATTTCGACAAATGTTCATTGAAAAAACCAATTTCGACAAAGAATTGCGAAAAAAACGACAAATTTCGTCAAAAGATTGCAAAAAATCGCGAAAAAAACGGCAAAATTCCCCAAAAGATTGCGAAAACATAGCAAATTTCGTCAAAAGATCGCAAAAAACTGCTCATTTCATCAAAAGATTGCGAGTAAACCGCAAATTTCGTCAAAAGGACCCGAAAAAAAAAAACGTAGTTGGTGCCAGGAGTGGATTCCCCCCCCCCACCTGTTATAACCTTTCAGAAAATTTGCTATGACTTTCAGAATTTTTTTTTACTCAGAATTACACCCCCCCTTCCCCCCCAAAGCTGTATTTCCGAAATGTGATGTGAATTTCCGATATTTTTTTTTCACTCAGAATTATCCCTGAGGTATAGTTTTTAACCTAAAATAATATACTGAACTAACTTTTGAGAAATTGGGTTTAATCCAAATCCAATTTACAGAAATCTACACTCAGCCTCAAATCAAACTGAACCAAAAAAAAAAGAGTTTACTCGACCTGCAATAAAAATAATTAACGCCTGGAGAGGATTTCCCAGTCCCTTTCCAGCCTACCCCTTTCAGAAAATTTTCTGTGAATTTCAGATTTTTTTTTTATTATTATTATTATTCAGAAACACCCGCGAATTTTGCAGTTACTTTTTGCGATAGACTGACAAAATTCACAGTTTTATTCTTTGTCTGATGAATTTACATCACGTCGGTTTGTCATGTCAGTATTAATACAGACATGACAAAATAATTAATGCAAATCTTTAAATAGCACGTAAAATATCAGTGGGTTTTAGATTTTTTTTCCTCCCTCCCAAATAGTTCAACTCCCCTCCATTTATAAATGTTGGTAGGGAGACTCCCCTCCTAGGAAAAATTGAATTTCAAGCCCTGTACAATGAATTTCAAGTCTTTCTGATCTTAAGAATAATGCACTGGGGCCGGAACTAGCCTTTTTTGCATCTGGAACAAACATATATTTTCCACTCCCCCCCCTCCCCCATCCTCAGCAAAATATATTTACAAAGAAAATTTTACTAATTTTCTAATAGCCGACTTATTTTAAAATTTAAACTACATAATACTGACATAAATATGTGTAATATACTACATAATCTGCTTTGTTAAATATTGATTCATTAAAATCTTGAATATGGAATCTAAAAAAAAAAAAAAATCTGCTTTATACAGGATCCTTATGCCATATCATCCTTAGATTCTTCTATGCTTTGGCATACCCCAGCCAGGATAATTTTAACAATATCGTGCTAAGCATTGGCTTGAAAAATCGGCAAACAAAATCTTCACTTGGTGTCCGGGGTGCGTGCCCTTTCTGCCCCACTTAGTTTCGGCCCTGTATGTGCATTATATAAACATTTTACAGTATTTTTAAAACTAATTCTATTCTAATTCCAGTAAAATAAAGAATTTTATTCAGAAAAGTTCTATATAACACCTTAAAAATACTACAAACGTTAAGCCTAACACTATACCCATTTTACCCCATTTATAAGATTTAAGATAAAACAATAAAAGCAAAAGACATTTTCTTGTTTGTAATTTGGAAAAGTATTAGAAGTGCTCAATGAACAAAATGAGGTCAAATAAATGAGTTTATATCAGATATTATGAGGTGGAGGAAGAAGTTTATTCAGACCATATGTGGCATGAAATTGTCCTCAAACGGTTTTACTGTTGCCGCTCAAATAGAAAAAACTATAAAAACAAAAATAAAGTAGGAGAAGAAAGCTTAAACTTCAAGCAATCATACATAATTTTGAAAACTATAAATATCTTAAAAAAGTTTTAAAAAATTAAACAATATTTTTTTACTACCCATTTTACCCCACCTGACCCTACTTAGTTACATGTTTTATTACTTAATTAATTTTAAGAGCTATTAATATACAAGTCTTATTTTACTTCTAGTAAACATTTAAAATTGCACAGTCATTAATAAAAACACCATTTTCTCACTATATTAAAAACATTATGAATAGCATATGCATGAATATGCTTAGCAACAAGCTTTTCAAAATTTAATTTAGAGATTTTTTTTTTCTTGTTTAAATGCTCTATTTTTTATACACCTATGTACCACTCTCCTCAAATATTATATCTTTTCTAATTTCTCTTTTAACATTTATAACTTAATCTCTCCATATGGGCACATAAGAATGTTTCCATTTTGATGTGCTACATTTTGTCATTAATTAAATATAATCTTTAAGTATATGTGGAGCTATGTAATATAGAATTTCAAAACACCAGTTTGGACCATAACTTATATTCTTTTCAATGTTTATGTATATATATATTTTTTCAGACATAAGGCCTTCACAGTTGCCTTCTTAGAAATTATAAAGACTTATTTATTTGACAAAATTTAATAGAAATCTAATATTTTTAGTAGAAAATATTTATAAGTGTATTAAAAATTGATCCGAATTTAAAACAAATTAACTGTAAACCAACTTTAAAAAATAAAAACCGGCTTTTTTTAAATGGTTAAAACTAGGGATGCATCGAATATTCGGTATCTATTCGGTATTCGGCCATGTTACTGAATATTCAGTTTGGCCGAATATCGAAATATTCGACCAACCGAATACTTTAAAAAAACTAATATTTTTAAAAACCTTACACCACTTATACGTTTAACAGTCAACTTAAAAAGCTATTCAGAGTAGTAATTAGAAACAGAATCATATATTTAAATAAAAGAGAATATTTTTACATCAATTTTTTGCTGTTTGTTAGGTACTATTTAAGAAAATTAACCAATCACGAGGATTTTCATAGGATTTAATTATGTACAAATGCAAGTTCCTGAACATCGTCCAGTAAATAATCTTTCTTGCTAAGATTTTAAGAACAACATTTATAATCTCTGAAAATGATCACTCACTCCAGACACCGATCTAGGATGTATTTAAAAACTTTCTTGCTTAATCAAAGAGAGTAGAATAGTTATTCTTGCTGAGTTGCCACCATATAAAATTTGAATAGATTGTATTATGTATTTACTTTAGTCTCTTCCTGACAAACAAATAATACATGATCCTCAGCGTTTGAAATTCTTGGTGGTCCGCTGGTCCGAGACCACTAAAAATTCAATCGGACCACTAATTAAAAAGATTTAGTCATCCGCAGGACCAGTAACTTTTTTCCTCTCTGACATGTAAACGTAAATTTTCCCGTCCCTGAGATAACCGCAACCAAACACAAACCACAGAATTTTATTTTATTTTAAAAAATGGCATTAAAACTTAGTCAGTTGAAATAAATAATCAGAAATAAAATACATAATTAATAATATTAGAGGAAACTAGGGAGGTTTGACCCGCTTTTTACAAAAATATTTTTCTAATTTTTTTATAACGTAATAAAATTTCCATGTTGACATTATTTGATAGCTTATAATGTTTGGCATCATTTTACACTATTTTTTTCTATTTAAATTATAAACTATCTTTTTGATTAATGATTTTTCAAGAGTCGAGAAACCGGGTCAAACCTCCCTACTTGAGGGAGGTTTGACCCACCACAGGAATTGGGTGTTATTAAAAATTGTACAGCAATAATTAAATGTACAAAAAACACTATTACAATCTACAGGCAATAATTACGAGTAGAAAATACCAAATATTTATTTTATGATTCAAAATAACAAGTAATCTGGACAAAAATCGTTAAAGGAATTTAGTTTGAATCAGTAAAGATTCTGATATTTAGAAATATCACAATCAAATTTCATTTTTAGTGCAACTCTTTCTGTGCCTCCACTGATCATTGGCTGAGGCAGCTTAGTGAGATCTCTTCTTGATACTGTGGCAATATCTTCTTTTTCAGGGTAAACAAAACAAACTACATGCATCAGATCTTATGAGAAAATTAATCGAAAAATCATTGTCATTTTTTTAATGACGCAACCAATATAATGCAGTAAACTAGATTTGGTTGTAAATTTTACTAAAACAAAATCTCCAATTTCAATGCTGGTTCGGGAATCTTCAAAATCATCATCTCCATCTTCATCACTTGAAACATGAAAGTTTTCTGGTTCAATTTCACTGTCTGAAGACAAATCTATTATTCGCTTTTTTGTTTGTTTCTTGACCTTCTTATTATTTTGTGAAGTTTTCTTTATTTTTTTTATGCTGTGCTTCTTCTCGATTTCAGCTTTCACAGGGGGTATCTGTCAAAATCCTTGACTTGGTACGATTTCTACCACCTCTGCCTTTTCTAGGTCCTGCTTTAGGAAACGGACGAAGCTGCTCAGGTGTTACTAACTGTACTGGAAAATGTGAATTCATTGAACTTGTAGATGGAATACTAGAATTGGATGAAAAAGTAAGATTCGTGAAATTTGCAGATGTTGATGGTAGATTCAATACACTGGTAGATAGATTAGAAGATGCAGCTGAAGGCAAACTTGTAACATCCTAATCTGGTCTGTCTGTCACATAAGAAGCAAAAAAAATCAGATTCAGAAAAAATATCTGAATTTAATGGCCAGATTCCAGTACAAGCAAATCCACTTTGTATATTTTCTGGAGTAAAAGCCTTTGAAAATGATCTGCGAACCAAATCTGGAATGTCATATATTGTGATAGGTTTACCTGGATTCGTGACCATAAAATCACTGGCAGCAGAATTATAAAATATCTTGAAGGGACTAAAAACAGTTCTATCAAGTGGCTGCAACTTATGACTTGTATGGGCTGGTAAAGTTAAGAGTTATCCCATTATCTTTACAAAGTTGCAAACCCTCAACAGATAAGTGTGACTCGTGGTTGTCAAGAATAATAAATACTTCGTTATTTTTGTTGCATTTGCTAAATTTTATAAAATGATGAAGGTATAACTGAAAGTTCTCTGCTGTCATCCATCCACTGGAATGAGCAGCAGCTTGCATTCCTGGAGGTCCACCCCTTGTCATTATTTCCTTTACGTGAACTCGTGAAAATACTGAAAATGGTGGAATTGATGTTCCAATAGCAGAGATACCACAGCACATTATGACTAAAGTTCCACGTTCCGCAGAGGTGACTTAAGATACTTGCTTCTCTCCTTTCATAGCAATAATTTTTCCAGGTTTGTGTACAGTAGTGATTCCTGTTTCATCAACGTTAACTACTGCTTCTGGCCCAAATTTCTTTTTTTCGAAGATGCAGCGCAAATTATTGAAAAACTCACCAATGGTTGTTTTATTGAAAGCAATGGCTCTGGACAAACTAGTTGATTCGGGTCGCCGCAATGATAAATCTGCATTCCTGCGCAAATAACCCCTCAACCAGTCATAACTTGCAGTTTTGTTTACGGACCACTTTTCAGGGATTTCTTTGTTATTTGCTACAGCATATTGATATGCCAAGTTTCGTGTTGCTTTTGAAGTTAAACCATCATTTAACTTTGAAGCGTGTAGCAAGTATTCTTTAAGCACGTGTTCTTCTTTAAACAAGAAGTGTTGTTTCAAATGAATTTTTATATTATATTCAGTGCATTTGGAATTAAGAAAAACATTTATTTGATTTGAATTAAGAACAACATTTCTATTAAAAACTAACTGCAGTACAGTTTAAAAGTGTTAGAACATCAAATTAAACTAAATAGGGAGGTTTGACCCGGGACAAACCTCCCAGAATTGATATGGGTCAAACCTCCCTTAATAGCCATTTTGGAAAAAAATGTAAAAATCACATTAAAATAAAAAGTAAAAGATAAATATACTGCCTTTTAGTATATTAATCTAAGTACACAAACAATTCAACTTACTTTCATATATGTTAATGACAGATGTCACAGGAAAGAAGAGCTTGCAACAACAAAAAAAAAAAATTTCTAGCTGAAAATGATATTATATGCGATTCCTCCTTGATTCTGCTTGCAAATGGCTAACAGACAAAAAAGATATGTCATTCTGCTTGCTACCATGCTGCCATCTGGTGCTCATCAGCTAAATAAATGTTTATATATGAAAAGGATAGGGTGGGTCAAACCTCCCTAGTTTCCCCCTATAGTTTTTGTTCATGTCTGTTTATTTAATTTTTAGCAAATTATAATTTTACATTTTATTATACTGAAAATTTTAGGTAACTGAAAGGAAGTTTGGAAGTTTATATTCTAGGAGGAGGAGGGGTCATTCAAAGGGTTAAAAGTACTTAATAGAATTTTATGTAGTGGGCCAGTGATGATGTCTGCGGACCAGTAAACTCTGATGTTTACTGGTCCCTTGGACCAGTGACTTTTTTCTATCAATTCTACCGCTGATCCTGTACAATTTTTTTTCAAATTTTTTCACAATTTCTCTTTGATTTTAAAATGTTTGTTTTAGAATTTAAGAAAATATTATTTATTTGTTTTAATTCACAGAAGAAGCCATAAAATTTAAAATTTTATTAATTAAAAAAGTTTTATAACTATTATCTTCTTAAATAACTGAAAGCAGATTTTTTTTCAGCATAAAGTTTACTTGAAAAAAGCTCTTGATTATTAAAATGAAAGTTTCTGTTTTAAATATTATGCAAAACCGTTTTAAAATTTAACATTTTAATGCCTTTAAACTTTGAAATATAAAATTATTCGATAAGCCGAATATTCGGTATTTGGCCAAAATCATTATTCGGTGCATCCCTAGTTAAAACCAAAGAAAGCCAGCCGGCTTTTTTTGGCCTGGATAAAAGCCGGCAACCCTGCTAGAAACCCATTAACGCGTCTGGAGGAAGGAGCATCGTAGTGAAGTAGGGGTTGACCGAAGCTTCGGTCGAAGTGTATACCGAATATCCGGTATTTGGCAACCGAATACTTAAAATTTTTTTAATACACATTTTTGGATATACAGTAGGCTCCCTCAATTCCGCACAGCTTGGGACCAGAGGTTGTGCGAATTTTAGAATTTTGCGGATTTCTGGTCATTGATTTGTTTACATTTTTGAAACATTAATTTGATTGGTAGTTAAGCAAGGGAAATTATAATGAATGCTTACAATAAAGTGAAACATTAAAATAAGTAAAATATTAAAATAATTTATTAGTTTAAACATAAGTAATTATTAAAATAATTATGTAAAATAAAAATTTAGAATAATATTAAATTATTACCAATGAAATCGATTCAATTCGATTCCAAAAGTCCTATGCTGCCATCTAGTGGTAAAGTGAACCTAAGATCGATATGTCATCATATAGATATGCTAATTTATATCAAAATCAAAAGTAATGTAAATTTATTTAGTAATAAATCAGCTGTAATAACCAAAAGAGAAAGATTAACAAAATATTTAGTAAAAAAAAAACATTGAGGTAGTCGCTGATTTCGGCGCCATCTTGAATTTTGTTCCTGCAACTTAACGGTAAATTTCATTGTTTACATCTGAAAATATACGTGGATTTTAGGATCGCGAATTTAAGGGAGTGTACTGTATTAGCTTTTTTAATAAACTTTAATTACAATTAAATTCTTAATAATTTAATTCAGTTAAATTTTTATTCTTAATTCTAATTACTACAGAAAAAATTTTAATGACTTCTTTCCACACACAAATTCATTACCTATCACTTATTTTTTATTATTTTGTCACAAGTCAATATCCAAAATAACCTATGAAAATATTAAACTATACAGGCTATTATTAAAGATAAGGATTGTCAGAAAAACAAAAGTTCACTCAAATAAAAAGAAACAATATTATCATTAAGTTGCTTTACTGATTGTCTAATCATAAACATGTCAAATAACAATGTTCTGAAATGCAAAAGGTATATCGGTTTGTACATTTAACTATTTTCTGACAAATTATTTGTAGATATTTATATTTTGATTAATATTTTAACACTGTTGTGATGAAGATAACAAATTTGATCGATTTTAATTTAATAGTTATAAAAGCAATAGGATAGGCATATGGGTATACTTATTTGATGTGTGTATTTTACTTAATATACACCTTAGATATATAGAGATGAACTCTGATATACTTATTTGATGTGTGTATTAAAGAAAATACACATTAAATAAATTTAAATTAAAAGAAAGATGTCCATTTTCCTTACTATTTTTTTTCTGTATTGTAGACAGTAGTTTTGATTTCACCCCTATCCTATGTAGACTATTTTAGGAAGATTTTTTTAAATTTATTTATTAAAAATGGCCTTTTATTTGTTTTTTGTAGTGCAGCTGAATTCTGAACTCATGCACATAATATTGAAACTCATCGTTTAGCCTACTCTACTGCTAAGTAAAAGAGAATTCTTCCTTTTCTAAGAAAATATTTGTCTGCAATTATTTGGCCAAAGCCAAATATTCGGTTTACATGTCGAATCACCGAATACCAAATTAACTATTCGGTATATCCCTATAATGAAGAACCAACTGTTTGATTTTCGTTTTTCTTTTTCATAGTTTTAATTTAATCTTAATTGACCAAACCACTCTGTACACTTAATAAAATTGGGAGACATATTCCATAGGATCGCAATGTCTCAAATGCTGCAATGACTTTGTAAAAATATAGCAGTTAACATTAAAAAAAATAATAATAATAATTAAAGGGTCGTTTCTCTTTCTTATGGCAATGCCCGCTCCAGGGTGCAATTTTATAGGTGTTGTTAAAGAAAAAATATGCCTTTAAAGTGGAAACCTTCTAAATGGTGGTACAAACAATTAAAAAACTTTTTAACCCTTTCGAATACACTGGCAAACAAGGTCACTTTGCACCGCACGAAGACTATATTTTTTCTACACTAAAAGTAACTAAACACCTGTATTTTATCTTTCTAGAACATTTCAATACACAAGATTTATACATCACCTAGAAAAATTTTGAAATGTTAAAAAGGGTAGAACTACTTTTTACAAAATAAAATGCGTGAAAATTTTGATAAAAACAATAAAAAGCCGAATGTTTCATCGTGGTTTCACTCACTTTCCACAGTCAGCAAACACACATTTTATATATAAATTTCTAAAAACTTGGACAGTTACAGGTTGTAATTTTTTTTTTTTTTTTTTTTTTAAATTTTGTAAAAAAAAAAAAAAAAAAAAAATCTGTTACTCAAATGAAACAGTGGATACAAGCAATTTTACCACTAAATGGAATGTTTTTTTTCTAAGATTTTTTTTCCTATAAAAATATAAATTCGGACAAAATCGAGTTAACGATATATAATCATACAAATTTACAGTTCATTTAAGTTTATTATCAGGGGCGATGTTGGACAGGTTATTATAAAACACACAGCGTTTACTTTAAGGAACAAACGCAGCAGGATGACTATATGGCGATTTTATGCTTAGGCGATTTTGGCGAGGTTTTGCTTTGTATTATAGCAAGCTAGACCTAACAAAAACCCGAAAACTGTTTTTCTCGTCAAAATGGCGCAAAAGAAACATCGCCTGGCACATTTGCACCTAATTTAATATAAAATAACCACAATCTGTTCACCTGGGTTGTCAAATGGAGCAAATTCAGAATAATTACTTGTCTGTTATTTTTTTAATTTCAAGGCGGATTCCTTAGTAAAATCCCGAACGGCAAAAATTTATTAGGCCTAATACACTGTTTTATTTTACTTCAATAAAAATAATCTGATGGTCCTTTGACAGCTTAATTGACAGAAGTGACTTCAATATCAGCGGTCAGTAAACCGTTTTATATTGTAATAAAAGTTGAAATAGAATAATTCATGGAGGAACTGATCTTTACAAGAATGCATAATGAATCTCGTGAAGTGAAATACTAAATTATTTTAAAAACTTTCTTACCACAGATCTTTTTGCTTCCGAATCGTCGAAATTTTTATAAAAGGAAAAAAACTAAATTTTAAGCAAATAGTGCATTAAGACCAAACGAGCAGTAGAAACACTAAACACACTAAGAACTGTACAGTAGAACTTTAACACGAGCAAGATGCAAAAACGCCCATTGGTTGATAATCACAGTTCTTTGGCAGCAAGAGATATGAAGAAAATATTTCGACATGCAACCTGATAAAAAATCATTTAATTGCTGTTTTAAATGAAAAATAAAAAATATCTTATCTATTCTTTGAAAATGACTGAAAATTTATCTGAAAGACTAGATATTTGTTATTTACTTTTAAAGTGGCGCATGCGCCAAGTAAATCATGATTCACTGCATCAAATACGAATCATTCAAATTGAATCATTCATTTGGTGTATCTTATACTATTGTAATATATGACACTTTTTATCAAAATAGTTTTCTAAGGTAAGTTTATTTATCCCAAATCTGAAAACATGACAAATTTGTAAACTGTATAATTTTTACGACGTAAAGTAAACACTCAACTAAACGGCATGCACGGGAAGCCTCGATTGTCGGATACGGATTAAGCCCAGATAGTTGAGCGCAGCGTTGAATTCAGGGGTAGCCCTGGGGAGGAGCAACCCCCCTCCCCCGGAACCACAGAAATCCCTCCCTGAGATCAGTGTCTGAGTTCAACACTGGTTGAATGCTACAAAATCTGTCATGAATGAAGAAGGAGGAGGGGTGCATCGATGTAACAGTGAAAACGAAAATGATTTTTTGGCCTAATTTCCAGTCATCGGGAAGTCTATCAAATAATTCTTTTATTATTAGCCCCGGGTACGGTATGCTATTCCTTTCTCCCAGCATATTTTGTGTCTCCAAAAAATAACGTTACCAGAAGCCAGCTTTAAAACAAAGCAGTATGATTAAATGCTGTATAGCACGATCGCAGTTTACTCTCCTTCTTGGCGCGATTTTCAAAAATCACCAAATTGGCGTATTTTTGAGTACTAACTCCCAGAGCTGTAACATCCGGGAGAGAGTACGCAAAGTTATTATTTGTTTTCTCTTCTCGTATATTTTGAAACAAGTACCTATCTAGACAAATGCTTAAAATGTGAGAATAGATATTTGATCAGTTATTTTTCTCTTATTTTGACCTGTATTTTTGAGTAAAAATGATACATAAAATTTAAAAATTTTTCGAAATACATTTTTTAAAAATAAATTTTACATATTTTAAAATACATTTTATCAAATATACCAAAAAACAAAACTTTCACTTACCCAAATTATTAAAAAAGAACGTTTGTTAACAGTAAGGGGAGCAAAACAATGTTGTGGGTTTTTTAATCAGAGGGGCTCTTTTTTTTTAATCAGGGGGGGCTACAGCCCCCCTGAACCCCCCCCCCCCCCCATTTTTTTATTCATAATTTTACCTTGTGCTCTAAGATGTCATTCAAAAGCATCACTCAATCTGTCACTTTTAGTCATTCATAGCTTGGAACAATCAGCGTCTCTTTCGTACATAGTTCAGTCAACGCTCAAAAATACAGGTAAAAATAAAAGAAAAATAACTGATCAAATGTTTATTCTCACCTGTCAAGCATTTATCCAGATAGGTACTTGTTTCAAAATATACGAGATTGAGAAAATAAATAACTTGTCAACACGAAATCCATTGCATCAATAATAATGTTTTTCCAAACAAATTCAAAATACTCCCTGATTCTCCTCTTTGTCCAATAAGAAAGCCTTTTACAAAAAAATAAGCGTCCAATTAGAAAGCAGCTTACAAAACAAGGAGTTTAAACCATCAACTCTCTCAAGAAAAATCTTAGGGTTGCCATATTTGGTGACGTCAGAGGAGCAGACCAATAAACCAGGGTTGCCACATTGGCACAGTTATCGAAGGAGAGTATACTGCAAATTAACCAGCATTAAACTTCTAAACATCCCATTTTCAACTTTTATACCGTTGTATTGGGAAAAAAAGTGCTTTTAAATGCAATTTCTTTGAAAACTGCATGTCCATTTATTTTTGAAATACAGTAGACTCCCTTAAATCCGCGACCCTAAAATCTGCGTATTTTTTCATATGTAAACAATGAAATTTACAGTTAAGTTGCAGGAATAAAATTCAAGGTGGCGCCGAAATCAGCGACTATCGCAATGTTTTTTCTTACCAAGTTTTTTGTTAATCATTCTCTTTTGGTTATTACAGCTGATTTATTACTAAATAAATTTACATTACTTTTGATTTTGATATAAATTAGCATATTTATATGATGACGTATCGATCTTACGATCGCCTTACTACTAGATGGCAGCATAGGACTTTTGGAATCGAATTGAATCGATTTCGTCGGTAATAATTTAATATTTTTCTAAATTTTTATTTACATAATTATTTTAATAATTACTTAACGTTTAAACTAATAAATTATTTTAGTATTTTACTTATTTTAATGTTTCACTTTATTCTAAGCATTCATTATAATTTCCCTTGCTTAACTACCAATCAAATTAATGTTTCAAAAATGTAAACAAATCGATGACCAGAAATCCGCAAAATTCTAAAATCTGCACAACCTCTGGTCCCAAGCTGTGCGGATTTGAGGAAGTCTACTGTATAAAGTTTTTGGTATATTTTTAACCTGTAGTTTTTAAGGACTGCCTAAAAATTACTCGCCCAATCATAAAATCCACTCTCCAGTGACGAGAAGAATGATGTAATTTCCCACCCCTCCCTACTACTTGGTAATGTACTTTGTGCAATTTAAGTACATAAAAAGCATATTAAAACTAAAAGAAATCTATAGATGGCAGGAGAGTGAGTGAATAATATAAAGTTTGTTAAGGTCAATGACAATTGGTATTTAATCGAAATTTTCATTTCATCGTCATCGTTAATCGAACAAACTGGTATCTTCCAAAGAATCTTCCATGGTATCTCCTGGAACTGCATCTCTTTTTTGAAATGGTGCTGTATCTGGTGTCTGTGTCCTGAAGATTTCTCTCTAATTACGATATAGTTTTGCAGCTTTCCTTCAAAACATCATTCATCGTTTTTGTTATTAAAGGTATTGTATATAAATATTTCAGTATCTAATTTAATCATTTCAAGTGATAATGTAATCTTTAAGATAATCTGCACTTAGGCCTAACTATTCAAAATCAGGATACTGCCTGATTTAATTTTAATCTTATTTAAATTTTTCAAAAATTATTATTATTATTTGCATAAACCTTAAGATTTTAAGGTTATGAATTCGTATATATTGCTTTACATAATCATGTACTTAAAGTAAAAAGCATATTACATTTAATTCACAGTTTGAATCCAGGCATCCTTCTGCACTCCCGGATTTGAATTTGCACTTTTTCACCATTAATTTTCCAAAAATCTCAAATCTGACACTCCCGAGAGAAAAATGGCCCCAAGCTATGTACTGAATTCATTACTGATAATTCATATAAAATATATTGAATGAATTTCAGTGATTTTTTTTAAATTACCAAATAAGGGGGTCAGTTTTTAAGTTTGCTTAACATTTTTGAATGTCATTTAGAAATTGCACTATTTAAGCAATCATTATGTTAAATATATCTATATATATATTTCCATATACTACTACCTGTGTTTAACTTTTAAATATTTTTTAAAGTAACACAAAGTATATGTTTTTTTAAATGTGAAAATATATAATTTTATCTGCATAAAAACTTCCATTCTACAGAGGTTATGGGATGAGTTCCATATACTCTGCTGCTTGGAGAAAAAAATCACTCACGCCAAAATGCCGTTTTGGCGACATGAAAATTTTCCCAAGATGGCAGAAAAACATCATTTTTAAATCTTTATGTTATTTAAAAATCAATGATTTTGCACCATTTTTTAAACAGAAAATGATTAAAAAACATGGATTTATAAATAACAAAGATTTAAAAACAAAGTTTTTGCGCCATCTTGGAAAATTTCTTCCAATACAATTACACAAATTTTAGTAGCATTCTAAATAAATCTAAACAAATGTGTTTTTTAAGATAAATACTTGCTATTGTCAGGGGGGCTCTGCCTTCCTGAACTCACATTCCTAAAACATGTTGGACAGTAAAAAAGAGAAAAAAAAATTACCAGAAACTTTTTATATACTTCAACAATATTTCAAAAACTATTATAATTTTAATGCAGGTAAAATCTCGCTCACAACTGCCAAAAAATTTCATTAAATATAAAATTAAAGTAAAAAGATAAATATAACAGAAAAAAAAATTAAATATTTACACAAGAAAACAAACAATCGGCAATAATTTAATGTTTACAAAAAGGTATCCCAGTCAGGGTCTGAAACAACGTGTGTAAATACACACAATAAAACAATAACAAGTATTCATCTCAAAAAGCACATTTGTTTAGATTTATTTAGAATGCTACTAAACTTTCTGTAATTGCAACGGAGGAAATCTTCCAAGATGGCACACAAATTTCGTTTTTAAATCTTTATTTTATTTATAAATCCATATTTTTAAATCATTATCTATTTTTTTTAAATGGTGCAAAATCATTGAATTATAAATAACATAAAGATTTAAAAATAATGTTTTTCCGCAATCTTGAAAAAATCAACAAGACTTACCATAGATCGAAAATATATTGGCAGACCCAGAGACTCATCTGAATGTGTGCTGCTTGCTGCTTATCTAACCTAATTCAAAATTTAGCTGAGTAACGGTACAGGTGATACTAGTAAACCAATAAGCTTCAAGATCTCCTGTCATACAATTTGCCGGTTTTCAAAAAGCATTTCTAAAAAAAAGCAACCCTAAAGCCATTCAAACGATCCAAAATCTGACGAACAAACTTAAACCAGATCGAAACATTTATCGCCAAAAAAATTGCCAAATCTTCTGGCACAGGATATGGGACAAGTCCTAGTTATTGACGATTTTTCTTCCAGTGTTTAAATATTAAAAAAAAATTTTGAATCTGAAATGTAAAGCTGATATTTCAGCCTTCCCAAATACCACATAACAAAATTTTATGTAATTTTTTTTTTCTTTGTAAAACTAATGCTTTTTTGTGTTAAACTAAATTTTTTAATTAAACTAAAGAAATTAATTTGAATTCCTTATCTTATGCAAACAAACAGGCAAAATTTGCAATATTCTTTTATTTTAATAAACAAAATAGAGGCGCTGCTGACACATTATTCGGCCAGATAGATAGATCTCCAAAAAATGGTTCCAATTAACAATCATGTTCAAAATGGTAATTTAATGTATATTTAATAAATACATAACACTGTTGAAAATTATTTATATAAAAGATATATAAAATAATACAGTAGACTCCCTTAAATCCGCAACCCTAAAATCCGCATATTTTTTCAGACATAAACAATGAAATTTACAGTTAAGTTACAGGAACGAAATTCAAGATGGCGCCGAAATCAGCGACTACCGCAATGTTTTTTTTACTAAATTTTTTGTTAATCATTCTCTTTTGGCTATTACAGCTGATTTATTACTAAATAAATTTACATTACTTTTGATTTTGATATAAATTAGCATATTTATATGATAAAGTATCGATCTTACAATCGCTTTACCGATAGATGGCAGCACAGAACTTTTGGAATCGAATTGAATCGATTACATCGGTAATAATTTAATATTTTTCTAAATTTATATTTTACATAATTATTTTAATAATTACTTACGTTTAAACTAATAAATTATTTTACTTATTTTAATGTTTTACTTTATTGTAAGCATTCATTATAATTTCCATTGCTTAGCTACCAATCAAATTAATGTTTCAAAAATGTAAACAAATCAATGACCAGAAATCCGCAAAATTCTAAAATCTGCACAACCTCGGGTCCCAAGCTGTGCGGATTCGAGGGAGTCTACTGTATACAAATTTAAACTGATTCAAGGTCCGATTCAGTGTCGGACTTGCCAAACAATTCAACAAAAATCCTCCGTCGTTATAGGCTCATCATGATACTCATTTTTAATCTCTGTATCGCTACATTCTTCCTCGTCGTTATCACTTTCGAAACTGGCATCATTTTCTGTGCTGTCTAGTTTGTTGCGTATGCAGCATTTCTTGAACAGTTTTATAATAATTTTGGATTGATTCCACGCATCTTTAACCCACTGGGCAATTAATGAAATGTTGGACTTTCTAATATTACCGCCCTTCAGTGGCATAGGAACTTTGTACAAACAGGAGGAGCTGGGGTATATTGCGGTATATATTGCAGAAAGCTAGTGGCGCGAATCATTTCGTTCATTTTGGAGGGTTCCTTCATAGTGTTGCACGTTTCACAAACAGAAGTATAGAATAGAAGCATATCAAAAGATCACCAACTCTTTAATCCAGTTAAAATAATTTTGGCTAAGATGTGTTATTATCCCACCCTCCGCCGATGTTGAGTATTTGGCGATATTTGGCGGTTTTCATCGCTCTGGCAACCCCGATGATTGGCGTCGAGTAACTTATTATGGTAACCCCATTTTTTACGACGCGTGAGCGTACTCTTTTGCGGGAAGATTCATTTCACTTTCAGGTGTTGTTGCTGTCGGTTGCGTGACTCTGTACCAGGTTGTATCTTTTTATTTTCATTTTATTTTGAGGATTTCTTTTCTGTTTGGTGTTATGAGTTGCGCTGTAGGAGAACGAGTACTACCGTCTGCCGTAGCAGATGTTATTTCAAAATACCAGAGCATTATAAAAGAAAAAGGCGGCTTTTTCCGCACGTCAGGGAATCGGGCAATTTTAGGAAATGAGGGGGATGGTAGTAGGTTTTTTGTATTGGAGCTAATACGCGACAGAGCATTGTTTTTTAGTTTTCTAAAAGAGATTGGGTTATTGAAATCTAGTATGTGTTGTAGTAAATGTAGCGGCGATATGTTAATTAGAAAAAGAACGCAACTATCTGACAGTTGCACGTGGGTTTGTCGTAATAGGAGAGTTGTGGATGGTGAGAATAAAAAGTGTAACACTGAAATGTCTTTTAGATATGGTTCCTGGTTTAGTGGTTGTAGTAAATTGACTATTGAGGAGATTTTTTTGGTAACCTTTGAAATTATTATTGGGACAAAGACAAATCAAATTGTATCGCAGTATAAGTTTAATAGTCATACTATGGCCGATTGGAGGCAGTTTATCAACGAGCAGGTGTTGGAATATGTTGAGAGTAAGTCGGAGAAAATAGGAGGTTTTGGGAAGATTGTAGAAGTGGATGAGTCGAAGTTTGGTAAGAGAAAGTACAATAAAGGTCGCGCTGTTGATGGGCAATGGGTGTTTGGAGGAGTCGAGAGAGGGTCAGGCAGGATGTTTTTGGTTGCTGTCTATGATAGATCGGCGTTGACTTTAAGACAGTGCATTGAGCAATGGATTGAAAAGGGTACCACTGTGTACAGTGACTACTGGAAGGCTTATGATAAATTGGGTCGGTATGGGTATACATCGCTAAGGGTTAATCATAGTATCAATTTTGTAGATCCCATAACTCTCTGTCATACAAATACGATTGAGAGTATGTGGCGGCATGTAAAGAGTACATTGCCAACGTATAACCGGCAAACAGATTTTTCGTTCTATTTGGCAATGTTTCTTTTTGACAGAGCTTGTTATGATGAAAAAATACCAGTTTTCAACAAATTTTTGGAAATTGTTAGAGTGATTAAGTGGGAGGATTATTCGACGGAAGTTAGTAAATGAATATTTTTTGTGTATTTTTAATAGAGAGAATCTTGTTTTTGTATTTTTAATCCAGAGGAAATTTTATTTTTGTATTTTTTTCCTATTTTAAGTAATCGCGAGATACAACCTGGTATCGGAAATTTAGTTTATTATAATCCAGAATTTTAATTTTTTGTAATTTGTTTATTTAAAGTGTGTATTTCAAGGTGGAAATAGAACTTATTATAATCCAGAATTTTATTTTGGAATTTTTTCGGAATTTGTTTCTTTAAAGTGTGTATTTCAAGTTGGAAATAGAACTTATTATAATCCAGAATTTTATTTTGGAATTTTTTCGGAATTTGTTTCTTTAAAGTGTGTATTTCAAGTTGGAAATAGAACTTATTATAATTCAGAATTTTATTTTGGAATTTTTTCGGAATTTTTTTCTTTAAAGTGTGTATTTCAAGTGTAAAAAAAGAAACGAAAAAGGTAAGTAATCTTGAAAATCTAATATTTTTATATGTTTATTTTTTCCAGAAATATTGCTTTTAGTACATCGCTACTTGGCGACATTTTGTACTTGGCGAGAAAGGGGTTTTCTCGCCAAAAAAAATCCAAGATGGCGGAGGGTGTGATAATAACACATCTGTTCCATAATTTTTAATAGATATTACTTGGTACATAGAATCTTAATTTATGTGCGATCCCGAATACAATATTCAAATTTAAGGCTTCTCCCACTTCCATTTACCAAAAATTAAAGTGCTTCCTGTTGTTTTGCTTACAAATTCTTTACAAATCTCTTCCAAATCAATTTTAAAGGCCTCTTCTTTATAAATATGTTATCGGTGCAGGTAATTTGTAGTAGACCTATATAAGACCCCCTTTTTTCTGGAAATCAGGAGGGTTGTAAACAATGAGAAAAAAGATGAAGGCCCAAACAAGTATGCTCACCACCCCCTCTCTCTCTTCACTTTGGTGTTTATTGTGTAAATTTCCCAGAAAAAAGTATATTTTATTTTTTAATTCAGCAATGTATCGTAAACAGATGTGGTGCGAGAATTTCTCCCGGGGGAGCTGAGCCCATCTGAAATATTCCAGGCTCCCCCAGCTCCCCCCGTTCCTACGCCCTTGCCGCCCTTTGTGTATGTTGGACAACTGTATGATATCCACTCTGCCCAATATTCCAGATGAAGCTTACTAACGTTGGCCAAACAGGAAAGAAAGACCGTAAAACGGGTTTTTTCGTGTCCAGTCGTTTTTACCAAAATGCTTTTTTCCCCTTACAGTTCACTGTTTTGATTTTTAATAGGTCGAAACACATGGGTGTTTCGTCCATATTTCCTGTAAGGCAAAGTTCAAAAGATTTCATTTTTCTTTGACCGATGTGTATTTTTGAAATTTCATAATCTTTGTGTTACATATTACACATGTGTTTACATTTACATCCGCTAGATGGCCGTACCTGTTGGCATGTATTCGGAATAAAGTTATGTCGCTCTGTAAGATGTTGTGTTTTGATTTATCTGAATATGCTTAAGTTTAAGGATCGCATAAAGCACGTCAATGATATTTAAAATGGTGTCAGAAATTTATAAAGTTTTTCACGCGCACTTACGGGAAAATTTATCGTAGAATACGAACTTTTTCGCCGAATTAAAAAGCTTCAGAAATCGGAAGTAAAAAATGGCCAATAGTTTGCCGACAATCTCGCCGTTTGTATCAAATACGAGTCCATAAGAATCATGGAGATACTGGAAAGCAGATTTTCAAGATTATCTAGAAGCTTTAAAATATAGCGCAGAATCGGAAAAAACAAAAACTGCTCTTTTTTCGCCATGTATGTGGAGAAGAACTGAAAAAGCAGCTGCGTGCGTTCGATCTTCAACCGCCCATTGGTACGGAAGAAGTTAGTTTAAAACAGATCCTAGAAGAATTCGATAAATATTTTAAGGATTATCAAAATGAAGTGTATGCATCATTTTAATTTTTAGAGATTAAACAGGCAAGAGAAGAATATTTTTCGAATTATTATTCGCGACTTCGTAGTGCCATAGTCGAATGCAATTATGATGTTTTACAGGACAGAATGCTCCGGTCATGGGCGTAATCTGGTGGGGGGGGGGGGGGGCATATGCCCCCCCAGTTTTTTAAGAGCAGGGGCAAGACATGTATTTTGCCCCTCCAGTTTTTTGTCTTGTTTTCAAATTTCTGTATTTCCTTTTTCGCTTTTTTTTACCCCTTTAGTTTAATAATTTATATTACTATCTTGGGTTTGAACTAGAATTGGATACAGCAAAATCAAAACAGCCAGAATTCGTCATACGATCGCGAAAAACGCAAATTTCTGCCAAAGGATCGCTGTAAAAGCGCGAATTTCGTCAAAAGATCTCGGGAAAAATGTGAATTTCGTCCAGGGGTGCCGCAAAGAACGCAAATTTCTGTCACAGGTTCGAGGAAAAAACACGAATTCCGTCAAAGGATCGTGGAAAACGCAAAATTTCATCATAAGATCGCGAAAAATGCAATTTTCTGCCAAAGGATCGCGGTAAGAACTCAAATTTCGTCAAAAGGACGCCTGATGGATGTACAGAATTCCTAAATTTTAGCTTAGTTTATTCCTGACTCCTGCTCTTGTAATGATAAATTCTTATCATTAAATTAAATATCTTTTTTTTCCCCCTTTGAGTTAAAGAAAAAAAATAAAGCTCTGTTCTCTTAATATATCTCTTATTATATATGAAAGATCTGATAAGATTTCTGTGAAATAGACAATCAATGTGGTCACTATTTTCCTTATGTGTTTATTCTATGCCATTTTTATGCACGTATCTAAAAGTGTGCTGGAATAGTATTTGTTCTCGAGTATATGAACCATGTTACATATTCATTATTATTTAATTCTTCATAAAATATTAATTTTTGCTATTTACTTATTTAGGTTAATATTATAGTTGGAATATAGTTCTATTTATTTTTTAGTATTAATCAGTAAGAACCCTATTTATTTTAACACTTATAATGTTTGTACATAATCGCAGTACAGATTTTTTTAACTATTGATTTTACAAATTTGGTTCTTTCGCATCCGAATGTTATTTCGTACGCTGATTCGTAAAATCTAAATTTAAAAAAAATCGGACCACAACTTTCCGGTTTATGAAAAAATCGATTTTTAAACATAAAAGGGATGCTTTTTCGTACAGACAATTGACGGGAATTTGTTAAAATTAGGAAAACTAAAGAACCGATCGATTTTAAACTTTGACATAGCTCATAACACATAATAAGAATTTTATGAATTTAAGGTGAGCTGAATTTGTGGGTGTGTGTGTGGGGGGGGGGGGGGGGGGGGGACAAGAGCTCTGTGAAAAAAATGGCTAATCTGATTTGTAAAAAAACTTTACACATTTGGTTACGTCTATTTATTAATTACATGCATTATCATTTAGCTTTTATTACCGTTTATTTGTTAGCTCCCAGACTATCAAAGCTTGATAGCTAATGTGCCCGCATGTTCTGTATATACGTAACGCGATAATTTTTGATAGAAATATCCGTTTTGTTTTAAACTTTGTATAATATATAAAAAACTGAAATATGGGAGTGGATAATTTTCAGGGGGATAATTTTCCTAAATATAATAGTGCTGCCATTTATGCAAGGATTTATTAATTTTCTATTAACAATTTTGGTTTGTTAATTTAAGGATAAAGTGTTTTGAAAGAGATATTAAACGAAATCCTCTGCATATCACACTTGCCCACTTGTTTTCTTTAGGATAAAATAATACATAATTGATTTTTTTTATGGTTTTCTGGCTGGTTTTCTCCTTACGTCCAGAAATTCGGTTCAAAATTCCAATTGATGGTATTCTCTGTAAGATCATTTACGTTTACCAAAAAATGGAAAACGTATTTCGATTACATAGTTTCTGAATAACAACACCTGCCTATTCCATGCTTTTCTGAACAAAAATAAATGAAAACTTGTGTCATAAAGTTGACCCTTTGGATTTGAGACCAGCCTCAAGTACAATTGAAGAATATGGTAAAAAAGGAAATATGCTTTAGACAAATCGAAGCAGAAAACTTGACATTTTTTTCTTCATTCTTCCATCAAAATACTATAAATTACATAAAATTTTGTATTTAATATTGTGAAAGTAAAAACATTATATAAAAATACTGAATATTTTTATTTCGGTCTTTAAGGGGAGCCCACTTAGAAAATGTGAAAAATTGAAAACATTCGAATTAAAATAAACATTAAAATCAGTGTTTAATTTAAATTTTTGTATTGCTAAATTATCTGGATTCATCTTAAACCAGAATGAATGGGATCGTATCAAAAGTATTTTTCGCTAAGAATGGCGGTTGACTTTCAGAATGTTTCTCTGATAACGGGTTCTGAACTCCCCAATTAATTACTTTTTTCACACTACATTTGAGGTTGTTTCAGAGCTTTGATAGTCAAGAACGAAAAGAGTGGGAAAAACGAGTTATCTGGAATTTCCCTGGAAATTGGTGGACTATAACAGTTTACCGCCAGTTGAAAAAAAAATGAACTATTAATGTTACTAGATTTAAACAGCTCTAAAATCTAACCGATGATTAAGATGTTGCATACGAATTATTTTTTCAATCAATCCCTTTCAAATTTCTCCTGTATGCTAATTTTGTTTTTTTTCCCTTAATAAATGTGTATCGGTATGAAAAAGAAGAAATAATTATCAAATGAATTATTAAGGGGAAATGTCAAAAAAGCTCGCCCAATATCAGGACAATCTATACTAATAAAAAAAAGTTTCGCTTTGTGTGTGTGTGTGTGTGTCTGTCTGTGTATGCGATGGCTAGCAAAATCTAGCGTAAGTACGAAGCTGACAATTTTTATGAAAGTAGCCCAAAATCTCTTTTGAGACTTCAGAATTTTAAAATTCTAATAATTAGTTGAGTTATTAATTAAAATTCGCAAATCAGTCCCATTAATAACTCATCTCGGCCCTTGCGAAAGGGAAAAAGTGGTGGCGCACGCACAGAAACCTTATTTATGGATCGGGAGAAAATGAAGTTCGAAAAGAAGGAATTTCGGGAGTATTTTGTCATTATTTATTAACTTACATCAGTCAAACTGCTTAGTTAAGTTAAAAACGGACGACATGTTCTATAAGATCGTACTCTTATGTCTCAAATGCCGCAATCAATTGAAAAAAATATCACAGTTAATCCTTCGAATTTTTTTTTTCCAAAAAGGCTCGTTTTTTCCGTGAAGCGTTTTCTGTCCTGTTGTAGTCCTGTTGTAAACTTTTTGGCTTTGTTATGAATCCGCCGCTTTGTTAAATCAAATTCTATTCAACAAAGTGATTCAATTAAACGGCGAAAATTCTACGTAAAACTGTGAAAGCGCATGCATTGCATGCAGCCATTACATGCATTGGTTAAGTAAAAAATGGTTATTTGGACTAAGTCACTTTTCGAGACGTCTTATGCTAAAAGAATGGAAAAGAAGCAGATTTCCTGCCACACAGACACTTTGAATTCAAGTATTATATAGTGGGCCGTTTCTGAATTCCACTTCTATCTTTGTTCCATGTTCGAAACAATAACAGACCATCGAATTCCAAAGAAAACATAAAACATACACTTTGTACACTCTCTCTGTTTCAAACACCCTGTTTTACGTCTTTTGCTCTCAGTTATATATAAGACCAAGATTTGCGCACCCAGGTAAAAATCTTTGTAAAAATAAGAATTAAGAAAATAGTTTTTTTAAGTTATAAGAAGTTGTTTTTGATTAGGATTGAACAAATTATCGCAATCAAGTGTTTCTTTCAAACCATTTGTTCCGCAGGGGCTGTGTGATCAAATTTAAAGAATATATTTCATTAGTTGGTAATATATAGCAACGAGTAATAGTGCTTGCTGTCGGGTACCACCCGTGCGTCGTAGGAAAGAAGCATTGATTGTAATTTCATTGACTTATAGATACATGCCTGGTAAGTATGGATTTTGAAAGGGGAGGGTTATTTTATTAGAATTTATAAAAAATACTATCTATAATTGTACAAAATTTTATGCGACTCTTGCATTAATTTTAATTAATACGCAATAAATTAGTTATACATCGATTTACAATTATTTCATTTTAAAGAATGCTACCTGCAAATCATCAAAATTATACCAACTGACCCGTCCAGCGTTGCCCGGGCCCACGATAATTACCCCAATTTTGCATGATTTTATATCTTTAAACCTATTTTATATTTCTAAATGGAATTTTTGCTAAAAAATTTTGATTATTGTAGGTAAAAGCATTTTTAATAAGACATGTTCTTGTTTGGTTTTTTTTTTGGTTTTTTTCCCGTAGAGTTGTTTTATAGTTTTAAAAAATAATCCTTGTTGTCTGAATTCTATAAAATCTTCATCTGTTATGAATATAACGATTTTACAGACCCTGGAAAAACATTGATATCTATTTGTAAAAGAAATTTGTTCTCCTCTCGTTTGTTCTTTTCTGTTTTGCGCCGGATTCTTTAAAATAACAACAACAAAAACAAATCTTACTGTCTGAATTCTCTTACTCTATTTTACTACTAAAATTTTGTGAAAAAATTTTGCATATTTAATAGTGAAAACATGAGCCAAAGCCGAGCAAACCCATCACGCCGAAACACCTACCTTTTTAGCATTTTCATCGAAAAATTTTCAGATTTTTTAAAATACTTTTATCCATCAGAGCGTTTCAAAATTTTTGTAGGCGTTGTAAATTTGGTCTTCCGAGATGCTCTTAAAAGATTGTGTCGAAATACAGACATTTACTTACGTTTAGCTTAGAAAAAAGATCGTCTTCGAAAGGCACGAAGTGACTGACGGGCGGTTCTGAATAAATTGTAATTTAGAATGCTTTCAGCTCATTTCACATCTTTAAATCTCTAATTTTTAATAAACTGTTTATACCCAGAATCTGCATTTTAAGAGTAATAATATATATACTAAATTTCTTGTTTATAACGCTAAGAGCTTCAACAAAATCATAATTTAGAACGCTTCTAGGACGTTTTCCGCTCATTTCATCCTTCTAAATTTCGCAATTTTTAAAAATCGTTCTAAGGGAGCATTTAGTACATGAAAGTAATCGACGTGCCAAATTCCAAGCTTCTATGCCAACTATAACATAAATCGCAATTTTAGAATGTTTCTTACTCTTGCATTCTTTTAAATTTCGAATTAAAAAAAAAATTCTGGGCTAGTATTTACGTCTCTTAAGTAACGTAAAATTTCAAAATTCATGTAAAATTTCAAGTTTCCATGTAAAATTTCAAGTTTCTAGCCCTAACAGTTCTAAGTATGTTATGATTTAGAACATTTTTTAGAGCGTTTTCCGCTCATTTCACTCTTTTAAATTCCGAATTTTTTAAAAACCGTTTTGAGCGAGTATTTATACCATAAAAGTAACCACCATGTTGAAAACCAAGCATTCATAACCAACTGTATTGCACAAATCGCGATTTTAGAACATTTTTTGCTTTTGCATCCTTTTAAATTTCGAATTAATGGAAAACTGTTCTTGGTGATCATTTACGTTTTCTGAGTAACAGCCGTGCCAAATTTCAGGTATCTAGCCCTAAAAATTCCCACTAAATCATAATTTAGATCGTTTTTTGCTCATTTCATTCTTTTAAATTGAATTTTTTTTAGAAACCGTTCTTGAGCACTTATACATCCCAAAAGTTACCACCATGCCAGAATTCTAACCTTCTATACCAACTGTATCATACAAATCACAATTTTAGAACGTTTTTTGTTCTTGCACCCTTTTAAATTTCGAATTTTTAAAAAACTGTTCTGAGCAAGCATTTAAGTCTCTAAATTAACAACCATGCCAAATTTCCTGTTTCTAGCCCTAACTGTAACAAACAAATCGTAATTTAGAACGTTAACTGTTCCTTTTCCTCTTCTAAATTTTTAATTTTTTAGAAACCATTCTTAGTGAGCATTTATATCTTAAAAGAAACCACTAGACAAAATTTCAAATTTCTAGAACCAACAATATCCCAGAAAGCAATTTTAGAATGTTTTTTGTTCCTACACCGCTTTGGAAGTTGTTGTACCGATGTAAAATATAGCCTATGTTGGAGCGGAGATGGTCACCAGCATTTTGCCAATATTATTACGGTTGCACTCCACACTTAAAAAGTAAAATGGAACTATTATGAGATCATTCGTATGTCTTATTTTGCTGCCACTCAGCGTTGAAGTTAAGGGCGCTCGATATACCAAAGAAAGATGATGTCGCCGCAACGGCGACAATGGAGTGCAAAGGGTTAAAGTTAAGAACAAGAATTCGAGATTGTCTTGGAATGAAATCCCTGCGTATTTTTGATTGAACAAGTGGATTGGAACCCTATTATTTTCTATGCAAAAATTATTTGTTGGACTGTGCTCTTCCATCTCTTAAAGTTTGCCTCATCATTTTTAAACACTTTTTATAAATCTAACCTAGCTTTGTGTTAATTCATTAGTGCATTTTATGTTTTCTAACTCTAATATTATAAATGCAACGCTGTTTAAATGAAATATAGCCAACGTAACTGCGGAAAAAAAGCGTTATGATTTGGTTAATTAAAAAGATCGATTAGATTAAACGGTGATTCATATAACCGGCGAACACCTTTATCTGAAACTCAAAACCCCCCTAGAGCCGAATTCTGGCTGCGCCACTGGCAGCGCCCCTCGAGGACGTAATTTTAGAGGTACCGACAAATTAAAAATGTGCTCTCAAAGCTAAAACCTTCTAATCGGTGGTTTTAAAAAATATGAATTTTAACCTTTTCAAATACACTGGCGAACTCAGGTCACTTCGCGTTTTATGGAGACGATATTTTTTTAACCCTAAAAGTAAAAAAACGTCCATACTTAACACACTTTACTTTTTACTTTACACACTATACTTTTTTTTCTGTTTAGAGCATCTCTATAGGACAGATTTACATAACCTACAAAATTTTTGAAACGTTCGGACGGGTATAAAATATTTTTTACAAGATAAAATTTGTGAAAAATTCTCTGGAAATAAAAAATCTGAGTGTTTCGTCGCGGTGTCGCCCCTTAAGGGCACAATTTTAGAGGTACCGACAAAACCAAAAATATGTTCTTAAAGGTGAAACATTCTTCTAATCGATGTTATAATCGACTTTTAAAAATAAGGATTTTAACCCTTTCAAATATACCGGCACGGAGGTTACTTCGCGCCTCACGGTGATGATATTTTTTCTATGCTAAAAGTAACTATACGTGCGTATTTTAACAGAAACTTTTTGGAGCATTTCGATAGACCAGATTTACGTCACCTGCAAAAATTTTGAAATGTTCAGACGAGTATAAATATTTTTATAAACTAAAATATATGAAAATATCTATGAAATCAGTAAAAGCCTGGGTGTTTTTGCGCGGTAAAAAAAAAGACGTCTTAATTTAACTATATGTGTGTGGTGATAGGGAGGGATGGTATAAATATTTTTAAAAAAATGGCCTTAAAATTTTTGCCCCCCCCCCCCCAGTCTTAGAGCCCAAGTTACGCCTATGGCTCCGGGATAAAATAATTCAAGGTCTTTGGGATAAGCCATTACAAGAAAGACTAATACGAGAAACTAGTAGAAAAGAAAAAAGTCTTACAGATATTGTAAGTGAATGCAAAGCAGCTGAACACAGCAAAGCTCAAGTTTCTGAAATGAACCCTGAGAACAAATCTATAAATGCTATGATGCAAGCAAAAAATCGCTCGACGCCGCCTCAATTTTCGCAACAGAAAACTAATCGTGATCAAAAGAAGACTTGTAGATTTTGTGGAAGATATCATGAACCGAGAAAATGCCCTGCATATGGTTCAAAATGTATAAGATGTGATGGGAATAATCACTGGGCGAACGTGTGTAAAACGAAAGTGAAGAAAAATCGTGATTTTAAAAGAGTAAATACGATTGAAGAAAATGATTCTGACATTGTTTATATTGGTGAACTAAAATCACTTCATCAATTAAATTCTGAAAATTTAGATTCGGTTTGGCTACAAAAGCTTATAGTCAACAATAACAACAAGTTGGATTCCAGATCTCAGGTAAATGTGATACCAAAAGCTGAACTGCTTAAGTGGAAAAAGAAACCAGTGGTAAGAAAAAATCACACTCCAGTTCTGGATTACAGTGATAATGTTGTTCCTATAATAGGTGAGTGCTATTTACATTGTCAAACTGATAAATTTGAAAGTGACTTTAAGTTTTTGGTTACAACTCTTGATTCTTGTCCTATTTTAGGCCTTGATGCCTGTAAAAAGTTTGGTTTAAGAAAGAGATTGAATTTAATCAATAAAAATCCAAAGTTGTTTGAAACACCACAACAAATTATTAAAGAATTTTCTGATATTTTTACTGGATGTGGACGATTAAATAAAACAGTTCACATTAAGTTAAAATTAAATTCTACTCCTCATGTTGCAGCACCTAGAAAAGTTCCATTAGCTTTACATAACAAAGTTAAAGAAGAACTTGAAAGAATGATTGAGACTGGTATCATAACTAAAGTTAATGAACCAACTGAGTGGGTTAGTAATATGGTAGTTGTTAATTCAGCTAAGAAAGTACGTATTTGTTTGGACCCGAGACCTTTGAACAAAGCAATTCAAAGACCTCATCACCCAATACCCACTGCAGATTCGCTCATATCAAAATTTCAGGGTTGTAAGGTTTTCACAATATTAGATGCAAAGAATGGATTTTGGCAATTGCCACTTGATGAGGAATCCTCGTATTTAACAACTTTTACTACCCCATGGGGAAGGTACAGATTTCTAGTTCTTCCATTCGGCTTAAATAATGCTCCTGAAGAGTTCCAGAGAGCTATGGATGAAATTTTTGAAACTGAGCCACAAATAAATCCTTATTTTGACGATATTGCATTAGGTTCATCCACAGTTGAAGAACACTGTAAATTGTTGCACAGAACACTTACACTGGCAAGGAAAGTAAATTTAAAATTTAACATAACAAAAACTCAGCTTTGTTTAACATCTGTGAATTTTTTAGGACATGTACTGTCTGATAAAGGTATTGAACCTGATCCAAATAAAGTAAAGGCTATTCATGAGTTTGCAATTCCCAAAAATAAGGAAGATTTGCAACGTTTCTTGGGTATGATAACATATCTCACTAAATTTACATTACATTTGTCTAATTTGACTCATTCTCTACGTCAACTTTTGAAAAAAGACAGTGAATGGTTGTGGGACAGTAATATTCAAAAAGATTTTCAGCGTATAAAAGAAACTATAATTAAAGCTCCATGGCTACAATATTTTGATGAAAATAAAAGTGTAGTTGTATCTGTTGATGCTAGTAAGAATGGATTAGGTGCTACTCTTCTTCAAGAAAACAAACCAGTTGCTTTTGGGTCAGCTTCTTTAACCAATGCACAACAACGTTATGCACAGATTGAGAAAGAACTGTTAGCTGTTATCTATGGATTGGAACACTTTAATTATTACACGTATGGTAGACCTGTTATTGTACAGACTGATCATAAACCTCTGCTGGGTCTTAGTAAAAAACCATATGATTTGATTTCTCCTCGTCTGCAACGCCTGTTGCTTAGGCTAAATAGATATAATGTAAATCTTGAGTATGTTCCTGGAAAACTACTTATCATAGCCAATACTTTGTCTAGAGCACAGTCAGCTACAGAAATTTTTGATGAGGGAGATTACCTGGAATCATTTGCCAAAGTTAATCTTTTGACACAAGTTTCTCATGAGAAATGGAATGAATTGGCAAAAATGACAGCTGACGATGAAGATTTACAAGATGTTTTATATCATATGAAGAATGGTTGGCCTGAAAAATGCAAAACAAAAACAGCTTACTGGCATTGTAAAGAAGAGTTATATATAACAAAAGAAGGTATAATTTGTAGAGGGCAAAAACTTGTTGTATCAACTGCAGCTAGAGAAGAAATTTTGAAAAAATTACACATTTCACATAAAGGTGTAGTATCCACCAAAGTTAAAGCAAGAGAATATTTTTATTGGCCTAACATTAACAAAGATGTTGAAAATTTCATATCCAAATGCAAAATCTGCCAGACGTATCAACGAGCAAATCAAAAAGAAGTTTTACTAGATATTGATCTGCCAGAAAGGCCATGGCAAAAGGTATCCTGCAATTTTTTCTATTTGAAAGGACAGCAAAATCTTTTAATGGTAGATTACTTTTCAAAGTATGTTGAATTGAAACCTCTGAAAAGCACAACAGCCCAAGCTGTTATACCTGTTATGAAGTCTATTTTTTCTACTTATGGAATACCTGAAGAACTTGTCAGTGATGGTGGCCCGCCCTTCGACTCTTATGAAATAAAGAAATTTTTTAAAGATTGGCAAATTTTTCATAACATTACTTCACCACATTTTCCAAGAGCTAATGGTCAGATAGAAAGAACAGTGCAAACCATAAAACACTCTTTCAGAAAAACTGAAGAAGATGGAAAAGATATTTATTTAGTACTACTCGACTATAGAATCCAACCTGCTAAAGATCTTCCCTCGCCATCTGAGTTGTTAATGGGCAGAAGATTAAGATCCTTTTTACCAGCTCATCCTGCACGATTAACACCAAAATTTGAAATAAAAGAAGCTTCTAGATCTTTGACAGAGAGGCAGGTAATCCAAAATAAATATGCCAACAGACAAGCAACTCATCTACCAAAACTATCCAACAATGCAAAGGTATGGTTCTGGCATAAAATGAAAAGTCCTTGGAGGCAAGGTACCATTGTTCAAGTAGGACCTTAACCAACATCTTATTTAATAAAAGGAAGAGATGGAGGAATGTACAGAAGAAACAGATATCATATTAGGCTTGATCATTCCCAAGTTGACGATAACAACATAACAACACCAACAGTTGAAGATTTCTATCCAACTTCACCAGAAAATATTGCAGAGCCAGATTCCAATAGTACCAACACCAGAAATAATCCAAATGGTTCATCAAATTTTAATACTCAAACAACATCTCCAGTTTTAAGACGATCAGCAGGACAAATTGTTAAACCGATCCGCTATGCTATAGAGACACTTGAACTTAACATTAATTTAAAGTAGTTTAGCAATAGAACTCTAAAGTAAAGCTAACTTAGTTTAATTTCTCTTTGGACTCTAAAGGTAAATAATTTAATTTGTTTGTTTAATTTAAAGCTATGAAGTATCCAGTTCAGGTAATTAACATGTTTATTTATATATGTACTTTCATGTTTTTTGAAAAAAGGACGTGTTACATATTATACATGTGTTTACATTTACATCCGCCAGATGGCCGTACCTGTCGGCATGTATTCAGAATAAAGTTATGTCGCTCTGTAAGATGTTGTGTTTTGATTTATCTGAATATACTTATGTTTAAAGATCGCATAAAGCACGTCAGTGATATTTAAAACTGACAACACCCATGATAAAGTGAGTATTACAAATATTATGTAGTAAAAAAAAGTACATTATAATTTACAAGTATATGTAACTTAATAACACCAAAAATATTTACTGGGGGTACAGCATTTAAAAGTGATGAAAAAAGTTTGAAATTCAGAACAGAGCCTTTTATTTATTCACTTCATATTTACAGTCTTGGCAGAGTTTGGAAAATTAAATAAAGTTAGTTTAGCTGTTTATTTTAATTCCTTTTATATGTCTTAATTCTAGAGAAGAAAAAAAAGCGCTTTGATGCAAAAAATAAAAATAATAATAATGAAAAAAAATCAGAGAACAGCAGCTTTAATCTTCTTGCATTGTTATTCTTATTTAATTAACTTTGAGATATAAAATATTTCAGCCTACAGATTTTTCATAAGACCGGTCTTTATATTGCATTCTGCAAATAATTTGGAAAATGAGCTAGATACTATTTTTCGAATTGCTTGTACTTGCAATAAAGGTTTTAAGGCTTAACATACAAATTAATCGAGGATATTACTAATCATAAGTTTGAAGAAGAACTCTGAAAACAAATTCGATTCACAAATATGTAAATTTTATACTCATCAATATTTTCAAAGTTTTTTTGAGAAATTAAAATACAGCCTTAAATGCTTCACAATATCTACTTAATAACCAAACCCCATAAGAAACTAAAGAATATTATTTGTGTTAAAATTGACTAAATTAATTTGGAGAATTATTCAGGTGATATATGAAATATCATTTATTACAGTAGACGGATCAAATAATTCCTATATTGGGATAAATAACATGCCTTTTTATTATATACTGAACATAAGTCAGATAATGAACTAGATAATATTTGTAGAACTGTATCTAAGAATGGTTTTATGATACAATATATTAATAAAATGATCATGAACATTGCCAATAATAAGAAGCGTGAAAACAAATTTGATTCCCAGAAATACAAACTTAATACTCTTCAATATTTTCCAAGCTTTTTTGAGAAATTAAAATGCAGCCTTAATTGTTTCAATGTCTACTTACAGAATATTGTTTGTACTAAAATCGACTCAAATTAATTTTTAGATTTATTCAGGAGTATTGTTACCAAGAATAAACAAGTAACAAACAAGAGATTTGCATTAATCAGGCATGAAAGCCCAAAGAAAAAACAGTGACATATTTTCATGATATAAATTAACAACACCTTTTCATAAGTTAATCATATTTTATCTGATAATTTTTTTTCAAATTTTGCATCAATTTAGAAAATGTACAAATTATTTTCAAAGAGATGAATTTCAATCTCTTGAAGAAAACCCTCACATGTGTGTTTAAATTTTTGTCATAAATAAAATTCTTTCTACGTCCATGGCAATTTAGTTAATACAAGCATATGTAACTCAATGACATGAAAACTCTTTACCAAGTGAATAGCATTCGGAAGTGATGAATGAAGTGTGAGTCTCAGCCCATCAAAAGTCTTTTATGAACTTCCAACTTACAATCTCTGCAGGATTTGAAACATTAAATGAAGTTGCTTTAGCTGTTTTTATTGCTTTCATACATCTTGTTTCAACAGAAAAATTAAAAAAAGAAACTTTAATGCATAAAAATGAAAATCATTAAATATTCAAAAGCTAGTCAGAGAACAGCATTTTTTATTCTCTTAGATTCTTATTCTGATTTAATGAATGGATTTTTTATAAGATGGACCATTTTAAGTGTGTACTGAAATTAATCTGGATAACAAACTTGGATAAAATTCGTACTGCTTGTAGTATTGGTTTTAAGGTACAACATATTAATAAATTAATTGTGAGTATTGCCAGTAATAAGATTTCTGAAAACAAATTTGATTCCCAAAAAGACAAACTTTATGGTTTTCAATATTTTCAAAGCTTTTTTGAGAAATTAAAATATAGCCTTAAATGTTTCAGAATATCTGCTTAATAGCCAAACCCCTCTGAAATTAAAGAATGTTGTTTGCATTAAAATTGACTAAATTAATTTGGAGAATTATTCAGGAGTATATGAAATACCATTTATTAAAGCCTGCAGATTAAAGAATCACTATATCGGCATGACTAAGAGGAAATTTAGTTATAGAAAAATTGAGCATATCGCTGATAAAATGAATAATAGAAAAAACCACTGCTTTGACAAGATTATATCAAGTAGAAATCATCAAAATGAATTTGCATGAAACAATTTTCCCCTCCAGTCTGCGTTATCATTCCATTATAAGAGAAACCATATGTATTGTAACATGTAAAAATTGAATATGTAATGATATTACATCATTTAACTTACCAAAATTATGACTCGAGTGGTTATAACTATAGAAATGAAAATCCAAGTAAAAATAAAAAATAATGTGCTTAATCTGAAAGAGTACATGAAAAACCGAATGATGGCATTTAAAGTCATTACATGATAGATTGTCCAATTTTAGAATATTCTTATTTGTTTTGATAATGGCTTTGAGAGAAAATTCACAATAAGCAACTTCCCACCATCAATTTCATAACTAATTATTAAGAAAACTTAAACACATTCTTCCAAAATTTAGCACTGTTACTCTAAGTTTGCATACTAGCTAATGGCCACTGGTTACATATAGCAAATCTAAAGGCATATCAATTGCAGGTACTTCAGTTTCGTTTTTTTTTTTTTTTTTTTTGTCAATTCAAAATATTCTAAAATTTGGCATCATGTGCAGATTTTAATACACTGCAAAATAGATCTTTTAAATACAAATGTATTTATAAGTTTGCAGTACCAAATTTATCAAAAAATGAGAAAACTGGTATATATATTTATATACAAGAAATATATATGTATAACATTTCTTATAGGAAAAGATGAATTCATAACGCTAATCCACAATATAATGATTTTTACAGAATATTATTGAAGTAGACATTAAAGTGCCAATCACTTTTGTGCTACAATAAATCCTGACATGATAATGATTTCTACTTAACAGTACATATATATTTTTTTCTGCATTTGGACTTCGAACAGGTTGTAGGCTCTCAAAAATTATTTTGTTTGTTTCAAATCCACTGCAAATGGGTTATACGAGCATAAAAATTTTATTCTTCCTCACTTTAACGGAAATATCAATAAACAAATATTAGCGAAAAAAAAAAAAACTTTAAAAGATTTCTTTGTAAAAAAAATGTAGGTGAGAAATAGTTTCTAGAAACTGACATGTTGAAAAAGAAATGCATATCTGAAGATTGAAGGCCCCACCAGTGGCTGAGAGGCTCTGCTCTCGAAGCTGGTAGACGGGAGGTGCTGGGTTCGATCCCAATCGCGCCCATCGGCCTAATCGTTCGGAGTTTTCGTGGTTTTCTTCGAACCTTGGATTTCCAAGCGTTAATACGGGTTATGTTCCCTTAGAAAGACCCCCACGAAGAGCACTCCCCCCCTGAACCTATATCCCTCGTGCAGATAATTGACCGTCACAAATACAACCAACTGAAGATTGAAGTACGATTTGTTATTAAGGGCACTCTGTACCTCTTATTTTTGTAAAATAATAAAATAAATTAAAGATGACAAAAATATCAAATTTCCTACTTTTTGCATAAAAGGATTTTTAATATCTGTAGTAGATTCTTATGAAATGCCATAAAGGTACAATAATTAAAAATATGCAAAAATTGCTATTTACTCCATCTATTTCTCTTAACCCTCTAAGTGTTTGGGGCGTAATATTCCGTTCACTAAGCTCCAGATTTCACAGCAATACAAGCAATATTTAAGATAATATAATTCTATAGATTTAATGAATTTTAAATACATTGAAGAATGATTAATACTCTCAAGGATTACATTCATATTTGTAATTGAGTTTTTTTTATAATGTTGAAAGAATCATATTTTCTTAGCATTTAAAACAAAATGCAAAGAAAACAACATTACAATTTTACCCTTTTGAAAGACGCTCGGAGGGTTAAAATGATTTAATATTGTAATCTTTATTTTTTTTCCTTAAATTATTTTGTTAATGTTAAGTAAATAGTCATTTTTTACACATGTCATGATATTTTATTAATTTTACATCAAACTTTTCGAAAACCTGATCGTTTTGGTAATCCTTACACAGATTACATTTCTAAAGTAAGTACCCAACAAAAGTTATTCCAGAATGTCCAAAATTTTAGAGGTGGGGTTCTAAAAAATTCTTAATTTTTTCTTTTTAATTAAATTTTCACTTATTATTATTTTTTTAAAGCCTTTTTACTTAATTAATTATTTTTCTTTCAAGAAATAACACAATAATGTGTTAATAAGCTAGTGTAAAATATTCAAATAAAAGAGTAATTCAAACAGTTCAAACTTTTCTCCTATTAAACAAATCAACTGGCTAAAAAATTGCCTTAATTTATTTTCTTTTAAATTAAGCATTAAATTACACAAAATTGTTTTGATTATGTATTGATTACATTGAAAATAGATACTAAGCGAAAATTTAACTAATCCAGACTGATTTAAATTCCTCCTGGTTTAATGTTATTATTCTGCATTTTTAATTCCAGTAACTCTGAACGATTATAGTTAAGACAGGAGTTACGTTTCAATTGAGATATTAAGGAACATTTTATAATGTCCTAAAAATAATGTAAGATCTTTTAAAATCATAAATTGATAAGTAAGGCACGATTAATGCATTATATAAAAAATATTTTAGTTGGACACTCCAAGGGTATTATATTTTAATTTTTAAAGAAAACTAAGGTAGGTTTTATAGGTATATATATATCAAAAGGATAATTTTTAGTTAAGGAACACCTTTTTTCTACAGATTTTCTGTTTCTTTTGTGTGTCTAAGTCCTAGTATGATTTCTATTTCTTCAAATCTCTTAACAAATTTATTATTAACAATTGCTCAGGCTTTTGTAGTAAAGAAAAGAGACCTTTTTTCTAACTCGTTCAACGTGCAACACAGTTCAAATTTTCATACGATGATAGATGGCAGCATGGAAGTTAATCGAACATGGATCGAAAAATTTTTGGTAATCGGTTTAATAATCCGAAAAGGGCGTTCCCTTGTTCTTTATATAATTTTCGATCCACATCTTAAATCGCAACTTTCACATCGTATTTTTACTGTTAAAAATATTCTATGTTTTGTTGTTTCTCTTTTGATTCCCAACATAGCAGGGAAATATAATAATTTGAAGAAAGTTACCAGTTACGATGTAGTTGAGTTAGGCCTAATCATCATCATTTAAGCAATATTTCGTTTGAAGGTAATTTATTTAATGGCATAATGTTTTTGTCTATCTATTGTATTCATTTTTTATTATTATTTCTGTTTTAATGCAACATTTGTCTACTTCAATGTCATTACTGCAATAATTTCAAAATGTCAATCAAGTTGCTTTTCAATTTCCTTTTTGTAATTGATATATACATTATAAAGATATTTTCTATGCATAAATTACATTTTGTTTTTGTTATTTTTTAATTAATACCTTATGTTTTTAATTATTTGTGTTCGTTGCACAGTTTTTCAGACTTTCAATAACTAAAATTTTAATGCTAAAATTTAATATCCCTCTTTTGATTATTTTCAGGGAACAGACATGATTGTGTCGTGCAAAAAAAAAGTAAAAATTAATCTGTGAAAAAAAGACGAAATTGTGATGATAAACTGTTATTTGTAGCAACCATGGCTACTTTTCCAAATATAAAAAGTAAAAGAATTGCCAAGTTTTAGTTATAACTTGCTGTTATGGTATTGTACATTTTGGCAATCACAGTTTTTTCCAACAAGTGAGGAAAAGAGGTAAGACTTTTGTTGTTTTTACATATTATTTGGTTGATGTGAAAACATAGAAAAATATTTTTGTTTTGCGGAATCATATTTAACAATTCATTGTAAAAAGTTTTATATACCTAAGCAAAAGTTTCTTGTAATTTTGTATATTTGCAAAGAAAGGGACAATTTCAAGCCAATGTTACCATTTTCAGTATTTTATTTTTTACATCAACTAGGTAATACACATATTTTCTGATAGTATTAAACCTATATTTTTTATATTTGCAGTATTTTTTAAAGGTTGAATAGTCAAAATCAATAAAATCCATTATAATCAGCATAGCTTCTTTGTATGGACTTATTTGCTCGTCTGTTACATATTGGATGTTGATCTGTTATAAGTAAGATCAGGGTTGGAAAAAAACATGTTAAAAAAAAATGTTTTTTTTTTTGTTTAAATTTTTTTTTCTAATTCAACAGCACAATTTTGATTAAAGTGAGCAAAAATTAATAAATTAAATATAAAGAATGAAAATATTTTCAAAAAACAGTAAGGAAGAAAAAAATTATGTAATAAATACCAAACATTAATTAACAATTAATTTTTTATTCTAAACTAAAACCTTTATTTATTAAGTTCTTTAAAAAGAGTAACAAGTTTGGCAGCCTTATCAACATCTAACCGGTTTCTAGTTTTGCTCTGCCAAAAGTAAGCCAAAAGTAGAAAACACTCTTCCTAAACCAGCAGTAGCGCATAAAGCTGTATGTAATTGTTTTATGATCTGCATGACATTTTTATCGACGTGTTTTTCAAGCTTATCCATCTTGATAAATGTGTTATTTCTACAAAATTGTCCACTTTATTTGATTCTTGAGTAGCGAATTTATGATTGGTAACTGACAGCATATCATTTTTTTCTTTTTGCATCATATTATTAACAGCATCAAACATATAAGTGAAGAATGGAGCTGACTTAGCTTTATAGTTTATAATTATTGAAATTAGTTCAGGACATAATTCGGCTGCAAGGTTTATGCCTTTTACTGTATCCTCAATTGCGAGTGATTCTCCTTTAAAGCATAGATCAGCAATGTTTGCCAAGAAATGTGCAGGTGTCATGGCCATTTCATATCTATCTTCTATACTTTTTCAATGTTTTTAAGTTTAGTTGAATGTTGGCAAGTATGCATGGTAATATTACTAGCAGTACATATTTCTGACATTTCTCTTTTTAAATCTTTCCAAACTTCAACTACATCACTAATAGTACAATTATTTCTCTGAACTTTGTCACATGCAACTGCAATAGGTTTGAGCCTTTGGATATAATCTTCAGCATTTCTTTTTAACTGCAAATCTATGCCTTTCTTAGAAATATCAGAATTGATTTTTTCTCAATTATCTTCACAAACTTTCAAAATTTGTGGCCAATTGCCTATACAGTAGACTCTTTCAAATCCGCAACCCTTAATATCCACAAACACCTACAATCCACACAACTGCACATCATCACAAGATGTAAGCAATGAAACTTTCAGTTCAAATTTAGGGGTAAAATTACAGGCTTTTTTAGTTTTATATTATTCCGTATGTATTTTAATATGCAATTCTCGATAAATGACAGAACTCATGGGTTTTCATGAAGCAAGTATAAATTTGTGAAGAAAAAATCAAGATATTGCTGGCATCACTGGAAATACAATCTTTTTACTAAATATATTTATGTATTAATCAACCATTTTTGGTTATTAAGACTGACTAAACCAGAAATAAAACTTCCTTACTTTATGATTTTTATGTGAGTTAATGGGTTACCTTTATAAGGCAAGTTTCATTGAATAATTCAAGGAAAAAGTATCTCATATTTATTAAGCATATTTAATTATACATTATTAATTTACTCAACCTTTACTTTTATTAATATAATAATTTTTAAAATTCTTACTTTTTATCATTTTAGTTTATTACTTTACTTAATTATTTTAATATTTTACTATATTGCAAGAATTCATTATAATTTTGATTGCATTATTACATTCAAGTAACTGTTTAAAAAATGTAAACAAAGCAATGACCAGAAATCCACAAAATTCTAAAATCTGCACAACCTCTGGTCCCAAGCTGTGCAGGTTTGAGGGAGTCTACTGTATAAGACTCCATTGTGTCCAACATGGAATTTCTCCTGATGGTAACTCAAGCTTTTTAGCAGCTGTTTCACGGAGCTTTGCTGAAGCAAAATGATTATTTCAAAAATATTTAACAGTATCAACAAATTGAGCAATTATACTGAAGATTTTAATATATTTTGCTTGTAGATTTAAGACATGAGCTGAATATCCATAAGTTAAAATATTCACATTATTCCTCTCAGTCTTTTTAAGTTCATTTCTCATCTTCATAACATTGGCAGCATTGTCTATTACAAAGCTGCCAATAAGAGAACCATAGCGTTACTTTATTTATGGCAATATTTGCACATAGATAAGTATCTCTAGTAGATTCCCGCGTTTTATGTATTCATTTTTATACAAGACCGTTTTCTGTTATTGTAATAAATTGATATTTATTTTTCTGTTTAATTTTAATATTTCATTCTTCGCTTTCTATACGACCCTTAAAAGTCAGCTCAAATTTTTAGATAAAATAACCCTCTTTGGTGATACCTCGATTTGGCGATACCAGCTAAAGGTGGTTTTGCCGTAAAAAAAGACATAGCAACCTGATTTTGATCTTGAATTACTTTAATTCATCTTTTAGCTGATCCCTCAATGAAAGATAAAATCGTGTGCAAAAATCTCAAACTTTGAAATTTAATAACTGTGTCAATTTTTGTCGTACAGATGTGAAATTTTTTGTGTTAAATGTGTTATCATATGTGTAAACTTTTACTAAACATAACTATAGAGACTGGGGGACCGTATAAAAAGTTAGATTTCATGATTTTTATAAAATTAATTTTTTCCTTTAAATAATGCCACAACATGGATATTTATCTCATTTGAAACGTTTTTGTAATTGGAACTATACGTCTACGGCCAATGGTTGAGAAATTAAAGGTCGGTAATAGATAACGTATTGCACCCTGTATAAAACAAGGGCGGATATGGAGAGTACTCAAGGGGGGAGGGGGGGGATTTAAAAAATTTTGGAAACTCCAATTTGATGTGCGGGTCGCGGCTAATTTTTTCACTGCGGGTCGTGTTACTTCTACTTTTTACTTTGGGTCCGGTTGACTTCTATTTTTTGCTGCTGGTTGGATTAACTTATACTTTTTTGCTGTGGGTTGCGTTTGGGTCTGGTTGACTTCTATTTTTTGCCGCGCGCCGGGTTAACTTCTACTTTTTTGATGCAGGTCGGGTTTGGGCCCGGTTGACTTCTACTTTTCTGCTGCAGGTCAGGTTGATCTGATTTTTGAAAATAAAGTCTAAATATTTTTGAAGATGAAAACTATATACAGCAAAAGCTCAAATAATTATTTAGGAATACTTTTTAACCTTCAGAATTATGTAAAAAATACTAATTTAGTATAAGACTGCTTGTCCCTTTATATCTAAGGTCAGTTGTAATTCAGTAAAGAATGCTTTGAAACTTATTAAAAAACATACTGTGCGTCTTAAAATGGATTGACTGATTTTAAAATTCAGTAACTTTCGAATGGTGACAGCTATTTAAAAAAATCTTGCAGGAGGGTCATGTGAGATGTCAGAAGATTTTTTACTGTGATTCTTGATTTTATTTTATAATAGCAGCGATAGATGGCGCTGTAAACAATGGTCATTAAGCCTACCTCCACCGGGAACAGATTTAGTGCCTATTGCTTCCAGCGTCATCTATCATTATTTTAAACTAAAATCAAGAATCGCAGTTAAAAAAATGATCAAGGGTAATTCTGAATTTAAAAAAAAAAAAAAAAAAAAACTGAAATTCAAAGAAATTTTTTCTGAAAGGTTACAGCAAATGGGGGGGTGGGGGTGGAATCCCTCCTGGCACTAATAATTTTTGTTGCAGGTTGGATTAGCTGTTTTGGATTCGGATTGATTTCAGGCTGAGTGTAGATTCCTGCAAGCTAGGTTTGGGTTAACCTGGTTTTTTTTCAAAAGTTAGTTCAGTATATTATTTCAAGTTAAAACTATACCTGTAATAATAAACATAGATCTATGTATGTGTGCTGTTTTCTAAAGAGACGCTGTATTTTTTTCACGACTCTTAGATGAAATTCGCACTTCTTCGACCCGTTTGATGAAATTTGTGTTTTTGCGCGACCCTTCCACAAAATTCGCGTTTTTCAGCGATCCATTGACGAAATTCTCGTTTTTAAAGGGATTCTTTGACTAAATTCGTTTTTTTCTACTATTCTATGAAGGTTCGTGTTTTCTCCACGATACTTTGACAAAATTCGCGATTCTGTGATAAATTTGTATTTTTTTCGCGATCCTTCGACGAAATTCGCGCTTTTCCCGGCTATTTGACAAAACTTCAATTTCTCCACGGTCCTTTAACGAAATTTGAGTTTTTTCCCACTGCCCTTTGAAGAAATTGGTGCTTTCCACGATCATTTGAAGAACTTTGTTTTCCGTGGCTCTCTGGCCAAATTCGAGTTTTTTCCATGATCATTCGGCGAAATTGAAGTTATTTTCCGCGAATGAAATAAATTTTTTATGGAGACTATTTTTAAAAATTCGCGATTATTAGTATGTCCGAATATTCGGATAGGTGAATTTTGTAAATTTTCGTAACCGAATGTCTTAACCGTGTAGCTGCGTTAGAGATCTGCACGGGCCGGGCTCGGGGCTATTTTCATTTCCGGCAATCGGACCGGGTTGGGCCTGGGCCATACTTTTTTCTGAAGGCTCGGGACGGGCCTAGTGACTACTCTTTATGGGCCAGGCCGGGTTCGGGCCTTACTTTTTTCCGGAAGAATCGGAGCGGGCCGGACTAACTTATTTTTTCAGTACAGAGCCGGGACTGGTTTCTTTTCTAGTTGTCACAGCCCAAAATTTTCAGCCCTAGTTTTGAGCCAGCCCATATCATTGTCTCAGTGTGACCTGTCCGTTCAAAGGTCAGTAAAATTAAGCCTGGCCCAAAGATTTTTGCAAAATAAGCATAAATTTTTGAATCGCCATTATTCTACAATTAAACATCAACATTTATTCTTTTTAAAGAATAGTAAATTTCTAAGCCTATTAAAATATAGCTAAATTAAAATTAAAATATAGTAAAACGTGTGAAAGGAACCTGCCTATGATGGTAACCTGTTTTAAACTGAAAAACGTGTTGATACATGTAAAATGATTATACTAATAAGTAAGAAAAGAATATATAATACATTTACATTTGCTAAGAAGGGAACTTGTCTATAACGCATTTTTTTTCTTTTCTATGTATTTGAGTCTTAGAAGATTTTACTGTATAGCATTTTTCAGATTTTTAACAATTCAATGCATGGAATATGGATTAACAATATTAATGGTAACTGAAATATTTACATAGAAGAAATAGCGACTCATTAAAAAAAAATAAATATCGCAGCCGCAGCCTGCAGCACTTATATAAAAATGAAGTTTAGAAACATGAAAAAAAAGTTAAAATAAATATTTTTTGTCAGAACGTTTGTAAGATTCAAATTTTTAACCAAATCGACGTAAAAATCAATGTTTTGTAGCAATGCAGTCGGGCCGAGATTTTAACTTTTTTCCGGGCCGGGCTCGGGTCGGGCTAGGACCAAACTTTTAGCTGTTATACCAGACCGAGCCAATAATTTTTTTTCAACGGGCCGGACCGGACTTGATTCGAACTTTTAACTTTTCTACCGGGACGGGCCGAAATTTTTTTCTATGAGTCGGGCCGGGCCTGGAAATGGCCCATGCAGACCTCTAAGCTGCGTATTTTTTTTTTTTTTAATCAAAATAGGTTCAAGAATTGCACATATTTTTTATTACACATTTCATATCTGCATATATTTTAGAGTTAAAATATGTCCAAAATCTTGTGAAAGATTTAAAAAAAAAAAAATAGAATTATATCATAAAAAAAAGATTTGCTGCGGAAATTGTGGGTTGCGTAGAAATTACGGGATGCACAGCGAGAGCGTTAAATTTTCGGAAAATTCGGAACAGAATCCCCCCTGTTCCCGACATCTTACATAACCTTCCTGCAAGTATTTTTTTTAATATGTGTCACCATTTGCAATTTATTTTTGTTTAAATCAGTCAGTCCATTTTAGGACACCCGGTATATTCAGTAGCTATGCGATGATGGCTGAAAGAAGCATTTAAAAAAAATTTAAAGCCGGCTTCGATATGTCACTCAGAGGCTTACCCGGGCTGAAGTTTCCAGGTCCAACCCACATAAAAAAAACTATTGGCCCGGTATAAAAGCTAAAAAATCGACTCCAGCCCTGCCTGCATTTTGCAATTAAAATTATTCATCAAGCACACTTACTTATGCTCATATTTTATTTTCAGATTATGTTCGAAATTCATGAATACAGAAAAACAACAATATTTTAATGACTATTTAGGCAATTATGTACGTAAACACTACGTAAAAATATGACTTAGACAATTACATTCAAATGAAAATCCTGTGAGATAATCAGTTTAGAATGAAAGAAACGGATGATAAAAGAAAATCATAGTTTTGAAGCTCTACAAAGAAAAAAAGTAGATTTTTAAAAATGCATCTCTGTATCTTATCAAATCAAATTAACTTTCTAAAGATTTCACTAAACAAATGGTCAACACAAATATGATTTTTACGAATAAAAATAAGTAATATGCCAGAATCAACTTGGGCTTGGTGGGGAGAATTTAGAGAAGTGCATAGGTCGTGGTTGGGCCAGTAATGCTTATCATACGGTCAGACACGGACCGAATGTTTAGCTTTTATTCCGGGCCCAGTCCCGACCTAGAAATTTTAGCCAGTGCAGACCTCTAGGAAAAGTGAAGTGAAGGCCAGGATCGATCTGGAGGGGAAAAAAAGTCTGGCCCGACCCGAATCTGCAGAAAAAATTAAGATCAGGGCACGAACCGACTCTAAAAGAGAGAAGACCTGACATGGCCCGAGTCTCGTGGATTTAAAGTGGCGCGACCCGGGTCGGGTCGCGCCGGGCTCCAGCTCCGCCCCAAATCATTTCCCGTGAGGATGCATAATGTCGTTTTGCAAACCTTTTATTGGCCCAAGGAGGGGGGCGATCGCCCCTTCGCCCCCCCCCCGTTTGATCCACCATTGGTATAAAAATGGATAAAAGTCTTTTATATACAGTAGACTCCATCAAATTCGCACAGCTTGGGAACCGAGGTTGTGCGGATTTCAGGTCATTGATTTGTTTACATTTTTGAAAAGTTAATTTATTGGTAGTTAAGCAAGGGAAATTATAATGAATACTTACAATAAAGTAAAACATAAAAATAAGTAAAATATTAAAACAATTTATTAGTTTAAAAATAAGAAATTATTAAAATAATTATGTAAAATAAAAATTTAGAAAAATATTAAATTATTACCGATGAAATCGATTCAATTTGATTCCAAAAGTCCTATGCTGCCATCTAGTGATAAAGCGAAGGCTTAACGATGTTTACGAAGTAAACATTCCAGAGATACATTAAATAAAGGGTATTTAAAGTTAAAGACTGCTGAGAAAAAGGTAATTAAGTTACATATTTAAATAAATAAAGATGAATAAAAGTAAACTATTAATGTAACTGTTGTAGTTAAATATAATATGTATAAAGTAAACAAAAGACCGGTATTTCAAACTAGTGATGACACAAGAAATAGGGATAGAAGAAAGGAATTTATATCAAAATCAAAAGTAATGTAAATTTATTTAGTAATAAATCAGCTGTAATAGCCAAAAGAGAATGATTAACAAAAAAATTAGTAAAAAAACATTGCGGTAATCGTTGATTTCGGCGCCATCTTGAATTTTGTCCTGCAACTTAACTGTAAATTTCATTGTTTACATCCGAAAAAATACGCGGATTTTAGGGTCGCGCATTTAAACGAGTGTACTGTATTAAATAAATTTATAAGTATTGGGGAAAATGCTTGTCATTAGGTTGCAAGAAAATAATGCATGAAAACCAAGGGCATAATGAAAAAGCTTCTATTTTTGGGAATACTTTACTCTTTAATAATTTTTCTTATTAAAAATAGCATTCATAGTGTTGACTGTCTAAAAAAAGCACTGCCGAGTGGGATTTTTTTAGAAAAGGGAGCATATTCTCAAAAAGTGCACCTTATTAAGAAAATATTTTTAATTGATTTGCTTAGGGTCCCCTTTGAACAGTAGTATTTTGCTCTATTTTCAAATGAATAATTAAATTTTGTGATTTCCCACCAAAACGAGTGACAAATTTCCCAATTTTTTCCCTGTGACTATCAGCGAATGCACATTTTTCTCTGCAATCAAATGGTGAATTTCTCAATGTTTTCTCGCAATTCACTGAGAAATTTCACATTTCTTTGCCCGCGACCAATTGATAAATTTTGTAATACTTTGAAACTGACTGACTCAAAGATTTCTAGATTTCTTCCTTAATGACTGAATGGAGATTTTCTCAAGAAAAATTTCCTGCAACCAATGGACGAATTTCGTGATATTTTGTTCTTTCCGACTGGCAACAGTCACAGGTTTTTTTCAAGGTGCGTTAACTTGACCCCTTCCCCCCACTTCCGAATATTTTAGATTCAAATACATCAGGAATTAGCTCTCAATTAGCTCTAATTTGCTCTCTAATATTAGAATTTGCTCCGGTTATGGTATCGAGATATTTCAATTAGAATGATGGGGGCGGAGGCTAAGTTACCGCTACCCCCCCCCCCCCACACACACACACACTTTAGAATATCGAAATTTCAAAGGTGCCAAAATTTAGCTCTCAATTATCTCTAATTTGATCTCTAATATTAGAATTTGATCTGTTTTGTTATCGAGATATAGCAAATTCAAATAGGGAGGCAAACACTCACTACCCCCCCCCCCCCTCATTCGAATATTGATAGTTCAAAGGGGCCAAATTTTAGCTCCAATTTGCTGTCTAATATTAGAATTTGCTCCGGTTTTTTAATCGAGATATTTCAATTTTAATTAAGTGGGCAAACGTTAACTTATCCCCCTCCCCCGGTTTCGAGTATTGAAATTTCAAAGATGCCAAAATTTAGCTCTCAATTAGCTCTACTTTGCTCTCTAATATTAGAATTTGCTCTGGTGTTGTTATCGTGATATAGCAATTTCAAATAGGAGGGCAAGCACTTACTACTTCTCCTCCCACATTCAAAACTCAAAATTTCAACAGTACCAAAATTTAACTCTCATTTACCTCTAATTTGCTGTCTAATATTAGAATTTGCTCCGTTTTTTATATCGAAATATTTCAATTTCAAGTAAGGGGCCAAGATTTAACTTAGCCCCCTCCCCCCAACTTTCGAGTATCAAAATTTTAAAGGTGCCAAAATTTAGCACTCAATTAGCTATAATTTGTTCTCTATTATTAGAATTTGCTCCGGTTTTTTTATCGAGATATTTGAATTTTAAGTAAGGGGGCGAGCGTTAACTTAGCCCCTCCCCCACTTACGAGTATCGAAATTTCAAAGATGCCAAAATTTAGCTCTCAATTAGCTTTAATTTGCTCTCTAATATTTGAATTTGCTCTGGTTTTGTTATTGAGATATAGCAATTTCAAATAGGGGGCAAGCACTCACTAGCCCTCCCCCCAATTTCGAATATCGAAATTTCAACAGTGCCAAAACTTAGCTCTCATTTAGATCTAATTTGCTCGCTAATATTAGAATTTGCTCCAGTTTTTTTATCGAGATATTTCAATTTCAAGTAAGGGGGCAATCGTTAACTTAGCCCCCTCACTTTCGAGTATCGATATTTTAAGGGTGCCAAAATTTAGCTCTCAAGTAGCTCTAATTTGCTCTCTAATATTAGAATTATATTCTTTTTTATCGAGATATTGCAATTTCAAGTAAGGGGAAGCGTTAACTTAGCCCTCTTCCCACTTTGGAATATTGAAATATCAAAGGTGCCTAAATTTAGCTCTCATTCAGTTCTATTTATTCTCCAATATTAGAATTTACTTCTTTTATAGCAGACATGTCAAACACGTGGCCCGCCCACAACTTATCAGTGGCCCGCCAAGTCTTTGGAATTTTCCCTGTGTTGAGTTTAATTCACGTTTGATGCAGAAAATATAATGTTTATGAATACACCTGTATTGAGCATAGCTAATATCTGCAATTATTCAAAATATCTGCCAATATTTCAGAATAATAATATTCGTTTTATTTATTTATTTCTCTTTTTTCCTTGATAAAATAAAGAAAATATTACTAGTAAAAAAAATAGTAGCTATCTATTATACACAGAGAATGCAAATGGGAATTTCGGTCAGGCTGTCAAGTTCTGCTGAATCAATTTTGATAGGGCACTGTTAGTTTAATAAATTTTTCAGAAAATGTTTAATATATTGTATATTGTTCTACGTCGCTTAGTTATTATGGAGAAGAGTTCTATAATCAGGTGAATGTAATTATGAAGTATTAGCCTTTTAAAAAGTTCTATTGGAGGGATTTTGATGAGATTTGCATCGTTAGTTAGATAATTTTTCAGGGATGGTGTTGGTCTATTCTACATCGTTCTTTACCAAATCCTGCTCTAGATGCTGAACCAAGACTTGGTTCTTAACAGTCTAAATTTTGTCTGACACGTTAGAAAATATTAATAGCGCAATTGTATTCCTATCTTTTTTTCAGAAATGCGGTAAGACATTTCAGACAAAGGTCCACATTGCTTTAAAATACAAGGTCGAATTCACCTTGCAGTGATGGAACAGCATGGACCTCATTTTGGAGCAGCAAAAAGCCATTTTGGAGCAGCAAAAATCCACTTTGGAGCAGAAAATAACTATTTTGGAGAAGCAAAAATGCTCATTTTGGAGCAGAAAATAACTATTTTGGAGCATCAAACTGTCATTTTGGTATTCTTTGTCAAAATTCACTTTTTTCTGCAATTCTTTGACTAAATTAGCATTTTTTCTGCGTTTCTTTGACGGAATTCGCATTTTTTCCGCGACTCTTTCACAAAATTCACGTATTTTTCACAGTCCTTTGACAAAATCCGCGTATTTTCCGGGCCCTTAGTTGATATCAGCGTGTTTTTCGCTATCTTTTGACGAAATTAGCGTGTTTTTCGAGACCTTTTGATGAAATTTTGCGGGGTTTTGTGACGTTTTGATGAAATTTGTTTTTTTTTCTGCGATCTTATAACGAAATTTGTGTTTTTTCCTAATTTTTTGGGCCTGTTTTGTTCATTTTTTGACGAAATTAGCGATCCTTTGACAAAATTCACGTTTTTTTCCGCGATCTTTTGACAAAAGTTGCGTGGTTTTGACGATATTTTTACAAAATTCGCGTGTTTATTGCGACCTTTTGATGAAATTTGAGTTTATTTTTCCGCGATATTTTAACGAAAGTGGCGTTTTTTTTTTACGATCTTTTGTTCTTTTTTTGACGAAGCTAGCTATCCTTTGACAAAATTCACGTTTTTTTCGTGATCCTTTGACGAAATTCGCGTATTTTTCGCGATCCTTTGACGAAATTTGCGTTTTATTCGTGATCTTTTGATGAAACTTGCGGTTTTTTCGAGATATTTTAACGAAAGTAGCGTTTTTTCACGATCTTTTGACACCGTTTTGTTCATTTTTTGTCGAAATTGGCGATCCTTTAACAAAATTCGCGAGTTTTTAGCGATCTTTTTACGAAATCCGCGTGTTTTTGTGACCTTTTGATGAAATTTGCGGGTTTTTTTCGCGATATTTTAACGAAAGGTTTTTTCACAATCTTTTGATTTGTTTTGACAATGTTAGCTCTCCTTTGACAAAAATAAGATTTTTTTCGCGATCCTTTGACGAAATTCGCATGTTATTCGCTATCTTTTGACGAAATTCGCATGTTTTTCGCGATCTTTTGTTGAAATTTGCGACCTTTTGAGGAAATTTGCGATTCTTTGACAAAATTCACGTTTTTCTCGCGATCCTTTGACGAAATGTGCATTTTGCGCGATCTTTTGACGGAATTCATATGTTTTTCGCGATCTTTTGACGTAATAGGGTGGAACTTAAGTATAGGGTAAAAAAAAAACTTTTTTGTTTGAATATCTAATAGTGAAAACTTTTTTCCTTTTTGGATGTCTAAACTTTTGGCTGAAAAAGTTTTTTTAAATTAATTTGTTTTCCGGTTCCTCAAGGACGTCAAAGTTTTAAAGTTTCAATATAAAGTAACTTAAAGTAAACACCTTAGCTGTTAGCTTATTAAGCAAATACTACCCAGAAGTCACCACGAAGAGATGGCTAAATATCGCGTTCCACCCTCCTTACCTCCCTTTGTTATGGATTAATTCAATTGGATATTTATCCTACTGGCTTCTTATTCAAACTTTGTCATTACATTGCGAGAATTCAACTTCCCCAAGATACAGCAATCTCTTGCTTAATATCGAAAGAGGATTGACGCAGCTCTCGGGAAAACTTTGGCAAACGTTTCCACTGTTTGAATATTACAAGGAAAAACTAAAATTCAGGTGTATCCCCTGTGTGTATTTTTTTTTTTTTAAAGTTCTTCATCCAATCAGTCCATCAAGACAGGATCCATATTTTTATTCAATAATTTCAATATGTTCGCATTTTTTGAAGATGCTTTCTTATTGGTCCAGAAATTCCTTTAGTACCCGTAGTTTTTCCAGTAAGATGTTGAAATAAGTATATATATAAAAAAAAGTTCATTTGCATGTAATAAGCAAATTTTCCATTGTAAAGTTTTTGGTGCCTTGCTTCCGGTGTTTCGTCAACTCCAGATTTGCGTCCTGCATTGACGGCATTTCTGTTTCACCCAATAAATTTCAAACATGAAATGTCCGTATTATTATTCTGAAAATATATCAAAATTGCAATGGCTATATTAATATAAAAAGAAGATGTCAATGAAATATGACAAAAATATTTTGATCCTGGTTTTTGAACTAAGACCATGTGTTCTTCTTTAATGATTCTCAGTTGCACTTTTTTCCCTTTGCTTCAGTTATCATAGTGTTATCTTTTCTGTCATCATAATACAAACCTTCTAAAATTAACTCATTTCGTCTTTCTTGTTCTTTCAAATTCTTCCTTTTCTTTTCTCTTTGTCACCTTTAAGTCCTTCTTTCAGTTATCTTTTCTTTATTATCATCAGAAATACCCATATCTTCAATGGTGCCATTTGCAATAATATTTGCAGTTCTGTCTAATACTCCGGTTCTTCACCTTGTTGATTTTCAAATTCAGGTTTAGAAGAAGAACCTATTGAACTATTTCCTCCCGAACTATTTTTTTTCATTTGACGATCATTCAATCAAAACATCACTTTTTTGTTTTAAAATAACTTTTCCTTTCCTTGATATTTCCTTTTCAAGCCTTGTTACACATTTTTTTTTGTAGTTTTTATATCTATTGATCCCATTGCCATTATCGCATCTCTCTTTGCTCTTTTAGAAAGTGATGTTCTTGTTCAGATACACGATAATATTTAGTGTATTTACACAAATAAAATTTTTTTGCACGATTACCTAACATTTTGCAATTTTATATCGGATGAGGGATTATTCTTTCCAATCTTAATATTTCTCTTCAAATTTTGACATTTCTCACGATAGTCTAATAATTTTTATGATTTGTGTATCAGAAACAGTTGAAATTGAAGGTCTCAGCAATACACTTTTAATTGTATCAGCAACAGCTTTAGATATTACAGAAACAATGAGTTCTAGATTCCAGATGGCAGATTTTAAGTTAAATAGAACACATAAATAATGTTTCATAACATCTTCATATTTTCGCCAAAGATGACATGTCTAATGTTAATTGTTTTGGCTCGCAAAATACAAGACACTTCAACAATTTTCAAGATTTAGGTACGTTATCAGACTTTGTCACATTTGACACCGACTGATTATTGAAAAATAATCGAAGAAACTGTTAACACATGCTAAATCAAACTAACTTGTTATGAGTCTTAGCCAAATAAATGAGAGACAATGAAAGCCAGCGCTCACTACAGTGGCTTCTACAAAAGTCAAATAAAGTGGGGCCATCTTTTCCATGGCACTAAAACTAAAATATTCTGTTTATTACAGGACATTAACGTTTCATTAATTTAATTTTGCTAAATATAAATTTCATAATAAGTTTAGAAAACTTTATATGCAATTATTGGCTTTTAACCATTTTTTATGGAAAATCAGATGCTTTGAGGAACTGGAAAATATAATTTTAAAATTAAAAGAAAAATATTTTCTTTTTATGGAGATAAAAAGGAAAAAAATAATCACTATTAGAATATAAAATTCGAAACTTCGTTTTTTAGTTCCACCCTATGACGTAATTCACGTGTTTTTCGCGATTTTTCGACGGAATTCACGTGTTTAGCGCGATCTTTCGGAAAAATTCGCATGTTTTTCACGATTTTTTGGCAAAATTTGCATGTTTTTCGCGATCTTTCGACAAAATTTCCGTATTTTCACGATCTTCTGATGAAATGTGCGTTTTATTCGCGGTCTTTTGATCGCGTTCTGTTCGTTTTTTGACGAAATTAGTGATCCTTTGTTAAAATTAACTTTTTTTTTCCGTGATCATTTTGAGGAACATCGCGTGTTTTTCGCTTTCTTTTGACAAAATTCGCGTGTTTATCGCAATATTTTGCCGCAATTCGGGTGGAAAATGATCTTTTTGGCTCAAGAATTATTATCAAATTGGCGCAGCTGGGCGCAATTTTGTTGAAAAATGACCGTTTTGGCGCAGAAATGCGCAGCATTATCGATTTGGCGCAATTGGAGCAATTGGCGCAGCTGTTCCATCGCTGACCTTGTATTTCATTTGAAGAAACCGAGCAGCCTCGTGGTCGAAGCTTGCTAGTTTTGAATAAAAAAATTCCACAATTTAGCAATAGTGTCTTTGCGTTAGATATGGTAAATATAAGAAAGTATAGTATATGTATATTGTATATGGTCAGATGAAACTTATTTTAATGTTTCAGCTCTAAAAGATAATGGATGGAACAAGAAACATATTAGAAATCTTTTGAAAATTTAAACATTTATAAAATTTTTATTTTATTCTTTTCATAAATTGTTACGTCTTTTGCATTGAAACTAAAGCTTTAATTTACTCTGCCGTTCGATTTACAGCGCATTGCAAAATAAAGTACAGTATCTATTAGTTACTAAAACGTGTATGGAAAAACTACTAAAATACAGCGCTAATTTACTATTAAATGTTTAAAAAAACAGCTGTTTAAATGAGTAGCTTTGAAAGTGACATAGTTATCATCTTGCTTTTGTAAAAAAATGTAAAAAAAAAAACAAAAATATTTCTCTGGCTCTTTACTTCGAGCATACAGAGACACGCAGATTCTAGGAGCATTTCAAAAGAAATACTACCTATTACATTCTCCCCTGTGTTGGAATTTCTGAAAAAGTTTTGCAGATCTACATCGATCATGACCCCTTGAACCCTAAACCACCACCAGTTCAAAACTTTATCTATCTATCTATCAGAGAATCATTTGTAGATAATATATATAGTGATATTATTATCTCTCTCTCTCTCTCTCTATATATATATATATATATATCACTTTTTTATGGACACGATAACTTCCATAATTCTGCACAAATCTCTTCCAAACTTATACATAAAATCAAGGGGCAGAAAATCTCGGTCAAGTTCGTTAATACCGAAATCGGTCCAAGGGGTAATATTAGGGAGGAGTTTTGTGAAAACAGAAAAAACCCATAACTTCTGAATTATAATACATTTCGAATCAGTTTAAAGTTATTATTACTTCTAGAGAAAGCACCAAAAATTTATGTATGACAGATTTTTGATAAAATTTAAGATGGGCTCAAGAGGCATAAAAATAGGGTTTTAGGGAGAAAAAAATCATAACTTCATTAATTCTTAAGATATACAATCCAATTAAATTTATTATAAATCTTCTTAATAATATCTACAACTTTTATATTTACAAGTTTTTGATTGGACCAAATCTTACTGCAAAAAAAAATTAAAAACGAAAACAAAAGAGGGGGGGGGGGGATTGAAGAAGAAAAAAATCCACACCTTCGTCAATGCACAAGATATGAAATCGAATGAATTTATTATAAATATTCTTAATATTATCTACAACTTTTATATTGACAAGATTTTTAGGGACAATTCTAACATCGAAAACAAATTAATAATAGATAGTGGTTAGAAAAAAATTATCGTATTAATGGTGTACTCAAATCCAAACTGTTTATTTTCCGACTCATTTTTAAATTCATTTTTGATCTCAAACGAATCCAGTTGGCAGGTTCTCTTATTCAGAAAATATATAATGTGCCGTTTAGAGCTAATTGTGAGCTGAATTTTTAAACACCTTTCAAATTTCGATACTCGAAAGTGGGGGGGGGGGCTATGTTAACGCTTGCCCCCTTAATTAAAATTAAAATATCGATAAGAAAACCGGAACAATTTCTAATATTACAGAAAAAAATTAGAGCTAATTCAGAGCTAAATTTGGGCACCTTTAAAATGTCGATACTCGAATGTGAGGGGGGGGGGTAGTGAGTGCTTGCCCCCCTATTGGAAATAGCTAATTTCTCGATAACAAAACTGTAGAAAATTCTAATATTAGACAGCAAATTAGAGCTAATTGAGAGCTAAATTTTGGCACCTTTGAAGTTTCGATACTCGAAAGTGGGGAGGGGGGTAAGTTAATGCTTGCCCCCTTACTTAAAACTGAAATATCTCCATAAAAATACAAGAGTAAATTTTAATATTAGAATGCAAATTAGAGCTGATTGAGAGCTAAATTTTGGCGCCTTTGAAATTTCGATATTCGAAAGTTAGGGGGGTAGTGAGTGCTTGCCCCCCTATTTGAAATTGCTACATATTGATAACAAAACCAGAGCAAATTCCAATATTAGACAGCAAATTAGAGCTCATTGAGAGCTAAATTTTGGCACCCTTGAAATTTCGATTTTCGAAAGTTAGGGGGGTAGTGAGTGTTTGCCCCCCTATTTCAAATTGCTATATCTCGATAACAAAACCAGAACAAATTAGAGCTAATTGAGAGCTAAATTTTGGCATCTTTGAAATTTTGAAACTCGAAAGTGGGGGGAGGGTATTAAAGCTCTCCCCCTTAATTAAAATTGAAATATCTGGATAAAAAGACCAGAGCAAATTCTAATATTAGAGAGCTAATTGAGAGCTAAATTTTGGCACCTTTGAAATTTCAATACTCGAAACTGGGGGGCTAAGTTAACGCTTGCCCCTTCACTTGAAATTGAAATATCTCGATAAAAAAAGAGAAAATTCTAATATTAGAGAGCAAATTAGAGCTAATTGAGAGCTAAATTTTGGCACCTTTGAAATTTTGATATTTGAAAGTAGGGGGGGGGGCTAGTGTGTGCTTCCCCTCCTATTTGAAATTGCGATATCTCGATAACAAAACCAGAGCAAATTCTAATATTAGAGAGCAAGTTAGAGCTAATTGAGAACTAAATTTTGGCATCTTTGAAATTTCGATACTCGAAAGTTAGGGGGCTAGTGAGTGTTTGCCCTCCTACTTGAAATTGCTATATCTCGATAACAAAGCCAGAACAAATTGGAGCTAAATTTTGGCATCTTTGAAATTTCGTTACTCGAAAGTGGGGGGGGGGGTAAGTTAACGCTGTCCCCTTAATTAAAATTGAAATATCTGGATAAAAAAACCGGAGCAAATTCTAATATTAGAGAGCTAATTGAGAACTAAGTTTTGGCACCTTTGAAATTTCAATACTCGAAACTGTGGGGCTAAGTTAACGCTTGCCCCCTCACTTGAAATTGAAATATCTCGATAAAAAAAAACCCAGCAAATTCTAATATTAGAGAACAAATTATAGCTAATCGAGAGCTAAATTTTGGCACCTTTGAAATTTCGATATTCGAAAGTGGGGGGGGGGTTAGTGAGTGCTTGTCCCCCTATTTGAAATTGCGATATCTCAATAGCAAAACCAGAACAAATTCTAATAGTAGAGAGCAAGTTAGAGCTAATTGAGAGCTAAATTTTGGCATTTCGATACTCGAAAAGGAGGGGGGGGGGTAAGTTAACGCTTGCCCCCTTACTTGAAATTGAAATATCTCGATAAAAAAAACAGCGCAAATTCTAATATTAGAAAGCAAGTTAGAGCTAATTGAGAGCTAAATTTTGGCACCTTTGAAATTTCAATATTTGAATGTGGGGGGGGGCTAGTGAGTGCTTGCCCCCTATTTGAAATTGCTATATCTCGATAACAAAACGAGAGCAAATTCTAATATTAGACAGCAAATTAGAGATAATTGAGAGTTAAATTTTGACACCTTTGAAAATTAGATATTCGAAAGTGGGGGGGCTAGCGTTAACTTAGCCTCCCTTCACCATTCTAATTAAATTATCTCGATACCATAACCGGATCAAATTCTAATATTAGAGAGCAAATTAGAGCTAATTGGGAGCTAATTCCTGATGTATTTGATTCTAAAATATTCGGAGGTGGGGGGGGGGGGGGCAAGTTAACGCACCTTTTTTTTCATGCGGTCGCTGGCCGATTGTGGATTTCATGATTTTTTCCCTTGTGGTGACTTTCTGAATTTTCCACTTGATTTATTGGCAAAACTCGCGAGTTTTTTTTTTTGTTTTTTTTTAGGCAATCTATGGATAAACTTTGTGATCTTTTCCCTGCAAACGACTAATGAATTTTTCGATTTTTTCCATAACTGATTGGTGAATTTCTCGATTTTTTTTCACATAATCGATAGGCAAATTTTGCGATGCTTCCCTGCGACCAAATGATGTAATTTACAATATATTTCCTGCGATCAATAAACATATTTCATCATTTTTTCCTCCCATGACCAGAAAAAGAAATGAATCGAAAGGCCACATAAAAAATGCCAGTAAGGGCCACCGGCCACATACAATAATAAAAAATGACGTTAGGTGCACAAAGTAGTTTAAAAAGTCCAATGAGTGCTGTGCTTTCCAAATTGGCCTCAAGTCAACGCTAATTCGAATTTTATAATGCAGTTGATTAAATTCGTACAATTTAAAAACAAACGGGAATCCAGATGTCTGTGAAAGTGTTTCTCTTTTTTTCACACTCTTTTATGTAGATAAACTTGGTTTTTGTATATAAAAATGGAAGTTTGTAATTGTTTTTTAATTCACTTCCTTATAGACTAAAATTATAAAAATTATGGGTACTTTGAGTTATGGTAGATACCAAAATTATGATTATGCCAAGTGTCAGTCAATTTTGCCAAACTTGTGAAACATGACAGATCACTTGTGTGCAATAGAGATATAAATACCACCGAATTAAATAATATAATATTTTATATCCTTCAGCTGTAAGAAAAGTAACCTAACCAAAAAAAAAATCGTTTTACATACTATTCTTCTAATAGGCCTGTCATATGTGCATCTTGCTACAGAACCCCTGTATTACAACGTATCATTTTTCCACCACAGAAAATGCAAAGTGATGGAACATGAAAAACGACACATATCAAAAAGAAAGTTTCCATAAGCATATAAGCTTTTCTTTTTAGAAAATCCTGTTTGTATGTATATCGTTTGTATATACACATGGTAGAAGATCTTTATAACGCAGTTCTATATAATGCAATTCTCTATAACACACAGTTTTGCAAATGTAAACAATGAATTTGACACTTAGAGCAGCCTGCAATCCATACTGTAGAAATATTGGTATCCTCTAAAACTTCGCTTCCCAACATTTTTTCTTTCACGTAACCTTTTCTTAGGCTTTTCATTTCTGAGTAGTTCCATTTCTTATAAACACGCCCCCCCCCCTCCCCTACACTCAGCTAGACAACCCAAACATGGTTTTTTTTCATTAGTGATCTTCTTATCACAACCATTTAATAAATCGATACAAATTACATTCTCATTTGTAACATTTTTGTGACTTTATTAAACATTTCTGCCATTATCAATATTATTTTCACGTACCCCCAGCAGGCCCTTCAAATACCACAGGTATTTGAAGGGCTGTTCTAGAGTATTCTGCTGTTCTAGAGTATTAAATTTCAAACATTATTTCATCATTATTCCTTAATTCGGATTTGTAAACAAGATTAATTTTGACGCTGTGACATAGAAATGATGACTTCCATCAACGCGTCAAAATTAATGTGAAAATAAGTGGAAAATGCATGTTTGGGAGCAAACATACAGACAAGTGGCGTCATCTATGATCGAAATTTGAACCAATTATTTTCATTCGCTTCAAGAAAACTTTTCATTTTGAGAAAGTATTTTAGTCTAAATCGCACTCCTGTACGATAATTATTTGATTTGTTTAAGTGGCTCCGAGTTAAGGTACTGAAAATTTAATCATGCTTCTAATAAAGAATGTAAATAGAATGAAGAGTTTTCAAAAATTTTCTTGTCAGAGATGTTTATTTAAGCAAAATGAATGTAAATGTTTGTAACATTTGACTAAAATATTTTTATTTCTTTTAAAAAGTAAAATTTGCATTATCGAATTTTCTTTGAAAAAATTTAATAATTAAAAAAGAAAACTTGTAAATTTTTTAAACTTACCGCATTTGAAATTTTCTTACACATTTCTCTTTTAACTTTTTGTGTTCTCTTACAGTCGTGGGATTTTTGAATCTCTATAATTTCTACATATTGCGCTTCTACTGTCACGTGCAAATTATTTTTAAAAAGCTGTTAAAGGAACATTAAACTGTGTTTAGGTTTTTATTTCTTATAAGTTTTAAAACTGTCATAGACCGTTTCTGATATATTCTACATTTAAAAAAAAAGTTTAATAATTAAAAGGGTACTCAAAAGTCCTTTTAAATTGCCACATTTTCAATAATCTAATAAAATTATTTCAGATATTTTACATTTGAATAGTTCTAATTTTTATAAATGAAAATGTCTGTTTGATTCTAGATAATCTAATATCCATCTAGTTTTATTTTACCATTGAAAAGTCTGGTAAACAGGCTCTATTATTAATACAAAATAACTTATTAAAAATACTAAAGGAACTATAAGAAATAATGGTCTAAACATACTTTGGCGTTCTTCTTAATGCCTTGCTGTGATTGTTGTGTTCATTGGAGAAATGAAATTGTACCAAATATTTATTACGTATTTAATTACCATTCTTATTTTATAATTGACATTCATTGTAATAGAATTTCTTATATAAACTTTTGAAAATTAATAAATAATTATGTGGTACATGTAAATTTTATTTTATATTCCAGGTGTAGATGTTTGTGGAGTTCATTCTGAACGTATAGTGAAAGGAGTTGTGGAAATAAATCATACCCAAAGACTATATATTTTTTCCTGCCTGATTTGTTCTCCCATAAAATAAAACTTCTTCAGTAGTTTTTTGTGTTTCTTGTGCCATAGTAGAATTTTCTTCTTTGTCACATGTAAATTACAAGATGCAATTAAGACAACAATTTAGGATGGAAGTTCATGAATGATATATGTTTGCAGCAGGCTTTCTTTTATGTGAAAAATATCTTCTTAAAGCATCAATAAATAATTTAATAATTTTGATACTCATCGTTAATATTTGAAACTTTATTTGATAACTTTAATGTTCTCAAAAGAAAAAGTTCTGCTATCAAATGCTTATCGGAATGTCTGACAGATATTCATTACCCTATAATGGCTCATTCCTACAAAAATGGCTATTTTTCTATTAAATGCTTTGTTTCAAAGTAAAAAGAAAGTTTATTCGTGAAGATCTTTTTCATATGAGATGTAAAATAAAGAATATATCGAAAATCTAACTTATCTTTGAATCAAAACTATTATTGGAGAATTTTGCACTAAAGCATGTGCAAAGAAATTTAGTTTTAATATGCACTATCACACTGATGCTAAGAAAACCTTTTGTATTTGAGATCTGCCATAAGAGATTTTCTGACAAGTCACATTAAATGGAGTATTCTTGCATTACCTTAAACTTTTAAGGTATATAACAAATGGTTTCTGCTGAAAAAGACTTTCTGTTTAATCTGTGTTAAATAGCGATCTGCATGCCAAACTATTTCTCTAAACTATTATTTTTATGTCCCTTTGTGTTATACTGAATAGAATTCTTTTTCTTGTGATGCTGTTTAACAACAGATTATCTCAAAAGCATAATTTATAAAGACTGTATCGTGTCCATACTAATGTAAAACATTTCACTACTAGCATGGATGATAAAAACATTTCTCAAGAAACTAATTTATGTCATGACCAGCAAATTCGTACTAAAGAGAAACCTTTCTTTTGTGAAGTGTGCACTAAAGGATTTTCCAAAAAATCTCATTTAAACGTCCATTTGCGTAGGCACCTACGAGTTCATAGTAAAGATAAACCTTTCTCTTGTGAGGAGTGTAGCAGAGGGTTTTTTCAGAAATCAGATTTAAATGACCACTTGCGAGTTCATACTAAGGAGACACCTTTTTCTTGTGAGGTGTGCAAGAAAGGTTTTCCTCGCAAATCTCAATTAATTGTTCACTTGCGTTTTCATACTAAAGATAAACCTTTCTCTTGTGAGGTGTGTAACGATAGGTTTTTCGTTAAATCCAATTTAAATAGACACCTAAAAATTCATTTTAATGTTAAACCTTTCTCTTGTGAGGTGTGTAACAAATTATTTTCTTTCAAATCGGATTTAAATATCCATTTTCGTGTTCACACTAAAGATAAACCTTTCTCTTGTGAGATATGTAACCGAAAGTTTTCTGTCAAATCTCTATTAAATACACATTTACGAATCCATACTAATGAAAAACCTTTCTCGTGTGAAGTATGTAACAAAGGGTTTTCTGACAGATCTAATTTAAGAAGGCACCTGTTAATCCATACAAAACAGAAACCTTTCTCGTGTGAGGTGTGTAACAAAGGGTTTTCTGTCAAATCTCTATTAAATAGACACATGCGAGTCCATACTAAAGAGAAACCTTTCGCTTGTGAAGTGTGTAACAGGCGATTTTCTGTAAAATATAATTTAAACAAACACTTGCGAATCATACATAAAGAGAAACCTTTCTAGTGTGAGTTGTGTAACCAAGGGTTTTCTTACAAATCTAATTTAAAAACACACCTAAGAATTCACACTAAAGAGAAACATTTCTCTTGTCAGTTGTGTAACAAAGGATTTTCACGCAAATCTGTTGTAAATACCCGCCTACGTATTCACATTAAAAAGAAACTCGAAAATCATCGCCCGAAAATGAGATGTCAAGACAAAGGCCATGTCGTTTGTGGCTGAAACAATTAGAACCTGTGAAGTACTCATAAACTGTCGGGTATATGTTGCCATTTCTCGATACCGTTCTCTACAAAATATAAGCTGATGGCCTTATTAACAGCAAACTCTTATTTGATAGAAGAAAAAATTAAAAACTAAAATAGTTTAGCTGTACAGAGGTGTTTTCTTTACTCTTCCGATATCATGATTCTCAAAATCTGTATATGATGTAGAAAATGCATTTTAGGATTCGCTTATCAAACAAGAAAAAAAAGCAACTAAGTGGCAGACTGGTTATTGTTTTTAATCCCTGAGAAAATAGTGCTAGACATATTACAAAATTATGTAAGGAGACATCGATTTTCTTTTTCTAGTGTTTGTGTTTGAGAAATGTTAATTATGCTTTTCATTTAATAAAAAATTTGTTCTCAAAAGATTAAAAGTCATTCCATAGTATAATAAAAAAATTATGGCCATTTTTTTTCCCATTCTGACCAGAAAATCAGAGTTCTAACTTTTTACGGCTGCTCTTTCATCTTCACCCAACGCTTCATTTATAATGGCTGTTTCATATTAATAAAAGCCACCAGTCCACCAGAAGAAAATAACTCGGATAATCGGGAATCTACTGCAAAACCTATTTCAATTTTAAGACTTAAAGCACACGCTTTTATTTTATGTAAAATGACGTCATTTGCATTAATATAGATTCTTAAAATTAAATATAGTTTATAATAGCTCCATGTTTTATAATAAATAATTCATTTATATTTTTCTCAAAATAGCACGTATTTTAATTAATTTTTTTTTCAATTTTTATGAGAAAATTACAACAAAAAGATATAATTGCTATTTTTCAACAATTTTTTCTTTACTTTCTACAAAAATGGAATACTTAAGTTGCCAAAATGAAACAATTGTCGCTAAAAGCTACAAAAATTAATATTTCAAAAACAAATGGAGATGCAGTTTTCAAACAAATTGCATTAAAAGGTACTTTTTTCCCCAATACGACGGTATAAACATTGAAAATATGCTATGCTTAGAAGTTTTAAAAAATGCTGTAGAGTATTTAATCGCACAATGATTCGTCGGCTTTTTTTTACGGCTGGCGTATAGAAGGTAACGTTATTCATTGGAGACAAAATAAGCTGGGAGAAAGAAATAGCATTCCGGGGGCTAATAAACTCTTCCACACCTTTGATTCTGAAAAGCCTTCTTTATCTTTAGAAACCCATGTAACCGATATAATTTCTAGCTTTACGCCGTCAGAAAAACTCATCAATATACACTAAATTATTCCTCATTTTTTAACAAATAATTACCGTACTCCTAGAAAACATATTTTTTTCGTGAATTCTCCCCGAGAGACCAAAAAAGAGGGAGACATTCTGTTCATTCCTAGCATGCGGGTTGCATGTTTATAAAATTTTTATAAACATTTCTAATTTAATTAAAAAAGAAAAAAAAGTTTTAAGTAAGTAACAATTACTTTTCTCATTCATTCAAAAGTACTCACAATTTAGTTTTTAAAGTTGAATAAGTTGAACAAAGTAAAATAAATATGATTTTATAAAGTTGTTTATAAATAAATATTCGCATTTAAAATATGTTTAACATGAACACATTTAAAAGATATTTTAATTAAAATATTAAATGGGGAAAAAGTTGATTATACTCAATTCATATAATATTTATATTAATAATTCAAATAATACTCATATTTTATTTCTAGCAATCTCCTTAAAAATATTTATAATTCCTATTTTATCATATACTATTAATTATATTTCATGGAAGGTTTAACGAAGTAATTATTATGAACTGATTACTATAAGATTATAAGATTACAATAAAGAGTGCTCTTAATATTATTGTTAATAATAATTACTTCACCTTTCAACGACAAAATACACAAACAAAATAACGGAACTCCAATGGGTTCTCCTATATCAGGATTATTAACTGAATTTATTTTACGACCTCTTAAAATGGATATATACAAATTGGGTTATACCCCCCCCCCCCCCCGATGCATGGATCAGATACGTAGACGATATTTTCATCATATGGCAACATGCAGATACCTTGCTCAATAACTTTTTAAACCAGATTAATACCCTTGATTCAAAAATTACATTTACATTGAAAATAGAACAGAATGGTACGCTACCTTATTTAGATGTATTATTAATCAAGACGCACCAGGGAATAGAACGCACTGTTTACAGAAAACCCATAGCCAGACAATTCATTATCCCTCATAATGTTCAATCAGCTTTTTCATACAAAGTTTCTACATTTAGGTATTCTATTCATAGAGTATTCACAGTTTTTACCCCCGATTAGTTAAATAACGAAATAAATAAAATATATGATATTGCAAGAAACAATGGATACAAAGAAAGCACCATAGAAAAATTAATTACGAGCTTGAAGAACAAGAAGAAAAGAAATATCAATCCACAAAATTCCATGTTATCCACTTTGCAATATTTTCCTGGTTTCTTCGAACGTTTGAAATATAAACTCGGTAAATTCAATATCTCCCTAGTCGCAAAACCTTTCATGAAATTAAAAAATATATTATGCAAGAAAATAGATCCGATTGAGTCAAACCAATTATCAGGAGTATACGAATTACCTTTCGCCAAAGAAGATAGAACAATGCAGTTTTATATAGGTATGACAAGCAGAAAACTCAAAACTAGAATCAAAGAACATATAGCAGACATCAAATACAACAGGAGAACCACAGCTTTGGCCAGATTATGCAGCGAAGAACCTTTACAGATCGATTTTAAAAATAGCAGATTAATTTATTCATCAAGATTTTATTTACCATCCATAATCCGGGAATCAATAGCGATATATTTACGCAACGAGAATATTTGCAATGATTCAGTGTCCCTTGATTTACCTAAAATTTCGAAAGAGATGCTATGTAATTTTAGTAACAATAGTAAAAATTAATCCACGCTCGCAAATAGCCAAGTTTATTTTATTTTATGTTTTGCAATGTTTTTCATTATGCATGATGTCTCGTGACATTGTTTACCATGTTATTGGTTTAAATTATGTGAAAATTAATCCACGCTCGCAAATAGCCTATTTAATTTTAATTTAATTTTGTGTTTGCAATATTTTTTACTATGCATCACGTCTCGTGATATTGTTTACTATGTTATTGTTTTTAAATTATGTGAAAATATTTTCTATCATGAATGATTTTGAAAATGTCGCCGTTTATGCGATGAAACGTCCGTCAATCTTAATAAAGATATTTTATCACTTTTTATAGCATTATTTAACTTAATAAAAATGCTTGTTTTCTTTTAATTACAATGCTATCTAACACAAAAATACACTTTAAATAACGTAAAATATTCCAAGAGAGAAGGAGGGCGGGGTAAAACTTAGATTTTGAATTCCAACGCTTTTACCGGAGTATGTAAAAACAGACTTTGATAAAAATACGAAACCTTTCTATATAGTAAGAATTTTGGATTGCTAATTTTTAAAAATAAACATTTTTATATTAATGCAATAATCAGACATATCCTAAGTGATATTATCTATGTTTTATAAAGATTTAAATGATTATTCTTCAACAATCGTTGCCCAAGTCAATTGTTGGCGTTAAAAGTGAACTTTTTCGGGGGCAGTTAGGTAAATTTAGCAGAAAAATTGTCTTGCTTTTAAAATTGCTGCTAATTTTGCACCAAGGTATGTCGCCATTGCACTAAACTACGAGTATAGCGATGGTTGCAATAATACGGTAGTGGTTTTAAACACAACAAAAGTATAGGCACAGTTATCTATCAAGAAATATAACCATATTTACAAAATGTTTCTGAAAATACATAAGTTCACGAAATCAATCACTGGTAAAATCAATTAATTTTATTTTTTCTAGCCAATTAAAAGAAATTTTACCATAATTTTTACTTACATGTAGGCCGTTATTTAGTGATTGATTTAGTATAGCAGATAAGCCATAAGTGCCGCATTTTAGAGATTTTTTTATTGTGTTTCTAATAAATAAACATTAGCAGGCAATTTAGGCAAGAATTTCGATTACGGAAAATTGAAAAAAAATTCTTAAACCTAGCAAAATTTTTTTCCTGATATCATGACTCGGTTAGATATTTGTCTCATAGTCAAATAAGTCATATTTCATAAAAGTCATCGGATTTTTTTTCGATTGATACCACCCTTTGAGTAATGACCACATCGAGTTTTAATCGCAGAAAACGACTTTTCTCGAATTAGTGACCTAGCTAGATCGATTTCTTTTGCTCGAATTAGTATAGGCATCAATTTTTGTGAAAATTATTAGAGCCGTTTTCGATATATAACAGCATTTTCTTCGCTGAGTTTGTTTTAATAGGTCAAAATGAACGTTCCCGAATTCGAAACCTAACTAGATGGATTTCCCGTGCTCGAATTAGTACAGGTAACACGTTTCGTGTAAATCGTTTGAGCATTTTTCCCTTTATAACGAAAAGCATTTTCAGCGCTGAGTTTGTTTTACCCTGTAAAAACGAATTTTCTTGTATTCGGGACCTAGCTAGACCTTTTATCTCATGCTTGATTTACTATAGAGGGAAAGTCTCTTGAAAATCTGCCCAGTCGTTTACGATATCATTCATAATCGCGAAAATCGCTTGTTAGTTTAATATATATGATATTATTTATTTATCGAAAAACTTAAGAAACCTTTTCAATTCCAAATCATTTCAACAGTCAGCCTTCATGTGTCACGCTTTTCTGTTTAAAAAAGACTCTGTAAGTGAGACAAAAAGTTTCGCAAGATTTTTTTGTTTGAGAATTTCCTTAAGACATGTAAAAAAGAAACCTACCATTGCTATTTGTTATTTATTGACAGGTCAGTCATTTAATAATATTTCAAATTGAAATAACAACTTGCACTGCATAATTTTTTTTATTATACTAGGAAAATTTTTAATATTTTAAATTCTTGATTTCAATATTATTTTTTCAGAACATTCTTGCAGTGAAATTTTTTCTGTTCTAGAATTCATATATATTTCCACTACAATAATATACTATTTACATTATGATGTACCTATTTTCATCTTACTGTAAATTAATATTTTTTACATTATATCTTGGCCCGTTGCAGACGTCATTTTGTTGTTTAGAATCTACTGTTAAGAATTATTTTACCAATTAAATCAATCTTTATTTATGGTGTTGATTTCTTGTCTTCTTTTTTTCTGCAAGGCGAACAGCAGGGGAAGATCCCACAACAAGCGGATTTACCATGCTTCCACCAAGATCGTAATGTTTGGCAACAGTTTGTTTTCTGATGCTTGTCTCAATTTTTCTTCTTTGGTGAACAATGGAATAGAAACCTCTGTCAACTCAGTCGTCTTGCTTTTGGTTTCTTTATACAGCGTACCGAAATGTAAGAATTCTTCGGAACGCTTGGAATTCTCTCCGTTTTGCAAAGATGCGATGGGTATATTATCCTGAGGCTCAGTGTTAAAAGACTGCAACGACATTTAATTTTCATCTGCTAAAGAAAACTCGCAAAAAAGAGCTTCAAATTCAAAACTGGAGATTTCATCTGATTCCGTTTCAAGTTCATTTTCCATTTCTACATCAGAAGAATAGCCTGTGCTGATAATTGAAATCCAAGATAAATTATGTTTTAATCCTTCATATGAGTCAAAAATCTTGTCAATACAAAACTTATCTGAAATGTCCGATTTTTCATTTTCAGTTTCGTTGGAATCTTCATCGGTCCGTGCATCTTTATGCAAATCAGGGGGTTGTGTGACTAAAGAATTGCTACTTTTCTCCACTGTGGGGACAGGCAATACAGGATCATTGGATACGAACTTTTCATTAGAATATTGTGTAACCATGTCCGTTTTGTATTTCTCAATAATTCCTTTTAGTTCGAAAGAACCCATTGCTTGTTTCCAGATATCTATTTCAGGCTGCTGGATTTCAATGTTGTCCAAAAAACTCCCGAGCAGGCGATAATAACAGGAGCTCTTGAACGTCCGGTCTTTTCCGGTATCACGTGCAAGTATGATTTGATAAAGCTTAAAGCATCATCTATCTTTTTTCTAATTTTTGAAGAGACTAATCCACATTTCATCAGTTTGAAAAACTGTTCCTTTATTAAAATTCTCTGTATCATAGTATAGACTATACAAATCCAGTCCTTTAATGGGTATAACCATTTTGTAGCTACATTCAACATGCCCATCCATGTAAAAATTTGAATGGCAACCATGCCAATACGCCAGACGTCAAAACTACCTATATCCATTCACCATTGATTGTACCCAATCAACCAATGCTTCTGGGGGTCTATAAAGACGAGGAGACCCGTGAAAATTTACAGGTTTATCTCCAACACTCAAATATCCAAAATCGCAATCAATGGTCTTTGACTCTTGCTTAACAGAACGTTGTTTGGTTTTAAATGTAGGTACCAAAGTTTTCTGCTGTGTAAATAGAAAATAGCATCATAAACGTTTTTAAACCATCGGATTGCAACATAAAGTTTTATATTATTCGATTTTTCTAATAATCTATCTTTCAAAGTGGTTGGAAATACAGGCATAATAAAAAGTAAAAGAGCCTACACATGAAATATATTCAGCCGAGACCAATTTTATAATATTGTGAAGGTCTAATGTACGACAAATATTCAGTTCGCCGAAAACAACTGGTTTCCTATCAATCACTTTCACAGCTATGCTAGATTTATTCTTACTATTCTCAATTTCGACAGCACATCCAAATGCCCCATGGCCCAAAATTCCTTTCAAATCCAAAACTTTTTTCTCCATGCATCGGACCTTCGATGTCATTTTACAATTGAATCTTCTATCTAAAACGCTTAATCTTTTTCTCAACATCTTACACTCTAAATTAAAATGTCTGAAATTCAGTCACTTAAGTGTCTGAAATGGAGTGTTCAATTTTCAGACATTTTAAAATGTCTGAATTTTTTCAGACACCTTTTGCGTCTGAATTTCAGACACTTCAAACGTCTGAATCGCATCCATTTTTTGTAAGCATCATACGTAGCCATGTTTGACCACGTTGAATCCTGGAAAAATATTTGGCTGTGGTCCTGCCCCTCCCCCCCCCCCCCCCCAATACAGCCTGATTTTTTTGGTGCTCTCAGTTTTGGTATACAATTTTCGTTACGTTGATAATTTAAATCTTTTACGACATTGTACTGATTATAATCAATATCTTGAACTTCAGGAGTAGAACAAGATTAAAAAACAAAAAATATTTATCTAAATATTAGATTTTTTAAAATTTATTTTGTTTTTAACCTTATTTTACTTTAAAAGTTCAAAATATTGATTATAATCAGTACAATTTCGAAACAGATTTAAAATATAAGCTTTACAAATATTGCACATCAAATTTGGGGGCACTACAGTCGTAGGGGGACGGGGCACTTCCCAGTTTGCCCTTCCTTTAATCAAGAAGTACTTTTGCAAAAAACGCAACCCTGCATTATAGTTGTCTAAATTGAGATGTCCGGTATTCGGGAGTATCCGTTGTGGAGGTTAATGGACATTCTCGAATAGCGAACACCTCTATTTAACGAATACTTTTTTAATCAGCAGACATACATATTTGTATATTTTTACCTCAAAAAAGTAGACATCTCCAATTATCGGACAAATTCCGCGGTCCCGAAGTGTTCGCTATTAAGTTCTTTTAAGGTACATAGATAAATATATATATATATTTTATAATCTTGTCCTACTCTAAAAGTTCAAAATATTTATTATACTCGGTTGAATGTGGAAAAAGATTTAAAATATCAGATGTACGAAAATTGCAAAAATCCCCCCCCCCCAAAAAAAATGAAAATATAAAAAAATATATTGCCACATAGGCAATTTTACATATACATCACTTGATAATCACAACAGCCATTTAACTATGAATAATGAAAATAAATAAATAAATATTCTACTTTAATAACATTGGGGAAAAAATGACTTTGGTATTTTGTTAAATATATTTGCGTTTTTAAACTTGTCCTACTCTAAAAGTTCAAAACTTTCATTATAATCAGTGCAAGATTTAAGATATCAGCTTTACAAAAATTCATGCAAAATCCCCCCCCCCCCCCCAAAAAAATGAAAATACTTATTTAAAAATTATGTTTTTAAAAAATTTATATTTCCACATGGGCAAGTTTTTATGTAGATCAGAGGGTACTCACAAAAGCTATTCAACTATCAATAAAAACAAATAAGTACATATTCTATATTAAAAACATGAGGAAAAAATAACTTATGATTTCCAAACTTCTTTCGTCTTAAATATATACAGTAACATCTGTCATTTTTGTATTTTTCGTATAAGTGCATATAAATAAAGTTACCACAATTTTAAATACGAAATCTAGTTAGAGGTTTTTACTTTTTCCCATTATAAATTTCAAATTACTTTTTTATTAAAAATAATAAAAAAAATCAGTATTAGAGTTGATTGCAAATCAAATACATATGTATATTTTTACAGGCAGCTTCATATAATAGACCAGTCTCATTTACTTTATCTTTTTTTAATCTGCGGTTTTATGCCAGGAAGTAAGAAAGCATTAGGTCATCTTTCAAAGTTTTTTTTTCTTTACTTCCTTGTGGCCGTCATTTACTGCGAGATAAAAATTATCCATTGAAACTAAGAACTGACATTGAATATATAATTCGTAATAAAAAAGAACGTCATAAGTTTAAAAATATATACTTCTAGAATTAGTGGGGTTTTTTGCGAACAGATTCAAAACTAATTAAATTTCATGCAGGATTTTGTTTAGTACAATAAATAAAATCATAAAATACACTAATTTTACTACTATAAAGAAACTTACTTGAGTTGCTGCAAGAGGTAAGAAATATTCCTCGATTTAAAACTACCACAACCACAGTGAGGGAGAAAGACTTTCATCAGTTTAAAAGGTAATCCCATAATACATCCGACTAGCCATATTTAAAGAATGAGATGTTTCATCCTAAAAACAGGACCCGCCAGACAAAAGTTTCTTTTTTTTGCCAGCTTCGACAGGACGAAGATGAATAACACAATATTATTGATATAAATTGATACGAGTTAACACTAAGCCCATTGCACACGCTTTGTAGAATTTCCGGGTGTAATCTTCAACCGTCGTCTACTTCTGTTCTGTGTCTATCCCGCCCTTGTATCGACGACAGCTTCTAAGAGACATTTGATGTCGAGCACACACGTCAGATGTATGTATTCAATAAATAAATAATCCAAGTTAATACGAATTAAAATCACAGTACTTCACATTTCGCAAAAAACGAATTAAAATACACGCGTACATAAAAACAAACTTTGTTTGAATTACAACGTATACCACTTCGAACGAAGACATTCTAAAACGCATGCGCAACTGGGAGTGCTAGTGCCCCCTGGTGGTTATTGCGTCGGAAGAATCAAAACGTCTTAAATTAAGACACGTTTAAAGCAATGAAGTGTCTTAAAATAAGACGTTTGCGGATATTTTAGACATTATTCTCAGTTCGTTTACACCATGGTCATAGTAAGACGCTTATGTATCTTAAATTAAGACATCTATAGTGTCTTAATTTTCAGATTAAGACACTTAAGTGTCTAAAATTCTTTTTCAGTCACATATGTGTCTAAATTTAAGACGCTTCTATTTGCAGTGTAGATAACGCCTATTAGAAGTATTCGAATAAATTTTTTATATACGTTTAATAACTCGTTGATTATAACACAACTCGTTTGATAAATTTAGAATTAACCCCCTCACTGACAAGCCCGTGTTAATACGTTCACTAAGCTCCAGGTTTCACTGCAATACAAGCAATATTTAAAGTAATATAATTCTATTGATTTAATGTATTTTTAATACATTGAACAGTGGTTAATACTTCCAAGGATTGCATTCATATTCTTTATTAAGTTTCTTTATAAAATGTTCAAAGAATCATTTTTTTTAGCATTTAAAACAAAATGCAGAGAAAACAACATTATAATTTTGCCCTTTTCCAAGACAGTCGGAGGGTTAATGTATTGATTTCAACTGCAGTTGCATTCACAATAAATATTTTTACATTGTTATAAGCATTGTTAAAATATCTGTTTAAATTATTAGATCACAACAATAGTAGCAAATAATATTTTAACGCTTTTGTTGGTTGTTACTTGTTGAGTTACAACAATAACAATATATCGACAATAAAAACTATACATTTTGTGACTAATATTTTCGTTTGTCGAAAAAGAATTGTTGATAAAAATAAAAAAATAATTCGACTACCGAAGATACCTCAATATAAAAGAGCTAAACAGTACTATACTACTACAGCTTATTATAACAGTAGTACTACACTAGTATTATTATATACCAATACTATTCTATTTTCAAAAATTTTATTCTAAAAGATATAAATTTCTGCTTCTCTATCGAACGAAAAATAACTCTGAATACGAAAAATTATTATTATTATTTTATAATTAACGATTCTTTAAAAGAAAAAATGTCGTTATAATGACACACACAGCTATGATGAACACAGCTAATATGTTTTATAAAACATATTAGCTGTTCCTTAATATTCAAACCAGTTTATTTTCTAGTTATGTTTTATAAAAAAAAACAAATACATTATATATGACTTGGTGATCCTACCCAGCTTACCCGGGTTACGTATATCCGCGAAAACCTTTTTTTCTTTGAAAACTCTAACTTTTTACTTTTAGTATATATTTTAGATTATTCTATAACAACACCAAAAAACATTTTTTATATAAAATATATTTATAATATATTCAAATAAAGCTTTGAAATTTATTAAAAGCAATACTTTTGTATTAATTGTATCTCATATTGCTTTCGAATTAACTGCATGCCAGCAGACAATAGCCAAAGATTTCGCTACATATAGCACTTTCGATTCTGATCATTTCAGTGATTTAAGCGCGTAGTTCAATTGCATGTCTGTTAAATTTGTGTCTTTTTTTATATCATTTTATTGTTTTTCATATTAAATTTTAATTTAGCTAAGGAGTATTAACCGGAAAAATATATAATATTATAAATATGAAATGTAAAATTAAAAGAAAAATAATAAAAATCAGTAAAAACATGCATATTACCTGAATAATTTCTAATTTTAAATTCATGATTTAATAATTGTCGGAACACAGCTGCGGCTTCCCTGCAAAAATGACATTTTTGTGAAAACTATAGAGTCCAAAATATTTGTCGCATCGACACAAATAAATGAGCTGGATGTCGGTAGGGCCAAAATCTCGTAGGGTATTCAAAATCAAAAATATACGTCAACCCTAACACCGTGAGATTTCAACTCAAGATCTTTCAATTTCTCCATCAAGATCACATTGCGATTGTTTAAATTATTAATTAAAACATTAGCACCATTGTTGTAAATTATGCATTTTAACCTCGTCCGCACCATTATTCCAAGTTTTACTTCCTACGTAAGTAACGACCAGTGTTTTTTTTTTCTTTTTTGTGTGCAAACCTTACATTCTCCGTAATCTTCCAAATCGATGCAAACCAGTTTGAATTTTAAATTAACAGAAAAGAAATCGAATACGAATACGGAGAATACGATTTTGGGTATTAGCCACATGGCAACGAATGATAATCAAAGAAATGAAAAAAGTATAATGTCACGTATGTATTACTTATAAGTATGTATGTATTCAAATGTATTTATGTATTAATATGCATGTATGTATTCATATGCATGCAAGTATTCTTATGTACATATGTTCGTAGTGGGAAATTTCCGTAATTGGGCTCGCAGACAATTGGCATAATTTAGTGAACTTTGTTTGACTTGCAAATTTAACCATTTGGTGGAAGTCCCAATTACAGGAGGTAACTCAATATTTTTTTAATTCCCCATAAGTGAACATGTTGCAACTGCAATGCAAGTGATTCTGAAGTGAATGAGATAAGCAGTTTTTGTCATGATGTACACTTGAAAATGGAAATATGTAGACTACAAGATAAAAAAATCTATATCGGGTGGAAAGGTAGATTCTCTATTCTTGGTTTTTAGATTTTAGCTAATTCTACTGGAAAACACAAAATTAAAATGAGAAGAATCCGATTAGAGAAGATTCATCAGTAATGAATTTGAATGGTAATTTCGCCAAATTAGTTACATATAGCTTCTTTTATGGCGACATATTTTTGGTCGCCAAATTTGGTGATATTTCAGGCAATAACATCAAACTAACGTAAATAGTTTAAAACATGCGATTGGGAAAAGTGGCTAAAACAATGAAAGATAACGTTAGAGCCGTTTTCTATATATAGCAGTATTTTAAGTGCTGACTTTGTTTTAACCTGTCTAAACGAACTTTTCCGAATTCGAAATATAAATATTTACGTCTCTCGTGCTCGAGTTAGTATGGAAAGCACGTTTCGTGTAAATCGTATGAGCATTTATCGATTTATAGCAAGCCGAATTTTCAGCGCTGAGTTTGTTTTACCCAGTCAAATCATATTTTGTTGAACACTACGCCTAGCTGGACCTTTTTTTTCAGCCTGATTTAGTATAGGAGGCAAGATTTGTGAAAATTGGTCCGGTTGTTTAAGATATCATCTGTAATCGGGAAAATCGCTTGCTCCTTTAATATAGAATAATAAAATAATCGCAATGCCCGGATATTAACTACAATTTTGTACAGCTATTCTATATAGATTTAGAAAAGGAAGCATATGATTTTCAATCATGCAGATAGTCTTGTTTTTACATTAAAAAATGAGTTAGAAAATTTTGCTTTGTTGAGTAGAAAAGATTAATTTTTTAGAACACCTTTAAAAGTAGATTCCTGATACAAAATTATGAGAAAAAAAATAGCATTGTTACTTAAAAAAATATTCCACACTCTTGAAATTAAATTGAAACAAATCAGATGTAAATACGATGATGAGATCGTAAGATATGTTTTTCATACTATAATATAAGTGTTTACAGCGACTATTTGCGGAATTTAAACGTATTTATCTCAAAATGTATTTTTTTCTGTTTGTAATATTTAAATATACCTCCGAATTTCTATGAAAGAAAATATATGACAATTTTTATATTCAATGTTTTCATATATATATTTATTCTTTAAAATTTCTTCGCCTTCAGGGTTTTAATTTAGAGATAAAATTTTGAAAATAGTATTCCCGTAGTAATACTCAAAAAGTGAATTTACTTAAAAAAATGAGCGCATCTTCTCTATTCTGTGATTAAATAAGGCAAAGTTTTCTATACTGAAAAAAGTGGTTACTCTGCAACCCCCGCAACGAGTACCTCTGATATAAATTTAATATTTTCTACAATATATAGCATCAGGATTTAGTGCGTAGGTTTCTTAAGTTTTCTTCTAATGGAAACTGATTTTATTTATAGACTTCTTTAAATGGTGCAAAATACAGAACTTAAGACTTTCACGCTCGAGGGTCATATTTGTAAATTCTTCATATCCGGTGGGTCAACATCATAATTCAGTTAAATAACATGCACAAGAACTATATACATCCCAAGGTTCCCAGGCCAGAAACCACCCAGACAACCACAGTCGTCCTTTGGACGCTCTACAATGATCCTAAAATCCTGTAGTCGTCATATCCTATAAAACTATCCTGTGAATGTCCGCAGAATACTAAAGAACGGACCAATTGAAACCGTCCAGCTGCAACCGTCCCCAAAACGACCCGAGGATATTCGAAGACGGATACCGAGAATGCAACCGTGAAACCAGCCAACCTACTTACCAGAAATGGCGTTTATTTTTATTCCTCCGTCGGCGTTCAGATCTGTCGCTGCTCATGGCGAATTCAAATATGAAGAAAATGAATGTGGATATAAGGTAAGAATTTTCTTTCATTTTGTAATGCATTTCTTTATAACTATTCTGTCTATATATTTATATTATGTTAGAAAAACCTTTACTTTATTAAAATGAAATTTAAAAAAGAAATTAGGCCTAGTCATCGTCATCGCACGGTTAAAACGTGGAATAGAAGCAAAAAGATGTCAGCAATTCTTGTCGGTTGAATTAAAACTACAATATATATTAAAGTTAAAGCAGACAGAATTAAATGAATTGTATTCTTAATTCCAAAATTAACAGTAAGCGTATAAGATTTTTTATAGACACATCAATTTAAGCTGACATTTTTAATTCATTCTTTAACCACTTAAAAATAAACTTGAAAAAAAGCCGCTTTTTTCGACACCCCTTTTTCGCTATTTGTTCACATTAATTTAATATTTATCAATGTTTATTTAGGTTCTAAACAGGGTAGGTAACTTGAACTTCTTATTACGATATTTTTTTTTTAATTTCTATGCAGGTGTTTTTGCATATCAAAACATTAAATACATTTAAGGCTTTTCTTGAAAAAAAAATCTTCAGAAAATTAATATTATTTATAGAAAAAATAAATAATACTTCTGAAAATTACCATTACTTCTTGAAAAAAAAACTTATGAAAATTAATATTACTTCTTGTAAAAAAAATTAATAATACTTCTGAATAGTGTGAATTTCTTGGTGCATTAACAAAGTCATTTTTATATGCACATAAAATTTGCAGGCATTAACATTCAAGTGCTATAGAATTAAAAGAACAACTTGAGTATTCTCCCGGAGTCCGCTATTTTTTTTTTTTCATTTATAGCCACTTTAAGCTTAATTTTCGAAAATTAAAAAATTAAAAATAACAACAACAAAACAATCCAAATAGAAAAATTTTAAACAGAAATCGGCATTCTAAACCCTATTTGTAAAAAGAAAAATAGGCAGGGGGAATTTGTAAATAGCAAACAGCAAATACATAAATTTTAAAACAATAGCATAAAGGAAACATTCATTTTTAAAAGTATATATTCCAAATTTACAGGCAAAAAAGATTCGGATATTAACATAAAAAATTTACAAATGAAGAAATTTAAAATCGGAAAAAAAAATCTTGCCCATCTCCAGGCTAATACTCAAGGGTAACTGAATTGAATTAGCATTGCCCATTTTACTATAAATGCATTACAATATTACATCTAGTAATTCATGGAAAGCTTATTTGATTCATATGTTCAATTTCTCTCAAAACATAGCATGATTTCAGCTTGTCTTGATAATTATCAAGACATACATTAATGCATGTCAATGATGAATTCAGAGGGTGGACCAGTGGGGATATTCCTCTCCCTCTCCTGAAAATTCAAGAAAAATGCTTATTTCTATAATTCTGCCAGGCTGTTTTTTAAAAGAAACGTGAACACTATTTTATATGGTTTTCTTTGTAGAAAATATGTTTTGGTAGTTATCTCGTAAATGCACCAGTATTTCTTTTTGGTGCAAAAATCGTAATGTTTTGTCTGGTATGGCAACACGGCGTGGCAACAATAGTGTGTTTTTTATTAAATTAAACTTTGTGTCAGTTTTATAAAACAAATTTGTATTAAAAAAATATGTGTAATGTTTTATTTATTATAGAGTAAATGTGTGTGCCTTATAATAAAAAAATGTGTTTTTTTTTTTTTTGCAATAACGTAAATGTGTGTTTTATGTATATATAAAAAAATGTGTGTGTTTTCACTACATTATAAAATAAACTGATTCAAAATATAATAAAACTAACATGTAGTTTTTGCACAGTATGCCCAACAAGTATTTCAGACCAGGGTTTTCTTGCCAAAATGGCTCCAAAAAAAAAAAAGCACCAACCTTCCAGCATCTGTTCAATTTTGTTTTAGTATTTTTGATGTAGCAAGGCTGTTTAAAAGATTCAGATAATAAATTAGGGATGCACCGAATATTCGGTATCTATTCGGTATTTGGCCTATTCGGCCATGTTACCTAATATTCGGTTTGGCCGAATATCAAACTATTTGGTGTACCGAATATTCGGCTTAACCGAATAGCAAATTATTCGGCATGCCGAATATTGAAATATTCGGCCGAACCGAGTACTTAAAAAGAGCTTTTAAAAAATTTTTTAAAACCTTATACAACCTCTACGTTTAACAGTCAACTTATAAAGGTATTCAGAACTATTAGAAACAGAATCATATTTAAATAAATGATAATGTTTTTACATTATTTATTTGCTGTTTGTTAAGTATTATTTAAGAAAATTAACCAATCACGAGAATTTTCATAGGAATTATGTACAAATGCAAGTTCCTGAACATCATCCAGTAAATAATCTGTTTCTTGCTAAGATTTTAAGAACAACATTTACAATCTCTTAAAATGATTGCCCGCTCCAGACAGCGATCTAGCATGCATTTAATAACTTCCTTGCTTAATCAAAGGAAGTAGAACAGTTATTCTTGCTAAGTTGCCACCATATAAAATTTGAATCGATTGTATTATTTATTTACTTTTACTTTAGTCTCTCCCTGACAAACAAATAATATATGATTCTGTACAATTTTTCTTACAATTTCTTCACAATTTCTCTTTGATTTTAAAATGTTTATTTTAGAATTTTAAGAAAATTTTATCCATTTGTTTTAATTCTCAGAAGAAGCCATGGAATTTAAAATTTTATTAATTAAAAAATTTTTTATTAGTACTGTCCTTTTCTTAAATAACTGAAAGCAGATTTTTTTTCAGCCTAAAGTTTACTTGAAAAAAGCTCTTGTTTATTAGAATAAAAGTCTCTGTTTTAAATATTATGTAAAATTGTTTTAAAATTTAACATTTTAATGTCATTAAATTTTGAAATATATGAAAGTATTCGACAAGCCGACTATTCGGTATTCGGCCAAGCATTTACTATTCGGCTAGCCGAATATTCGGTATTCGGTTCGCCTGTTGGCCGAATATTCGGTATTCGGCCAAAATCACTATTCGGTGCATCCCTATAATAAATCAATTTGAAAATGTTTACAATGATGTAGCAGGTCACTTTAAAAAATTAAGATGATTTGGATTATCAATTTTCTATTAATTACATGTTGTAAACAATATATTTTTGCTTTATTTTGTTTGATACATAAAAATATTCAATCCTGTGTTTTTATGTACAGGTCAGTAAAAAAATAAAGCACTCCATTGTTGTTCAACACTTTGTGTTGTTAAATTAAAAAAATTAAATATTTTTCTTTAATATAATTATGAAATTTCAGATGAATTTCATGTTGACTCCAAAGAAAAAAGGGGGGGAGGCTGTCGGATTGGAATTTTTTTTTAAAAAATGGCACTTGTGTCGCAAAAAATATTTTGAATTTGTTTGTTTAGACTCCTTTTTATCAGGTGATTTTTGCTATATTTTCCCGCTATTGAGTGAATTTCGCTAATTTTCTCATTTTTGATTGATGAGTTTCGGGATTTATTCCATGCAATCAGTTAATGAATTTTGCATTTTTTTTCTGCAACTGACTGAAAATTTTCATGATTTTCTCTTACGATTGACTGTTGAATTTCATGTTTTTTCCTGTGACTGATTAATAAATTTTGCTATATTTCAAAGCAACTGCCTGAACAATTTTTTTTTCCAGCGATCAACTTGCGAATTTCACAGTTTCTTCTGAAAACTGAAAGGCATTTTTGTAATTTTTTTATGCAACCGATTGATGAATTTTATGATATTTTATCTCTACCAATTAGTGAAATTTGCCTTTTTTTCCCTTGCGATTGATTTGCAAAACTTTTGGGGGTTTTTTTCATATAATCGGTACTTGAATTTCCCAGATTTTTCCTCATGATTTACTGGCAAAACTTGCAAAGTTTTTTTCCATGTGATTGAATGGCGAAATAAGCGATTATATTATTTTCTCATGACAGACTGAAGAATTTTGCAATTTTTTTTTCTCTAACTAAATTAATCTGGCAAATTTCTTTTTTTTCCCCTCCCACATTGACCGATTGACAAATTTTACAACACTTCCCCACAAACAAATGCTGAAATTTATATAATATTTCCTGTAAGTAATGGACGTATTTCATGAGTTATCCCGCCCCCCCCCCCCCTTCCCTTCACAACTAAGAAAAGAAATGAGTCGAAAGGGTGCATCATAAATGTCAGCAAGGGACACAGGGTGCATAAAATAATTAAAAGGGCTGTCAGATGCATACACTGTGTAAAAAAGGCTGTCCTGTGGCCACATAAATGAGTTAAAAAGAGCTGCCAGGTGTTGCGCCCTACAAAATTGCATTTATAACTTTTAAAAATATCTTTATTTAAAATTGTACCGTAAAATCCTGTTATTTTTCCTCCCCCTAAAAAAGAAATGACGAAAAATTGAAAAATAATCTGGGGGGTGCTTGTACAAGATTTTTTCACGACATTTGTGGGGGGCGTTTTGGGGATATTTGGTGAAACTTGCAGGAGTTTTCTTCGCAACTCTCTGACAAAAATCATGTTTTTTCCGTAATACTTTGACAAAATTCTTTTTTTTCGTAACCCTTTGATGAAATGTGCGGTTTTTTTTTCAATCCTTTGTTGAAATGTATCTATTTTCACGATCCTTTGATGAAATGTGTGTTTTTTACTTGATTCTTTGACTGAATTTCTTTTTTCTGTAATCTTTTGACGAAATTTGCATTTTTCCAAGATCTTTTGAAGAAATTCATGTTTTTTCTGCGATCGTTTGATGAATTTGGCTTTTTTCACGATCTTTAGACAAAATGTGTTGTCTCTGCTATCATTTGGTGTAATTCATGTTTATTTTTTGCAGTCCTAAGACAAAATTGGCAATTTTTTCTGTGACCGTTTGTCGAAATTCAGATTTTATTATGTCCGATTTGTTGGACTATGGACTGATTCCTGATTTTTTTATTTTCTCAAACGAATGCTTAATTTTTCAGAAAATTCGGAACAGAATAATCCCTGGGTTGGGAATATCATGTTTAGAATTCACGCCCCTTTCTGATGTGGCGAAAAAATACCCGGAAATAAAATACTTGGTATTGATTTTGACAAGCAGGGTGGAACTTTTTTGGAAGTAGGTGATGCTTTCTTGGGATTTTTTTTGAAAATTTCAATTTTTTTTTTTTTTTTTTTTGGTATTTCTTACTTCCCTTGTCGACCAATTTCGCCAAATTATGCACATTGACATAATTTTTATTTTAAATAACGAAAGAACAAATAAATTAGTAAAACATTAATAAATAAACAAATAAAATGTCGAATTAATGGTTTTATTGGCCATTATTGGCATTTAATCTTACAATTAATTAATGAATGGCAACCATTATTGGCATTTAATCTTACAATTTGGCAACAGTAATTTGGTCGACGGGATAACTAAGAAGTACCTTTTTTTAACAAAAGGTGGGAGGGGGGAGGGCGTTATCGAGAAAAGTAGGTAAACGGGATATTACGGTATACCAAAAAACCATGTTAAGTACCTGTAGTTTAGCTATAATATTTTATATATAATTTTAAATGTATACAGTAGTCTCAAAAACCATCTCTGTATAAAACTTTGATTTTTAAATTGTACTTTGACACCATAATTATTATTAAAGTTATTCTTTTATTTTAGAGACCTTGGAAATAATTAGTGAAAAATCTATATACAAATCGAGCTACATGCTGTAAAAAAAAATCAACAAAAAATCTCCCCAACAGTGGTAAGTTTAACTGAATTTTTTTGTTGTTGTTGTTTCTTCTAAAAAATATACGATCATGTGAGCATGTATTTATTTAAATTATTATATTTTATTATTATTTAATACAGTATACTATTTTTCTTTGAATAGTAATAGTTTGGTTTTAAACATAAATATGAATTGTCAGTTTGGAATATTTTGATATTTTTAAAAAAAAGTTTGCTTTGTTATGAAAACTGTTTTTTTTTTTCGATAATTTAAGAAATGTTTCTGTTGTCAGAAATTCAACCTAAGTTTAGAGAATAGACTTCATTTTAAAATGCATTATTTTATAATTTAAACATTATGAAATGTTTTTTTTTTGGTATTTTTCACATGAATTTGAGTACTGTTATAGTACATGAATTTGAGTACTGCAATATTATATATGGATATCCCAAATTAGCTTATATGTATAGAAAATTACAATATCATACCAGCCAAAAAGCAATGACTATTAAAATGCTTATGTCAAAGATTTGTTTTTTTTTTCAGTCGTGTGACTATTGAAATTTTCTATTATACATTTTACCTGCCAAATGCATTTAATTCAACTTGTATTCTTTTTCAGCTCGAATAAATCTTTATTTTATGTTGGAAATTTTTTATGTTATGACCAGGGGTGTAAAAGTGTAGGTGCCCAACGCGTCTCTCACCTATAAATTTTATTACTTTTCTTCGTTTAAATTTTATTAGCATTCTTACAAAAAATTTAGACGAAAAATAATGAGTAAAATTTATTGATGAGAGACTGCCCGCTGGTGCCTAGATTTTTACACCCCTGGTTATGGCTATGAGTTTTATTTGAAATGTAAACATTGTGAAACATGTTTTGATTTTTAATATTTAAATTCTAGGTGAGTTTCTACTATATCAACACCATTGTACCAAGCATGATAGTTGGTGCCAAATAGAAGAAAAAACTGTTGGTATAAAAGCGATCATTTAAAAGATATACTGTTTCAAACTTTCACACTATTTTACTATATCAACACAAATATATACTTACAATAAAAGAACAAATGAATATTATACAATAAAGTAAAACTAGGTTTTAAATTCAGTCATGAAGTTATAAATGTCTCTTAGCATTGTTTGTAGCAAACATTTGATTTTTTTAAAAATATATATATAAATACGTCACACGATTTCAATGCAATAAAATTGTAAACAATGACATATATTGCTTTCGTTATAGCATTTTGTGATGATCTATATTCTCTTAATAGAATGGGTATGACATTCAGCACCAAAAAAATTGTATCTAATTAGACTGAAATGTTCATAGTCGGTATCTCCAGGGGTCAATGCAGTTTATTTTTTTTTTTTATTTTTTTTTTTTAGGCCTATTTTATGAAAAGTAAAAGTTACTTTCGTGAAATTTATTTAATTTTTTTTGTGAAAAATAACATTTTTTAACGATAAATGAAATCTAGTTACATAAATTCGAACCAATAATTTAATAATAATAGCTTATTTAAGTCCTTATGCTAAAGTTTTTCTTTCTGGCAAACTTTTTTTGTTTGTAAATTATAACCCAAGAAAATGGCATGGTTTGCAATAAAAATCTGTTGCATGGATAGGATTGTGATATCAGCATACATTTTCACAAGGTGTTTTTTTGTATAACAGAAAAGCATGAAACTCATTTAGTATTATTTAAGATATTTGTTATAGTTTTTTATGTTTATGAAAAAATATAATTATAATAGAATAGCACCCCACCTGTCTTTTGGTTTATATAATAACACCCCTCTGGCCCCTCTTTCAAAAAATTAGCACCCATCTTGCCGCTCATCCAAAAAATTTGCACCCTTCTTGTCTCTCAGTTGACAAAATCTTCCCTTTCTCTTTTTGGCATTAAAACAATTGTTTGCATAATAAAAACTGAAGTGCCCTAAGCAATCCGTAAAATTCCGTAAAAATTTTAATTCATCATATATTGGTGATCAGTATATTGGTACATTATAGTAGACGACATAATTCATTAATGATTCGTTAAATTAAAAATAGATGATCCTGCTTTATTTTGTATAATGTCAGTGTAATGTATTGATGCTCAATTTATTAATTTTATTTTTAATAAAAGGAGAAAAATGATAAATTGTAATTATATAATGATTATATATATTATATATACACATCGAGAATTTTTTTCCCAATGAAAGTACATACACTTTTAGTTTCAAAGTTATTGCACCATCCCTTACCCAAAATGCCAAAACAAATTTCTGACTAAGGGCTTCTTCCATTTTAGAAATTGTTGTAGGTCTTTTTTGTCTTAGTCTCTGGGAAGTTACTGCGCTGCTGGTTGGATTAGCAGTTACCTTCTCTTTTCTTGCAGTGTGTGACATTTATGCCTTATGTGGCTTCTCCTTGTGTCTGGCTGGGGTCGAGAGCTGCGATCTTTTGTGGCTTTGATCTCGGCTTGTGGCCTAGAGGAGCGATTGGGCCGCCCGTTCCACTCTTTTAGGCCACTAGGCAGGGTATCTTGAACTTTCGTTCGGTACCTACTTGGGAGGGGTTTTGTTACATTCCCCTCGAGGCGTAATGCCTAGTGACAGTCTAGGATGCATGTAGCTTTCGGCTTTATGGAGCGATGGATCTGCCCTGTTTGATATGCAGAGTTCTAAGTGATGTAGCTCTTGTGCTTGACACATATAGTACTTGAGGGTACCCTCGAGGTATAATGTTAGCAATTCATGGTGAGAAGTTTTTGAACATGGAGTACTTGTTGGTTTGATGGTATCTGTTGTTCACCAGTGGGCGGCCCACTGGCTTTAGCCTACTTGGCAGCGTCTTATTTATTTTGCGACATAGCCACCCTTGTGCAGATGCTTCCTTGAATCTCGGACTCGTCAGAATATTCCATGTGTGATATAAATTATCAAGCTGCAGCAGAGACTATGTTGTGTTGTGGCCTTCTGTCTTCCTCGCTTAGCTGTTTCGAATGGCAGGTTGATGTCATGGTGATTGGGCGTCAGTTGATGCCTTTTGGGACAGGTTGCTACGTGATCCCCTAGAAAGGAGGACCGTATGTATCCGCTTGTCTCTGGTTCAGGGAACTTTTTTTTTTACATTCCTTAATCGGGAAGGTCTGTGTGTGTGGGAGGGGGAAGGGGGCAGGCAAACTAAACTTTACCCTGGGCACGGTTTTCTCTTTGCATGGTCCTGTTGCTTGTAATTACCATAATTTTTAATTATTAAAAATGGTATTCTCATCAGTTATAAATATTAACTCTCTTTTGATACAAAATAAGACAGGTGCTTTCATGTTGATGATGTTTGACATAAAATAAGATGTGCAATTATGCTGCTTTGTACTTTTTAGTAGTTTTTTCAAGTATTTCCTAAGGCTTAAAATAATAAAATTCCTAAAAATAACTGTAAATTTTATAAAAAGATCTTCTGAAGAAACAAACAATAACAAATTATTGTATATCTTGTGTATATATATAAATTGATTTATTCCTTTTGAATGAATGTGATGCACCAATAAAGTTTAGTAGAAATGTATATTTTGTCTTTTCTTCATTATAGATGTGTGCAGCATAAAAATTATTTTGTGACAAGTGCAGGCAGGAGAAACTGGAAAGTTGGATTATTGTAAAAAAAAAAAAAAAAAAAAAAAAAAAAAAGTTCTGAAACTATATTTTGTAATGTGGAAGGTTGTATAAAATATTTGTTTTGTATTTTACTGTGAAAATTTTAAATAAATATTTTGTTGTGAAAATTGTAAATAAATACTTGTTTTGCTTTTAATGTGACTGTTTTATTGCGTAATTTGTAACTTTAAGCTTTTTAATGTAGGAATTATTTTAATAATTAATAAACAAAATAATTCAACAGCGATTATCATTTTTTCGTACTATCTTTCTTAACACTGCAGAATATATTTTATAAGTATTTCTTTTTGCCTTTTTTTTTCCTTTACTGGTCTTAAATTAAATTAAGAGTAAACTTTGACTTTTTATTTTGAATAACATTTTCAGGTATTCACTTTTGATAATTTTTACGTAAAGATTAAACTTTTCTTTGTCAAATACTTTAAGTTTATTGTTTTATATTCAGCATTTAGTGTAATATGTGCAATCATTTAAAATGAAATTATAATATAGAAGTTCTTATTCATTAAGATATAGAAGTTCTTATTCATTAAAATAAGAACAAAGAATGAAAAGAGTATCTTAACTTTTCTGTAGTTTGTGTTAATTCTTCATATTCATAAAAGGCATTTACTGAGCCATTACCAATTGTATAAAGTTAAATGTATCCATGGCACTATCATATTTTGTTAAAGTAAGGTAATGTATTTAAAGGTAAGTAAAACATTAAATTTAAAGTTGTATTTTACAGCCAAATTATCACAACAGTAAAATGTACTTTGGTCACTAAATATAAAACGGCATACTTTTTGTACTTTATTTATTTGACTTCAAAAGTATTAAGATGTCTTATGCAGTAGCTTTTTTCTATATAAAAAAAATGTAAAACCATCATCGGAGCAACAAAATTATACTTTTTAATTTCATGTGGCACTTCATCACAGGGCAATCAAATGCATAACATTTGTTACAGATACTGGGTGTTTCGAAAGTGGGTAGTGGATCAGGTAGTCCCATGCTTTTTTAGTAAGTAAATCAGATAATTGCAAAATGAATAAAACTGTCATTGAAAAAATGGTTCTTATGACAAAAATAGTAAATTAGAAAAATGTTCAACTCCAGATATTAAAAAATATCTGCTAGACAACATCTTAAATAGTGATGAAGCTATGATGGAAAATTTTTAAATTGCATCATTTTGGATAATATTTGTTTAAATTAAGAATAAAGTATGTAAAACGATTATTATATGCAAGTAAGGAATTTTACCAAATTTCTTAAATATTCTTGAATCTTATCAAAATATGTAAGATATATTACTATCTTCAATTTGCATTTTTGAAATTCCTATATTGTCACTGAAAACATTTTTTACTTAATAAATTGTATAAACTAAGATATCTTGAAGATTGATTTTTTTTAAAAAGAAAGGTTTATTGAATAATCTTTTTACAGGCTATATAATTTATTAAATAATTATGCTATAATTGATTATAATAATTAAAAGTGACAAGACATCAATGAATTGCCATAAATTTCAAAAGTGCAAATTGTAGGCAGTAATATTCATTAAGCCATCCAGAGGTTATCGAGCCATCATAAAAAAGTCATCCACAGGATGTTGACAGGTGTGACATTTCGATAGCCAGGGGATGTCCTGTTACTGTTTGCAAGACGACTGCATCCATCCACTGGATATCAGCTTATCCTTAATCTGACATTATTTGGATGATTTTAGGATGTCATTAGGACCATCCAGAGGATATCATGCAAGTGTCCTATAATCATCCAAAAGGTGTCATGAAATGACATCTGTAGGATGTTGACAGGTGTGGCATTTTGAAACCCAGGGGAAGTCCTGAAATGGTCGGCAGGACCATTTCATCGGTCCGCAGGATATCAGCTTGTCCTGAATATTACATCTTTCGGATGTTCTTAGGATGTGTTTGTGTTGTGTGGGTACTGCTCTTAAATAGTCATTACAGCGATTTTAGAATGTCAATCCCCTGAGGGGACGGCTAAGGATCGAAGATCCGAAGCAAAAGATTCTTGCATAATCGAGTTAATAGCAAATCTGAATACCTACCAATATATATACAATTATTACTATTTGCAAGTAGCTGTACTTCCATCTTTCTTTCTTATCCGGGCAGAAAATAAATGTTCTATTACAAAATACACTTTGACAAGAAAAAATAGCGAATTTCGAATGTTCAAAATAAGTAAAAATTCTTTTGATCAATTTCATTGATACATTGTAAATTAATGTCATCATTATGAACTTTAAAGGAAAAATAGCTAAGTAGAATCAAATCACCAATAGAATACTCAGTTTCTTACATTTTATTTGATCCTTGGATTTGATAAGGGGGCCGAAATCTGTATTTCTAAACATTACTGATTTTATATTATCAGATATCTTTTTCGAAAGTGGTATCCAAGGCCATGTTACTTTTAACAGATAAAACAGCTAAAATCCTAAATGGAAATTCACATATTAAATGTTTTCCCTTTTCCTTATATAATTAAGCAATCAGGGTAGTTTTCATACTTATTATTCCACCTATGATTTTGCAGCATGTTAAGTTTTGATTTATTCCTTGTTACTAGAAAATAAATAAAACTTGTGAAGCAATAATGATTTTTAATATTGTGTGCTAAATGTAAAGGCAGACAAATAAAAGGAGCAGATGTTTCATGCAAGGGAAACATGAAGAAATTTTTAAAATATGATGGATTTTGAAACACAGATATTTTTCTTAAATTCATTCTCGCAATATCTCTTCACAAGATGTTAAAATTAGAAAAAAAGCTCATGTGCTAAAGTAAATTTCAGAATGAATTGCTATATTATTCAAACTGTCTATGGTTATAAATCCATCAAGAAAGATTTATGAAAGTAAATTATGCAAACACTCTAACTTTCAAGATATGATTAATTGATGTATGGTGCATTATGTAAGGTGCAATGTGCTAGTTTGACCGGCACTAGAGCTAGAGTTAAAAAACTGTGACAGTATCAATGATGAAAATAGTAAAAGATTTGCCCTGAACACTTAATTGTATTTTCCCAATCCATATCTTCGTGAAGTCATAAACGAAGAGATTTTGTGCATTATAAAAAGCTTTTCATGAAGAGTTAATAACTACACAACTATATCTATACTAATAAAACAAAGTTTCGCTGTGTGTGTCTATCTCTGTGTGTCCAAATGGATAGCGAAATCTACCGCACAAACAAAGCTTAAAAGTTTTTAAAGTGTAGTCCAAGGCCTAAACTAATGCACCTGAGATTCAAATTTTTAAATTTCTAATTATAAGCAGAGTTTTTAATGATCAATCGCAACTTATTCTCATTAAAAACTTATATCGGTCCTTGAGAGGGGGGGGAGTGCTGGCATATGCGCAGAATCCTTATTTACATTTCGAGAGTATTTTGTCATTATTTATTAACATACATAGGCCAAACCGTTTGATAAAGTTAAAAATGAACGACATATTCTGAAAATCATAATCTTACGTCTCAAATGACACAATCAATTAACAAAAAAATATCGCACTTCCCTTTGAAAAAAAAAATTATAAAAGGTCATTTATCTGATAAACGTTTTTTTTCTCTTTTTGCAACGCCCCAGCAGGGCGCAATATTATAAGTACGGACAAACCAAAATATGTTCTTGAAGCTGAAATCTTTTAATCGATTGTGCATCCAGGTTTTAAAAAAAATATGATTTTTAAACCATTTAAATACACTCGCAAACACAGGTCACTTCGCACCTTACGAAGATATTTTTTCTACTCTAAAAGCAACAAAACATCCGTATTTTAACACAATCTATTATTTAGATCTTCTCAATAAACCAGATTTACAGAACCTACAAAAATTATAAAACGCTAGGATGGGTAGAAATAATTTTTACAAAATAAAATGTGTGAAAATTTCGACGAAATCAGTAAAAACCTGAGTGCTTTGTTGCGGCTTCGCTCGCTTTTGGTACGCATAGACTCCAAAAATCAAATTTCGCTGAAAGAAAAATACCAAACAGCATACACTATATGGCCAAAGGTGACCGATCACTTGCGATTTTAAACGTTTTGTTAAATATCTAGAAAAATACATAAGGAATTAACCAGAGACTGCACGTGTGTAAACAGTATAGTATAGGTAATATATTTCCGCGAAGATTTTTTCCTGAAACACCACAGGGGACCGTCAACAAATTGAAAAAGAACGAATATCTTTTGGATAACCCTCTAAAAACTAATGTAGCAAAAGCGTTCAAACACGAGATTATTAATAAGCGGCTTATTGTAATGTACTGTGTTCATTTTTATGAGGATAGCATGTATACTCGTAGAGAAATTAAGGTTTTTATAAAAACAGCCCCAAATTTCGCCAAGTTTTCTGCTTATAATTTACACAGTTCTTAATATAGAAAAAAATGTTCTTTTCGGAAAATATGACAAATAAAATTGTACACAATACTTTGTAAAAAATGTTCCACTGCGCATGCACGAATGCAATCAAAATATGTGCATAATGCATTAGCTATGTATATAGAGCAACTTTTGTGAAAGTCTCAAAATCATAGCTTGAAAATTCTGAAAATAATCGTCGATAGAATAAGCTTGAAATCCGTTGTTCCCAAAAACAAGCAAAAAGATCAGGGGTTTTATCAAATATCTGTAGATTAGTGCTGCGATAGCGTGCACAATATTGCACGTACTACTATATTTGGATACAACCCCTGATCTTTTTGCTTGTTTTTGGGAACAACGGATTTCGAGCTTATTCTGTCGACGATTGTTTTCAGAATTTTCAAGCTATGATTTTGAGACTTTCACAAATGTTGCTCTATATACTTAGCTAATACATTATGCACATTATATTTTAATTGCATTTGCGCATGGCAGTGAAACATTTTTTAGTAAACCTGCTCATTTTTCATCCAATTTTTATTATTTTTTAATTCTGATTGCAAAGTATTGTGTACAATATTGTTTGTGATATTTTCTGAAAAGAATTTTTTTTGTATATTAAGAACTCTGCAAATTATAAGCAAAAAACTTGGCAAAATTTGGGGCTGTTTTCATAAAAACCTTAATTTCTCTACGAGTATACATGCTATCCTCATAAAAATGAACACAGTATATTACAATAAGCCACTTATTAATAATCTAGTGTTTGAACGGTTTTGCTACATTAGTTTTGACAGGGTTATCTAAAAGATATTCGTTCTTTTTCAATTTGTTGACGGTCCTCTATGTGGTTTCAGAAAAAAAATCTTCGCGGAAAGATATGACCTATACTATACTGTTGACACACCTGCAGTTTCACGTTAATTCCTCATGTATTTTTCTAGATATTTAACAAAACGTCTAAAATCGCAAGTGATCGGTCACCTTTGGCCATATAGTGTATACTTTCAATTCAATATTTTATTGCGATTTTTTTATTTAAAAATATAAATTAAAGCAAAATGGTGTTAAAGCTTTAAAATCATACAAATTTGAGTTTCATTTAAAGATTATGCATCACTGGCCCAGGCAACGTCAGGTGTTTCAGCTAGTAAAAGTATAATTCTGCTCTTTAGATATTACGGTAACACGAGATTAGAATGAAAATCTTTTAACACTTTATGGCTGAAATTATAAATCAATGAAAAAATCATCTTTGAAAGTATTTCTCCCATTTCTTTAAAAAAATTTACACAATAAATAAATATATTTTAGGAAGATAAGGACAATTAAATACAAAAAACTAAATTTTTATTTATAGGATCATTGTGTTATATATACAACTATACTAAATTTTTCCTTTAAAATATTGGTTTTTTTTATTGAAAATAATTGGAAAAAGTAGTTATATAATATCTTTAAAATAAAAATATTTTAGAACTAAAATTTTCATTTCAACATCAAGGAAGTTTAACAGGCGTAATTAAAAAAAACCCACAATCCATTTAAAAGTATTTTTTTTTGTAGAGTTAATAACTCTTTTGGAAAAGGATAAAGTAACGTATTATCAGCAATTTTAAATTGTATTACTGTTAACGGATTTGTAAATGAATTTTATAATGGTACCATGATGTACCATCAGGGCAGAAATAGCTGAAGTATGTAGAATTGTAGGATGCATAGAAATTGTGACATTTAGGATACATATGCAAATGCAATGGATCATCTGGATATGCATAAAGATAATACAAAATTGGACCCTGACAGTTCCCATTAAGCTTAGATACTGTTGTAATGATACTTTTGTTTCGCAACACAAGTTTTATATTTACCCAGCTTAATATGTCCCAGATTTAAGATATGCATGAAATATACATGATACTTCTTATTGCAATTTTATAATATGTTAGATGCCGATATCAAAAACTAAAAAAATAGGCACATTTAACAAATTACGCATTACATTGTTTTATGAACAAAAGATTTCGTTTTACTAAATTTAAATTTAATAACATCATAAATGCTTTATGAAAAATCAATCTTTAAGGATCATAAAGGAATTTTAATCATAAAGGAATATTCATAGTTTCAAAAGTAAAAGAAAATATGTAATTATATTCTTAAAGAAAATCTTTTATTTCATATATAAGATATTTATTTTGATATGACTACAGGAGTACACATTATAAATTCAAATTTGACATACAGAAATCTTTACTGCGAAGAAATTAGAGAAAAGGCTTTCTTTAGATATTAACATAATGGTTAAAATATATCTGAAAAAAATTGCACCTGGGATTGGATAGGATAAAGATCAAATAAATTAGACTTAACAAATGAAAGGGTACTCTTTAATGTACACACACAGATGTCAAGTAAAATGAGATTTTACAAAATTCCTTTTGTAATCGAATTTCACAAGTACAAACTTTCTATTTAGTATATATATGCAAGTGACATATAAATAAGATTCTTGTGAAAAATCTTTGTTGCACAACTGTCAAGAAAAAGGTTTCTTTTCAGTTTGAATTCGTAAGTGCACAATCAAATTAGATTTATCAGAAAATGCTTTGTTGCACGAGAAAGAATTTTGAGAAAAACCTTTGTTGCACACCTCACAAGAAAAAAGATTTCTCTTTAGTATGAATTCGTAGGTGCTCATGCAAATGAGATTTGTATGAAAATCCTTTGTTGCACATCTCACAAGAGAAAGATTTCTCATTAGCATGAACACGCAGGTGGACATTTAAATAAGATTTAGAAGAAAATACTTTGTTACACACCTCACAAGAAAAAGGGTTCTCCTCAGTATGGACACGCAAGTGGTCATTTAAAGAAGATTTATGAGAAAAGGCTTTGTTACACACCTCACAAGAAAAAGGTTTCTCCTTAGTATGGACATGCAGGTGGGCATTTAAAGTAGATTTATGAGAAAAACCTTTGTTGCACACTTCACAACAGAAAGGTTTCTCTTTAGTATGAATTCGCAGGTGTCTAATTAAATTAGAATTTTGAGAAAATGCTTTGTTGCACAACTCACAAAAGAAAGGTTTATCGTTAGTATGGATCCGCAGGTGGTCATTTAAAGCAGATTTATGAGAAAATACTTTACTACACACCTCACAAGAAAAAGGTTTCTCTTTATTATGAAATCGTAAGTGTGAATTTAAATGAATTTTTTGAGAAAATACTTTGTTGCATATCTCGCAACAGAAAGGTTTCTGTTTAGTGTGAACACGCAGGTGGGTATTCAAATTAGATTTTACAGTAAATGCTTTGTTACAAACCTCACAAATGAAAGGTTTCTCTCCAGTATGTAACCGACAATGTCGATATAAATTGGACTTATTGGAAAATCCTTTCTTGCACACTTCACATGTGAATAACGTCTCACTAGTATGAAAGTGTGAATCATTCTTATGTGAATTAGACATCACAAAAAATCTTTTGTTGCATACTTTACATTAGAAAGGTTTCCACCAAGTGTGAATAGAAATGTGCTTATTTTCTAATTAAATTTATCTCAAAGTCTTCCAAATGATATATCATAATTTTTCATTATTATCAGTACAGTGGTACACTTTTAAATTAAACTTCTAAACAAATGTTTTACCAGCTATCTCGTTGATGATGTTTTTAAAATCCAGACAGGGAAAAGTTAAATTATATTTGGGAAAAGTTTTATATCAATAACGTGAATGAGATTTTAACTATTATAAAATATTTGCTTTATTTTATTGTAAAATTAAAATAATTTGTTAATGTGGGATATAGATTTATTTTTATAGATAAATTTAAAAATGAACAGCAATGAGTTCGTTTTTAACACTTTGCAAAAAAGTTGAAAAATGTTTATGACTTCGGTTTGTCTGTCCGTCTGTCCGCGCTCTAACTCCCGTAAATATACTCGGATCGTCCTGAAATTTTTGAATGTTAGTAACTTCTACCATAGCACGAACCCTATTTCAAATGAAGTTTGTAGCAATGTAGCACGTTTAGTTCATTTACAGGGACAATCAAAAGTTTTCCGTTACATTACGGCCTATGGGGAAAAAATCGTTTAAAATGATTTTTAATGATGTTACATTCTCTCAAACATAATAAAATTGTTATGCATTTAAATCAAGTGCACTAAAATATGCATTCTGCAGAATATGCGGCGCAAGGAATAGTTAATATTCATTTACAGGGCCACACAAAAGGATTCCGTTACATAATGATATAGGGGTGGGGGGAATTTTTTCCGGCGTATTTCAATTATGTTAAATTATTTCATGTATAATGGAATTGATATACGTCGCTGAGGTTTACTATAAGTTATTTCATGTATGATGCGAAGTGCATAGCATTATTTACAGGGACACACAAAAGATTTCAGATACTATATTATATCCGAAGTACTGTACATTAGCAATGATTGCTGGAAATGCATTTTAATTATGGTATGTGCTTTTATGTTTCACATGTATGCATTGTATATGGTGTGTATAAATGCTCTAACTGATATACAGAGCTACACAAAAGAATTCGTAATGGTTACTGGGTATGATTGCAAATTGCTTAAAGGTGGTTTTAAATGAGTTATGCATTTTTACGCTGAACTTAATTTGGTTCACTAAGAAATGTTTGTAGAATATGCATAAAATAATATACAGGGTCACACAAAGAATTGGATACATGGCCGTCTATAAATGATAATTCCTGGAAATGTGATTCCAGTAGTTTTAGAGTGTTTTACTTTGAATTAAACTTTAGATAAACAGTGGCGTGTAATAAAGGTACTAGGTTAACTACAGGGTTGTACAAAAGTATAAAAGTATGTTTCCATCTATTAGTATAAATTGCTGAAAGAGAAATTTCAACCTGTTATATGTTTTCTTGCTAAACTAAATTTCTCCATTATATAGTATACGTATCAACCTACAGATCAAATACAGGGCTGTTCAAAAGAATTGGAATACATATTTGGTATGGAAGGTAACTGCTGAAATCAGTTTTTCAAACGTTTTATGCGTTTTCTAAAATGTTTAGTTAGTTCTCTTATATACTTTATTTCCCTAAATAACGAAGTTTTGTTAAAGCATTCAGGAAGTGTTGGAAAGTGTTTCGTAATCTATGCTTAACGCATGATTTTTCTTACTTGTTTTAATTAAACTCTATTTATATTTAAATTTTGTTTTCACTAGAAATGTAGACAATTTTATTGAACTAAGAACATTTTGAAAGCGGTATTCCGTGTACACGGAAAGTTGACAATGCAAAACAAAGTTGAAATAATGACATATTTCTATAAAATTATTTAATTGCTGACTTACTTGAGATTTTGAAAATTGATCTTTCTTGAATACCCCACTGTACGAAAATTTTCAAGTTTTCCCAGTGATAAATTTCAAACACTTGATAGCTTTATAAATAATTGTTGTTTAGTAATCATAATTTAATTCAATCTAGCAATTTGCAATGAAATATATTCAAAATTATGCAACTGCACACTAGTTCAGAAATTTTAGAAAATCCTCTTTGAATTAGTTCTTTTATGCATGAACTGGAAAACGATAGTTTATTATCTTTACGCAAAATAAGGAAAGGCCAAGTTTACAAACCAACGCTTACTTCAACCAATCTAGCAACTACATTTCTGCTTTAGCGATCATTGCAGGAATCATAATCGTAGACCAATCGCTAATTCTTGTGTACAGTAGGAGTCGTAAATACAGGCAGGAAATTACTGTGAATCCATAGTAATTTTTCACACAGTGAGATCAGCTATCCTTTCCTTAATTGTGTTCAAAAGTGTTTCCACACTATGTTCAGAACAAATGTGAAAAACATCTATACCTAGAATATATAAAAAACCATATTCACTAAATTAAACATAATCATCAAATACATAATAAATGTTTAGTACACTTTATTTTCATTAATATAAGAGTTTAAGTATTTTATATTTCACTAATTCATACAAAAATATTCTTACAAAACTGTTATCAGAATGGTAAAACTAAAGTTTCCCGATCCGGAGCCGAGAGGATCCATGCGGTCCTTCAAAGGTGAAGCTATCTCCAGTCCCCAAAGGCACCAAATGACGTCCACTCACCACAACAGCGAAAAGATATCGAGCTCACGGAGACCCTTCCGAATGGCGTCCGTAATCGCCTCCTTGATCGCGTGGACCTCCGCTGCGAACACGGTCAACCCGTCAGTCATGTGGAACTTACCCCCCCCCTCTTGAGTAGCCCCTTGAGATGCCCTCTTGAGTAGCTAGAAGATAGGCGCAACCCACCTTTTCATCCTCTAGCTTGGACCCATCCGTGTACCCAGGTAGCATAGCGATATCGGCCTGATACTGGCCAATATCGGTCAATCTTGGCGTGCATCGGCAAAGACCGGTCATGTTTTACAGACATTGGCCAATATTGATCGATGTTGGCCGATGTTGAATTTGTAACATTAAAACTTCTGGAATCGTGAATATTTAAATTTTTATTTACATATTGTACTTTTTGTGGAAAGGTAGAAAACAGGAAACAATTATAATAACATTTTAAGTTCTGGAAATCCATGTAGAAAAACTCACATCGACCAACATCGCCCGATATCGGGTTATATCGGCACAAGGAACAACCCATCAGATATAAGCACCCTTAAAACATATCCGCCAATCAGATACAGGCAACCTTAGAACATGGCCGCCGTATTTCATATGCTGTAGCATATTTGATTCGCATTAGCAGCTATTTTATTGAAAGAAAAAACGATATTTTTTTATCTAATCGTGGAAAAATATAAAGAGATGTGTTATATTATTTAAATCCGAAAGTCACATCTTTATGTGAAACGGGCAAGTGCTCTTTATATTTCATATATGTTTGTTTGTTTATTCAACACGTATATCAGACTCATTTCATATATTCAAACTTGATTTTGAAATATTGTTTTCTGTTCACATTGGTATTACTACTTAATTAGTTATCCATATTCTTGTGTAGTGTGTATTTTCTGTTCATATCATATTTATACTTGTCTCGGAATGTATATTATGCTTAAAGATTTTCGTCACTAATGATTCGAAACAAATGCATACGAACTTTTGATAGTGTTTGAGTCAGTAATATTTAACCTTTTAAGTAACATCAAAACACTTTTTCGTTGTTTATATATTGATTAAATTGTCCGTTTACTTTATTCTTGACGCAATTATTTGTATTAAAACGTGATATTTTTTTATGTACGTAATTCAAACGATTTACTTACTTAAATGGCACAAGTATAATTAAAGTTGTGAGCAATTTATATAACCTTGAGGTCCTTTCTATCAGAATTTGGAATAAAAATTGCAGATATCCTAATTCAAGTTTATTCTTCCCTTATAAGGGGGGGGGGGGGAGAGTATAGAAAAAAAATGTTGTCTTACTTGCTACTTTGAACATAATTTTCCAAATATAAAAATCGGTAAAAGACTCAAAATCATTCATCAAACAATTACAATCAAAGATTATTTATACTTTTATATTCACTTTGTATTTATTTATTTATCGTTTATTTTTTACACCATCCAAAAATAGAAATTTGATACATTGTTAAAGCTGATTCCTCTTAATTAATTTTAATCATTTGTGATTTATTTTTTAAAGATTTCTCCTTGATAAATTATCTGGTGTGTGTGTGTGTGGGGGGGGGGGGGGAGATTAGATTTCAAGATTCTGTATAATGCTTCTTCCCACCACCAATGCAGTTAAAAATCTTTAAACTCTTTATTTTGTTTATCTTTAATTTGCATAGTTCTTATTTAAGTCATATACAGAAATATAATCATTTGGGAAGAGTTCCCTATCTTGTGTCACTTGGCGAAAATGTAAGCAATTTTGTCAAAAGTCTGTTTTAGTATCTTACCAATTTTTATTTTTATTATATTTTATTGGTATTATATTTATATTATTTGTAATATTTTATTTTTAAATTTACCAAATCATCTTACCAAGCACCAAAGGTTGCAACAACCACATCCTAAGCATTTATCGCTCAAATTAATTTTCCAAGTTTTTCGGCATATCGCCCATGTTATGGGACTCTTACCATGAATTTTATAATGCCTATGGTAAAGCACTATTATTTATCTGATGTCTGTTAAAAAACCATTAAAAAATGCAAATTTCCCAAAAATTTAAGTTTTTTGAATAAACAATTTCTACCTGTTAAATTTCTCTTGGGCAAGATTTAAAGATTCTGTATAATGCTAAACCTTGCATTATAAAAATCTTCTAATGTATTATCTTTTTTTCCCTAAAATGTCTACCCCCCCCCCCCCCCCACCCACCCACTTCGACTACGCTAATACAGTTAAATTGCATTTTATTATTAAATGTGCCCTAAAATTTTTATATTTGTTTCAGGTTCATTAGCTTATGTTGTTGGAATGGAATATATAGTCTGGAAGTCAGACAGGAGAAGTCCAGTTATTTCAACATCTTAAATACAGTCATCGGTGAGTTATTTTTGTATATTTTTTCCTGTGATTGGAGAGGAAATATTGTGCATAGTTGATCTGGATAAGTCATTGATTAATAATTTATCGACCTTTCATAAGGAATGATATTTGGGTACTACTAATATATTTCTGGTACACAAAGATTTTTATTTGCCAGTGATATATGGCCAGTGATTTATACATTATTGAAATTTTCATTAAAATAATTTTACAAAGTATTTGAAGACAATTTAAATTATTTCATAAGTGAATATTTGTTGCTGTAACAACAAGTTTTAAAACATTTCATAATTTTTTGATTTACCGAATAAAATACAGTCTAATTTTTTATTGCTTATTCCAGATTTTGTTATATTATCTTATTTAATAATGTTTAATTTATGGACATCTTCAGCAGTAAATTAAACAAACATTTTAATAAAATGCACGTTGACACTTTAACTTATTGATGTTGAGCGACAAGTTTACTTGCCACTTTTAAAGCATATGAAACTTTTGTGTTTGAAAACCAATATTTTAATACACCTGAGTTGATCTAGGCAAAATTTGGGCCTTCTTTAGTACTTCTTTGCAAAATTCTATTCAATAAAAGCATATACAATTTCATTAATTATTTTTATTTTGGGAGGTTTCAAACTAAATGTAATAAGTTGTTCAGAAAAAAAATATATAGCAGAAAGATTTAAATAAGTTATTAATAAATGCTTGGTTCGAATTTGGGTTAATTTGAATTCATCTTCCATTACGTAATGCTATTTTTCACAAAACTTATGTTTCACATTAAACGGGCCATAAGAAGAAAAGCCTTGCATTGACCCTTGGCACGCAAATTTTTTTCTTATGTAACCTACAATTTTAGTGATTAAGTAATAATTACAAGATGAAAAAACTTGTCAACTGGTATTAAGAATTAAAAGTATATAAGATGCTTTTTGTGTATAAAATAAAGTTTGTTAATACAGTAGACTCCCTCAAATTGAATAATTGAAGGAATTGAAGTATCTCATTTTTTATGCATATTGAAATATACATTATTATTTACTTGAACTTTACTTTTAATATTTTAATCAGTTTTTAAATTATCTTACTTTTTATCCTTTTAGTTTCTTTCTTTCTTTCTAACCGATGACCAGGCCCCTACCTGCCGGGATGCCCCAGCTTAACGGGTTTAGTACCTGGCATTGGGGCGAAAGACCGCCTAATCGCCGCGAAGCAGCAATAAACCTGACATCATTGCCTCGATCGTCATCCTATCTGCAGTGCCTACTGATCGTTTGTGTATACTTTGTTTTGCCGGTTACTTAACGTTATATCCTGTTGTTTGCCACCTGCACATTGCTACTCATGTTGGTCTCGTAATTTATAACTTTGATCAGATGACAAGACCTTCACCTGGCAAGGCACCTCCAGAGGTATAATTCACAGGTAACTTGGAGGACTTTGCACCCACGACGGATTTTATATGCACCAGGCGCCATTAGCGTACATGGCGGGTTATAGCCAGCAGTAGGCCTCGATCCCGAGGCCTTAGCTTCGGATTCGATGCTCTGCCAACTGGACCACCGCTGCCCGAACTACTTCTGAATGACCTGGGGTTTAGAAGCCGAATTAATTTTTTACCTTACTTATTTTAATATTTTATTATATTACAATCATTCATTATAATTTTGATTGCATTACTGCATTAAAATTACTGTTTAAAAAGTGCAAACAAAGCAATGACCAGAAATCTGCACAACTTCTGGTCCCAATCTGTGCAGATTTGAAGGAGTCTACTGTATTATATTGAAACATGTCAGTTTTTTAATCATTTATATTCATATATATTTCCTGGCTTGTGTGGGCCCATAGTTGCAGAGGGGCTTCTGCTCCTGTGCTGTCTGCGTGAGATGCTCTCAAAAATGGCATAAGATTGAATGTTAACGCACACAGCGTTTCTATATTGCAGTCAATGTTGTATTTTTACATTCTTTTATTTAACTTTGTTTTCATAGGTAAAGAAGGAATTTTGTAATTGATTTCTCACTCTTTTCTTGATATTCTAGAATTATAAAAATTATGCCTGTGTATTTTCATTGACAATATGCCATTTTAATATTTTTATAACTTCATTATAAATTCATTTTAAGGCATTTTTGTTCTACCTAGCCGCAGGTGATCAATCTCCAAATAATCTTTATTATTACAACTATTTATGAGTTACAAAAACAATGCAGTTAATTATGCACCAAACCATTTACGTCAAAATATGTTTAGTGGCTGTGAAACTGCAACAGTGAAATATTTGGAACAATAAAAATTAAAAGATGCAAATAGAAAATAACTTTTTGTTTTTTAAGTTTCCTAATTTTTATGCATTCTTTTTAATTATTAATAATAATTTATTTTATTAATTTAATTTTAATATTTCTTAAAAAAATCATTGTTTATAATTTATTACTGTATATACTCTCGTATTAGTCAACCCCAAAATTTGAGAGAAATAACATGTCCACCCGTTTGAATAACAATATTTAATAATAGACAAAAACAATAGTAATCTTGGTCTTAATTTAATTTTAATCAGGGAAGATTAATATGAATTCTGCAATCAAATAGGACAATGAAAACTAGTCCAAAATACTGATATTAAAATGGAATGTTTTTCATTTCTTTAAAATTTTGGTGTTTATTTACACGTGAGTACATATCAAGAGCTTGGAAGGGAAAGGGTCAACTCGAAAAATTGAATTTTTTTTCCTCGTTGTATAGATGCTGGCAACACGTAGGTATGTCGTTTTACCCTGTTTCGCCCTTAGTTTTCTCACAGTGTCAAGCTAAAGTAAGTTGTACTATCTTCTATAATAAACTTGTGGTCTGAGTTTTCCGGAGGAGCGTGGGTGAACCCTAGGTCTGAAACCCCCTCCCTACATGTTTTTCGTTATGCATGTTTGCATGCTCGCAGTGATTAAAATAAAGATTAGCTCTTGTTATCTTGAACTACCTGCAAAACTTTAAGCTTGATTTCCCAACACTCCAATTTCGGGATTCGCCCTTTCTCTCCCAAGGTCCTGATATAGTAATTAATTTATGATTATATGTTTAAAAAAATAGTTTAGAAATCCTGTATAACAGTTTGAATAAAATATTTTTTCCCCTGTTACTATATTTTAAAAGATAAGTAGAACAAATATTATATATTTTTTAAATAAATTCATGTATTCATGCTATTTTATCAAGTAATAAAGCAAAGCAGTGATTTTTCAATAGTTGAGGTCTTTGTAAAATTAATGGATTGTAACAGAATTTTTTTTTTAAACAACATAAATTGTAGTCATGAAATTGCGTGTGATTCTCAAGATAAACATTGAATGCACTTTTTAAAAACTATTTTTACTTTTATTATTTTCAGAAAGAATTTTAGTTTTAAAAATTCACTTTAGTTCGAAAATATGTCTTTTTGAATATTATGTTCAAATTTTGTAAGGAGGAAAAAAAAAGGTGAAATTTTAATATTGTAAATTTGCAGTTAGTAAGTTAAGTAGTTGGTTCGCAATTTTGTTTTCTGATTTATAAAACCATTAAACAATAAGTTGTGAGTTCCGTGTGATTTTAGCACTAACTATTGGATACAGTAGACTTCCTCAAATCCATAACCCTAAAATCTGCACATCGTCGAATATGTAAATAATGAAACTTTCAGTTCAGATGTAGGGACAAAATTACAGACTTTTTTATTTTTATATAATTCCATGTGTATTTTAACCCTTTGATTGCCAACATGATTTTTAGAGAATTAGCTACTAGTGCCACGTTGCTAGAGGAGAGTAGAAAATTAAACATATTTCTTAATTTATATTACATATTAATATATATATTATATATTAATTATATATTAATATATATAATATTATATATTAATATATATTAATTATATTTCTTAGTTTAAATTCGGAAAAAATAAATATTCTAATTCCAATAAATATTATAATTTCAACATAAGTGACAATAGTCAAGAATCGACAAGTATGAAATAGAGATCATATTTTTTAGATTTCTTGTAAATACACGTGCGGAATAAAAAAAACAATAAACAAGAATCGACAAGTATGAAATAGAAATCGTGTTTTTTAGATTTCTTATAAATACACGTTCGGAATAAAAAAAAACAATAAACAAGAATCGACAAGTATGAAATAAAGATCGTATTAGTTCATGCATGAGTCAGGAGCATGATCGAGTTCTTGGCATTTTCGGCCAGTGTATTGAGGAGCGCGATCGCGTTTCTTGGCACTCAAAGGGTTAGTATGTAATTCTCGTTAATATGACTGAACTCTTGCTTTTTCATGAAGGAAATAGTATAAATTTATTTCTGAAAAATTCTAGATATTGCTGATATCACTGGTAATTGCAATCTTTTTACCAAATATATTTATGCATTAATCAAGCCTTTTTGGTTATTAAGTCTGGCTAAACCTGAAATAAAACTTCCTTATTTTACGATTTTGATATGAATTAGTAGGGTACCTTTATGAGGCAAGTTTCATTGAATAATTCAAGAAAAATTTATATAATCTTTATTATGCATATTTAATTATGCATTATTATTTACTTGATATTTACGTTTAATAATTTAATTATTGTTTTTAAATTATCTTAATTTTTATTATTTCAATTTATTATTTTACTTAATTATTTTAATATTTTATTATATTGTAAGCATTCGTTATAATTTCGATTGCATTATTACATTCAAATTACTGTTTAAAAAATATAAACGAAGAAAGCAATGCCCAGAAATCTGCACAACCTCTGGTCCCAAGCTGTGTGGATTTGGGGAGCCTACTGTATTAATATAATAAAGTAAAAATATTTCATTTTCAAGCTAAAACTTTGGTGAATAAATTCAAATCTCCCATTTAAAATTAGTTTGTGAAACTTAAAAAATAGAATGAGTTAGATATAGAAAATTATAAATTGTTATAGTAAAAATTTTCTTGGTCTGATTGTGATTTTGGTTCATTGTACTTTTCTAGCTAGTGTAAAAATGAAGTTTAAAGGAAGATAAACCATTACTACCTCTAGCTACATTGGAAAGATACTTGCAGAATTTGACGACTGGGATGGAAACATTTTTCAAAGGAGGAGAAGACGATTATCAAGAAATGATGACTAGTCAAAAAATTTTTTGTTAAATAATAAATATGACTAATAATAGTTTGTAACTAAAAAAACATTTAATTTTTGTGATTAATAAATTTTATTTGTTATACATGGTAAATTTTTATTTAAATTCTAAGAATTGACTTATAATTTTTGTATTATCACTTTTAAAACAAGTATCCCATATTTGAAATCTTTCAATAAAATGCAATTTATAAAATAATTACAATCACCTTGTAACGTTTATCTTAGAGAAAAACAGTTGATAAAAATTGACTCATAAAATCTATCTATTAGAATTTTAACAAAATATTTATAAATTATGATGATGTTTAAAAGCTAAGTTTTTAAAAATCTAATTATTTCAAATGCCTTACTTACATGCAATTTAGAGAATCTATCAATTTGAATTTCTAAAATGTATTTTATAGCTTCACCCCCCCCCCCCTTTCCCCACTCAAAAGAGAAAACATATAAAGAAAATTAGCTATTTTGTCTTCTTTTCAAAATATTAATTTCAGAGCTGCCAAGTCTCCGGCTTTTTGGATACCAGTATTTTAATACAGAAAATGTTCTTTTATTTAATTGGAACATTTGGCCGATTTAAAAGAACAACATTTTCTCTAAGATAATAATGGTATGCAAAAAGCCAGAGACTTGCCAACTCTGTAATTTTTTATCTATTAATTTTTAATTTAATTTTTTTGAGGGGAGGAAATGTCCTAAAATGTGTTTATAATATTTTCTACTTTCTATCAGTCACAATTTCTTTCTGCTTACATCAACTGAGTAGGTATTATAAATTCTGAATTGGAATTGAGATAGCCTTAATGTCATGTTAGTCTACTTTTTGTAGGGATGTATAATTTCTAGAAATTTTCAAGTGTTAGGAAAAAACATTTTTCAGTTTTTACAAATAAGAGCTTTTTTTGTTGCTAAATTTTCTTTGAAAATATAAAATAAAATACATTTTTTAATATATGTACATTAAAAGTAAAAGATTTTATTTCTACTTCTTATGAATATACTACAAATGGAAATAAACTTACTATTAACATTTTAGTTCCAGAACAGATTTTCTTGCTTAATTTAATGACAATGTTTGTAACATTGTTTTTTATTCTTTTAAAAATGGTCATTTCAGTTGCACTTTCTATTTTACACTGCCATTAAAACTTTATAAATTTTGTTCAATATTTCCTGGAAATTGTGTCTATTAAATGAAAAACATTCCAGCAAAGTGTTTATCCCCCAGTAGTATAGTTCAGACTCTCATTCAGAATGCAGGTAGTATAAAGATAAAACATAAATTTTGTTTTAAATTAATTGAAGACTTACAAATTTTGGAACTAATAACATAAATTGATATTTTACTAATTTTTAATATAGGAGTAATTGAAATAAAGTTGGCTAAATAATAATAAAAAAAACAACAGCAGGTGAATTTACTGTTTTCAACCAAATTTTGCTAATTTTTTTTGGGGGGGGGGGGGGGTGGGGGGCGGGGGGTAGGACAGAGAGAGGGGGTAACATTTTATTTATACAGTAGAAGATCTTTATAATCCTATATAATGCACAGCTTGTGAGATGTAAGCAATGAATTTTGTACTTAAGAAGCACCTGTAATCCATATTGTAAAAAAATATATATATTGACATCCTTTAGAGGATTAAATTTCAAATATTATTTCATCTTTATCTCCTTAATTCAGATCTTTTTTTATGAAAATATTGCTATTATTAAATGTAAAAATCCTGGAATTAAATAGTGTAATGATTTTTTCCCGGCATGTTAAGATAATTTTTATAGGTGATTTAGCAATATGTGAAATGATCAATAATATGCAAAAATTTATAACCCGCACAACTTTTGGTCCTAAGGAATGCAATATAAAGATCTACTATAATTGATTTGTTCCAGACATATATTGCCATGTTTACAAGGTAAGTTTTAATGTTGTATAAAATGATCCATATAACACAAAATGTTGCGTGTTTTGGTTTGCATTATAAAAATCTTCTACTGTATATAAATACTATATACAAGTTTAAAGGTTAACGTTTATTTTAAAGGCATAAAAAAAATCATTCCAGCTACAAGTTAGTTTTTTTAATTTTTAATAATGGTTAAGTGTTTAGCGATTATGTGAAAAAAAAAATGAAAATCTGCTTAGCATAATAAAATTGATTTTTTCAAATATTTCAATAATTTTTCAATAATAATATTCAAATTTTCAATGTTACTATTTACACAAATTGGTATTCTGGGCACAATTTTACCTATGAATTTTTATTTTTAATGAGAAAAATAGCATTAATTGTGAGTTTCCAACAAGTTGGTGTTTTAATGTTGAACATTGGGGGAAAAAAAGAAAAACCACCAGAATGTAGAGTGAACATAAGGAACAGAATATTCATCTTCCAGCACTATAGAATCTGTAAGTTCATGCTCTGATTCAGGATGATGTTCATACAGATAAAATATAAATTTTTTTCTAAGCTAATTGGGTAGGAATAATTAAAGTTAAGTTTGAAAAAACAACAAGAGTCGATTTTTGCATATGTAACTTAACATAAATTGTTTTCAAGTAAGTTTTGCTAGATTTTTTTTTAAGTTTATACATCAATACAATTAAACAAATTTGAACATTTATATTAATGGTAAAGGCAGAAAAGAATAAACCATTTCAGCTACATATTATTTTTTTCAAATTTTAATATATGTTGAATATTTCTATCGATTAGGTGAAAAAAATCTATCAAAATTGCTTAGATGGTAATAAACGTAATTTTATTCAAATAATACAATGTAACACTTTTCAACCTTACCATTCCCATAAATTGGTATTATAGATATAATTTTGCATATCACATTTCTAATGAGAGAAGTAGCATTTAATTTTAATACATTAATATTTTTACGTACAACACTGAACATGAAAAGAAAAAATTAAAAAATACCAGAATGTATTTACTATAAGATTTTGAATAAATTATTTTATTAATGGTATTTGAAATTTGAATTTTCCTAAAAAGGTACACCTTTTAATAAAAGAAAAAAATTCCCCAAATTTTTGGGTTATTTCAGAGCAATTTCATTTTCAACATAATCGTTAAAAACTTTTATTCATATATTTTTTACAATATCTTGACAGTGAAGTTAGTTATGATTTTCCTTTTCCATATAGGGGAGACCAGGGTACAGTGGACCTAAGTACACAGTGAACCACCCCTTATATTTTAGTTATTTTTAAATTTTTAAAGCTTTTCTTTTAGGCTAATTGATAACAGCACTGGATTGATTACTTATAGCCTTCAGAACACATCGTTAGCTCAGAATGAACCCCTTTATCCTGACTGGTTGTTTTGAGCTCCTAAAAGTAAAATTTTTCATCATGTTACTTCTCTTTATTGAGTAATTAAAGGTTATGGATAAATAAGATAAAACAACTTTTTTGAAAAGGTAAGACACTGGTCTTTATTTAATTTAAAAGTTTATATGCTTAAAAGAAATTCTTAAATAATATTTTGATGAATATGTATTGAACTTCAACATGGGGCACAGTGGACCGCCCACTGCTGGGGTACAGTGGTCCACAATGAATAATGCTCCTGTAATGAAGAATTTTCAAATTATTTAATAATTACTTATTCTCTATAAAGAAATATTGTTTTAAAATAGTTATTTAACTATAAAATAAAGTAAACAAAGAAAAATGACAATTTTTTAACCCTACAATGCATAGATTAGCCATTTGGCACACTTTAAATTTCGTGTTATTATGTTGTTCGGATTATAATGTAGTCATCTGACACTTGAGTTTTCTCCTAAATTATGGATAACAGTTCACATGTGATTTTTAAAATAAGTTTTCTTGTTCAATATAGCAGTTTTTTTTAGGGGGGTGGGGGGGGTGGAGAAGGAGAGAAATGAAAATCATGCATTGTAGAGTTAACATATTAAGAAATATTTTGTTTTGTATTTACTGCCTTTGAAAAATATAACTGTAGCCTAATAAGTAATAGATGACCTCACTGGATTGGTTATTTATAACTTCAAAGCACATGGTTAGCTCATAACAAACTATTTTATCCTGACTATTTTAAGCCTCTAATAAATTTTTCATCATCATATTTGTCTGAATGTTTGCTGATTTTTTTGTCTTAATTAATAACTTGTTTGCCATCACTCCTGTATCTTATATTGTTATTTTCAAAATATAATAAATTTTTTGATAATTCTTTAGTTTTATATGTTTTTTGTTTCAAAATGCTACTTGCAAATTTGTATTATTATATTATTTTGGCGGTAAAGGGGAAATAAAAAAGAATTAGATTAATTATAAATAGATTTATATTGTATTTTAGACAATAACTAATAGTGGACCACTGTGCCCCAGAGGGTGGACCAGTGTACCCCGGAAGCGGGGTATACTGGTCCACTTCACGAGTGTATGTAAATTTTTTTTTGAAAAATGTATTGGAAATTATGTTCTGTGAAAACTATGAGGCATGTAGAAAGGTTTAAAGAATATTCAAAAATATTTTCAGGTAGATTGGTCTCTCCGTTAAAGAGAAAAAAAATGTTAACTGCAAAAGTGGACCACTGTACTCTTGTCTCCCCTATACAAAAAAAAATATATTTCTATATTAGCCAAAAAAATAAAATTAAACAGTTCAAAAATATATGTTTATATGCATATATTTTCAAACCTGGATTCACGAATATAAAATGGCAAACCTTTTTTTCCTAATATAAAGAGATACTGATTACCAATACTATGTCAAGATAGGTAATCAATATCTCCCTATATTGAAAAAGCAAGCTTTACTATTTTATAGTGTCGAATCCAGTTTTAACCAATATCGGCCGATCCGATATTGACCAATATCGGCCGGTCTGTTGCTCACCGATATCGGCTAGTCCGTTGCTCACCGATATCGGCCGGTCCGGCGCTCGCCGTTTTCTGCAGGCATTGAGTTCCGATATCGGTCGGCATTGGATCCCAATATAAGCCGATATTGGAAAAAAAGTTTGCCATGCAATATCGGCAGATCCGGTGTTTACCGATATTGCGAAATGGCTTTTCTCGATATTGCCCGATATTGCTGTGCTACCTGGGAAAGTAAATTTTTGTTGGGGACTGCATGCTAGTCTTTGAGGCATGTTGGCTCTTATAGGTTCTTATGTCTTTGCGTTTGTTTGTGTCGGACCCTTGCTCGGGAATTGAATCTGCTCCGGCCCCTCTCAACTACTGAGTGGTGGCGATTTGCAGTATTTGATAAAGGCTGTATCTAAGGTTTTTTATGCATTTCGAGAACCTTAACTTTTTTCTTTGGAAAGAGTGATATGCTGCCATTGCAAAATCTGAAAGAAAATTAACCACAGAGTTTGAAATAGTGTGCAGGATTGCAAGAATCATGCACAAAATAAAAAACACTGCACAGAAAAAAGTGCTGTGCGGAATTTCTCCATTAAATTCTTGTTCAGGTATGCGATTCTTTAGCAATTTTTTTACTGAATTTCGCAAAATCAATTCGTGAATCCGTCAAGTACATAAATGTGAATTTCGTCCATTGATCGAGAAAAAAAGCTCGATTTTAAACAATTTTTCGCGAAAAAGAAAGGTGATTTTGCCAATCAGTTGCTAAAAAAATTGCGAGTTTTGTTAAAAAATCATGGAATAATATTGCAGATTTCGCAGAACAATTGACAAAAAATATTACTATTTTCATTAAATGATTGCGCTAAAAATCACAAATTACATCAACCGATGGCATAAAAAAATATGAATTTCATCAAACGGTCACGGGATAAACTCCTAAAACTCAATCGGTCACAAATCTCTCTAATTGTTCATTAAACTTGCAAATTTTCTGGTCTATGGGGATATAAAAATTTTCATTAATGATTTTCTGCCAGAAAAATATTCATTAATGATCTTATGTATTCCCTTGTTGTGTAACGAAATTAAAGATCTTGGAGACGGACACTGGAGGTCTTTTTAAACAAAAAAAACTAATATTTTTTCTTTTAGCTCGTGAGGAAGGTCACTAGTAAATTTCTCGAATACCACTATTTCTGAAGACAATTTTTTGTGCTAGGCTTTTGCAATAAAATTTATGTTGCGAGTTAGTATCTACAAAATTTGTAACAAATATCTAAAGAGAAGATTTATCTTCGAAAAAAGCAGTAGTAAAAAAAGGATCGAGTTCGAGGCTAGAAGCATAAATATCAAGTTTAAATTTAGACCTTCAAAAGTACTGTTATGTTAATAATGTCTATCCATTGGGCACTGATTACAAGATATTTTAATATATTCGGATGAGGTTTTAAAATGTAAAATCCATACAATTCAGAAATCTGCAAATCCCTTGGTTCGAATCTGTGGAGTTTTTGGATGTGTACTATAAAAGACCAAAGATTAAAACCAAATTATCTGAAAATCTATTTAAAACAGAAAATTTGTTATTTATACCAAAGCACTGGCAGCAATTGGGAAAAGGCCAGATATCACGCCCTCAGACTGAGCCCGTCTAATCTTTAATGAATATATAATTATAGATATTAAGGTTTTAAAAAGTCATAATTTTTTTAAAAAAATCAAAATAATATGAATTTTTTTCTTTAAAATAAGATTTTTTAAAATTTCAATTAATTCTTTATGACCCCCCTCCCTCCCGCCCCTGCTTTAAAATACAGAATTGTTACCAAGAATTTTATGTTTCCAAAACAATTACATCTCTAATTGCAAATATAATATATGTTGTTATGCTTTAAATAATAAAATTATAATTATTAGTTAGAAATTACAAAAATTATATAAACTGCAAATCAGTAATTTCATTAGTTAGTAGTATATAATAACATTGCGTTCATAAAAATTTTGTAATAATTATGGAAAACTAAATTAAATATACTGTAACAGGCAATTCCAATTAATTTTCTTAATTCAATAAAAAAATTTAATTCAACATAAAAAAAAGCATTAGTTTCTTTAAAAAAAAAAAATACAGAAAATTATGTTATGTGGTACTTGAAAATACTGAAATACAGTACACTCCCTCAAATCCACAAATGCCTAAAATCTGCACATCATTGCAGATGTAAACAATGAAACTTTCAGTTCAGATGTAAGGACAAAACTACAGAATTTTTTAGTTTTATATCATTCTGTATGTATTTTAATATCTAATTTTTGATAATAAGACTGAACTCATGGTTTTTCATAAAGGAAGTATAAAGTTATTTCTGGGAAAAAAATCAAGCTATTGCTGATATCACTGGAAATCACAACTTATAATATATTGTATTATATAGGAAATAATATATTATAAATTACTAACTATGTGAGAATTGTTCAGTTACTTTCAGCTTAAAACAAGTCGAGAAGTACGTCTTTTTTCAGGTGTGTGACGGTGTATCTTCATCTTTATTATGCATATTTAACTATACATTATTAATTAATTACTTGACTTTTACTCTTAATAATTTAAATATTTTATAATTATCTTACTTCGTATCATTTTAGTTTATTACTTTACTTGATTATTTTAATATTTTACTATACAGCAAGCATTCTTTGTAATTTTGATTGCATTATTACATTCAAATGACTGTTTAAAAAATGTAAACAAAGCAATGACCAGATCCACAAAATTCGAAAATTCACACAACTCTGGTCCTAAGCTGTGCGGATTTGAGGGAGTCTACTGTATATAGATATGTTCCAAAATTCAATGGAATTATTTTGGCAAACAATAAAACAAGAAAATTTGAAGAATGCTGCAAAGACTTTTTTTTTTCTTAACATACATAGGTTAAAATTCATTCATTCTTCATAGTATCGTAATTAAAAATTTTAACGTTTGAATGAAAGGATTTCCTTTTCTTATTTTCAATATAGAATAGTATATGTATTTTCAATTATAGTAAACGCTTGATATTTTACTCTTTTCTGGTTTTTTTTTTTTTTTTTTTTTTTTTTTACAACATAAAGTTAAACTTTTGTGGTGTGAGGGGGTGACAAACTTTAAATTGAACCGCTGTTATGATTTTAGAGACCCAATATTTCGAGATATATTTTAGAAATAGATTTGTGCTAATTTGTTTGTAATTAATTTTTATATACAGTAGACTCCTCAGATCCACAACCCTCAAAATTTGCAAATGCTTAAAAGCCACTCATCATTGGGGATATAAACAAAAAAGCTTTCACTTAAAATGTAGGAGAAAATTCAATACTTTTTTATTTCTATGTCATTCCATACACATTTCAATATGAAAGTCTGGTTAATATGACTGAATTCATACTACATGAATTCATACTACATGAATTCAATATAATTTTATTTCTGAAAAAATCTAAGATTGTGCTTGGTATATCAGTGGTGATCATGATCTTTCTACCAAATACATTTATGAATAATCTTTTTTGGTTATTCATTATGATTTCGAATGTATTATTACATTCAAACTACTGTTTAAAAAATGTAAACAAAGCAGTGGCCCGAAAACCGCAAAATTGATAAACATGAAATAAAACTTCATTAATTTATGCTTTAAATGCAAATTATTAATGTACGCATATAAGTCGAGTTTCATTGAATAATTGAAAAAAATGTATCTCATCATTATTATGCATATTTAATTATGCATTATTAACTATTTACTTGACCATTACTTTTAATATTTTGATCACATATTAAATTTTCTTAATTTTTACTATTCTTCTTAATTATTTTAATATTTTACTATATAGCAAGCATTCATTATGATTTCGAATGTATTATTACATTCAAACTACTGTTTAAAAAATGTAAACAAAGCAGTGGCCAGAAAACCGCAAAATTCTAAAATCTGTAAAACTTCTGGTCCCAAGCTATTGCAGATTTGAGAGAGTCTACTATATAATATTCCTTTTCTGAATTGGCAGCTCTTAAAACCAAAAACAAAACTGCCACTGTGTCTGTTAATAGATTAAATCCTGCATACTTCTTGCAAACACCAAACTTTCCAACAAAACAACGACTAAGAAACCACAACCTGCAAAATAACCACAGGATTCACATCCTAAAATCTAAAAAAATTCTGAAAAACAGTCACATACAAAATAAACGATCCTGTGCAATTTCGAGATTAGCACGTAATTTTTCAATTTTTTCTGTATGTAAATTTCAACTTAACTTGTTACTGCAAAGAGAGGCTTAAATGTATGTTCTTTTAAACAGTTCACTATTGTAAATATTTTGCTGGAAAGCCTGTCATTATTAGGATGAGCGAAGCGAATCCTCTACTAGTCTACTCAAATTACATTTTGTCGTACGCTTTACAAAAAAAAAAAAAAAAAAAAAAAAAAAAAAAACTATTCAGTATTTGGACTTGAAATTAAACATAAAAACAAATTATGACCTGTAGATTTGCACAATATTATTTTTTTTTTTTACAAAATAACCTTTAAAAAATGTATTATTTTATTTTATTTATTTTACATGTTTTTCCATTACGGACGCTTTTTTGCAAATAAAAAATGAAACAAATATATTTTCAGAAGAAAAAATAAATCATGGAGTTAGTCATAGATAGAATCATGATTAATTAAATATTTTGACGATTTCATTTATGAAATTTTTAAAATACCTTTTTTATGGAAATTATAGCATATTTTTAATGAATTAAAATTTGTGAAAATTCAATATTTACATTAAATTGTAAAAGTATTTTTCAGTGTTAGGAATTCCAATACAAATTTATTCTTATTATTTGAAATCATTTACGCAGACGATACTTAGGCATTTTAAAAGAATTATATCAAGACTCTCTTATCATATATCACACTTGACAATCGCTAAGTTTCTTTTGTCCGCTGTACACGTGGTCAGAAACCAAATGGTTGTCCTATTACTAGCGCCATTTAACATGAGAAATAGAAATATTTTTAAATTTGTTTTTCATATCAGTTTCCCCATTTTCTTTACGATATGCTGAATATTTGTAGTTTACAAATGATAGTTGTTAATTTAAAAATTTTCATAGGTTCTGGACAATTTTTTTAATAACGTGGACTTATTTTACTGTTAAACAAAAAAAGTTTATTGCTGAATTCCGTTATGCAAATAACAATAATCAGGAAAGAAAAATATTTTTCCACAAATTCGTCAGTGATATTACATTAGCTTTTGAAATAAATGGATAGCATCTAGATCCTGAAAAAGTTAAATATTTTAATATATTTTCTCCTTTATATTTTCAAATATGTGATTTACTTTATTGCTGGTGTTTTGCTTCTTTTCACGGTTAATTTCATGCTACATTATTAATTTAATATCATTCCTTCAATTTTTTGAATGCACACTTTCATTTATTTTTGAAACAAGGGAGGATCATTTCAGCTCAACATACTTTAGGCGCAAGCTTGACTTTTTTTTTCATGAAAAGTTTGTATGTTTGATATATCCGTGTAAAGTTTCATAATCGGGTCCACAGCAAATTGGCATATCTTGGTGTGCATGGTTTGGCGCATAATTAATATCTTTTTTGTAACTCACATGTGTTATGTGGGTTACTGTGTATATGAGACGTTATGTATGTCTGTATATGATATATAGAAGTTCAATGCACTTCATAATGTACTAAAATTTATCTAACTTCAAATCCAGCAATTACTAGCCTTAATAATAATAATAATAACAGTAAAACTTAATAACATATATAAATTTTGCGGTAATCAAAGTATTTTAAGAAAGTTAGAACACGGATTATAGACAAACAAATGGACTGAAGCCATAAATACTTTTAAAAAATTGGAAACACAAAAAAGTTTAATAATCACTTTAATTTATACATGTCTTTCAGCTTTTCTCCCAAAAGATAAAGTATTGTCATGCTACAATTTTGGTGTTTGTAAATCTTCGTTTGGTATTCTTCATTAATGCCTACAGCCAATTGGCTTACTACAGTGAGTGTGGTTTGGTGCAAAATTGTTTTACGCCAAACTTTATTATTGTCAGTTTTAAAACCTACTTAATTTATTTAAAGTTCTCAACACTTCCTAAAGTTTAATTTAATAGAATTTACTTCAAAGATATTTATTACTTCAATCACTTTTTAAATATATTGTTAAACTTACCTATCTTTAAAACGCTTTTATATTTCATTCAACACTTCTTAAATAGTTTTGAATCATTTTAAACTTTACCTTTTGCCGGTGATATTAAATGCAAACAACACTCACTCTGTTTTGATAAAAACCAGCTGTTTCACTTTCACTTGGATGATGACGTCATATGTCAAAACATCGTACACACGTGCAGGAAGTTAATTGATATTCATATTTCTCAGCTGTTGACTGAAGAGGGCGTTGACTTCCTGTTTCTAGGTCATTCCTTCACTCCTTTAAATACAGTGAGTGAGTGTTACTGACTCTGCTCATTTTTCCTGATGTTATTCTGTGGCTGGCAGTTCGATGAAGGTGGAGAAAAGTTTGTTTTATCTGGGAGTGCAATAAGATTTTGTGGTTTGACAATATGGTTAAGTGAAACAACAAGCAGGTAGCTTTTCTGTTTTATTTTGATACAGTGCTGAGTCAGAATGATTTATTGATTTGATACTCGTTTGAAATGTATTTATATTTTGAATGCTGTTTTTCATATGGAAGTACAAAATATGCCAAGTGTAATATATCAAGATTGCTTCTTTACATTTTTTAAATCAATATTGTTATTTTTCTGAAGAATAAAAGTTATTTGTTTTTAAACTTTTTCTGTCATGTTGTTTCAAGACTTAGTAGTGTTATATATTTCCCATGAAGCAGAATTATATGTATTAAGGACAGAATTAGAATTTACAATTAACATACTCAAATATGGTGCTTTACACTGTGTTTAAAATAACTCTGCTACAAAAATAAATTTAGTTTTAGATCAGTTTGTTTTTCAAACTATCAATTATTTAAACCGTATAAATGATACCACACTCATCCAGCATCACGCTTTTTGCAGCTAACTTTGGCTGTAAAACAGATTACATAAAATTTGCTAATACTACATTATATAATAAAAAATCGGTCCTTTTCAATACTTGGCGAGAGAAGCAAATTTGGCAATGTAATTTATGGAAACCTATTCACTCTTTCATATAAAGAAGCAAAATTTTTCGATATTTATACAATTTGTTTAATATAAAAGAGCAATTTATCTATATTTTTACACAAACATAAGTAAATTGTATATAAAATATTAATATCTACAAATTAAATTGATACATGTAAATTCTTATAAAACAAGCTAACAGTTCATAAATGTTTGTTTTCATAACTGTTTGTATTATTTGGCAACAAATCTCATTTTCTGAATTGTGCCAAGATTTAAAATAAATAAATAAATAAAACTAGAAAACACGAATTCTGCTTTTTCAGAATTTAGTGTTGCCCCCGCTGAAAAAAAAACATATGTATATATAAATAGTACAAAACATATTTCAATTTTAAGACTTAAAGCACGCACTTTTATATTATGTAAAATGACGTCATTCACATCCGCTTAACCTTTTCCCGTGGGCTTCCAATCCAGCATAAAGTTCTTGTGAGGGGCTATTTGTCTCGCGGGGGTTTAAAATACTCAGCCTCGTTTCTCTCTAACAGATTTCTGAAGGGAGGCAATTACAAGAGATTTCTCCTCTCTTTCCGTTCTTATCAGCAGCTTCTGTAATGCACCCTCTCTAATTCTACACCAGTTGGGGTTTTGTAGTCTTTGCGACCCAATTGAAAATTATGCTTTTTGAATAAAAAATAAGGTTTTGATAAATCCTTAGGAAAGCCTTTTTTTAAAGCATTATTTGTAAGTTTTAATTTACACAATTCTAAGAATTTTTACAATTTTATTCTGAAATTAAAAATATTAATTAAATATAATAAAATGATTCTACAAAAAGAATAGATTAGTATTAAAATGGACAGTCTTTTCTATCTATATTCCAGCTTATTGCCAATGTAAATTGAAATTCCTTGAAAATCATCTTTTTAAATTTTAAACAAGAATAAACAATAGTGTTACGAAACAATACGAAAAACAAGTGCATTGTCAGAAATGTCCTGTTAATACGCCTTTTAAATAATTAGAAATTGCAAGTACATTTTCCGCATACAAATGTCTTAAAATTTTATAATACGAGTTTTTCTTTCAGGGAAAAAAAATAAAACACAAACACAATAGTATTATTGTTACTGTTGTTTCTCATTATCGCTGATTTTTTTTTTTTTTAATTTGCTCTGACTATTGAACAAGAGGGCTCCTTTTATGAAGCCTTGAAAAATCAGGATGTGACCCCCCCCCCCTCTCTTTTCAAATTAAAGATCCTATGTGCAGACAGGGGTGCAGAATATGTCCAATCCGGCGATCTAGGATCGGGGGAAATTTTGCAGAAACACATTCCCAATGATGGAAAATTTTCACTACAAATAAAACGATCCGTATGGAGACCTTCACAAAATCGATCACAGAATAATATGTACCATATATCAGGGGTGATTCTTTTCTGAATTTTCCAAAAATTTAAAGCCTTCGATTTTGAAAATTAAAAAAATATTTATTATCAATCTGAAATTTCGGACATAAAAATACCGCGAATTTTGTCCAAGAATTACGGGAAAAACGCGAATTTCGTCAAAAGATCGCGAAAGAACCGCAAGTTTCGTCAAAAGATCGCGAAAGAGCCGCAAATTATGTCAAAAGATCGCGAAAAAACCGCAAATTTTGTCAAGATCGCGAAAAAACAGCAGATTCAGTCAAAAGGTCACAAAACAACCGCGAATTTCGTCAAAAGGGGCATAAACACGACGATTTTCATCAAAGCATGGCGAAGTAACCGGGAATTTTGTCAAAGGAACGCAAAAACCCCGCAAATTTCGTCAAAAGATCGTAAAATAACCGCAAACTTCTTAAGATCTCGAAAGAATCGCAAGTTTCGTCAGAAGATCGAGAAAGAACCCCAAATTTCGTCAAAAGATCGCGAATGAACATCAAATTTTGTCAAAAGATCGCCCCAAAAAACCGCAAATTTCGTCAAAATATCACGAAAAACCCACACATTTCGTCAAAAGATCACAAAACAACCGCAAATTTCTTCAAAAGATTGCAAAACAACCGCTAATTCCGTCAAAAGAGGTGTAATAACCGCGATTTTCGTCAAAACACGGCAAAATAACCGGGGGATTTTGTTAAGTGAACGTGAAAAAAAACCCAAAAATTTCGTCAAAAGATCGAGAACCAGCCGCGCATTTCGTCAAAAGGGGCGAAATAACCGCGATTTCCGTCAAAACATGGCGAAGTAACCGGAAATTTTGTCAAAGGAACGCAAAAAATCCCCGCAAATTTCGTCAAAAGATCGCGAAATTAACGCAAAATTTGTTGAAAGTTAGCGAAATAATCACAAATTTCGTCAAACGACCGCAAAACAACCACAAATTTCATCAAAAGATGGCGAAATAACCGCGAATTTCGTCAAAACGAAGGCAAAATAACCGTAAAACTCGTCAAAAGAACGCTAAAAGACACAAATTTCGTCAAAAGATTGCGAAAAAATACGCGAATTTCGTCAAAGGGCCGCTAAAAAACATAGTGCTGTGAGTGGATTTCCCCCCCCTTCCCCCACTCTGCTGTAATCTTTCAGAAATATATTTTTTCACTCAGAATCACCCCTGCGATATATACTCGCGCATAAGTTGAAAAATAGTGGAAAAATAATTTTTTTATACCTACGGTTATACAGCATTGACCTTTACCTATAACATACCGTAAAATTTTGGGGAAATTTTCATGTGGATTGGGGGAAACGTTGGGAGTAGAAACATTTTCTGCACCCCTGTGTGCAGATAGACACACTGGAAAAAAAAAAAAAAACTTGCATATTGAATGCTTTATAGTCACAACTTCAATAAGAATCTGAAATGTAGATATTTATCGGATACTAAAATAATAATAAGAAGAAAAAACAGTTTTTTAATTGCTTATATAAATTATATCTTGAATGTTGAACAAATTATTTCTACATTCACAAAAATACAATTATCGGTAAAAAAAAAAAAAAATCAATTGCTATTATCTTTTTTAGATCATAATTATTTCTTCTGAGTAAATGAATCAGTCCCTCTCATTCTTCCTCTTCCCTCCCCCCACCCCCGCTTGCGACAAAAAATAAATAAATAAAAAAATAGGATAGAGAATTTCCCCAGACGTTTCATGATATTAATCTAAACACACAACCTACTATGTATATACACAGGGCTTAATGCATAATAAAAAAAGAACAAAAAAAATATACTCTAATATTTTGCAATATTAATAAGCATAGCGCATATACACCCTACCTCTGCCTCTTCGCCCTGTATATTTTGTTGTTCATACATTATTTCCAATTTTTTTTAAATTTTTAATTAGATCTATATAAAATTATGTGTATATGATCTAATAAATGAACAGCGTAATATATATATTATATATATATATACCGGGTGTCCCAAAAAGGACTGACTGATTTTAAAATTCAATAACTTTCAAACGGTGACAGATATTAAAAAAATTCTTGCAGGAGGGTTATGCATAAAGTCAAAAGTTTTATTACATTTATTTTCGATTTTAGTTCGAATTACAAACAATAGATGGCGCTGTAAGCAATAGTCGCTAAATACAGGCTCGATTTTATGTCCTTTCTGTTGTTCCATGCAGAAAAAGGAGATGGAAATGTATTATCCGGGCCACGAAGTACCAAAAATCGAGCCTGAATTTAGCCTCTATTGATCGCAGCGCCATCTATTGTTTGTAATTCGAACTAAATTCGAAAATCACTGTAAAAAAACTTTTGACTTTATGCATAACACTCCTGCAAGAATTTTTTTAATATCTGTCACTGTTTGGAAGTTATTGAATTTTAAAATCAGTCAGTCCTTTTTGGGACACCCGGTATATATATATATATATCAGGAGTGGGGAATTTCCAAAAATCCCTATCCACAAAATTTTCATCTTTGATAAATCGTCCCACCTTGCAACAATATCTTCTATGTCTTTTTGAGACAAAATTTTCCTCTTTTTTGACATTTGGTAATCCAAATAAAACTTAAAAATATGTCGAATGCAAGGCACTAACAAAAAAATAACATATGCATAAAAGAGAACTATTACCTCAACTGGCGTGTGATTGAAAGGAGAATATCTGGTCATTCTGTACTGAGCGCGCAAAGTCATTACTTACGGATTTGACACTTTTACGACACTAATCTCCGCCCTCCTCCACTTTCGTTTTCTCTACCCCTGTTCCAAGAGAAAGTGTCACGAGCCCCTCAGAAGATCCTTTTCTTTCTGGACACATGCTGTCACAGCCCCCGAGAATAGGTTAGGAATTCCACATTTACGATCCACTCTTAAGCATCTACAGTAAAGCATGCATAGGATGTCACTATCATGATTCATAGGCATTCATTTGTTTGTAACATTAATAAAGACGATTTCAGTCGTGACGTCAGTCATAACGTTTAGGTTGGAAACTGACACCAAACAAACGGGTGCTATGTTGTATTTTCTATTTTGTTTTTGTGTTGCAGCTATATATTATATCTATATCTCACATCTAAGTGTTTTAATACTTGATATGTACTGGTAACACTTTCCACGATTTATATTTAAAAAGAAATGACGCATAGTAACCATTTGTTTGAAGTCAGTTTCCAACCAAAATGTCATGACTGACGTCACACTGAAAGCGTCTATAGACACTTAAAATTAAATATAGTTATAATAGCTCCATGTTTTAGCAGAAATTTTTCGTATATATATATTTTAAATAGCACGTATTTTAATTACATTTCTTTCGGTTGTTATGAGAAAATGGCAACAAAAAGATATAATTGCTATTTTTCAACTATTTTCCCTTTACTTTCTGCATAAATGGAGTACTTGAGTTGCCAAAATTAGACAAATGGTGCTGAAAATTACAAAAAAAATTAATATTTGAAAAATAAATGGATATACAGTTTTTCAAACAAATTGCATTTAATTTTTTTTTTTTTCAATACGACGGTATAAAAATAGAAAATGTGCGATGCTTAGAAATTTAAAAAAAGGCTATAGAATATTTAATCGTACTGCTTTGTTTTACGGCTGGCTTCTGTAAGGTAACGTTATTTTTTGAAGACGACATAAAATAAGCTGGGAGAAAGAAATAGCATACCGTATCAAAAAAAAAAAAAAGCAAAGGTCTCTTTACTGAAAAAGTACCAATAAATCTTACATTTAAATCTTCATTTTTAAAAGTTTTCACATTTTTGAAAGCCAGAAAATAACTGTGCGAAATAATTTATTTTTTTGCGTATTTATTTTAGTGGAATTCGAAAAAATATTTTTTTACAATTAATGTCAATAACACAATATTTTTCATTTTTCACTATACATTTGTTTGCGGAGTATTATCAGTAATATGCACCAGGTGGCGCAACTTTCGGGGTAAAGTCAGTTAATAAGTTGGCAATTATCGGGAACATTTTCATCCATAGACTTTCTCCGGATTGTCAAGTCTGATATATGATAAGGGAGTCTTAAATTATATTACGATTTTTTTTTTTGTAAAGTGGCAACAAAATTTATTAGTAAACATTAATCTATTTAGTAAACAAACTAGAGAACAGGAATTCTGCTTTTTCAGAATTTAGTGTCGCTCCCGGCATTTCCATTGCTTCATTTTCTTCTTATGGACTGATGGCTTCTATTATTATGAAACAGCCATTATAAATGAAGTGTTAGGTGAAGATGAAAGAGCAGCCGTAAAAAGTTAGAACTCTGATTTTCTGGTCAGAATGGGGGAAAAATGGCCATAATTTTTTTTACGGCTGCGCCATCTTCACTTAACACTTCATTTATAATGGCTGTTTCATAATAATAGAAGCCACCGGTCCATCAGAAGAAAATAACTCGGTTAAGTGGGACTGTACTTCAGTACAAAACATATTTCAATTTTAAGACTTAAAGCACACGTTTAATTTATGTAAAATGACGTCATTTGCATCTGCTTAAGTACTCCACATTTACGATCTACTCTTAAACATCTACAGTAAAGCACGCTTAGCACATCACTATCGCGAAATAATGCACAAATGACAACTGCAGCAAACGGATTTATTCATTCAAGAAAATTGAAAAAAAAAACGGCTACCTAATGATTCGTAGATACTTACAATTAAATATAGTATATAATAGCTCAATTGTTTTAACAGAAATCCTTCGTTTATATATTTTTTACAAAATAGCACGTATTTTAATTACATTTTATTTCAGTTGTTACGAGAAAATGGCAACAAAAATTTATAATTACTATTTTAAAGTTATTTTTCCTTTACTTTCTACAGAAATGGAGTACTTCCGTTGCCAATATTATGCAAATGACTCCAAAAACTACAAAAAAATTAATATTTCAAAAATAAATGGAGATACAGTTTTTAAACAAAATGCATTTAAAAGAGCTTTTCTTTCCCCAATACGACGGTGTAAAAATTAAAAATGAGCGATGCTTAGAAGTTTAAAAAATTGCTAAAGATTATTTAATCGTAATGCTTTGTTTTATGGTTAGCTTCTGTAAGGTAACGTTATTTTTTGGACACAAAATAAGCTGGGAGAAAGAAATAGCATACCATACCGGAGGCTAATAAAATTAATTGCTAAATTCTATATATCATAAATAAAAAATTCCAAGGAAATTCTTAGTTATTTGTCTGAATTTACATTTCAAAAATTTAAATGCACCAAAACATAAAATTTTTGCTTAATAAAGTTGCAAAAATAATATAAAAAATATTGTTACTTTCAAATATTTATCTTATTAAATAATGCTTCGCGAATCCAAACAAAACATGGCTTTTGCTAGTATTATGTATGCTCATGGTATTGTTTTTGTAGTTAGTTTTTATATGCAGCATTGCTTTCTGAATTGATGACATACAAAGTTTTAGTTTTTGTTTTAAAAACAAATATTTTGGCTCTATGAAAATTAAAATCTGCAAAGAGAAAAAAGATTTCCCAATGTTAGTCATTGTTACTTATCAACCGATGAACTAGAATAGCAGAAAATAAAATAGGAAAGTCACCCAACAGAAAAATGAGTGAAAATCATCACAAAACGTGTCACAAATTGATCGAATCAATGCCCAAACTTTTACACTTTATAATTGAAGCAAAGGGTATGCATACGAAATACTAGTAGGGCATTTTTACTTTTAAATATTTACTATATTGTAATTCTCACTCTTATGGCGCAAATACATTTTTTTTTTTTTCATCACAAATGTTGCTGTTTTATATTTTTTAATATAAATATCAAATCAAGCATTAAATATGTTTATTTATTAATGAATATTTTTCATTCTATATTCATTTTGAGTTTATTTATTTGTGGTATAACAAATTCACCTGATGTGCAAATATTTGTTTCGCTCACTGTACATTTTTTGTTGCACATACTTTTAATGTTACGGGATTTAAAGTAGGGGAGATGGGGGCACATGTGAACAGTTCGCATAAATATATCTTTTTCTCATAATTGGATTAATTCTTATAAATAAAAAGTAGTCAGTATAGTAAACAGAACTTTCTTTTACACATGGAAATTTTTTTTAATCACCTGTATAGTTTTTCTTACATTTTTTAATAGTTTTATAAATTCAAAAAATTGTTCACATGTGCCCCATCAGCGGGGTAGTTGTGAACACTCGTGGGGCACATGTGAACACAAGGTAAAAATATCCTTTGACATGCTTTTTCTCCTGTTATTAATTTGTTATCATAACCATTATTTATATTATCAGTTAAATTCACCATAAATAAAATAAAAAATATTTTTTTTTCTAGTTTCTGAGTGACATGTTTAAACAAAAGATTTTAAAATGAAACTAAATATATATAAAGCTGTTCTGACACCATACCCAAGAATTATATTAGTTATCAATTTGAAAATTTTACATTTTAAGAATGTTACTGATATCCATCCCAATTCAAATTATCCTATTCATAGCTGTTGTTTGAGAGATGGAAGTAAGCCATCACAGCAAGTTTGAGACAAATGAAAAGAAAAAAAATACAAAGTTGTTTGTCATAATATTCTTTGTATTAACAATGCATAAAAAATATTGTTTTAAACCGTTTACTAAAATAGTACATAACACTTATTGCATTTTAGGAAACATTGAATTTATTTAAATTATAATTGAACTCAAATGAGCTTCTTTCTCTTTGTGTACTTCCTGACAAATGTGGAAGTGGAAGTTTCAATACAATATCACTTTTTTGTATGACAGAAATGTCTACTATTTCAGGGAAATTATATGAATTGGATCTGAGATTCTTTCTCAGGAATTTAACATACATTTTATCATTATCAATTCTTTCTATTCGCACAACAGAGAAAGATTTTGATTTTTGTGAACTGTTCATATCTGCCTCAACTAGTCTGTTCACAAGTGCCCCGCATGGCTGCTAGAGTTAAATTGATAAATAATTAACATTTATCAATTTTAGGGAACAAAACAACTTTATCCAAAATATTCAATAGTAGTCATAGTATATGTTAAAACATTGGTAAGTGATAAAGTTTATTTATTTAGTTAGTTATTCGAATTTCAAAGTTGAAACTGACATTTTACATTTGACATCTACAAACAGTGTTTTGGCTACTAAAGACAAACAAAATGTCAAAAAGCTTCAAAAAATTTTTACCATACGTCCACAGGTGCTGCCATCTTTGGTAATTTTTTTCAAATAAAAAAACTTATAATAACTATTGAAAAACTGCGATGTTCACATGTGCCCCCATCTCCCCTATATAAAAAAAACATAAAAACACATCGTACAAATTGCACAGGTTTCCAAATTGGATATGTTGTCGTGATAAATAAACTTACCTTAAAAAGATATTTCGATAAAAGCATCGAGTACTACTACAATAATCTATTTTAAGAGGAGCCAAATGATTGATTCAATTTGAATGGATCACTCATGAAGATTTATTCTTAAGATTTAGGGAAAACACAGTTAAAAGTATTCGATTATTTAAATAAACTAAATTATCGATTTATCATTCATATTGAAATTTTTATTCAAAAATATTTTCTGATTTCTCGCTTCAAAATTGTCTTTTGAGTCCCACGCCATGTTCCAATCTCCTTTGCGCTTTCCAAAAACAAGATCAAGTTGATATTGATTTTTAAAACGCGCATGCGCTTTTTCCAAGTAAATTCTATGCTTATTGTATTGAATATGATTCATTCCCATTGAATCAATCATTTGGCGTCTCTTCAAAGCGTACAACAGATTGTTGAAATATGTTATACTTTTTATCAAAATAGGTTGTTTAAGGTAAGTTTATTTATCACACACCTGCCAACAAGACAAAGTTGAAATCTGTTACGACGTGCTTAAAAACACGTAACATTGAAATTATATGCAATGAAAAATGTATAGTTTCAAGTTGTCTGAATGTTTTATCATAGCAAAAATGTTATTTTATATTATTTCTACTTCTGTGAGAAAGTGAACGGTATTCTCATACAAGAGATTCCATTATACACGAAAATTCTTTGACGTATGATTCTATGAAAACTTGTATATACTTCTTCGGTTTCGCTTTTCCCATCTCCATTCATTTCTTTTCGTTCAATCAAGAAATATTACAGTTAAAATAAAATTAACAAGAATACAAGGTTTAAGAGACAGAGTTTCTTAACAATGTACTTTTTATGTAAAAAGAAAAAAGAAAGAAAAAAAAAAGAAGTTCAAGAACATTATTGCATGAATTAGTGTTTAATATTAAACGCAATTTAACAGTTTCTAAAAGTTATGTTCTCTGAGTCTTGGCGAAACTTTAGTGTTCATAAATATATGCAACTTAAAATAATTAAATGGCAGATTGTAGGATATAAGATATTATGTAAAGTTGTATAAAAATAGCTGACGATTAGTCATTGGTCGGCAGATTTTCTAGTATGTTATACATCATAATTAATCTTGATACAGATGTATCAGATGCACTGGGATACGTATTTGGTTCAAATTGTAACTGCAATTTTATGCTTGGCAACCCTGCGATTTTGGTGATATTTGCTTCATGTGGTAAGTGGGCAAAACATATTGTGTGTGTTACATTTTAAATTAAGCATTATGTGTTTTATAGTAAAATAATTTGTATGTTTGATCATAAACTTGTGTTTTCTATAAAATAAACTATTTCATAATAAAATAAATCTAACATGCTGCTTCCACAAGCTAATTCTAACAGTGTATTACATGAAAACAGTATTTTCTCTCCAGAGTAGCTCAAAAAAACATTTGCGTCAATCCTGGAGCATCTGAGATATCTGTCTATCTGTGCCCTAATCATTGCACAAAAACATACAGAGTTACTGTTTACTCTTTAGAACTTTACATATAGAATACTGTACAACCAATCTGTACAAGTTGGCAACTAATGTAATCATTGTTGCCCCAGTCTTGGTAATGATTCATTGATGTTAAGTTAAGCCAGCTTTTTTTAGTCATTAGTTCTGTTAAAATGAAATCAGTAAAGTGTTTTTCCTTCACTGTCTTGTGCTTAGTTAAACTTTGCATATTAACGATTTTATGAATGTGGGATCTTGCATATTAAATATATTCATATAAGTTTTTCAATAATGATTATTAAAGGTATGTCACATTTTCTAATACATAGATCATCTCGTAAAATACAAAGTTTGAAATGGTACTATAGTGATTTTTTAAATACAGTTGGACCTCGTTATCCCGACACTCGGTTTTCACGTCACTCCACTTATCACGTCAGTTTTTCAAAGTCCTGATTTTCTGTGTGTGATTTTAATGTAAATATACTCCGGACTTTAGGTCGTTGAATAATTTTCAACTCTGGATATCGCGACGGTTTAGGAAAATTGTCCATTTTTCGTAATCCATCTTATAAGCAACGAAATTAAGCTGTCAGAAATGTCTTAACCAAACTTTTCACAAAAATGTAGTGTCTAAAATAGCCATTGAGATAAATGAGAAATTTTACTTCAATCCTTTGCCTGAATAAATAAACCCACACACTATGAATAACCCACTTAAACTCCAGATAGTCCTATCAGTCTATTCACGTCGCAGTCTTTTTGTTCGGGTCAGCCGGCGGTTTATTGTGGTTACACAGCATTTTTCATCCGGCTAAAACCAAAGCATTGCATTGCATTGCATTGAAACGATCAGAAATTATCAAACATCCATTTCCGAAACAACGAATATTGATTACAATTCATTGTATAATATTGAAAAAAGAATTATAGGAAGCATATCTAGGTATAAGCAAAGCTTAATTCATCAATATTTCATGTAACAATAAAAAAACAAGTCTTCATAAATCTGATTTTTATTTTTTTCAATTTTGTTTTTGTGTGTATTTTGTGTAGTAATAATATTTTATTGCTTAAAACTGCAAGAACAGTTATTAATTTAAAACTGTCTTAAATTAATTAAAAATACAGCTTTTTATAAATATATTTTTCTCCATTTCCAGTTATCGCAACACTCCGCTTATGACGACACTTTTTTCTGGTCATTAGAGTGTTGTGATAACGAGGTTCGACTGTACATACATTGGTATAAAATGGCCCAATTGGTATAATTTATAAATTTTTGGGAATCCCCTGCCCTTCAAGAAGTACTAAAGTAATATTTTTAGAAAACTGCTGTTAATTTTGTACTTACATTATCTGGGCCAGATATATAGGTCGCCAAAAGTGATTGTCAATCACCGGTTTTGTTGATTCTTGCCAATCACCAATCATGGTCAAATTGGTAATTTAATATGCAATTAGTAAGGACATGGCATCACTAAAAAGGATAAATAATATAAAAGCAAGCTATAATAACATAAAACAGTAATTTAGTGTACATTGTAATACAGGGGTGGCGAATTATCAGAAAATCTTACAACCCAAGGATTTTTTTATACCAGCCAGCAAGATACAACATACAGTTGAAAATTGTTAAGACAAAATGACTGCAAAAATACTTAATTACTATTAATATAATGCAAGATTTTTGTAATTTTCTCTAAAAAATTACAAATACAGTCATTTTGTGCGTATCCCCCGCATCTCAGATAACTGGATTTCCTACCAGAATTTATTTTAAATAAAATGCGACTTGCTTCTGCTTAGCACTTATTTGACTTCTTTTTTTCTATAAAATTTCCGGTCTGAAAAAGACTTAACTAAGCCGTGGCGGATACGCGGGAATTTACGGTATATAGTACAAAGGACAGTTTAATATATAGGATAAAACTTATAACAGTTGAAACTCAAAAATTCGGGCATCCAATTTCTGGAAATCTCCAAACATTTTTCACAAATCTCTGGACATTTTTTCACTTTCAGTTTTATTACTTTTTAAAATAAGATTGTTGTAACTTTCATATTTCTCATCGAATTCAGTTAAATTCTTTTAACTGAATACTTAATAAATATTGATATACTCTGGTATATTTTTTATAAAGATTGACCTTTAATTATTACAAAAGCTAGAAAATTAAAAAATGGAATAAAAAAGGAAGACTTTACCTAATACATTGATGACTGGAAGCTTCATATATTTTTATTCTAATAAAATCACTCAAGTACATATTTATAATATAGAAACAAGCATGGAATTTCATTTTCTTTTGATTGGAGTAAAAGATAAACACACTTGATATTCACTCTATTAACTCCTGCTCCTTCTAAAACAGAATGATCAACCTTGTGGCACATTGCTCTTGATACGCACATTGGTCAATGCCGATATGTTGTTTGTTTCAGTTTTCTTTTGTTGAAAAGAACTTTGAATGCAGTAGGAAAATAAGAAAACAAGATGAGATTTTTTTTACATCTTTTTGGCAATTTTTTTTTTCTTTTTCCGCAATCCTTTGCAAAATTTGCTTTTTTTTCGTGATCATTTGACAAAATTGGCAATATTTTCTGCGATCAATAAACAAAGTTAATTTTATTTTGGAAACTATTTGTCAAAATTCGGGCTATTTTTCCCTGACATACTGACAAAATAGACTATTTATTTTGTCAATCTTTTGACGAAATTTGTGATATTTTTCCCTTGATTGTTTATCGAAACTCTGATTTTTTTTTCACAACTGATTGACGAAATTTCTCACTTTTCCAAGCTACCAATTAACAAATTTGATTTTTTTTTTCTGCAGTTGATTATTGAACTTTTTACAGTGAGCAATTGAAGAAAATGTTTAGTTGTTTCTTAGATATGTGACGAAATTCCTATTTTTCCACAGCCGTTTGAAGAAATTCACTTTTTTTCCCACAGCCGACTCAAGAAATGATTTTGTTAAATTCCAAAAAAATAAAAATAAAATTGCAGATGCACGCAAAAAAAAAAAAAAAAAAAATCTTGGAAGAATTGAGCAACTTTACACGTTATCTCAAAGAATCCGCAACCCCACCCCCCTCCCTTCAAGAAACTCTAGAAATGGCACTAAACCTTCTGAGATAAGAATTTGTGATGTAACTATTCGCAGAAACATGAATCACTCCTATATAGCATCCATTAAGAAGGTTTTATAGTTAAGAAGTTTGTTTTCTTTTCCAGATTTTTTTTCTGGGGCTTTTTTTTTTATGTCTGCTTTAAAGTTTTGGAATCGAATGACTTAAATTTTTGGAAAATTTGGAATAGAATCATTTCTATATTATCTATGGTGTACTATTTTTTAATTTATTGTGTTTTAATTTGTATATTTATTTCAGTATAAGAGTTATGCTTTAGATTATCATTCCTATTTTATTATTTAATTTGGTAATTTGATTGTAGTTTATTTGCACTAGGGAAAAAATGCATATTAAATGCTATTATATTGTTATAAAAAGTTTTTTTTAACAGACCTCCAAAATCTGGAATCGCCACAGATTCCTGATTTTTGAGGTTCAACTGTACCATGTTTACATCATGTAAATTTGGAATGTTGCAAAATACAGCTAATTAGTAAAAAAAAAAGAAAAAAAAAAGCTTTTTCATATCTCTATAGACTACAATTTTTAAAAGACAAACAATAAATTCACTCGCCCCATCAAAAAATTCATTCACTAGTGATGAGTAAAATTATGTCTTTCCACACCCCTGTTTGTATCTAGCATCAATTTGACAAGTTTTGGCAATAAATGATAACAAGCATGGCAATTTTATTTCCAGCAGTTTGTTTTTCCCAGCAGAATGAATATAATATAAATATACTGTATCAATCACTATATTACAGTCAACTCCCTCTAATCCTCACAGCTGGGGACCACAGGTTGTGCAGATATTGAATTTTGCGGATTATAGGTCAATACTTTGTTTACATTTTTTCTCCTCTAATTTCACAGTAGTTAGTAATGTATAAATTAATTGGTAAAAAAGAAAGATGATGTAACACATTGTGTTATTTAATTAAAAAATGCATTATATTTAACGAAAAAATATTTAAATTTTATAATACAATTGCTTCTGTTTGTTTTTTATAATTTTCAAGCACAGTATCAAGTGTCATTGAGAACTTTTAGTCCAATATTTTTTTCTTGCAGTCTATAGTCATTATTTTTCATTCTGAAACAAAACTGTTTCCGAAGAAAATGTAGACATTTACAGTACCTTAAAAATGGCTGTAATGATTTTGATTAAATTTTGTATCTTACCGTTTTCAGACCATTGGGCTAGGTCACGTGTTCAAAAAAATTTAATTAGTTGATCATTGTGGATCAGGGTCAAGCTAATTATTTAAAAAAAATGACTCGAACGATTTTGCCTAACTTCAGGGGCCTCGCTAAGGAGGGGGGAGCCTCCCCCCCAAAGTGATCTGGAATGCTGTTACACTTGTCAAATTTACAAACTTAGTTGGCAAATTTGTTTAAAACTTTAATAAAAACTATAATACATTTTCTACCGCTGATAGATTTGCCAAAAATTACAAATATAATTGGAAATATAATGGAACTTTTTACAAATAAGAACTATATTACATTTTCTAATTGTGGTAACTTGGCAAAATTATAAAACTAGTTGGCAAATACTAAAATTTGACTTGGCAAATTAAGGTCGTCTCCCCCGCCAATAAAAAGTCTTTGCGATGGCCCTGCCTAACTTTTGTATCTTACTGTTTTCAGGCATGATACCATTGGGCTAAGTCACATATTCGAGAAGATTCAAGTAGTGTGTCATTTTTGGGTCACTACAGGTCAGTGCATTGCAATGGGAATAAAGGTTGAAACAGTTACTGATTTTTTGAGCAATGAGCACTAAACGAAATCACAAAGTCAGTAACATTTCAACAAATTTGGTGATATTTGACAAAATGTTGGTGAGATTTGGGGGTAAAATCACCTTTCTACCAATGTCAAAATACTTGCTTGGAGCCAAATGAAAGAAAGGGTCGCTAAGTTTGTGAGTTTTTGCTAAATCTTGACTTTTGGCGAAAAAGTTGACTTTCAGAATCTCAAGAAATTTTCCAGAAATTCTCAATTTGAGCCAATATACATCGTTTAACCAATCAGAGCCCATAAAATGTTCTTGAACAGAAATGATGTTGTTCCATACAATGAATATCCGTGGAAGAAATACAACTGTCTGATCGACATTGATGTTTTATCGAGTTGAACATAAAGCTAATTTTAACCAAGCTTAGCTTGGTATTCTCCACTGGTTAATTAATAATTTTGTATATTTAATGTACTAGTGTAAATGCCCGTCCTAGGACGGTGGGTAAAAATTGTGTTTTTCACTTACAATTTGAAAAAAACTGATAATTGACAATATGGAAGTGTTTAGATGAGCAAAGTTCGGCTAGTTTGTGCTCTAATAAACACACTATTATCATTTACAATACTTCTGGGTAAATCAGGCTTTCCGGCTTTTATACCATAACAAAATTAAGATTTCTTAATAAAACAAAAAATTAACAAATTTGCAATAAAACTGTGTCGTTAAAAAAAAGTCTGCTGTGCTGCAACTATTGAAATAATACTAATAATTAATACTTTTTTTAAATAACACTTTGAAATGGTATTTTTATCGCCTCCCCCCCTACTGCCCGTCTCTCAAAAAAAAAAACAATAAATTTTAAAGAAATAAAAGTCTCAATGTGTTTTAAATCTGCCAATAAAACTTGTAAGCAAAAGACGAAAGCTATTTTTATTCAAGGATAAGTTTTATAAATGTCTTTTAGTGTTTTGCAACCTTAATTCTTTTATATATCTATGTAGTTTTTAAATTTTTGTAATACAAAGAAGAATCGCATATAGTTAATGCCTTTTTTTAATAACTGTACAAAATGTTTTTTGCTTGAAAAAGATGTTACATTAAAAAATATTCAGACTAAAATTAGCCGCTCCCTTTTCAACTTATTTAAATGAAGTTGACTAAATGACTTTAAATATATGCCTCTTCAAACTTTAGTTTTATCAGACCATATAAATATTTATTTATGATTATTTAAATATTTTTAGTAATGTTTAATGTAATATTTTTTTTATCAATGTAATTTTGTTATTTTATACAATATTTATTTATACAACTAATTATTATGAAATTATAAACTGTTATTTGTATTTACATAATATTTTACAAATAACTCATAAACTATATAAAATTTTTAGGGAATGGAAAACTCATATATTAGCTTTATAGTTTATAATTTTAGTATGTGTAGATCTCTTCGCAATCGGATTTTCTTTTTCATTTAAATATAAATAATAGTCTAAATGAAAAGTATAAATAAAAATAATAGTCTAAATGCAATATATAAATAAATAATTTTTTATGCTAAAATAAATATTTAAAATGATATTCATGGTTATTTATTTAAATTTCATGCTTTCACATTAAATTATTTTAAAATACACGTAAAACATTCTGCTGATATTGTAACCCTCCCCTGCCCCCGCTCGTTTGTTTTGCAATCAGAAATTAAGATTTTTGGGAAACAGTGAAAAGCGTTCATAAAACTTACCTGTCAATAAAAATAGCAATTGTTATCCTTCTTTGTTTATAAATTTTATGCAATTTTTTATGAATTTAATGTTGGTAAATTGTATTTAATGTTTTACTGTATCAAAAGAAAATAATCGTATCCTTCCAACGAACAACATGTATTGAACTTTGAAAACGACCGCCAAAGAATCTTTTGAAACCGTTTCGATCTTGTCCATTGTAGAAAACATGTTTCTCTAGTACATGCTAGTTGTGGGGGTGCGGGAGGGAGCGAGATTTCACCAGCATGTTTCTTCTTTCTACGATCTTTGTGTATGTTCTTGTTGACGGATAGGGGGACCTTAGTTGAATGGTTTACAGAAGATGATTCGCGTCGAGAGAAGAATACCTCCATGGTTTAATTTATTTTCAATGAATCAAGTAAATGACTCGCTACTGCTTGTTTATGTTTTACGCTAATGTATGTATTTAACTCGATTTCTGAAATTGTTTTTCAACAGCGAAAATGATTGCAATTAGGTTAGTTTTGAATCTTTTAAAGAAAATTATGTTGAACTGAAGGGATTTTCTTGAAAAGATTTGTATTTAAGCACATAAGTTTTCTCTTAAACATCTGAAATCGAAATTAAGCCTAACGTGGCTCTATCTTATCGAAGATTGGCAAAATCGATGGTTTCGCCCCGGATGCGTTACACTGCATTTTATTATATAGAGATTAATTACTTAAAAAAATGTTTGATCATTTTCGTTTTTGTTTTCGGCCGGAAGTAGGAAGATTATTGAAATTTAGTTTCAAACTTAAAAACCTGCTTCGGTCGATCCTTAATGATAACCTTGTTATAAGTGTGGTTTGGAGGAGACTTTGCTTGGATGGAAATTTTATTTATTTTTAATCTTGCTGCAGTTCTTTTTGTTTGTTTGTTTATGGCTTTTTGGCTGGATGAAAGTGATGATTTACCAAAAAAGGAGTGCAAATTTTGGTATGAAATTGACATTAGATCTATTGAGTAAAACAAGCAGCATTGCTGTTATATTCTTAGAGTGTTGCAATACTTACTCTTTCTGTATTTCGTTCAAATTGGAATATTATGTTAATTAGAGATTGTATGTTTGCAGGTTTTTATATATTTTTAATCTTATTCTTAATAGCTAGTGTTTTAAAGTATTTCATTACAAAATATGACTTAGATTATAATTTCAAATCATTTTCATTTATAATGATAAGGGTGTATCAAACATTAATATTAGGTTTAAAAGTGATTTTTTTAATAAATGGCAAATTTAGTTGAGGAAGACCAAAGATTATATTAGTCCCTATATTAATATGTTTCATAATTATGTTTGTTTTTGCAGTAATTAACTGGAGGGGGGGAGGGGACATTATTTAATCACTGCAGCATTTTAACTGTAAAATGTTACGTTTTGCATAAATTATTTTCAAATTTATCTAATAATTTTTTTCTCTGTTAGAATTAAATAAAATCATCATTTTTTAATATAAAAAAGTGAAATATTAAAATAACATGGTATGCATAATAGTGACTTGTAATCTGTGTTACTGCAAAGAAAGAAGAGGGGGGGGGGCAGCAAAATTTTTTGAGGTATATCAGTTGCTTTTACTTGGTTAAAAAGTCTTTCTGGTAATGCTTTACATATTGGAATATTTCAATTTTGGATAAAAATTGCTTAGTGGTGCCATTTATTAATCAAAATATAAACAAAAATGTCTAATAGCACCATTTTAAGGACTATAGAGATATGTATCAGTTTTATTTTTTACCTCTTCTGCAAATTAATATTTAATCGTATTATTACTCATAAATTATTTTTTAATTATTTTTTTAATTTTAATAATAAATAAAATACTAATAAAATTTGTGTATCTAAACAAATTATATCATATGTGAAGACTCAATATTTAAAAGATGTCAGTCAAAAAATAATTTTAAGGCCCTGTTTTTATTTAACTTATGCTAGGAGCCTTATGTGCAGTCGAAGAGATCAAAAGGCTTAACATCATTTATAAAAGCAAAGCTATTTAATGGAAATTACTACTTTTGAAACAGTATTAGAAACAGCATCTCCATGCATAATATGAAATGTGTCACCATTTTTCAAACTTTTATTTTTAAAAGAGTTTTGCTTTGTTCTGTTTATGCTTTTGTGTTTAAATTGGATGGGAAGAAATTTCCCCTAACATAGAGATAATCTCTCAACCAATAGAAAGAGCAATAACATGGACCAGGAACATAAAATAGGAAAGGTCTCATACGGCTAAAGTCCACCCCATCAAATGAAGGTAATCTTTTATATCAGACGACCTATCCTAAAGTCTGTTTATTATTTTGTATTTTCTATGTCTGATAATTTCTTTTGAAAAACCATCGCAGTACATTTAATATAGATACCGGGTGAGCCTAAAGTGCATTTTAACGCACTTTTATCTTTAAAAAGTCATAAAAAAGGAAGAAATTATGATAAACGAGTGCGGTTTGCAAAAAAAGGCTGGCTCGCAAGGTAGTCAAAAATTTTTTAGCAGCAAAAAAAAAAAAAAGTTAAAAAATCACATGTAGAGGGCGTTGACGACCCAAAACCCAATGAACGGGATAACAATAGTGTGATAGAATATTTTGGAGGTGATGTTGAACATTTGTTATTGGAAGAACAAATGAATGGAGCGTATTGTTGTCCTGTTCATTGTGTTTCGGGTCGTCAGCGCCGTGATTTTTTACTAATGTGATTTTTTATGTGACATGTGATTTTTTAACTAATTTTTTTCCTGCTAAAAAAAAATCCAACTACCCTGTGAGCCCCTTCTTGCAAACCGCATTCCTTTATCATAATTTCTTCTTTTTTTATGAATTTTTAAAGTTTTAACGAACTTTTGGCTCACCCGGTATATATAACAATTGATTATATATCTAATGTGTAAATTTCTGGATCTAGGGTCTTAATGGGCTACTTCAGTCACGCAAAAAGACCCGCTTGCTAATGCTAATCCTATGTAAGAAATTTATCAAGATATCTCATTTGCATTTCAATATTTTTAAATGATTTTTTTTGCATTGGATAGCTGAGGCTATGACTGTACAGCCAATCTGTAAAAAGGCCGTTTTTTACTTTTTTGATTTTCATTGCAGATTTTTTTTTTAATGGGGATGCTTTCACTTTCAAAACCGGTTCAGAAAATAAAAGCATCCTAATAAAATAAAATAAAAACCTGTTATCAAAACCAAAAAAGTAAAAGACGGCCTTCGTACAGACTGATCTCAGCTATCCAATGCAAAAAAAAAAAAAAAAAAAAAAAAAAAAAAAAAAAAAAAAAAAAAAATCATTTAAAAATATTGAAATGCAGCCGAGATATCTTTATAAATTCCTTATACAGAATTAGCATTAGTGAACGGGTCTTTTCGTTTGACTGAAGTAGCCTCTTAATGCCAACACTGCATTGTTATTTTATTCTCATATATTTAATCCGTCTGCACACGCACCTACATTTGTAGATTGGGGTAGATTTTATGCCAGCGCGTGCTGACGGGTTAATATTTGAACCTGCACTTTCAAATTCGTATCTTAATATTTTTACACATAAGATTTCATATAGTTCAAACAGATTTAATTCATAAATTGTAAACATGAAATGCAATTGTGCATGCACTGATAGTCAAAGACTTTTTTCTGCAAGAACATTTTATTATAAAAATAGTGCTTCCCCCGCCATCCATCTGTTTTCTCAGTATTTTAATAGTTATACTCACCAAGTATCTTAAATATTCCATCTAAAATAATTAAAATATTTATTTCGTGATAATGTCATTAATAATTAGTTCGAAAACTTAATTATTCTAATAGATGTTTTATTAATAATTGATAATCCAAATTGTTCAGTTTATTTGAAACTGACTAGTATACGAGCACCTTTCATAACACAAGCCTGCAATGGTTGTGGTTTTTATCTTTTTATAGCTGATTTTTATGTATTTTTTAGCGCTGAATCCGAAAATGACCTTTGTTTATAACCATCGTGTCAGGATTTTTTGCAGCTTGTACATTTAAAAGATAAAGACTCAAAAATAGCGAAAATCTGATACTATAAAATAGGTGTGATGATTGTGTTTTTTAACTTTTCATAACTGATTTTTATGTAATTTTTAGCACTGAATCTGAAAAAGACCTTCATTTTTAAGCACCACGTCAGGCTTTTTCGCAAGTCTTAAATTTCAAAGTTAAAAAGTAAAACAATAGCTAAAATGTGTCAAAACCTTACTGAAAGAAGGCAAATGTTTTAAATACATCTGCAACAAATTTCCAGTGTTACAAACTGCCAAAATAAAAGAGGACACAATTCTGTAAAGAATATAAAAAGAAAAGTGTGAGGTAGAGCATGACTGGTTCAAAGAAACTTCCACGCTTGGAATAAAATTGTAAGGATTTTAAATACACATTTTTAATTGAAAAAAAATCATAGTATAAGCCAAAAACGAATGTAAATTATTATGACAAAAATGTTTTACGTCCATTTTATAGTATCAAATTTTCGCAATATTTCAACTTTCTTAAAAATTTACTATTTAGAAAAATTTCAGACATGATGATAAAAAATGAAGATTATTTTTGGATTCAGTGCTACTAAATACATAAGAATCAATAATCAATTATCTAAAGCTAAAAATACAATCATCACATCAATTTTATAGTATCACATTTTTGCTATTTTTTTACTTTTTAACTTTGAAATTTATGGTTTGCAAAAAAGCCTGAAGTGATTGTTGAAAACGAAGGTGATTTTTAAATTCAGCCCTACAAAATACATAAGAACAAATTATCAAAAGCTAAAAAACCTGACACAATCCAAATTTTGTAGGCTAGTGTTGTATAATACTGTTGACTCTAGAAAAAAAGGACCGCTGGGTGGGAATTTTTCAAAAAGGGAACATTATTTTTAAAAAGGGCACAATTGTGCCTTGTTCAAAAAAAAAAAAAACTTTTTTGTTTAGAGTCCCTAGAATTTGCGATATTTTCCGGGGATCAATTGAATTGCCACGGGACGCTTAGGATGTCTTAAAAAAGGGCAGCTGGGCGCATTGGAAAGATTTAAAAGAAATAAAAAGGGCCACCGAGTGCTGCGCCCTGCTAAAGTGGCTTACAGTCAACACTATATAAGTTAGACAATTTTATTACATAGTTATTTTAGCATAATGGTGCAATATAATTTACAATAGATTACTGCAACACTGTTATTAGAAAATTATTGGAAAATATTTAAAAGATAAACAGTTAGATAAAAATGTGATACAAAATTAATGCTCACTACCAATTACCTGTTTATACCTGCACAATTTCTTAGCACATATATAGCATATACATTGAGAATATTTTTTGAACAAAGTGATTTAAACGAGTGCAGAATACAGAATCAATTTCAATGAAATTAATTTTCCTCAATTTCACATTTTTTATGTTCTTGTTAAAGTTAGTAGTATGCTGTTTTCCTGTAATTTAATAATATTTCAAAAATGGATTTTTCATTTTTTGTTTCAGTGTTTGTTAAATTGTTCAAATGAATGAACAGATTAATGTAATAAATCATTATTATTAAGTTTCATTAAAGTATTAAACTTTTTGCATTCATGTATTTTCGTCCATTTCAGGTAAGTCACATGAGTCATTTTAAGAGAAAATACAGACAGATGATGTTAATCCACTGAAAAATGACATCAGAAAAAGAATTTTGGATAGCACAAAAATGAAAGAGAAATATTTAAATTGATCTAATTCTCAACCGATCCACAAGAAACACCTGTTTTTTACCTATTATTTCTTATTTCCTTGAAGCATTAGTACTTGTGTTTCTTATTTAGCTGTTGTGCAATGCAATAATCAGTGTATGTCTTTCTTCTCACACAAAGCAAATTTTTTCTGTGTAAGACATTATGAACTCATTATTTTCACAATGGCATAATCATTGAGTATTTTATCAGGAGAAATTGCAATGCACCAAAGTTTCATTTATATAAAAATATTCTTGTCATTGTGAAAAGTATAAAATCTATAACTTGGAACGATGATTTGAGTATTTATATTTATAACAAATATTCTTTTATTTGTATAGAAAGCTGTATGGCTTTTTGAGAATGCCTTAAATAATTTGTTTTTCATGTATGCTAAAATAAAAAGTTGTATCTAAAACATACAACAAAAGATATCCAAAAATAAGTCTCTGCAGTTCACACATTCTTACGCAAAGGTGTGAAAAATCTTTCACATGCAAGTTTTACAACAGATGATTTTCTGAATCAAGTAACTATATGCCTCATCTTTTCATGCATACAAATGAACAGCCATTTGTTTGTGATATATACAGCAAAAAAATTCTGTTAAGAATAACTTGAAAAATCACTTTGTCATACATAGAAATGGGAAACCTTTCAATTGTGAGATATGCAACAAAACATTTTCTCAGAAAAATAGCTTGAATAGACACAGCCTTGTACTTACTGATGAGAAACCTTTCAGTTCTGATGTATGGAAGAAAAATTTTCTCAGAAAAGTAACTTGAATACTCACCTTCTCATGCATTCGAATGAAAAAACTTTCTCTTGTGAGGTATGCAACAAAACATTTTCACAGAAAAATGCTTGAATAGACACAACCTTGTGCATACTGGTGAGAAATCCTTCAGTTGTGAAATATGCAAGAATTTTTTTTCTCTGAAATGTAACTTGATAAAGCACTTTCTCATGCATACAAATGAGAAAGCTTTCAGTTGTGAAATATGCAATAAAACATTTTCTCATAAAAGTAGCCTGAATGTACACCTTCTTATGCATAAAAATAAAAAACCTTTCAGTTGTGAAATATGCAACAAAAAGTTTTTTCAGAAAAGTAACTTAAACACACACCTTCTCTTGCATAAAAATGTTAAACCTTTTAGTTGTGAGAAATGCAACAAAAAGTTTTCTCGAAAATATAACTTTAAAAAACACTTTCACATGCATACGAACGAGAAACCTTTCAGTTGTGAGATTTGCAGTAAAACATTTTCTGACAGGAGTGACTTAAAAAAGCATTTTCTCATGCATACAAAGGAGAAACCTTTTAGTTGTGAGATATGCAACAAAGAATTTTCTCGGAAATATAGCTTGAATAAACACCTTCGCATGCATACAAATGTGAAGCCTTTCAGTTGTGAGACATGCAACAAAAAATATTCTCATAAAATTAGCTTGAATAAACACCTCTGTATGCACATGAATGAGAAAACTTTTAATTCTGTGGTAGGTATACAGCAAAAAATATTTCCAAAAAAGTAACGTCAAAAGAAAATTTCATATTCATACAAATAAGAAACCTTTTAATTGTGAGGTATGCGACAAAACATTATTTCAAAAACTATTTTGAAAACCCAAGTTCGTATGGTTACGTATGAGAATTTTTTCAGTTGTGAGATATGCAATAAAGATTTTTCTGATTAGGGAAATTGAACAGACATTTTTTCCTGAATACAACTGAGAAACATTTCAGTTGTGAGATTGGAAATAAAACATATTTTTGAGAAAGTAACTTGAAAACCCATTTTCATCGGCCTACAAATGAGAAAACTATCATTTGTAAGATATACAACAAAGAATTTTTAGACAAGCATAATTTGAAGCTTGCATGCATACCAATCAGAAACCTTTCACTTCTGAATTAGTCAACGAAGAATTGTTTCAAAAAATTACTTGAATAGGCTTAATCTTAATCATATAATTGAGTGCAATATTCTTTGTACAACATTAGTAAAAAAAAAAATAAATGTGCATCCCACATCTCTTTCACCCAGTATCCAGATATGCAACCCCTTCCAACTCCTCAAATCTCTATGATAAAATATTGAAAAGTTGAGCATTTTCACTCTGAAGTGATGATGTTATGCTACATTTGATGAAAATCAGCTTAGTCTTAATCTTTTTCAAATGTGTTATATGGTTTTTTTCAAAAACTTTTGATGTTCACAAAATAACATTGTTTTTTCTATAATATCTATATATTTTTTTCATTATATGTGCAGTGGCTATAAAATTAGATACTGGAATAGGGTCACTAAACAATTTTGATTATCATTCCCTTCAAGGGTTTTTTAACTGTTTATTCACACCCGCTAATTCGCCACTCCCTAATTATTACAAAACAATGATTTTTATATTTTTAATGTTTAAGTTTAATTCATTTTTATTTAATTACTATCATTACTAGGAAACTTCTATTTAGTTTCTAATATTAATTGACATTGTCAACATGATGAATGTGATTGGTGCTTCTCTATTTAGTGTTCTAAATTCGTAAGTTTGAAACTTTAAACCTTATGAAATTCAATATCTAAATTGTTTCTTCTTTGACTTTTGCTAGGAGGAAATTGACGTGACCTAAATCAAATTCAACCATGTACAAACTTAGATAAACATAGTGATATTTTTAAAAAGCTTCTTAGCTTCATACTCTGTTAACTCATCAATTTCTTCTTGTAAATTATATTTAATAGTTTCAACTGTTGTTAAAAATGGCGGTATAATTATTCAATCTGTGATGTTTATAACATTTTTAGACTATTTCATATATCTTATATCAAATGTAGCTTAACATATTTACTTCAGAGTGAAAATGCTCTACTTTTTAATATTTTATCATAATAGTAATAGATTGATTTTTAAATTATATCTGTACGTTAACTGTTGTTGGTTAGTATGTACCAAATCAGCAATCCCTGCACCAGAGCATAAGATGTATATGTGAAGCATTATAGTCCAAGTTGGAAATAGGAAGTTTCTTTTATGATGTATGCTATAAAGACTTCTTTCAGATTATCAAAAACACAATTTCTCACACATACTACAAATAAAATTACGCCTGTGAAACATCAAATATGTGTCTGAGTCTTGTCATATGAATGAATATGCCACTTCTCATTGATTTGTAAAGTAGTCTTACCTTTCCTGGTGTGTAAAACACAAAATAAATTATTACAGTAAAGGCACAGTCTTTGCTGTACTGTTTGTGTTAAATGTATTTGTTCACATCAGTGAACTGAATAACTAAAATTTAAAGCCATTAAAGTTGAAAAATGAATTACTGAATAGTTAGGTAGCTGTCAAAATTAAACGAAAAATTCTGAATAGGGAGTAAATTATCCGGGCCAAGATTCAAACTTAGGATTTGGATTCGTGTGTTAATGTTCTGTTGTTTTAGCTACCCAGTCAAGTTTTCCCAATGCACTTCATTCACATGTTGGTATAACCAGTTCTGCAAACACTGCATTCTAACTGATAAAAATGCTTAGTAACTGTGTAACGTGTTGTCATACGGAACAATGCATGGTGTTTATAGGACTGATGTATTACACATTTACATGTAAGTGAATTCTATTAGGTCAGTCTGTCTAGGTAGCACAGATGGCAGGATATTAAGACATAAAGCCAAGTTCTCAGGTTCAAATCTGATCTCTGATACATTTCACTCTGTTGGGAATATTTTGTTAAACTTTCACCTCAACATATCGTCGATTGAGAGCGACAGTAAGACATCTGGTAATAATAAAAACTGAAATGTCTGACTTACTGCTATGAGAAAGTGTGTTTGCATCTAGTGGAACAACTTCTGAAACACAAAGTTAGTTTCAGAAGTGTTCTAAACTAACTTCTGAAGTTAGTTTAGAAGTTCTGAAGTTAGTTTAAGATATAGTATTAAAATCGCTACACAACGCTATATCTCAGATGTGTTTTATAAAAATTCCCTACTGTTCCACTAGATGCAGACACTGTTTTTCGTAGCAGTAAGTCAGACATCTCATTTTCGATTATTACTAGAGGTCCTTCTATTGCTCTGCGGCGATGATATGCATTCTTTAATGAATGTACCGACAAAATTTTATATATTAACTTAATTTTTATTGAGGCTTTATTTAAGAAAGAATAGATATTATATTAGAAATATATCATCGTAGTCCCTCTTTAACAGGATAAACTTTGCAGTGTATTTCCTTGCAGAAGTTTATTAATGATGGCCTCTTTATGACATCGCTTCATAGTTTTTCATCTTATCATTTAAATGAATATGCAAATTCGCGTTTACATTTTTGCAGATTTGAAAAAAAAAGCAAAGATGGAACACCTTTTTTTACTTTGTATCTTAAAATCAGAATCTTTATTCCCATTTCTTATCAAACAAAATTTTCTTAAAGTTTTTCTGATATGTATGCAACGCTTTTGCATATCGTAATGTAAATGTGTCTTCATTTGTTGAGAAATAAAAATTAAGAAATTTAACCTTATCAGGAAATGAGTGTTGAATTGTCACTCTCATTTAAGGGTTTCTGTGAAAAGTGTGGAACTTTAAATCGATTGAGATCGGATATCCTTACCTATTTTGACATATATGTTTATTTGTTGCTTTTTAAAGGATATCTTACAAATGTAGAGAAGTCTGAAATGCACGTGTTCTTTGCATATGCATTGACTTCTGTGTTCATTTCTGTTATTATATTCTGTGCCGTTCTTTTATTTCAATAAAGTTTTTTCTCGTTTCAAAATGGTTCTGTAATTTTACTGTTTCGATAAGATTAACACCACAAGAATCCTTATAATATATATCACAGTGTAGAACCATTTATTAAAAAATGTCAGCATAAAAATTCTGGATAACTATTTGGTATCATATAAAAGGCACATTTGATCTGATGTCTAGAGTGTAGGTGACTGTGCCTTTGTTTCTGATTGCAAATTGATTATAAAATGAATTAAATAGATCAATTGAAAATCAAAGTGTTTGAAGGAGGGCTGTTTATGTGAATCCCTTGGAAAAATAATTCCACAAAGAAATGAAATTGCCCTGTATTTAAGGCTTCTCTTTGAATCCTAAATGTTGGCATCTAATTATTCTTCGATGTTGTACTGTATGTACACATGACAAACTGATACCAATTGGCACTTTTTGTAGAAATATTCTAAGCTTAATTGATTGAAAATATGTCTTTGATAATTGATTTTCTCACTAACTTATTTCTGGAAAAGTTAGTTTTCTGATAAAGCAAATGAAAATAATAATATAAAAATATAAACATGTTTTAGGATTAATTGAACAGTAATAATTAAAAATAAAATTTTAAAAGCTGATAATCATTGTTATTTTATATATTAATTGAATCCTTTCCTTTAGAAAATAGAAAATATATTTTAAGAAAAGTTTCTTAACCAGACATGCTAATAATTTCCATTCTTCATTGCTCATATTAATCTAAAATCTTGCAATGTCAATGTACAAATTGGAACAGTCTAGTCCGTAAAATTTACTGTGAGATATACCAATGGAAAAAAGGGAGAAAATGCTTTTGAGTTAGTTTAAAAGTTTCGGTACTTTTATTCTTAAAATGCTTATGCTGCACTTGAATAATTGTATTTTTTAATATGTTTTGTGTTTGTTCTGGTAAATGTAAAAAAAAAAAAGAAAAAATAAATAAAATAAAATATGTTGTTTTGATGCTAGGTTTCTGGTTTAAATTACATTTAAAAAACATATTTAGCATATTTTTACATTATATGTACTTTTCATACGTTTAACCCTTTATCTACTGACGGTACTTATAAGTACCATTAAGATAACTTGTTATAAAATTCATTTAATACATCGACTAGTAGTAATACAGTTTGGAATGAGTTATAGATGCATTACTTTATCTTCTTCCAAAAGCATTATGGGTTACACAAATCAAAAATTTTTAAAAGGATGATTTCTTTTGCCTTTGCATCTTTTCAGCTTTCTTGGTGTTGAAGGGGGAGGGCGGAATTTTTCAATTCCGAAATACTTCTATATTTCTATTGTAAGAACATTATATTTGTACATTTCCCAATTCTACAAAATACTAAGAAATAGATTTAAAATAAAAAAAATTGAGTGGAGTTATCAATATTGCACAAAATCCCTATAAATTCAAATTTAATAAATCCTTCTAAAATCCTACTGAAATTTATTAAATGATTATGTAAATCTTCTAATGTAGATCCAAAAATTCACGAAAAATGCTTTACAAGATAAGATTTTCAAAATTCAGTACATAAAGGGTTAAAGACATTTTTAATATTTAAATATTAGAGAAGTCTATTCAAGACACAACACTGAGTCAGTTTTTACTATGTAAAAAAGTTTAACGCTCTCGCTGACACACCCATATTAACACATTCATAAAAGTTTCAACGTAAAGCAGCAAGGCTTTATTAAGTTGTTCATGATTGACGGTTTCTAAAATGGCACCTAGGCATTGTGTTGTTTTAGAAAATGCTTTCAATACTGGTGTGTACAAATATGTCTTCCCCCTGCAATAGGCGCCGCCTCAGACCACCAAACCCTATGAACCAAGGGAAAATAAAGTATGAAAACTGGAGTGGAAACCTTGACCGTAAACTCGCAAAAGACAGACCTTCAAATATACGCAAAATGTTATTCTTGAACGTTAAAGAATAACAGCACTATCATAATTTTGAAAAACAAAAATTACTGAAATATTTTTTACTCTAATTTTCCTTGTGAACTTACATAACCTTATGTTAATCCAGTCTCTCCCATGTTTTAACAACGGCAGGATGCTGCTGGTGAAAAACATGAACTTTTTAAATCGCCAAGGACACTTTCTAGATACCCAGGGGCCTTTTTTAGATTCTAAAGATAAATTTCATGTTCGCAAAAGCAATTATTACAGATCCTATTTGAAATATATGTAATAACCTAGCTATATATGCATGAGTAACTATGTGAGTTGTGCACAATATACTTTTGTTTAATAAATAACATTCAGAAGGGAAGAAAGTGCTAATAATTTTCCAGCCCTTGTAATCATTGTTTTACTACTTTTAAATAGATAAAACAGCTGATATCGACATGGAAGCACTTGAAGCAATTTGAATGTTTTACTAATTTCTACTATTATTTGTCGTTTTATTTCTGTAGTAGAAACAATCTGCTCTTAGTAGTATTAATTAAAGAAAATCGCAAAATGTTTTGCTTTCAAAATTACATATTTATTTTTATATTTGTATGTCTCTTCGAACAGTCCATTTATTAATTAATATTCTGCAAGATCAAAAATCTGCTACAGAAGTGAGATCGAGGGCTACACTTGCATTGTTGAAGACATAATCACTGTTCCGCAAGAAAAGTGATAGCCCAAATATTCTGAATTTCACCAGAAAGTCAGAAGAAGATTGGATTTCTTTAACTGGTGCAACTATCGTACTTATCCTGAATACAGCTGTAGAAAGTTTTTGAATGAAGATGAAGAGATAAGGAGGATTAAGTAGATTTATCCACCTCCCAGTCTCTAGTGGCAAAGTGACAGCATAATTTAGTGGGTTTTGGATAGCTGCACTTATGACACTACTCCAGTCGCAAGACGCAAAATGTCCGACCTATTATTGCAACAAGACAAGCTAAAAAATTGGTATTGTGTTACTTTACTTTGCAAGTGAGTGATGTGTCCATTATAAACAATTGCTTATACTAATTATCAATGCGTATTTATTAATTTCAACAATATTAACAATTAATATTGGTTGTGTGGTGGATAGTATTTTTGGAAATACAGAAGTTCATGAGATGATAGACTAGGCCAGCCATACTCAGCCTTTTTTACTCGCGGGCCGCAGATATATGTTTGCAACGTTAGGCGGGCCGCAACACACTTATAGCTTAAAAAAAGGTAAATTAAAATAGTAGGTGACAAAAGTAGTATAACAAAGCAAAATAATGAGGTTAATATAGTAATTGAATCAAACGTTTGTCGCGGATGAAATGTTACTAAAAAAATTTCAAACCACCATTTCCAAACATTGACTTAGAGGTAAAATGATGTAGAAATATGCTTCAAAGATTATAGTTTAGAAATAACGGTTTGAAACTTTTTGTTGCATTTTTGTCCGCGGCAATTCGAATAATGATTATTAGCGATATTTAAGCATAAACGTATTAATATAACAGTGCAGCATTTTTCAGTTTCTAAAATAAATAAATAAATAAATAATCCGGAGAATTTCTTTAATAAGTTAGTCTTTTTCCAATACAAAAACGTTTCTTAAAGTAGAAATATATAGTGCAAGTTTAATTCATTTGGAATAATTTCCCGTTATAGTTTTGTAGAATTAAATTAATAATACACTACTATAGCACAAATAGAACTTCGTGTAAAAAGAACTTTTGCCTAAGGAAATGGCATTAAGGATTTTTAATATAATTTTAAATTGGTAATTATAAAAACAGGACATATTTTGTATTCCCATGAAAATATATGTTGTAACAGCGAAGGTTTTAAAAACCTTCTACAAACATCTCAATTAAATTTATAAATGTGGATTAGTGATTATGTGCCTTTGGCCGCACATAAAAGGTTGCCTGGCCGCAGGTTGAGTATGGATGGACTAGAAATACAATATTTTACTATAGTATTAGGTTTCATGAATTAGAAAAAATATGTATTGAAATTGTGTCATTTTCATAGAATTGTTTGGTTGTTTTGTTTTATAGTCTTATACAGACTTGGAAATAATTTATATCTGTCTATATTTATGTATAATTTTGAATTAATTACCCGAAGTTTGGCTCTGTAGGTACTGAACTAAAGATCTGCATGCCCCATTGTTAGTATCTCTGATATAACGAATGAGGTGATATGGAAGGATTTTGCAAACATGTTATAAAGATTAAAGTTTATCATTTGTATAATAAACATAAATTATTACTTATCAGTCTAAATTTTCATTTTGTTTTTAGATAATTCTAATGTATCTGAAGAATGAAAATTTTTATAATGAAACAGATGCCTCAGACAGTGAAAACGATTGTAAACAATATAAACTTCTCTGATAAAATAATAAACAGCTGAGAACTTGTAAATGATTGTCCTTGGGAATTTTATCAATGACTTCTTATGTTTAGAGGAAATCTGAACTGTGTATAATTTACAGCATCCATCAAATGTTGTTCTCTAAACTGTTGCTGTAAAATGTAGGGGAGATGGGGGCACATGTGAACAGGGGGTAGACGTGAACATCGCAGTTTTTCAATAGTTATTATAAGTTTTTTTATTTGAAAAAAATTACCAAAGATGGCAGCACCTGTGGACGTATGGTAAAAATCTTTTGAAGCTTTTTGACATTCATTTTCTCTTTAGTAGCCAAAACACTGTTTGTAGATGTCAAATGTAAAATGTCGGTTTCAACTTTGGTAAGTGATAAAGTTTATTTATTTAGTTAGTTATTCGAATTTCAATGTTTTAACATATACTATGACTACTATTGAATATTTTGGATAAAGTTGTTTTGTTCCCGAAAATTGATAAATGTTAATTATTTATCAATTTAACTCTAGCAGCCATGCGGGGCACTTGTGAACAGACTAGTTGGGGCAGATATGAACAGTTCACAAAAATCAAAATCTTTCTCTGTTGTGCGAATAGAAAGAATTGATAATGATAAAATGTATGTTAAATTCCTGAGAAAGAATCTCAGATCCAATTCATATAATTTCCCTGAAATAGTAGACATTTCTGTCATACAAAAAAGTGATATTGTATTGAAACTTCTACTTCCACATTTGTCAGGAAGTACACAAAGAGCAAGAAGCTCATTTGAGTTCAATTATAATTTAAATAAATTCAATGTTTCCTAAAATGCAATAAGTGTTATGTACTATTTTAGTAAACGGTTTAAAACAATATTTTTTATGCATTGTTAATACAAAGAATATTATGACAAACAACTTTGTATTTTTTTTCTTTTCATTTGTCTCAAACTTGCTGTGATGGCTTACTTCTATCTCTCAAACAACAGCTATGAATAGGATAATTTGAATTGGGATGGATATCAGTAACATTCTTAAAATGTAAAATTTTCAAATTGATAACTAATATAATTCTTGGGTATGGTGTCAGAACAGCTTTATATATATTTAGTTTCATTTTAAAATCTTTTGTTTAAACATGTCACTCAGAAACTAGAAAAAAAAATATTTTTTATTTTATTTATGGTGAATTTAACTGATAATATAAATAATGGTTATGATAACAAATTAATAACAGGAGAAAAAGCATGTCAAAGGATATTTTTTCCTTGTGTTCACATGTTCCCCACGAGTGTTCACAACTACCCCGCTGATGGGGCACATGTGAACAATTTTTTGAATTTATAAAACTATTAAAAAATGTAAGAAAAACTATACAGGTGATTAAAAAAAAATTTCCATGTGTAAAAGAAAGTTCTGTTTACTATACTGACTACTTTTTATTTATAAGAATTAATCCAATTATGAGAAAAAGATATATTTATGCGAACTGTTCACATGTGCCCCAATCTCCCCTATATCATATAGCATGTGGCGCTGCTATGCAGCATTTTTCACGATTTTGCGTTAGCTGTATCTCAAAAACTAATGCACGGAATTTAGTCAAACTTCATATTCCACATATGTAGCACTTCCACATAAATAGATCCTTATTAGGCTCGGGTCTATACTGCCCAAAGCTATCGCTTTTGTGCACTTTGAGTAAGGAATTTTGGTTACATACATCTAAGAGGCTGGGTGCCAAAATTCAATGATTTGTTTGAAAAATGCTATGCTTATATCTCCTTTTTAAATGCACACAATTCAACAAATCTATACCTTTAGAGTTTGTTATTATAGGCAAAGAATTGTCATTTAATTTTGGCACTGTGATTGCAAATTTTGATGCATTAACATGTATGGAGTAGAAGAAAATTTTGGGATTGACACATCCGACTAGTTTTTACTTAATATTAATTCTTGTGGTCTTCAAAGAAGCCCACCTGTTAATAACATCGCTTAGTTTAATAAAATTCTCTATTTCACTGTCAAATTTTAAAAGCATTAGGCTGTCACGTCTGTCATCCCTCACATTGTAGCTTGCAATATATATTTTTTAAATTTTTATTTGACTAAAGATTCTTTCATAAGATGCAACGCCATAAAGATAAGCTGCAGTGAATGTTAAGGTACGAGTATATAGTTTGACGGCGTGACCCAAATAGTCTTTGAATTTCATGGCATGAGTAAAAGGTTTGTTAAGTGAGTTGGGATTTGGTTTATTTCTATTTGACTCTGCAAGTCATGTACATCCGGTTTCTCATATCCAGGAGGAAACAGTATTAACTTTTCCCTTGCACAATTGTAATTTAAATATGGAATGCATTGCTGAAATATTCTCTTGATATAGGGAACATTGTCTTTTAAGCCCATTACTAAATTCCCGAAATTTTCTTGTATTTCTTATAATTCTTTATTGTAAAACTTATGTGTATCAATGTCCATTGCTGTGCAATTATTTTAATCTATTGCCTTTGGTGAAACCGTTTTCCTACGGTGTTTTCGGAACTCAGCTTCTCCAGTCACATCCTAATATTCATAATTGTTTGTGAGCTTGTCTGTAAGAAATCTTTATTTCTTCAAAATTTTATTCAAGTGCAACGTGTCAGTGTTACAGTGCATGTCGATTTTTTCTTCAGTTGATGGACTGCTTTCATGGTCATATTTCTGTTCCAAATTAAAATCGTCCATTTTTTACCTTTTTCATCCTCGAATGGATTTTTAGATGCTCCAAAATCTTGCACGAAAACTCTTTTCCTATTATGAAGGGTTTCTTCGTCCTGAGATTTATAGTAACTTTTCAGAACAGCTTTAAACACAGAACACTGGACTTTTGGTTTAAAATTTTATAAACACATATAAATATAAACAAACAGGACTGATATATATTTCCGCACACAAATAAAAGTAAAATGTGACAAATTTATTTAAACTAACGACTTCTTATATCCGCATTTGCTCATATAACGCTTTTTACTTGACAGCGAAGGGTTAACTAATTTTTGCGACAAAAATATCACGAGAATGAGTAAAATATTGTCCAAAAATCGCAAAATTATTCAAAAAAGTTGTGAAAACTCATCAAATCTTCTTGCCCATAGCTGTGTTTCAAGTAGGTTACTGCATTCCTTTCTGTTGTGCTACAAGTGATCTCCAATTTTCAAAAGAAGCTGCAATCCCTTTGGATTAAAATAGCTGGATTCTCTTTTGGGAGGAGAAAGGGAGGTAGGGTGAAATTTTTGAGAAAAGAACAAAGTTTTGGAGGAAATAAAGGAACTGGTTAGTCAGTTATTGATGGACAGGAGTAGAGAAATTTAGGTCTGGTAGATGTGCAATATTTTTGTAGAACTGAAAAATACAATGATAGATTGAGTGTGGATGATTTCTTTTTGTATTTCTTTTGATAATTTAACTTGTTTACTGTTGCAGTACTCAAAAAAATCACCAAAACAATAAAAATGTTGTAATTTTTTTACTATTATTTAATAAATAATGTCTCAAAAATCTAGAATTTCCCAACTCTAAGCTCAAATTTCCCAACTTCACATATATCGGGGGGTAGGCTCCCCCCCATACCCCCATGGCGACGCCCCTGCGGTCATGTATCCTGCTTACAGAGGGATCCTCAGCGGTTTCCAAGTTTCAAACTTGGAGATTAATATTGAGCTCAAAGCCGCCGATAGCTTAAGTGCCCCCAATCCAACCCTTCCTGCTTTTCGATGTCTCTCATTTAATCAATTATCCTTTTTCTGTCCGGTTTCACATTTTCAATTGTTTTTCTCTTCTTTTCAACGTGATTTCCGCTAGAGAGTCTCGGCAAAGGAGACGTGCACAGGAACCTGGACGAACACACAGAATGCCGCTCTCCACGTATTCTGCGGCGATCTTTCCGACCGCCTCCCGAAACTAATAATGAGCTCAAAGGCGCTACGGTCGCCCGGTAGCTTCAGTGTCCGAACCCAACCCTTCCCACATTTCGATGCTTTAAATTTAATGAATTTTCCTTTTTAATTTGTTCGGTTTCAATTTTTTAATTTTTTTTTTTTGATTTTCCACCGTTTCAGAATTTGCGGAGCGCGGTGCTCCGCGTGTCCGTCCGATGTCCATGCTCACGTCCTTTTTGCCGAGATTCTCTAGCAGAAGCCAGGAAGGAAAAGAAAAAATAAATTGAAAAAGGATAAATTTAAATGGCAGCCTTCGCCCTCTTAGCTGCTCGGTTTCTCTAAAAGAATCTTGTATCAAATGAAATATATCTAGTAAAGACAAAAAAAAACTTAATATCTAATCAAAAATCTATAATTGTTGTCTTATTCATTATAATCTTACATTATCCAGTTGAAAGTCTATGTCGGCGACAAAATAGCTCTAATGAAACTGAAGTATCTGTGTTTAACTATGTTTTTAGCAGGTTTCTTATCTTGAATTTCCCGCTTCTATTTAAAACTGCAGCAGAGATGTATGGAGAAATGTCCTAAAATTTTCGACCACACCTTAGAGGGTGATTGGGGTGTTGGAATTTCTGAAATCGCTAAAATATGTGTTTAATTATTTTTTAAATAGCTCAATAATGTTAATGTTAATAATAATCAAATAATATTATCCTCAATTTCTTGCTCCTACTTAATACTGCTGCTGTTTTCACTGCCTCCAAGTTTCCAAGAAAACTTTGTGCTCATTTTATAAATTGAAACGAATAAAAAGCTGAGTGAATCTCCTTCAGCCTGGAGTGGAACTTAAAAGATTCTAGTGACGTTTAACATAATCAGAGACAAAGTTAATAAATTTTAAGTTTTCCTTAAAGTTATTTATGAAAAGATCTTACAGGCATGTTCCGCTGTACTCGACAATCATACAGTCATGTTTTATGCTGTTTGAAAATTAAAACTGAATTGTCCATTAACCAATGCATTTTTAAAAATTTGTTTTCACCATAAGAAAGCTGAAGTACTATAACAGCATACTATATTTAAAAAAATTCTGATAAGTTTAAAGTAAGTCTAACAAAACAGTAACTTTTATTCGAATTAATTATTTTATTTAAAATAATTTTAATTTAGATGGATAATGATGATATCAAATGTTGTATGTTGATATTAGAATTCTTATGGCGAAAACTAAATTTTGAGAGATGCATTATATAATGAGTAATGAAAGGTTGAAATTCTCCTTAGCATAAAGTGGAATTTTACAGTACATACGAATAGCATATGATGCCTATCAAGTCATTTTTATGACAGTGAATACCACCTATTGAAAAAAAAATTACAGTAACTTGAATTATGTGCATAACTGCCATCTTTTAAGCTTTTTCCTTATCACTGAATTTAATAGAGAATTGTACCTGCAATTAAATAAGCCAAAAATTTCTTTTAAATTTTAATAGTTAGAAGAAAGCATAAAAGTTGGCAGCTTATATGCATTTCATACCAACATTTTAGAGGACAACATTTGGTGCATGCTAAAATGAAAATATTTCATGTGCTTAATGCAAGCTATAATGAAACATTGAAATTATACACGATTCATATTTCTTCTAAACATAAGAAGTCATTGAGAAAATTCCCAAGGGCAGTCATTACAAGTTCTCAACTGTTTGTTTTTTTATTATTTTATCAGAGAAGTTTATATTGTTTACATTCTTTTTCACTGTCTGAGGCGTCTGTTTCATTACAAAAATTTTCATTCTTCAGATAACTTAGATTTATATAAAAATAAAATGAAAATTTAGACTAATAGGAAATAATTTCTGTTTATGATGCGAATAAAATAAATTTGGTGCAGATTTTTATTTCTTTAAGTTCTTAAACTTGATTCTTTCTAACATGTTTGCAAAATCCTGCTCTATCACCTCATTTGTTATATCAGAGGTACTAACAATGTGGCAAGTAGAGCAGATATTTAGTTTAGTACCTGCAGAGCCAAACTTTGGGGAATTAATTCAAAATTATACATAAATATAGACATATACATATATATTATTTTCAAGTCTGTATCAGACTTTAAAAACAAAACCATACAATACAATGAAAATAAACACGGTTTCAATACACATTTTTTCAAATTAATAAAACCGAATACTATAATAAAACATTGCGTCCAGTCTATCATCTCACTTTCATCTCATGAAGTTTTATATTTCCAAAAAAACTATCCACCACGCAATTAATATTAACTTTTAACACTGTTGAAATCAATAAATACGCACTGATAATTAGTATAAGCAATTCTTTATAATGGACACATCGCTTACTCACAAAGTAAAGTGACACAGTACCAAAATATTCAGTTTGCGTATTGTTGCAATAATAGGTCTGACTTTTCGCGGCTTGTGACAGAAAAAGTGTCATAAGATATCCAAAAATCATAGATTACTCTGTCACCTTGCCACCACAGACAGGGAGCAAAGGGTAAAGGAGGTGAATAAATCACAATCCTCCTTATCTCTTCTATATCTTGATCCATAGACTTTTTACAGTTGTGTTCAGGATAAGTGTGATAGTTTTATCAGTGAAATAAAACCAATCTTCTTTTGCATTTGTTATAAAATGTGGTATTTTTGAGGCGTTTCATTTTTCTTGCGGGAGAGAGATTATGTCTTCAACAATGCAAGTGCAGCCCTCGAGCTCACTTCTGTAACAAATTTTGGATCTTACAGAAATCTCAGTGAACACCATTGTGCATATGTCAATAATAATTTCCGGACATTGTCATTAACTTTGTATAAGACACGAATTTTTTAGATCTTTAAACTTTCGTTAGATATCATTTGTTATATTTGTTTGTTATTTCATGACTCTTTTTGCATAACGGCCATGTGTAATCTTAAAATTGGCTAAAAATACCAATTTAGGCAATATTTTAAACAACGAAAACTCTTTGCTTCTTTACCTATAATAACAATAACTGCAAGACATACTACATTTTCAAAAATTATGTTGCGAAGTTTGAAGCCCTTTCGAGAATACAAAAACTTTTGCTCAGGTGTGAAAATTGGCTTTTTCAAAATATACTTAAAATTTAGAGATTTAATGTTTGCATACATTGATATTACAATTGTTCTGGTGAAAAGTAAATTTTGAGACACGCATTATGAAACTAATCGAAGGTTGAATCTCTCCTTAGCTTAATGCGGAATTTTGCAGTAAAACAGGAGTGCAGACCATCATTGATTGGTCATTTTTAACAAAGGTGAAAACCAAACGTTGGAAAATAATTTAGAGTAAGTCTGAACAGTATGTATATTTTGCAGTAACATTTTAAAGAAAAATATGTAAATGCTGAAATGAAAATATTTCATGGGCTTAATGCAAGCTTAAATGTAGCACTAAAAAATGTGCACGGTTCAGATATTATCTAAATATAAGTCATTGGGAAAAATCTTAAAAAAGAGTAATTTACAAGACCCCAAGATTTTTTTAAAATTATTCTACAGAGAGAGAAAGTTATATATTTTTTTTATTTTACCTCTGACCTGTGTTTTGTCACCAAAGATTTAATTTTTTAAGATAACCTGAATGCATCTAAAAATAAAATCTAAATTTAAATTGATAAAGGAAATAATTCCAATCTATCTCACAAAACAGCTAGCAAATACATTTTTTTTCGTGCATTCAGCAACTTGAATCCTTCTGACATGTTTGAAAAATCATTTCATATCATTTCTTTTTACTCATTCCTTGTACTGATTCCTTGTAAATTAAATATAACACATAAATACATGCAGATATATATTTTGTGCATGCAGAATTTTGCTGTAAAACATGAGTGTAGAACATCATTGATTGGTCATTTTTAACAATGATGAAAACCAAACGTTGGAAAATAATTTAGAGTAAGTCTGAACATTATGTATATTTTGCAGCAACATTTTAAAGAAATAAAGAAAAATGTGCAAAAAAATAAATGTCTTTGTTATCTTTAAAATAACACTTTAATTAAAACACTTGAGTCGGAGCAAGTAAAGTATAAGGAGAGTAAAACATAAAACTTGAATAGAATGATGTTTATTTCTACAGGTTTGTTTTTAATTTAAAATGTGCAGTTTATGAACCATGTAACAACACTTACAAAATCCATTGGAAAACAGCTGATACCAACGTAACATTTTTCAGCAACTTGAAGTGATATCAATATTGTTTAACATATTTTTTCTGTGGATAGGCAATACATTGATCGTTTGGAAAGAAAAAAAAATACGAAACGCAATAGTATAAATAAATAAAATATTGAAATTGTTTCAAGATTTTGAAACTGATGTTGCCCCCCGATGTTACTTTTCCGGGGGGGGGGGGGATTAAATATATATGAATTCAATTACGAATTTAACAGAGAGTAGAACAATGATTACAGAAGCTGCAGCATTTTTCTTCTTTTCTAAATGTAATTTATGAAAAAAAATTATATTGGGTACAACATGCATAGTTATATATAAACACATAGCTAGGTTATTACATGTATAAAATAGGATAGAGCACAGATTTCCTCCACCAAGAAAATTTCCTTTTAACCCTTTCATTATAAATATTTAAAAAGTGAAATAAAAATTACGAAACTTTCACAGATTGATCATAATGCTCCCAATACACTAAAAACTTTCTAAAAAATTCTAAAAAGCATATACTTGATCAAGGACACCAGTACTAAAAAAATTGAAGTAATAAATACATAAAATTAACAGCAAATAATGTTGTGAACAAAACTACTCTTAAAAATCTATAGTATGTTCTAATATAAATGAAGTAATGAAAAGTAAAAAGTCCTTCCGGCCAGTGCCGGGAGGAAGAGGTAGCTTTCATATTCCTTATTTTTAAAAAGCCAGCTTCAAACGCACAAAGCTCGATTTAGTGGAATTATAGGAGATTCAATACTAATTTTTATTAATACTAAATCATTATGAATGAGAATTTCGCGAAATTAGTCAGCTTTATCCAAGCTGCTTTTATTTAAAATAACTTATATTTGGTTGCCAAATTCGGCGATATCTTGAAGTGCCTGACATTTTAAGACAACATGGTGGATGAGGCTAACCAGTGAACTTGGTCGGGACCTTAGTAATTCCTGTGCACATGCTCACTCACATCGGAATCGGTTGATATATACGAGTGCTGTCGCAGGCAAAAAATAAGATTTTTCAAAATGTCACCCGCATTAGAAATTCAAACTGCTATATCTGAACCATTTTTTAAGATAAAGACAAAACAAAAAATGCTCCGGAATCCTTATATCAAGATCAAATACTTAAAAAAGAAACCTTTTTCAATTTCTAATTTTTTTGCACCTTACTTTAAATATATATTTTTTTTTATTTACTGGCCACCATTTTAAAACAAGATGGCTGATAAAGCTGGCCAGCGAACTTGGGCAAGACATTGCTATATACTATCCACATGCCTTCTTACATTGAAATAGGTTAATAAATATTATCGCGTGACAAATATCAGATCGTTTTAAAATGTCAGCCATGGTAGAAATTCAAAGTGCTATAATTCAACCACTTTTTAAAGATGTAGAATAAACAAAAACTGCTGCGAAAATTTTAAATTTAAAATTGTTTTTTAATGGCAGCCCTTTTCAAACAAGAAGGCAAATGAAGCTAGCCAACGAACTCGGTCGAGACATTGGTATGTACTATATGTACACCAAGGTACATCCAAATCGGTTCATAAATACGCCTGTTATCGCGTGACAAAAATCAGGCCATTTGAAAATGTCAGCCACGCTAGAAATTCGAAGTGCTATAACTCAGCCATTTTTTAAGATATAGACGAAACAAAAACTGCTCCGGAATCTTTGTATCAAGGTCAAACACATAAGAAAACAATATTTTTTAATTTTCAATATTTTGGTACTACATTTCAAATTTTAAATTTTTTTTAAAAATTTAAATGGCCGCCATTTTGAAACAAAATGGCGGATGAAGCTGGCCAACGAATTCGGTCGAGACATTGGTATGCACTATGTATACACCAAGTTACATCCAAATCGGTTCACAAATACGCCAGTTATCGCGTGACAAAAATCAGGTCGTTTCAAAATGTCAGCAATGCTAGAAATTCAAAGTGCTATAACTCAGCCATTTTTTAAGATATAAACGAAACAAAAACTGCTACGGAATCTTTGTATCGAGCTGAAACACAAAAGAAAAAAATATTTTTTAATTTTCAATTTTTTGGTACCACATTTCAAATTAAAAATTTTAAATGGCCGCCATTTCGAAACAAGATGGCGGATGAAGCTGGCCAACGAACTCGGTCGAGACATTGGTATGTACTATGTATACACTAAATTTCATCCAAATCGGTTCATAAATACGCCTTTTATCGCGTGACAAAATTCAGGACGTTTCAAAATGTCAGCCACGCTAGAAATTCAAAATGCTATAACTCAGCCATTTTTTAAGATATAGACGAAGCAAAAATTGCTCCGGAATCTTTGTATAAAGGTCAAATACATAAGAAAAAAATATTTTTCCTTTTTCAATTTTTTGGTACCACATTTCAAATTTAAATTTTTTTCTAAATTTTAAATGGCGCCATTTTGAAACAAAATGGCGGATGAAGCTGGCCAACGAACTCGGTCGAGACATTGGTATGTACTATGTATACACTAAATTTCATCCAAATCGGTTCATAAATACGAGAGTTACAGTGTGACAAAGATCAGCTATATATATATATATATATATATGTATCAACTTTTGAACGGAGGGTGGTTTCGGGGTCTAGGGGTCATGATCGATGAAAATACACCAAAATTTTTTGAAATCGCTTTCCTCCGAACGACTGCAATAGGTAGCTTTTTGTAATGAAAGCTGCCTAAAACTTACGAAGCAGAGTTTTGACATTAAATAATATAATCGAGTTACTGAGATTATGAAGAATGGGAAAAGTAAGTTAAAATGGAAGGTTTTTTTTTAATAAAAATATCTATTTTTTTCTTTAACTTTACTTATAAACCGGGAGGCGGCAGCACAGACAATCATCTCATCGAGTTCACGGCTGAAATTTTAGAATTAGTTAAAACTCAATTCGCGTATTAATATACAATCGGTCTGCCAAGTCCTATCTTGGTGGAAAATACGTGAAAATCCGATTTTAGCGGTTGACTCATAGGTTTACCATTGTGTTTTCTTTTACCCAAAAGTATGAAAACATGGAGGACTGGAAGTAGGAAAACACAATGGTAAACCTACGAGTCAACTGCTAAAATTGGGTTTTCACGTATTTTCCACCCAGATATGACTTGGCACACCAATTGCCTTATAATGTACAAATTGAGGTTTAACTAATTCTAAAATTTCAGCCGTGAACTCGATGAGATGATTGTCTGTGCTGCCACCTCGTGGTCTACTATGAAAATGCATTTCTGTACAGTACATAAAATTACTTTTCACCCACAGATGATGGAGATTATATTCAAATGGTTGAACGCAGGAAAATATGTAGTCTCTTAAAATTTATTTATACTAATGGGTGATAAATTTTTGAAATCCAGAGTGATATTTTATTTAAATTAATTTGACGCACGTATGCAAAGCTAAACTTTTAATCGATTTTTCAATCTATCGATGGTTAGAATTATATAAAATAAGTATACAGGAGTGTTTCCAATGACAAAACAACATTTCCATATTTTTAGAACTCAACCATAAATTAATTATATGCCACTTTTCCATTGGCCGGTTACAGATAATCAATCACCCAATAATTCTTATGGTTACAACAACAATAGAGAGCCAGACCACATTTGCTAAAATAGGTCAACTGTAACAATGAAATATATTAAGCACTATAAAGTAAAATATAAATAAAATATTGAATTAAATCTAAATGAATATCTTTTACAAATGTGATTTTTATCAGTTAAAAGTTTAAAATAAATAATTGTTTAAAATAAATAATTATGATTACTAATTGAAAAAAACTGTTTAGAAATCCGAAACACATCATTAAAATATTGCTCTTTTTTCTTTCCTCTTGTCATGTCTTTAATAAGAGCGAAAATTATATATATACTAGGTGGCTCTGCCCCCAGCAAGCTGCGCTCACCAACCCCCCGTTCAGACACCCCAGAATCTAAAAACATGCTAATCTGATCGGTTTTAAAAATATTAGAGGAGATTGAATTATACCGAAAAAAGCTGTGCAGATCTCCCCTGTAAACGGGTTTCCATTCCCTTTGATTGCAAAAATTTAAGGCCGAATCAGTTGCTGTTAAGACATCCAATGGTTGTTTTCGTGTTTGATTAGAGGATCAGTTAAACATTTGAAAAGAAGCTAAACTAAAATGAATTAAGTGTACAGAGTCTTTGTCTCCCGGTATTTTAAAACAATTTCTATAACAATAGCATATGTCATGTGACTATCATCAACAGTTCCGTACGGACCACTTCGCTTTTTATATTCCAGGTGCCATTTTGGTACTTTAATGTTAGCCAGGTACAAGTGATAACCCACCAAATATTATTCTATCGCCATCATTTTAACTATATTATAGTAGTCCAAGTCATGTAACTGCCATAAATAAATACGGTCTGATCCCTTCTCTTTTCATATGAAAGTTTGGCCCAGATATCGTATACGGCCCCATATTGACGAGATGTTTTTCCGACGCCAATGTGGGGAAAACATCAACAGCATAAACAACAACATTCGGCTTATCATATCAAGCAAAATAACAATACTTTGGCGCCAATTAAGTACCCGTTACGTATATGAAACTGGCGTCAGAAAAAAATCACGCCTATATGGGGTCGTATATGACATCTGTGCCGAAAGTTTTCCATTTTGATTAAAAAAATCAAAACTTTTTTTCGAATAAAACTACATAAAAGTTGCCATGGTCGCAAAGAGTTCTTGGTACCGTTACGCTAACCGGGTGCAAATCTCGCCAAAAGCTTTATTTCAACTTAGCATTTTTTTTATTTTTTGATTGATAAATTAAAACATAGCTTTGAAGTTGAAATAAATGTCATGGTTTGTTGCATTATTTAATATTTGGCCAGATGTCATATACGCACCGGGTTTGGCGTGATTTTTTTACGAAAATTTGACGAAAACCTCGTTTTTGAATACCAGTTACATATATATTTTTGGTACTAGTTAGTTATCCAGTCGACCAAAGACCCATCACCAAACTATAAGATTAAATGCCAATAATGGTTGATTGTAAATGTCACATTTACTTGACTTTAAGCAAGTTACACGTATTTACGTCATCAAGTGATTTTTATTTCGACGTTTTATTTGTATATTTATTAATGTTACACTATTTTATTTGTTCTTTCGTTAATTAAAATAAAAATTATGTCAATTTGTACAATTTGGCAAGTGGTTTGGCGATTTATATAATTTGGCGAAATTGGTCTACGGAATATCTCAGTAATACCGTATTTTTTAATTTCTTTCTATTATTTTTAAAAGAAAATAACCAAAAAAAATAATTTTCTATAGAACAAAACAATTTATATAATTTAAAAAAAGAAAATAAAAGTAAATAAACATTTATTATTAAATAAACAACAATAGCCAGGTTACGATGTCAATAAAAATAATGCCATTCTGGCCCCAATTAGGTTCCCCGGCGCGTATATGACATCTGTGCCTAATATTTTTCTTTTCGTTTTGTTTTTTAAAAAAAGAAAGAAATGAAAGCCATCAATTTTAAATGTTTCAATTTTAAATGAAAGTTTTGTATTTTAAATAAAATGAATGAAAGGATTATATTTTAATTGAAATTAATGAAATACAAAAAAATGCGACGGGGAAAACGTTTGGCGATTTATCAACTGCGTCCCTCTAACGTAAAAATACTGAATTCTTGATTTCTCTATCAGAATCTTTCGATTTGGCGAAAGATTGTTCAAATAAATTAAATTATGAATAAAAGTAACATGATGCATTTCTTAGCATACATTTAAATGAAGCTAAACTGGTCGACAAATTAGTTTAAAATAATAACTTTTTCTAAAATATGAAAGGTAAAAATTTGAGTTGCCATCATTAGAGAAACGTATTTAAAATTAGAAAAAAAAAATTAATGTCTCGAAAACTAAGTCGAATTTAGAAATTCTAATACCAGTTTTGAAATCTGCAGATCAATACGGATTTTTGGTGTTAATTTTATCGCAAAGTATTCCATATTTTAGGAGAAATCGCTGTGAAACATAATAAGTTGTTTAATCAGTCGTTTCATAATATCCGTTTCATTAGGATTTTATATATATAGGGTAGATTTAAAAAATTCACTACTTCGTACTTTCTAACAAAAAAAAAAAAAAAAAAAAAAAAAAAACCGCAGTGAATTTTCTATAACAGGAGCTAAAAGTAACTTATTTTATTAGTAATTTTTTGGAACAGTATAAATTGTAATCATGAAACTAGGCATTACTTCTAAAATAAACATTGAATGCTTAAAATGTGTGTGTGGGCTTTTTAGCTATTTTTACTTTTATACTTATTTGAGTAAACCTCTTGTGTCTTAACTTTAGGTTTGATTCTTTTTTATTTTAGAGAAAATTACTTTTTAGTTAAAAAAAATTACAATTAAAGTATATTGAAATCTATCACCAGTAGTTATTTTGTGTACTAAAGATGCAACAACAGACTATTGAAAAATATTGAAAGACTCTTGAAAAATGTTAAATATTAGTACTATTACAACATGAAAAATCAACTTTCCAATACTTTTTTCTTTAATCATAAATTTTTATTTTAGAGATATACTTTTAAATTAGAAACACAAATAACACGAATAAAAGTCTAAAAAACAATGCAACATTTTTTTTTTTTTTTTTTTTTGCTTATTGCTGAAAAATGAATGGAATGATAACATCAATTATAGAGACTAGTAAATGGAATAATAGTGAATGCAAAATTGTAAATACGATGCCAATACGAAAGGATTAAGATAACTGATAAAATTTTTCTAAAATAGTCAAAAGAATCAGTGGAAAACTGAAAATTACACTTAATACCAATTTTGAAAAAAAAAAAGCATATATTAAGTTAGGGGCTGTATTTATATAACTTTATCACTTTAGGGGGGAAGGAGTGATGCACTTGATATCGTAGGATATCTGTCGGGGGAGGGAGTTTGTATTTTGATATCGTTATAATTTTTTAACCAACAAAAAATTTACATTTTTGGTAACTTTTTCTTTACACCTGTTATCTTTTTTCTTTTAGTCTGCTATCTATTTTTATGAAAATACAAAGCTATTATTAAAACTATTAAATGATTATAAAATCATTTCATTCTAGAATATGAAATATTAAGCCAATATTTGCCATTAACATTCTTCTGCCATATGCGCAAAAAATTTCTTTGTTAGAGAATGATGATGTTTGAAATGATGCTTGTTATTTTTACTAGTAAAAAATGGGAAAAATGTTGTCCACCTGTTTTGTTTATAAGAAGTTAAGTTTATCTCCGTTCAAGGGGACAGTGCAAGAAGACAATATTACTGTCAAATGCCTTACGTAACAAAAAGCTATTAAATGCTTTTAAATAGTAAGTATTTCATTAAAGTTGCATTTTTTATATAGTTATTTCATATTTGACAGTGATATTTTATTAACTCATTTTCTTTATTTAAATCAGGAAAGTGCGCGAATAATAAATGTATAACTATATTTGTATATCATTGTAAACCTATAAAAAAGAATAACGAAATAAATGATAAAAATAAAAATAACTTTTAAACATTCATAACGATATCTTTAGGGGGGAAGGGGGTCGAGGAATGATAACAAATGATATCAAACGGGCGAAAGGGTCCAAAATTTCCAAAAAGTTGATAACGTTGTATAAGTACAGCCCCTTATACATAATTACAACATAGGGAATTAAAAAGGCACAAAGTGTAAAAGTTACATAATATTTTGAATTTCTTATTTCAGCACGAGTAACTTATTCTTAAGGAGATGCTGGTGAAGCAGGATTCTGCATCACAGAAAGCAAAAAACCCATCTTAACATATGGAGACTATCACTTTACAAAGATTCATTACCTAATTCATTTTCAAAAATTTGCTTTTTACAACCAGAAAACTGGTTTTATAAAACTGTATATTAATATATATATATATATATATATATTAATTTTAAGCACTTTTAAAAAAATCCCAAATTTGAAAACTTTATTCAAGTAAAAACCTTAAATTTTATTGTATTTTTCTCCTTCAAGTATGAAGAGAAATTTTGCATACACTTTAACATTGGAAGTCAACATTGTGACAGTAAAAATGACATTTTTGAAAACCAGGTACGTAATGAGTCTTTATCATTTTAATTTCCAATAGTTAAAAAAGAGTTTTTCAAAATCAGTTTCAAGAGTGTGTTGCAACTTTTCTACTTTATGGTTTTAAAAAATAGCACCTTTCTCATTCCCTCAGATAACATCATTCAGTTATTATTGCCTTTTGCATTAAATCTCCTTAGTAAAAACGGATTCATTGTTGAGATAAATATTTAGAGAGGAAAGTTGAACAAAATTTTCCCAATAGAATGAAAAATATCAAAGATAGGATTCGAACCTGAGACCTTGGCTTTATATGACAATTCCCTGCCATCTGAACTACCTAAACGAACTGACTTAAGACAAATTACTTGCATGTAAGTGTAAGACATTCTGAAGACATCGTACAAAAAATTTTACAAATGTAAAATGCATTACTATTTTCCTCAGTTACAATGTGCAGTTATACCAACGTGACAGTAAATTGTATGGAGATAATTTGAGTGGTTAGCTCAGGCGTAGGGAATTTGTGCATGAATTCAAAGCCGAATTTTGACCTGGGTATTTTTTTTATCATGTTGGGAATTTTTCGCTCAAATTTGACATCAACCTAACTATTCAGTAATTTACGGTTTAACTTTATTGGTTTTGAATTTTAGTTATTCATTTCGCCCAGAACAAATCTGACACAAACATAGAAAAAAAGACTGCAAAATTTCTGTGATTTAGTTTATGTATTTCAGACAGAAAAGATAAGGCTACGTTACAAATCTTTGAGAAATGGTATATTAATTCAAATGCCGAGACTAATAATAATTTTATTATTTCATAGGGATACTTTTATTTGTTTGTGTGAATTGTATTTTGGATAATCTCAAAGAAGTTTTTCTAAAATTACAACATAAAAGAAACATTCAATTATACCTCAGACTGTAATGCTTTACATGAACACTGAGGAGCCAGAAAAACGGGTCGTGTGTGCTTATTGTAATATTTAACGAATCAGCGTAGCGCCATATGGTCGGCAGCACCATTATAACGCAACAGGTGTCTAGTGAAGCTGTTAGATCGGTTTCCTGCAGCTACAGTGGCAGGTTATTATGATTTCAGTGACATTGAATATAACATTATATTTGGCGCATGAGAGAAAGGACATATCATCTCCAAGGTAGCGATGAAATTTGGATTTTTGAACACGAACATTTCGCCAGTGTACCATGAATATCAGGTATCCAGTAAAACATCAAATCTTCGGCAGCAGTGAGACTGTAAAAAGAGCTTGAAAGAACTGGACCGTCGATGACAAACGATAATCTTTAAACGAGATAGGTGTGAAATAATTCCTCAAATAACTGTGGATTTCAATGCTGGGTCATGAAGAAGGGTCAGCGTCGTTGATGTGTATTTTTGGAGCAGCAGGCCTAATTGTTTACAGTTTCTGACAGCACGGCACAAAGTTTACGCCTCGCTTGAGCATGACAACACTTACAGTGGACAGTTGATGACTGGGAGCACGTTGCCTTGTTTAAAGACTCATTTCCAATAGTATCGGGATGTTAGATATTTACAGGTATGAAGACAATCCCACGAACCCCTGGACACTACGAGTTAGCAGGGACTGTTCAAACTGGTGGAGGCCCTGTGATGGTATGGGGGATGTGCAGTTGGCATGATATTGGGAACCGTGACACGTCTAGAGACGATTCTGATTAGGTTACGAGTACGTAAGCATCCTGTCCAATTACCTACACCCATACTTGTCCATTGTGTATTCCAATAGACTTCGACAATTCCAGCAGGACAATGCGACAACAAACAAGTCGAGAGTTGCAACCAACTGGCTCCATGGGCAATCTTCCTTCCTTCGGTCACCTAAATCCCCCGACATCAGCATTATTGAGTATATCTGGGATGCCTTGCAACGTGCTGTTCAGAAGACATCTACATCACATCGTACTCCTATGGAATTGTGAACTGCTCTGCTGGATTCATGGTGTCAGTTGCCCCCAGGAAGTCCACATGCCACTTCGTGTTGTTGCACTTCTGCATGCTCGTGGGGGGGGGGGGGGTCTTACACGATATTAGCCGGTGTACCACTTTTTATGCCACTTGAATATACATTTCACACTCTAATGCAGGGTATGAATTATGACGCCATCGATTTCAATAGAGGCTGAAGCTATCCAATATAATTTATAAGAAATTGATAAGTTATTAGTTGACTTTGAAGGTAAGAAGTTTTAAAAATATATGATTTTAAAGCTCTTTACGACGAACTTAATTATTAAATTAAAATGCCCGAAAGTTTTTTATAGGGTCACACGATTTCGCTTGCACATCCAAATTTCAACGTGAATTTGATTTAAGTCATATCAATTTCATTGTAGTAAAAGGTAAAGAAGAATTAATTTAGATACTGAATTTCTTTAAGCTTTAAGTTTTAAACCTACGAATTTTGAACAATGTAAACAGAACCGCAAATTTCATCAATCACATTGACGATGTCCATCAACTTTGGAAGCATAATAAAAGTTTCATTATAATGCTAATAATTATACATAAGCATATATATTAAAAATAGAAAAAGCACAAGAATTTTTTTATTGATTTATTATAATTAGTAGAGATCGACCGAATATTCGATATCGGCTCAAAATCTAAGTTTCACCGAACGTTCATTTACGACGAAAATGTTGCCAAAAATTTGGTCGATATCGAAAATATCTGTATTCCAAAAATCTCGTTTCTTCCTTTGCAAATTTTCAACTTGAGCTGTATCGGCTCAAATGAGATACTCTTTAATTATTGCTATAAACTGCTAGCACTGTTTATAAATATCGGCCATCAATGACTCAAGACGTGACTGCTTATTATGAAGCAAGCAAATGCAAATGTGTTTAAACTTTGAAGACGCTTTCCAAAGGCTCATTTAGGAAACGTTTAGTTTGAAACAGCAGAAGTGTTTTGCTCTCTAAGAAAAGCGTATTAAAACAGAGGAAGTTCTTTTACAAAAATCAACTATAAAAGATAAATTGAAATATGTATACCTAAAACATTTTTTAATTGGATGAAATTCGTATAATTAGAAAATCATTCGATGTTGTTAATGAATTAATTACATTTTATTTTATATGAAAATAAAAACTTTATGTGAGAGCCACACAGAGCCACCTTAGTCCCCGAAGATAAAAATTTCAAACAAGGGCGTCATTTAAAAATTTTCTTAGGGGGCAGTGGGCGACAAATATTTTTGACGGGGAGTGACCAAATATTTATTTTGATCTTATTGTGCATAACTGAGAAATAAATGATACATTTTATTCTTACATATATTTTTTAAGTTAGCTAAAGCACTCAATATTTTTAAACTTATTTCACTAAGAGAATATTAAAATGGAAAATAAAATTGATAGTTAATAACTCGTACTTAATGTTAACGTAACTGTTTTAATCAAATTTAATAAGTTATTTTCTCTTTTGTGCATTTTTTAAAATCTGACCTATAACAACTGTTGCATTCTTATCACATATTTTGAAGAACAACTGCCCCAACTAATAAAAATCTGTGATTATTAGTTGTCATAAAGTAACAAAATATAAAAATTGTATTATTATTTATGTTTTGTTTTCGTTTAAAACTTATACATACATACATATGTATGCATTTTTGTTTGTTTGAAATGTGTTTCTATGTACTTATAATTAATTAATGATAATTAATATAATATTAATAGTAATTAATAATAATACTTAACTTAAAATTTTTAAAGAGTTTCGATTTCGACCGAAACTAGGACGATTACCGAAATTCGGTTTCGGTTTAATCCTTAAAAATCTGTTTTAGTCAAAAACTAATAATTAGGGAGTGGTAAAGTAGTGGGCGTCAATACGCATTTGAAAAACCTTGAAAGGGTGATAATCAGAAAATTTTAATAACCCCTATTTTAGTATCTCATTTCAGAAACCCTGCACCTACAATGAAAGGTTCAGAGAAATTACAGAAGAGGCAAATTAATTTTATAACATCGACAGTTCTTCTATAATTCACAAAACACGTTTGAGATTGATAAAAGATACCAGATTTTTATAGAGATTTGAGAGTTGCAAGGGTTTTCACATCTGGCTACAGGGTAAAATAGATGTGGAATTCATATGTTGTTCTACATAAAATTTTGCACTCATTCATATCAATGAGATTAATCCTTTTGAAGTAATTTTTCACAGAAAATCCTTTGTTGATTACTTCACAAATGAAAGGCTTCTCATTAGCAAGCGCGCGAAGACGTAAATTAAACTTACGCCTATCAAAACATTTTTGGCTGCATATCTTACAAGTGAAATATTTCAAATTTTTATGAAAACAAAGCTGTGTTGTCAAGTTACATTTGAAAAAAGTTTTTCTACCTACCTAACAACTGAAAAGTTTCTAATTTGTATGCAGTTATCTTTGTCAGAATATTCTTTGCTGGATTTCTTACAAATGCAAGATTTGTTATATGTATGTATACGGTATGTCAGTATATGTCATATGTATGTTCCATATCTCACAGTTGAAAGGTTACTCATTTGCATCAAAGGTGCAAACATCAAAAGGTGTTTTTTTCATATTATTTTTCCAAGAAAATTCTCACAACTGAAAGGTTTGCAATTCGTATGCGTACGTCGTTGTACTCTGAAGTTAATTTCCTCAAAAAATTTTTTATTGCATATGTCACAACTTAAAGGTTTTTCATTTGTATATATGAAAAGGTATTTATTCAGGCTAATTTCTAAGAAAATTGTTTGTTGCATATTTCACAACAGAAAGGTTTCTCATTTGTATGCACGAGAAGGAGTGTATTCAAGTTACATTTATAAGTAAATCTTTTGTTTCATTTTTCACAACTGAAAGGTTTTTCATATTTATGCATAAGAAGGTGTCTATTCAGGCTACTTTTCTGAGAAAAGTTTTCATTGCATATTTCACAACTGAAAGGTTTCTCATTTGTATGTACGAGAAGGTGTGTATTCAAGCTACCTTTATAAGAAAATCTTTTGTTGCAGATTTCACAACAGAAAGGTTTCTCATTTGTATGTACGAGAAGGTGTGTATTCAAGTTACCTTTATAAGAAAATCTTTTGTTGCAGATTTCACAACTGAACTGTTTTTCGTTTTTATGTATAAGAATGTGTGTTTTCAGGCTACTTTTCTGAGAAAAATTTTTGTTGCATATTTCACAGCTGAACGGTTTCTCATTTGTATGCAGGAGAAGATGTGTATTCAGGTTACTTTTCTGAGAAAATTTTTTGTCGCATATTTCACATCTGAAAGGTTTCTCATTTTTATGCACGACAAGATGTGTATTCAAGCTACTTTTCTGAGAAAAGTTTTTGTTGCATATTTCACAACTGAAAGGTTTCTCATTTGTATGTACGAGAAGGTGTTTATTTAGGTAACTTTTCTGAGAAAATTTTTTGTTGCATATTTCACAATTGAAAGGTTTCTCATTTGTATGTACGCGAATATGGCGATTCATGCCACTTTTCTGCGAAAATTTTTTGTTGCATATGTCACAACTGAAAGGTTTCTCATTTGCATGCATAGCAAGATGTGTATTCAGGTTACGTTTCAGAGAAAAATTTTTGTTGCATATTTCACAACTGAAAGGTTTCTCATTAGTATGCACGCGAAGATGTCTGCTATGGTCAATCTTCTGTGAAAATATTTTGTTGCAAAACTGGCAAACAAAAGATTTTTCACCTATTTGTGCAGCAATATGTGAATTGTAGTTACTCATACCTGCAAATCTTTTGTTATGTATCTAAAAAAATAGTCTTTTTTGTGCGTGTAAAGTTTATTATTTAAGCCACGCTTACACAATTTTACCAGCATTCTATACAGAGAAAAGAATACTTGTTATGAAGCTGTCTATTCAAAGTAACTTTCAAATTCATTGTTGTTACATTTTGCACAATGACAACAATCTATGAATACACCTTGGGTCATTTTCAAAGTCTTATATGAACAATCCTTAATAATATTCCTCATAATTATTTGTATACCAAAGTGGTTGGTTGTATGAGATTTTATTGCACACAGTCCCTTAAGGGACATGCTGCGCCAAAGTGATGTATTACAAAGGGAAAATACTAACTTCATGTTTCATACAGAAAAAATGTGTTTTATTCGAGAAGAAAGATGTACACTGATTATTGCATTGCACTGTGTCTAAAGGTGAAACAGGAGAAGTAAATAAATGCTTCAAGTGAATGAGAAATAATAAGTGAAAAGCAAGTGTTGTTTCTTGTGGAGGGTCGATTATTACATAAATTTTAATATTTATTTTCGCTTATGTCCTTTTCAGAATTCTTCCTCTGATGTCATTTTTAGTGTATCTATCATCATGCGTGCACTTTTTCTCTGAAAATGACTAACCTGAAATACCTAAAATGAAAAAAAAATACATGAATGCAAATAATTTTAAACTTTAATGACAAATAATATTAATATTTTATTATATTATTATGATTATCAATTTGAACAAGTTCACAATAATCGAAACTTCATTTTTTTAAATATTAGTAAATTAGAGGGGGATTATATATTCTTTAATTCCATAATATAGAATCAATCAAATAATTAAAATACTGTTGTAATACACAGACAATGATAAAGGCTTCATATATATATAACAGGGTGGTGAATGTTATGCCTTATTTTAACCCTAAATTACAAAGGCTATTTTCACCAATTGTTATTACTAAGCCATAGTCTGTGAGACTACTCAAAGAGTTTCAAATAGCATGCAGGACTTTTCCCCTTTAAATTCTTTCCAAGGTATGTGATTATTTCAAAAATTAATTGTTTTTTGTGGAATTCTGCAAAATTAATTTGTTAATAGGTTGTGAAATAACTGAATCATAAATACTAGCAAAAATTTGCCAAAAAATCAGGACTAATGGAGGGTAAGCCCTCCTGAAATTCAAATCTTAAATGATATATTATTTCTGATATCAACATCCCTTTTCCTATGTGCATATAAAACACAAAACGATTAACAAGATATCATTAGAAAAGTTTTTAAGCAGTATTTTTATTACTTATTAAAATATCAGCTATTTATTCAAATAAAAACAATATAAAAGCAATAATTTCATAATAGCTGCATGTGTCAGGGGTTAACAGCTAAAGAAAGCACCAAGTTTTTGCTGTTGACACCAGCCCCTTTAATCCTGATTATTTCAGTGTTTTAGCCTGCATCTGATTCGATTAATATCTCTTAAATATGTTGGTTATTTTTATATTTTATTTCTCTATTTCTTGATGAAGAGCTAATTTTACTATGGGATATTAGGCAGAAATGCTGAAACTTTAAATTAAGTAACATTAAATTTGTCTTAAGTAGAAACGAGTCGATCTTTTATAATCGAGCTACACACAATATAGAAACACTTCATGCTTTAAAATTATTTTTAAAACCACAGACAATAAGTAAATTGAGATAGTTTTCCAACAATTTGCACTTGAATTTTTTTTTTTAATTTGACGGTGAAAATATTAAATTTATGAGATGTTTAGAAGTAATTACATTTAGGAAGAAACGAAGTTAGATTGCTTAAATTGATGCAACTGTCGATGGAACATCACCATTACTCACAAGCAAGCATGCTTTTGTTTTGAAATATAGTTTCATATGGTTTGGAGGAAAACATGAAATATTATTTCCGATGTCAACATTCCTTTTTCTTAGCACATAAAAAACACTAAACTATGAATGAGATTTCATAGTAAAAGTTTTTGAGCAGGCTCTCGCCATAATACATTCGGACTTTGCTAAAACATGTTGTTTGATTAAAAACTGCAGTTTATTAAATATTAATGAAAAATGTGTGTACTCAAAGATTGTAGTGTAATCGACTCTGCTCTAACTAATGGAGCCAGGCTCGACTTCAAGTTAATTCCTACATTTATATATTTTTAACAGTGTAAAAAAAAGACTGTTTTACACTTTTAAAATGTGAGAAAAGGTATTAAAAAATTTATAGCTTTTTAGATAAAGCAAAGTATTATTCTTTTGAAGCTTTTCTTACGTGTCTGCGGAATGTTGTTTTCAAGACCATGGCTAGCTCACGATGCGATACTTGGTAAAAACTAAAAGGATACTGCAATACAATTCAGCAGAAAAAAGTTAACCTCAGAAGGGCATACAAATCTTCAATTTCGAATTGATCATATTGATATTTCATTCAGTTTACGTGAAATTAAAATTATTACATAATTTTAACTTTTTTGCCATATCCATTCTGATGTTATTTTTTTCTAACAATTCTAATACATTATGATCCCAAAACTTTGCTTTAAAAGAGATTCCCAAAACCTAAATATCTGTATGTTTTACATCTGAATAGCATAATGATTTTTTTATGATAAATAGCAAACTATGATATTTTAATGAGATACAAAATGAAAAAAAAGGTTTAAATGTATAAGGGCAATGCGCCTTAAATTTATTTATACAGGCATTTTTTGATCAGAGATAAATTTAGGGGCACAAATTTAGAAGAGGAGTCAAGCCCTTCCCCCCCCCTCCTCCCACCATCGGTAAAATAATGTGTTCCTCAATAGAATATTTTTGATTTTCCACATATTAGTGTCCAGAAGCATAAATTTTCCCATCTGCAAAATCAATATACCTCCTAGAGATTCAGAAATCCTGCCCGGAAAAAAGGTCTGAATTCAACACTGTTTGGGATACCAACTGTGATCACTGCAACGAGATGGTTGAATATTTTAAAAATAAATTTTAAGCAGCAGCTATAATATGCTTATGTACATTTTTCATTGTATCAGAATTTTAAAATTCTGTGGCAATATTTTTGTTGAATGTTGGAAAGTGTATCATAAAAAATACACACATTATTTTTCGCCTCCATTTTAAATGTGCATCCTATAACTTCATTTACACTGGTAAGTAGGTTGACATAATTTAAGCAAAGAAAAAATAAAGAGGCACTGAAACTATAATATGCGATTTTTTTTTCCTAAAAGAGAAGGAAAACAGTTACTCTAGTTTATTTGGTAAGTTATTAGGAAATTAAGTACTGATTTCTTAAGAGTTCAGAAAAGAAAGAGAGAAGTGCAGGAAAAAAAATCTAGTTTCATTCTTCAAGCTTAATAATCGAAACACATTATTCAAAATGTAAAAATATGTCAACAGTATTTATTTTTTCCTTTTCAGATAATATTCAGTGTTTCATATGATGAATTTTGTCTTTGTTTGTGAATAATATTTTGAGAATGGTCTCAAAAAGAAAGTGGTTAACCTTAAACAAAAAAAGTGGAAATTTTAATTGTTTTATAAAAAAAGGAAATAGTACTTGCTGATTGTTTTAAAACAAGTAAAACAATGGTGAGAGAGATTTTTACAAAATGAAGAAGAATACCAAAAATGTGGAATTGAGGAAAACTGATTCTACTGAAACTGATTCTATAATGTATGATTCTACAATCTATGAAATTGATTCTATATCTATGTGCTTGTTTACTACACTGCGCTCAAAAAATATTTCCACCATTGGCTCTTTAATTCAGGAAAAGGGTTTAGCAGAGGCTAACGAACTTGAATTCAATGATTATATCACTTCCAGTGGACTGCAGAAAAATTCCGGTCGCGGCACATCTATGAAAATAATTTGTGGAGAGGCAAAATCTGTAAATCTAAAAGAAACAGAGAATTCATGTAAAATAATTGAAAACAAACCTTAGCATGTGAAATTTATGAAGAGATAAAAATTTTTTAATGCTAATGAACCAACATTGCTCTTTAGAATTTACTGAATAAGAGCATGTTTTAAAAAAGATGACTGTATCACCGATAAAATGATATAAGCACGACTTACTATTTTGAGAACCAAAGTGAGAGATAGGTACAACAAATGGGAAGATCTGAGAGATAGCTAGAGTACTAATGGGAAAGCGCTGCTTTTGTACCGAGTCTCCTTACTAATTATTCTGTTATTCCTCTTTCTGTTCTTTCTTACTATTCCTATATTTAACTTTATTGTGCATTACTATTGAAATAAGAAAATAAAATTATCGAATTATTCCACATATTCCAACAGTATTTCCAAAAAATTTCTGTTCAAAGGTGCTGTGTGTTCTGGCAACGCCGAGATTAAAATAATATTTGCATCACTCAAATGAACCAAAATGTTTCAATTACTAATGACATTGACAAAAAATTCCACTTTACAACCCCATTCAATAATGGTAATGAAGATATAAATTTAGTCCTAGTAGATAGTGAAAGTAATATTAATTAAAAACTAATATATAATTACAAATAAAAAGATTAATTAATAGTGAGGAGGAAAGGGAAGTCATATTACATTCACCATCTTGGAGTGTATAGAGAGAAAAGGATAAAGTAGTTCAATTCCTGTGGCAGCAGTATTTAATGTTTCTTCTGAAACAACTAAAAGAAACTCTCTAAGTTCTACAAAATATAATACAGGTGTAATACAAGATGATTAATTCTCAATTACAGTAGCATTTAGAAAATCTGTTTTCTCGTTCACTGCAGACATTTATAAACCTTAGCAGAGCAATTTAATAGAGCAATTTCTATCCATCCAGATCACAGATAGTTACAATGCATTTTATGGAAGGAAGGCCTCAATTAATTAAAAAATTTAAATTAATAAAATTTTCTTTTTTGATCATTGAATTTTGTAAAATTTATTTTAATTGCTTAAATCTCATATATATATATAAATGTACATGCTGACGAGAAAGCGAAAATTAGTTACATCTAGTAAATAAATCAGAATAAATATAATAATAACGAAAACCAGCTATATCTTTAACTATCGAATATAAAAAATGTCAGTCTTATTACTACTCAGTGGGCTGGATATTATTACCATTCAATTCTTTGAATTTAAAGAAAAATTATTCTTTAGCAATTGCTGTTAATCCTTCGCTTTAAGTTCTAATTAACTATATATTAATTTATAGAGGTACAATGAGAAAATGAGAAAATGGATACTTATATATTGTTTTAACTGCAGAAATTTATCACATTTGTCAAGCTTGTTTTACATGGAAGAGTAATTAATTTGATTACTCAATGGAACTTATTATGAGATTGAAATTTATAACAGATTTAATCATATCGCTTTTAAATGAAATGCATTTTATGCTTGATTATAAATTTCCTCTTTAAAAGTTGAAATCTTGTAAACTATTAGTTCATGCTTCTTAAATTTATTCATTAGCAAAAATAGATTAAGAAAGATTGTAAATTATTTTTATCTCAGAAATTTTAATATTTATCCTAAAATTTTAAATATGTAGAAAATTCTGATTTTAATAAATGATGTCAAAAGAAAAATCATCTGATTAAAATAACAATTTAAACTGCTGATTTTAAACATATATGGCTAAAATCGTTAATGTTCTACTTTGTGATGTTAAAATTCTGGGTGATTCAAAATACAAGATAATGTTGATTATCACTTAAACAACAGATGAAGGAAATATATTTTCAATTACAAAAACTAACTAAATCAAATACAGTTTAAAGACAGGGAAATTGTTTTGAACTTGGTTGTATGCATATTGAAACACAAAATTAAACATTTTCTACAGTACCCCCTTTTTTATAACTTATATTTAGAAATAGCGCCTTGTGTATAGAAAGGTCATTAAACCAATTCTTTTGTGATCAACTTTACTAAGTTATGATATTAAAAATTTGATAAATTTTCAATGTCTTACGGATTTAAGAATAGAGACATGTGTTTTTAGTGCTATAAGCACAGAAATTTCATAGCAAGTTTTGCTTACAAAATACTAAGACTTCATTTAATGTCCATTTAGATGCTGGACAAAACTTTTCTAAATATGAATTATACGATAAAGCTAAATTTCATGTTTTTATGTTAATATAACCACCAAGGGCATAGGAACCGGTGGAGCTGGGGCTCCCCCTGGAATATTTCAGACAGGCTCAGCTCCCCCGGGAGCAATTCTCGCACCACATCTGTTTACGATACATTGCTGAATTAAAAAATAAAGTATACTTTTTCTAGGAAATTCACACTATAAACAACAAAGAGAAGAGAGAGAGGGGGTGGTGAGCACACTTGTTTATGCCTTCAACCTTTTTCTCATTGTTTACAACCCTCCAGATTTCCAGAAAAAAACGGGTCTTATACAGGTCTTACTACAAATTACCTGTACCGATAACATATTTATAAAGAGGAGGCCTTTAAAATTGATTTGGAAGAGATTTGTAAAGAATTTGTAAGTAAAACAACAGAAAGCACTTTAATTTTTGGTAAATGGAAGTGGGAGAAGCCTTAAATTTGAATATCGTATTCGGGATCGCACATAAATTATGTTTCTACTCATCAAGTATATCTATTAAAAATTATTTTAACTGGATTAAAGAGTTGGTGATCTTTTGATATGCTTCTATTTTATACTTATGTTTGTGAAACGTGCAATTCTATGAAGGAATTCTCCAAAATGAACGAAATGATCCACGCCATTAGCTTTCCGCAATATGCCCAGGCTCCCCCTGTTTGTGCAAAGTTCCTACGCCACTGGTATCCCCTTGTAAAATAAATGCTACACCTGATTTGTATACTTTTTGTAATTAAGGTATGTTGATGTATAATCAGTGATACAAGAGATAATCACTGTAACCTCTAAAACAAACCGACTGCTAGAGGTTTGTCATAAAAGTTTTGATAGTTTAATACAATTATGTCTGCATAAACTTCTTAAAGTAATATTTAAAATTCATTGTTATTTACAGAATCTTAGCTGAGAAGTTATACACGGAAAGTAGCATGCAAAAGTAACATGCTCAACAATCATTAATAAAAAAAAAAAGAGATCGAAGGATTAGAAGAAATAGCATAAATCAGGAATTAATACAAATAGTATTTAAGATGTACCTCTTCTCGTACAAAAAACTATTTGAAAAAATGGAAAATGTTAAATATGAATGAATTTTTAATTAAAAACTCACCTTTTGTATTTTATTTGTTTCGTTTTTCTTTTGATTCAACTGTAAATCAAGTGAAACTTAAGGTTTATCAGTCTGAACTACACTGCTCAAAACAATTAAAGGATATTTGAAGTTTTATATAAAATAAAGATATAAACGAAATTTTTTTTGCCGAAAATAGAAGAAGAGAATCACAAATGCAAATTTTTCTGGTTTTCAAACTGTGGAGTATGCAAATTTTGAGTTCGACGTCAAAAACGTCGCTTCAGCGGAAGCGAATGAAATTTGACTTTCAACTGGATAAAAGAGAATGAAGACAAGGATGATCGGCATTCAGTGATTGCTTTGTTTCGATGAGTACGATGTCTCAGCGAAGTCATTTGACAGATTCAGAAGCTTTGAGAATTGTTGGTAGGTTAGAAGGGGGCCAAACTCAAGCCGAAGTAGCGCAAGCCATTGGAGTGTCACAAAGTGTCATTTCCAGGATCTGGAACCGTTTTTTGGAGAGTGGATGTGCAGGCCGAAGACCAGGGCAAGGTCGTAGACGGGCAACAACGCCCAATGAAGATCGGTATTTAGCGTTAACAGCTCGGTTGGTTGGTTGGTTGTATTTATGACGGCCAATTATCTGCACGAGGGATATAGGCCCAGGGGGGAGTGCCCTTCGTGGGGGTCTTTCTAAGGGAACCTAACCCGTATTAACGCTTGGAAATCCAAGGTTCGAAGAAAACCACGAAAACTGCGAACGATTAGGCCGACGGGCGCGATTGGGATCGAACCCAGCACCTCCCGTCTACCAGATTCGAGAGCAGAACCTCTCAGCCACTGGTGGGCGTTAACAGCTCGGAGACACCGAACCATGAACGCTACTCTTCTCCAACAACACCTTCGCTCGGCTACAGGCGCCACGATTTCAACTCAGACTGTCCGAAACCGGCTCCATGCTGTAGGTCTGTATGCTCGCCGACCGATGGTATGTGTTAGATTAACATCAAGGCATCGTCGCGACCGCAGGGAGTGGGCAACCGAGCATGTCAACTGGAGGAGAAATGAATGGAGCAATATTCTGTTTTCTGACGAGTCCCGTTTTTCTGTGCATCCGGATAATAGGCGTATTTTCATCTGGAGGGACCGTGGCAGTAGGAATAATCCTGCGTTCGTGCACGAAAGTGTCAGATTTGGCGGTGGAGGAGTGTTGGTGTATGGTGGCATCTCCATTGACGGGCGCACTGACCTCTACATCATTCGAGATGGAGCTCTGACTGGTCGCCGATATAGGGATGAGATCTTTAGACCTATTGTAGTCCCTTACGCTGCAGCAATCGGAGATAACTTCATTTTAATGGACGATAACTGCAGGCCACATCGTGCAAACCTGGTGGAGGATTTCCTTTTCGAGGAAGGATTCGTTCGAATGGAATGGCCAGCGTGTTCTCCAGACATGAATTCAATCGAGCAAGTTTGGGACGATCTAGGAAGACGAGTTTCTGGCCGCCAACAACCCCCACAAACTCTCCAAGAACTGGAAAGAGCTCTTCTGGAAGAGTGGGGCAGAATACCCCCAACTCGTTATTAATAGCCACATTGTGTCTATGCCTCAAAGGTGTTCAACGTTGCTGGGCGCCCGTGGAAACCATACCCCCTACTGAAAATGATTTTCTTTGAAGAAAACACCTTTTCTTATTCTTTTTTTCTCATATGCACAAATTGTGTTTTTTTCCTTTAGTACACAAATGCGCAATAAAATGCATTTTTTTCTGCCAAACATGTGTAATTTTTTCTCATATAACCTACTATGTCTGTCGACCATGTATCAATCAGCTAAACAGTTTACCAGATACAAAATCCACCTAAAACTGCAATATTCTTTAATTGTTTTGAGTAGTGTAGTATTTACATTACGTGTATAGAGAAAAAAAGCAATGGGGCTCAATCACTGTTAAAAGAAGGAATTCAGTCGTTAACTGCACTAAAAATAACAAAAATAAATAAAGTACTACTAAAACATCAAACAAAAGGAAGTAAATTTCTGTAATCAAAAGGACTTATTCTGCTTGTACTTGTTTATGAATCAATACTTTTCAACAATAATCCAACTTTCGGAGTAAGTTTAAAGTGGTGTGGCGCTTTGAGACCTACAGCAATTTTCAGAGTAATTTTATAAGAAAAACTAGAGGTGCTACTGAATATTTTGAATTCAAAATCATTAAGATGTTAATATTTTCAGTGGAACATGCGTAAATTTATCATAATACTGTACTACAATTTTTTTTATGACGATAATAAATGCATCTCAAGGAAATACATATGAGATTTGCGATTAGCACCCCTACCATCCTCCCTAAAAAAAATGCAGCTATATACCTAAACAACATACTTAAAATTTAATAGGAATTTATAATTTGCAAGGTTTTCAAACATTAAAGCATGTTTAGTTGAGAGGGGGAACTTAACAGATAGATTAGCCATTTTGGGGAAAGAAGGGAAAATATACATTTTCAACTAAGAAATCATCAAAGTGGTATCAGCTGTAGACGGAATGGTTATTTTTCTTAAAATTCGTCATTTTGTGAAATAAATAAGTTATTTTTTCGAAAAATACAATTTTGTAACAAAAGATCACATTTAGCTTCTTTAATCTTAACTAAACATTTGAAATTTACAAAATTCATATCCGACATTTTTTTTTCTGGCTCAGCATTTTATAAAGAAACCCATTTTATGAAAAGTCTTCCATTTATTAAATGGAATTTTCATGAAGGGACCTCAAACATGCTCAGAGTTTTGACATGATAAACACTTGATAGCATTTAATTGAAACTTAGGCATGAATAAATATGGAACCGGGATTTTTCCAGTGATTTATAAATAACGGGATTATTTATAAATCCCGTAATAACGGATTTCTCGTTATTACATGGTTGGTAAAAAACCCGTTCAACCCGTGAATTTGAACGGGTTCAACGTCAATGTTCATTCACGTTGGTTCATGAACAAACGGGTTCACATTGGCTCACGAACAAACGTGAACCATTTGTTCACCGTGTTCAACGAACCCAATGTTGAACACGTTGGGTTCACCCAACTTGAACCCAACAGTGTTCAAGTTGGGTTTGCCGCTTTTTTTAAAACCCAAAAGCGGTTTTAAAAACCGCTTTTTGGTTTTTCAGAAAAACCAAAAACCTGGTTTTTTTTTTTTTTTTTTTTGTTTAAACCAGATTTTTTCGGTTTAAACGGGTCTTTTTTAAATATATTTTCCTATTACATATACATGCATATTTATTGATAAAAACAAACATTGTTGGATATATAAGTAATATAATGTCTCTTAAAAATAATTGAAATTAAATAATTACAGTAATTATGAAGTAAATTGAAATAATTTAAACATTTTTAGTAAAAGCTATGTCTTATGTTCCATGAATAAAATGCTCTACATAGTGAAACATTGATACCTTGAAAATCTTAATAAACAATCTTTTGATTACTATAGTACTAGAAATAAATATATGGTGTAGTTTCATAAATACAATATACTTTCCCATGGCTATTCAAAATAATTTCTTTGAAATATTTGCAATCTGAGATATCTGATTTTGCTGTTAGAACACCACATGAACAATAATTATCTTTTATTGAAAGTAAAGCTTTTTATAAAGAATTCCTGGAATGATTTGAATTTAGCAGTTAGTCTTTATACGTTTCAAGAATTATTGTATATTGTCATTCGACACTTCTCAGAAACTGCCAGGTTAAAAAAAAAAAAAAAAAAGGCGACAGTAAAATAAACGGAAATACCCATTTACAAGCTTTTTAGACTACTGAAAACATTGATCTTAAAATGGAAAGTAGATTTATAAAAGTTTTCATCCACTAAAACCTTTAAATGGCCATCAGACTAAATACACAGGCTTTTTTTCTAAGCTATGTTATAATACATATTACTTTTAAATGTCTAAACTAAAAATTAATAATATACCTTTTTAAACATTTTTATGAGATTTTTTTCTATTATGTCTCAAGTGAACCTTATTTTGATTTTCTCCCACTTTTTTTGTCAGATCTAAATAGTGGATTCGATTATGTAATAGACGATTTAAATATATCTTATTGCATATTTTAGTTAAAAGTGAACAGGTGCTTCTCTAGCACCCAATTTTTCAATGTCCTCTTATTTGACTTCATATTTTGAGTTTCTTTTTTATTCTTAAGGCTGTTCTGAAAACTGAAAGGGCAACTTTATGACATAAGTTTTAATTTATTTTTGTTCGGAAATGCATGAAACTAGCAGATGCTGTTGTTCAGATACTATGTAATGGAACTGTGTTTTCCGTATTTTTGCAAACGCAATAGATCTTTCAGAAAATAGTGTCAAAGTGGGCGTTTTGAACCAAATTTCCACATGAAAGAAGAATAACCACTCAAGGAAGGTTAAAAACATCTTTGACACGTGATCAAAATTGCCTATAACTCAATAGGTAATTTATTTATCAAAAATGGAAAACACAGTTCGATTCCAAATCGCTTCCATAGTCAGGCCTTCCAATTTTATATCATTCCATTAAAAAATTAATTTGTAAGTGTGTCAAAGCATTTTGTGCTTGTTGAGTAGAGCAGTTAAGAACAGTCTTAAAAGATAATCTCCCCAATCAAGAAAATTTTCTTGTACAGCTTGACTGAAATCTTAAAGGTCATTTTATGTTATTTATTGTAAATAATCTACGTTTTCTCAAAGGAAAATATTTTATTCAAAATAGTGGATATTTTTAGTCTATTTATCTTTTCTAAATTCACATGTTTTAACTTTTCTGTTTAGAGCTTCAGATATTTTCATCATCACCAACACATGCAATTTGCATTCTACATGCATACAAATTAACCTAGACTCACTGTCTCTCACAGTGACTGCTGGGATAAGACTGTTAAAAGCTGTGTTGTAGTCATAAAAAATGCAGAGAGTATACGCCATAGGCAGAGGGTATATGCTAGAGTCCTAAACGTTCATGGTTAGAGTATACGCTATAGCATTATTTGATAAACAGAGGGTATATGGAGCTTCTAAAAAAATTCAGAAGGTGTACATCGTCTACCTGCGTATACCCTCCACTACATCCCTGGTTAAAAGTAGAAATTATTTATATCCAATAATTTGAAACACTTAAATTACAAAAACGAGAAAATATATATTAGATTTTTTTCTAAAAAACCAGTTGGTTAACCAATTGATTTAAACTATGCCGTCCCCGCTGGTAACAGAATAAAATCATAATGCAAAACCCCAATCCCAATGTAGGAATGCAAGAAAAACAAAGGCTTACTAAACCCAATAGCCATGATACAACAAAGAAAACTCACAGCAATCACTCATTAGCATACCGAACAAAGAGTAACCAATGGAGACTTATGATTATGTCATCATTGAGGCATAATGCAATCCGTAGTAAATATTAACTAATCAAGCAATCTAAGTAGTAAAAGTGTATTTTTACTCAAATCTAACATTTTGGCTATTTTTAAAAATAAAAGGCTTAAAAAAAAGAAGAAAGAAAACTAACTACTTTGTTTGTTTTTGTTTTTATCCCCAGCTAATTTTAGAAAAATTTCTTAGTCTGCCATGTAGATTTGAAGCTTATAAGAAAAGTTTGATTGACTTAAAATGTTTGTCACTTTACAAGTTTATTAATTGCTTGTAGCTTCTGCATAACTTGGATTTTGTATTTTTCAATAATGTGTAAAATAAATGAAAACATTAGGGAAAAAGAGAAAAAACCCAGATGAAAAAAACCCAGCCTGGTTTTTAAAAAGAAAATAATTGGTTTAAACCAGCGTGGTTTAAACCAAACAAACCTGCGTTATTACGTACAAAAACAAAAATCCCCGGTTAAGATCTACAGGAAGTGAATGTAACAGGCATCATTTAAAACGTACAGTTTAAGAGTTCATTCGTTAAGATGGACAAATATTCGTCAGGACAAGGAAATCCAGAAATTTTTTCTATTCTTTTTTTAAGATGAAAAAAGAAGAAATCTCGTGTTTGACGTTATGGATACAGCTGTGACGTCGCCCCCCGCTCTCTGAAAGCGCACGCGGATTGGCTAATAAGGGGGAAAGGACAAGGTTTCAATTCACGTTTTCACCCCAAATATAATTTATTTTTCATTTTGAAATTATTCTCATACATTCTTTTTTTGTTGTTTTTTTAGACATAAAAATATAATAAGTATTTTTTATTGTAATGTAAAACGTTAGTTTAAGAACACCTGTTATAATGGACTCTTGTTAATACAGTAGAGCGCCGATTATCTGAACACATCGGGACTGACCCTAGTTCGGATAAGCAAAAGTTCGGATAAACGGACAGACAATTTAAGGGATGTTCCTGAGTATCTGAAATCTTCACACATTATCCAGGCTTAGGACTGGCGACACCAGTTAGTGGTGCTGCCAGTGGTAGTTTAAAAATTGTGTTTTTTTTGTCTTTTTATTTATTTATTTATTTTTTTTTTTTACCTTTTTTATCACTTAAAATTTTCTTTTTCTCTTTTTATCATTTTCTGAACTCCAGAGATTATAATTTAAGCAAAAAAGCTTTCGATTGCCGCTTGCTTTAATGAAGACATTCTTTTCCATACTGCTAGATCTCGAATTCGTCTGAAATACATTAGTTGAATATTATCAGCATTCTTCTGTCGTTCGAGTCATTTCATAGCTGTTTCCAAACATTCAAAAGCTTTGTTATGTGAAGCATATAGGTCATTTTCAGAGCATTCATTTTCGTTTTCTTCTATTTCCCCCTCTTTCCCCAAGCCTTTTATTCTCTTGTCACCGCTCCAAAATCCTTGTCACCGCTGCCCGCAGGAATAAAACGCTCACCCTTGACTATCCGTCTTAACGACAGTTCACTGTATATATACAGGGAGATAGGTAACTATAATAATTAACAGCTTCATTTTTAAAAAAGGAAATGTGGTTAAAATCCAACCTGTTCTACTTAGAGAATAGTTTTACCTTTGAAGAATCAGGAAATCCCTTTAAAAATCTTTATCACTTGCCCAGTCCTTTATTCATATACCTAATGCGGGCAACTGCAGTGTGGCTCTTAACCTCTGTCACTGGAAGAAAGAAATATTAATGTCATCACTTTCATGTAAAAGATAAACATGCATGGTCTATGTTTTGTCAAATAAATTTTATACTATTCAGTGTTTCATTCGGGCACCTCTCTCTGGGTGGGCAATGCCTATTGCAGACACAAGCTAACAGCCCACCCCGCACACATATCAGCAACATTACAATTAAAAACAACATTCTACGGGTATCGGTAAGTGAGGGTGGACGGGATCTTTTTTCCTCCCTGGATTTCTTTTCCCCTGACTTTGAATAAAACTATATGATAATGCATTCTTCGCAAGTGATATGGAATAATTAGAGAAAAAGAAAATAAGAATTTTTTGAAGAAATATTATGCAGAAGTAGTTTAATAATTTTAATTTTGCACTTGAAACAAAATTGTGTATATTGAAACTTTTTCGTTGTTGTTTATCTTTTAAACATTGGAAAAATGAATGTACGTTAAAATCATATTGGTCAATCAATACATGATTCATATCTTCCAAATAATTAAAAATAATCAGCACACAAACTCATGCCTTATCGGGAATTGAGTTTAGAAAACTCAGCAAGGCTGGCTGTAATCATAGCAAAATATCTCTTAACATGATATCTTTATAACTCAAACGAAGAATGGTCAACACATGAAAATACTTACTGATATTTATGTGTCAGCATAAAAAGTTTACGCAAGATGGAATGGCATATTTCAAAAGAGAAAAGTATGTACATGACCTGAACATGAATTAAACACTAGGAGAAAAAGAAACTAGGATTTTTTTGTCATGGAAAGATAGCTCCTCTGCCCCCAAAGAACACTTTAAATTCTGTATGAGTTCTATGTTCATAATTTAAGATGTATCTTAAACTGGTTTGAGAGGAGAAGGCCCCTAGCATAAGAGAAAGTTAACATTTCTATTTTCTTATTACAAGCATAACATAAGTTGAACAATATTGCCTCTCTTGGATTTCGTTCTGCCAGTGCTTATGATACATTCATTAAATTTATGTACTTCCCTTGTACAAAAGTTTCAAAAGAATGTTTGCATTAGGAGACAAGCCAAATAATGCCGTTTTTTTAAACTGGAAGGATCTGGCCAAGATTAACTCTATATAAAGCAATGGGTCAAAGATTCAGCTGGTAACCCTCCCTTCCCCAAGACATTTTTGTAGCTGCTGGATTTTTTTTTTGTTATTTTTTACCTTTTTTTTATTTTTTTGGGATCTTGAGCAGCGGCCTCATTTACCTTTGTATAAATGATAATGATATTTGTGAAAGAAGTAGATGGAAGATTGAAATCAACCTACCAAAAAAAAAAGAATTCTGAAAATACGAAGATTTCTTATAAAAAGAGTTGGTCATAAATTAATTATTCTTCCTTTTTTTTAAGATTAACTTGAAAGTTATGTTTGTTTTTTCTTTATTTTGATAATTTAGGTATTCAAGTTAATAGCATAATTGCATAAGTCAATTATAGATGGCTTGCATTGACATCACATTGCTATTAGCAACGGCTGATACTAGTGCACCTGGAACCCACACAGAATGTCAGAACTCCTTGTTTGCTGTTAAAAGCATGTGTTGTCTTTCTGTTTAATTTATATTTTTCTTATTTTTACTATTATAGTGCTAATAAGTCAAATGGAGAGCACCACATTCACTTTATATTTGGGCGCCATATGAAGCGATGCAAGATTCTTCTGAACATGTGAGAGCCTTCTATAGTTTGAGCAAGAAAGTTTACTTCATAAAGTATAGTAGCCTCCCTCTTAACCTGAACTCCACTTTAACCGGCCTACTTTTTTTGCCAACTTCAGGCAAAATTCAAGGATAACGGTCTCGGGAACTCAGCTTACGCATTCGAGTTGAAGTGCAATTCTGAGGGGAAGGAAGTAAAATTCAGAAAGGAGAATGTCATCGGTTCTAAATGGATAGACGTTGACCTTCACCAGTGTTGAATTCAGGGTGTGGCCAGGGGGGGGGGGGAATCCCTCCCCATGAACAATGAGATGTCTCCCCAGAAGATTTGAGATTTTGTGTTTCTAATGGTCATAAGTACAATCTCCCCTCTCACCCCTCCCGGAACTCTATGTCTGATCTATCTGCAAACTGTTTTGTGCAAATTATTTAAAAAGCTTGAGGGATGCGAACAGATCACCGTAGATGTATAAGAGATGGTTGAGTATGATAAAGATATCAAGCATGAAACATTATTTTGACAAGGATATAATTAGGACTGTAACTGATGTTGTTCAATACGAAGACGATCCTGATGATGATCCAGTTGAAGTTGACACTGTTAAAATTCCTCATACAGAAGGGGTAAAAGCATTAGAGTTGGCGCTACACTATGTTGAGCAGCGGCTAACAGCTTCTTCGATTAAACTTATGATGTTAAAGAGATGGAGAGATTATGCTGCAAAATGTCGGGCATCTTGCCTTCAACAGAAGAAGGTCGCTGATTTCTTTATGGTTGATTAACTTAAATATACACAATGCAGAACATTTGCAACTTCTTATAAAGGTGTGTGACACGATTTTTGACAGTTTAATTTGTGTTAATCATTTTTCATTATTTGTTATCGGTGATAATTTTTCTTTCAATTCAGTTAATTATAACTAGTATGGATTTAACAAAATACAGAAAATATGTACTTTATAATAACTACACAAATTGAAAAACTAAATGCATCATACAGGTTTAATTAATTAAATTATGCAGATACTTATTTTTTTTTTTTACTTCTCTGCTTTAACTGGTTTTTCTCTTAACCGGCTAACCTTTGGTCCCGTTTAGACCGGTTCACCGAGAGGCTACTCTATAACATCTTTAATACAGAAATTTCTGTAATTCAGGCATTTCCTGGCATGTTTTCAGGCATGTTTATTATTTTTTGTTTTTATTTTTAATGAAAGATCAAACATAACGCCATCACACATACATGAATAAGTTTCAGAAAATGATTAAGAAAAAAATAGTAATGATTTAATTTACATGATTTTTGTTTCATTTTAAAATTATATTTTCTGAGTTATCTATTTAATTAATACAAATTTCTTTTTAATATTAAATTTTATACATCCAGAATTAATATTAAATTTTTAACATTAATTTAAGTCACAACAGATGGCACCAATAAAATGCGATATTAGATTTCATTTTTTTTTATATTCTAGAGTTAAGATTAGTTCTATAATAGCTATTAAAAATAATATACAAAAAAAATTCAAACATACTACCTCTACTTTACTTACCTGCACATGAAAATTTCCAATCTGAACGAAATACAGAAAGAATGACTATCACAATACTATAAGAATATAACAGCAATGTGATATGTTACTCAAAAGATCTAATGTCAATTTCAAATATAAATTTGCACCCCTATTTTGCTAAAACATCCCTTGCATCCAGTGAAAAAGGCAAAAAAAAAAAAAACTATCTAATCAGACATGAAAATAAAGTGAACTTCCATCCAAGTTCCAAAGTCTCCACCATGCCGTACTTATAGCAAGGATGCTGTATTTTGCTCAATTATCATTTTCATAAAAGTCGCCAAAAAAAAAATAAATCTATCACCCGTCACAGAACAATTTTAAAAACAACATCTCAATGACATTAAACAAAGAAATATAATAATCTACAAATAAATAAATGATTTATGTTTAATTCTAAAATCTGAATATTTATGTAAATTAACATTATCTTAACCCATTTAGGCCTGAATTTTTGTTTTCTCAAATTTGTTCGTAAAATCACTTTAAAATGTTGCAAAATGAACTGGAAAAATACTAAAAAAAATTACGCTAAAATATTTTTGTATTTATATAGGCTTTATTTGATAAAATGTAAAGTACTAAATATGGGAATATCATTATGTGGAAAATGCATAATTATATGTTTTGTCTAAATTTATATAAATTAAGCTTCTAAATTGTATATTACAGTAGACTCCCTCAAATCCGCACAGCTTGGGACCAGAGATTGTGCGGATTTTAGATCATTGATTTGTTTACATTTTTGAAACTAATTTGATTGGTACTTAAGCAAGGGAAATTATAATGAATGCTTACAATAAAGTGAAACATTAAAATAAGTAAAATATTAAAATAATTTATTAGTTTAAAAGTAAGTAATTATTAAAATAATTATGTGAAATAAAAATTTAGAAAAATATTAAATTATTACCGATGAAATCGATTCGATTCGATTCCAAAAGTCCTATGCTGCCATCTATTGGCAAAGCGATCGTAAGATCGATACGTTATTATTCGTTTTTAGCACTTTTAACTTTAGTAACTTTTTTCATTGTTATTTAGAGTCTTGAATGCTTTTCTTATACTGCTTTGTATGTTTAGAAATAAATTTGTCTAGAATTTTAAAAAAATATTCTGCGAACAATAATTTTAAAATAGCGTTCCGGTTCGTGGATTTTTCCATTTCGAACCCTGGAATGTTTGACATAGATATTCTAATTTATATCAAAATTAAAAGTAATGTCAATTTATTTAGTATTAAATCAGCTGCAATAGCCAAAAGAGAATGATTAATAAAAAATTTAGTAAAAAAAAAAACATTGCGGTACACGCTGATTTTGGCGCCATCTTGAATTTTTTTTCCTGCAACTTAGCTGTAGATTTCATTGTTTACATCTGAAAAAATATGCGGATTTTAGGGTCGCGGATTTAAGGGAGTCCACTGTATATACTATAATTAGTATTTTTATGAACTATTAAAAAAAGTATTTATTTCTTTACAGAGACTAATAACATTATGAGTATTATTAATAATAAATTAAGAATAATCGTATTTGAGGCTAAAAAACAATTTATTTTAAAATCATCTTGAAAAGGACTTTGCAAAAATAACTGTCCCCAAAATGGCTAATAGAAATATATACCCACATGTGCATAGCGCCCTATATTTTGTGCTTTACATATATGCATTAAAAATAGGCTTGAACATACAATTTCGAAATTTAAAAAAAAATACGTATTTCAAAGAAGTGTACAAGCTAAGATTATGACTTATTTATGTGATCCTTGATACAAAAAATGGAAATAAACTTACTTTTTACATTTCGCTATCTTTAAAAATGAAAAATCTTTAAGCACCGTAAAAAGGCCGTCATTTAAGCAAATAAATATCAATTTTATGCTGTCATCACTTGGTAATAGATAAAGACATTTATAGACAATTACTTCATACAATTTACATGTTGTAAAGAAGAAGAAAATTATAAAAATTTATTAAAATCCGAAACGTCCCAAAAATGGGATGCTAGGCATAAATGGATTAATAAATTAAGAAAATGAAATAATATTTTCAGGTTAATTAAAAATTCAGTTATTATAAAAAGTTTTGCATATAAGTACTAAACAGGCTGAAACATTTCGTTTAAAGTGGAATCCAAACCACTAAAAACAACCATGTCTACATCAGGATTCAAACTCAGCACCCTTTGTCAATATCCAGGATGGTAATCAGTAAAGAAATAGATGATAAATATGTCAAAGGACAGTATATAAAAGTTACATAGTGTACGATAATTTATAACTATATGCAAGTACTTTTTTTCAAAATTGGATGCAGACTGAATTTTGTGACAAAATTGGTCTTCTGAAAGTTGCGAATACTTATAAAAAAGGAGTTTGTAATCACAACTTTCTAGGACAAGTTGTTATAGCTGTAGTTAACTAATTTTTTTAATAAAATTTAACAGTTTGCACAAAAGTGGCAACTGTTTGCACAAAAAGAAAAAAAAAATAGTATGTTTTCCAATCACCGAGTAAATACTAGTGTAATAAGCATCTGACATACTAAATAATAAATTTTTCTTTCAATAAATTTGCTTCGTAATAATGATAATTAAAAAAATAATCAAAGTCACACCTATTTTGCATACATTATATCCGTCTGCATATCAAACAAAGACAAAAAGAATTAATATAAAATTTAGATTAATTACTGGAAAACTATAACTTACCACACCCAAATCTATTACGTTACATTCCACAAAATGGCGACATGACGTTATGCTAGATTAAGGAAATGCTTCGATTAGAAATCTCTGTTCGATTTATGGTTTTCCATGCTGCCATCTGTTGTCTGATTTATTTTTTTTAAAGCTTTTTCCCTGCATTTTAATTGTCGGAATTGTAAATGAAATTTTCAAAACCATATTTACTAGGATCTACATAAAACGTTGAAAAAAACAATTCAACAATTATTTTAATTACATTTTTAAATAGCACGAAAGAAAACGAATCACACTGGAGCTCATATTATACCATCTGCCACAAGAAACAAGTATTTTTTTTTTTTTTTAACATCATTTTCTTCAAAACATTTTTGTCTCCATTTTGATATCCTGTAAATTTCGTGATAAAATTTAAATTTAAACAATTTATGTACAACGCATTAAATATTTAAAAAAACATAATAATAATCGCTGTGCTTTATCTTATAAGCTAATATATTCAATAATTGAATCTTGACTTTATTTTTTATGTTTGCGTATATATCCATATTTTACTGAAATGTATTTCGACATTGAAAAATAGAAAATCTCCATAGAAATGTACTTCCACAACCCCTTTAATGCCAAAGAGAAAGAAAAAGAAAGCAAGAAAGAAAAAAATTGAAAACAGTTTTATTCCTATTGCATCTACTTAATATTGGAGCTTTATAAATTGCCTTTAACTAATTTCTTCCATTCTTCCAATTGTTTTTTAAACGTCAGTTCTTAAGATGTATTTTTTATTTACTTACAGCCTAATTCTGTAAAAAACAGCCTATTTCTATAGTGCAAGTTTTATTCTTTCCGGACATGAAAGCTATTCTTGGAAATAATATGAAGTATCCATGATTTTCTCAATTAGATTTAGCTCTTTAATAGACGTCAGCTTCAGTGAACTTCCATTTTTGCATGTAGCTCTAGAACAGATGTTATTCTCTAAGGTCCTGCCCATTACAATACAGGAAGAATTTTGTTATTAAACCTTTATTGATCTTGCATTTAGACTTGTGCCTTATAGAGAAATGGGTAAGAATTTTAAATATTTACATGAACAGATAGATGGCACTGTCTAAAGAATTTTCTAATAATAAATTAATATTTTCTTCATGCATCTATGTATTTACACGATATTACTTGTTCAATATTGATTAACTAGTGTGTCCATTATGTCATATTAACACTGACTTGGACCAAAAGAATGAAACAATAACCTTTAACCCTTTCCGGCACAGACAATTTTTGTTGTAAATTGATGAAATGGTTGGCTAACACCGGAATTTAGAAACAACTTTTTTAGATATTAAAAACATGTTACTTTGCATGTTTATGGTAAGAGCAAAATTTTACTAAAATATTCTTGGTTTCACTAGTAAGTTTGGAATTAAACTTAGGTATCCTGACCTGGGCACACTGCGTCGGAAAGGGTTAAGGAAAATTTCGTTTGTGCATTATTGCTTGTAGTTTTATTTAGAAGACAGATTGTTTATTTATTACATATATTATTAAACACAGGCGTGTCCATTATTAATAGTATGCTAAAGAGTAACATTAGATATGTCATATATCTGCATCACAGGATTTTCATATTGAATAATCCTAATTTGTACTCAATCCAATGAAACAGAAAAAATCTAGTACTTTCAGATAAATTCTATTAAAAAAGTGTAAAGTAATTTGCAGATTTTTAATTCAAAATCACTCTTCAGGAGTGGGGAGGAGTATGGAGAATGCATCTATTTGATTTTATTGTCTGTTGTAAGTGTAATAACTGTAACATGTATACATAAATCCTCCTAATATCAGCTAAAATTATTGAAATAATCAGTGGCGAGTTTTATACAATAAACAGGATCTGCACTTTGAGTCAATATTTTGATTCTTTACACCTCTCTCCTTTGGTCATATTTTTTCTCCGGAGAGGGTTGATGGTTAAACTCCTTGTTTTCTAAGCTGCTTTCTAATTGGACCGAATTGGAAGCTTATTATTTTTTTTAAAGGCTTTCTTATTGGACAAAGAAGAGAATCGAGGAACATTTTGAATTTGTTTAGAAAAACGTTGATATTGCTGCAGTGGATTTTCCGTTGAAGAGTTGTCACTTTGTGTCGCAGTCGCGTGTTTTTATTATTTGTTTTCTCAATCTTGTATATTTTGAAACAAGTACTTATCTGGATAAATGCTTGATAGGTGAGAATAAATATTCGATCAGTTATTTTTCTTTTATTTTTACCTGTATTTTTGAGCATTGATTGAATTATGTACGAAAGAAAGGTTGATTGTTCCAAGCTATGAATGACTAAAAGTGACAGATTGAGTGTTGCTTTTGAATTACATCCTAGAGCACAAGGTAAAATTATGAATAAAAAAACGGGGGGTTCAGGGGGGTGGTAGCCCCCCTGATTAAAAAAAAAGGGCCCCTCTGATTTAAAAAAAAACATTTTTGGTTCAGGGGGGCGGTAGCCCCCCTGATTAAAAAAAAAAAGGGCCCCTCTGATTTAAAAAAAAACATTGTTTTGCTCCCATTACTGTTAACAAACGCTCTTTTTTAATAATTTGGGTAAGTGAAAGTTTTGTTTTTAGGTATATTTTATAAAATGTATTTTAAAAAATATGAAATGTATTTTTTTTAAATGTATTTCGAAAAAATTTGAAATTTTATGTATTATTTTTACTCAAAAATACATGTTAAAATAAGAGAAAAATGACTGATCGAATATCTATTTTCACATTTTAAGCATTTGTCTAGATAGGTACTTGTTTCAAAACATACGAGATACGAGAAGAGAAAACAAATAATAATTTTGCGTACTCTCTCCCGGATGTTGCAGCGCTCCGGGAGTTAGTACGCGAAAATGCGCCAATTTGGCGATTTTTGAAAATTGTGCCAAGAAGGAGAGTAAACTGCCATCGCACCCAATTCATTTTGCAAAAAAGGAATGCAGATATACACAGTATATTCTCACAAAGTTCTCTAAAGATCCAGTACTGTATTTTTCGGCCTATTATTCGCGGATTATTTGCTAAAAAATTCCTAAATTTTTTGCTACATATTATAGGCTGGTGCGGATAAGCTAAGATTTTTTTCCCCTATGTTTCTAATCAGAATAATCAAGAGAAGAGCTAATGTTCCTCATATACAACAACAGATGGCGCTAGCAGATTTCACCAATGTACTTTGGTAAAATATATCCGACAGTGTAGTCCTTAATTAAGGAATGACTCCTTTTGCAACTCAAGGCTGCAAGCCATAGAGCATAATCTTGTGAGGTGGTGGGAAACATTTTTTTAAGTTTTTTAGGCGTATTTGCTGACTTATCATCAATTTAAAATGAAGAAATAATAAATAATAGATAAAAATTTTAAAATGTAACTGTGGTTATGAAATTTTAATGCGAAATGTATTTTTCTTTATTTTTTAATTATTTCGTAATGTTTGCTTTCTTTAAAAAAATTCCTAAGGATTTGCACATCTACTAAAAGGTTTCCATTTCTGTTTTTAAATTTATCGTTGTTTTATGCATTTGATGAAGTAAAAAATTATAACTTTTATTGAGCAGTTGATGGGCGACTAGCACTATTGACCAGCTTTGAAATTTCCAATTCCAGTGCGGATTATAGGGTGGTGCAGATAATACAGCAACATTTATTTTAATTAGAGAAAAAATATGCTTGCGGATTATATGCCGCTATGGATAATAGCCAGAAAAATATGGTAATTAAAAATATGCTTTCACAACATTACCTTTCAGCATCCTTTTTACACCATCCATTTCCTCTTGAGTGACTCAGATTTACAATCTTTACATATTTTTTGACATTACCTAAGGGTGTTGGTCAGTGAAATCTCAAATTTCCCTCGTTTGTATTAAATATCTGGGCATATATGGACATTTGAATTTTTAAAATATTTCCTTGGGTAATCAATATTTTAAACTTTTTTTTTATCAGTACAGTACAAAGTCTAAAGTTCGGACACCCAAACACTGGCGCACCCACGGAGGGAGCTAAGGGGGCTGAAGCCCCTCACAGACTAGACTAGATATTTTATTTTTTTATTATGAAAGAGTATTATCATTATTTTTAAAAAGTCCTTAAAATATCGAAATTTTTGAAAAGATATTAATTTTGACACACAATTTTTTCACTTTTATAAATTTTATTACGAAATTCGAAAATGTTTAAAATTTACTTAATTAAAAGTTTAAGACCCCGTGCAACATCTACTCTCTTTAACATTCACAATATTTAATAATAAAACTTTAAATCGTTTAATTGTAAAATTTTCCAACTACAGATACACTCCAAAAAATCACAAAATCTAAGATATATTTTAGTACAGTATTTCATTATTTAACATGTTAAAAGCATTCAGAATTAACCCCACCAAAACTTTCCAGAGTTTCCACAGGCTTCTCTGGCTGGTTACGACTCTGCTCAAGTGGGGCCGTCGCAAAACAATTTTCTTCAACGACGGCTCCGGCTCAAGTCAGCAGAAAAAAATGCAATTCAAGACCTGATCCGGCTCATCCCATCAAATGAAAGAAAGACAAAACTCGGCAGTGGGCCGGGTCAGATGTGGGCACATATAGGCCTCTAAAATATGCTAGCCCCTCTAAAGAGCAATCCTGGATGCGCCACTGCACCCAAAGTTCAAACTTTCCAGCGGCAGTATTCAAGAAAGAAATGAAGAAACAAAATTTGTGAAACAAAATAAGATCTAGAGCAAAGAAGCTTTATTACTGAATCTTAACTTATGCCTATATACAGAATGAAAGAAAAACTTCTTAATGATGTACCTAAGTTAATAAAGCAGTCCACATTAACTAAAATGTTCAATAGTTAAGAAAGTTACAATTTTTTCTTAAATTCTATATTCTTTTAAGACTGTTCTAAACTGCTGTGCTCAATAAGTGCAAAACGTTTGGCACATTTACAAGTTTATTTTTTAATGGAAATATATAAAATTGGAAGGCCTGACTATGGAAGCGATTTGGAATCAAAATGTGTTTTCCAATTTTTGATAAATAAATTACCTATTGAGTTAAAAGCGATTTTGATCACATGACAAAGATGTTTTTCACTCTTCCTTGAGTGGTTATTTTTCTTTCGCGCGGGAATTCGGTTCAAAACGCCCAGTATGACACTATTTTCTGAAAGATCTATTGTGTTTGCAAAAAAACGGAAAATACAGTTCGATTACATAGTTACTGAACAACAACACTTGCTAGTTTTATGCATCTCCGAACAAAAATAAATTAAAACTTATATAATAAAGTTGCCCTTTTGGATTCTGAGAACAGCTTTAACCCCCTCACTGGCAAGCCCGTGTTAATACGTTCACTAAGCTCCAGGTTTCACTGCAATACAAGGAATATTTAAATTAATATAATTATATTGATTTAATGTATTTTTAATACATTGAACAATGATTAATACCTCCAAGGAATGCATTCATATTCGTTATTAAGTTTTTTGATAAAATGTTCAAAGAATCAATTTTTTTTCAGCATTTAAAACAAAATGCAGAGAAAACAACATTACAATTTTGCCCTTTTCCAAGACAGTTGGAGGGTTAAATAAAAGTTTTTGTTTTACTTTTTATTTTGTTATGATTTATTTAAAGAATATGATTGTTTAATTTAGTATTAATTGTTGTTATATGCAATTTTTAATATATGAACGTCAATTTTGCCTCTTTATTATTATTTTCTTTTTTATTGGAAAAACAATATTTTTGATGACCCAAATTTCGGAAAAATCTGAAGTTCAGATTTGGTAAAGTCACGAGGATTCCGGACTTTAGACTTTGTACTGTATATATAAAACTATCGGGATATATATCGGGATATATATACTGTTAACTGTTGAATGCAGGCGTTATTTGGTGTGTCATATTATATATTGTAGTATGTGTGTTTTATTTTTTTTTAATGTTTACGCCTCTTAAACAGGAGTGTAGTGGAGGGCATACAAAAGTATACACCCTATGCCTTCTGGATATTTTAAAGAAGTTCTGTATACCCTCTGTTTTTCAAATAAAGCTATAGCATATACTTTAGGCATGACATCTATGACTTTTGAGCATACCCCCTGTTTATCTTAAAACTACAACATTGCTCATAAAGTATGTCTCTTTTATTTAGTTGTCAAAATACTTAATTTGTAATTTTATGTGTTACAATCTCAGCAAAACTGACAAGCTGCAATTAAGATTTTAACACTTGAAATAAAATTAAGAAGATATTTTAGAAATAATCTTATAACAAAGAAAATGTGTAAAATGTTAATTTCCTGTGAATTTATTTTAAAAATTAAATATCCGTGGGAGAAATTTGAGACCACACTGACCAACACCCTTAAGATGCATTTAATAAAATTAAGAATTGGGTTTTCAGTACTAATACAATACAAAAACAAGCATGTTAATTAAATAGTCTTTTTCAATATACCATAACATTTTTTTTTCTTAAACTTACTTTCTGGAAATAGTTTGTTATAGAGCATACTTCTAAGAAGTACACAACAAAAGATATTTAAAAATGTTCAAAATTGTAGGAGTGTGGTTTTAAAAATTTCTTACATTTTTTAAAATTACAATTTTCAACTTTTCCTACAAAAATTGCCCTTTTTCTTGGTCAAATCATATTTTTTTTTTCATAAAAACTCATTCAATAAGATAGTATAAAACAGTGCTCAAGAAAAAAAGTTCAAATATTACTGAGACCCATCAAATTTAAATCGACTAAGTAAAAAATTGGTTTTAATTATTATTTTTTTACTTTGTGTTAAATTACACAAATATTATTTCGAATGTATCTTAGTTTCAATGAGTATTGAACACTTCACCAAAATTTTGCTAATCGTAAGTGATTTAATTATACTCAGTTGAGTGATTTGACTCTGTCTGTATCTTAATTTCGACAACGGTTCAACAATTTTATTTGGATCAAGAATTAATATTAAATTTATTAGCCAGCTGTTAAATGAATTTTTATGGTGTGATAGATCACTCTATAAAATATTTCACGTTGATTTCTCAAAATCATGGTTAAAGATTAAAACAGAATTAATGAATTACACATAATTAAATGACAAATGCTTTTTTATGTTTTGAAAATTTTAATTTTGTAACAAAAGGTAGTCGAAGTAAAAAAAAAAAAAAAAAAAAAAAACATCCAAACAATATTTCGTATTTAAGGGACATGTCCTCCAAAGATTTACTGTTTTTTGTCTGTACCAATGATATGAACAAAGCCCCAGCGTGATCTCTCTTTCTTCAAATATCTTTAAAATCGTAATAATTATCTAATTAAATTGAGCTTTAAAATGACTAGTTTTTCATAAAATTCTTGAAGAGGCTACTCAAAGTTTTGTGAGAAGTGGGAAAAAAGGCCTCATCTCTAACTAACGCTAACCTAACATTTCATAAAACGTTCAACCAACAAAATGCATATTTCAGCGATTATCTTACAGAGATAGGATGATGATGCATGAAAGATTATTAATCGAACATGTATCGATAAGTGTTTAGATAACATCGCGTCTATCGGAAATTTAATCATAAAATTCCCATTCTTAACATGTTCAATAAATTTGTATTTTAAAGTTTTATTGCAACTTTCGCATAGTATTTTTACTATTTCCAGTCTTAAAATAGTATTTCTGAGTCTGATTTATTTTCCTTCTCTTTTTATTCCCAACACAGCAGGGAAATATGAATTATTAAAAGGGAGTTTCGAGTTAGCACAGTCCAATTAGGCCTAATCGTCACTATTTAAGCGACATTTCGTTTGAAAGTAACTTATGTAAAGGTATAGTATTTATGTTTATTTATTTAATATAGTATTTTCTTATTACAGTTCTAATGCAACATTTATCCACTATTTTGTCATTTTTGCAGTAATTTAAAAATGTCAATTCTATCTGCAAAAAATTGCTTTTATTCCAATGTTTTTTGTAATCTGTAGCATATATTTTCGATGCTTTTTTATTATTATTATTATCCTCTTAAATATTTCACAAATAATGTAAATTATTTGTGTCCATTCCTGAGTTTCTTCAAATAGAATTTTAGTATTGACATTTAATATCTATTTTTGGCTTAAATTTTTCTAGTTTTACACCATTTATGCATACTTGAAAGTATTTCCTTATTTCAGAGTGAAATTTAACTGTTTAAAATGATAAATTGTACACAGTTTAAAATGTGTTATTTATTTTTAACATTTTAGTTAAAATAATGATAATTATTTTATTTTACTATAAACATATCTTCCTTAAATACACAAAATATTTATTTAGACAATCACATAACAGCCAACTATAAATACATTTCTCCAAACCATAACAACAACAACGATCTCATCGTCGAACATCTCACGTTTCTCGTCTGAACAAAATATAAATACATGGAGTCAGGAAAAATGTCTATTGTTCAAGAGTTCATCTTTTGAAAAAATAATTTAAATATTGTCATGCGACTTTACTTACAAATCCCTCCTTTTGCATGTCAATAATCCTCAGTAATTCCGAGACTTGTAATATGTTTTTTCATGACATCATAACTCAAATTCTTAGTCATTATATCTGCTTCCAGTTCAGACGAATTTACATATTTCGTTTCAATTTCTCCTTTCGCTCTTTCATCTTTTACAAAATGATATTTTCTACCTATATGTTTGTTGCGATTATTCACTCTTGGGTTTTTAATCCAATCAATTACAGATTGACTATCAGTACTGATTTCTATTGGACGTTTCACCATTTCTTCCTGGTTTAACTCATCCAAGAGACCCATTAACTATTTTCCTTCACAAACAGCATCACATAAACTTAAAAGTTCAGATTCCATTGTAGAAAGCGCAACCAGTTTCTGTTTATTACTTTTCCATTCAATCAGTGATTCTCCTATCTTTACGATATATCCACCAAATGATTTTGAATCCCGTGTAGTACACCAGCTAGCATCAGAACAAAGTGATAATTGGCCCTTTTTATTTTTAATTCGAAGTTTGTAGTTTTTTAGTGCCTTGAATGTACCGCAAAACTCTCTTCACTGCCTGTAAATGAATTTCTCTAGGATCTTTTGCATATTGAGACAAATTACTTAAAGTGAAAGCTAAATCTGGCCATGTTCCTCTTACTAGATATCCTGTACTTCCAAGCATTTCTAAATATAATGTTTCATCAATTTTATTTTTACTTTCATATTCATCCAATTTTATTCCAGAAACACCAGGGGTTTTCACACTTTTACAATTTTCCATATCAAATCTTTCTAAGATCTTTTCTGCATACTTAGCTTGCCCTAGCTAAAATTCTGCATTATTTTCTTCAATATAAATACCAAGGAATTTAATGTTTTTCTTCAGCTCTTTAATTTTTGCTTCTTTATTCAATTTCTGTATCAGTTTATTTATTAAATCTTCGGATTCACTAACGATTATTCCATCATCGACATATATTCCCACTGCAATAAATTTATTATCATTTTTATTAAAAAACACACATGGATCTGCTTTGTATGGCTGTAACCCAATTTTATCAAATATATTAACTAATTTTTCATACCAGCATCTTCCTGCTTCTGGCAACCCATATAAATTTCCTGTTACCAATAATATTTTCCCTCCTTCTATTTGTAGACCTTCAGGCGGATTCATATAAATTGCAGTTTCTAGATCTGCATTCAGATATGCTGTTTCTACGTCGAAAAATCTAGTTTTGTAACCTTTCATCGCTGCGACTGCCAACAAAGTTCTAAATGATTCAATTTTCATTACAGGACTATACGATTCTTGATAATTTGTTCCAAATTTAAGTCTTGATCCGTTGGCTACTAATCTTGCTTTATAGTTTACATCTTCGCCGTTTTCTTTTACAGTAAAAATCCATTAGCTTCTGAGTGCCTTTACATCTTTTGGTTTGTCAATGATTTTCCATGTTTTGTGTTCTTCTAATGAGTGTAATTCCTTTTTGATTGCTTCTATCCATTTATCCTTATCTCTAGAATTTAATACATCTTTGTAATTCTTTGGAACTTCCTCATGCACTAGATTTGCTAAATACTTTGGATTCGGTTTCCTAATTCGTGATGATCTTCTAGGTTCTTCAAACAGCTTATTCTCATTAGCTTCTTTTTCTTGCCGTTCCTCATTTTCATTAACTATATCATTTACTTCATATTCTTCTGTCACAGAATCATTCAAATCATTTGACAACGCAATTGTTTCCTTTTTCTGATTTAATTCTTCTTCATTTTCATCGGAATTATTCTGTTCTTGTTCATCTATTACATTTTTATTATTGGTAATGTTGATGTATTCAAAATCATCAGTCATTTCTTCCTTGTTAGCTATATCTTCGTATCCCATTTTTTCTTCTATAAATACTACATCTCTGCTTTCACATATTCTTTTTCCCTTTATATCGTACAATCTGTATGTTCGCCGATCTCTTGAATATCTGATAAACACTGCTGGTTTTGCTCTTACATCAAATTTCTTTTTATTGATATCATCGTTGCGATAAAAAGCTTTACATCCAAATATTCTCATATGTTTCACTGTTGGTTTAGTATTTGACCATAATTCTAATGGCGTTTTCTTTCTCGTAGCAGTTGGAGTAACATTTTGTATATAAGCAGCTGTTGATACTGCTTCGGCCCAAAAGGATAAAGGTAGTTTTGCTTCTATCAGCAATGTTCTTGCAGTATTAATAAGTCCGATTAGCTCTTTCTGCAATCCCGGTACTTTGTGGACTTTGAATTGTGGTTCTTTCATTCTTTATACCCTTCCTTTTATAATAATTCACGAGCTCTTCGTTAGTAAATTCAGCACCATTATCTGATCTAACTGCTTTTACTTTCTTGCCGGTTTTATTTTCTCTTCTCTCTATTATATTTATAATTCTTTCTTTTGCTTCATCTTTACTTCTTAAAAAATATACAAAATATTTTCTACTATATTCATCTATTACCATTAGCATGTATTTACTCCCTCCCAATGAGTGTATTTTCATTGGTCCACATAAATCAACATGTAATCTTTCTAAAATGCATGTTGTTCCTTCTATCACATGATTAAATGGTGTTCTTATTAATTTCCCTTGAATATATATTTCACATTTTGTTTCTTCACCATTCATCTTTTCTAATCCCCTTACAAGATTCTCTCTCGACATTCTTTGTAAGTATACATAATTTATATGCCCAAGTCTTCTATGCCACAGTTCTTTTTTTGATTCATTTGTTCTTAAACAAGACTCGTTTCTAACTTCATCTGTTTCTTCTACAGCTAAGTTTATTTTAAATATATTATCTTCAAATGTTCCTTTAGCTATTAATTCGCCTGCATTCTTTTCATAAATGGCTGCTCCTTCCCTATCAAATATCACATACTTTCCTTTTCTGACTAAACTTGGAACTGACATTAAATTTTCTCTTAAATTAGGTACGCAAAGAACCTCAATAAGTTTTATTTTTGTTTCGCCAATTTTCTTATCGTAAGCTGTAACATGAACGTTTCCATGGCATTTTGCTTGTATTGATCGCTCGCTGTCAGCAGTTGCAATGTTTTATATCTTCAGGTTTTCTTTCTACGACAATATCTTCTTTATGCGTCATATGCAAAGTGCAAGCTGAGTCTAACATCCAGGTTATTTCCCTATTATTTTCAGATTCTTTACACTCATTTCTATTGAATTCATTTGACTGCAATGCATGTTCATTTGTAAAACATGTATATTCTTTTGCTTTCTTGTTTGAAACATTATTATTCTTATTATAATTCTTATTATTGCGTGAGTATTCTCTTACATCTTGAACTTTATTGCTAGTAGACTCCCTTGAATCCGCGACCCTAAAATCCGCGAACGCCTGAAATCCGCGTATTTTTTTCAGATGTAAACAATGAAATTTACAGTTAAGTTGCAGGAACAAAATTCAAGATGGCGTCGAAATCAGCGACTACCACAATGTTTTTTTTACTAAATTTTTTGTTAATCATTCTCTTTTGGTTATTACAGTTGATTTATTAATAAATAAATTTACATTACTTTTGATTTTGATATAAATTAGCATATCTATATGATGACCTATCGATCTTACGATCGCTTTACCAATAGATGGCAGCATAGGTCTTTAGAAATCGAATTGAGTCGATTTCGTCGGTAGTAATTTAATATTTTTCTAATTATTTTAATAATTACTTACGTTTAAACTAATAAATTATTTTAATATTTGACTTATTTTAATGTTTTACTTCATTGTAAGCATTCATTATAATTTCCCTTGCTTAACTACCAATCAAATTAATGTTTGAAAAATGTAAACAAATCAATGACCAGAAATCCGCAAAATTCTAAAATCTGCAAAACCTCTGGTCCCAAGCTGTGCGGATTTGAGGGAGTCTACTGTATAAACAACTACCATGGAAAGAATTCATTGTAGAGTGCACTTCTAAGATAAGTACACAGCAAAAGGTATTTAAATATCTTCAAAATTCCGGAAGGGTAGCTTTAAAATTTTTTTACATTTTTTTTAATTACAATTTTCAACTTTTACTGCAAAAATTGCATTTTTCCTGTGTTGAATATTCCTTCATAAAAACACGCAATGATATATCAATAAAATAGCATAAAATACTCAAATTTAAAAAAAAAAGGTTCAAATGTTGCAGAGTCCCCTTAAATTAAAGAAATCGACTAACAAAAAATATTATTTTAATTTATTTTCTTTTAAATATTGTTTACACAAAAATTATTTTGGATATATCTTGGTTAAGTTAAGCATTGACTACTGCACCAAAATTTTGCTGATTCAATTAATTTCATTTTATTGATATTACTCTGTGTTTTAATTTTAAAAACAAAGCAACAATTTTATTTGGATCAAGAATTATTATTAAATTTATTAACGAGCTATTAGGAAAATTTTTATGGCATGATAGGTTGTTTCTTAAAATATTTCGCGTTCAGATTTTTTAAAACCATAGTTGAAAATTAAAGCAGAATTAATTAACTATACTTAATTTATCGGTTTTATTTTTTACAATTTTTATTTCATAACAAAAGATGGTCGACGTACAAAAAAAAAAAAAAAAAAAAAAAAAAAAAAAAAAAAAAAAAATATGAATATATATTTTTATATATATATATATATTCAAATAATATTTCATGGCCTAGGGACATTTTTCCTACTGATTTACTTTTTCTTTCTATGCATTAATGATATGATATATAGCCTGCAGCCCGATGTCTCTATTTTCAAATAACTTTAAAATTGAAATAATTATCTAATTATATTGACCTTTAAAATGATCAATTTTTAGAGAGTTTGCTCAGGTTTTTCTGAGAGGGAAAAGACAGACCTTTTTTTCTTCCTAATCTAATATTCCATATAATGTGTAACCCATAAAATACAGATAGCTGAAATTATCAGTAGCATGAAAGATTATTAATCGAACATGTATCGAAAAGTTTATTGATATCATTGCGTCTAACAGAAATTTAATCAGAAAACGGTATGTAGCTTGCTGCATAAATTTCTATTTGAGTATTATTTTATCGCAACTTTCACATGGTATTTTTACTATTTTCAGCCTTAAAATAATATTTCTGAATCTGATTAACTTTATTTTACTTTTGATTCGCAACAAAGCAGAGAAATATTAATAATTAGTAAACGAAAGGTGATTTACTATGTAGTTGAGCTAAGCCTAATGATCGTATTTAGACAACATTTCCTTTGAAGGTAACTTATGTAAGCATAAAGGTATGGTATTTATGTTTGTATATTTATTATATTTTTTATTACTCTTTTAATATAATATTTATCATTTTTTAATGTCATTTTTGAAGTAGTTTAAAAATGTCAATTCTATGTGCTAAAAATGCAATATTTTTTTGTAATCCGCATGATATTTAAGAGATATTTTCTGTGTTTAAATAACATTTTGCTTAAATATCTTGTGACAGATGTAGTATAATCCCGCATCTGGCATCTTGGATTTTTTTCTTGGCTTAAAAAAAATATAAACAGAGCATTTTAAATAAAGAAACATTCTTGGCGTTAAAAAATATAAACAGAGCATTTTTTAAAAAAAGAAACCTCATTCGAACAAATGTTGTATAATCCCGCATCTGCCATCTTGGATTTTTTCCTTGGCTTTAAAAAAATATAAACATAGCATTTAAAAGAAAAAAAAACATTCTTGGCTTAAAAAGATATAAACAGAGTATTTTTAAAAAAGAAACATCTACCTCTTTTTGAGGAGAAAACATTGCTCAAATCTACAATTTTAATCAAATATTACAATTTCTAAATACTGCAAACAAATACCGTAAAAAATCCAAGATGGCGGATGCGGGATTATATTACATCTGTTCCAATATCTTCTTAAGATGTGATTATTTACGTTCAGTGCTCAATTTCTTTTAATAGAATTTTAATAACTATGTTTTTGATTAACCCGTAACTGGCACGATAAATATTGTCGCATAACTACACCGTGAGTGGTCTCCGAGACCGATTAATGTAAAGATGAAAAAAATGCGACATTCACTCTCAAAGCACTATTTCTGTACCGAACGTTATGTACAGGACTATTATATTTAAAACTAGCTGAGCCTCCCGGCGTTGCCCGAGGCCCGTTATAATAACCATAAACAAAACTCAAGTTTCTATGATTTTATATCTTTTGAAAATCTTTTAAATGAACCTAGTTTCAGGGACCTCATTGCCTTCTGCAACATCTAGTGTGCATCACTACCCAAGAAACCTCTTTTCGAACAAACCTGGGACCTGGTTCCCCGCTACCTAAAGCAGCATGCACCAGAAGTGCTCAGCACATACCAAACCTCGTTAGTAATCCAGCAGGCCAATAACAAGATGGGGGCAGGGTGGTCTGACACCCCCCCCCCCACACACACACACACTAGCTTCCTCTACAGCCCCCCTCTGATCATTTCCCTATTTTTTTGTTTAAACAAAATGCATATTTTAACTAATCTAAAAAAAAAAAAAAAAACTAATTTGCAAGAAAAATATTTTAGATATTTTAGCTTGAATGCAATGGAATGTTACAAAAAAATTTCTATTAAGAAGCATATAGTTTTGTTACATTATCTTGTAGTACAATTCTGAAAATGCAAGATAAAAGGAAAATTTCTTTCTCCTGACAAAATTCAATCCAGATGCATAAACCAGTCACCACATGTTTTGGTACATTTTAAAAGCGATGTTCCCCCGCATGGTGAACTTAAATAAGCATATGTTGTTCCAATTGGTCAGTAATTAGTGAAGCAGTGGGCAAACAGTCTTCAAACTATATGCTGAAAATATGTTTTCTAAGTTTTAATGGATTGCTTGTTGACAATATGTGTTTAGCTGACAGTAGATTTGGTTAATGATGAAATATCTCGTTTTCAAGCGATATTTCACTGCCAGAAGGAAATTACGAAAGGAAACGATTGTCACTTTATTCAAATTTAATAAGAAAAAACATTATTTGAACACCATTTATTGTTTCTAGCCATGTGTGTCGGAAAGAATATAGTAGAAAGAGGGGGAGGGGCATGTTCCTCTTTCGCTTTTGGACCCTTTTATCTAATTTTTTTTCTTCACATTTCATGATTTAAGAAGTATTTTTTTTCAATTTATCAATAAGTAAATGTTAAATGAAAAAGTATTAATGTTAAGTTTAAGGTTACATTTATTTTAAGTTTTATGACAAAAATTTCTTCATGTAAACAGTGGATATTGTATTTAAATCTGTTTTCATGCTTAAATCCGCTACTTTCTGACACATTTGAAAAATATTTTCTTTTAATAAAAGTATAAAATTTGCATGTATGGTTATTCAAGCTCAAAGATATTTACTGTGTTTTACATTTTATAAGTCTGTTTACAAATCTAAACGAGGTATTTTGGGAAAAAATTTTATTGATAAAGGCATACAATTTGCAGGTAATCAGGCTTTAAGGAATCAAATAGCATTTTATGTTTTCTTATAACAGTAAACAATCTATCGGATCACGATGGCAAATTTGAAGCTGTAGGCTGATTTTCATGTCATAACCCTGATGAAATGGTAGTCGTCATGTGGCAATGGGCAATAACAATCGGCAAAATTTATTAGAAAACGGAGCACATTATTTGATTTTTAAGTGCATGAATGTGAGAACCTGAAATTTTAAGATAAGCAGGAAAGAAAATTTGTTCTTGAATGTGTCATTAATATTCGCGTTGTTGAGGAAGAGAAGAATATTTTTTGACACCCGTACAAATGGAATAAGCGCATAAAAATAAATAGTGTCACCCATATTTATTGAAAATTGTTACTTTGTTATGAAATTGTGTGGTGTTCACATTATTGAAAATTAGCCACTATGCTCCTTTTTCGAAATGATATCAGACTTTCGAATTTCAGGAAACATATATAAAATGTAAGGTATAGCCTTCTTAATCCCCCCCCCCCCTCTCCCAATAAAAGTACTGAAGAATATAATAATTAGAATTATAATAGTTTCTTTCAAAAAAATTATTAAATCCAGACAAGTCTTGAAAATATGTACATAAGATTTTGGAGAAGGGTGGGGGGGCAGAAAATTAAAGATTCTCAGTTTTTGAGTTTCAATACTAATATGGATTTTAAAAATTTGTCAGAAAACTGGTAGTAAATTTGTTTTTTGGTTTTTTTTTATAAAAAAAGTCATTTGTAAACAACTGTAGTCCTGCTGTTTCTAAAAAAATATTTTTTCTTTAATTTAAAAAAATTCCGCTTTATTTGTTAATTTATTGTGACCTTTGTACAATCATAATAAAAATTTCCCACCCCTCTAAAAAATAGCACTTTTCTTTTGCACCTTGCTTTTACCAAGCACAAAAAATATCAAATTTTTTAATCTTTTAAAACTTTTTAATTTTTTTATTATTCTTTGTTCTACTTGTAAATTTTTAATAAGGTAAGTCAAGAATAAGTCATTTTATTAACTCCAAAATAAATTCTGCTTCTCACCTTTGCCTTTCCTCAGCTCATCAATTTAAAAATCTTTAAAAGACTCTGTTCTATTTTTTAACTTCTTTTGCTTTATCTGTTACTTTATTGCAACAATGAATAATCGATCATATAAATTTCTCCCATCCACCTCCAAAATTTACATTCCCCCTTTTCTTACCAACACAAAATTTAAAACTCTTTATTTCTAATTTTTTTATCCTATTTGCAAATCTTTGGTAAATAATAAGTCATAAATGTTATATGGTAAATAATAAGCTTCCCTGTGCTGAAATTCCCCCCCCCCCCTGGTCTGATGAATGTTTAAAAGTTGTTTTCGAAAAAATGATAGTACCCTTTATTAAAAAATCTGTATTATAATTAAAGGAATGTGTATGAACCTTCGTAGGTATTATTGACCCTTTGATGACAAATCTCAATACATTTTTGTTAAAATTATTTCATTTATCCATTCTGTAAAAATTTAGATATATTATTATTACATATAAGAATTTGGAATTCCAACTGTAAGCCTGAAAAACAATAGCTATTATCCTGTGCTGTGATCATTAAAGGTTAGTTGGGTGAATTAGTCCTCCAGATTCGTCCAGGATGGGTCAGTTGGTACAGCATTGGCAGTTTCAGCCAAGACATCCCTGGTTCAAAGGCTGGCCCAAAATTTTCTCACCCACTTGGAAATTTACAATTGTTATGATTTATTTACCAACTGAATAATTATGTTAAAAATTAATCTAATGTAGCTATTATTCCTGCAATTTCTAATATATTAGAAATGATATTCTGAAGTTGAAATAAAATATTTTTTGTAAATTATATTATTTTTTATTCAAACGTTTTAAATGAAACAATTAAAATTTATTTTTGATTAATTTTTGTATATTTTCCATTTTGATGTAGAAATTTCAATTTTATTTTAACCCTTGATGGTATTATGAATCTCGCCACTGGGAGAGAAATCTGCTTTTGATGAGTTTTGTACCTTGCTAACTGAAAAGTACTGTTAGTTGTTTTTTTTATGTGAATTAATGCTATTAAAAATTTTGGTACTTACGTATTATCTATGCCATGAAGATAGTTCACTAAAATTCTTGACAACCGCCAATTGTGTTTACTGTTGCCAAATGCTAGTTATGTTCAAAATGTTAATTTAATGGACATTTTATTAATACATGAAATCAAATTAGTTGCTTTTGGCAATAAATGAATGATTTAACTTCTGGCAAATTGTTACGACCAACAGAATGATTGTAATTACAAATATTCTTTAATATAAATGAGGACGTGAGTTTCAAAACTCACCATATCCAGAAAATGAAATTTTGGAAAATCGCAAGAAATCTCAGACTGCGTCCTTGATTTCTATTGTAAACCACAATTTTACAATGCCAGAAATCAGGATAAAACCATGAGTCGTGCGTTTCAGGGTAAATATCAGTATTTTTTTAATCAAAAAATAAATCTAGGTTAAAAGGAAGAAATTTCACCTTATTTAAGAAGAGATTTTCTATAAGAAAATACTGGTGCAGAAGAATTTCCTGGTCTTGAAATTTCAGGACGAGTACAACCCCAGTAAAACTAGTTTTTTTTTTTTTTTTTTTTTTTTTTCAGATTGTAGTGTTTTTTTGATGCAGGTCCATCAATAGAATAGATTGATAGAAAAAACTTTATTTTTTTAAATTTTGGATAAGGTGATTTTTGAAATTCACGTCCTGAAATATATTCTATCAATAAATTTAATGTATTGCATCTGTGTTATATACATTATATAGTTATATGTCTATAAATATTTATGCTACTTCCCTTAATATTGCAACTGTATAATGTTAACTATGCAGTTACTATGAATAAAGGAAAAAAATAATAAGAAGAGTTACTGCAATTACTATTTTCAGCAGCATTGTTGGTGCAGTGAATCTAACCTCTCACCCTCACTGTTAATACATAGGTATATAAATTTTAAATTCATTCGATTTTTTTTCCTATTAGCAAATGATATATTTTAACTTTTAAATATATAAAAATTGTGTTTAATGGGCTTATTATTAATCACTTTTAAACTAAAATAGTTTCATTATTCGATCTTGATTTTGATTGAATGTTTGTTATTCTTTCAAAAAACTATTAGCATCATATGCCATTTCTTTCGGGTAGCAATTAACGTGGTTTCTCTAAAAATTAGCATTCCGTTATATAAGCCAGCCATAAAACAAATCACATGTATTATTGTACAATTAAATACAGATAATATCTACACTGCAATTTTTTAAACTTCTAAACGACGCACATTTTCAATTTTTATACCATCGTATATGGGAAAAAAGTACTTTTAAATGCAATTAGTTTGGAAACTGCATCGCAATTTATTTTTGAGATATTAATTTTTTTGTAGTTTTTAATGTTAGCAACTGAAGTACTCCATTTCTGTAGAAAGTAAAGGAAAAATAGTTGGAAAATGGAAAATAGTAGATTATTATATCTTTTTGCTGGCATTTTCCCAAACAACTGAAAAAAAATGTTATTAAAATATGTGCTATTCTGTAAAAATATAAATGAATGATTTCTGATATAGCATGGATCTATTATAAATTATATTTAATTTTAAATATCTATTATTTCTGTTACAAACAAATGAAGGCACATGAATCATTAGATAGCTTTTTTTTTCAGTTTCTTGAATGACATCACTTTTTACTGGATTTGTGTATTATTCTGCAATAGTGACATCATATGCATACTTTTCTTTAGATGTTGTTTAAGACTGGATCAATAAATGTAGAATTCGTCAGCAGATGCGAATGACGTTCTTTTATATAAAATAAAAGTGCGTGTTTTAAGTCTTAAAATTGAAATATGTTTTGCACTATCTGTATTTATATGCATATATATTTTTTCATCGGGAGCAACACTAAATTCTGAAAAAGTAGAATTCCTGTTTTCTAGTTGTTGTTTTTTTTTATCTATAGTAAAACATCTAAATTCTTCTAACAACTTTCCTCATCAAGAATGGAGATTTCTGGATGTGAAGAGAAAAATAAAAATTTTATCCTTTTTTTGCAATTTGGCCTTTTTTTACCTTTTCCGACACACGTCTATAATCTATCGTATTGTATTATATTTATTAATACAGTCAGCAATATTTAAATATTTGTTGTCAACTGCTGAAAGACAGAGAAAATAATAACCAGCAATAAAAAAGAAGTGAATATTTCTTAATACATTACATGTTTATAGTTGCGCAAAAACTCTCATGTAATTAATATTGCTTATCTTTCATTTATTTCTTGCATACCATTTTGGCATATTTGAAGGTAAGTTATTTGGTGCAACAAAGTGTTTTCTGTGACAACCCTTTTTTATCAAGCCCATTGTTGTCAGCATCACTTATGTCTGACATTCAGTCTGTGATCTTATATTAAAATTCTGAAAAGATACTATATCTAAATGAATAAAGAAAATTCTGTAAAATAATTTTTACACCTACTGTTGCTTGTGTTAATAACTTTTCAAAAAAGGATCTATATATATATTATGGGGTGTTTCTAAATTAATATCGGGGTTTTAACGCTCTGTAGTACTTATTACACAAAACTTAAAATTATAATTAATACATAAAATGAAAGAGTAATTCAAACAGATTTACCTACTTGCTTACGAGTGTTCAATGTGAGCACCTTTTGTCACACGCACACATCAAGATGATAGCTCAGTTCTTCCCAAACGTTGATTAGCAAGGAAGTTCTGTTCAGACACTCACCCGATCTGGTGCCATGGGATTTCTACCTGTGGGGGGTTCATAAAGGGTCGTGTGTATGTGCCTCCACTACCAACTGACCATTGCAGCTGTTACATAAATGATCCCACAAACACTAATCAATGCACAGTGGAGTATTTGGTGGATTTAGCCGGCCAAAAATATTTCTTTTTGAAAATTGGAGTAAAGTTTTTTATTGATTAAATTTTCAGATTATTATCACTTTTTAGTAGTTTTTATTGAAAAATAGGATTTTTTTAAAATATATATACAGGGTATATGGAAAACATTGTAACATGTAACATCCACTTGAATTGCAACAAAATGTTAATGAATACTCAATATTAATTTTTTCATATAGAATAATCGTATAGACTAATCTTATAGAGACTCATCTTTTCATATAGAGTAAGTGTAAAACCGAATATAAATACTATTTTTACCATTTGTTATCATGACTCTGCGGATGTTTAAAAATCAATATCAAATTAAACTATATATTTAATAAAATATGCTCAATATTTACAAATTTACTTTTTAAATATTATGTTTACCGGAGAAATCTGTCTCATGATGTTCTTTCACGCCTACTTTTTAAAAATTCAGATTTCTTCATTGGCACCACTTTTTTGAACTGGTAAAATTCCTAGTGTTTTCACCTTAATGTGAAATGTGAAAACTATAGGAATTTTACCATTTCAAAAAAGTGGTGCTAATGAAGAAATCTGAAATTTTTAAAAAGTAGGCGTGAAAGAACATTATGTGACAGAATTTTCCGGTAGACCTAATATTTTTACATCTTATTTTTTATTAAAAAACAAATAAAATTCAATGAATACGCTTTTACAGAGTTAATCAAAAGTAATTAAATGAAATCAGACATTTAGTTATAACTTGTATCATTTATTTTATTTAATGGATATAAAATATTACAAAAATCTCACATAAATGAATATATATATATATTCGATGACAAAATATCAAGGTTATTCATCTAATGATTCGTCTTCGGAATAACTTTCATCATTAATGCGATCTAGGTCACACTGATGGGATATATGAAGGCTGTAAATTTCAGCAGGAAAAAGTAAAGCTAAAGTCTCGAAGGAATCTTGTTAGTTATGTTCAAATTGGTAAAGTATTTTGAAATAGCTCCATATTTGAATCAATGCATTGTTGATTTTGTTTCAGATGCGGCATTGCAAATTATACCATTAACCATGGTTAATAACATGGTGTGTTTTACAACATAGACATTTCCATTTAAGGTTACTTTTGCCCCATCTAGTATGTTGCTTTCATGCTCAATGAACGAAATTTCTTCCATAGTGATTTATACAGTCTCTTTTAAAAACTTAATTCTCATGGGCCGACAGAATTTAGGCGATGAACTCGTTGGAGTTTGCCAAATGATACTTTTGTATAATATTAAAAAATCTATTAATCAAACAGTATTTAAAAAAAATATTGGTCAGATATGTAAATTGGAACTTTTTTATGACCGACGATGATACATTCTGACAACAATTGCAATTTATCTATCGTAGAATACATTTCGAGCTGAAAGGGAAATGAAAACATTAGCATTTACAAAAACATGCAGTTGTGTTTTTGAAAGGAATTCTTCTGAAATCGCAGTTTTTCGCAGCTACCGTTTTAAAAATTATTAAATACATATATTGAACTCTCATTTAGTGCAAAAAAGATCATCCAGATCCACCTCGATGTATAACATATTTTTTATATAGTATTGAAATTAACAATACGAATTTCAAAAATATACCACACATTTTATGTCGCTTTATCACATATGTTAAATTAACAAATATAAATATATTCATGGGCAATGTAAACATATATACATGGGCTTTAACAATCCATAACGATATGGTGTAAAGGAAAGTTTAGGGAGAAAAAATCACACTGAAATAAACAGGCACAAAATCGAACCGCAAAGTACAAATAAAAAACTTACTAATACAAGCAAGTTTTACCTTCCCTGGAACTCGTTTGCTCAAGCAACGCAAAAATTTTTATATGTACGGGGAATCCTCATCTATTTATCTTCACAATTAGCTACATTTTTATCTCCTCAACTGCGTTTCGAAAAATTGACTTTTGGCCGGCTAAATTGGAAAAATACTCCACTGTGCGTCAGTGGCATCAATGCTGACATGCTTTATTTAGCTGTAATAAGTATATTGAAGCATCTCACTTGCCTAATACTTAATCATGGTGGTCATGTTGAACATCTTTTACTTTAAAGTAAATGCACAGTGTCATGTTATTGCGACTGATTTTATTGTCTGTTTGTAATTTGCTTAATTTGCATAAAAATCTCAGAATTACATGTGAGTGCCATCTTTTGGTTACTTTGCAATCATTTTTTATACATGGAAAAGAATCAAACACCACTCTGATAATATTCCCGCAAATCGAAATTTCCTCAGAGCATTATTTCTTTTATTATGAATTTTTTTAAGTTTGCACAAACTTATGATGCACCCTGTACATTATCTTAAGCATGTAGATATTGAATAAAATAATTTAAGTACAGGAATAAGAAAGATTAAATAATACCAATTTCTTTTAACTATATTTTACAGCTGTCATAAATAAAATGAAAGAGTAACATTGTAGATTTCTTCCTAAACTTGTCTAATTTGAACACCATTAGTCACGAGATATGTATGCAATGAGTCCATTCGTTTTTCAACAATATGACCAAAGAAGTATTTTTTTCCAACAAAATTTCAACAATCATATCATTGGTTAATAATTTAAAAACAGTTTAAGAAGAAACATACTTTTGTGTTTTGTTTACGCATTTAAATGCCAAAAATGTTTAATGGTTATTTAAATGTCTGAATGTACCAAAAAAAAAAAAAAAAACCCAGACGTACAAAACAAATTCAGAAGAAATCAATCGATTTTATGAGATTTCATTTTAAAATTAATAGGTTAGTTTATTTAGAGAAACATCATAATATAATTTGAACATCAGTGCTACCGACTGGTTCCTCGGTTTAAAGTGGAATCGAATTTACTAAAAACATCCATGTTTAAGTTGGGATTCAAACCTGCACCTTTTGTCCAGTAGCCAGCAAACTAATTATTAAAAAATACATTAACAACCAGGAAAGTTATACAGATTTTTAGACAGAAAAAAAATAGAATGTCAAAACATATTTAACCCGGGAGAACTCGCTAGTGAGAATGCCCAATTGCTTTTCTTTTACTTTACATTCATATAATATCAACTTTTTTTGGTTGGCTTAGTACTTTTATTCACAAAATAGGTAAAATAATTGAAAAGCATTTCAAAATTTTAAATAAAATGAAAAAGGATTTAAATAAGCCTTAAAAAAGTACGACTGTGAGAGAAAATCTCATGCAGCGAGTTCTCCCTTGTTAAAGATTGTTAATCTAATTATTCTGGTTTAGGGTCCATTTTAAACACTTGATAAGGAACATTTTTTAAAATAAAACAATACATTTTTAAAATTTAATTTTTGGGTTTTAATTTAAACTTTGGGTGTACTACTTTTATTTATAGTGTAGAACATTACCTATCTAAACAATTGACAGAAAATTGTTTAGCAAATATTTCAGAATTGTTCATCTAAAAAGCAAAATCCTCTCCCCCCCCCCCTCCCGGTGGGGTGTGTTTACATTCCATGTTGGAAACCACTGGCCAAGAGAGTGTAATTGGAATAGGCCATTTATTTCTGAATCAGCCTGATATTTTTAGGCTTATTGCAAAGAGCCTAGATGGCATCAGGCTAATTAAAAAATGACAGATTATTTCTCAATCACCCTGATTTTCTTCAGGCTCATTGCAATGATTACTATATATAGTTTTAGGCTAATTAGAAAATGACCTGCTTGGGAATTCCAAAAGAAAATTAATGAAAATAAGCAGAAGTATATTTAAATTGAATTGAGATTATTATATTAAGTTTTTAAAAACGTTTGCCATAATTAATGTTTTAATTTTATTCATATATATCAGTGGATGCAGATACTTTTTAATTATTAAAAAACCCATTTTTCAATTTTAAACTAACATTAAGTGGATCTCCTGAAGCATTAATATATTGCTACTAGAGATGTAAATTTTCCGGAAAATTTGAAGTGGCGGAAAAAAACCGGTTTTTTCCAGTTTTTTTCTGGAAAAATTGGAAAAGTGGGAAAAATTGATTTCCTATAAATGTTTCTCAAAAATAAGTTATATATTCTTAAAAAGTATACAATAATAAACTTTTTCAATATTTATGCACACACACATACAAAAAAAAAACTATTTTCCCTTTACATGTGAATATGTTATTGAAAGAGAGAGAAAAAGCCAGCTTTTAAAATTTTATCCTTTCAGTCTCAGAATTCTGACAGTAGCTTTTCTTGCTTAATTTAACCCCAGTGTTTGTAATATTATATCATGTGTCTGTTGAAATGATTTTTCAGTCGCACTTGTTTAATTATATCAGTAGAACTAATTTAAAAAACAACAACAACAACAAAAAAATCTTTAGTTTCAACCAATATCACTGTTTTAAACTGTATTGTACATCTCATCTACATAGTACTGGTTTTCAAATACATAAAGGATGCCAGTGTAAAAGAAATGAATTATAGTAGTTTTGGTATTATTATAAATACTGTTATCATTTTCAAATCTTCTGTTGTTTAAAAATTGGTATTATTTTACAATATTACTTCCCCCCCCCCTTACAGTTATAATTTTCATTTCCTGTATATGTAGTTTTGGTACATCTTTCCAGACTAAACCCAAACTATGTTTTAGTAAGATTTAGATCCTTAATATTGAAAGCAGTATTTTTTTTAATGAAATTTTTAAAGCAGGTGGATTTTTACTTTCTTCTATCTTCAATAGAAGAAAGTATTGTAATCGAAATTTTTTTCGACTTCCGGTTTTTGACGGATTTACATGTTTTAGGGGTCAGAGATTCCAAAAAACATGTTCATAGAAAATGTCTGTCTGTCTGTGTGTCCGTCTGTCTGTCGCCATTGTACCATCAAAAAGTGTATGAAGTTATGCATAGAATTAAACCAAAATTTTATTTTAAGTTTTTGGCTATGGCAAGCAGGTCCTCCTGGAATTTGGAAAAAATTCGCTGGTACGGGGCGCTGATATAGCAATTTTTGTGCGATTTTGAATATTGTACCATCCAAAAGTGTATGGAGTTATGCATGGAATTGAACCAAATTTTTATATTAAGTTTTTGGATATGGCAAGCAGGTCCTCCCTGAATTTGGAAAAAAATCGCCGGTAGGGGGCGCTGATATAGCAATTTTTGTGTGATTTTGAATATTGTACCATCCAAAAGTGTATGGAGTTATGCATGGAATTGAACCAAATATTTATTTTAAGTTTTTGGATATGGCAAGCAGGTCCTCCCTGAATTTGGAAAAAATTCGCCGGTAGGGGGCGCTGTAAATGCGATTTTGAATATTGTACCATCCAAAAGTGTATGAAGTTATGCATAGAAATGAACCAAATTTTTATTTTAAGTTTTTGGATATGGCAAGCAGGTCCTCCCTGAATTTGCAAAAAAATTCGCCGTTAGGGGGCGCTGTAATAGCGATTTTTGTGCGATTTTGAATATTGTACCATCGAAAAGTGTATGAAGTTATGCATAGAATTAAACCAAAAAAATTTTTTAAGTTCTTGGCTATGGAAAGGAGGTCCTTCCTTAATTTATAAAAAAATTGCCCATAGAGGGCGCTGTAACAGCGATTTTTGTGCAATTTTTGTGCCATTTTGAATATTGTACCGTCGAAAAGTGCATGAAGTTATGCATAGAATTGAACCAAATTTTATGTGTTTGTTTTTGGTCATGTCACAAAGGTCCTCCCTGAATTTGGAAAAATTCTGCCGGTAGGGGGCACTATAATTGCGATGTCTGTACCAGTTTCATTATTGTACCATCGAAAAGTGTATGAAGTTATCCATGTAATTGAACCAAATTTTGTGTGCATGTTTCTGGCTATGGCAAACAAGTCCTCCCTGAACTTGAAAAAATTCCGCCAGAAAGGGGCGCTATCATTCCGATCTCTGTTCCATTTTCATTATTGTACCATCGAACAACGTATAAAATTATGCATACAATTGAACCAAAATTTTTGTGCTTGTTTTTGGCTTTGGCCAACAGGTCCTCCTAGAATTTGGAAATATTGCGCGGTAAAGGGGCTCCGTGATACCGATTTTTGTATACTTTTCTTGATTTTTCGTAGTTCTATTGTGCATCGGCGGCTCATGCAGCGGCGGGAACTCGCTTCCTGCTAAGCTGGCTATTCGCAAACAGCTAATAACAACAATATAAGGAAAAATTAATAATTTTAACAAATATCATGATATAGATTAACTCGTTTTTGCCCGTTTAATTGACTTGAGCAGAAATTTAAGATGAAAATCAAAGTTGGTATAGTATTGAACTAATAATATTGAAGTATTAACATGTGTAACTAGGTTTTGAAATATTAAGATGTATAAGATAGAAGAAAGTTTTGGGATTGGCACATCCAACTAGTTCCATATGTTTAAAAGTTGTTTTCAACTAGATTTTTCAAGAGATTTACTTACATTTTCTTTGCAAAGTTTGTATTTATATTTTTTGAAAATACATTTAGACAACTCTAAGAATCTATATTTAAAGAAAAGAAAAAAAAATGATACATAATTTCAACTGCATGCTATTATCAAAAAAATTTTTCTAACAATAGTGAAAAATTACAACCATGCGAATAAAAATAAATGCATGTTTCAAATTTTACATTAAATTTTCCATCTTACCATTTTCATTTATTGGTATAATATTGAAATACTTTTGCACATGAATTTTCATTTTTAATGAGAGAAGTTGCATTTAATTATCTTACCAGGGATTTGCTTGGATTTTTTTTTTCACACGATCATTTTTTTGTGAAATTGTGAACTTGTAAAAACTGTGAATGAAATATAAAAAATTTAACCGGAATTTTGTAAATTAGAAATGATCATAAGTTCTTATTTAGACATTATTGAGATGGTCTTTTTTAATATAAGCAGCTAGATAATAGATTCATTGGTTATTGCAGCTATTATACAACAGGTTTTTTAAATTCTAAAATCATCACATTTGTGACGGATTTAAAATGTCTATTTTTAAGAGAAAGAATTTTGTTAAAGGTCATGTTTTAAGGAGAAAAAACTGTGAAGGATCCAAGGATCCTTTAAGAGATTCAAGTTCTTTATGAAGAGATCCCTGTTTATAAATAAGATTTTCCATGTTAAAGTTTTCATGAGGGACACTAAACATGAAAAAAATATAAATAAAAGTATCAGAATGTAGCATTTATAAAATTTTGATTACATTATTTTATAAATAAAATTTCAATTTTTCCAAATCGGAAAAATTGAAAAATAGCCCTTCGGAAAAAAACTGAAAAAAAACCGGTTTTTTTCCCAACTTTTCCGGCTTTTTTCCGAGCATTCCCATCTCTAATTGCTACTCATTTAGTAAACATTTTATAAAAAGGTCTACTGAATATTTAAACTAACTATTAATTTCACTTCATTTTCGAACGCAGTTTCAGTTGAAGTGTATTGGGTTGCATACAGGGTTGCAAAAAAGCCGGCTAAAATTAAAAAAAGCCATGCCGGTGGCTTTTATTGGTTTTAACCGGCTTTTTTTGGCCAAAATTGGCCTTTTTTTGCCAAAATTGGCTTTTATACAATGAAGCATTTTAATTATAAATGACACATTTTTATGTGTTTTTTAATTTGTTTTAAAGACATTTAGTTGAGGTAGAAATCAATATAACCCAATATTTATCAATAATGAAGACATTAATATTGGAATAAAAGGTCATACCAATTGCTTTGTCTGGTTTACACTGACCTTAACAATCTTTTTTTTTTAATTTTTATTGCTTTATATAATTAAAAGGGACAATGGTTGCTTAGTTATATATTGTATTAACTAATTTTAAGGGATATTAATAATATTATTTTATTTCTCATTAACATTTATTTAAAATTGCACATAAAGTCATTTAATAAAAACATCATTTCTCTCTATTAAAGCAGTATTATGAATAACATATGCATTAATTTATATGCACTATTTTAAATAGTAAGTAGCTTTTCAAAATTCTAATTCAACAAGTTTAATTTTGAGAATTTTTTTTTAATTGTTCTCTTTATTTTATGCACTTACATGTACTAAAATTTCCTCAAATGTTATATCCTTTCTAATTTCTCTTTCAACATTGTTCATTCTACGATTTTAATCTGTCCATATGGACATATCTGGAATAAGTTACATAACAGCTTAGTAGCAGAAAGACTTTTTACATATATCATTTTTATAAGTATTTTTTATATAATGATTGCTTATTTACTTATTATTGCTCAAGTATTATATAAGATAATTTCAGTTATTAAATACATATAAGCTATTTAGTTTTAATCAATTTTAAAAGTAAATATCAGATGTAAGAATGTTTCTATTTTAATGTGTGACATTTTCTTATTCTTTCATATAAACTTTAAAATGTGTGGTATGTGTAGAGCCATGATAAAGAATTCCAAACCAATACTTTAGAGTCTTAATTTAATGTATTTTTCTGAATATTCATAATTTTTTTTCAGACATAATGCTTTCACAGTTGTATTCTAACAGTTATAAGGTCTTATTTATTTGACAAAATTTAATAGAAGTTAATATTTTTTTCATAGAAAATAAGTGTATTAAAAATAAATTAATCCAAAGTTTATATGAATTATCTATAAACCACCTTTTTGAAAAATAAAAGCCGGCTTTTTTTAAGTGGCTAAAACCAAAAAAAGCCGGCCGGCTTTTTTTGGCCTGGCTAAACGCCGGCAACCCTGGTTGCATAGGGAGGAAATATACTTTGCTGGGCTCTCTTTGGGTACCAGGCAATACCGGTTGATTTCAAATGGATTTTTTGATTTCAGGTGAAATACAACTTCACCCATACAGAATTCTACAATCGAATCAGTTAGCTATTTGGGGGTGTCCACTATTCAGGAATAAAGGGAAACATATAAGTTTTTGGAATTGAAAAAGAGTTTGCTAAATAGAGATGCACACACTGAAGGTTTTACATTTATAAAATTTTCACAAGAAAGGATATTCTGGGCTTTCTTTAGAAAAATTGGGTAAATCTCAACCCGATCGACAAGAGACAAAACTGACTAAAGCCGACCTGAACATGAAAAAATGAAAGTCAACCCAATCCGAAACAAAATTTAGCACCAACTCGACATGATTTGAACCACAGGTTGGGTCAGTATTGAGTAAAATCAGCTTATGCATCCCTATTAAGGACTCTGTTCCAGGGTTATTGCAGTACATACAAGGTATTGAACGATTACCGTAATTTCGGGTAGATAAGCCGCCCTGGCGTATACGCCGATACGTCCAAAAATGGTAAAAAAAAACTGAAATTCCATCGTATACGCCACACCGGCGTATAAGCCGCACTTATTGAAAGTGGTGTACCTACTACTATAGACGCCATGTTGAAGATTTTCACGCACTTTTTAAAACCATTTAAAAAATTATAATTTTAAATGTAATTCAAATAATGAAAATAAATAAATAACTTTTGGTTTGTGAATTTATCCAATTACATCGCACATTTCAGCCTTCAACCGGCAAGTAGAAATATATTTGATGGAATTCTTAATATAAAACATAACGCTAGAATTACAAACACTATTTTTTATTCGAATCCATCAATTAAGTAACACAACGTAAAATTCCGAAAATAAGTAATAATAAATAATCATTTTGACAACATGAACTATTGGCAAAAGCTGGGAGAGACGTATAAAGAGATTTTTTTTTAATCTCTTCACTACTAACTGTAAACATTAATGTCTATTAACAGAAATTAATTGGTACTCGATTTGATATAGTCTGTAAATATTTAAAAATAACCTATTCTAAGAAAGTTTTAAAATAAACAAAAATTGAGTTTGAGTTTGAGGGGGGGGGGGTGAGCTTTGGGACCTAAAGCAGCGAGGCTGTTGTCCCGAATAATCCACCAATCCAAGAAACCACAGACGAAAACTATACCCCGACCCCTGAGGAGAATGAGCACATGAACAATGATAACAAGAAGAGTAGCACCCAACTAGAAACGATCAATACTATGAAGAAAGTTCAAAGTAGAAACACAGAACCCGTGACAGGCACAAAATTTTCTAATAAAGCACACAAAAGAACTAAAGAACTCGCTATTCAACACAGCATTATTCCAACATCGACTGCGCCGAGACCAATACCTAGGACATAGAAATAAAATGTGCTCCAAGGAGCCAGACACACCACACGTATGGCAACTACCATCAGTAAGAAGCTTAAAACGAGCTAAAATTGCAGGAGTTATCAACATTCTACAGAGAAGCCGAGTAATCAAAACATCATCCCTTCTATTGTCGGCCCAACTATGAGTACGCTTAACACTAGGAATGTCCTCATGCGAAGAGAAATATTTACCAGAATCAAAAAGCTGACCAAAGCGCAGCTTGACTTTCAGCTTATAAGCACCGATTAAGTCCTCCGGAGCTATCCAGTCAATCAAAATGTCAGATGCCTTTACACTCGTTGAAAGATAGTCTGTCATTTCGTTTAAGGAGATCCCCCGGTGTCCCGGGACTCGGTACAGATGAATAGTAGGTGAGAGGGACGAAACCCTAATGATTTTATTATGCAGCCAGATGATGACCTTAGGAGACTTAAGAGAGACCGACTGAAGTGCAGAGAGAACTGACAAGCTATCTGAAAGAATCAAGACTGGACGAGATAAAGAGACTAACTCATCAATAGCCAAACCAATAGCGAGAGCCTCCGCAATAAAGATCGAGTTCACTTGGGGAACCCGGTACCCAAAATGACCAATTGCAGAACAACCCGCAATCGCAGTGATCGAAGTCGTCTTAGATGTATCTGTAGCGATGATTTCTCAAGAGCCACAGAAATTGTCGATAAATTCCGAATATAAGGGAGCCATCATGTATACAGCCAGATTCTTACTCTGAAAAGAAAGGCCCAAAGTAACGATATGAACAGCATTCACGTTCATAGGCAGAGGGATTTGGAAACACAGAAGGTGATCCGGACAGCAATTCAACTCATTGAAAGTATCAGAAACACAAGAGATATTAGCAGTGATCGATGCCAGACACACTTCCCGTGCCTCGCACAGAGGAGACCAACTACCCAAAGCCAGGTGCTTGGACCCAGAACCCAAATGCCAAAATACCAATTCTGTCGATAATAGGGAAAGAATCAGCATGTTTTCTTAATACCAGGTTAGGGGTCCACTTTGGCAGGCCCAATGCCACGCTAAGGGCGCTCGTCTGTAGAACCTCCAGCTTTTGGAAAAAAGAAGGACAGGCAAAGTTAAGGATAGCAGCACCGTACTCCATGACACGACTAATCGACGCTGAAACCAAGGTGAGAAGGTGAAACGATCTTGCACCATACCTTTTCTGAGCCAAAGACTTTAAAATATTTATCCTCGAGAACAGTTTCTTCCTGAGGTATTCAGCATGTTTGCAGAAGCCACCCCGTTGAGCCACATAGAACCCAAGGAACTTAATATCTAAGCACCACTCGATGATCCCTCCATTGACACTGAAATGTGACTCGCAATCCCCTAACCTTCTCGATAGGTTGATAGCTTGAGACTTATCCGGTCTTATCGACAACGTCCAGTAGTTACACCACTGCATGATCAGCCTTAAAGTTTCTTGCAATTTAGCCCAGCAGCACTCCAAAGAGGCACAATCACAGTAAACAAATATGTCATCCGCATAGATTAGAAATTTAATTCCGAGACCCTCCAGAACTTCAAAAAAGTCAGCCATAAAAATTGTGAACAGAGTAGGGCTTAACACCGCGCCTTGAGGAACCCCTCTACAAATGGTCCGGACAGACGAAGTAACACCTCTCCAAGCCACTTTAATGGATCTGCAGGATAAAAAGCGGTGGAGCCAACGAAGCATCCGGCCAGAGGCGCCAATTTGAGCACACTTGTAGATTAATCCGTCAGTGTAGACCGAATCGTATGCTGCCTGAAGGTCAAGAGCAACACCCAAGATATACACTTCTTCTCCCTCCTAGCCTGTTGAATATCGAGATGCAGCATCGTCAGCGCCGTATGGCTATCACGAAAGGGTTGGAAACCCAAATGTCTACTATGTAGGATCTTATTTTCAAGGAGGTGGCGTGTAATCCGTTTTGAGATCATCCTTTCGCAGATTTTACACATGACCGATGTCAAGGGTATAGGACGATACGAGGAGGCATGCATTTTCGGTTTCCCAAGCTTAAGTATAGGCAGAATCATAGCAGAGGTCTAGCTCAACAGAATGTCACCGGAGGTCCAACTCTCATTGAAAAGCTGCAGCAAACACGTTCAAGAGTGAGATCATCTAAGCCTTTAAAAAGCACGGCACTAATCTTGTCTTCCCCAGGAATGGAAGTCTTTGTGCGATGAATGGCATCTTTCAATTCCAGTAACGTGAGAAGGCCGTTGAGAGAGGAGCTGTCTTTGCCCCCATACGTGAAAGGAATTGGCCTATGATCACAATCCGCACTGAAGTGGTCGGCCAAAATTTCAGCCTGAGACACCGCAATTGAACCAGGCGAGTCAGCACCCTGTAGAAGAAAATGGGAGCTTGGGGGGTACTCGAGCGGTTCTTAATTTTTTAAAGACTTTATGCAGGAGACGAGGGTCTCTTACATCACTGCACATCTTATCCCAGAACTGCCGCTTAGATTCTCTGACAGCCTGTCGAATCTTAGTCGAGGTCCTCTTATACTTGATCCAGTAATCGCTTGAAACCAGTAGACGAGCCTTCTTCAACAAAAACTTCTTCTGCTTGCTGACGTTACTGCACCTAGTAGTCCACCAGACTGGGAGGCACTTCGAGGGTCCAGGACGAACAAAGCTGAACTTCGACATCGCACTGTGGACCATCGACTGGAAAGCATCAAAATCATTTGCAGAAAACGAGTGAAGGTTACTATTGATTTCCCGGCAGATCAGCGGCCTGTTATAAAGAGTGGAACTAGGAAGAGATGGCGAACGAAGGCCAACAGAGATAACAATCGGTTAATGATCACTATCATACAAATCCTCATTCACAGTCAGCGTGGATAGAGTATAAAGGTCCGGAAAGCAGAGCGACATGTCTATAAGAGAAGAAGAACCATTAGGAGCCACGTGCGTATGATCAGTGATATTCATTAAGCAAAATGAACTATCCGAGATCCAATCTACAAAATGCTCACTGGCCCGGGACGACACCAAGGAACCCCACATTGGATGGTGTAAATTGAAGTCTCCCAAAATAAAGGAACTCCCAGACAAAGTGCGACAGATTTCATCGAAGTCAGTCACCACAAGTCCCGACGAGGAGTAAATATTAATAATATTGATCTGCCCCGAGTTCAGGAAGACCCGATTACCCATAACTTCATTAGACCAACTATAACTTGCGAAGTTCAACTGCTGAGAAGACCACGCGGAGTTTACCGCAATGGCAAGACTACCACCCAGGCGATCCACTCTATCCAAACGATACACAACTTTACCCGGGATAACTAGGGACTTGCCTGAAGATAAGAACGTCTCTTGGAGGACCAAAATATCAGCAGAGGCGAACAGAGGACACTTGGGCCAGAGGTCTTTATTCAAAATACTACAGCAATTCCATTGAACAATTTTAATACCCATAGAGCCACATAAAGAAAAACAACCGCACAATATAGTACGAGCACCAAAACCAACTAAGGTGACTGCCCCTAGCTATGACTAACAGAAGAGTACACAATAAACACACCAAAGACACTTTTGTTTTTTCCACCCAGGCAAGTTGCTACTCGCAATCACCAGCAACAAACCAATAATAGAAAACAGTTCATAATGAGGAGTGCTACCACATCTGAGAATCACTGTCATGGTTGTGTTTTTTTTGTCTCTCAGGCGAAAAATCGTTCCACTTTGCAATACAATTTACGAGCATGTTGCTCATATCCGTGATAGCTTCTATAACTTTCTCTGATTGTTTGGTAAAAAGATCAACTGTAATTTTCAGCATAGTGTTGGTACGAACTTCGATGATTTTTTGGAACTCATGCACCTCTGTTTTCTGGACACTTGCTATTTTAGCATAAAACTTGACTTCGGATTTAGGAGAAAATTGACGGCGAGGGTCTATAAAAGACAAAAAGTTTTTGCATTTGAAACGTAATAGCTCTACTTCTTTAAGGCAAAACGGGCACTGATTGAAATCCGATGTGTGCTCCTTTCGGCAGTTGGCACAAGAAAGAGCGGCTGTGCAAGCACCATCATGATGAATACCACAGGTGGCACACAGTTGTTCCGTTTTACAACGAGTTGTATTATGGTTGAACTTGAAGCATTTTGAGCATTGGGGAGGACGGTCGATAAACTGTTGTATTCGCTGGACAGAAAACCATGTTTTGATTTCAGGTGGGAGGGAGGTACCCAAAGTTGTAAAATGCACCGGGGACGTTTCATTTTTGCTTTCCTTCTTCATGAAACGACGCACTTCTAAAATGTGTAGATTGTTTGACTCCTCTATCTCCGGGGCAATATCTGCTAATGGAATATCGACCGGAATATTAAACAGGAGGAATCTGTTGGAGATTTTTTCCCATATCACTCTTGCAGAAACCTGAATACCAAGAAATGAAGAAATTTTACAGATGTTTCTGGCACACGACTCATCCTTGGTAGAAAAAATTATACTTCCAGATCGAGTAAATTTCACATTATCAATTTTCTCAGAATTCTGAACTTTTGACCTTATTTCAATTTGAACATCCCAAGAGTTATGTTTAGGAATTGTTGCTGACTCTGTGCTTGTTAAGAAAATTGTTAAAGTTCTTGCCTCCATTTCCTGCTGCCTTTATCAACAGTGCTTCAACCGGAGCATAGGAACGTACGAAAACAGGATTATTCTCAGTAAATTGAGCACCACCATCCTCCGCATCAGTCATATCCATATTCGCTATCTCATTTCCGGAACTTGACTCAGAGGCATTATTTAATATAGAACTCTGCATTTCAGAGCTCGGACTAGCAACAACATTTATGACAGCATTAATAATTTCTGGACTAGAGTCAGAAACCACTTTAAACATAGAACTAGCCATAACCGTAGGTAGACCTACTACACTACACAACACAATCAAAACTAGAGAGAAAAAAAACGACCAATAACAGAACCAAATTTAATACAAAAATATAACTAAATAAGCTAACCCCAGTTGCAGACACAAAAATAGCACTTAAAACACACCAGCGGTATCAAACCACTGCATAAATTACGAAAGAAAGCCCTCGAGCACACCACACCGGCCGTCACGTTGGTAAACGCCCCCCCCCCCATGTGAACGCGAAGAGCTCACCACCAACCTCGCCGAAAAAACCTCTTTCTAAACAAAAATTAAATACATACGTTCATTATTGAAAATAAAAAATACAACATTCGCAAATGCACACACTTAAAGAAAACAAGAGAATCTACTTTATTTTCTATTAAAACGCCGTGATTAAGCAAAACTGAGCATAAAAAGGATTCCTTAAATGTGTCAGCAACTTCACTTTGCGTAAGTGCAGTAAAAAGAAATTACTGAGCTGCAAGCAAACAGAAAAAATAATTTTAAAAGAAAAAAAAAATGAAAAGCAAAATCCGTTTTTTCAAATCTCCATTATTAATTGTCCGATTTTGTTCAAATTTTCAGCAAGTTGCAATAACAGTAAATTAAGCTGTGTAACAAAATTTTATTAAAATATAATAAGTTATTAGAAAATTACAGCACTCCCCAAAATCCCTAGTTTATAAAAAGGAAGAGAGCTATATGCAGTTTGCTTATTCAAATCTGCGGTGTTGGAGTGGAGTGGGAAGTTGAACGTTATCAGAATGAGATCATTATCTTTGAGTAATACGTTTCGTTATGCAGAAAGAAACCATGCATAGATTTTTTTTTCTTTTTTAATGAAATAAAAAAGAACTTCCCGATATTTTTTTAATGATTGTTTTTTCTAATCCGTGAAGCATTTTTAATACTGTTTTTCAGATTTTCACTCTATAATATTACATAATCTATTTTTTTTCTGGAAAAAAATCGTTATTACTTCGTATAAGCCGCACCGGCAGATAAGCCGCAAAAGGTAAAATTTAACTTTTAAACACGTATAAGCTGCGGCTTATCTACCCGAAATTATGGTATGTATGCCTAAAATATATATTTAATTAGATGAAATTTGCATAATTATAAAATCATTACTGCGTTATGAATGAATTACATACATTTTACTATACATGAAAATTTGGAGTTTTAGTTAGAGTCCTAGAGAGCCAACTTGTGGATAAAGTTTAGGTGCCATTTACAAAGTAAATTTTAAGTGCAATAAGTACATTTAAAATAGGCAATATTGTTTTCATGAATTTTTGCAAGAAACTTGTAGACATTTTTTTTTCTTAAATTTGTTATTAGGGGGTGTTTCTCTGTCTTTCAGCAGTTGTTGTAAACTAAATTAATCCTTTCCGGCATGGAGTAATCGTGTTTGTAAAATGATGGTCTGACACCAGAATTTATAAACGAATTTGTTACAAAATAAAAACTTGCTTACTTTCCCATACTTTAGAAAAGAAAGTTTTAATTAAATTTTCAGGGTGATACATAAATGTCTAAATATTATTAAAAATTATAACTCTTTAAATTAGATGTCCTTTTTTGTGGACACCGCCTGCTAAAGGATTATAAAATCATAATACAATACACAGTATATACACATAATACAATACAGTGATAGGTTATAGATGAGTGTCACTAAAAGTAAAAACAGCTAAATTTTTTTTAAAAAAGAACATTTTTTTCTTTATCTACCCCTTCCCATATCTAGAAATTTCCTTTTTTTTTGCTGAAGGGAAAGTAGTTAGAAGAATTTAGATGATTCAATAAAAGGAAAAAGTCCTTGGTCAAGAATAATGTATGTTCACTCAAAATATATTTAACACATTTTTGTTTGAAACATAGATATAATAAGCACATTGGGTATGACTCATATATATTTAAAAGTTAACATATATCATTTTCTGACAGGTAAAAAAAAAGCGTAAAGTAAAAATTTTTAATAGCATTAATTTACAATTAAAAAACTCAGGGGTGCAGAATATGTCCGATCCGGCAATCTAGGATCGGGGGAAATTTTGCAGAAACATATACAATTGATTTCGATTTTAACAACAAATTCCATAATTCCCTGAGATAGAAAAATTTCACTACAAATAAAAAGATCCGTATGGCGATATTCACAAAATCGATCTCGGAATCATATGTACCGTATATCAGGGGTGATTCAGTTCCGAATTTGCCGAAAATTTACGGCATTCGATTCCGAAAATTAAAGAAAAGGTCATCAATTTGACAATTGACATAAAAATACCGTGAATTTTGTCAAAGAATTACGGAAAAAACGCGCTTTTCGTCACAAGATCGCAAAATAACCACAAATTTCGTCAAAAGATCGCGAAAGAACCGCAAGTTTCCTAAAAAGATTGCGAAAAAAATGCAAATTTCGGCGAAAGAGCAGCAAGTTTCATCAAAAGAGCACAAATTTTGCCAAAAGATCGCGAAATAAACGCACATTTCGCCAAAAGATCGCGAAAAAACCATAAATTTCGTCAAAATATTGCGAAAAAACCGCATATTTCGCCAAAACCTCACGAAACAACCACAAATTTCCTCGAAAGATCGCAAAACCACGACAAATTTCGTCAAAAGATCGCGAAACAACTGAAAACTCTCACTTTTCATCAAAAGATCGCGAAATCAACGCAAATTTCATCAATAGATTGCAAAATGAACACAAATTTCGTCAAAAGATCGCGAAACAACTGCAAATTTTGTCAAAAGGGGCGAAACAACCGCGAATTTCTTTAAAAGATCGCAAAAAACCTGCAAATTTCATCAAAAGATCACAAAACAACCGCAAATTTCGTCAAACGATTGAAAACGACTGCAAATTTCGTCAAATGGTCTCAAAACAACCGCGTATTTCATCAAAGGATGGCAAAACAACCGCAAATTCCATCAAAAGAGGGCAAAATACCCGCGAATTTCGCCAAAAGGAAGGCGAAATAACTACAAAACTCGTGAAAAGGAAGGCGAAATAACCGCAAATTTTGTCAAAAGATACCGAAAAAACGCGAATTTCGGTAGAGTCGTGAAAAAACATAGTTAATGCTGGGAGTGAATTCCCCCCCCCCCCCTTCCCCCACTCTGCTGCTGTAACCTTTCAGAAAATTTGCTGTTAATTTCAGATTTTTTCCCCTCTCAATCACCCCTTCCATTATATACTCGTGCATAAGTTGAGATATATTGGAAAAATAAATTTTCTATACCTACGTTAATACAGCATTTACCTATAACATACCGTAAGATTTTGGGGGAAATTTCATGTGGATTGGAGGAAATGTTGCGAGTAGAAACATTTTCTGCACCCATGAAAAAACTGAAATAGCACCGCCGTGGTGAACGGCCTCTTTCCATCCACAGCCCTTTAACCTTTCCTTCTCTTATTCTGACTCTTTTGCGGAAGCCAGGTTCATAGGCCCCTAGCAACATCCTGAGTACAAGAGACTCTAGCGGAAGCCATGTTGAAAAAAAAAAATAATAAAAATAAAACTGGACAAATTTAAAAGGGAAATTACACAATTAAAGATACTGAAAAGCGAGAAGGAAGGGCCCTGAAGCTACTGAACGACAGCTGCTGCGTCAAGCTTATTATTGGCACAAATCTCGCCAATAGCAGTTTCCTGTCACTTTGCTGCCGACTCGTTATGCCACCAAGAATTAAAAAAAATTAACTTTCTAAATCAAAATGGAAAATACATATATATATTTAAAAACTAAACAAAATAATGTTACATATAAATGTGAAAATAAAAATCACAAGTTTACTAAATGGTGTATAAAATGTTGCAAAGTCTAAAAACTACACAAACATTAAAATAAAGTTAAAATATTCAACGTTTCAACCATCATCTGTGACCTCCATCCTATGTCATTCAGGGTCACAGATGATGATCGAAACATTGAATATTTTGACTTTATTTTAATGTTTGTGTAGTTTTTAGACTTTGCAACATTTTATACACCATTTAGTAAACTTGTGATTTTTAATTTCACGTTTATATGTAATTTTTCATGGTATAAATGTACAACTCTTTTATTAAAATAATGTTAAATTGTTTCACTTTAAATGATTTAATAAGAAATAATACCACAAATTGAAAATATTGTACTTCGTCATCAGAACATGATTTCCAATTTGCGCTCACAAAAATAAAAGTTTATCTGTTTCATGCTTCAATTGGAGTGCCAAATTTTTGTTATAATAATAGAAGATATCTAAATATTTACAAAACTGATAAATTTAAGATTTTTAACAAAAATGCGTAGAGATTACCCACCATAACGTCAATACCTACTATTGTAAAATAAATAATAATTTAATAAGATATAATATTGATTTGTGCAGTTATAGTAAAAACTTTAAAAAGATTATCATAAAAGCCATAGTTGTCATAAAAACATGATAGCAATTGTTTTATAAACTTAATACAAAATTATTATTTTATTACATTATTAAAAAAGAAAAGACAGAATTAGTTAAATGATTAAAATAGCTAAGAAATAAGTATGATAAAATATGTAAACAAGAATATACCAATATAAATAATTAGAGATGCACCGAATATTCGCTATTCGGCCATGTTACCGAATACTCGACTTGGCCGAATATCAAACTATTCGGTATACCAATTATTTGGCTTGGCCGAATAACAAACTATTCGACCTGCCGAATATTCAGTTTGGCCCAAATGAATACTTAAAAAAACTTTTAAAACACATTTTTAAAAACCTTATACCACTTCTAAGTTTAACAATCAACTTATAAAGATATTCAGAATAAACAGAATCATATATTTAAATAAAAGAGAATGTTTTTACATTACCGTAATTTCCAGCCGATAAACTGCAGATTATCTGTTAAAAAAAGTCAAAATTTTTAAGTGCGGATTATCTACCGGTGCTGATTATCTGCTGAAAATTTTTTTAAGCAGAAGTTCAGGGCAGACATCCAGTTTCTATCCGCAGTCATAAAATAAAAATGTAAACAGTTATCAAACGATTGCCTGCTATTGCCATTCGTGGAGTTGCTTGTGATTGGTTTACACATGACGTGTACGTACTAGTGGGAGCGACTTCCAATTATGATTTTATTATTTTTTTTAGCTTTTTTGGTAACATGTTTCTATGAAGAGCTAAGCATTTGTCAACTCATCCCTTTCAAAAATTGCAATCTCAATCATTTATGAAATGGTTCCTCCCACAATTATGGCAGTTTTACTGATTACGATGATCGATATTACAATGCAACCAATTGGAATCCATGACACATTAATCGAAAGAATCATTATCGTATCGTAGTTTCAGGGTTTTACTGCTGCCCTCTATGGATAGGAGAATAAAATACAATTATGTCCTTGTAATTTATATTAAAAATCACAAATCGTATTTGATTGTATATCACGTTGGAAGTTATAATAATGTCTAAGAGAAAACCTGTTATTTAACACTGCAGAATTTAAACAGAACGTTATTTAAAAACAGCAAGTATTACAGGATTATCTGTATTCACAAGACATTCAATGTTTTAGATATAAGATTCAATGAAAAAAATTATTTGTATTTTTTAACTTGTAATTATTTTATTATTTTTTTCAATTATTTTATTAGAATTATCATTTAAATAGAGCAATTAAATAAATAGGGAGGTGGTTTATTAGTAGTATTTTGGAATGTTGAAAACAATGAGCAATTCTTGTATAGTCCGGTGTATAATCCATAATCCGATGTGGATTATCTGATTAAATTTTTTTATAACGGCTAAAAATTACAGCTGCAGATTATAGGCCGGAAATTATAGTATTTATTTGCTGTTTGTTAAGTATTATTTAAGAAAATTAATTGATCACGAGGATTTTTATAGAAATTATTTATGTACAAATGCAAGTTCCTGAACATTGTCCAGTAAATAATCTGTTTCTTGCTAAGATTTTAAGAACAACATTTACAATCTCTGAAAATGATTGCCCACTCCAAACACCGATCTAGGATGCATTTAAAAAGTTCCTTGCTTAATCAAAGGGAGTAGAACAGTTATTCTTGCTGAGTTGCCACCATATAAAATTTGAATAGATTGCATTATTTATTTACTTTTACTTAGTCTCTTCCAGACAACAAATAATGTATGATCCTGTACAATTTTTCTTCCAATTTTTTCACAATCTCTCTTTCATTTTAAAATGTTTGTTTTAGAATTTAAGAAAATTTTATTCACTTGTTTTAATTCACAGAAGAAACCATGAAATTTAAAATTTTATTAATTAAAAAAAGTTTTATAAATATCCTCTTCTTAAATAACTCAAAGCAGATTTTTTTCAGCATATTTACATGAAAAAAGCTCTTGTTTATCAAAATAAAGGTTTCTGTTTTAAATGTTAAGTAAAATTGTTTTAATATTTAATATTTTAATGCCTTTAACCTTTGAAATATAGAAGTATTTGATAAGCCGAATATTCGGTATTCAGCCGAATAGTTACTATTCGGCTGAATAGTATGGCAATTGAAACAATATCTGACGATTTATCACATTTGCCTGGAAATGGAATAGAACAGACAATTCTTACTTATTTTACACTAAAAATACATCATTATCTTAAGGGAAATAAAAAATCCCTTGAACAATTTTGATACTTAAATAGCTTTAATTTATATACAAGAAAATGTTTGACAATATTTCATCTAAATATTATCAAAAAAGAGCTTTGAATCAAATTTTTCGTTAGAATTAAAATACAGTATAGAGCATCTTTAATTCAGACATCTCTAATTCGGAAGTTTCTGTAATCCGGATATTTCGGTATGTTTATTCACTTTTATTTTCAAATAAAGATCATAGATGGTGTCACATGCATATATAAATAAATTTCAGAAAAAGGCTAAGAAAAATAAAAAGACTAATTACATAATTTGCTACTTTTTTTAATTTTAAAATTCAAAGAACCTTTTGGATTGCATAGTAATTACCGTAAAATCCTGTTAATCCACCCTTCCCAATTAAGCGCCCCCCTCCCACTTTGTAAACAAATTGGAAAATTCAAGAAATCCCAAGAAAGCGCCCTCCCCGCAAAAAAATTTCGGTGTGCACGTCAAGATCAATTTCAATCATTTCTTTACTTTTTCTTTTTACTAAGTCTATTATTCTACTTACCTTTGATTTCATTTACTTCTTTCAGTTTATTCAAATCTCCTTTCGGCGTTTGCCTTTGTCTTTGAAAACCTTTTGTTTTCTTATCGTCGTAAACCTGAAGCCACAAACGCAGTTCAGTTATTCGTTTTACGATTCGATTAAGAATCGATTCACGTCATCGAACTATCGATCCGTACTTCCATTCTGTACAGCTACGTAACTTCATATATTTTTCATAATACTATTAGCCTTGTGTATTATTTTTACTAAATATATAAAATAATAGTGATAATAACAATATACAGCCTTTTTTTAGTAACTTTCAGAATTTTATATCATGTTGGTTTCTTGTAAGTTATGGTAGATGGCGCCAAAATAACGCGAAATCGGATTTATTGGTATTATTTATTTTATTATTATTATTATTAAGTATTGACTTGGTGATTTAATTTGATATTTGAAGGTGATATACATAACATTTACTTTATATATCACTAAAGTTATGTTTTTAAATTAATTCTATGTCAGTCTGATTTAAATTTCCCATTATAACACATTTCTTCTTTTTTTTTTTTATTAATTTCATTTGCAATATTTTCATGTTATTATTGTGATTTGTATTATTTATTTAGCCTTTATAGATAAGAAATGATGATTTTTTTAAAAAATACAGTTATTTAATGTCGATAATTAATAATTTACAACAGATGGCGACACCGCATAAAATGTCACTAGTTTTAGAAAGAAATTATTCTGTTACCATATTAATGTTGTTATTTATCTTATGACAGATATTAGTGTTATTATTTATCTAAATGCATTCCAGTTTCAAAGCTTTTGAAATCCAGAATTTTCTATAATTTGAAATCGCCGTTAATTGCGAAGTTATACTGTTTTTCTATTTTGCATATAATTTTTTTTTTCAAAAGGTTTTTCTTTTCAACTTTATTAAAATAATGCATATTTTGCGTCGATTGGCCATTACCATCCCCCACTCCACCACCCATAGATATCATTATTAAAATTTTAATACAGTGTAAGCGCCCCCTCCGATTTTTTTACGATTTTCCGTTGTGCTTGGGGGGTCGGATTAACGGTATTTTACGGTAATATCTTTTTTTAATATTAAGTTGTAAAAATTCAGAATTAATGTTAATTTTGCTATTTTTCTTTCTTCAAAGATAAGAAAATGATGCCTATTTTAAATATGTTAATGTAATTATAAAACTATTTTTCAAATTAATTGTAAGTCTTGTTTAAATTTCTCACTAAAACTTTTTCTTTTAGAAAATTAGATTCATTTGCAACATTTTTCAAGTTGTGTCTGTTATTCTTGTGACTTGTATTTATTTTTCACTATTTATATATCAGAAATGTTAATTTAAAAAAAAATCATAGTTATCGTTTCTCGTAATTTATAGGGGATGGTGATACTTCATAAAATTTACCAAATTATTTAAAATACACAGTACAACCTCAATTATCGGACGTGATTGTGACCGAGCCTACATCGGATAATCGAGAATTTATCAATAATCACCAAGTTTAATGTGTAACATAATCATCGAACTGCTATTAGGACTAATTAACAAATATCTAAATTCATATTATACGTGAAAATAAATATATTCTGATAATAATGATTTAAATAAAAATTTCATCTGGTGTAAATTGGGCATCTGATCAGAAATAACAGCAACAAAAAAGAAGAAAAATAGAACAAACAGATGCATTCTAGAATTTCGAAAAGTACACATGTAAGCATATCATCCCTTTCCCGAGTAGAATCGACCACATGGTAGGCGTGCCAGTCGTAAACAAACAGTAAGCGAGTGTGTAGCGAATATATGACATTGATTTCTCCTCTGCCCTTTTAAAATTCTGCAGCTGTGGAAATTCGGTCCGTGAAAAGAGGACAAAAAGTGTTTTGTTGCTCTGCCCTTGCTTAAAATCAGAAGGTGCAATATTTGAATGTTATGGTGCTCGGCATTACGACCTTCCAAATTTTGCAATGGGGTGTATTTTTGTTTAGATCAGAGATGTGTATACAGGGGATGGAGGGGAAGGGTACATTTATACCGGGATCGGAGCTTGCAGGAGCTCAAGCTAATTTCAAAGGAATTCCATAAAAGGGGAAGCAAAATATTTATCTAGATCAGAAAGGTCCGCCTGCATACACAAGAAGTGTGAAAGTTAAAAAAAAAATGCTGAAAAAAAAAAGATATCAGGAAACCAACGTCGGTTTATAGAGAGTTTTGGTTAAACGAGGGTCAGTGAATCGAAAGTAATAATCATAATTCGGCACAGATGTCATATTAGCCCCCATATTGGCACGATTTTTTTCTGACGCCAATGTCATATATGCAATGTATACTTAACCGGCATCAAAGTGTCATTATTTTGCTTGATATGGTAAACCGGATGTTGTTGTTTATGCTGTTGATGTTTTCGCCAAATCAGCGTCGGAAAAATAACATTCCAATATGGGACGAATATGACATCTGTGCCCATAATTCAATTAAATCTGAACAATTCACACATCATTTGGCAATATAAACAATGAAATGTTCAATTAGGATTCAACAAAAAATAAAGTAACAAAGATGACAACATTTGATTGGATAACTTGTGCTTAAGAAGTACTAACTGCTCAGCACCACATAGATGAAGAAATTATTATTTGGTATAATGCAGTCTTCAAAACAACTCACCTGGTACCGAATCAGAAAAAGAGAAAAACTTACTTTTGACGAGAGACTTGCAGACCACAAATACAGGCACGGAACTGGTTAGGTGTCTGGAAAAAAAAAAAGTAATAAAAGTGACAAACGATATGAGAAAAGTGACTAATTAATGACCAAACATTATTTAAAAAGTAATAAACAGTGACATTGTTATTCCTTAGTTACACATTTTCTTTTTCTAGTCTTCTCTGCTTATTTGAACAATTGTGCTAACTTTTGTAAACACTTGTAAGTGAAAATGCTGTTCTTGTGACAAGCAAAAATTGTGCTGGGTTAGATTGAGACACTTGTCACATTCTGCTCACTCACTAACCAGGGCTGAAAAAAAAACCCAACCTGTGTGGGTTTTTCGGTTTCTTTCGGGTTTTTGGAGTTTTTTGCTGTGCATTTCTTTGAACAGTGCCAACTATGTTTAATTACTTACTTGTTATGATTCTATTATATATGTAAGATAAAATTTCAATTAAATTTAGATTTTCAGACATCTTTGCATAAAAATTGATTTGAAAGAACTGCAACACCCAACCACTCACCAAATTAATATAATCCAAAGAACTTGTATTCTTAATTTTTTATGACTACATAGGAAAAAATGACTATAGTTTATAGGTTATACAGTCGGACCTCTATTTAACGAACCTCTATTTTGCGAACTTTTCCTTGGAACCAAGAACATTTTGCGAATTTCTTCGTAAAATAACCTCCAAATAGCGAAGTGCATTCACTATTTAACGAACTTTTTCTTGTGGTCAAAATTTTTTTCGCCCCATTTTTCGAAATATTTCTGGACATTTCAAACTTATTATTCTTTCTTTAAACACATTTTATGATGTTCAATGGCATTGAACTGGTTTTACCAGGAGCCTTCTTTGTCAGCAGTGAGAATTCGGTAAGTACGGAGGAAGAAAACGATAATCCCTTAGAGTAACTTAAAAAAATGTGGATACAGTGAGAAAAAAGTGGAAATTAACCAAGATGTGCCGATTGATGATTGTATTTCACTTAATTCTGAAACTGAGACCTCGGAAACACTATCCGAATTGGATATTTTCGACAGTGTGAAAAATAAAAGCAATACAGCAATGAATTGCGACGAATATGATGATGAAGGAAATGACCATTATGCAGGAATTAACAAGACTTCGTATGATGAAATGCTAAAATCATTTGAAACATCTCAACGTGGATTATAGTTAGAAGAAAATACGAATGAAGGGTTTTTTGGTGCATTGCAAAGATGCGAGACGTATTATGAGAGAGATAGCACTTTTTTAAATAAAATTAACAAAATTTTTCAGAAATTAAATTTAAGGACGCATATGTTAATGTATGATTAAAATTATTTGTTATAATAATAATAAATACGATAATGTCATTAAAATTCATTAATTTTAATGTAAAACTATTTACTTTAAACAGAAAATACAAGTGTATTCCCGGACACTGTTTTGTTTTCCTTGCAGATTTAAAAGATTTAAACACATCGAAAAAATGAATTTATGATGAATATTGGTGGGTAAAATAAATAAAACAAATCGATATAATTTATAAAAAAATGTGATTAATTACTTTTAGTAAAAATATTATGTGTTTATGAATTTAAAATCTGTTTTTTGTAGTTTAAAGTATTTTAAAAGGTGGATCTCTATTTAACGAATTTTCCAAATAACGAACTTTTTTCCAGGATTTAGCGACTTCGTTAAATAGAGGTTCGACTGTATGTAATTCATTTCTTTAATAGTACATAAAAAATGCATTCATAATGTATTATGTATTTTTGCAGTTGTGGCTGTATTTAATATTTCAATTTTACTTATATGCAGAGTGTCTAAAGAAAAAAGTTTTCTTATTCAGACAGGTACGGACTAAAAATGCCTCCTTTATCTTTTTCTGATTTTCATAGTATCTGTTATCTTAAGTTGTACCCTTTAATAACAAAAATTGGGATTTTTGAGTGTAAAACAAAATGAAATATTAAATGCAGTTCAACTGGACAAATACTTAATACATTACAAACATATTTTTAAGCAACTGTTATAGAAATATATATATATATATAATACTAGCTAAAGTACCCTCCGTTGCACAGAATTTTAAGAATGTTTGTTTTGAAAAAATCAAGGATTGAGTGTTAATTTACGTAATTTTCACACTTTTTTTTTTCATTTAAACCGGACGACTGATTTACCTACTTACTTAGTAAATATAATCTATGATCTGTATTGAGACGGAGATTAAAACATTTTGATGAAAATTTGTTTCCGAATATTTTGTTATTTAAATAATTCTTTCATGATTAAAGAAAAATGGCAAATACAAAAATTCTATGAATTTTATTTAAAAAAAATTTGACATCTTTATTTCAGTTCTTCACTAAGAATGAGCTCTAGGGACCTAAACCTTTGTGGAAATTCTAGTATACATGCATACACAAGAGTACATACATATGGAATAGATTTAAAAATGGCAAAAACAAATTCAGAGAACCTCAAAATGTTAAAATGCCAATTATCTTATCGAGCTTATGCTCTGGTTTTTATCATGTTTCAATGCGTTTATTCAAACTCATATGACGTTATACATTCACCTGCTAATGTCCATTACATTTCCAATGTGACATAATATTTTAAATTCGTCTAACTATTTATTTCACTTTTCACATGGAAATCTTGCAATAGAAAAGTAATTGTTGTGATAAGAATTTTATTGTGGATTTTTAATTGTTAGCAACTGCTATAATGTAAAATGTTTAAATTTGATAGAACTTGCTGTTAAATTGGTGATGTTTTATTAATTAAAAATTAACTATAAATTATTTAGATCCCGGATTACTTTAGTTGCCTCGGCCGTGTTTTAATACACATATGTAACATTTCACAATCCTGTCTTCCAAACTGTCAATTTGTATAGAATTACAGAAAGACAAATTTTCATTTTTACACATTAGATAATGAATGATAAAATATAGTCATTTTTCCTTTTGGATAATTTTAATTTGCTGAGGTTCGGGTTTTGCAGTTCTTTCAAATCATTTTTATCTTTTTATACAAAGATGTCTGAAAACCTAAATTTAATTAAATTTTTATCTTACATGTATAACAGAATCATAGCAAATAAGTAATAATTGAAAATAAATGATACTGTGCAGCAAAAAACTCTTATAAACCAAAAAACCCACTTTTATGTGGGTTTTTTTTAATAAAACCCACCCAGGGTTTTTTGGGTGGGTAGGTGGGCAGACAGTCCTATCACTAACACAATTGAAATTTCTATTAAAGGGCTTACTTCTATTCAATTTAATTTAATGTCGTCACAGAATGCAGGATGACTAAAAACTGATCTGTCAATCGCCACTTTTCCCGTCAACCAAAATTTCCAAAAATAAAAATACTTGCTTTTGATTCCCATTCTTATTGTTTTACACAAGGTTCACAATCATTTCCTACTCTAGTCCCATGAACAACTGAAGAGCAATGAACTACAATCTAACAATCTTTCACCTCACCTACAGACATATAGAATAAGAAATTAATCATTTCATTCTTACTTTTTGAACTTATTTTAATTGCAGTGAGATATCAACATGTAACAATGTGCCGCATATGGAAGAAAAAGATGAATCCAGAAAAACTATTCAGGAATAACTGATTATTTTGCAACAGGTTAAGCACATGAAGTATTAATTATCAGCTTATTTTTCTAATTTATATTTTAACAACTCTGTTTTCCTTCATTTGTATTTACTTTGGTATTTATGTATTTTCTGCACCAGGTCATATACCCTGAGCCAACAATGGAATAAAAAATATTAATTACAGTAGTGCACCTCATTTTTATTTTGCTTTCTTCATAATATTACTACATAGTTCAGACATGAAAATGGGAAACAGGAAAAAAGGTGGAAAACCTTTCCATACAATAGGGCCAAATTCATATAATTTAGACACATTTTAACAGTTATTCATACAATAAAATGAACTATAACTGTGCATATGATTATTGTTTTCTTTTTGTAACTTAGAACGTACATATGAAAACCTAATTTAAGCTAATAATAAATGTATAAGTTCATTAAATTAAAAAAGAAAACTAAAGATAGCTGACTAAAGGTATAAATCTAAATACATCTGATGAATGTATGTAAAGTACAGAGATTAATTTTTCATAACAAATATTATTTTTAATGATTTAACTGTTTAAAATTTTACCTTCCCCACCTTTAAAAAAAAAAAAAAATTCCATGCTAAATAGATGGAAGTCAAATTGATCTTTGCTCCAGAAATACATTTCCAAAAAATGCATTACTGAAATTATGCAAAAGTGTTGTATAAATAGAACAAATATTGTATTCCAAAAAGAACCTTACGGAAACTTTTTTTTTCTTTTAAGACACTTTAAAGAACTTCATTTACGTGACTTTCAGATGCTTATAATAAAAGCTCGCCTTTGAGTTGATGGCTATTCTGCACAGCAATTCAGAAACAAGCTACAAAGATTTGAGAAGACAAAATGTCTGATTATTAAATTTTACAGAGACCCCCATCCTCCATATGCTTTGAATACTTACTTTGCATTTTTGAATCAATTTAGATAATGTGCAAAATTGCTTTAAAAAAAGGTGGAATTCCTCCATTAGGAGGAACTCTTTCATGCCTGATAGTTGTCATGGCAGTGGCATATTTATATGCGTATAATTATATATGATATTAGCATATAGTATATATAGACAGATAACAGAAAAACATCTGAATAACCTCGGGAGCACGGAATTTGTCTGCTATTGAGAGGTCACAATGTACAGATATACAGGTGTTGGGATTAAAAAAAACACTAAATAACCATTTTGAACACAATTGGCATTTGACAACGATAAACAAAACTGGGAATCGACAACCATTTTCAGTGATCTATCTGCTTGACCCGGATAATATGTCAGTACCTTTATTTTTTTACTGAGATAAAAGAATAGTGTATCAGAAATTCTGCTAGTACTTTCTTTGCATAAGATCGGCAATTCAAATTAATTTCCTTAATTTAATGTAAAAAAAAGCATTAAGTAGCTTCATTAAAAGAAAAGAAAAAATACATAAAATTTTGTTAATGTGATATTTGGAAACACTGAAATATCAGTTTTACATTTCAAATACAAAAAAGGTGTTTCTAAAAATTCTTTAACCAATGAAAAAACTTCAATAACCTCCGTAGAATAAAATTAGATATTTTGACTTTAAAAGTAAAAGTAAAATAGAGCTATATTATATATAGAAGCTTATTTTTCAAAAGACAACGATTGCAGAAATCGTACAACTGACAAAAAACGATCAAAAACATTAAGCAAATCTAAAATTTGACACCCTTATTTGACAATTTGAAAAATCTTTGAAATCTGTTCAAATACTTTATGTGAATTATCAATGATAAATTTGTGCCATAGGCTGGGGGACTTTTATCCTATGGAGTGTCAGATTTAAGCTTTTAAGAATATTAATGGTGAAAAAGTGCAGATTTCACTCCAGGACAGCAGAAATCTCCGCAAATGGGAAAAACATTAATTATATGTTAATATAATATGCATGCTCAGGATGTTAATAAATTGCTAAAAAGATACAGTTTTATTTAAAAGTTATAAAATAAAATTTTTCAACAATTTAAAAGAGATTAAAGTAAGATCGGGCAGTTTCCCGATTTCGAATATTTAGGCCTAAGTACAGATTATCCTTAAGGCTATATCAATAATAGAAATGATTACAGTATAAATTAATTAATGAAATATTTATATACAATACCGTTAACAACAAAAACAATGAATATTTCTAACGAAAGCTATAAACTATAATGATATTTAGAGAGAAATCTTGAGAGACGAAACCAATGCGAACTAAAGAGCGCCATTTCGAAAAAAAAATTCCAGAGTAATCGATTGAGCATATGATTTACTTGGATAAAGCGCATGCGCCGTTTTAAAAATATCAATTACAAACTGAATTTGTTGTTTTGTTTTTGCGGTGCGCAAAAGAGACTGGTGGTACATGGCGTCGGTCTCAAAAGACAGTTTAGAAGCGAGAAATTAAAAAAAAATACTTTGAATAAAAATTCCAGCATGAAAAATAAATCGATAATTTAATTTAATTAAATAATAGAATATTTTTACCGTGTTTGCGCATGCGCCTTTTCCCAGCTAAATGCTATGGGCAAATCTTCATAACTGATTCATTCAAAGTGAATCAATCATTTTGCTTCTCTTACAAATAGATTATTGCAGTCATAGACTTCTAATATATCAATAATATATCAATTCCTCCTCTAAGATTGCAGTATTTGAAGCTTTTATCAAAATATCTTTTTAAGGTAACTTTATTTATTACGCCAACATATCAAATTCAGAAAACTGTGCAACTTGTACGATGTATTGAAAAATGTACAGTGAGCAAAAAAAGTATTTGCACATCAAGTGAATTTGTTATACCACAAATAAACCTAAAATTAATTATGAAGGAAAAATATTCATAAATAAATAAACATATTTTATTTAATACTTGTATTGATATGTATATTAAAAAATATAAAAAAGCAACATTTGTGATGCAAAAAAAGTATTTGCACACTGAGAGTGAGAATAACAATAATTAGTAAATACAGTACAGGATCCGTTATCCAGAATGCTTGGGACCTGAGATATTCTGGATAAGAAGTTTTTCCGTAATTCGGAACACTTTACTATAAGTGTTAAGAATAGTATAAAATATGAATAATATATGAAAATACATAATTATAAATTTGTTAATTTAATAACTTATTTACACAAAATAAAAAACCTTCTAAATTATAATTCAAATTTAAAAAAATAATTCATAACATATAAGATGAGAGCAGAATCCTTTGATTTGTATTTTTAAAACATTTTTATTAAGATTGGTTGATTATAGTGTGTCTTATACTGACATGAATTGCTGTTCGTGGAAGTAGCTTCTTTGCTGCATTCCACAAATCAGTTCTTCAGTTGAAAAATATCAGTAGTTCATTTGAAATCTTTTTACAGCCTCATTTTGCTGGCCATCATTATCACTTCTGTTGGACATATCATTTGTCATTATGTCACAAATCTCACTCCATCTGATGCACTGAACTCCATATATAACAGGAGATCTGTGTTCCTATTTCCCAACATGATTTATTGTGGTCAGCGTGGAAAAATACAGCGGTGTTAATTTTAGTTCACATTCATGGTTAAAAATGCTGTTTATAGCATTCCCTTACATGATTGGAGAATCATTTAGAAATTTGATAAGTAAACGTAATTAAAGAAGCACAAATTAGGATAATAGAACACTAATATCTAAAATTGATAATGCAGACTATTTTTTACCTTTGCCTTGCATGCTTCATTTTCCTTGCAAGCTTCTGACCGCTGACTAAGGACTCCTGTGTTATATAAGGAGCTCAATGATCTGATGATTTACAGGAGTATTGCCATCAGCAATTAAACAATCTTCCACTGGTTCTTGATCCAACAATTGAGCTTCTGAACATGAAGGTTCTTTAGCTTAGTCCAGCAGATCTGTAATAATTTCCTTCTCCTTTTAAATTTTAGTCCCCAACTTCATGCTCATTCACACCATTAAAAAATATTGCAGATGACCACAAATTGTATCACCCATAGATGAGTGTATATTTGTCTGCTGTATCGCCTGCTTGACGTAAAATATCTTTAGTTTTTACATTTTTGAAATGAAACAAATTAATTTTTAGTTATCATTTTGCATTCCGGTTTTCAGAGCATTCTGGATACCGGGTTTCTGGATAATGGGTCCCATACTGTATTTAAAAGTAAAAAAGCAGTTCTAGTATTTCGTATGCACTTTGCATCACTTATAGAGTGTAAACATTTTGGCTTTGATTTGATCAATTTGTGACATGTTTTGCGATGATTTTCACTCATTCTTTTGTTGAGTGACTTTCCTATAATATTTTCTACTATTCTAGTTCACGGGTTGATGAATAACAATGACTAACATTTTGAAATATTTTTTATCTTTGCAGATTTTTATTTTCATAGAGCATATATATTTGTTTTTAAAACAAAAAATAAAACTTTGCATGTCATCAATTCAGAAAGAAATGTTACATATAAAAGCTAATTACAAAAACAACACCACGAGCCATACATAATATAATGACAGGCCCTCGAGGAAAATTATTATAATGGTGAACTGTTTTAAAAAAACATACATTTAACCCCTTCCATACTAGCATATGTATATGAAGATTACATGTAAACAGGGCTGTAGTGGAGGGTATACACCGTATACCTTCTGGATTCTTTTAAGAAGCACCGTATAGCCTCTGTTTCTCAAATAAAGCTATAGCGTATACCCTAGGCATGACATTCATGACTTTAGAATATACCCTCTGGATTTTTTACGACTACATCACTGCATGTAAAACCAGTTTTTTCGGGCATTTAGATTCAAAATATCAAGTACAGTATGGGACCTGTTATCCAGAAACCCCATATACAGAATGCTCTGAAAACCAGAATGCAAAATGAAAACCGAAAAATAATTTCTTTCATTTCAAAAATTAAAGATGTATTTTATGTCAAGCATGGGTTGCAGCAGACAGATATACACATGAGTGATGCAATTTGTGGTCATCTGCAATATTTTTTTATGGCGTGAATGAGCATGAAGTTGAAGACTTTAAAATTTCCAAGAAGAAAATTATTGCAGATCTGCTGGACTAAGCTAAAGAACTTTCATGTTCAGAAGCTCAATTGTTGGATCAAGAACCAGTGGAAGATTGTTTAATTGCTGATGGCAATACTCCTGTAAATCATCAGTTGATTGGCAGTGAGATTTGTGACATAATTACAAATGATATGTCTAATGGAAGTAAATGATGATGACCAGCAGAATGAGGTGGATCAAAAAATTTCAAATGATCTACTGATATTTTTCAACTGCTTTGTTGAATACAAAAAATAAGCTTCTTGTATGAACTGCAAATAATGTCAATATACAGGATATTGGAGCAATTAGTGCAAGAGACATGCTATAAGCAACCGATCTTAATAAAAATGTTCCAAAAATCCAAATCAAAGGATCGTGCTCTTAAGTTTCAAACTGAGTATTATATGTTGATCTAATTTTATTTGTAATTATGTATTTACATATATTATCTGTATTTTACACATTTCATACTGTTATTTTGTACAATTCGTAATACTTATAGTAAAGTGTTCCGAATTATGGAAAAACCCCTTATCCAGAATATCTCAGGTCGCAAGCATTCAGGATAACAGATCCCGTACTGTAGTAGTTTTCAGAAAAATGAGATGCTTTGATTCATATTAAAAAGAAGAGGTATAGGAATCGATATATATATCAATACCTAAATTGATGCATATAGAATTATAATGATAGTGTCATCTGGAAAAAAAATCCGGGTCAATTGATTAATTTGAATCCCTGTCTGAATCCATTTTGATGTGTCAACCTAAAAAAAAGAGCAAACAAATAGAAATAAATGAGAACTAAAATAAGAGAGAAACAACGACAGAAAACGTGTTATTTGAGAACGATGAGAAATGAGAGAAAAGTGCATTCTCATCTGTATGGTGGCGCCATCTCTGCTGCGGAGGGAAAATTAAACATTTTCCAACATTTCTCATAATACCCACTATACACAAACATGTATTCCTGCTGTGCCGTTTTTACCAGCAACGATAGAATATGGATCCACTGGTGTTTGTTGAGAATCAGGCGATGGATCCATATGTGGATCCACTGGTACAGAAGTGATTAAGCCTCTCTTCCCAGTAACAAAGTTAAAATTTACGTACAGACAAAAATGTTAATTATAAATATAGCAGTGCACTAAAATTGAAAAATTATGCACTAATCTCAAAATTGCACAGGTAGGTTAATCGTTCATCACATATTTGATAGTTTTTTATGAAATTTTTAGACTTGAGGATGAAAATTCTGTGGTGATTTTGCAGGTTGTGTTTCTTTAGTTGTTTTGAAGAAAAGTTTGGCGTTTGCAAGAAGTATGCTGGCTCTAATCTATCAACAGGCACAGTGACAGTTTTGTCTGGTATTAAGTGTTGCCAATTCAGAAAAGCAATGTTATATAGTAGACTCCCCCAAATCCACATAGAGTGAGATCAGAGGTTGCATAGATTTTAGAATTTTGTGGATTTCTGGTCACTGCTTTGTTTACATTTGTTAAATAGTAGTTTGAATGTAACAATGCATTCGAAATCATAATGAATGTTTTTTATATAGGAAAATATTAACATAATTAAGTAAAATAATAAAAATTAAGAAATTTAATATATGATAAAAATATTAAAAGTAAAGGTCAAGAAAATAATTAATAATGCATAATTCATGTTTAGCCTGACTTAATAACCAAAAAAGATTAATACATAAATGTATTTGGTAGAAAGATCATGATCACCACTGATATAAGCACAATCTTGATTTTTTTTCAGAAATAAATTTATACATAATTCATGTAGCATGAATTCAGGCATATATTCATTATTTCAGGCACCAGAATTTTGTATTGAAATGTGTATGGAATGACATAAAAAAAAGTCTTGAATTTTTCTCCTACATTTTAACTGAAAGGTTTTTTTTTTGTTTATGTGTACAATGATGAGTGGTTTTTAAGCATTTGCAAATTTTAGGGTTGTGGATTTGAGGGAGTCCACTGTATACAAAAAGTAGTTATAAACAAATTAGCAAAAATCCATTTCTAAAATATATCTCGAAATATTGGGTCTCTAAACTCATAACAGCTGTTTAATTTTAAGTTTCTCTCCCCACCCCCATCTCAAAAGTTTAACTGTAAGTTGTGAAAGAGAAAAAACACAGAAAAGAATAAAGTAATAAGCGTTCACTATAATTTAAATAATATCTAATTTTTTAATTGAAAATAAGACAGGGAAATCCTTTCATTCAAATGTTAAAATTTTTAATTATGATAATATGAAGAATCAATAAATTTTAAGCTATGTAATGATAAAAAATAAGAAAAAATGTCTTTGCAGCCTTCTTCAGATTTTTTTGTTTTAAATTTTGCCAAAATAATTTCATTGAATTTTAGAACATATCTCTATACAGTAGACTCCCTCAAATCCACACAGTTTGGAACCAGGGTTGTGCGAATGTTAGAATTTTGTGGATCTGGTCATTGCATTGTTTACATTTTTTAAGCAATAATTTGAATGTAATTCAAGTAAATAATTAATAATGTATAGTTAAATATTAATATAAAGATGAAGATACACCGTCAGACACCTGAAAAAAGACATACTGCTCAACTTGTTTTAAGCTGAAAGTAACAATTATCGCAGAGTTAGTAATTTATAACATATTATTTCCTACATATACTACAATATATTATATCTTGTGATTACCAGTGATATCAGCAATAGCTTGATTTTTTCCAGAAATAACTTTATACTTCTTTCATGAAAAACCATGAGTTCAGTCTTATTATCAAAGATTACATATTAAAATACATACAGAATGATATAAAACAAAAAAATTCTGTAATTTTATCCTTACATCTGAACTGAAAGTTTGATTGTTTATATCTGCGATGATGTGCTGATTTTAGGCATTTGCGGATTTGAGGGAGCCTACTGTATTTCAGTATTTTCAAGTACCACATAATATAATTTTCTGTATTTTTTTTTTTAATGAAGCTAATGCTTTTTTTTATGTTGAATTAAATTTTTTTATTAAATTAAGAAAATTAATTGGAATTGCCTGTCTTATGCAAACAAAGTGGCAAAATTTATGATATTGTTTTATCTCAGTAAAAAAACAAAGGTACAGACATATTATCTGGGCCAGGTAGAATGGTTGTTGATCCCCAATTCTGTTTATTGTTGTGAATTACCAATTGTGTTTAAAATGGTAATTTAATGTATATTTAATAAGTACAGTTAAAAATGGTGAATGGTGTTAAAGGAAGCTAAAATAACACAAAGCAGTTTTATTTAGTATACATTCATTAAATACATAATATGAAATAGATGGCTTTTAGCAATAAATGAAACGATTAACAATAGTGATTTTATTTCCAGAAGCTTTTCATGGCCATAAGAATGAATATAATGTAAATATTATTTAATATAAATATACTTTATCAATGAATATAATATACTACAGTAAACCTTCCTTTTAATGAACATCTCTATTTAGTTATCACATTTTCGATCCGCTTGTACTACATTTTGACCTTTCAGTGGTGGGCAAATTCTGCCCTCCCGACATGTCTGTTATTTAGAGATTTTACTATACATCTGTTATGTCATATTATATAGTCTTAGGTACAAATACTTCTGCCACTGTCCTCAGTATGACAACTAATATATTATTGACTACACAGTTAAAATGAAGAAAGCAAAATAAAAAAAAGGGGGAGGCGGTACTGTAATTAATATTTTTTACTCCATTGTTGGCTCAGCGAATATGACCTGGCCTAGATAATACATAAACAAAACCAAAATACTAAATACCTGCAAATCAAATGAAGGAAAACAGTTGTTAAAATATAAATTAGGAAAGTAAGCAGTTAAGTAATACAGTAGACTCCCTCAAATCCGCACAGCTTGGGAGCTGAGGTTGTGCGGATTTTAGAATTTTGCAGATTTCTGGTCATTGATTTGTTTATATTTTCGATGCAGTAATTTGATCGATAGATAAGCAAGGGAAATTATAAAGAATGCTTACAATAAAGTGAAACATTAAAATAAGTAAAATATTAAAATAATTTATCAGTTTAAACGTAAGTAATTATTAAAATAATTATGTAAAATAAATATTTAGAAAAATATTACTAAATTATTACCGATGAAATCGATTCAATTCGATTCCAAAAGTCCTATGCTGCCATCTAGTGCTAAAGCAATCGTAAGATCGATACGTCATCATATAGATATGTGAAATTATATCAAAAGCAAAAGTAATGTAAATTTATTTAGTAATAAATCAGCTGTAATAACCAAAAGAGAATAATTAACAAAAAATTTAGTAAAAAAAAAAAAAAAAATTGCAGTTGTCTCTGATTGCGGGCCATCTTGAATTTTGTTCCTGCAACTTAACTGTAAATTTCATTGTTTACATCTGAAAAAAAATGCGGATTTTAATCGTTCGTGGATTTTAGGGTCGCGGATTTAAGGGAGCCTACTGTATGTGTTTACCATTTTGCAAAATATGCAGTTATTTCAGAATTGCCTTTCTCCATTTTCCTTTTTCTTCCATGTGCTGCACATTTGTTAAAATAAGTAAAAAAAGTAAGAATGAAGGGATTGAATTTCTTATTTTATATATCAGTAGGTGGGGGTGAAAGATTGTTAGATCATTGTCATGGGCGTAGGAAGGGGAGGGGTGTCCTGGACCCCCCCTCCCAGATTTCCGACGACCTCCTAAAAATATTTTATAGGAAAAAAATAATTTTTTTTTTAAGATTATTTAAAAGAGCAATAGTTCTATAAATGATAAGTAATAATAACAAGAACCAACAAAACACAACTTTTAGTTTACTATGTTATTTACCAAGGCCTTAGACAGCGTGGGCATCACCAGGGATTGATCCCCCCCTCCAAATTTTTTTTTTATCAAGGTGTATCAAAGATGTCATAAAATCTATACTATAAAATAAATTTCAATGCAAGTATCTTTGTTTTTATTACTCATATTTTTGCATTTGCACTTTTAAGCGATTCAATAAAATAAATTATTCTATTAAACGAAGAAAATGACACTAAAATTGCACTACTGCCAATTTTTGGGATGAAAATATTCTCAAAAAGTTCATTTCTTTCCACTTCCCTTCTATACATGTAGAATATGCTATTCATCTTGGAATAAGAGTAAAAGAAAAGTGACAGATCTCAGTCTTCAGTACACCTTTGTCCAGAGGGTACGGTCAAGCCGGGGTCCGAGTGAGGGTGGTTACATTGCACAATAGGTTCAGAACGTCGGTGATTTCTCCTTCCAGGTCAACTAAAATTTCACGGTAACGGAATGTTGTATTTTCGTTTCCTTTTCTTTTTTTGGCAGACTACAATTCTGATAAAGCACATCACTGGCAATGGGGGTTGAAAACTCTTATTTTGTCACTTTTTTCTTGTGCAAATGTTAAAAGAGTTTAGTTGGAAGTTAAGTTTTGTTCAGTTTTTTTTAGATGGTGAAGAGTTTATCAACTTCAAATAGGTAAGAATAAATTTTAATTTCTGAGACTATATTCCATGTAATTCAAAGTAAGCTGCTACTTTATCATAAAATATAACAGCATTTTTCAATCGATGTATTGCAACGAGTGTTGCCAGGTATCACGATTTTTAGGGCTTCCAAGACACTGCACGAGATGTCAAAAGTCTTGATCTTCCACAAATTCTTTTAAATACTATTCTGTCTTCTCGATTTAAAAAAGAAATATTTCTTTTTAAAAATTATCTTTTTGTTGTTGTTGTAATAGACTTTTATGAGAACTTTTTTCTAAGAGAATTATATTTTCAGATTTTTCTCTCAAAACATAAAATCCCAAAGACAATTTAAAGAATATATAGCTGAAAAAAAAAAAAAAACTGCTGGCTCGACCGTCAACTGGAGGTCGATTTCGAAGTTAAGTACTAATTTCACCAACAAAAACTGAATCCAGATTAGAGAGAAATCCAGTTTAGCAATTTTATCTGGCCGCTTTTGACGAGTTTTTAATTTAATTTTTTTTTTTTTGTAAGAGCTGGTTTTATCAAAATTATGTTTAAAAAAAATACGAGGGTATATCAATAAGTTTTTGCTCTCACATAGAAATAACTGAATGAGATTTATGAAATTGCTACATTTTATTAGTCCTTATCTGTATAGTCAGTGTGCACAGTAGCACACTTCTGCAAATGGTATTTCAAAGAGAAATAGCTGCAACAGTATAAAAGTTGTAGGTAGTATTAAGAAGATATGTAATAAGTTTATTTGACATCTTGAGAATTGACAAAGTTATGAATTTTTTTCTCCCTAAAACCCTATTTTTGTGCCCCTTGATCCCTTTTTAATTTTATTAAAAATCTGTGATACATAAATTTTTATCCTTTTCCTAGAATTAATAATAACTTTAAACTGGTTTGATATGTATTATAATTAAGAAGTTATAGGTTTTTTTTTTTCAGTTTTCACAAAACCCCTCCCTATTTTGACGCCTTGGTCCAATTTTGCACATTAACGAGATTTCCTGCCTCTTGATTTTATGTGCCAGTTTGGAAGGGGTCATTTTCTAACTTTTACCGAACCCCCACATGTGACATTTTGTTGAAAAGGCCTGTGACCACTTATTCATGTTATGCACCTCCCGAGCCATTCCCCCAAAATTTGCCCTCCGGGGGGTACTTTTCTAAATTTTGTGGACATCATTCATGCTCCCCGGGGTCCAAATTTAGGGGAGGGGATCGCGAGGTGCACTGCTTGAATAAATGGTCACAGGTCTTCCCAATAATATGCCACATATGGGGGTCGGCAAAAGTTAGAAAATTGCCCACCTTTGGGTGTACTATCGCGCCTCCTGGAATACATCCTCCCCCCCCCCCCTCTCTTCGAAATACTGTTTGGAACTGTATTACTGTGCACAGTGACTATATAGAAAACGACTAATACAATGCAGCAATTTCATAAATTTAACAATTTTTTCTATGTGAGGGCAAAAACTTATTGATACACCCTCGTATCTTTCCACAATCAACAACTCGAAATTTTCTGTCACATTTTCAGATTCATTTTTAAAAGTAAAAACATGAAACTTGCTGACATGATATTTTGAAGAGATTTATAAACGACCTGTGTGCTTATAATTTTCGTCCAATTAATTATAACTTGATTTACAAGCAATTATTTTCCCAGTTCGACCATTTTTTTTTTTTGTTTCCAGCAGTTCCTGAAATTCGGCTCAAAATTCCCATTTTGACAGCATTTTTTTAAATATATTCTGCTTTTATCAAAAACTCGACCAATACGGCACATTATATAGTTTCTGAATAAGAGAATTTGCCAATTGGATGCATTTGAAAGGAAAAAAAGTATTTAAAAATGAGTCAGAAAATAAGCAGTTTGTATTTGAGTACATACTTAATATGAAAATTTTTTCTTTAACTCCTATTTTTGTTTAATTTATTTTTGCTGTAAGAGTTGGTACGATCAAAAACTTGTCAAAATAAAAGTTGTAGATAATATTAAGAATATATAAAATAAATTTAAGAGGAATGGATATCTTGTGAATTGACGAATTTATGGATTTTTTTCTTCCTCAACCGACCCCCCTTTTTTTTCCAAGCAAGAGTTGGTACTACCAAAAACTTGTCAGTATAAAAGTTGTAGATAGTATTAAGAAGATATGTAATAAGTTTATTTGAATTTGACATCTTGAGAATTGACAAAGTTATGAATTTTTTTCTCCCTAAAACCCTATTTTTGCACCCCTTGAGCCCCTTTTAATTTTATTAAAAATCTGTGATACATAAATTTTTTACCCTTTTCCTAGAAGTAATAATAACTTTAAACTGGTTTCATATGTATTATAATTAAGAAGTTATGGTTTTTTTTTTCAGTTTTCACAAAACCCCTCCCTATTTTGACGCCTTGGTCCAATTTTGCACATTAACGAGATTTCCTGCCTCTTGATTTTATGTGCCAGTTTGGAAGGGGTCATTTTCTAACTTTTACCGAACCCCCACATGTGACATTTTGTTGAAAAGGCCTGTGACCACTTATTCATGTTATGCACCTCCCGAGCCCCTCCCCCAAAATTTGTGTGGAATTGTGGAAGTTATCATGTCCATAAAAAAGGATATATATATAGATAGATAGATAGGTGTATAAAGTTTTTACTGGTGGTGATTTTGGGTACTAGGGGTCATGATCGATGTAGGTCTGCAGAAACTTTTCAGAAATTCCAACATAGGGGATAATGTAATAGGTAGTATTTCTTACGAAATCTACCTAAAACACTGTACAAAGTATCATAATTTTATCTTTCGTGGAAATTCAAAAATATCAATTTAAATAGGGCAAATTGTGAAAAAATCATTCTGAGATAAACGCATTAAAATCCTGTTCTGGAACTAGCATTTTTGTAACCAAAGAAAATAAAAATATGCAGGATTGTCTTTTGGTTTTTCAAGATTTTTTAAATTTTAGATATATTTTAAATTATTACTTTGGGAATATTCTTTATTATTTAATAAAAATTGTGACAATGCATTCTATTATTTAATAATTTCATCATATAATTGAAATAATTGAACAATATTTTAATATTTTATTAGTATTCTTATCATGTTTAAAGCTTTGTATGATTAATTGGTAAAAATGTAAATATACATTTCATATAGAAACTTTAAAAGACATACCGAATTCTTGTTTACTTTACATTCTTTTGCATAGTTACTACACAAATACAAATGTAGCATCAGAATTTGAAATCTTGATTTGCTTCATTATTTGAGCGTTTTCATCTATTAAGAAATTTAAGGTTTTAAATCTTTTAGCCCAATATAGTAAATTCTGTCAGTGAAGTCCATTCGGATTTCGTAAAGTAATTTTCACTATAGTGGCAAGTAACTTTGTGTGATTTTTAGAATTTTTCCGCGATTCTCATAGATTTTTTGACATTCATAAAAGAATTGTTCTGAATGAATGAATTGTTTATGAATTTAAGTTATTGGATTTTTTTTTTTCATGCAGTTTAAAACCATGTAAGACCATTATATATAAAACATTATAATACATGGTTTAATATATATTAGTTCTTCAATGTATTTTTTTCTAATTGTGTTATGCATAAATTTATCATTAATTTCTACAGTTAAAAAGTATCACATTGCAGACAAATTTTGCTTTCAATGGGGCATGTCGCAGAAAGCTTAAAAAAATTCTGCCACAGGGTATGCTAGGTTGAGTATAGATAACAAGTAAAGGATTTATGCATGTTTTTGACGAAATTTAATGCCTAGATGTAATGTAATAGGCATACATTTAGATGTGATGTAATAAGTATTGTATAAAATTTGAAAGAAAAAGAATGAACAAAATTTGCTATCAAGCGCCACCTTCTGGCTTATAAAGGTGGCGCTTGATAGCAAATTTTGTTCGATTTCCGGGATGGGCGTGGTAGCTACTGAAAAAAAAAAGAAACATACTGAATTACCTAATTGTCCTATCCGTATCATCAGCCAAAAGCCGGTCCCCAAGGTGGGCAATTTCCCAATCCGTGTTTAATTTTCGCATTTGTAATAAGCCAAAATTTTTCACGTTTTTGGGTGTATTACCCATTAATTAGACTTCATTATGAAATTTTTTCTGCCCTCGCCCATTGTTTTGAAACATTTATTGACAAAAGATGTGATGTGTAATAAATAACAAAAAAAAACCTGTGAGAGATAGAAGAAAGTTTCATCCAATTTAGTTTTTTTGATCGACTATACGTTTCTAGGAACATATCAATAGATGAGCTTCCTGCTGAGTGTTTATGGCTTAACAAAAGTGTTTACTATTATTGTTTGGAAATTATTAAAAAGGTGGGGTCGTACCCCCGCCCCCCAGAAAAATTATCTAGTTACGCCCGTGGAAGTAAAAGACAGGCCACTTTTTTCCTTCTTTAACTAACCTGATCTTTCATATAATGTGTAACGCACGAACCACAGGTTCTTGAAATTTTCTTCCGCCGATAGATGGCAGCATGAGAAACTGTTAATTGAATATGGATGGATCGAAGATGTTAGGGTATTGCGTCTATCGAAAATTTAATCGCAAAATTGCTTTGCGTTGATTTTTCTATAATTTTCTGTCTGAGTATTATATCACAACTTTTAAATGGTATTTTACAAATTTCTTTGTTAAAAATGTTTCATGTGTGATTTATTTTATACCTTTTTTAATTCCCACTATAGAAGGGAAATACACATAACAATTTAAAGAAAGTTGCAGGCTACTGTGCTTATTGTTTATTGTTGTTTATTGTTATTAACACATAGATCTGATTTGTGTTCTTAACATCTAGATCCGCTTATAAGTCATCGTCAATATACACGGACGAGATAGCACAATGAAATTTACAACACAGAGAAATTACATCCGGGAGCTCCACAAAGAGTGTGCAATGGAGCCAGCGAAAGTCGAACTCGCAGACCCCTGCCGCTCTCAATGCTTGGCGGCTGGGACTACTGTGTTGTTGCGTTAGGCTTAATGTTCACTATTTGAGCAACATTTCGTTAGAAGGTAATTTATTTGAAGATATGATACGTATCTTTATCTATTGAATTAATTTTCTTATTATCTCTAAAATGCAATATTTCTTTACTTTAATGTGCTTACTGCAGTAATTTAAAAATGTCAGTTCTATGTGCATTTTTTTTCTTCTAATCATCATATATTTTAAACATATTTTCTATATATAAAATACATTTTGTTGCAGTAATTTTTTTTAATGTTTTTTTAAATGTTTAATTTTTTTTTAATTATTATTACTTCCTTACGATGTAAATTACTTATATTCATTGCATTATTTTCTATACTTTCTGTTACTAAAACTTTAATACTGATATTTAACATCCACATTTTGGTTATTTACATGAAACAGATGAGTTTGTGACCTGCAGAAATATTTTTTTTAATTAACCTGCAGAAAAAAAGGCAAAATTTTGGCGATAGACTGTTAACTGTGGCAACCCAGATTTATGCTACTGTAGCTAGTTTTCCAAACATAAAAAATAAAAGAATCATCAAATTTTAGTGATAAATCGCTGTTATGGTATTATACATTTTGGCAAACCTACCAATGAGGAAAAGAGGAAGATTTTTCTGTCACATGGTCATACTATTTGACTAACGTTGAAAAGTAGTAAAAAATTTTTATTGTTCGGATATTTAATAGTCGATTGTGAAAAGTTTTGTTTACCTAAGCAAAAATTTTTTGTGACAGTATTTTTAGAAAGAAAGGGAAAAAATTACTTTTCAAATAATTCGATTTCTCTTGTTTGGTGCAGTAGTATGTGTCATCAGTGTATCACCATATGAAATCTGTCGAATTTTAAAGATTGCTCAATAAATATTATATTTGCTGATAAAAATTTCCAATTTCGTTTTGTACCTTTTTTTTTTTTTTTTTTTTTCATCTTGTATAAAGACATTTTTAGATTGATTTTTAAAATTAGAATTATTCCTTTTTTTAAAAAATCTGGTACTCATAAGATGCTTCCAAAATTTGTTTGCATAATGGAAGTAATATTTCTGTATTAGTTCTCATTAATTGAATTTTAAAATCCTATGTTCTATATTTAAATGCTAAATTTATTAAAATTGAAGCATAATTTTGTAATTTTAATGTTTCATTAATTTTCAGTTGTTTTTGCATGTTATTGTGCTGAAAATTTCTTTATTGAAATTGATTACGATTACGCGACTATGCGGTAATTTTGTTTTGAAATTAAGTGACCACTTGCAAAACTTTAAATCATTAATTTTGTTTTAAATCACAGTTTTGAAAATAACTGCTATCTTGGTTTATCTCAGAACACCTGCTCCATTTTCACCTACTTTTAAAACATTTATGCATGCCTTAATTGTTGTCTTAGTTCACAATAGTTCATGTAAGAGGTGAGAATTTGCACACAGTTTTAAAACTATATTTTTCTAGTACAGTAAAGGCTCAACTAACCAGCATGCTCGGGGAGTGCCGATTGCCGGATACTTGAAAAGTCTGGAGAGTTGAGCGCTAAAAATTCTGTCGTGAAAGAAGCAGTGGGGGGGTCATCGATGTAACAGTGAAAAAAGAAAATGATTTTTTGGCCTATTTTCCTGTTCATGAAGTCTATCAAATAATTCTTTTATTATTATTAAATTTGCATTTGACAAAGTTATTTTTGTTGCCTTTAAAATACAAGTACAGAATATTTTGTGTTAGGATGTAATTTCTAAATTTATTTATTAATCTTTAGTGTTGACTCTAGAAAAAAATGGCCACCGGGCGGGAATTTTTCAAAAAGGGAACACTCTTCTAAACAAAGGGGTACATTTTTTCAAATAGGGAACCCTCTTCTAAAAAATGGGCACATTATTTTTTCAAAAAGGGACACTTGTACCTTGTTCACAAAGAATATTTTGAACTGGTTTGTTTAGAATCCCTAGAATCTGCGATATTTTCCGGGATCAATTGAATTGCCACAGGGCGCATAAGAAGTGTTAAAAAGGGCAGCCAGGTGCATTGGAAAGGTTTAAAAGTTCCACCGGGTGCTGCGCCCTGCTAAAGCGGCTTAGAGTCAACACTAATCTTTGATAATGTTACATTTTTTATATTTAAACATCTCATAAAGATTTTAATTAAGGACTAAGATGAATAACAGATGCTGCTCTTACTTCATGTGCTAATAAAGTAAACTTTAACTTGGAAAATAACAAAACTAATAAAATCAACAAACCAACTAGTATTCCTGTTAGATGTTTTTCAAAGGTTCGTTTTAAAAGTGAAAACTGCACCCTGCTCTTTTTCTGAAGCATCAACTTTGTTCTATCTGTAATTTTTTTTTTAATGTTGTCCTTTTTTACCCTTTTCAAGAAAAAGAATGTGGACAATTGGAAAATTAAGTTCTGTATGATTCACTCATGTTGTCTCAATTATACCCGTCCCATGCAGGCCAAGAACAGGTTCAGCAACCCCAGTGTAATAATGATTTCTTTCTACATAGCTAAGAACATTATCAGAGGCAAGTTAATGTTTGTCTTCTCCGATCATGATAAAAACGAATTACACAGTCATCAGCATTTTTTTGTGGGCCGGGGAGGGGGGGGGGGGATGTCCAATTTTCTGAAAACTTGTGGACTAATTTATTATTTGATTTTGCTGAAAATTGAATGCAATTGTATAATTCGCAACAGAGACGGCAATTTTATTTTTTAAATTATGAGTAAGAAAAAGAAAACAGGATTATTTGGTTCTTTTTTCTTATCTACAATAATATTATTATTTTTGTTTGCTGTTTAGGCTGCTAAAAAATATTTTTCCCTGCTAATTCAACAATACAAAACTTCAATCATTGGCAGTCAGATGGAAAAAAAAGTTTGAACTGATAAAAGTTAAAAAAAAAAAAAAAAAAAAAAAAAAAAAAAAAGGGAAGAAAGAAACTTACCTCAGAGTGCTTTTACTTTTAGATTTCCAGTTAAGTGTAGACGATTCAAACACATTCAAGTACGAAATATTCCTTAATAAATATAATACAGTAGAGTCCCTTAAATCCGCGAACGCCTAAAATCCACGTATTTTTTCAGCTGTAAACAATGAAATTTACAGTTAAGTTGCAGGAACAAAATTCAAGATGGCGCCGAAATCAGCGATTCTCGCAATGTTTTTTTTACTAAATTTTTTGTTAATCATTCTCTTTTGGCTATTACAGCTGATTTATTTCTAAATAAATTTACATTACTTTTGATTTGATATAAGTTAGCCTATCTATATCAAAAATTCCAGGGTTTGAAATGGAAAAATCCATGAACCGGAAAGCTATTTGAAATTATTGTTCGCGGAATTTTTTTATTTTATTATAGACAAATTTATTTCTAAACATACAAAGCAGTATAAGAAAAGCATGCAAGACTCTAAATAACTATGAAAAAAGTTACAGAGAGCGCAATAAGCTATATATACTGATAATAGCATTAATACTGTTTTCCTTGCTTCTTTCCCTATTTCTTATGTCATCACTAGTTTGTAATACCAGTCTTTTGTTTACTTTATACATATTATATTTAACTACAGTTACATTAATAGTTTACTTTTATTCATTTAAATATGTAACATACTTACCTTTTTCTCGGCAGTCTTTAACTTATCGATCTTATGATCGCTTTACCACTAGATAGCAGCATAGGACGTTTGGAATCGAATTGAATCGATTTCATCTGTAATAATTTAATATTTTTCTAAATTTTTTATTTTACATAATTATTTTAATAATTACTTACTTTTAAAATAATAAATTATTTAAATACTGTACTTATTTTAATGTTTCACTTTATTGTAAGTATTCATTATAATTTCCCTTGCTTAACTACCAATCAAATTAATGTTTCAAAAATGTAAACAAATCAATGGCCAGAAATCCACACAACCTCTGGTCCCAAACTGTGCAGATTTCAGGGAGTCTACTATATTTAAAATATAAAGTACTACTTGATTATCCTGTCGATGAAAAAACTGTTGCCAAATTATAATATTAAATGCCAATAATGGCTGATCGTAAATGTCACATTCACTTGGCATTAAACATGTTACACGTGTTTGTTACGTTATCAAGTGATTTTTATTTTGACATATTGTTTGTATTTTTATTAATCTTATACTAATTTATTTGTTCTTCGTTATTTAAAATAAAAATCATGTCTATTTGTATAATTTGGCGAGTACTTTAGTGATTTGTATAATTTGGCGAGTAGTTTAGCGATTTATATAATTTGACAAATTTGGTGGATGGGATAATCAAGTAGTACTAAATATAATATTGTATAAAGATCGTTGTCAAATATTTCATTAAAAATAAAGATTTCTTATTCTTGAATAAGTAAAACAATAAAAAAAAGTACTTTAGAATAAATAATTTTTCAGCGGTAAAATTTTTTCAACTGTTTATGGGATAAGGAAAATAAAAGAGTTCTCCCAATCAGATCGACCTCATTTTGGACGTCCTGTGCAGAACTAAAGGTAGCTCCAGCAAGATGTAACTGCAGGTGGGAAGAAAGGTTGAAGTCCGAAAGAGTGATCTCGAGCTATATGGTGGGTGTGGCAAAAGACCCCATTCGAGTCCATACAGAGTCCAGCCAGTGAATGTAGACACATGTAATCTAGCGTTGTCTTGATGAAACATTTATCTCCTTGCGCCGGAGCTCATTTTGGCGTTTTGCCATGATAGCAGCGCTAACATGGACTAGCATCTTGATGTACACCTTACTGTCCACGATTTTACCTTTTTCCAGATACTCTTTGCAGATAACGGAAATCCATGGAATTTTTTCTGTTTTGTAATTGAATACCATGAAAAATTCTTTAATATATTAAATAATTAATCCTCTATTTTTTTTATTTTGATTATCGAATTTTTTTTCTGCATTATGAGTGTAAATTTACAAGGGATGCAACAGAGAAAAATCTACATTCTAAATGCGTAATAATTTTGATATCCTAAATTGGTAGGAATTTCTGCATCCTTGTTATATTTTATTCAAATTAATGTGAGGAAAATTAGTGATGCAGTATTAAAATTCAAATAATGGCTTTCAATAAGTAAATAAATGAAATTTAAAATACAGTATCTTAATTTTCCTTTATGTTATTTGCTGCGTAAAAGGCTCTCTGCAGTTTTTATTTATTTTAATCTAAGTACATTTCTATTTTTGGAAATCGAAGGACTTAAATTTTTATATAGAAGTACATTTATTGTTTAATCTTTACTATATATTAATAATAATGTATATTAATTATTTTTAAAATAGGATAAATTCTACAGCATGGGAAACACTAGTTGTATAGTTATTCTAATCTTATGGTACGATATGCTTTATAGTACATAACTGAAGCATTGTTGCTGCTGTTTGCATATGAAAAAAAATTATAAACATTTTAAAGTGAAAAAGGTAGGTAAGTATGTAACACTGTACATTTAATTCTCATTACAAAATGGATTTTATACCTGTATCTTGCAATATCCCATGTCTTTAGCGTGTATATGTTATATGATTTTCAACATGAGGAGAGATGTAGCATTATTAAAACAGGAGAAAATGATGCCTTAAATTTTGTGAAATAAAAGTTACCACAAATTGGGTTTACTTGGGCATTGAGATGTTATTTCCCCCCTCTCAAAGGAAAGTATTTTAAATTATTCCTGAATCTACTGTATTCAGACCATCTACATGTTTCACTAATACCCTACATGTACTCTACTACAGTGCTAACTAGTAACAGAGTAGACCCAGTGATGTAAAATACCCAAATTTTTTTTTAAGGGTTACCATGGTATTTATTCTTCAATTAAATATAGATGTGAAAAAAACTTACAATGCTGTTAGTTATGATGGATTATTGAAAAAAAAAAAAATGACAAATTTAGAGCTTTAGATTTCTTACTGTTATTGAACTCTTAAATTTCAAGTAAATTCAAAGTTTTGCACTTAAATATTGAATTTAAATGTCTTTTTAAAAATATAATCAAGAGTGTAAAAAAAATGTACTTATTCAGCAGAATTAAAAAAATATATATAGTTTTAATTAAATTTGTGTAACAGGTGCACTTTATGTGTGCAATACCCACTTCAGCTAATGTATTTGTACTACATAGGTTACTGCAATCGCTACCAAGGTAATATATCACGGTTGTAGGGTTCCAGTAAAGGAATCACATTCTCTAATTTTCCTTTACAAGACCTTTTTCGCTGCTACACTCTCTTTCTTTGCGAATAACTACATCCGTCTAAGATGGGTGCTATCTAATTTCCTATCATGACCAGTTTCATAAATAATTATCATATCTACCTGACGGTATTAAGGTGCAGTCGACGAAAGGTTAAAATGTTTAATAAAATGACCCCATGCATTGTACTAACTAAATTTTCCTGAAAAAAAAACTAAAATAGACATTACACAGGAAATTATATATTATTTCATGTTATATAAAGAAAAGCTTAAGGTTTGTCTTCATACTGAATTGCACGAAACTCTGAAATTGTCAATACAAACAGAATAATTTTGACAACATATATAGCATAGTCATTAAATTTTGCTTTAGGAAACCAAACAGAAAACCATTTAGTCACACTTTGTGAATCATGAAGTGTTAAAATTTGAAACTCATAATGTTAAATTCATTTTTAATCATTGGAAAACAGAATACATGCAAGTAGTTTTTTACGAGTAATTCCAGAACTACTTTGCAGAATAAGCTATAATTTTCATATTTGCCTTTAAAAATATTTTGTTAAAAAATATTAATAAGTTACAGTTCATAGTTTTTTTTTTTAAAGAAATACTTTTAATTAATTTTCGAAAAAATAATGAAATGTAACCAAAGAATTTTTTTAACAGAAATCGATTTCTGGAAGTTTCAGTTATGATAATATTAAAATTACAGCTCCTTCTGCCAATTAGTTCATGAGTTATGCTTAAGAAACTATTTGCATTGTAACCTGTTTTGCAACAATTACAAACGAATTTAACATTAGGAGTTCCAACTTTTGAATCCTCATAATTAGTAAGCAATTTTATCGAAAGGATTTCCATTTGATAGTCTAAGATAAAATTTACAGAAAAAGCCGAACATGATGTCAAAATTAGGTACTCTTATTGAAAATTTCAGTTTGGTACAATTTTAGTATGAACCTTATACATATTTTTTTGAAAACATAATTTGAACATATCTTGATTTGGAGTCGAATGGCTACTTCTGCTTTTTTTTCTATGGTAATTTGGACGTTAAAATGTTTCTTTCTTTTTCCCCTTTATTTTGGCCAACTGATCCTCTTTGTATCACTAGATTTAAAATATCTATTGCAAGATGGAGAAAACTAATCATTTTTTTCCGGCTGAATCAGTTTTTTTCCCTTTTCAGAATACAGGAAGTAGTTATATAAATAATAAATTATGGTGTTAAGCTTTTCATATACTAATCTGGTATTCTATTGACTGAAAAGATTCAATTAATTCTACAACTGCTTTAAAAACGGCGTTTTTTTCTAAAGGGTTAATGCATCTTATTGGTTCTTTTGTGCTCGTTAATGCATCTCAGCATTCCTACTCATTTCTCCATACGGCCTGGCAAATGACATAGTCTAGTTTTTTCATCTACTATTGGAGCACTCTGTTGAAGCTGATAGGCGGGAGGTGCTGGGTTCGAAACCATTCGCGCCCGCCGGCCTAATCGTTCGGAGTTTTCGTGGTTTTCTTCGAACCGTGGATTTTAATGTATAAATACGGGTTAGGTTCCCTTAGAAAGACCCCCCACGGAGGGCACCCCCCCTTAGGGCCTATATCCCTCGTGTTGATAATTGACCGTCATAAACAAAACCAATTAAAATACATTTTATCAAAAATGATAAAACAACTATAAGAAATAAAGATGTAAACATTTCTTCTTGTGTAAACATCTGAAAATTCATTAACTTTATATTTCAGGTGCAGATATTTATGGTCCATTCTGAATATACAGTAAAAGAACTTATGAAAAGGAATCATGCCCAAAGACTTTATATATATATATATATATATCTAATTCGATAAATTCCCCCTTAAAAACTTGTTCAGTAAGGATCTTTTTAAGTTTCTGAGCTATTACGCAATAGCTCGATTTTCTTCATTTCCGCATACAAATTACAGGATAGAATTTAGGTAACTATTTATTAAAAGACACTAAAAAATATATATTATAGAAAAACGCCCATATATGTTACATATATTCTGCGTCTTTTCTCTTGTGTCAAAGATCACTTCTGAAAGCCTCAATAAAGAATTAAATAACTTTATGGCACTATACCTTTGTTGATATTTCCAAATTTATTTGATAACATTAGTCTTCTGTATAGGAAATCTTCTACTGACAAATCCTTATTGGAATATTTATTATATATTATTACATTTAATGTGGCTATATTTCTGTAAACTTGTGTATATATTTGTATATATTTTTTAAAAATCTACATGTTTTAATGCATTACTGTCCATTTCTGGATTTAGACTTTAAATTTTTCTATACATCACTTTTATAGATACTTCTCATTTTATACTAAAAAATTACTTTTATTATTATTGGTTAAAAAGTTTCTTCTATGTATGAGATGTAAAATAAAGAATATGTTTAAAAGTGTAGTTTAACTTTGAACCAAGGACTTCATTGGATAATTTTGCAATAAAGCATCTGCATAGACATTTAGTTTTAAAATGAACCATCAAACTGGTGGCAAAGGAAAAAATCTCACTTGGGAGATAAGAGCAATGAGAGACTTTCTGTCAAATCTGCATTGAGTAGTCCTCTTTCATCACCTGTCACTTGTGCCGGTGTATAACAGATGTTTCTTCAAAAATGTTACTTAAACATCCATCTGTGGTATTTTTGCAAAAAGTATATTTCTTGGGTACTGTTTACCAAAGGATTCTCTCCAAATCATAATATAGGCATCATGTGCTTATTAATGAGAAAATTTTCGCTTGTGACATGCGTAGTAAAAAAATTTCTCAAAAAACAAATTTAATGGATAATCTGCGAATCCATACCTATAAGGAACCATTCAGTTGTGTTGGGTGCAACAGAAGATGTTCTTATATATATATATATATTGTATATATACATGTATATATGCACGCTTTAAGTGTCCACCTGCGTGGTCATACTAAAGAAACACCCTTTCTCTTTTCAGATGTGTAACTAAGGGTTTTCTAAAAATCTAAATTTAATCGGCACCAGCGAATTCACGCGAAAAAGAAACCTATATCTTAGGCGGTATGTTAAATTTCTTTAATCGTAAATTTGCTTTAAATGACCACCTGCGTACCCATACTATAGAGAAACCTTTCTCTTAGGTGGTCACCAAAGCATTTTGACACAAATCTCATTTAAATGTCCAAATGAGTTACCATACTGAAGAGAGCCCGTTCTCTTGTGAGGTGCGTAACAAGGGATTTTCTCAACAACCTACTTTAAATGACCATCTGCACGTTCATGCTAATGAGATATATTTCTCTTGTGACGTGTGCTTCAAAAGATTTTCTCAAAAATCTCATTTAAATGTTCACCTGGGTGTCCATACTGAAGAAAAACCTTTCTCTTGTGAGGTGTGTAACAAAGGATTTTCTAGTAAATCTTATTTAAATGACCACCTGCGTATCCATACTAAAGAAAAACCTTTTTCGTGTGAAGTGTGTAACAAAAGATTTTCTCATAAATCTAATTTAAATGGCCATCTGCGTATCCATACTCAAGAGAAGCCTTTCTCTTGTGAGGTGTGTAACAAAGGCTTTTCTCATAAATCCAATGTCAAAGTCCACCTGCGTGTCCATACTGAAGAAAAACCTTTCTCCTGTGAGATGTGTAACAAAAGATTTTCTCATAAATATGCTTTAAATGACCATCTGCGTGTTCATACTAAGGAGAAACCTTTCTCTTGTGAGGTGTGTAACAAAACATTTTCTCAAAAATCTCATTTAAATGTTCACCTGGGTGTCCATACCGAAGAAAAACCTTTCTCTTGTGAAGTGTGTAACAAAATATTTTCTCATAAATCTGCTTTAAATGGTCATCTGCGTGTTCATAGTAAGGAGAAACCTTTTTCTTGTGAGGTGTGTAACAAAAGATTTTCTCAAAAATCTTATTTTAATATCCACCTGCGTCTGCATACTGAAGAAAAACCTTTTTCTTGTGAGGTATGTAACAAAAGATTTTCTCAAAGAGGTAATTTAAATGTCCACCTGCGTGTCCATACTAAAGAGAAACTTTTCTCTTGTGAGGTGTGTAACAAAGAATTTTCTCGTAAATCTTATTTAAATGACCACCTGCGTATCCATACTAAAGAGAAACCTTTCTCTTGTGAGGTGTGTAGCAAAGCATTTTCTAAAAAATCTAATTTAAATGTCCACCAAAGTACCCATACTAAGGAGAAACTTTTCTCTTGTGAGGTGTGTAATAAAGGATTTTCTTCCAAATCTTATCTAAATGTCCACCTGCGTGTTCATGCGAAAAAGTAACCTTTCTGTTGTGTGGTGTGTGCACCAAAGAATTTTCTCGAAAATCTGCTTTCAACATTTATCTGCGTGCCCATCTTAAAGAAAAACCTTTTACTTACGAAGTGTGTAACAAAAATATTTTTTCATAAATCTGCTTTTCATGTCTACATGCAAGGCCACACTAAAGAGAAAACTTTTACTTGATTTTTGCAGAAATTTGATTTAAATAACCTCCTGCATATTCATGCTAAAGAAAAACCTTTCTTTTGTGAAGTGTATCGCAAAGAATTTTTTTTAAAACTCATTTGAATGTTTATTTGCGTGTTCATACTAAAGAGAAACCTTTTTCTTGTGAAGTATTGTATCAGAGTGTTTTCTGCTAAAACTGTTATAAATAGGGATAAAGGCATCCATTCCAAAGGTTCCCTCTTTAACATACTTCACATACAGTTCATTTTATCAATCATTTTTATGCCTAAAGAAGCTTTATGACGTTTATGCTTTTGTAAGTACAATTTAAATTTAAACATTTATAGTCGTATTAAAAGGACATTTTCATTTGTTAAATCTGTCATATAATGGCACAGCTCCACTGCAAAATGATGCAAATGGTATCCGAATTATGAATGTTAGTAAAAAGTAGTTTGACACTAGTTCAGATATCATTTAGCAGACTGTGCCACATTTATAAATGTACTTTTAAACCTGTGGCAAATTATCCATATGTATTTCAGTGAAGAAGAAAAACTCATTTTATAAAGGTTTAAACTTATCTAATACTTTAGTAAATTTGTTTATTATCTCTCGGTCTATAATAGTTTACTTAGTGATGTAACAAGTTTTCTTTGAGTCTGGAGTAACAAATTTTCTTTTCTGTTAGTTATTGTTATATCATTTTGGAAAACTGATAACAGGAATAAAACTGTTCTCTCACTTATAGTGCGTTTAAACGCTTGTTTTGCCTTTTATCAACACTTTCCTCGATTAGATATTAACACCTATTCTTCTCCAATTTTTTGTGGTTTATTCATTAAAGGATGGAGAGATTCAACAATGTAAAGGAGATCGACTTGAAGGAAAGTTTTTCTTCCTGCAGCATTTCCGTTCGTTTCATTCTAAAGTTGTTAAAGATGGAAAACATCGTGTGACCAAAAAAACGACACCGATACTGAAAATAGTGTAATATGTCTATTCAGAACTTTAATACCTTTACAGGTATACCACTTGCACCACTCTTCCGTGTGACTCCAGCTTTGCATATTTTTCCATCTATATTCCTTTTCTTTTGGCTTACAACTTATCTTTACAGGTACACCACTCTCTCAACCTTTGTGTGTGACTCCAGCTTTGCATATCTTTTCTCTATAATTTTTTTCCCTTTGGCTCACAACTTATAAATTTACAGTAATAATCAGCCATCCAATTTAAATTTTCATCAGGCTCTTAACTACATTCATTTTACAGGATTTCACAACTTGTGTCAGGTCATAACAAATTAGGAATAACATTTTTTCTTTTTTTCTAAAATTTCATTTCGTCTTCCTGCTTTGAAATTTCTGCTTCCTCCACCCTTCAAAACTGAAAAATTTAAATCTTCTATGTTCTTTTATTTTTTAATATCTCATGTCTGAACTATATGTTATTTTGTAATGACAGTGAATATGTAATTGCATCCTAACATGTTAAAAAAACCAAATGTGCATGAAAACTGACATATTTGCATAATTATATATGGTAGAAGTTATAAATTTCCAAGAAGGATCGTATGCATTAGATACTCAACTTGTTTTTCTTCGTGGGCTGCAAACATATGCTTTCTGCGTTAGGTGGGCCTCAATATACTTAATTATATAATAATGTTTAAAAAAGAAGGCAGCATAATAACAAAGGTAACTTTGAAAGTAAGATGACAATTAATATAACCAATCTTAACTGTATAATAAGTAGAAATCGCAGTGTATAAAATTTCTATGATCCGAAAAATCAGTCAAAAAAAACAGTGGATTTTTTTTAGAAATCTGTTTATTTTTTAAAATATAAAAATATATAATGAAAATTTAATAAATTTTAAATAATGCTCAATTTTTGTTCAAGTATAAAAAATGTGTTTACTTATTTACTGTAATGCAAAAGAGACTTCATGTCAACCAAAATTTTGACTAAACAAATGGCTAAAATCTTTAACAAAGATTTTGCGCACAAATAACGTATAGAACGACCAAAAATTTCCCATACGATCGTTTCGAGGATTCCTGGATCCCCTTCCTCAGTGAGGAAAAAAAAGAATTAAAATGAGTTCGGAGAACCCCTCGGTTATAGCTCCGAGTAGTGGCTTATCCAGGAATCCTCAAAACGATCGTATGGGAATTTTTTGGTCGTTCTGTACGTTATTTGTGCGTAAAATCGTTGTTAAAGATGTTAGTTTTTTATTACAATTCGCACAAAGTTTAATCTATGCTTATAAACAAATGGCATTTAGAATGTTTTAATATAATTGTAAATTAATTATAAATAACAGTACAAAATTTTTCTTCCCATAGAAATACATAATTAATTAATAGATAAAAGTTACTATTATTAAAAAATATGTGATGATTATATTTAAATGAGATATAAATAATTCAAAAGATTTAAAGATAAATTTAGCCAATATAACGGAGAAGTTTAATAGACATTTTATACTTGATTTTGTTAGTAGCATTCTAAATAATGGAAGTTGGTAACATTCTTTAATTAATACCTATAAAATTTGAAAAATATATTTAGTCTTAATATAGCTTATCACAGTAAAAACCACGCAAATCACAGACGAGAAATAATTTGTGGTTTGCCACTTTTATCCCTCAACGAGAGTATATCTGAAAGTAAAATATCAAAATATCCAGAAATAAATTAGAAAATCAAGAAATTTTTTTGAAAAAGCAAGTGTTTCAAGTTTCAAACAAACAATTGACAATCATCAAACTTCGATCCAAATCAAGAGATTTGGCAAATCTCATAATCTAAGAATTAATACTAATAAATGTGTCCAAGCAGCTGTTTAAAAAATAGGGTAATTTACCCACAACTCAAAATTTTATAACTATGAATTGAAGAAAGAAAATCAGTTGAAACTGTTGTGAAACAGTAAGAACTAAATGATCTTTTATATATATGTACATACATTTTTTTTTTTCAATTTCATGTGCTCCCATATTTTAATATATGTGTGTGTTTTCATTTTATTATTTATTATTTTTAATTTAATTTAATTTTATTTACATATATTTTTTATTTTCCACTTTGCTTCCTTATTCCCCCTCTACTCTGTGTTCTTTTGTTTTGCTTATACTCTTCTGTGATTGGCTTTTGTCTTCAACTCTCCTATTGGCTGTTTGTTCAGCTTGTTTCCTTTCCCCTTATCTTTTATTTCAGTCTTGCTGCTTCTTTCATTGTACATTCTTTGCGCCTGACGAAGAAAGACTCAGATCGTTAGGAAGGCTTAGCGCATAAAAAAAATTTTTGAAGGTGTTTTAAGAAAATCTTTTAGTTCTTATGAATTGAAGACCTGAGTGGAAGAAGGTGTTATATAACAAAAATTTTAATTTGAGAAAATGGAAGAGAAAGCTTTTCCATGTAAATTTCATTGTTTTTTTCTTTTTGGTAACATATTTTTCATACGTCAACACGTGGTACAAAACCCTCTTAGAAAATTTATTAACAATTAATTGAAATGACTAAAAATTAATATTATTTAAATTATTAAAACATTAAATACTAATAAATAATGTTGCAGCTCTTCAAGACTAATTATAGTTGTAGTATTTTAGATTTACCACATGAGAGAATACCTCATAATGCCTTCATCCTGAAAGTAAAACAATTTTTTAGACAATGTAACATAACGTGTTCTTCCACTAAACTCTTCAACTAATGATTATATTTTTATGCCACACTTTAAATGTCGGCAGACCTCATGTGGCTCGTAGGGTGCATATGGCTGCATTACATCGATCTTGTATATTATCTTTAATGTGGCCTATAAAAAGTATTTATTGTCATAATTAGTTTATAATTTTTTTTTTTTTTTTTTTTTTTACAGCGAAAGCTTATGTTTTACTTTCATTATCCGAGCTGAGAATCAATCAAAATCCAAGAATATTAGTTTAATTTAATTGATGGCTCTGACAGTCCTCGCCCAAATGTCAGACTAGTGTACTTTTTTGATGCATCAAAGAAAAAACTTTTTCATACTTTTCAGCATTCAAAAACCTTTATTATCCCAGATGAAATTGTGTTGGAAGTATATATATTTTAAGTATTATCATTATAATATTCCTTCAGTTAACAAGTCTTGCTTTTACTTTTGCAATTGGTTATTAAATTCAAAATACAACCATTTTTGTGAGTTTCAAATGGGGATTTTAGAACTCTTCAAAAAAGTACAATGTATTTTCTTTTTAATGCCTGCTGCATCTTAGTGTACGTTGTGCTTCCTGATTGTCAATTACACCATTTCAAGAAAAACATGAGAAGGAAAGATTTTCAAACTGCATTTATTCGATTAAAATCTAGTCGTAACTAATAAAATTGTTAAAATTATTCACAATATATTGTTTCATAGTTTTGAAAATTAAGTACCAAATTTGCAGTCAAACAATTTTATCTAATAATCTTTGAGCATATCTGCAGATGTAAAATACTCATGTTTCATGTATACCTCAATATTTTGCATAAAATTGGGCAGATAACTTCAAGGCAACAATAAGTATATTTTATTCTTATAGTATATAGTAGTTATCTTCTGGATAAAAGTTTGTAGTGTTTATTGAAACCTGTAGATTAAGGATTTATTTTTAAAGCTTTGAAAATCGATATTTATGGGAAAGGAAAACCAAATCTTCATTATTTTGAAAAAGGGGACAAAATGCTTCTCTCTCTCTCTCTCTCTCTCTCTCTTTTTTTTTTTTTTTTTTTTTTTTTTTTTTGCAGTTGGGCTGTTCTCAACCCTGTAATGATTGCATAAATAAATAAAAATATTGAAAAGAAAAATCCTTGCTTTCATTACACAATATTCTATAAAAATAATTACAAATTCGGCTTTTAATATGAATTTTCATGTAATTAAAAATATATTTTAAAACTTACACATAAAAAATGATGTTTTATGTACTCCTTTATTGTTTGTTTCATTTACTCTTATTTATATCCCTCATTATTTTTTACGATGTTTAAAAAAAGTTTTCTCCTCATATTATGTTTTAAACTAATTTTTGTAGTATTTTGTTGTCATTGACACGCAATTTGTGCATTCATATGTTATTAATAAAAGGGCTTATCTCCACATTTCACTGTCTTTTACTCTCAGTTATTTGTGTGTGTGTGTGTTTATTTTTGTAATCAAACAAAAGTATTTACAGTTTTCTAATAGCATAATACCCATATGTGTAAAATATTTTTATTTTTTTCGATGTTTTATTAATTTTTAAATTTATTATTATTTTAATTTTTAGAAACATTTTTGTCTTGACACAACAAATGAAAACATTTTATACTTTCAAATTAGGAATCTTCAACCAGTGGGCCCGTGTTTTTTCGAATATGAAAAGCAAAAACTTTTCAGTGACATAAAAAAAAATTCCAAGTCTCTCAGTAGTGCAAAGCCAGTTATTTCTTTCTTTTATTAGCATCAAATGAACTTGCTTTCAACCAGAAAATTTATTTAATAAAATATTTCTTGTTTCTATGTGCCATTTATTTGATTTCATTTATTAAGTAAATTTCTGGTTCAATTTTTTTTTAATTTTGAATAAAGCGTAAAAGTCGGTAGCTAAGAAAATTTATTTTCTTATTTCGATTTTTTTTTAAATCAGGAAATAGGAAAAAGCTACTCTGTGCATTTTACTCCTACATCCACTCAAATACTGCTGAAATGAATTTCTACCTTCCGTGCCTTAAAAAAGCTCGAACTTCATGAGACTCACATAGTGCTGACACTTTATGCTAACAGTTCCCGATGGCATTAGCGTATTCTTTCTCATATAACATTATGATAGTATAGTTAACATGACTCTGCTAGCATCTCTTGCCTTTTTTAGTAGTAACCGACCGATTATCGCTATGTACTCCTCGATTTCTAATAAATCAAATGTATTGCATTTCTAAAGTTTAAAATTAATTATTGCGAGCAAATAAAATGAAATAAAATGTTTTTTTATGAATCATGAAGAAAATAAGAAGTCTGTAGTACCACACGGCTCATGTACAAGTCGTTTCTGGCCTTGAAACCTTGGCGTGAACCTTGGCCTTGAAACCTATTTAACTGAATTATGATGCTGGCCCGCAAGACTTGAAGAATTTCCAAATGTGTCCCTCGAACGTGAAAGTCTAAAGACCCCTATTTGGCACGATTTAAAGAAGTATATAAATAAAATCAGTTTAAATTAGAGGAATACCTGAGAAACCTATGCACTAAATCCTGATACTATATAATTTATTATAGGAAATATTGAATTTATATCAGAGGTACTTATTGCGTGGGATGCAGAGTGGCCACTTTGTCAGTATGGAAAATTTTGCCTTATTTAATCACAGAATAGAGAAGATGCTCTCTTTATAAGCATAAGACTTCTTACATTCTTCAAAAAGTTAACTAATAATCTTAAAATAAATTTAAATTAGTTGTATCAGTTTTAATATTTTTAAGAAGCAAAACAAAACCACTAATCTCAAAACGCTATGGGATTTGTTCGATGTCACTTCCCAAATAGCAAAAAATCCTTGGTCGAAGTTCCGCCAAATTCCCTGATCCGACTACTTTTCGTCCGGTCTATTTTGAAATGTAAACGCTTTTTAAAGCTCGCTTTTAAAATAATTATTGTTGAAAAATAAATTTATCAAAATTTATTTTTCAACAATAATTATTTAAAAAATTTTACTAGATAAAAAATATGATCTATGTTCTGAAAGAAAAATTATACCTGCACAGACTTTTCATTTTTGAGTGCAGAAAATGAATGTGTTAATTTGTCTTTAATCTGATTTACAAAAAGGCTTTCTTTAAAAAACTAAAAGTAAAAAAAAAATTGACTTTATAAGTATTACTACGGGAATTCTATTTTTAAAAAGTTAGACATAATTCGTAAAATTTGGAAATACTCGTATATGAGAAAGTAATAAAAAAATAATTTGAAGTCATTTGTGGAGAATCGTGAGATGAAGGTAAATGTTTGTGCATACACAAAATATTTCAGCTTACGTCGACATGCAGATAGCACCAACGGACGTCAGATTTGGGATATAACAGCCTGAAGCGTCGTGCAGAGGGGGCATTCCACGTCAAATCAGGCAGTAAAATATCAATATGTAACCCACCATCACAGATTTTAATGAAACTGCGTGTGTTTGTTCTTACTATTAAGATATGATCACCAGTATTTTTTTTTGCTCCTTGGTGAAATAGTTTCTGAGAAAAAAATTGTCAAAATTTTGAAAAACTGTCGTCAGTTGGCATTTTTGATAGCTCGGTTTTCAAATGTAGCATGTCATATATATAATCATATTGCAATATCTACTCTACAAATCATCTTCAAATAATTTATGCACAATATTTAGGGTACGCAGCTTATGAAAAAAATATATTGTTACGCTTATAACATTTTAAGTGTGTCTAAAAAAATATTTAAACTTTCAAGTCGTGAATTTTTTATGAAAAATAATGCAATAACAAAAAAAGCATTATCAACAAAAGGCAGTATTTTTATTAAATTTATTTTTTATGGGAGATATACTTAAAGGTGTCCTTTACCTGATTCTGAAATAAAAATAGTGGGATTTTGGGTGTTTTTGGTAGTATTTCCTATTTTAAAATATTTTGAGGTGCATTTCATATCAAATCAAGCAGAGTCATTCCATGTCAGTTCCCCTAAGCCATTTAATCACTGTCACAAATTTCAATGAAATTGGGTTTGTTTATAGCTTATTTTAAGACGTAATCACCTTTAATTTTCTTGATCCTAAGTAAAATATTTTTTAAGATAAAAATATCAAAATTTTGAAAAATTGTTTTAAATTTTTTTAATGACAGTTCGATATTCAAAGACTGCATTAAAAAAAAAAAAAAAAGTCATTTCAATATAAAATCTCTAAATAGGTTTCAAATAATGTATATGTGACAAATAATGTAGGCTGATTATTATTTCTTGTTTTTTATCATGTTTAAACACTAAGAGTGTCTTTTATCTTATGAATTTTTAAAATCAAGAATTTTGTCAAAAATAATGTGTTAATCAAAAATTTATTATTAACCGAAGGCAGGGTGTTATTGCTTTTTGTTTTAATTGTACGTAAAAATATCTTTTAAATGGTTATAAAATAAAAATAGTGAACATATGAGAAAAAATTATCAAAATTTTGGAAAAATGCCACGAGTTGCCATTAATGATTGTTCAATTCTCAAAGGCCTCATTTTATATATAAAATCATATTTCAATAACTAATAAAGAAATCTTCTTCGAATAATTTAAGCAAGGTAAATAAAGTATGTAGATTATGAAAAAAATATTGCTGTAATGTTAAAAAATATTTAAATGTGTCTAAAAAATTGTATAATCTTTGAAATCAAAAATATTTTACAAAAAATAATGAAATTATTAAAAAATCTTTATCAATCAGAGGCGGAGTTTCTATGACTAATTTTTTAATTTTAAATTGTACATAATACTACATTATAACTGGATCTGAAATAAAAATAATGGGATTTTGGTTGGTTTTAGTAGTATTTAAATCATATTTAAAATTATCAATATTTTCAAATGTAAAACCTATCCAATGTATCATCCCTGGAAATATTTTTATTTATACATTTATTTTATTTTTCAAATTATCTTTTATGTTCGTTTCTTAAGGAAAAAATAAACAATATTGCTTTTTAGTAAAACTTCCATGGAGATGAGCAATTATCCCTTTCCAAAAAAGTGAAAAATCACTAGTTCCTCACCGCCCAATAGAAATTTTCAAAATGACAGTCCTAATCTTTAAACTCATATTTGGCTGTTAATATTGAAAATTTAGCATTGAGCTGCTAATATTGAAAAAAAAAATACCAAATTTCACTCTTTTGAAGAAAATTTTGACGTATTGTGCTTTAAATGTATGCAAAATATGCATAATCCATTATATTTATATCTTTCAAATAACTATATCTAAAAAAATATTTAAAACTTAATGAGTTGCACTTTTGTAACTTTATTCAGTTTCTAATGATATGTACCGTAATTTCGGGTGTATAACCCGCAGATCAAACAATTCAGTTTGGACCAAGAAATTTTATTCAGTATTTGAAGACCAATATTTACTGTGATCTAAAAAGTTACATTTTATTTTTAAAAATTTCCGGGTCGAAACACGATTGTTTGATCCGCGGGCTATACACCGGAAATTACGGTAATTTGATTTATTTCATCACAATATTGCTGAAAGATGGATTTTCAACATATATATGTGTGTATATACAGGGTGTCCGGTCTCAACGGTGTCCAATGGCTAATTCCTAAACCGTTAGTCATAGACATATAGTTCCAATTACAAAAATGTTTTAAATCAGGTAAAGAAATATTTTAAAAGCGATTTGGGTTAATAAAAACATTTCTTAAAAAATTACGAAATTAAAATTTTTATACGGTCCCCCGGTCCTATAAGTTATATTTAGTAAAATTTTCCTTTTACGCTGACAAGTAATACAAAACAAATCCCGTTGTTCTACGATTAAAATTGACCGAGTAATACCTGTTTAAAGTTGGAGCATTTTTTTTGCTGCAAATTGGGGATCATTCACAAATTTAGTCGAAATATAATTTCGTCAGATATATTAAAAAATGGTTGAAAGTACAATTAACATTGCAATATAAATTTGAAATCTTTAGTCATTCTGACATATTAATGCAAAATATACAACTTATAATACACATTTAAGAAGAAAGAAAAGAACAGAATTCTTGTTAAGTAAAATGATGCTAAATTAACAGCCTCAATTCTTTACAAAATGATACGTATTTTAAAATTTTATTAGATTACACTAGCCTGCAAAAGTTGGGTTATTTCATGTTTTTTAGCTTTTGATAATTGATTCTTATGTATTCTGTACCGCTGAATCCGGAATTGACCTTCATTTTTAGCCATCACATCAAGATTTTTCTCAAATTCTAAATTTCAAAGATAAAAAGTTCAAAGTTAAAATTTAATCTCCTCCCCCATCTCATCACACCACCCAGCTGTAAGAATCCCAAGATAAGCAAAAATATCGAATACATTATTGAATCAAATAAAATAAAAAAAAAGTTTTACATATGTTTTATAGTATGAGATTTTCACTATATTTTAACTTACACATTTGCAAAAAAATTCTAACGTGATGGTTAAAAATGAAAGTCATTTTCAGATTTAGTGCTAAAAAGTACGTAAAAATCAATTATCAAAAGTTGAAAAATACAACTATCTCCTCTACTTTATAGTATCCGATTTTTGTTATTCTTTAAATTCGACAATTTATGATTTGCGAAATATCCTGACATATGGTTAAAAATTAAGGCAATTTTCGGATTCAGTGCTAAAAAATATATAAAAGTTAAAAAAAACCCAACAATCGCAGTCTAGTGTATTATCTATTCTAAAACTTTTTCTTAAACTTCTTGGCAGTAATCTATTCAAATTTTTTTGTGTTATCCTGTAAAATAAGTATAAATAATAACCACCAAAAATCATAATATTAGATTGTTATCGGATTTGAGTCAGTATGTAAAATGTAATCTCGTTCGGATATTTGAAAGTGGGTTAAAGTTAGAATACAAATTTTGAACTGGAAAAACATACTTAAGATCGTTGAAGTAACATAAAATCTTATAAAAATAACACAATTTTATTAAAAGAAATCATAAAAGAAACAGGCTCAAATCCTGACAAAATAAAGCATATGTTATTTCAGCCAATCTGAAACTTAATAAATGTTAACTTAATCGTAACACTTGTACGATTTTTTTCAAAGCGCAAATACACATGAAATGAGATCTTCGAATACTTTAAGCATTTGGAATATGAACCCTCAAAGCCAAGCCGAACTCATTTGTTTTCAGAGCAGAAAAGTGGCATAAGTCATGCATTTTTAAAGTTTCATAACTCGCACAATTTTAGTGACATATGAATGGGACTTTTTTTGTCTTACTTGTCAGTGTAATAGGAAAATTTTACTAAATATAACTTATAGGACCGAAGGACCGTATAAAAATTTAAATTTCGTAATCTTTTAAGAAATGTTTTTATTGACCCAAATCGTTTTTTAAATATTTCTTTATCTGATTTAAAGCATTTTTCTAATTGGAACTATATGTCTATGACTAACGGTTTAGGAATTAGCCATTGGACACCGTTGAGACCGGACACCCTGTATATCCCTGTTCTCAAACAAATTATTTAAAAATTATTCATTTATGTTTAATAAAGCATATATATATTGTTTATACACTTATAGAAAATACATATAGTAAATTTTATGATATTATGTCAATAATGTCTAAAAGTAAAGAACTTATCTAGTATGTAACGAAAAATTTAACATCTGGTGTAATGACAACAAAATTTTATAATTGTTTTACTTAATTTGGATGAATGAAAAAAACTTACATGTTTATATTTTATTGAAGTACAGGTGAAAATGTCACAAAGACATTCCTACCTCAACAACCACTGAGTATGTCGCATTCACACTACAGATGATTTTTTTTTCTTTTTGATCTTTCGGGTTTGATTTCAGATGGTAATGAATTAATTAGTTTTGTTAGAAGTGTCATTGCAGTCAGCATGCATAGGCTCACTATTTTTTTATATAATTTGTTTTGATTGACTCGATGAACAACAATATTTAAAGGGACCATTTCATGACTTTTCAATTAAAAGCTGATTTATAAATTCATCATGTTGTTTAGTTATTATTATCGTCTTAAGATAATAAGTTGATATTAAAATTTTTAAATGCAGTTTATTTATTATTTGAACAGTTGAAAGTATTTTTCAATAAGAGTGGGCTGTTGATTTTAAGTCGGCTGTTGAGCAATGTAGTGTTGGTAAAGGAACTGGTACTATTTAATTTATATTGCTGTAAATAATATTTGTTATTTTATTATTGTATGTATTATATTTAAGCAAGAGTAGAAATACACAATATCGTAGTCATTTTAGTACATCTTAGCATGAAAAGCTTCAATATTTATCAGTAAACATTCACATTTTATGAAAATTTTGTTAAAATTGCTCATATTTTCACTATTTTTATTTTATAACTATTCAAAAGATATTTTTACGTACAATTAAAAAAAGTAATAACAGCCTGCCTTCGGTTAATAATAAATTTTTGATTAACACATTATTTTTCACAAAATTCTTGATTTTAAGAATTCACAAGATTAAACACACTCTTAGCATTTAAACATGACAAACAACAATAAATAATAATCTGCCTACATTATTTGTCACATATACATTATTTGAAACTTATTTAGTGATTTTATATTGAAATGACTTTTTTTATGCCGTCTTTGAATATAGATCTGTCATTAAAAACATTTTTAAAAATTTTTCAAAATTTAGATATTTTTTTTATCTTAAAAAATATTTTACTTGTAATCACCTTTAATTTCCTTGATCCTGTCTTAAAATGAGCTATAAACATACCCAGTTTCAGGGAAATTTGTGACAGTGACTTAAATGTCTTAAACGAACTGACAGGGAATGACTCTGCTTGATTTGATTTGAAATACGCCTCAAAATATTTTTAAATATGAAATACTACTAAAAACACCCAAAATCCCACTACTTTTATTTCAGAATCAGGTAAAGGACACCTTTAAGTATATCCCCCACGAAAAATAAATTTAATAAAAATACCGCCTTTTGTTAATAATGCTATTTTAGTTAATGCATTATATTTCATAAAAAAATCACGACTTCAAAGATTAAACATTTTTTTAGACACACTTAAAATGTTATATAAGCGTAACAGTTTTTTTTTTCATAAAATACGTACCCTATATATTATGCATAAATTATTTGAAGATGATTTGTGGAATAGATATTGAAATATGATCATATTTATGTCATGCTACATTTGAAAATCGAGCAGTCAAGAATGCCAACTGATGGCAGTTTTTCAAAATTTTGACAATTTTTTTCTCAGAAACTATTTGACCAAGGAGTAAAACAAAATACTGGGAATCATATCTTAATAAAAGGATCAAGCACACGCAGTTTCATCAAAATCTGTGATGGTGGGTTACATGCCTGCCTGAACTGACATGGAATGACCCAGAGTTCAGTCACATATTTTGCAGTTGTTGTCTTAGGCGGTGTTGGCAAATATAAAAAATATGTCACAAAGGCGCGAGCTGGATATATACGCGAAAAGGAGAATTATTGGAATGCTTGAATGTGGATGATCTCAAACGAAAGTGTCTTCAATTCTGAATGTGCCTCAGTGTGTAGTCACCAGACTTTTTCTCCAGTGATTTCAATGTTCTGTCAGTGTTTTGTGTAAAAAAGTTGGTCTGTATGCCAGACAATCAGCAGTTTGTATTACCCTCTCGTCTGCACATAAACGCGACCACTTTCAGTATAGGTGCAAATACACTGTCGCCTGTCGCCACCTGGCGACTACGTTTTTTGCATTGACCACTAACTTTCGGTGTATCCATGTGTTTTACGGGTATGACCCTTTTTCCGCCGAACGCCAGGTTTCCGCTTTATTTGTTTATTTTATCAAATCTGCCGATTCTACTCCGTAAATCCGCGATATTTACGTTTTTTTTTTAATGTCATAAATAAAAAATACTATTAAACATGGATGCTAACTTTTCCGCGGATCCGTAAATTTCCCGTTTTCTTCCTAAAAAACTACGATGTCCGCGTAGAAAATTACGTTGATGTGCACGCGAATGCGGCTGCGATATACCCCAATTAGCTTGAGACGCAAAGACATTTGTACCGAGAAGAGAATCATTTTGGGTCCCACTCATTAAATTTGTAGCTCTAGGATTAATCAGTTATTTTGTTAGGTATAGACACTAGATATCATCATGCAATTTTCCCCATGAATTACGGGATTCTTCGAATTATTATTCCTTATTTATTTATTTTTTAGCAGGTTACTACAAAATCAGTTTGTCGATCTGTTATGAAAAGAAATCGGGAATATCCTCAACAGGTCGTGAACTTCATGAATACGGTCATGTAAAAATCTAGCAAATTTCGCCGATCTCTTGCAAATTAAAACTCGAATAGCATCAATCACTCACCTAATAAAACCGCAACTTTACAAAAGTCAGTTGCGAAATAAAACAGCAAAATATGCGTGCCGATCGAGAAAAATACGCAAATCTCTTCAGTTGATAGAGAAAAAAAATGTGAAATTCGTCAATCAGTCGCAGAAAAAAATATAAAATTTCGCCAATTGGCCATGAAAAAAAAACTGATCAAATGATCACGAAAAAAAAAAATTGAAAATTTTGTTAATCGCTCATGGATTAAAATTATCAAATTTCATCAAGCATTTGCTAAGAAAATGCGAATTTCGTCAATCAATCGGGGGGGGGGGGAGAGGGGCAGTCGCCAATTTCGTCAACTGGTCACGGAAAAGAATCGCGAATTTCGCTAATCGGTCGCTGTAAAAACCGTATCTTTCGGCAATCAGTAGCGAAAAATAATCGCTAATTTCTTTAATTAGTAAAAAATAATCACGAATTTCGTCTAGGAGAAGCGATAATAAGATGTGAAAATCGTTGATCGGTCACGAAAATTGCAAATTAATTGTTTTCACTGGGATTAAAAAAATCCCTTTGCTAACCAAAGTTGCTAAGAGGCTTATAATACTCCATCTTTCTCCATCATCCCGTACTTAAAATCGTCCCTGAATGTCACAAAATGTTGAATTTCTTTTATTAAAATATGAAACCTGAAAGAAAATAAACTTTCTCCATTCTTTCATATGTATTTTGATTTTTATAAACTATTTTTTATGCAAATGCCCAAGTATAGTGTTTATTTTCGGTATAAAAATACTTTGGGGGGGGAAGTTATTTATGGAACAAAAAAAGTGCAGAATCGTTTATTCATTAAAAATGTCTTACACACATTTATTCCTTCAAATAATGTACAATTACAGTGAGAAGATTTCTATAAAATACTTTTGCTGAAATTTAATGTAGAGAAAATATGTTATTAATTTATTTAAGTTTTCTGTTAATTTTAATATAAAATTTACTGTTCACTTTTAAGCTTTTATAGGAGACAATATTACGTACTGATAAATAATAACATTTTAAAGGATTCAATTATTAATTCAACTTATTTTTTCATGATAGGTATTTTTGTGAAGAACAATTTATAATTTGCTATTTATATTACACTTTATGATTAAATTAAATATTCATATGTGATGTAATTAGTCTGTGTTTTGTTTTACATGCGTATACAGAAATTACTTTTCACATTGAATTCCTAAGTTTTTTTGTTTTAGTTTTTTCCCTTATAAACGCTATTGTTTTTATGCATATTTTTTCACAATGGAGCCTCTTGACTTTTGGGGTTTAGGAGCCATTGACTCCTTCACGATTTTGGAAATCTGCTCCCATAACTTTCAGTGGAGCTGGGCACAATGGCAAAATGTTAGGTTTAATGAATTGTCCAGATTTAGTCTGCAAACCTATTCTCGTTGTGTAACGGTGTGGAGAGATTAGGGAACTCGATTTCAACCGAGATACATGTTGGAAAGACACCATTTTTGTTTACGTTAGTCATGGTTTGGGCAGGAATAATGCTGGACGTGCACAAAAACATCAACATCCTCGACACGGCCCTAGTAGCAGCGACTGGTCGCATTTTGCTAGGCCTTTCATCAATTCCTCGAAAGTTGCTCGAGAAATAATACACGTATATCATTGCGAGCAACATATGAGAACCGGTTTTGATGAGGCTATATTTCATCAACTAAAGCTAACACTATGAGCTCATTTGCCGATGAAAACGTGCTGATTGGTAACTCACCAACAACAGATAACTGCCCAATATCGAATCACTGTGAAATATGGGCGAAATCGCAGTTTTTTTGGAAACGCAAATCTGATTGGTTGAAAGACGAAGGCTGCGCGAAGTCCCGGATGAAGTCGGTGTTGTTGTTTTGATGAACTCTCCAGCGAGGAAGGAGGAAGCGGACGCCATTGCTTCAGCGACAGCGTGAGCTCCTTGGAAGTTGAAAAAATACCTTTTCTCGGAAATATGTAAGTACCTATTTCATTCTTTCTGATGTTATTACTTTTTTCACAAATAAATGTTGTGAAAATACTATACAGACTTGACAATATTTCTGATTTTCCACGTTTTCCTGTACCCTTGAGTTTCATACACATTTTTTAATAGCTTGAAAATTTTATTATCATATCGGTAATTTGTCTCGAATAATAATGAAGTTCTTCATTATTGTTTTGTAATTAAACTGGTACAGAACGTGATTACATTTTTAAAATAATGTTTTTACGGGAAAAAATAAAAACCCGAATTCTGAAATAAAATCCGATTTTTGGGTCTCGGAGATTGGCAAGTCTGTATGTATATGTTGTTTCTGGTTGCTGTATGTATAAATCCTTTTACATTTTCTGATCGAATAAAGAGAAAAAATATTTTAAAATAAGCAAAAAAAAAAAAAGTACCAATCATTCTGGCAACCAAAATGCTTTAATATTATTAAGTCAGGATTTAAGAAAAATAAAACCCCCTTTTAACACCTTTTTTTCAATAACACCCGAAATAACCCCTACAGCTGCGATTTTCAAAAAGAAACAGGCAGAGGAGGGAGGGGGGGATGATATTAAAATCCAAAAAAGTTCATAAAATACTCTGTCACTTAAGATAAAAAAAATTTTGGCAGGGTTCGCAAATATCAAAATAGTCAAATACTTAGTGCTGATTATAAATATTTTAAGATTTTTGTATTAAAGGAAAGAAATGATTAATTGCTGTCAAAGCTTAATATATATATATATATTTTTAAAACTGAAAAAGGGTTATTTTGTATACTTAAAAGTAGGTGTGTGTACGTTTTTCTTATACAGAAAGTAAAATTATTACAGTGCAGATAATGTATGATTTTTTTTTTTAATTTGTCTATTTTCTGTGTTTTAAAATGTGTATTTTTGCTTTATTTTGATTGTCGCCATTTTAAAAGGCACACTTTTGCGTGTTGTCTCCTAGAGTTTGGTAATCTGGGAGACAAAACGCAAAAACATGCCGATTTTGTGATTTGGTTTGGAAATGCACCAAGAAGGGGGGGGATCAAAGTTTAGTTAAAATATTTTTGTTGGTTTTCAAGGGGGGGGGGTCATGACCTCCAGGACCGAAACTAGCCTTACTTGCACCCGGGGCAAACATGGATTTTGCCCCCCCCCCCCCCCTCTTCCGCAAAGTATATTTACAAAGAGAATTTTACTAACTTTATAATAGACGACTTATTTTAAAATTTAAAATATATAATCATAAAATATGTAATACTGAACAATTTACACTCTGCGGATCCAAGGGGGAGGTCCCTCTGAACATCAACAAAAATATTGTACAGATCATTTTTAAAATGACATATTCAGTAGAGTCCCGATTATTCGAGTCCCGCCTAACCGAGTTTCCGCTTTCACCGAGTTACTTTTTTCTGATGGACTGATGGCTTCCATTATTATGAAACAGCCATTATAAATGAAGTGTTAGCTGAAGATAAAAGAGCAGCCGTAAAAAGTTAGAACTCTGATTTTCTGGTCAGAATAAGGAAAAAAAAATGGCCATATTTTTTTTTTTTTTTTTTTTTTTTTTTTATCTTCATCTAACACTTTATTTATAATGGCTTTTTCATAATAATAGAAGCCATCAGTCCATCAGAAGAAAATGATCCATTCCAAAGGTATAATCCTTCATTTGGCGCCCCTTCGTTCTGGCGCCCGGGGCACATGCCCCCTCACCCCCCCCCCCCTTAGTTTCGGCCCTGATGACCTCTGTCACCTCCCCCTTGGATCCGCCATTCTAGATTACGTAGTTCAGTATTACATATTTTATGATTTCATATTTTTAATTTTAAAATAAGTCGGATATTAGAAAATTAGTAAAATTATCTTTCTAAATATACTTTGCAGAAGAGGGGGGGGGGGGGGGGTTGCCCCGCCCGTTCCATGTTTGCACCCTGTGCAAAAAAGTCTAGTTTCGTTCCTGATCCAAGAGGGGGTGATGACCCCCCTCCCCCTGAACAACATAAAAATGCTAAAATTTATTTAAAAAATGAAATAATTTTTAATTTTTTTTAAATTTTAATGTTATTTAATTAAGTATTAAAGGAAAAAAATGATTAATTGCTGTCAAAGCTTAATATATAATATACTTTTTAAACTAAAAAATGGTTGTTTTGTAGTATATAACCTTTACCGGTGCAGAGTAATTCTGTTCATAAACCAATGCAATAATGGACTGACACCGGAATTTATAAACAAATTTATTAGAAAATACGAACTTGCTTATTTTCACGTACATTATAATAGGAAAATTTTAATTAAATATTCTTGGTGCCATTTGTCAGTTTTGGAATTAAATTTAGGTGTCCTTTTTTTAAGGACGCCGCCCTCGAAATTGTTAAAAGTAGGCGTGTGTACATTTTTCTTGCACAGAAAGTAAAATTATTACAAGACTCATAACGTGTGATTTTTTAAAAAAATTTTTGTATTTCCTGTGTTTTAAAATATGTATTTTTGCTTTATTTTTATTGTCGCCATCTTAAAGTGAACGTTTTTGCGTGATGCCTCCTAGAGTTTGGAAATTCTGGGAGACAAAACGCAAAAACGTTTTGGTGATTTTTTTTGGGAAAACACCAAGAAGGGGATCAAAGTGCAGTTTAATTTGGGTACTCTAACTCAGTAGCAGAACGGCACCAGGCACTGCATTTTTTTATGCCTGGTAAACAATGGCGGATCCAAGAGGGGAGGATAATGACACCCCCCTGAACAACAGAAAAATGCAAAAAATTATTTAAAAAATGAAATATATTTTTAACTAGTTTTGAATTCTAATGTTATTTAATTATGTATTAAAAGAAAAAAAGGATTAATTGCTGTCAAGTCAAAGCTTAATATATATATATATTTTTTTAACTGAAAAAGGGTTGTTTTGTATTTAAAAGTAGGTGTTTGTAGTACAAACTGTACATTTTTCTTGTACAGAAAATAAAATTATTACAGGGCGGATGATTTTTTTTTCAAAATTTGTGTATTTTCTGTGTTTTAAAATATGTATTTTTGCTTTATTTTGATTGTCGCCATCTTAAAATGCATACTTTTGTGTGGTGTCTCCTAGAGTTTGAAAATCTGGGAGACAAAACGCAAAAACATGCCAATTTGGGGATTTTTTTTTTTTTTTTTTGAAACACACCAGGAAGGGGATTAAAGTAGAATATTTTTGTTGGTGTTCATGACCCCCCCCCCCCCTCTGACGCCAGTCATCTCCCCCTTGTATCTGCCATTGTAGATTATGTAGTTCAGTATTACATATTTTAAATTTTAAAGTAAGTCTAATATTAGAAAATTAGTAAAATTCTCTTTCTAAATATACTTTGCAGAAGAGGGGGGAGGGGGCTGTGCAAAATCCATGTTTGCCCCAGGTGCAAAAAAGGCTAGTTTCGGCCCTGATCCAAGGGGGGGGGTAATTCCCCCCCCCCCCCCTTGAACAATAGAAAAATGCTAAAAATTATTTAAAAAATGAAATATATTTTATATTCTTTTTGAATTTTAATGTTATTTAATTACTATGTATTAAAGGAAAAAAAAAAGATTAATTGCAGTCAAAGCTTAATATATACAGTAGACTCCCTCAAATCTGCAAACCTAAAATCCACACATCATTACAGATGTAAACGATGAAAGTTTTAGTTCAGATGCCAGAACACAATTACAGAATTTTTTAGTTTTATATAATTATTCTGCATGTATTTTAATATGAAATTATAGATAATATGACTGAACTCATGGTTTTTCATGAAATAAGTATAAATTTATTTCTGGTAAAAATCAAGATATTGCCAATATCATTGGTAATAATCACAATCTTTTTACTAAATATATATATGTATCAATCAAACTTTTTTGCATATTAAATCTGACTAAACCTTAAATACAACTTCCTTACTTTATGATTTTTATGTGAAATTATTAACATGGTACCTTTAAGAGGAAAGTTTCATTCAATAATTCATCTTTATTATGCATATTTAATTATACATTAATTATTTAATTTTTAATAATTTAACTTTATTTTTATTTAAAAATATTAATCATTTTTAAAATTATCTTACTGTTTATTATTTTAGTTTAATACTTTACTATTTTAATATTTTGCTATACTGCAAGCATTCATATAATTTCGATTACATCATTAGCTACATTCAAATTACTGTTTAAAAAATGTAAACAAAACAATAACCAGAAATCTGCAAAATTTTAAAATCAGCACAACCTCTGGTCCCAAGCTGTGCGGATTTGAGGGAGTGTACTGAATATTTTTTTTAACTAAAAAAGTGTTGTTTTGTATTTAAAAGTAGGTGTGTATACATTTTTCTTGTACTGAAAATAAAATGATTACCAGGCGGATAATGTAGGATTTTTTTTTTTCAAAATTTGTGTATTTTCTGTGTTTTAAAATATGTATTTTTGCTTTATTTTTATTGTTGCCATCTTTAAATGCATGCTTTTGCATGATGTCTCCTAGAGTTTGGGATTCTAAGAGACAAAACGCAAAAACGGGCCAATTTGGTGATTTTTTTGGGAATGCACCGAGAAGGGGATCAAAGTGCAGTTTCATTTGGGTACTCTGCCACTCAGTAGCAGAACGGTAGCAGGTGCTGCATTTTTTTTTTTTTTTATGCCTGGTAAACAATGGTGGATCCAAGAGGTGGGTCATGAGCATGACCCCCCCCCCCCACCACCACCATCCCCTGAACAACAGAATAATGCTAAACATTATTTAAAAAATGAAATTTTAAATTCTTTTTGAATTTTAATGTTATTTAATTATGTATTAAAGGGAAAAATTGATTAATTTCTGTCAAAGCTTAATATTATATATACTTTTTAAACTGAAAAAGGGTTATTTTGTATTTAAAAGTAGGTGTGTGTACTATATTTTTCTTGTACAGGTAGTAAAATTATTACCGAGCGGATAATGTATGATTTTTTTTTTCAAAATTTGTGTATTTTCTGTGTTTTAAAATATGTATTTTTGCTTTATGTTTATTGTTGCCATCTTTAAAAGCATGCTTTTGCATGATGTCTCCTAGAGTTTTTGATTCTAGGAGACAAAACGCAAAAACGGGCCAATTTGGCGATTTTTTTGGAAATGCACCGAGAAGGGGATCAAAGTGCACTTTCATTTGGGTACTCTGCAACTCAGTAGCAGAACGGTAGCAGGTACTGCATTTTTTTTAATGCCTGGTAAACAATGGTGGATCCAAGAGATGAGTCATGAGCATGACCCCCCACCGCCCCCCTATCACCTGAACAACAGAATAATGCTAAACATTATTTAAAAAATGAAATAATTTTAAATTCTTTTTGAATTTTAATGTTATTTAATTATGTATTAAAGGGAAAAAATGATTAATTTCTGTCAAAGCTTAATATTATATATACTTTTTAAACTGAAAAAGGGTTGTTTTGTATTTAAAAGTAGGTGTGTGTACTACATTTTTCTTGTACAGGTAGTAAAATTATTAACAAGCGGATAATGTATGATTTTTTTTTTTTTTTCAAAATTTGTGTATTTTCTGTGTTTTAAAATGTGTATTTTTGCTTTATTTTGATTGTCGCCATTTTAAAATGCACACTTTTGCGTGTTGTCTCCTAGAGTTTGGTAATCTGGGAGACAAAACGCAAAAACATGCCGATTTTGTGATTTGGTTTGGAAATGCACCAAGAAGGGGGGGATCAAAGTTTAGTTAAAATATTTTTGTTGGTTTTCAAGGGGGGGGGGGGTGTCATGACTAGTGATGTAACGAATAATGATTTGGCCGAATAGCCGAATACCGAATATTCGGCCAAGCTTTAGGCCGAATACTGACTTTAATATATATGACTTTTATTTTAATTGTTTAATTTTTTTTTCAATTTTAAAATAAAAAATTAAATTAAGGACTAATTGAAATTAATTTTTTGTTTGAGTTTTCAAAAATCATAACAGCTGAATGTATTTTTTGTTATACTTTAAATGTCTTAAAAAACACTTTAAAGATAACATATGACTTTTAAAAATGTAAATAATAATTTAATTCATAATTTTTTATTTAATCCATAGATAGTTCTAATAATTTATATATATATACTATCTAAAATAGAACTCATTACCTCTGTAAAAATGAAACTTTTTTTATTGTAGTAAAATCCTTTCACCCCCTAAAAATAAGAACTTGCATGTGTCCTCTGTCTTTTTATATCCTTTTTCATGCAACTTAAACTTAGTAAATTTACACTCTGTATGTCAAAAAAAAAAAGGTTATTTTCTTAAAATATAATTATTCATTCCATTAAAATATTATATATTCTTTTCTGCTACCAAGATATACTTTTCTCTTTTCTTTCTCTCAAAATTAACATGTCCCTCATAATACTTCCTCCAACCCATATTTCAGAATGAGATTTTTTTCTTATAATAATTAATGCATTTAGGTATAATTTTTTAATATTGTTTGTCGAAAATATTTAAAATCATATTTTGTTTTGATTTTCTGGAACATATCTAACCAAATATCTTAAAATATTCGGCCAAATATGCCACTATTCGGCTACAGGTATTCGGTCAAATGTCCCACTATTCGGCCGAATATCTGTTCAATATTCGGCCGGCCGAATACCGAATAGTGGCCGAATATTCGTTACATCCCTAGTCATGACCTCTGTTACCCCCCCCTTGGATCCGCCATTCTGGATTACGTAGTTCAGTATTACATATTTTATGATTTCATATTTTTAATTTTAAAATAAGTCAGATATTAGAAAATTAGTAAAATTATCTTTCTAAATATACTTTGCAGAAGAGGGGGGGGGGGGTTGCCCCGCCCATTCCATGTTTGCACCCGGTGCAAAAAAGTCTAGTTTCGTTCCTGATCCAAGAGGGGGTGATAACCCCCCCTCCCCCTGAACAACATAAAAATGCTAAAATTTATTTAAAAAATGAAATAATTTTTAATTTTTTTTAAATTTTAATGTTATTTAATTAAGTATTAAAGGAAAAAAATGATTAATTGCTGTCAAAGCTTAATATATATATACTTTTTAAACTAAAAAATGGTTGTTTTGTAGTATATAACCTTTACCGGTGCAGAGTAATTCTGTTCATAAACCGATGCAATAATGGACTGACACCGGAATTTATAAACAAATTTATTAGAAAATACGAACTTGCTTATTTTCACGTACATTATAATAGGAAAATTTTAATTAAATATTCTTGGTGCCATTTGTCAGTTTTGGAATTAAATTTAGGTGTCCTTTTTTAAGGACGCCGCCCTCGAAATTGTTAAAAGTAGGCGTGTGTACATTTTTCTTGTACAGAAAGTAAAATTATTACAAGACTCATAACGTGTGATTTTTTAAAAAAAATTTTGTATTTCCTGTGTTTTAGAATATGTATTTTTGCTTTATTTTTATTGTCGCCATCTTAAAGTGAACGTTTTTGCGTGATGTCTCCTAGAGCTTGGAAATTCTGGGAGACAAAACGCAAAAACGTGCCGATTTGGTGATTTTTTTGGGAAAACACCAAGAAGGGGATCAAAGTGCAGTTTAATTTGGGTACTCTAACTCAGTAGCAGAACGGCACCAGGCACTGCATTTTTTTTATGCCTGGTAAACAATGGCGGATCCAAGAGGGGGGATAATGACACCCCCCTGAACAACAGAGAAATGCAAAAAATTATTTAAAAAATGAAATATATTTTTAACTAGTTTTGAATTTTAATGTTATTTAATTATGTATTAAAAGAAAAAAAGGATTAATTGCTGTCAAGTCAAAGCTTAATATATATATATATTTTTTTAACTGAAAAAGGGTTGTTTTGTATTTAAAAGTAGGTGTTTGTAGTACAAACTGTACATTTTTCTTGTACAGAAAATAAAATTATTACAGGGCGGATAATGATTTTTTTTTTTCAAAATTTGTGTATTTTCTGTGTTTTAAAATATGTATTTTTGCTTTATTTTGATTGTCGCCATCTTAAAATGCATACTTTTGTGTGGTGTCTCCTAGAGTTTGAAAATCTGGGAGACAAAACGCAAAAACATGCCAATTTGGGGATTTTTTTTTTTTGAAACACACCAAGAAGGGGATTAAAGTAGAATATTTTTGTTGGTGTTCATGACCCCCCCTCTGACGCCAGTCATCTCCCCCTTGTATCTGCCATTGTAGATTACGTAGTTCAGTATTACATATTTTATGATTACATATTTTAAATTTTAAAGTAAGTCTAATATTAGAAAATTAGTAAAATTCCCTTTCTAAATATACTTTGCAGAAGAGGGGGGGGGGGAGCAAAATCCATGTTTGCCCCGGGTGCAAAAAAGGCTAGTTTCGGCCCTGATCCAGTAGGGGGGGGGTTAATCCCCCCCCCTGAACAATAGAAAAATGCTAAAAATTATTTAAAAAATGAAATATATTTTATATTCTTTCTGAATTTTAATGTTATTTAATTACTATGTATTAAAGGGAAAAAAAAAGATTAATTGCAGTCAAAGCTTAATATATACAGTAGACTCCCTCAAATCTGCAAACCTAAAATCCACACATCATTACAGATGTAAACAATGAAAGTTTTAGTTCAGATGCCAGAACACAATTACAGAATTTTTTAGTTTTATAGAATTATTCTGCATGTATTCTAATATGTAATTATAGATAATATGACTGAACTCATGGTTTTTCATGAAATAAGTATAAATTTATTTCTGTTAAAAATCAAGATATTGCCAATATCATTGGTAATAATCACAATCTTTTTACTAAATATATATATGTATCAATCAAACTTTTTTGCATATTAAATCTGACTAAACCTTCAATACAACTTCCTTACTTTATGATTTTTATGTGAAATTATTAACATGGTACCTTTAAGAGGAAAGTTTCATTCAATAATTCATCTTTATTATGCATATTTAATTATACATTAATTATTTAATTTTTAATAATTTAACTTTATTTTTATTTAAAAATATTAATCATTTTCAAAATTATCTTACTGTTTATTATTTTAGTTTAATACTTTACTATTTTAATATTTTGCTATATTGCAAGCATTCATATAATTTCGATTACATCATTAGCTACATTCAAATTACTGTTTAAAAAATGTAAACAAAACAATAACCAGAAATCTGCAAAATTATAAAATCCGCACAACCTCTGCTCCCAAGCTGTGCGGATTTGAGGGAGTCTACTGTATATATTTTTTAACTAAAAAAGTGTTGTTTTGTATTTAAAAGTAGGTGCGTACACATTTTTCTTGTACAGAAAATAAAATGATTACCAGGCGGATAATGTAGGATTTTTTTTTTTTTTTCAAAATTTGTGTATTTTCTGTGTTTTAAAATATGTATTTTTGCTTTATTTTTATTGTTGCCATCTTTAAATGCATGCTTTTGCATGATGTCTCCTAGAGTTTGGGATTCTAAGAGACAAAACGCAAAAACGGGCCAATTTGGCGATTTTTTTGGAAACGCACCGAGAAGGGGATCAAAGTGCAGTTTCATTTGGGTACTCTGCCACTCAGTAGCAGAACGGTAGCAGGTGCTGCATTTTTTTTTTTTTATGCCTGGTAAACAATGGTGGATCCAAGAGGTGGGTCATGAGCATGACCCCCCCCCCCCCCTATCACCTGAACAACAGAATAATGCTAAACATTATTTAAAAAATGAAATAATTTTAAATTCTTTTTGAATTTTAATGTTATTTAATTATGTATTAAAGGGAAAAAATGATTAATTTCTGTCAAAGCTTAATATTATATATACTTTTTAAACTGAAAAAGGGTTGTTTTGTATTTAAAAGTAGGTGTGTGTACTACATTTTTCTTGTACAGGTAGTAAAATTATTAACGAGCGGTTAATGTATGATTTTTTTTTTCAAAATTTGTGTATTTTCTGTGTTTTAAAATATGTATTTTTGCTTTATTTTGATTGTCGCCATCTTAAAAGGCACACTTTTGCGTGGTGTCTCCAAGAGTTTGGAAATCTGGGAGACAAAACGCTAAAACGTGCCAATTTGGTGATTTTTGTTTGGAAACGCACCAAGAAGGAGATCAAAGTTTATTTAGAATATTTTTGTTGGCCATCGCCCCACCCTGGGATCTGCCATTGTAGATTACGTAGTTCAGTATTACATATTTTATGATTTCATATTTTAAATTTTAAAATAAGTCGGATATTAGAAAATTAGTAAAATTCTCTTCGTAAATATACGTTGCAGAAGAGGGGGGAAGGTGCGTCAAAATCCATGTTTGCCCCGGGTGCAAAAAAGGCTAGTTTCAGCCCTGATCCAAGAAGGTGGATAATGACCCCCCCCCCCTCTGAACAACAGAAAAATGCTAAAAATTATTTAAAAAATGAGTGCAAATTAGTGATATTTTTGCACAACCGATTGATACGTTTGCGAGTTTTTTACTATGAAAGGTTGTTGAAATTAAATTTTTTTTCCCTTGACTGATCAACAAATTTTGTGGGGGTTTTCCCCCAAGATCGATTGACAAGTTTTGTGTTATTTTTCATGGCCAATTAATGAATTCGGGTGGGGGGGGGGTGATTCTTATCCGAATTTTCAGAAAATTTAAGGCATTAAGTTCAAAAAATTATGAAAAATCAGTCATCAGTCTGGAAATTCAGACATAAAAAATATATAACTGAAAAAGCGACAAATGGTCACCAAAAAAATTGATTTTGTCAGTTGTTCGCAGAAAAAACATTTTAATCAAAGCATCATGAATAAAACTCAAATTTCATCAAACAATCACAGAAAAAACATGAATCTCATTAACCTTCTGAGCGTCTTGCAAAAGGGTAAAATTGTAATGTTGTTTTCTTTGCATTTTGTTTTAAATGCTAATAAAATATGATTCTTTCAACATTATAAAAAAAAACTCAATTACAAATATGAATGTAATTCTTAAGATTATTAATAATTCTTCAATATATTTAAAATTCCATGAATCTATAGAATTATATTATCTTAAATATTGCTTGTATTGCTGTGAAACTTGGAGCTTAGTGAACGGAATAATACGCCCCAAACACTTAGAGGGTTAAAGGATTGCGAAAACTTAAATTTTGTCTAAAGATCGCGAAAACTCAAATTTTGTCAAAGGATCACAAAAAATCAAATTTTGTCAGAGGATCGAGGAAACTCAAATTTCTTCGAAGGATCACAGAAACTCAAATTTCTTCGAAGGATCACGGAAACTCAAATTTCTTCGAAGGATCGCAGAAACTCAAATCTCTTCGAAGTATGCTGAAAACTCAAATTTCTTCGAAGGATGTCGAAAACTCAAATTTCTTCGAAGGATGTCGAAAACTCAAATTCTTCGAAGGATGTCGAAAACTCAAATTTCTTCGAAGGATGTCGGAAACTCAAATTTCTTCGAAGGATGTCGAAAACTCAAATTTCTTCGAAGGATGTCGGAAACTCAAATTTCTTCGAAGGATGTCGGAAACTCAAATTTCTTCGAAGGATGTCGGAAACTCAAATTTCTTCGAAGGATGTCGGAAACTCAAATTTCTTCGAAGGATGTCGGAAACTCAAATTTCTTCGAAGGATGTCGAAAACTCAAATTTCTTCGAAGGATGTCGAAAACTCAAATTTCTTCGAAGGATGTCGAAAACTCAAATTTCTTCGAAGGATGTCGAAAACTCAAATTTCTTCGAAGGATGTCGAAAACTCAAATTTCTTCGAAGGATGTCAAAAACTCAAATTTCTTCGTAGGATGCCAAAAACTTGAATTTAGTAGTCAAAGGTCCTCTTAAAAAATGCAAATTTCATCAAAGGTCATAGGGGAAAAAACGCAAATTTTGTGAATGGTTCGCAGAAAAAAGTTGCGGTTTCTTTAGAAAACAGCACACACACACACATACAAATATTTGTTTATTATTATAGGTATAGTTTTTCACCCCTTGGTGATGAGAGCCCTTTGAGGCTTAATTTTAATCTTTTACCACCGGTTTTTAAAAACAGAAAATTTTCTTTAGTTGAATCGCGAAAATCCTCTGATTAAATAAGGTAAATTTTACATTAAAAAATAACTGGTGAGAATAATGAAGGATTCTGAGTACCTTAAGTGGCACATATACCGATCGCTTGTCCCCTAGGGGTTAATCTGAAATAATAGACTGAACTAACTTTTGAAAAATTGGTTTTAACCTGAACCCAACTTGCAGGAATGTACGCTCAGCCTGAAATCGACCCGAACCAAAAACAAAGTTTACTCAACTTGCAACAAAAATAATTAGCTCCAGAAGAAAATTGATTGTTCTCCCTTCCTCCCCCCCCCCTCACCTATCTGCTGTAACCTTTCAGAAAATTTGTTGTAAATTTCAGATTTTGATTTTTTTTTTTTTTATTCTGAATCAACTGCAAATTTAACGGTTACTTTTTGCCATAGATTGGACGAAATTCTGTTTTTTCAACAGTCAGTTTGTTAATCAAAGAAAATGCCAGGGAGTCCTGTTTTGACTATAATTTCGTTAAGGATATAATAAAACAATTTCATTCTGAAATGGATATTCATGATGCCATCAGCAAATATACATTGTTCATGCAAGTAGTTAAAAATGGAGGCATGTTAAATATTGCAAAGTTTCCTGAAATTTTTTAAAGCGAGCATAATCATACATTTTCAATAATTTCCAAAGTTATAAATGTTGAGCTTGTGCTGTCTGTCACAATTTTACCTTCTGAAAGGAAATTCAGGGCACAAAATCGAATAAAAACTAATTTCTGAACTACATTTAACAACCCCATTGTAAGAACGCATGACATTTGATTGAAAGTTGAATAATAGACTGTATAACAGCTTGATTTTCTTCCTTATTGAAAAAATTTTGCATACTAATTATTCTGAATTGTTGATTTAAATTGCTTCAATGGTATTTTGTCATGTCCGTGTTAATGTATTACTTTAAATAGCATGTAAAATAACAGTGAATTTTAAAGATTTTTTCCCTCGCCCCCCCTCCTCCCTTAAACAGCTCAACTCCACCTCCATTTATAAATGTTAGGAGGGAGACTCTCTTCCTAAGAAAAATTTAATTTCAAGCCCTGTCTTGACCAATTATCAAATTTTTCGACCGATTTACAAATCCTGCCATTTCGTCTTCTGACTGATTCACAAAATTACTCTGTTTTTCCTCTGTTGCATTGAAAAATTGCATGATTTTTTTATTCTGAGGTGGATAGACAATTTGATATTTTTTCTCCATCAATCGATCACAATTAATTGATTTTGCAGTTATATTCTTGCATGGAGTTGGCAGATTTCTCGATTTTTCCCCTTCTCTATGACCAATTGACAAATTTCGCATTCCCTTCCCATATTCGATGAATTTTGCTATTTTTTTCCCCTCAGCCAATTAGTGAAATTCAAATTTTTTTATTGCAGCCGATTGACATATTTTGCAATAAAATTAAATAAAAAGGGTGCATCCAAAAGAGCAGTAAGGACCACTGGGTGCATAATGTAGTTTGAAAAGGTCCACCGTGCTTTACGCCCTTCCAAATTAGCCTAGAGTCAATACTATTTGTACATTAAAATTCCTTATCTTTAAAAAAAGAATTCTATTTTATGATTCTTAACTTTTAGCATTGCACCTGAAAAACATCAAGAAATCCAGAAATTTTATGCAATTGCTTTTTTTTGTGTCTTGGTACTTTAATGAAATGCAATACATTTTATTTTTTTATATTAATTTTTTTTTATCCTTAGGATGTTCTTGAAATTCCTATGAGACCACTCTCTGAGAAGGCAAACAGTGTTTCCTTGCATCGTGATTTTTAAGAGAAATCTAAGGGTAATTATAATTATGTTTATGCTAAAGAAACTACTTTTTGCAGCAGATGCTGCTTAATGTGATTATGTGTAATATCAGCCTGTTAGTGTTATCAAAATCATCATGTCCCGACCTAACAATTCATGCTAAAAGCATCGCTCTGTGTGATAAATACTTTGTTTAATGGTATTGCCTTTTCAGCAGCAGTTACAAGCGAAGTTCTGTTAAAAAGCCCTTTCAAGGCATGAATTCTAAATAAGAAAAAATGTAGCAATTTATCCCGATGAATTTTTTGTGATCACGTTGCAGATGCATGCATGACATGGGAATATGCAGTCAATTAAGGAATGTAGGTGAGTAGCTCGCAACAGCTGCTGCAAGGGGAAAGCTTCAGTAAACCTCGGAATGGGAACAAAAATTATATACCTGCTAGCAGCGTCATGTAACCATTTATTTCGTTATCAAATAAAGTTCTAGTCAGACAATAAAGGTCAAAATTAGCACTAGCCACCGGCCACAGGGCCAGTAAATGAGAAAAAGTGGCCAGTGAAAAATTGTCTATCAGCGGCCACTTTTTTACAAGGAGAGAATAAAATTTTCTTGCATTTCATCAAGGATTCTGCTTTTTTGGGGTTCCAATATATTTACATTAACATATTTATTTGGGCTGTTCAGTTTTAGATGAATATTTATAGAAATTTTACTGTTTAGTATTTTTAAATAAAAAAGTGGCCACTTAAAAAACTAGTTCTACCAGCCAGTGGCCGCTAATGAAATTTCCCAATTTTGACCTATATCAGACAACCAGTTGTGGTAAGTTGTATATTGTTCAATTATCTTTGAAAGTCAATGGCAATGGCTACTATGAATGAAAAGCAAATGGATTTAAGTATTTAAAAAAAATTAGATTTTACATCGTTATATTTTACCTCAAATGAGCCAACACAATGCTGCAGTTCAATTAAAAATTATTCAACCTCTTATGTGCAAAATCTTTAAAAATCGAAAGATTTTTAATAAAAAAAAGAAAAGAATGGTAATACAGAATATTACAAACTGAAGTGGAAAAGATGCTGACATTTTTGTTTTCAAACAATCGGCAAAAAAGATGCAAGAGTCAGTGGTCTACTCATGTGACAAAAAGTAGATGATTTAGCAGAGAAAATGGGAGAAAAGTGGATTTGTTGCAGTTGATGGCTGGTTTCAGCATTGGCAGAAAGAGAAAACATAGATTAAAGCAGATGGCTTAGTAGAAAATAGGAAAAAGTAGATTTGTTGCTAGTGACGACTAACTTCGGTATTGGAAAAAATGTGAAAGCATTGTTTAAAGCAGTTAGTATAGAAAAATGGATTTGTTGCAAGTAATGCCAGCTTCAGCATTGGAGAAAACATGAAAAATAATATTTTAAGAGTCCATAGAAAACAAAAAGATGCTAATATGACAGCTACAGAAAAATTGGTGAAAGGGGAGTGGCCAAAACTTATGTTTTCATATATAGTGTTTAACCCTTTCGAGGGTGGTGTCATTAAAAAAGGACACCTAATTTTGGTTGAGTTGGAAATGAGTTGATGAAAAATGAGTTGGAAATTTTGAAATGCGGTTTACAACATTGGTCGGACAATTTTCAAACATGGTACAGATATGAAAAATTCATTATTAAAATTTTCAGGGAGAATTGTAAAAAGCAAAAATTACCGAAACCCTTCAATATATTTTATCCCTTTTAAAGTCATAATTTCAACAAGGATGAGTAATACTTTTCTACATAATAGTATTACTGGACATAGTATTATCTTAAATCACTTATTCTTATCAATTGGAAGGTTTGCGAGCAGGCCCACTTGAAAAAATCACTGTCGTTTTTTTTTTCAAATTCTCTCATGCTTTCACAGCTGTATCATTATTTAATCTAAGTAAAATAATGAACATAATTTTAACAAGAGTTTATTAAAAGTAATTTATTTGATTTTTAATTAATTAAAGAATATTTTTAATTAATCAATTCTTGATTGAATTAAAGTTTTAGAAAATGCAAAGATAAATGCCAATTTGGGGGTGGAGTGGGCGGCTAGCTTTTTCAAGTGTTTCTCTGAAGGGCATTATTTCCACTTAGAAATATTGATTTTGAAATATATTTTAAATTTTATAACACAAATTGTGAAAATTTGGCTTTTTTTTTTTCTCCTCAGGTTTGCAAGAATAAAATTATACAAAATTGTAGATTTTTTTTTGTTTGTTTGTTTGGTTTCTGCACATGGGGCCTGAAATAAAACAGATATTGTAAAATTTTAATCTGTGTGACTGAAAATAAAGCCAAAAATGTAAAATTTTCGCTTCAAACTGTCTGCAATCTGTCTCGAATCGAAAGGTCTGTGTGACATAAAATAACGATGGTGGTGTAAACTTTTTACAAATTTTACAGGAGCTCATTGAAATTTATTTTTTTTTTTGGGGGGGGGGGGGATTGTTTTTAGAAAAAAGTGTCATCTTTTCCAACCTTTTTTCTCTAACTGCAGTGTAGCTCAAAGAATATATTATTATTACAACAAAATATTCTGCTATTTCCAAAAAGAAAAAACGTGATTGGTTGATCCATTTAAACTGTATATTTTACATGTCAAGCTAAAAATGTTGTATATGCAACTGACAATATCTCTATCAGTTTTAAGAGTTGTTGTATAATAAAAATATCTGTTATACTACAAACTATGAATAATAACTGGGTAAATTCAGTTTTTATGTTACTTTATTCTTTCTATGTAAAAAAAGAAAAGAAATTGGATTACTTTTCGACACAATGAATGGTATACTGCCTTTAAAGAAAATTATAGAAAATCCAATAAAATCATAAAACCACCTTTTCTTCATAGCAAAAAGCTGGTTTTTTTTGTTGTTGTTGTTTGAAATAATATTTTGGGTGAAATCTGTAGGGTATATTGATATAAGTGCCAGGTTTCAATATGGAGAAAATCTCCAAAATTGCTTCTTTGTAAAATGGTTAATAACGCTGAAACTGTTTGTAGAAACAAAGTGTAATTTTGTATATGAAGTCTTAATTTTTTTTTTCTTTGTAAATTTGCAGGTTGCTATTGGAAAGTTTTATCTTTGTTAATTTTAGCTTGTATATAGAAAAATTAACAGATGTTAAATAACAGTAGGCATTAAAGGTCTGCACAGACCAAAATTTTTACAATTATTTCAAATTGTGCAAACCCAAAAAATCCAAGATAAATAAATAAAAAAAAATGCTAAGCTGGGGCCAAAATCATAAATCCACCTCCAGTTTCTATTTTTGAATTAGTATTCAACCATCTCAAAAGATATTTTTTCTTTCTTAAAAATTTCAAAATGGACTTTTTTTTTTTTTTTTTTTAGAATGACCCCATATCTCTCCCATGGAAATAAAATACTACAAGTGTACTTAATAAAGCTAACTGAAATAAACCACACTTTTATATGTATATACATACACATGATTATGCATAAAAATTTACTGTTTTGTTCTCTTTTTGTCTAGCTTTGTGAACTGCATTTTACATCTGCTGACATTCATGAGTTCCCCTCTACACTGCAGAAAATGGAATATGTTACCTACGCTTAAGAAAAGGTGCCATTCCGTCCAGTTTGATTCTTTGACCAGAACACTTCTAAAACAAGATACTTCATGTAATTCTCCAGATACAAAATAAAGATCAATTTCTCTTGAGAATTTTTTTTCCAAAGTTATTTTAAACACATTAGCTTTTGTTTGTTCCTGTTGGAACATTATTTATAAATAAAAACAGTGTAATTGATGCACTTATATATTTAAACTTACTTTGAATTTCTTTTGTTGTGTATGTTATGTGTTATTTAAAAATAAATAAATCTTAAATTTATATCAAATGAGTTAATTAAAGTTTGATTTGGAAATTATTAGCTATATTTGAGTATGTGAGTTTCAAAATTTGCCTTATCCAGTAAATCAAATTTTGGGAAATCGTGAAAAACCTCTGATCGTGTCCATTGGTTTTCATTGTAAACCAAGATTTTACAATGCCAGAAATACACAATAAAGCTAGTGTTTTGCAGATGGTATTGTTTTCCAGATTCATGTCCACCGGTACCAGTAGAATGGAATGACAGAGAAAACTCTATTTTTTAACTTTTAGATAAGGAGTTTTGAAACTGGTGTCCTCATTAAATTCTTATGCATGAATATTCAATAAATATTTTATTATTTCTACTTTTTATGGGATGTGAATGTACAAAGCAACATTTGAATCATCTGTGACAATTGATTGCTTCAGAAACTTTTTTAACGTAGAAGATTTTTGTTTCGATTTATACGAAGGGTTACAGGAAGAAGCAACAACATTTTTTTTTTTTTTTTTTTTTCTGTCATTGTTTAACCTTAATAAAACTTTCAAATAATACATTTATATTAAATGAGTAAGTTAATTGAACAGAATTTAAGTACTTTTTGTGTACGCTAATTTCAGATGTACATAGTTTGCAGCCAATCAAATAAGTTTTAGACCAATAAAGTTTATTTAAATATGTTGCATAATATGTAAAAAATAGAAATAACATAAATCTTATTTATTAAAATTTCTCAGCAGATTATGCACTAGAAATTAGGGTATTTTATTCATTTAGTAATTAAAAAATGCAGATAGTATATGTAGATTCTTAAAACAACACTTCAAGTTTAGAAACAATAAGATAAAATAGCTAACATTAATGTGATATTTTATATAGGCATAGAGATATAAAACTGAAAAAAAATCTAATTAAGATAATGTATTTTTTCAGTTATCTGCCCTAATATCTAAACAGAAAGTAACAGGAGATGGCTGTTGCTATTAAACAACAAAATGTACATTCAAACCTCATTAACATGTACAGAATTAACCTGGTGTACTTTTAATATAAATTTTTCCTACAATGCCTGTCAAAATTAATACAACGGTTTTATTAATAATAATATAAACTGATGATAACATCAGGAAAAAACTTTTAATTTGCCTTAAGATTTATGTTAACGAGGTTTGACTGTATAACTACTACAATAGTATTTTAAATTTTGTTTCAATCAGAAATTTATGGATTAATAAACAAAATCAGTTAAATGTTAAACATTTTAAATATCGCGAGCATTAAAGCCTTTGCTTATTCCACTTTGTGTGGATTTGTCCGCATTCAACTATTGTGACCTATGCATCTGGATGCATAAGTCTAGGTGTTGAAAATATTTTTTCCTACACTTCCAGAGAATGTTGATCCTGTGCTGCTTAATGAAGCCCAATTCCATGATAAATATAAATTTATGTAAATGTTTTGAATGAAAAAAATCATAACAGCAGTGTTGTGGGAAAAAAATTATCAGAAAGTCTCAAAAAGTTATTTTCAAATACATTTGACAATTAGATTGATCAATAATTAGTAATATATTAATTTAAATAGTTTTTCTGTCAATTTTTCTTAAATCATATTAAGATACAAATATTTCAGAGGGGGAAATCCCCTACCTTCCCTACAGTTAGGGTTTTCACAGACAATACAATTGTGAAGTATCAGCATGACATAAGACTAATAGAAAAGAAATTAACCGTAGGTGTGAAAGTTGTGAATATTAACCCCTTGAGGGACGATGGGATATATTTTATCCCACCTAAGTTTAATCGAGATTTGCACCGGAAACTTTTAAATAAATTTTATTTTTGTAACTTTGATGGAAAAAACTTGTAAAATTGCTTTTCTTTATTTTGAAACGGAATTTTTCAAAGATCCCGGTGTGAATTTAACATTACAGGAACGCAATCACTTGCCTCTCAAGGGGTTAAATGAAATTGATTTGACTTAAAAATGGAACTTGCAAAGCTGAACCTAATTCATACATTTGTTTTAGAAATATAATCTGTTATTACAGTGTGCTTCTTCAAGAGTTATTTTTTTGCACTTTACAGATATGAATTATCAAATATTTAACAAAGAAATTGTAATAAGTATACTTATTACCACCTTCCCACGTAGTGAAAGAAGAAAAAAACTTTAAACCAGAAATTTATTTAATGAAATAAAGTATATTTCAAATCACTACTAAATAGAAGCAAGGCACATTTAATTAAATTTTCTGGTTCAAAGTATTTATTTTTGGGAAAAACGGTTTATTGCCAAATATGGGTATGTGTTTGGACAGTTCGTGTGATAAAAAATGGTCTTTATTTAAACGAGGAGGGTGTGATGCCCTTTGCTTTTGTACGCCTCTTGTCAAGGATCTCTGAACAGACCGAAATTCTACCTATTTAGACACCTGAATCCCACCAATCCCCCCCCCCTTTCCAGTAAATATGCTTAATTAAAAATATATACTCTTTTGAGTTATGAGTGTTTATACAACAGTATAACTTACTGAATTATTCATGTACCTTGGTAGAAAAAGGCCCAATTGCATTTTTCGTCTTTTAAAGTCTAATAAAATGAAAGAAATAACCTTTCATATTTTATAATGAAAAATTTAAGGGGCAAAAACTTATCAAAGCAGAACAATAATTTAGAATTAATAAAATTCTTTTAAAATATTTCTATCAAACATAATGATAAACAATAAGAGTGGTAATTGTTAGTCGAATATTAATACTTAAAAAATGCATTTGATTTTTTTTTTTTTTTTTAATCAGTTTGTTGAAAACAAGCAAACTTAATTGATTTAAAATAAAAGGCTTTAGGAAGAGGATAAATAATAGAATTTAATAGGATTATTTAAATGAAGGAGTAGTATTCGTTCAGAAATAAAAAAAATATGGAACTCTTTCTAACTCAGCTCACCCCTCCCCCTCCTTCAAAAAATAAAAATAAAATTTGGATATTTTTGTTTAAATATTTTGTTTCAAACGATTGTAGTAAAGCTAATAGAAATTAAAAGAATGTATTTACATTTTTGACGCTTAAAATTTTAATGTATGTATATTTCGAAAATAAATATTCTGAAATCGCTTTCATTTATACACCCAACCAACCAATCTATAATTCATCGCTTTCTAATCAAAATTTGCTTGATAACTCATCTAAAAGTCATCGCATTTTCATCGTTATCAAATCGTACTCCTCGGTGTTTCATCACAAATTTTTCTAAAATTCATCAGATTGCGATCATCCATAGATCTCAGGCCGATGAGACATTTCTGAGTAATTGCCGATGAAATTCATCCCTCTCCGATGAGAATGCGATAATAGGCCACTTATCGTGTCATCGGACTTCGATAAGAGGCCATTCAAGGGCCATATACATTTTGCTACTAGGGGGGGTCTGTTAAGGTGCGTTTTCACTGGTCGTTCTAACGACCTAAAAATCCTCAGCTACCCAAAACCTTAACCTAAGAGCGTTTTCACTGGTTACAGATAAACCCTTACGCCAACCAATCAAAGGCAAGTTTTTACTGCGCAAGCGTCTACAGTCTACAGATCGATCAGCTGTCTCAGTTATAAACAACACAAGATAAAAATAATTCCTCTTGTCATATTAGTAGCAAATATTTGATGTCAAGCACACAAGTTGTATGTGTTCAATAAAAAACAAAAGCAAACAATTTGTATAGAGCATAATCGCAAATTTTGACGGGTTTTCGCCGCTAAAGGGTCTTGAAAATAATGCCTCACAAATCAATGTCTATACAAGCTCTGGTTATGCATAATAAAAAATCAACGAAACTTATTACAGTAGACTCTCGTTTTTACGAACCTCTTTTTCACGAACACTTGCGATTTTACGAACTATAGAGTGGTCCCGAATACACTCCCATAGAATCAATGTAATTTTTCGCTCCCATTTACGAGCTACAGATTATGAAAATTTCTTTTTTGCGAACTCAGTTTTCGTACTTCTGAATTTTTTTTTTTTATTTTTTTTTTTTAAGTATCTGACGGCAGTGCCAACGTCAGTTAAACTCCATACAAGTACAATGAGACATCAGGTACATTCCAAGAATGTGTTCCAAGAATCTCTTTTGTAGGGAGGGGGCATAGCAACAACTTCAAGTAGTGGTTGTCAGGACTCAGACACTTTTTTCAAGGGAACAATAACTGTGAAAGGTAAAGATAGTAAAGGTTTCCATAGATAAAATGGAAACATATTTTTCAAAATGTGATTTTTTAAAAAAAAGATAACTGATTTTTTCCATTCCTTATTTTTTATCTATGTTTTCATCTATGTGTTTTAATGTACTAAGTACTATTACAGTCTGTGCTTTCATATGTAATATTTTCAAAGCATGGTAACGTATGTTTCTTTGTACTAAAATTATGTGCATAAATTTGCATTTATTTCTTGTATATTTAAAAATACATCTATAACTTTATTAAATAATAAATAATCTTGAAATACTGCTTCATCCATGAAGAGGGGGCAGTTTGATAAAAATAGACATAAATAATGTACGTATTCATATCATTTTTGGTGTTTTTCTATTTTACGAACTTTCTATTTTACGAACTATTTGGGTGTTCCCTACGAGTTCGTAAAAACGAGCGTCGACTGTATTACCCTGTGGATTCAAACAATAATTTTCTAAATAATGACGCTCGTGAATCTAAAGATTTAGAAATAATCCAGAAGGTCATTTTATCTGTCAGTAGTTTTGATACCATATAGCTTGCATCTAAAATTATTTTTTAGCTTTTCTCATGACAAATTAAAAGCCTAAATATGTGTTTCTGATGTTCATTTCAGTGCTGTGCTCATTATTTGTACATATGTATTTTGTGGCAGTGCAGTTATACACTGAAATAAATAAAATATCGTTTTTATTTAAAAAATTACTGTTAATAAATCATAATGTTTTAATGATTAATTTTAAAACTCAGAGGTAATTTTTCACTTCAGAGATACAGTGATTAGTGAAATACTTTACCCAAAATTGTTATTGTACATGAGGCTGCTTCAAAGTACATTTTAATTAAATATGTGTTGGTTGATTCCTATATTATGTTATAAGTACATTATCATATTAGAAAAGTTAGCAAAATGTGTAGTGCCTGCCCTGGGTAAATATTTAATTTTATTATTTGAAGAGCTCGATTGATAAAGGTGTTAAGTGATACTTTCAGAAAATCAACTAATAAATTGGATAATTACAATGTTTTTACTGTCAAATGCCTCTTTTATCAATTAAAATCTCTGTGAGTATTGTTTTTTTTTTGTTGTTGTTTTTTTTCAAATAGTAATTTAACAGATGGTAGAGGATCATTGATTATCTTCAATCACATGATCAACTCTTTTCCTTTTTTTTAAATGTCATACACTGCTTTTATCATCTAAGCTCTTCAGTTATTAGCACTCTATAAAAATAATCAGGCTGTATTAATATCGTTAGGGGCAAATAATTTGATTGGCGATGAAACTGATATTTAGACACAATGGATATTTCTCGTATTATATCATTACTACAATTAAAATTATCCAATGTAGGTACACATCTACTTTTTGTATGTAAAAAAAGAACTTCACAGAAAAAGGGCAAAATAAATTATAGATAACCATAATAAATATTCAAAATTGTAAAATTTACTTTATAATAGAGATGCAACGAATATTCGGCCCATTCGGCCTGTCTGCCGAATATTCGGCTTCGGCCGAATATCAGATCTATTATTCGGCCTTGGCCGAATACTAATACTAATAAATGTTTTTATATTTACACAGTATAACTTTTTAATTTGACAATTTATATTCATCATGTATAATGAAAATTTTATTTGAAATTAACAAACACTTTTTTTTCCATTAACTTTCATACCTCGAATGGATTTTATCTATTTATATAAGAGGCTAATTTAGTAATCATGTTAAAAAAATTTTATTGCTGTATCAATAAGTACAAAAATATCTGTAATAAGCTAACATAATCTGTTAAATTTAAAATTAATCAATAGAGTCAAAACATACACTAGTGTCGTGAAGGAAATTTTCACCTTGTTATTAATAAACTTTATAACATACAAACATGCTTATTATAACTACTTAAAAGGTGACATAAACAAATCTCATAGATCTCAGGGTTGCGTTAAATAATATTTTTTATATGTTTCTGTCACCTTTTAAGTAGTTTGAACTACACACGTTGAACTAATTTCTTCTTAGGAATTTTTAACTCATTAATTTGTATATCAGTTAATCTTGAACATGCTAATGGCGAATGATTAAAATGTGTAAACGATTTTTTTACCTACAACAATGAAATCATTTATTGATCTTTGGTATGTTAGAGCATCAGATATTGTTAAATGCAATGAGTGTAATTTGCTTTTCCTTACAGATATTTCCTTCCTCTGAATCTGAAAACATTCACTATACACTTCTTAATAGTTCTATCTGCTGACAGTAAAGAAAATAAAATAATGATAATAATGATTAAAAAAAAATGTTAATTGTGAGCTTTATATAGTCTACAATGATCTCTTTCCACCATTTTAGAGGGTATTTCTTTCATCCTTTCTATCAGTGGTTTTTCTTAAGATATTAAGATTTCTTATTTTTTATTTTATTTCATCTGAAAGCTTGAAACTTATGTTTCCTAGTACTTTTAAAATTTTGTCCTTATTTTAAAATGTAACAACAACACACATAATATCTATTAAAATGTAACTAGACAATACCTGATGAGGAACTTTTGCTAAGGATTTCTTTTTTTGGCTGAATTATATTATTGAGGCAATTTTTAGGCCGAACATAGCCAAATATTTTTTTCAGAGTAAAATAATGCTTTCAAAAATTAAAAATTTGTATATAAATAATTTTTTAAAAGAAAACAATACATTTTAATTGTGAACTATAAAAGAATTGTGCATACAGTGCATACTATATTTTGTTTTTAGGTAAAAATAAGTTCATTATTCGGCCGCCGAATAGGCCGAATATTCGGCTGTAACTTGGCCGAATATTCGGTATTCGGTTATTCGGCCAAACCACTATTCGTTGCATCACTACTTTATAATTTTACATTAGGGGTCAATGGCAGTTTTTTTTTTCTTTCTTGTGTTGGTACCCCCTTTTTTTATTATTATTTATTTCAGAAAAATAAACTTTTGTAACAAAAAATCTGGCATTTAAAATTCCTTTGCCCTCCCTCCTCTTTCTGAAGTTTACTTTTCTTGTGAGTTTGTTTTGTTTACAAATTACCCACATCTTAAATCCTTACAATTTCTTCCGTATAGTTTGAAGTCACTTTTATGGAAAATAATTTTGTGAAGAGTTTCTGTTTTTATTTAGGAGAATTTTGTGAAGGAGTCACAATGTTTGCCTTGAGCAATTCCCTGGTTCTGTCAGTAGGTCATAAAAAGGATACTTCAATGTTAGTTGGGTGTAAATCTTGCAATATTTTTTCCTTTCAGCAATAGAACCTTTTATTTTTTATTTGTGTGACTTAGAAACAACGCCTTGATGCTGAAATACTCCGATGCTGTTTGTTGTATTTAATTTATTCTTTTTTTTTTTTTAATGAAATGAATGAAAATTTTATATTTCAAAAGAAATTAATAATTCCTGTAGGAACGATATTTAATGATTTATCTGATGTGCTTGGCTGACATAAAGTGCCCAAAAGTGTTGTGAATTTAAAAAACAGGATCAAACGGCATAACAAGGATTACACTATTAAATATCTCTCCATCCATAACATGCAAATAAAACACATTCTATTATCTCTCAGCTAGTTTAAAAATTAAAATATGAAAAAAGTAGTTGCATTGTTACTGGACAAGTATAAAAGTAAAAATAGGGTACTTGTGTTTATTTGGGCCAGGATATTTATTTATCCAGGCCAGGTAAAGAGATTTCCAAAAATGGTTGTCAATTGTCAGTTTTGTTTATCATTGTGAATTGTCCATGTTGCTCAAAATGGTAATTTAATACAAAATATCGTTAAAAAGAATAAATAATATAAAAGCAAACTGGAATAATACAGAACAGCAATTTAGTATACATCTATTAAATACATAACATCACAATGATAGCTTTTAGCAATAAATGATATTAACGATGGTAGTTTTATTTTGAGCGATTAATTATGCTCACCAGAATGAATATAATATGTCTATGTATATATATAGTATGCTATATCATATTATATAGTTATATGTATATAAATATTTCTGTCATCGCCTTTAATAGGGCAACTATATAATATGCACTTAAAATGAAAAAAAAGTATATAATAATAAGGGGTTACTGTAATATTTTTGGGACAGTGAGTATGACCTGGACCGAATAATACACAAGTATCAAAAATAGTTTTTTTTTCTTTAACCACCACCCCTAAAGCATTCAATATTTATAAAAATCATGTCTAATTTCAAGACTGCAAAATCATGTTGGTCCAAAAAACTTGTTACAATACATGAATTTGGCATGACTCTAATTATTGAAAATTCACCGGTTTGATTTACACTTGATAAGAAAGCATGAATTGCCGAATTTATTAAAAAAAATTACACTTGCTCTATAATTTTTTTTTTCAGATATGACAACAGGAAAGGGGAAAAAAGCATTTTAAAAACTATGTATTCAGAATCTTTAAATTGTTTTCTTAACTTATAATTTACTTAATATTAAGCTATTAATTGATAAAAGCAGATTTAAAAAAATACATATTACTCATTATTTTTTATTTACATTTTATTTTCTACAATTAAGAGTTTTAAAATATTTTGTTGTTACTATTTCACAGCCAGTTGGCATATTTTGTTGGTGTGTTGTTTGGAGCATATTTAACTCTGTTGTTGTTGTAACTTGTAACTATAAAGAATGTTTGGTGATTTATCACCTGTGGCTAACTCAAAAATGCCGTAAAATTCATTTCTTATATTACATTAAAGTTCCTTAAAATATCATCGTCAGAAGCACACTTGTGTACATATTTTTTATAATTCTGGACTATCAAGAAGTGAGTAAAAAATCTATTATATAATTCTAGCTTGACATATTTACAAGTTAAATAAAATAGTGTAAAAAGATTAATAGTTAAATAAGTTAATTAATAATTAAAAGACAAATTCACAGTTTAATGATAATACAGCTCACACTTCTTAAAAAAATATAAATGAATTCTACTAAAGTAAACAGTGGATTTAACAAGAAAAAGATATTGAATTGGGTTCAGCAGTGACTCAGAGCTGAACAATTTTTGATGCTCCAGCTCTGCTCCTGGATAAAATACTGTGGCTCCGGCAACTGCTCCAACTCGGCTCTGCGCTTTTGAGTTACAGATTTTAATTTACACATTTAATTTTTTGCTCGCAAATTGTCTTCCTTCTTTACCTTCATTAAAGATCTGACAAAATGCATTTTTCTTCTCATCAAACTTGAAATGTTTGTTCAGAAAATATGACATCTTTTAGCTTTTACTTTTAAACTAGAAAGTTTGGTGGAATTTTAAACACAAAAACCTTAAAATTCTTCCACACTTTTCAAACAACCAAAATTGTACAACTACACATGTAAACAACAGGCGGCCATATTTGTTTTCAAATAGTTTTGTCACTTAGCTCAAGTAGAAAGAAGAAGTGAAGTAGTGTTACTATGTTTTTGTGAGAAGTTTTCCATCTCTAATAAAACAAAAAGCTCAAAAAATGATATAATTAAAATACTGAATAACGATGTAATTAAAATATTTTAAGACTGAAAAAAAAAAGATTTAAAGGAATATTAAAAACTAAAGGAGCGTGGAGCAGGGGAAAATTTAGAGCTCCAGCTCCAGGGAAAACACAGCTCCGGAGCGCTCCGGGTTGTTTTCCCTGTGCTCCAGCTCCAGGTCTCTGGGGTTCGGTGATATATATCGATGGATATATATCTTGATGCATACATGATATATATCTTGATGCATACATGATATATATCTGATATTTATTTTCAAAATATCATAAAGTTTGATATTTTCATATATCTGACTGACAGTAATTTTCAAAATATTGCATATGATATTTTCAGTCAAAACAAGTGTAAATGAATTTTTTGATATTTTCAGTCGAAAAAAGTGTAAATGAATTTTTTAACTGTTATTGATTGTGTCATTCTGTAGTTAAGAACTTTTGCTTTGGCAGGCTGTTTTTAGCTTCCCCACCTTCTGTAAAAAAGTCTCTTTCAAACTTCATGTTTCAAGCTGAATTTTTAAATCTAGAATGTAGAACTGATAATTATGTGAGACAATATTTACTATAAAAGCTATTTAAAGATAAATTGTAAAATTTAGAGAAGTTATTTATAGCTTCATTAGAATCTTTTCTGCTTTTGGTTTTCTTTAGTTTAAGGCTGTTCTTAACTGCTCTGCTCAACAAGCGCAAAACGTTTTGACATAGTTAAAAATTCATTTTTTAACGGAAACATATAAAATTGGAAAGCCTGGCCATGGAAATGATTTGGAATAGAACTGTTTTTCCATTTTTGGATCCATCCATTACCTATTGAGTTATAAGCGAATTCGATCACGTGACAAACCCGTTTTTCACCCGCTCTTGACTGCTCTTTCTCCCTTCGCATGGAAATTCGGTTCAAAACGCCCACTTTGACACTCATTTCTGAAAGATCTATTGCGTTTGCAAAAAAAATGGAAAAAACAGCTCAATGACATAGTTTGTACATGACAACATGCTACAGTATATAAAATTCAAAATAATGGTAAAATCAATTAAGAGATGGCAGCACTGTACAACACTGGTATCATTCATACTTGGAAAAATATCTCACCTGCATCAGAAGAGAAAAATTTGCTAGGAGCAGGGCATAGCTTTTTTTTTTTTTTTTCATGAGGGAGAGGAGGGGGTGTATTCTAAGCATTTTATGAATCTAAGGAGAAGAAGAATTAAAAGGTATTTCTTCATTGGTTTTGTGAATAATGGAAAACATAATAATATAGTACTTTTGTATTTGCTTGTCCTCTAGATTATAAAAAGGAATTTTTTTTAAATGTAAAAATAATATACTTCCTCTTCGAAGAAGTGGATGTCTTCGATCTAAAGAAACATGTTATGATAATTTAGATATCTATATATTATTCTTATTTATAAAATAATATAATATGAAAATATTTTAAATGGTATGAAAAATAAATACTGTAATGAAGGAAATGTTTTAATTCTACATTCAAGGAAATTTTTCTAGAAGAGTATAGTCTTGTTTTAAAAAAATTCAGTTCTTATACTTAAAAATATGCAAAAAAGACTTTGCACTCCATCCATTTGTTTTTAAATTATTAAGAGTTGCAAAATTTAATTTCAATCTTCTTAATTTTTTTAATTCATCAGTATGATCAATAGGCTAAGGCTTCCATCCTTTCATGCAAAGACACTCACAAGCTAATGTTAAACCTATGGGAAGATTCTTTAAAAAAATATTATTTACATTTCAATATATATATATATATATATATATATATATATATATTTGTCATCAGATAGCTGTAAATTTCTACATTCGATTTTTATTTTTTTAATTTTGCTTGCAGTTTTTTTTTTTTTTTTTTTTTTTTTTTTTTTTTTTTTATGAGGACATTTTTACGTTTAGAACAGGTTCCTAAAGTGAAAGAAAATTAATTAAAAAATCTGCAACCAAAAGTAAAAAATGGTGAATGCATGATATATTAATAGATTGTACAGCCTTTTATACATGTCTGCAAATTCTGAGCCAACATTTACTACATTCAGCGCAAAGTGGTATCCATCTAAAGGAAAAGAACAGAATATTTCTGTCAATGCCACATGCTTTTATAATTTGTTTTCACCTCCACATTATTTATAAATATTCTGTTCTATTTGAATAGTCTAATAAAAAGATGCTTTAATTTTTTTTTTAATGCTTGCTTATATTAGCATGTTTCCTTAAACAATAATCGGTTAGCCAGGTGCCAGTGTTATATATATATATTTGTCATCAGATAGCTGTAAATTTCTACATTCGATTTTTATTTTTTTAATTTTGCTTGCAGTTTTTTTTTTTTTTTTTTTTTTTTTTTTTTTATGAGGACATTTTTACGTTTAGAACAGGTTCCTAAAGTGAAAGAAAATTAATTAAAAAATCTGCAACCAAAAGTAAAAAATGGTGAATGCATGATATATTAATAGATTGTACAGCCTTTTATACATGTCTGCAAATTCTGAGCCAACATTTACTACATTCAGCGCAAAGTGGTATCCATCTAAAGGAAAAGAACAGAATATTTCTGTCAATGCCACATGCTTTTATAATTTGTTTTCACCTCCACATTATTTATAAATATTCTGTTCTATTTGAATAGTCTAATAAAAAGATGCTTTAATTTTTTTTTTTTAATGCTTGCTTATATTAGCATGTTTCCTTAAACAATAATCGGTTAGCCAGGTGCCAGTGTTATATATGCATAATATATATATGTGTGTGTATATATACAACATATGCATATATGTATATATAACACTGGCGCTGCGGCTAACCAAAAAATACCCAATAATCTAATTTTATATTAAGGTTGAATCCATATCAACTCAGGCAGGAGGGTTACCTTCATAGTCTCAGAAGTTTTTGAATTGAACATATGTTAAAATTGAAGAAAAAGTAAGATACCTGTATATTTTTGTTTTGTCCAAAAAAATTTCTGGCCCGAGATACAGGCCGCCAAAGATGGCATCCCGGGCACCATTTCCCATTCTCAATTTTCGATAAAAATTTTAAAGTGCTCTATCTCTTGAATGATGCAAGATTTTTTGTTGCGTTTTTTTTATTTTAAAGATAGTATACTTCTGTTTAAAATGATATACCCAATTTTGAAATATGTATTCAACTTTTCTTCTGGCAGCCTTTTGAAAAAAAAATATTTTTTAAAAAAAAAAAAATTTTTTTTAAAAATGCCAATCTCAAAAATTTTGATTTTTTTGCTGTTGATCAATACCATTGGGAACTACCTTCACTGTAAAGGAGAACTTCCACTTTTGAGTTTAATAAGTTTTAAAAACATTTAAAAAATTCAGAGAATTTTACAGGAACTGTATATATACAGTTCTAGTAAAAGTCACTGAATTTTTGCTTATTTGTATCATTTTGTAAGCGTAAGCGGTATATCCTAAACAAGCTGGAAATTGCAATATCAAATGTGACAAATGAGGTGCGTCGTACTCTAACTAGTTTTATAAATATTCAGATCTTGGTGCAATAAGTGTTACACTCTTGGGCAAAAAGGCATGAATACAAAATTTATTTTGACTTCTATATATTAAATTCAGTGATACAGAAGTAATATGAATCCATCTTAAAAAGGACTTAATCACCATGGCAACCTAGAATCATTACCTATCATGGTACATCATTGAATCAATTATGTATTATATGACTTTTAAATAGAATGGAAAAACTTTTATTAATATCTTTTTAAGTTTCTATTTGATTTTCATAACATTTGAAGTAATACATATTTTATTTTCACTACAGAACATTGCATAGTAAAACAATCTCAATAACATATATCAATTACACAGCAATACAACCATATTAATGCAAGTTAGAGTTGAGACAGACGGGCAGACAACCCGAATCCATAAAGACTTTCAACTATGTTGGAAAGTGTTAAAAAAACATAAATAGGTTGGAATTTGACTTTTAAAAATTCATATCAATAGACGGAAGCATACTTTCATACAACCCTGTATTTTACATACTCTCTTTATCTTTATATACACGCCACTATTTAGCTAATATTTAATTAAGACTAAAACATGCTTAAAACTAGTGAAATCACACTTCCAGAGTTTATCATCCATAGTCGGCCATATATCTAATTCTTTGTGCAGACCTGTATATCATTTTATCTATATTCTACAAACATATCTTAGTATACTAAATGAAGTTCGGTATAAAAATGCATAACTCATTTAAAAATCACCTTTAAATCACTTTTGTTCATACTCAGTAACTCTTACGATTTCTTTTGTGCACCCCTGTATATGATCTACAGCATTTATACACACAACGCAATTAATATGGAAAAATTTAGTTAAACTTAAAAACTCTTATCACAACTAAAAATGCACTTCCAGCAATCATCGTTAATATACAGTATTTTGTATACAGAAAAGTATTTGAAATCTTTTGTGTACCTGTAAATACTATGCACTTTCTATTACACAGGAAGTAACTTGTAAACCACAGCAACATATATAATTTTATTATATGTGAAAAAGTTTAACATAATTAAAATACACCACAGAAAAATATTCCCCTTATACCATTATCTAATGGAATTCTTTTGTGAGGATCTGTAAATGAATAATTAATATTCTTTGCACCACATATTTTACTGAATGTATATTTTAATACACTTCATTTTAGTACATAGTTAAGATATTTTTTTTCCATGTTTTGTATTATTTGTTTTATGCTTCCATTCACCGAACTTTTTAAACACGCCTTGTATAACTTGTTAAAATCAAAAGTGGAAGTTCTCCTTTACAGGGAAGGTAGTACTCAATGGTATTAATAAACAGCAAAAAAATCAAAATTTTTGAGATTGGCATTTTTGAAAAAAAAATTTTTTTTGAAAAAAAATTTTTTTTTTCAAAAGGCTGCTACAAGAAAAGTTGAATACATATTTCAAAATTAGGTATATCATTTTAAACAGAAGAATATTATCTTTAAAATAAAAAAAACGCAACAAAAAATCTTGCACCGTTCAAGAGATAGAGCACTTTAAAATTTTTATCGAAAATTGCGAATGGGAAATGGTGCCCGGGATGCCATCTTTGTCGGCCTGTATCTCGGGCCAGGAATTTTTTGGGGCAAAATGGAAATATACAGTTATCTTATTTTTTCGTGAATTTTAACATATGTTCAATTCAGAAACTTCTGAGACTATGAAGGTAAGATTTTTTCTTTGGCTGCCTGAATTGACATGGATTACACCTTAAAGTCTTTATTTTAATCTAAGCAATTGTTCTAATTTACGTAATTGATAATTACTAAATCCCTTAAAAATTAATGTTTTGAATCAGAAAACATTAAATTGAATTTACTCTTACATTGCAGTACATAATAGAACATAAAAAAAAATTTAAGCAAAAAGTGACTTACTTTTCATAAAGATAGGCAATAAAGCAAAATATAGGTAATCTTTGGCAAAATAAGAAAGAAGCGTAGCTTCTACATCCATGCAGAATATAAAATGTGTTTTAGCCTGCAAGTTTGCATCCAAAGGACTAAAGATTATTTCTAACCTAATAGTCCCCCAGGCACATTTCAACGGGCCAACACAGAAGTAAGGAACCAACAAGCTGCAACTCTACTAGAAATTAGTAGACTTTGCTGCTTTCTGTACCGATCGTCAAAATGTTAGTGACAATAACTGATGCTGCTGATGAACAGATGATACTGCTTAACATCTATTCACACCATCCTTGTTGCATTTCTATCATCAACTGTAGCAGCTAAAGCAACTAGCAAATTAAAAGAGAAAATAATGTAATACATGCATACATATATTTAAAAATGAAAGACAAAATGTAATAAAACAAATATTTGATTCAAACGTTAAATGTTGATTTTTTATTAAAGTACTACTCAAAATCAGACATGGGAAACTTAAAACAGCTGACTATATATGTATTTGTTAAAATAATATAGTGTGTAACATTAACGAAAACATCATAAAAGAATTTTATCCTAAGCAATGATTTAGTATAAAATTACACATGCTTTCACTTAGATTAGGCCTAAATTCCATCAACTGTCATGAGACTTTAAACTACATTTAAATACAAAAACATTTATATTAATCCTTTAAAAGTTGATTGTCCGGTACAGATGTCATATTCGGCCCATATTGGCGCGATTTTTTTCGGTTGCCAATTTGGCAAAAACATCAACAGCATAAACAACATAATCCGGGTTACCACATCAAGCAAAATAACGACACTTTGGCATTGGCGTCAGAAAAAAATTGTGCCAATATGGGGCGAATATGACATCTGTACCGATTGTCCTACCTGCACATACTTAAAATTGTTTTGGTAGACTTTAAAATCTTTCTGCAAAAGATTAAACTTATAAAACATACCTCTAATTATAAAATTGTTTGTCAACATAATTTTAATTTATGAAAGATTACCTTGCCTCCATTAATTTTTTTTAACATTATTTGAAACATACCAGTTTATTTAGATACCTTATACAATGTGACAGTATTTTTATTTAGGTTTTTTTTTCTTTTGCAAATAACATGCTTTAAAAATCACTGCTTTCAATCTAATTTTTAAAATTTTCCTAAAGATAAACAAAGGCTTCACATTTAAAGTTTTCTTTTTTTCTGCATTTATAATTATTAACAAAACAATAACACTACAAAGCAATCGAAGAATCAAAATTTAACAACCCTTGTTTATAATTTTAAGCTACTTTCTAATTGACCAATCAAAGTGTATAATTACAAATTCAATCGTATAACTTTCAGATTCATTAGCACACTTGGAGAATATCAAACAATTTCAAAACAAAGTTAAGGGAGCATTAATTCTGATCAAAGTTACAGGATTTATGGGTAAACTCTAGTGGAATAAAACTTAAATGCCTATCATACTATGCCCCAGTAGCAGAAAATTCTCCAAGTGTCTGCAACAGATACTTCAGGGGCAGAAAATAATCTGCAGGTAAAATATTTTACAATTGAAGCGTTAATTAAACGATCACATCACTTACCTTTGACGTTTATTATGCATTTTATTAATTTTACTAATAATAATCTTAAGTTTTTGTATTGTATTAAGTAATAAAGAGCCACACATAGTATAAAGAGAAATAAAGGTTCAATAGAAAAATAATCTGCAAACTAGAAAAGAAAATCTGCAACGCCCGTCTCCCGTCTCGAACTTTCTGCTACCGGGTACTATGCCTACATACGAAAACATTGCTCAATTAGCAACAAACCACACATGATAATGCATACAAATTCTTAGAAATACCCAGACAAAAAAAAGCTATACATGATTTCAATTGATTTAAAATCTCATACAAAGTTATAATCCTTCATAGAATTTTCAGCATGAATCCAAGAACAAGAAGTAAGATGGCACATCTGTGGGGGAAATGCATTAAAAATAAAAAGTAGAACAGTCAGTTTTTCTTTGTATGACAATGTTCACAAGTAAATCTCAGTAAATGGGTAAAGAGCAAACTCATTTGCAATTGAATATTTCTTTCTTAAAAGAGAATAGGAGAATACAAAATACAGAGGCTTATTTATTTTAAAGTTTATAAGCTTTTCTACATCCTTGCATAAATATGCATAATCAAGTACTATTAACAAAACTGAATTGGAGCTTGCCTTTAACTAATTTTCCATTTAAAAACCGATATGAGCTACAGTAACAAATAATTCTTAACACAATTATTTTAAGTGAGCAAAGAGATATTTAATTCGAAATTGATTAGAAATAGTCTATCAAATAACCAATTATAATTAATGAAGCATGTAATTAAATTTAAGAAACAAATATTCATATAAAAAAAAATACAAATCTTTGTACTGTTAACTTTCAATAAAATTTTGAGAACAGCGTATTATATCTTCATTATTACCCGAAATAAAATCCATAAACGAACTATATAAGTAGTATTTTAATTTTAATAAAATGCATCTGAATAATTACCAAAGACAGATAGATATGTATCCTTCTACAAAGGTGCAACATTTCAACAATCCTTACCGATTACTATTTGTTAAATGAAAACACATTAATAAAAGATGGTATATCCAACACAATTTAATAAAACGTACCATATTTCTCGAATCACAGAACATAGATTCTTGTTTGATGCAAAAACAAGAGTAATTCTAAATAAAAACACCGATGTGAAATATAAATATTATTTTTAATACCATATTAAACCACCGCCATATTTAGCGAAAATCTCTTTTCTAATTGGCTGAGCTTAGGTTAGCCGTGCTTAGGATTGAACAGAGAGCATTCCTTCAAAATCATGTTCTAACGACCTAAAATCTTGTGCTTAGGTAAAAAGTTAGCTAAGTTAGACCTTGGGTAGACCAGTGAAAACGCACCTTAAAATCTACTGTCCTGAGACAACAATCTCTTATGACAAAAGATTTAATTCATTTATCAGAAATTAAAAAAACGTTTAATTATGAACTATTTTAATAATCGTGTCTGTAAGTATGGTTTTTATGTTTAAAAATGAGCCAGAAAGTTTCGAGTTGTTTGCCAAAGAAAAATATTTTATTTCGAGAATCGCCTTCATATATAGTAGTATAATTTTGTTCTTGTAAAAGGGAAAATGAATGGAAATGACTAAATTTAATGCCATCAGAATAACATTATTAAGTTTTTTTTTAATTTAAATTTACGTTTAGTTTAAATATTTTTTTTATGATGCACATTTTATAAATAAATATGACATCATTTGTATTCAAAAGCCATATTATTATTAACTTAAAAATTTAAACTAAATTAATATTTACTTAAAGTGATAAAATACTTTTAACAAGTTTATAACTCATATAGTTTTATAACTCAAACCTTATCAAAGCATTATTTTTCTCTTATGCGCTTCTTTGTAAGATATGACAATAGCTTATTAAAAAGCAATTTATGTGAAAGATTCTATTTTTCTGTATTTAAATAACAAAATTTTGAATTTAATACAGGTCTCTGCACATAAATGGGATAAAGTGCAACGTATGTCACATTTTCGTTACATTTATAAAATTTAAACATAAATAATTCAGTCATTTTTATAACTTTGGCTGATCACAAAATCTATGTCATTTGAGCCACTCGGTATTATTAGCTGTTCCTGGACACATTCAGTTTTCCTTTCTGATAGTTTTCTTTCTGAAATGTTTAGTTAACTGAAATTTTTAATCAAATAAATCATTTTAATAAAACGTGTATGTATCATATGAGAATACTTTTCAGAAATCTTTCAAATAATACCTCATTTTCTTTCTGTGCTTTGTATGTGCATAGAAAAAAGAAGTAGTATCTATGATTAATACGTATTTGTAATTACATAATATTTAGGTTATCTGCAATTGTTAAACAGCTTTTGGATATTTAACATCTGCCAGATCTTCTTTGGAGCCCAAACATAGAAATTTTCAAATTTTATCTATTTACTGCATGTAGAGAAAATTAAAGAATCATTTTCAATTTGACATATATCTGTACTTTGGACTATATCTGTAATGTAGCTATAACACTTCTAAAATTCCAACGCAAGCACTTTAATTAAAGTGTTAATTTTAATTTTTTTTTTTTTTAAAGATCTAAAACAGACATGGAAAACAGTCGCAAGCTACTTAAAAAATATATTATACAAAATGTATGTGTAAAATTTAATTAAGTATTTAACTTTTGACTTTGAATGAAATTAATTAAAACACCACCTGCCACGTAGTTAGTAGCACTGATATAAGGAAAGTGTTAAAAGAAATGATATGAAAGGATTTTTCAAATATTTCAGAAAGATCAAGTTGTACACGAGAAAATATTTTTACAAAATCTGCAAAGCACTCTAAATTTCTATGTGAGCTGTTTTATGTTACAGATTGAAATTATTCCTTTATTAGTCTAAATGTATATTTTATTTTTAGATACATTTTAGTTTTCAAAAATATTGCATTTTTTGCGATGGAACAGGTACCAAGAACAGAAGTAAAAAGAAATAAAATTATAACCTTGTTTCTTTGTGGAATAATTAAAAAAAACTGGTAAGGTCTTGTACATTACTGTCCATGAGATTTTTCTCTGTGACTTATGGGAAATCTGAAAGCATAACATTTGGTGCTACATTTATTACTTTAAGTACATAAAATGTTTTTATTTCACCATTTTTTAAGTTTTATTCTCTATAATGTTGGTGTAAAATGTACATATATAATTCAGAATAAATATAATTCATTTTACATTTGATTTTCACCATCATAAAAAAGCCATAAGATCGTCTTTTGTACTCCTCATCTACTGTAAAATTCTACCCCATGCTAAGGATAATCTTAACCGTGGATTACTCAATGTATAATACATATTTCAATATTTTACTATGAGAACTTCAATATCAACGAACAACATTTGCAAACATTATGTCTCAAAATTTTAAGTATATGGAAAAAGGTAATCAATTTTGAGATTACCACACGAGTAAAAGTTATTGGTCTGACAAAAGTGCTTTAAACTTATCAATTTTTTTTTTGAAAATGTATGTCTTGCAGTTACTTTTATTCACATTCGTATAAAAGTAAAGCATCGTTATTGTTGTAAAGAATATTTTTTAACTTGTTTTTTTAAACCAATTTTAAGATGACATAAGACAGTTATGCAAAAGTGGTCATAAAACAGCAAACGACTATAATCGAAGATGTGTAATATTCATTTGAAGATTAAAATCATTAGATTCTTTTACATGTGAATAACAATGGGTGAAAATTAATATTGGTATAAGTATAGCGATATTCACTAAAATTTCTGTAAGAGTCAAAATCTGCGACAGAATCTCTTGAGACAAAAATGACACAACACAAAAATACTAGATTTCACAGGATAGGAAATACAAGATAGGCTTTCTTTAACATAAATAGATAAAATTGTAAAACCTATCTCTGAATACAGCTGTAAAACGATTAAGAATCAATTCGTAGAAAAATAAGATATTGGGTAGATTTATCAACCCTACCAACTCTCCCGTTTTCCTATTGTAAGAAAGTGTCATATAGCATAATCTGACAGTCTTCCGGATAGTTACACATATGACGCTTTTCCTGTAGCAAACGGACTAAGTCAGACCTATTTGTGCTGTAATGCACAAAATGAATTATTTGGAGTTGAATCACTTTTCTTTCAGAGTGAATGATTTCGTCCATATATTATAATGAATTGCTTATCCTAACTATAAATGTGTATTTCATAGCTACAACAATATTAACGATTAATATTGGTTGTGTGGTGGATAGTCCTTTTGCAAATAAGGAAGTTTATGAAAGTGAGAGGACAGAATACATATAATATTTTACTCTACTAATGTATTTGTTATTGAGACATATATCCGTAGAAGTTATGTCTATTTTTATTGTACTATATTGATTTGTTTTAATGCCTGCTACAGACCTTGACAATAATAGCAAATTCTTTAAAAATATTTTTTTTTTTTTATCTGTCTATATTTATGTATAATTTTGATATTACGTGTCCAACTCTTCGCTATGAAGAAAGAGAACTGAAAATCTGCACGCCGTGTAGTTAGTACCAATTGTATAAGGGCAAGTATTAAGAAATAATAAGGACTGATTTGGGAAACGTGTCAGAGAGATTAAAGTTGCTGAACATTTGGAAGGGGTGAAGAATGCAGAACACCCATTTGTTTCATAGACTGAAATTATTCTTTATCCAAATAATCTGAAGGATTCAAATTTTTGTGATGGACCAGGTGCCTAGGACAGTAAAAAAGATAACAATATAACATTATCCGATGGAATAATAAAAAAAAAGTTGAGGTCTTGTAAATGACTGTCCTTGGGATTTTTCTCAATGACTTATGCTTAGAAGAAATCTGAACCATGTATAATTTGCAGTGTCACATTTAAGCTTGGATTGAGCCCATTAAATATTTTCATTTCAGCACCCATCAAAAGTTGTTCTTTAAAATGTTGCTGTAAAATGTATAGATACATAGCTGCCAACGTTTATGCTTCCTGTTATAAATGAAATTTAAAAGAAAAGTTTAGCTTATTAATTGCAGGCATAATTTGCTATTAAATTTTCGTGGTAAGGAAAAAGCGTAATAATTGGCAGCTTTGCATATAATTCAGACTTACTGTAATTTATTTTTCAACAGTTGGTATTCGCTGTCATAAAAATGCCTAGTGATCGTGTTCTGATGTTCTCATGTACTGCGAAATTCCACTTTATACTAAGGAGAATATTAGTCCTTCTTTGCTCATTATATAATGCATCTCTCAAAATTTAGTTTTCACCAAAAAATTCTAATGTCAATGTATGATATTTGTAATCATTATCTGCCTAAATTTTAAGTATTTTGAAAAAGGCAATTTAATTTGAATAAAAGTTGTTGTCTTGTCAAAAGTACTTTAAACTTATCAAAATATTTTTTATTGTAGTATGCTGGTTGTGTACTCCAGCTTTCTTATGGTGAAAACCAAATTTTGAGAAATGTATTAGGTAATGAGGATTTCAGTGTTAAATTCCCACTTGGTATAACACATTTTTTTACAGTTGTTGGTGATATCAGAGAAGCCCTTTAAGATGTTTTCACAAATACAGATTGTAAAACTTGTAATTAATTTGCAGAACTTAGTTTTTGATTAATTTAAATGTCACTAGAATCTTTTAAATTCAGGCTAAACAAGATTCACACAGAATTTCATCCCTTTTGGTCAATAAAATGAGTACAAAGTTTGCTCGGGAATTAAATACCGAGGGTCTCGCGTTAGGCTGACCACCTAACCGGGACATATGCTACACCGGGACATTGACACCTACGGGCCCATGGTCAAGAAAACAGGGTTGGGCACTGTAAGCCTTGACTGTTAAAGGATGGTAACGCCACTGGTTTGGTTTAGTTTTTAGAGTCTTTTAAGAGTATGCAAATAGCATTATTTCTTTTTCTTGCAAATGTTATTGAATTTAATTTAATTTAATTAAAACTAGCAACAAAATTCTTATCACTCAAATGTACATTTCTGTTTGATTAATAAATAACTCGTTTTTTATATTTTCAAAATTTCATAAGTAAATTTTAATTTTCTCAGTTAACTTTATCAATTTTTGTGAATATTGATACTTTTAAAAGTAAAAACTGTTTTTAACTGAAATTCACAATCATGTTTCTTTCATTTATCAGAATGTTCAGATATTTGAGAAATGATGAAAAAGCAAAAACGTATACAGAGTGCCCCACCTGAAGGTAATAATTCTGCATCAATTCTGGTAACTAGACTTTACTTGACTCGATCCGCACTTCGACTTGATGCTAAATTTCCATTGTGTGTTGATTTCACTTTAATTATTTTGGATTGTGGTTTGGTTTGGTCTAATTTTTTAAGCAAAGTCTAGAATATCTTTTCAGATAAAGAAAAACTCCATTTTTGAGCAATTATGAGATACATACCTTCATATTTCAATATAAAAGATAAATTGAAATTAGAAATAAAATTATAGAATCATTACATGATTGTGTTGAAATATGGTATAATTTTATTTTTTTTTCATGTCGATTTTCGGGTTCGGATTGTGTTTATAACCCGACGTGGGTAATACTAGGAGATAGCCCTTTAAAATTTTGTTTTTATAAAAAAGTATAAGAATCTGTATTTCAGTTTTGATAGCTGAATAAAGACATTTCCATCTTCTCATGGTTATTCATAATGGTTCAAATGTATTACTTCATTTTTACATGTTATATGTTTTGTATGCCTATGTATTTTTTATTAAAACCAATATTTCCTGTGGCTATCTTCTATTGGGACATAAAATCATGCACAGGGAGAGCAAAAACCGACTCGAACATGAAAATGTTGCTTTATGTGAACCCGAAATCAAAGAATATTTATCGATAATTTTACACAAATATTCTATATAATGAAAATATTCTATTATCATATTATTAATGAAATTTTTATCGTTTGTGAAGAAAAACTAAAACATTTAAACTTTTTCATATTCAAATATGTAGTTTTTCCTCGAAGCAATATTTTAGACTCTCTTTGGAAATATCAGCATGTTAGCCTGAACCTAAAACAATTAGAATCACCCCAACCAAAATCTGAACGGCAATGAAAAAAAGTAGTTCCTACCCAAATAGAAACGAAATTTATATTTCAAATCAACCCGATACATGACAAAAAAAATTGTCAACCCTAAACACGTTAACCTGGATCCTAAATGGAGTAAAAATAATCCATATTCTAATACAATTATGGAAAAATAGTCTGCTATCTAAAATATCATCTTTATATTTTATGTTGAATGAATAATATTCAAATATCTGTATCTACACAACCCGCACTGGAAAGAAATTCCATGAACCAAACTCGATGCAGGTCTCTACCATGTGACTTAAAATGAGGGAAAAATAGAAACATTTTAACTTCAAATGAAACAAAAAAAAGACAAATAAAAGAAGGATAAAAGTCAATAAAAGCTATTTTATTAAGAACAGACTAACATATAAACTACATGTCGATGACAATAAAATATTACACAAAATGATGTAAAACAAAATATAAGAGGAAAAACATGTTAAAAAAACAAACAAAATAATAATTAAAACATACAAGCGTAAATAAAATACTAATAATTGAGAAAGTAAAACACAATTGTTTTCTGTGTATGTTTTAAGAAATTTTTCATTTAAATTACATAAAAATTGATATAAGCAACATTTATAATAATTATGTTTACAGAAGATTACGTAACAAAAGCTCTGAATTTTTCTTTTAATAACATTATGCATTTACGCAATCATTCCAGGAATGAGAATAATCAAATTAGAAAAAAAGAGGAACGTGTTTTGTCTTCTCTTTCTCTGAATAATAAGGATATTTTTCGTTTTTCATAAATATTGGTTTTCAAGTGTTCAAATGATAATGAGTAAATTGAATACATAATCTAGAGTTTTGATAAATATTCCAAACTCTTTTCTAACATATAGCTACTACACTACAAGAATATAATTATTGTATGCCCTGCAATTTTCTTAACAAAGTTTATTAATATATTCGCATAATTTTTTCATTTTTTTGAAGTGTTATATAAAATCACAATTTGAAACTATCAAAATATATTATTGTATTTTTAATTAAATAACCAATTACAAAAATAAAAGCAAGACTGCTTAATCGGAAGAAAACTTCAATGATAAGGCATAAAAAATATATACTATTGCAAAAACAATTTCTTCTAAAATAATAAAAGATTCTGAATGCAGAAAAGTAGTAAAAAGCATTTTCTTTGATGCATCAGAAATTTACATTAGTCAGGCTTTAACGATAGGAATGGCAAAGAATAGACATCAATTTAATTAAAGTAAAATTTTTATTTCAATTGGTTCTCAGCTCTGACAATGACTCTAATATATAAGTTTTTATAATACAAAAAAGATTTTATACAATAATTCTGAACATAAATACTTTTTTCAGAAATCGCATGCAAGAAAATATATTTGAAACTAAAAAAAAAAAAAACAGCTCGATATAATGCAGCCCATGAACCGCATAAGATCCGCAAACTTTTTAAGTTGAGCTCAAGATATAATCGTTATTCGATAGTCGTAAAATTTGGAATGAGCAAGAATTACATTAATTAAAAAAAATCTCGGACACATCTATTGGTTTAGTTTTTACACTATGAGACTTGTCAAGTCGCTTGACTTTTATAGAAAGCTACCGATTGTCATTTGTTTTTGAAACCTTTGATTTTTGTAAAAATTTTCTTAATTTTCTAATTCATTTTTGGATGTTTTGCTATTTTATTCTCGAGTATGGCCTACTTGAGGTATAAATAACCCAAACCAGAAATTATTTCTCTCCTGAGATTGGGGTGGTTTTGTATTTTGAAACCTTTATTAAGATCGAATATATCTTTCAAATATCATGAGTATTAGTAAAAAAATGTCCAGTCAGAAAATGGCAGCCTTTTTTACTTTCATAAATCGTGCCATTCATCTTTGTTCTCATTCTCACTCGCTTAATAGTGAAATTCAATATCTTAAAGCGATTGCGATTGACAGAGGTTACAACCCTTCTATTATCGATACTGCTTTACGTAAACTACAGCAACCACGACCCACTAACTCAAATCAGTCCTCTTCTCTCTCCAGAAGCAGCATTTTGTTACCTTTCTTTCCTAAATCCAGCCTTCCTATTGCCAAAATTCTTAGACAGCATGACTTCAGAATAATTTTTACCCCTACTAATAAGCTTACCCTCTCGAAACTCAAAGATCGTATTGAGTTATACAACTCATGGGTGATAACCCATGATCATAGTATTAATTGCCAGTATAGTATTGATATAGTATTAGCTGGCAGTATAGTATTGATATAGTATTAATTGCCAGTGCGGTCTTTCCTATATTGGACAGACCAAACGGTGTTTGAAATTTCGTATTAAAGAACACCAATAATATATTCAAAAACAGGAAACCAATAAATCTTCAATTGCTAAACATTGCTGGGAGATGAACCACTCTTTTGATTTTAATTCAGCCAAAATCATCTCCAAACCTACTTCTATACATGAACTTAACTTTCTTGAAGCCTTTCATATCTACAAAAATTATGAAAATATTGTTAATAGTGAATCCGCTATTCCTCCTTTATCAGATTGCTGGAAATATTTCATAAAATCCTCTTTTGCTTAATTACTACCAGTATTTTACACATTTTTGGTGGCATTACGTATACTATTCTCCTATTGGCTGGTACCCGTATTTTCCTGTTTCCCCATTGGTTAATGAACTTCTCAGTTGAATCCGCTTCTCCTCTATTTAAATGAGCAAGTTTCAGTTATTCTTTGCACTGAAGACGGTGCGCTAAAGTCTACCGAAACTAATCTGCTCAAAGTTTGCTTTTAAATTTACATTATTCTGCGCCAAGTAGCATCTTAATAATTACATGACTTAGGCTTTTATTATACAGATGAAAATTCCCGAAAGTCTTTGAAAGGGTCTCATGATTTTGCTTCCACATCTGAGGTTCCATATGGTTGAATTTGATTTAAGTCATATTAATTTGATCGTAGCAAAAGGCAAAGAAGAAATAATTTAGACAATGAATTTCTTAAGGTTTTGAGTTTTAAACTTACGAATTTTGAACCATGTATAAAGAATCCCAAATTTCATTAATCACATTGACGATGTCCATCAATTTTGAAAACATCATAAAATTTCATTATAATGCTAATAATTAGGGGAGATGGGGGCACATGTGAACAGGGGGCAGATGTGAACATCGCAGTTTTTCAATACTTATTATAAGTTTTTTTATTTGAAAAAAATTACCAAAGATGGCAGCACCTGTAGACATATGGTAAAAATTTTTTGAAGCTTTTTGACATTTTGTTTGTCTTCAGTAGCCAAAACACTGTTTGTATATGTCAAATGTAAAATGTCGGTTTCAACTTTGGTAAGTGATAAAGGTTATTTATTTAGTTAGTTATTCGAATTTTAATGTTTTAGCATATACTATGACTACTATTGAGTATTTTGGATAAAGTTGTTTTGTTCCCTAAAATTGATAAATGTTAATTATTTATCAATTTAACTCTAGCAGCCATGCGGGGCACTTGTGAACAGACTAGTTGGGGCAGATATGAACAGTTCACAAAAATCAAAATCTTTCTCTGTTGTGCGAATAAAAAGAATTGATAATGATAAAATGTATGTTAAATTCCTGAGAAAGAATCTCAGATCCAATTCATGTAATTTCCCTGAAATAGTAGACATTTCTGTCATACAAAAAAGTGATATTGTATTGAAACTTCTACTTCTACATTTGTCAGGAAGTACACAAAGAGCAAGAAGCTCATTTGAGTTCAATTATAATTTAAATAAATTCAATGTTTCCTAAAATGCAATAAGTGTTATGTACTATTTTAGTAAACGGTTTAAAACAATATTTTTTATGAATTGTTGACAAACAACTTGGTATTTTTTTTTTTCATTTGTCTCAAACTTAGTGATGGCTTACTTCCATCTCTCAAACAACAGCTATGAATAGAATAATTTGAATTGGGATGGATATCAGTAAAATTTTTAAAATGTAAAATTTTCAAATTGATAACTAATATAATTCTTGGGTATGGTGTCAGAACAGCTTTATATATGTTTAGTTTCATTTCAAAATCTTTTGTTTAAACATATCACTCGGAAACTAGAAAAAAAAATTATTTTATTTATGGTGAATTTAACTGATAATATAAATAATGGTTATGATAACAAATTAATAACAGGAGAAAAAGCATGTCAAAGGATATTTTCCCTTGTGTTCACATGTGCCCCAGGAGTGTTCACAACTACCCCGCTGATGGGGCACATGTGAACAATTTTTTGAATTTATAAAACTATTAAAAAATGTAAGAAAAACTATACAGGTGATTAAAAAAAAAATTCCATGTGTAAAAGAAAGTTCTGTTTACTATACTGACTAGTTTTTATTTATAAGAATTAATCCAATTATGAGAAAAAGCTATATTTATGCGAACTGTTCACATGTGCCCCCATCTCCCCTACATATGATTAATAAAAACTTACATATTAAAAATATAAAAAGCCCAAGCACTTTTTATTGATTTGTAATAATTAGTAGAGTTCGACAAAATATTTGTTATCTTTTTCGCCTAACATTCATTTTCGACGAAAATGTTGCCGAAAATTCGGTCGTGACCGAAACTATCTGTATTCCAAAAATCTCGTTTCTTCCTTTGGAAATTTTAACTTTACTCATCGATTTGAAAGGTATCGGCTAAAATGAGACACTCTTTATTTATTGCTATGAGCTTCACTGTTCATAAATATCGGTCATCACTAAATCAAAACATGAGTGCATATAGTAAAGCAAGCAGTGCATATGTGATTTAACTTTTAAGACGCTTTCCACGTGCTCATTAAAAGCTGCAGACTTAGCAGTAATAGAAAACTTTTAATTTCAATGTGCAGAAGAATTTCAAACGCTCTCTAAGAAAGGTGTATTAAAACAGATGAAGATCTTTTACAAAAAAATCAATTATAAAAGATAAATTGATGTATGTTTACCTATAACATTCAATTACATGAAATTCGTATTAGGAAAACATTCTGAGTTGTTAATGAATGAATTACATTTTATTTTATATGAAAACTAGCATGCTGCTCTTGCTTTGCTGGTCCATTTTCCAAATGAACCTTGATAAAAAAAAAAATGATGAATTCGACCATGTATTTTAAATTAATATGGAGCTTCACCTGGAAAGTCTTTCCGCATTTGCTGAATACGATCCGAACGCCATTTAGCTATTTTATCATCTTATGCGTCAGACAAAATTCAGGCTATTCAGAAGAAACTCTTTTATAGTAGATCTTTAAAGTAGAAGGTGGGAGGGAAATACGGTCGTTATGATCATAAGAAATTAAAATGTTCTCCAGTCAACACATTACTAAAATAAGAGAAAAATATTCAAATATTTTGAAAATTTAATATTTTTTGAAAAAAAAATACTAATAAAATTACTCAAGTATGTAAAAAAAGATTAGTCAAATGTAGTGGCAAAATCCCAGTAGAAAATCTGTAAAACAAATACAATATTTTCGAGTATTTGGCGCGAAAAGACGAATACTCAACGCTATTTGACGAACCAATACATTTCTTGGCCAAATGCAAGATATTGAAATGCATTTATAAATTACTTGTTAATTAAGTATTTAGATGCCTAACACCCATTGAATTTAATCTTAAACGATGGATTAGTTTATAATTTTTTTCTGTAAGTTTATATAATATATACAAATTGTGTGTTGCTGTAGTTATTTTATTTTATTACTCCTGTTTCTATATAAAATTAGATAAATAGAGTCCTTAGTTAAATAAACTGTATAAACTTTGAAAAAAGTGCTTGGGTATCGGAAATGAAACAGTGAATAGGTTGCCAAAAAATATGTTGCCAAATTTCTTTCTCCGCCAAGGCTATTTTTCTATTTCGCCAAGGTCCCTATACTCGAAAATATTTTGTTGTGTCAAAAAATATTTGTACGATTAGGATTAGGATTCAAATAAATGGCGCAATATATTTGGATACAGAATAGAATGGCGCGTACATTTTGGTATGACATAAAAGTAGCAAAAGTCTCCCAAAATTTTGTCCCAAATTACTCCATTTTTCTGTAAATTCGATTATGGAATAGGTCCGTTTTAAAAACAAAAAATCAATTTAACCAGTTTTTGAGTTAATTATGCAACAAATCACGCCCGGTAACATACGCTTTAGTTGTCTATAGACTCAATTATGTGTTTTATCCGTACCAAATACGCCAAATGTCTGTAAGCTCGATTACGTAATTTATCTCCTTAATTAATGCATAATTTACAAACTACACCTAATTTCCAATTTTCCTGATTTTATGATCAATGGTTACAGTTAGATGTAAGTACGTTTATCATTCTCGCGGTAGTTTAGTTTTGCCTACGAAATATTATTTAAGTATTGCGCGGCAACGCAATACTTATTTATTTCCAGTGTTACTTCTTAATGTTAATTTAACATAGAAAAGCCTATGGAGATCATAACTTTTTCATTTTTTCTTCCCACCTTTTTGTCCCTGATGCCACTCATTTTTTATTCTTTACTAATTCTAATGATATTATAAATTTAAAGTGTAAAAATGTTTGCCGGACTTCAGGGTCAAAACGAATGGTAAAATGCCTTTGCATACCCAGCTAAAAATGAACTGCAGTTTTTCTACAGAAGTGGAGTATTTTTTAGGTTTTTCTATAGTCAACTATAGATTTTCTGTAGTGCAATCTCGACTGTAAAAATACTTTAGAAATTCTGTGGCTAATGTGGCGTAATTTTGTAGTACTTTATTTCAAAAATACTCAGTGCTATTAACTTCAAAAATTCTATAGTTTATGTGAAGTCATCATAAACTTTTAAAATAATGAGATTTTGCGTCTGTAGTAATGAAGTAATTTTATCTCATAATTTTACCAGTTCGTCTTTTTCTCTTAGTGTTTAATTATTTTAGTTGTCCGAAAGGAATAAATTTTATTTTGTGTTAATCAGAGAAAAAGAAAATTTAGTTAAAGTCCGAAAGAGAATGCCGTCCTCGGGTTACAGCTCCGCCCCCCCCCCCCCCCCCCAAAAATGAACTCTTTTTAACCTGACTTTAAGATAAAGTTTAAATACATAAACATGAAAAAAAATCGACCGAAAATTAACTACCAAGATTGAGATATAGGGGGGTGAATCTCTCCCCCAACAGAAACTTCTTAGTTTCTGTTTAATTTTAAGTTATTCGGAATAAATAAATTTTACTATATTTTTCAAAATCGGAGAAAATAAGATATTTCCGTTAATTAAATTTCAGACTTCAGGGATGGCAATGAGCCTTCCAACCCCCCCCCCCCCTCCTTAACGGATTTTTTTTATTTCTTTTATTTTAAAATACTGAAAAAGAATGAATTTTACTATGCATTTCATAAAAAAAGAAAATTTAATTACTTAAATTTCAAAATCCAGGGAAGGGAAATGGCTTTTTTTCTCCTATCCCCCTTTCTCCCCCTTCCCCCGCTCAACTGATATTTCTGATATACTGCTTCTCTTTTATTTTAAGTTTCTGAATATAAATAAATTTTACTATGTACAAAATCGGAGAAAAAGAAAATTCAGTTACATATCTGTTTCAAAATCCAGGAGCAACAATGACTCCCCTAGGCTCCCCTCTTTTAACGGAAAATTTTGGTTACCTTAATTTTTAAGTTACTCGCAAAGAATAAATTTTACTATGTTTTTCAAAACAGGAGAGAAAAAATTGGGTTACTTAAATTGAAATATCTAGGGAGAGGTAATTGGTCTCCTATGCCACCTTCCCCTAAACGGAAATTCTTGTTTCCTTTTTTTTAAGTTACTCGAAAAAAAATAAATTCTTCTATGTTTTCAAAATAGGAAAAAAAGAAAATTTAGTTTATACAATTTCAAAATACAGGGAAGGGCAATGGGCCTCCTATACCGTTCCCTCAACTGAAACTTTTTAGTTCCTCTTTTAATTTAAGTTAGTCGAATTAAATAAATTTCACTATTTCAAAACCGGTAGAAAAAAAAAATTAGTTACTTATATTTTAAAATCCTGGGAGGAACAAATGACTGTTCTATAACCCCCCCCCCCCCCCCCCCGCCTCCTCCTGACGGAAAATTCTTGGTTTCTTTTTTTTAGTCACTCGCAAAGAATAAATTTTATTATGTTTTTCAAAATAAGAAAATAAAATTAGTTACTTACTTCAAAATCTAGGGAGGGGTAGTTGCTCTCCTATGCCCCCCTCCTCCCCTAAACGGAAAATTCCAGCTTCCCTTTTTTTAAACATACTCGAAAGGAATAAATTCTACTGTGTTTTTCAAAAGCAGAATTTTTTTTTTTTTTACTTTAATTTCAAAATCCAATGAGGAGGCATCCCCCCCCTTTTTTTTTTCTTTTTCATAGCACACCCGGACCCGGATTTACTAAATGCACAATTTGCCCTTCTCCCCGAAAATACATGACTCCCAGTTCGTATGAAAATTACTTCTACTTTATAAAAACGAATGAAAAATAAATAATTCTTATTAAATATTTTATTTTAAATTTACATTGGAATATTTGATTATTGTTCACGCAGCTGAGGCTGCATTTCTGACTAAATAAATATTTATTATTTAAGTTAATTTTTAATTATAATTGATTTAATAATTATTAATAATATTTATAATTAATAATTATTGATATTTAATATAATATTAATTATATATTACATAATATGAATAATATAATTTAAATAATTAGTAATTATTATTTATAATTAATAATTATTAATAATATATAATAAATTAATATTATTTAAATAATATTTTTTATTCTAAATTCTGTCCGGGATGCAGATACATTTTGCGCTGTTAGCGAAACGAGATTGACCAATCAGAAGCTCACATTTCGCGAACTTTTCCCTGTTTTAAGGAAGCAAGCTTCCTGATTGGTCGATCTCGTTTCGCTAACAGCGAAAAATCTATCTGGATTCCGGCGGATGAAGCAGTAGTGCTCGTACAACTCAACTTTCGATCTAGGCGGAATGCTTTATTTACAATACATGTGACTCGCGATTCGACCTTCGTCTTTTTTTCATAGCCCCTTTTGTTCGTATTATGCTTTCGCGTTAATTATTATTATTATTATTTTTAAATGAATGTCAATAACCATAATATTGCGAATATTATGTACCGAGCTAATTTTTTAAAGAACTGACACCATGCCCGTTCGGTTTTTGCGTTCGTATTTTTTAAATCTGACTTGTCCGTATAATACTTTGATTATTCTTTTAGAATGTATATTTAAGATTGCTAAATTATGTACCGAGCTTGATCTCTCTTTTTGAAAGGACTATTATACTTCCAAAAAAGTGGGCCCTTTTTAAAAAATTCGGATATACTATTCAACAGTAGAAAATAAAAGTAGCACCTATAAAATATTTCGGAGGAGGATTTGTAGGTGCAAGATACTATTTATATGTATATTTTTTGGTTTTTCTTTAAAGAATAATAGAGGTGTAGCTGATTAAAAGCTAGTTAGTGTAAATTTAAGTAATTTATTCTTACTACAGAGGAAAAGAGTTCAATAATCTAAGTTTTTTATTGAATAGTTTTTTTTTGTGTGTGTATTGTTCGGGTTATTTAATGTAACTTTTCAAGTAGTGCTGCTGGTTTTAAACATTTTAAAACAATGTGCATGACTTATTAAATTTTGGAATAAAATTAAATTTTAAAAGTAAACAGAAAAAGTATGTTTTCAGACAATGCAAAAATCTTAAATTTTTTTTTTTTTTTTTTTTTTAAATCTGCCTACCCTCAACTGCTGCTGAAGATTAAACTTGAAGCCACAGCGGTTGTCCAATGGCCTGGAACTAACCCTTCCCACTTTTCAATGTTTTTAATTTAAGCAATTTTTCTTTTAAATTTGTCTGGTAACTTCTTTTTAAAAAAATTCTGCCTCCAGTCGAGTGGTCATTATTGATTAGAGTGTGTGCATGAATGTTTCTTCCTTAGTATACACTAGTACTTGGTATTCGATGCTCAGAAATTCTGCAAAGCAGCACTCAATAGACTGCCGTGTTTACTTGTGTAATAGTCTCACCCCTGATTTGAAGCAGAAAAAATCGTCAAACTATTTTCTTTTCATGAATTGAATGGATGAAAAAATTATGAAAGATCAACGTTTGGAAGAAAAGGTCTTGAGCATTGCTCAAAAAAACAGCCATGCTGGTACTTGATAGTTTCCGAAGACATTTTGTTGATGATGTAAAGAAAAAACTTTCAGAAGGCAAAACAGATCTTGTGATAATTCCCGGAGGAGTCACAGAGATTCTGCAAGACAATATAAGACGAGTATATGGATATTGGATAATCAATGGGAACAACAAGAAAATTCCCAGTGGAAAAGTAAGGCGCCCATCCCTGGAACTAATGTGTAGTTGGACATTACAAAGCTTGACTTTAATGACAAGCGATATAATTTCCAAAAAATTTTAAGAAGATGGGTATCTTTGACGCTTTGGACGGAAGCGAAGATGACATTTTATGGAATGACGGAGATTCTTCAGACACCGACTCTCATTACAATAGTGATACTGAAACCTTTAGTAAAAGAAATTTATTATAATTTTTTGTTTAAATTTTCACAAAGATTATTATTTGTAAATTTTACATCTATAAAAATATTACCATAAAAAGAAAATGGTATTTAATAAACATCATAATCTGGAAACATTTGGTAAGTTACTAATTTTATTGTGTTTTTTTATACCAGTAATGTTTCAGCATTTCAGTGTACAATATTATGCAGTAGATTTCTCCGCATAATAGTTGCACCTAGACTTTCACAATAAAAATTTGGCAAAAAAAAGTGCAACTATTATGAGAGTAAACACAGTACTATACAGTATGAAGTCCATTTTTGCAAAGAATCTCCACTACTTACTTAAGAGGTTACTTCACTCACATGAAAACGCCTGCCCTGTAATATTAATCTTATAAGAAATTTTTTTTTAAGTATCTCATTTGCATTTCCATATTTTGAAATTATTCTGTATGCCAGCTGAGGTCGATCTTTACAACAGCCGTTTTTTACTTTTTTGATTTTGTTTGCAGGTTTTTTTTCTGAGGCTATTTTTGTCTGAAAAAGATTAACGTCCTCATAAAAAAAAAAAAAAAAAAGTGTATTTTAGAGATCGTCTTTAGTTACCCAATGCAAACAAAAGCATGGGAATGCAAACGAGATATTTTAAAAAAAATCTCCAAAAGATTAAGATTAGAAAGTGCATGTACTTGCATGGGCACAGATGTCATATACGGGCGGGGTTTTTTTCCGACGCCAGTTTGCAGGAAGTTCAAGACTGGCAGCGGTCGTCACAGATTTTCTTTTCTGTTTTGCATATTCTTTTTCATCAAGCCATTACTTTGCTTCATATTATTTTTAGCTCTTTATTATTTAATACAAAAAGTTGAGATTATTATTAATAACAATTCATAAAATACCTAAAAACACTACAGGTAAGTCATTGTTTGATTAATTAATGCTTCAATTGTTAAAATTTTGCAATATTTTTTATGACTGATTTGTGAATTTAGTATTTTCATTCTGTGACAGGGTCACAAAACTTGCATTTTTTTCCATGTCTGACTGAAAAAAATAATTAACTTTTGATCTGCGACTGATTGATGAATTTTGAGATATTTTCATACAACTGACTGACAAATTTTGCAAATTTTCTTTCGACGGAAAGATATGACATTTGTTCCCCCTTAAATTACTTATAATCTTGACATTAATGTAAACATTACCCTTAATCTCTGATTCATCTGATGTAAACAAACAGCCATTATTTGTGACATTAGTTGTAGATTTGTCCCCAAATCACTAATTTATAGGCATTTTAGAATTTTTTCAATTAATAATATAGAATTGTGTTTGCTTGATGTTTATATATGAAATTATCTAAAAATTAGGGAGCTTCACATTGCTTTTCTCCTCAAGTGGGCACACCTAGAAAATAGTGTCAGAATGAACAAAGTAATAACTGTTCTTATGACGTAATTTTCTTTGAAAAAGTTTTGTTATGTGTTATTTAAGGAAGTTTTGGGATTTTTTGTAAAGAAAAATTATATGTGACATTTATCGTACTTTATGAAATTCATATTTTCAAACTTGCATTGATAATTTCAGTTCTGTTCAATTTAAAAAAATTGACGTATTTATGTTTGCTCTGTTTTTTTTTTTTTAAATTGTACTGAAATCTATCTGAAAAATTTGAGTAAAATATTTTTATAAATGTCATGCTTCAATTTAAGTATAATACATTATTAGCATTATATCTATGTATGTGTATGTATATATATATATATATATATATATATATATATATGATGTGGGAACGCTGCATCTCCTGACTGAATTTATCCCTGTGCATTTGTTATGGTGAATGCTTTTCATTATGGGTGTTCTCAAATCCAAAGAGGCAACTTTATGACATATGTTTTAAATTATTTTTGTTTGGAAACGCATGAAACTAGCAGGTGTTTGTGTTCAGAAACTATGTAATCGAAAGATGTTTTCAGACGTTTTATTTTACTGCAGAAACGCGGAATTCCGCTTTTTCAGCATTGAATTTTATTATTCCTGGGATCGATGCAAATATGCATTAAAATTTGTTAACATTTTTAATGAGGGAAGGGTTGTAGTGGGAGTGTAGGAAATATAACAAAAACGTGACTACGAACCGCACCAAATTGAGCACAATTGTCAAAGGATCGTGGAAAAAATGCAATTAATGTCAAAGAATCATGGGGAAAATGCGATTTTCGTCAAAGGATTACAGGAAAAAATGCGACTCCCGTCAAAGGATCGCTGGGAAACGCAATTTTCGTCAAAGGATCGCTGGGAAATGCAATTTTCGTCAAAGGATCGCTGGGAAACGCAATTTTCGTCAAAGGATCGCTGGGAAACGCAATTTTCGTCAAAGGATCGCTGGGAAACACAATTTTCGTCAAACGATCGCTGGGAAACGCAATTTTCGTCAAAAGATTGCCGGAAAAATGAGATTTTCATTAAAGGATCACGAAAAAGACACGATTTCCATCAAAGAATTGCAAAAAAAACATGATTTTTGCCAATAGATCGTGTAAAATATGCAAGTTTATTCAAAAGGTCGTGCAAAATGCTCGAATTTCATCAAAAGATCGTGAATATGCGAATTTCTTCGAAGGGTCGTGGGAAAAACGTGAATTTCGCCAAAGAATCACAAAAAAATATGATTTTTGTCAAATGATCGCAGAAAAAATGCAAATGTCGTTAAAAGATCGTGGAAAACATGCGAATTTCTTCGAAGGATCTTGCAAAAAAATGTGATTTTCGCCAAAGGATCGTGTAAAATATGCGAATTTTGTCGAAAGACCATGTAATATGCGAATTTCTTTGAAAGGTCACAGAAAAAACAAGAATTTTGTCAAAGAATCGCGAAAAAATGCGTATTTCATCAAATAATAGTGTAAAATATGTGAATTTCTTCGAAAGATCGTGCGAAATATGCAAATTTTGTCGAAAGATCGGGTAATATGCAAATTTCTTTGAGAGGTCGTGGAAAAAAACGTGAATTTCGCCAAAGAATCACAAAAAAATATGATTTTTGTCAAATGATCGCAGAAAAAATGCAAATGTCGTTAAAAGATCGTGGAAAACATGCATATTTCTTCGAAGGATCTTGCAAAAAAAATGTGATTTTCGCCAAAGGATCGTGTAAAATATGCGAATTTTGTCAAAAGACCATGTAATATGCGAATTTCTTTGAAAGGTCACAGAAAAAACAAGAATTTTGTCAAAGAATCGCGAAAAAATGTGATTTTTGTCAAATGATTGCGAAAAAAATGCATATTTCGTCAAATGATCGTGTAAAATATGTGAATTTCTTCGAAAGATCGTGCGAAATATGAAAGTTTCTTTGAAAGATCGTGCGAAATATGCAAATTTTGTCGAAAGATAGTGTAATATGCAAATTTCGTTGAAAAGTTGTGGAAAAAACGCGAATTTTGCCAGAGAATCGCAAAAAAATATGATTTTTGTCAAATGATCGCAGAAAAAATGCAAATGTGATTTTTGCCTAAGGATTGTGTAAAATATGCGAATTTTGTCGAAAGACCATGTAATATGCAAATTTCTTTGAAAGGTCACGGGAAAAACACTAATTTTGTCAAAGAATCGCGAAAACAGTGTATTTCGTCAAATGATCGTGTGAAATATGCAAATTTCTTCGAAAGATCATGCAAAATATGCAAATTTCTTCGAAAGATTGTGTAATATGCAAATTTCTTTGAAAGGTAGTAGAAAACTGCGATTTTTGCCAAAGGATCGTGTAAAATAAGTGAATTTCTTCAAAAGGTCGTGCGAAATATGTGTATTTCCTCGAAAGATTGTGTAATATGCAAATTTCTTACCACTTATTCATGTTATGTACCTACGATGACCCTCCCTTTACATTCACACCAGGGGGGGGGGGTACTTTTCTAAATTTTGCCGACATGCATCATGTGACATATCTTTGGAAAGGTGTGTGGCTGCTTATTTGTATTAGCACCTTCGTGTCCCTCTCCCCACCTGCCCCTCCCCCGTGGGAGGGCATTTTTCTAAATTTTGCCATAGCCCCTCATGTGACATATCATTGAAAGGCCTGTGACTGCTTAATCATTTTATGCACTTCTGGTGCTCTGCCCACCACTTTGCCCCCCCCTGGGGGGTACTTTCCTAAATTTTGCTAACACCTGTCATGTGACATATCGTTGGAATGGCCTGTAACTGCTGAATCATTTTATGCACTTCCGGTACTCCTCCCCCACCCCCCACTTTGCCCCCCCAGGGGTGTACTTTACTAAATTTTCCCGACACCCGTCATGTGACATATCGTTCGAAAGGCCCTTGGCTGCTTAATCATTTTATGCACTTCCGGTACTCCGCCCACTACTTTGCCCCCCTGGGGGGGCACTTTCCTAAATTTTTCCGACACCCGTCGTGTGACATATCGTTGGAAAGGCCTGTGACCGCTTAATCATTTTATGCACTTCCAGTACCCCGCCCACCACTTTGCCCCCCAGGGGGGGCACTTTACTAAATTTTGCAGATACCCGTCATGTAACATATCGTTGGAAAGACCTGTGACTGCTTAATCATTTTATGCACTTCGGTACCACACCCACCACTTTGCCCCCCATGGGGGCACTTTACTAAATTTTCCCGACACCTGTCATGTAACATATCGTTGGAAAGGCCTTTGGCTGCTGAATCATTTTATGTACTTTCGGTACTCTGCCCGCTGCTTTGCCCCCCTAGGGGGGCACTTTCCTAAAATTTTCTGACACTAATCATGTGACATATCGTTGGAATGGCCTGTAACCGCTTAATCATTTTATGCACTTCCGGTACTCCTCCCCCACCCCCCACTTTGCCCCCCCAGGGGTGTACTTTACTAAATTTTCCCGGCACCCATCATGTGACATATCGTTCGAAAGGCCCTTGGCTGCTTAATCATTTTATGCTCTTCCAGTACTCCGCCCACTACTTTGCCCCCCTCGGGGGCACTTTCCTAAATTTTTGCGACACCCATCATGTGACATATCGTTGGTAAGGCCTGTGACCGCTTAATCATTTTATGCATTTCTGGTGCTCCATCCACTACTTCCCCCCCCCCTTTGGAGGGCACTTTCCTACATTTTGCCGACACCCAAACCTGTGACCGCTTAATCATTTTATATACTTCCACTGCTCCGTGCACTACTTTGCCCCCCTGAGGGCACTTTCCTCAGGGAGGCAAAGTGGATACTCATTAAAAAAATACTACATTTTTGAGGTCGATATACTACAAAAAAACTGCAGTTGGAGAACTGCGGTGATTTGGCCGATTCCACTGCAGAATTTTTGCGGTCAATAAAACTGCGAAATTTCTGCAGAATTTTTAATATTGATATAACTATAAATTTTCTGTAGAATTTTTGTGGTCAATACAATTGCTAAATTACTGCAGTTAGTAAACTGCGGTAATTTTGTAGTTCTATTGACCGCAAAAAATCTGTAGTGGAATCGGCCAAATCACCGCAGTTTTCCAACTGCGGTTTTTTTGTAGAATTTCTGCAGTTCATTTTTAGCTGGGTATGGGTGAATTATAACCCAAAGAGAAACATGGGCCATTTTTTTTTCATTATTCAAATATTTTTCTTAATAATTCCAAATTTCTCTTTTTTCATTGAGAATCTACGGACATTTTTCATAGAAAATGTAACATTTTTTCTTCATTGTTGCAAAAATTTCAAAAGCCGTAATAATAATTTATTTCTTTTTAGTTTAAACGTTTCCACGAGAAACATTAAATTGAACTAGTTTTTTTTTTCAAGAATTAAAAAGGTGAATATAGCGTCATAGTGGAAAAAAGAAAGGATATTTTCAGAATACGTTTTTGCTTTGGTCAAGTTTATGCTTTAGTAAAAAGTTTCAAATGGATAGCTATTTTTACGCAGGTTACGAACTTGAGGAATTACATAACTTAAATTTTAAAACGTATTTTTTTCCGAGATGAGAACTATTTATACCCGAAGTTAAACTTGTTGTGTGTTTAAATGTGTTTAAATCACCCCTTGGGAGAGAATAAGGTAACAAAATTTAAGTAAAACTTTTATTTTTTTATTTTTTACTGTATCACAGCTATAATATTGTTAAATATTAGCAGTAAAGATTCAACACAATTTATTTTTGCACTCATAGCATTCCTGAGTGGGAAATAGGGTATCTAAATTTAAGTGAAGTTATTTTTTTATGTTTTGATTATAGATTTTTTACCTTCAGATTGGAAGTTTTTGTCCAAACTACAGCAACCTGCATTACTACAGTGGTGAAATATTTTGAAATATACATTGGTAAACTACATCACACATTGTGATGCAATACCGCATACATCAAAGCCTGATGATGATACCCTCTATTAATTTTGAAATGAGTTCGTCTGAATGCAGTAGTTATTAAAAACTTGACATATTAAACAAAAACATAATTTGAAGAACAAATTAAAAAAAAATTATTTCCTACATCGTTTAAGCCCGAGAAGGGACAGATATTAAGATATTTCATTCAATTTGTTCTACATTTAATGTTAAATTTTTGTAACAAATTAGTTAAGCCAATTGAAGATTAAAAAATAAAAATAAAACTCATACAATATGATACTTAAAACACCCTAAAAAATTAGATTCCGTTCAAATGAAATTGAAATAAACCTTACACTTTTTCTTTAACCCTTAAATGCCGTTTGTTGCTTTTCGGCAACATAACCAATTTAGGCTTTAAAATACTATTAGAATAATATTGAAGCTATAATGCCTAATGTTGCCAATAAAATACATTCTGAAAATATTATTAAATCGATTTTCAACACGTAGATAGTAACACTTGTGCTGTTTAAGAATAAAGAAGGATTTATTTTTTCAAATGCTGATATTTGTTCTTTTTGTTTTGTTTGGAAGCTTGCGAAATACCCTATTTTGTTCTGCAGTGAGCAAGTAAAATTTATTTCTTATTATAGTTCATAAAATTCTTATGTGTTTAATATTATAGAATTTTATCAAGGAAAATTATTTTTTCAATTAAAGACCAGTATTGCCGATTAGTAACAAACTGTTTTTTAGCCGTAAACCATACTTAAAGCAAAATATGATTTTTTTAAGTATTTTTCCCATGATTTATTTAAAAAATGAAAGCCGAAAAACACTATTACAATGATTTTTGAAAAATCAGGCATTTAAGGGTTAAGTTTTGTATTTTGCATGTATCTTATCATTTTATGTACAATTGTCATAAACAAAATACAAAATCTGTAATACAAGAATTTTCAATTAAAAATGGAAGAAGTTCCGGCTTCCCTGCAAAAATTACACTTATTGTTAACACGATAGCGTCCAAAATATTTGTCGTATCAACACAAAAAATTAAATGGACGTTGGTAGTGCCAAAATCTCGGTGCGTATTGAAAATCATAAATATTCGTCAACCCTAACGGCATGAAATGTCTACTCAAAATTTTCCCGTATAGATAACATTGCGAGTTTAAGTCTCTATATTTGAAAGATAAGGCTTTTTTTTTTAGACATCTACATTGAGCTTTTTTCTGAACCAATTTTAATAATTCTTATTTTTAAATGAAAGCTGTTTCTTTGTAAATTTGCGGCACCAACTATTTTTTTAATTATTCCGATTTTTATATTTAAATTTAAAATTTAAAAATTTTCTATGATTTTTTTTCAAAACGTAAGCAATTGGATTACTTCCATTGTTGTAAAGAAAAAAAAATTTATAAAGTATGTTTATCTTTATTGATGTCAATTTCTAATAAAATTCAAAATTAACTTTGTAAAAAAAAAGGGAACAGAAAATGACGCCACTCTTTAAAAAAACACTAAATTTTTCCTCAAAAAGATATTACAATTCAATATTTTTTCACTCCACTGAGTTTGAAACGCTTCAATGAGGCAAAGTGACGTCATATTTAAATGAAAACCATCATTTTCTCTGATAAAACGAAATATAAAAGTAAATAAGTGCGAAGTCAAAATTACGTCCATTTCTAATCATATCATAATATTAAAATATTTATTTGCTTAAAAGACGTCATAAAAACACATTAAAAGTAAATTAAAAACTCTTTATTTACATGTTTCAACTCATTTTCTGAGTCGTCGTCAGAATGTATAACAGAAAATTACAAATGCATAATGGAAAATGGAAAAAATCATCGAAAATAAACAAGTAATCATGTAACGCGCCCTATATTTTCGCGATTGCTCGTGTTCTCTCTATGTCGCGATGCCGTAATTTATCTAACCATTCAACCCATAAATTCGGCATACGAAAGGATAAAGTATCGTTACAAACTCCTGAACCTCTTAAATAAATTTCAATGGACTCTCTTATGAATAATTGTAAATAAAAATTAGACCTGTAGATGATTTTACTCTCGTTAAAAAGTATGTTAATGTTCTCTATATGATTTAGCCGGGATAAAGCAGTATTACCTATACTTTTTAACGAGAGTAGAATCATCTACAGGTCTAATTTTTATTTACAATTATTCATAAGAGAGTCCATTGAAATTTATTTAAGAGGTTCAGGAGTTTGTAACGATACTTTATCCTTTCGTATCCCGAATTTATGGGTTGAATGGTTAGATAAATTACGGCATCGCGACATAGAGAGAACACGAGCAATCGCGAAAATATAGGGCGCGTTACCTGATTACTTGTTTATTTTCGATGATTTTTTCCATTTTTACTTTCTTCTATCTTTACAAGAAGAAAGTATTGGATTCATGAAAATTTTCGAATTCCGGTTTTCGACGGATTTACACGTTTTAGGGGTCAGAGATTCCAAAAAACATGTTTTTACAAAATGTCTGTCTGTGACTCTGTGAGTCTGTCTGTCTGTGTGTATGTGACACAAATTTTGTGGGCGCTCTATCTCAAGAACTAATGCACGAAATTTAATAAAAATTTATATTTAGTGAGTCCCTAATACAAATTGATGCTGATTAGTTTTCGGTGTAAATCGCTCAACAGGTGGCGCTGCTATGCTGCCTTTTTCAAGATTTTCGCAATAGCTCTATCTCACGAACTAATGCACGGATTTTGATCAAACTTCAGATTTAGTTTGTCCCTGATATGAATTCATGCTGATTACGTTTTGGTGTAAATCGCCCAACAGGTGGCGCTGTTATGATGAATTTTGCAGGATTTACACGATTTCTCCAATAGCTCTATCTTAAGAATTAACGCACGGATTTTCATCAAAATTCAGATTCAGTTAGTCCTTGATATGACTGGCTACTGATTATGTGTTGGTGTAAATCGCCCAACAGGTGGCGCTTCTGTGCTGCCTTTTTCACGATTGCCTCAATAGCTCTATCTATAGAATTAATGGACGAATTTTCATCTAACTTCAGATTTAGTTGTATGTTGACATAGGTTGTAGTTAATTAGGTTTTGGTGTTAATCATCCAATAGGTGGCGCTGCTGGGCAGGAATTTTCCCGATTTTCGCTGTAGCTCTATCTCAAAAACTAATGCACGGATTTTCTCCAAATTTCAGATTCAATCAGACGTTGACATAAATTGTTGCTGATTAGGATTTGGTATAAATCACCCAATAGATGGCGCTGCTAGGCAGAATTTTGCTGGATTTAGACGATTTCAGCAATAGTCACATCTCAAGAACTAATGCATAGAATTTCATATCTTTAGAATCCTCATGAGATGCATAGATTGTCATTTAATTTTGGCAGTGTGATAGCGAATTTTGAAGTATTAACATGTATGAAATAGAAGAAAGTTTTGGGATTGGTACATCCGACTAGTTCATTATGCATTTGTAATTTTCTATTATACATTCTGACGACGACTCAGAAAATGAGTTGAAACATGTAAATAAAGAGTTTTTAATTTACTTTTAATGTGTTTTTATAACGTCTTTTAAGCAAATAAATATTTTAATATTATGATATAAAACGAAATATTTTACTACGAACGCCTCTAAAAGATATAAATTTCTGGAATTTTACTCGCCGATACGGAGATTAGAGTCAAGAGAGATTACAAGTTAAGAGTGCGAATGTTCACATGCAAAATCGTAGTTAGCAAACTTGATTTCAAGTTTGGTAATGTATGTATTAATAACTTATTGCGTACTGCGATATTTTTGAAATAGTGAATGTAAATTTGAGAGATGCGTATGTAAATTTTGAGACGATGAAAATGACGTTAAGTTTAGATTTCAAGCGAAAAATAATACTATTATTGACTCATGGCGAAATCATTTTTGCTGATTTTCAATCGGTAATTTCAAACATAAGAGCCTCAATGGGTAATTTCATCATAATTACTTATCTTGATTAGGTATACTAATACATTTTAATTTAATACGTTAAACAGTCGAAGTTTATAGAATTGATATTTTGGTAACTTTAAATTAAAAATAATATTTGTTGAGAGTAAGTATTAACTAATGTATGAGTTCCTTTTTAAACAATTTCTTTCGTCAAAATACGACGGGTTTCATCTCGTTATTAAACAAAACATTAGCTCCATTGTTGTAAATTATGCATTTTAACCTCCTCCGAATCGTTATGACTCGTCAACATTTTATGAATCGTCAATATTTGTGACCTGAGATATAGATTGACTTTCAGAAGTTTTACTTTCTACGTTTGTAACGACCACTTTTTTCTTTTTTTTTATCAGTGCGAACCTTTTATTCTCCATAACCTACCAAATCGATGCAATTCATTTTGAATTTTAAATTAATAGAAATGAAAAGAAATCGAATACGGGGAATACGATTTTGGGTCTAAACCGCATGGTAACGGATTTCGTATTAGCTGCATGGCTACGAGTGATAAATCAAAGAAATCGAGAAAAATATAACAGGATTTTGTACGGGTCAGGGTATTTTCCAGGAGAGTTTCCAGTATTTTTTTTATAGAAAAAGAAATCTAGGCTAAACTGGTGAAATTTCGCATTCGTATAAGGAGAGATTTTCTGTAAGAAAATAGCGGTGCAGAAGAATTTTCTGGTCGCAAAATTCCAGGAGTCGTGCGAACCCTGATATAATGGCATATATGTATTACTTATATGTATGTATTTTTATGTATGTATGTTTATATTCAGCCGTATGCATGTTTGTATTGAGAAATTTCCGCAATCGGGTTTGTAGACAATTTCATAATTTAGCGAGCGTTGTTTGATGCGCAAATTTAACCATTTGGTGGCGGTCCAATTACAGAAGGTTACTCATTTTTTTTAATTCACTGTAAGTGAAAGTGCTGCAACTGAAATGCACATGGACATTCTCCGTAACCTTCCAAATCGGTGCAATTCATTTTGAATTTTAAATTAAGAGAAATGAAAAGAAATCGAATACGGAGAATATGATTTCGTTTATTAGCCGCATTATGACGATTTCAGTATTAGCCGCATGGCTGCGAATGATAATCAAAGAAGTCGAGAAAAATATAATGTCATGTATGTATTACTTATATGTATGTATTCTTATGTATGTATGGTTGTATTAAAACGTATATATGTTTCTACTGGGAAATTTTCGTAATCGGGTTTGTAGACGATTTCATAATTTAGTGAGCGTTGTTTGATGTGCAAATTTAACTATTTAGTAGCGGTCCCAATTTCAGAAAGTTATTAATTTTTCTTTTTAATTCACCGGAAGTGAATGTGCTGCAACTGAAATGCAAGTGAATATTTTCCGTAACCTACCAAATCGATGCGATTCACTTTGAATTTTAAATTAAGAGAAATAAAAACAAATCGAACACGGTGAATACGATTTTGGATGTTAGTTACATGATAACAGATTCAGTATTAACAGCATGGCAACGAATGATAATAAAAGAAGTCGAGAAAAATATAATGTTACGTATTCTTATGTATGTTTTTATTCAGAGGTATGTATGTTTGTATTAGGAAATTTCCGTAATCAGGTTGGTAGAAAATTTCATAATTTAGTGAGCGCTGTTTTATGCGCAAATATAACCATTTGGCAGTGGTCCCAATTACAGAAGTTTACTCATTTTTTTAATTCACCGTAAGTGAATTTGTTGTTACTGAAATGCGATTGAACATTCTGAAGTGAATGAGATAAGCATTTTTGGCCTAGATGTACACTTGAAAACAGAAATATGTAGATAACAAAATAAAAAAGTCCTAAAAGTGTAAAGAAAAGGTAGCTTACTTATTTCTTGATTTTAAGATTTTAGCTAATTTTTCAGGAAAACACTAAGCTAAAATGCGAAGAACACGATTAGAGAAGAATCATCAGTGCTGAATTTCTGTGGAAATTTCGCCAAATTTGGCAACTACAGCCAAATTCGCTGCATTTATATAAACATATTTTTGGTCGCCAAATTTGGCGAAATTTCGCGAAATGTCTCCAAGCTTGGCGAAAATTTTCACGTTAATGTATATGACTATATAGTTTATGCTTGTAATCGGAAAATGGATACAACAATGAAAGATAATTCGTAAGAAATCAACTTCACTAAAAGTCATAAATCATTCCGTGATTTTTTTAACCTGTTGCCTAGATGTAGTGTACATATTTTTACATGTGCAACATTATACACAAAAGTTTCGAAAATGCCGGTTAAAAGAAAGCAATTGAGATGAAAAGAGTTATTCAGCGCAATTATATGTGGAAAAGTCATATAAAAATAACCCAGCAGCCTACGAGTAATTGCACGAATAACGATATAACAATAACTCAGATGAATAAAAGTATCAAGTTTGATAGAGGAGTATAGCAGATTACCCATGTGTGCGCGTTATATACATGTTACAAAACTTTCCCTTATACCATATTAAATAAGTCTGGGCTATGCCAGACATGTAAGTCTTTGAAGGGGCTTTGAAGTTTTCTGCCGTTAGCTCGATGGATCCAGTCCCAATTTTTGATTGTCTCAAAGATCAGAGCTACATTATACAAATCAAAATCGCTCAACACATCCTCGATGGTTATTCTTTCTCTTTACCGTAGACTCTCTTATTCAATTAATTCTCTTTACTATTAACATTTCTGAATTATTTTAAAGAACAACAAATCACGCTGCATGAAAATTTTGATAATTCTGACATCAGATGTGCAGATGAGCAGCAGAAATTAATTTAGTTATGCACAGAACAGCTTTCGTCATTGCAAACAAAAGTTACAATTTTCCCTAAGTCAACTTTTACTATTGGAAAAGCAAGAAGGGTCATTCCATGTCAGTTCAGGCAGGCATGTAACCCACCATCATAGATTTTGATGAAACTGCGTGTGTTTGTTCCTTTTATTAAGAAATGATTCCCAGTATTTTTTTTTACTCCTTGGTCAAATAGTTTCTGAGAAAAAAATTGTCAAAATTTTGAAAACTGCCGTCAGTTGGCATTCTTGATAGCTCGCTTTTCAAATGTAGCATGTCATATATATAATCATATTTCAATATCTACTCTACAAATCATCTTCAAATAATTTATGCACAATATTTAGGGTACGCAGCTTATGAAAAAAATATATTGTTACGCTTATAACATTTTAAGTGTGTCTAAAAAAATATTTAAACTTTGAAGTCGTGATTTTTTTATGAAAAATAATGCATTACCTAAAATAGTATTATTAACAAAAGGCGGTATTTTTATTAAATTTATTTGTTGTGGGAGATATACTTAAAGGTGTCCTTTACCTGATTCTGAAATAAAAGTAGTGGGATTTTGGGTGTTTTTAGTAGTATTTCATATTTAAAAATATTTTGAGGCGTATTTCAAATCAAATCAAGCAGAGTCATTCCATGTCAGTTCGCCTAAGATATTTAATTCACTGTCACAAATTTCAATGAAACTGGGTATGTTTATAGCTCATTTTAAGACAGGATCAAGGAAATTAAAGGTGATTACAAGTAAAATATTTTTTAAGATAAAAAAAATATCTAAATTTTGAAATTTTTTTTAAAAATGTTTTTAATGGCAGATCTATATTCAAAGACTGCATAAAAAAAAAGTCATTTCAATATAAAATCACTAAATAAGTTTCAAATAATGTATATGTGACAAATAATGTAGGCAGATTATTATTTATTGTTGTTTGTCATGTTTAAATGCTAAGAGTGTGTTTAATCTTGTGAATTCTTAAAATCAAGAATTTTGTGAAAAATAATGTGTTAATCAAAAATTTATTATTAACCGAAGGCAGGCTGTTATTACTTTTTTTAATTGTACGTAAAAATATCTTTTCAATAGTTATAAAATAAAAATAGTGAAAATATGAGCAATTTTAACAAAATTTTCATAAAATGTGAATGTTTAATGAAAAATATTGAAGATTTTCATGCTAAGATGTACTAAAATGACTACGATATCGTGTATTTCTACTCTTGCATAAATATAATACATACAATAATAAAATAACAAATATTATTTACAGCAATAAAAATTAAATTAAATAGTACCAGTTCCTTTACCAACACTACATTGCTCAACAGCCGACTTAAAATCAACAGCCCGCACTCTTATTGAAAAATACTTTCAACTGTTCAAATAATAAATAAACTGCATTTAAAAATTTTAATATCAACTTATTATCTTAAGACGATATTAATAACTAAACAACATGATGAATTTATAAATCAGCTTTTAATTGAAAAGTCATGAAATGGCTTTAAATATTGTTGTTCATCGACTCAATCAAAACAAATTATATAAAAAAAATAGTGAGCCTAATATGCTGACTGCAATGACACTTCTAACAAAACTAATTAATTCATTACCATCTGAAATCAAACCCGAAAGATCAAAAGAAAAAAAAAATCATCTGTAGTGTGAATGTGACATACTCAGTGGTTGTTGAGGTATGTCTTTGTGACATTTTCACCTGTACTTCAATAAAACATAAACATGTAAGCTTTTTTCATTCATCCAAATTAAGTAAAACAATTATAAAATTTTGTTGTCATTACACCAGATGTTAAATTTTTCGTTACGTACTATTAGATAAGTTCTTTACTTTTAGACATTATTGACATAATATCATAAAATTTGCTATATGTATTTTCTGTAAGTGTATAAATAATATATATATGCTTTATTAAACATAAATGAATAATTTTTAAATAATTTGTTTGAGAACAGGGATATATATACACACATATATATGTTGAAAATCCATCTTTCAGCAATACTGTGATGAAATAAATCAAATTACCGTAATTTCCGGTGTATAGCCCGCGAATCATACAGTCGTGTTTCGACCCAGAAATTTTTAAAAATAAATGTAACTTTTTAGATCACAGTAAATATTGCTCTTCAAATACTGAATAAAATTTCTGGGTCAAAACTGAATTGTTTGATCTGCGGGCTATACACCCGAAATTACGGTACATATCATTAGAAACTGAATAAAGTTACAAAAGTGCAACTCATTAAGTTTTAAATATTTTTTTAGATATAGTTATTTGGAAGATATAAATATAATGGATTATGCCTTTTTTGCATATATTTAAAGCACAATACGTCAAAATTTTCTTCAACAGAGTGAAATTTGGTTTTTTTTCAATATTAGCAGCTCAATGCTAAATTTTCAATATTGACAGCCAAATATGAGTTTAAAGATTAGGACTGTCATTTTGAAAATTTCTATTGGGCGGTGAGGAGCTAGTGATTTTTCTCTTTTTTGGAAAGGGATAATTGCTCTTCGCCCTAGAAGTTTTACTAAAAAACAATATTGTTTATTTTTTTTACTTAAGAAACGAACATAAAAGATAATTTGAAAAATAAAATAAATGTATAAATAAAAATATTTCCAGGGATGATACATTGGATAGGTTTTACATTTGAAAATATTGATAATTTTAAATATGATTTAAATACTACTAAAACCAACCAAAATCCCACTATTTTTATTTCAGATCCATTTAAAATGTAGTATTATGTACAATTTAAAATTAAAAAATTAGTCATAGAAACTCCGCCTCTGATTGATAAAGATTTTTTAATAATTTCATTATTTTTTGTAAAATATTTTTGATTTCAAAGATTATACAATTTTTTAGACACATTTAAATATTTTTTAACATTACAGCAATATTTTTTTCATAATCTACATACTTTATTTACCTTGCTTAAATTATTCGAAGAAGATTTCTTTATTAGTTATTGAAATATGATTTTATATATAAAATGAGGCCTTTGAAAATTGAACAATCATTAATGACAACTCGTGGCATTTTTCCAAAATTTTGATAATTTTTTCTCATATGTTCACTATTTTTATTTTATAACAATTTAAAAGATATTTTTACGTACAATTAAAAAAAAGCAATAACACCCTGCCTTCGGTTAATAATAAATTTTCGATTCATTATTTTTGACAAAATTCTTGATTTTAAAAATTCATAAGATAAAAGACACTCTTAGTGTTTAAACATGATAAAAAAACAAGAAATAATAATCAGCCTACATTATTTGTCACATATACATTATTTGAAACCTATTTAGTGATTTTATATTGAAATGACTTTTTTTTTTTAATGTAGTCTTTGAATATCGAACTGTCATTAAAAAAATTTAAAACAATTTTTCAAAATTTTGATATTTTTTATCTTAAAAAATATTTTACTTAGGATCAAGAAAATTAAAGGTGATTACGTCTTAAAATAAGCTATAAACAAACCCAATTTCATTGAAATTTGTGACAGTGATTAAATGGCTTAGGGGAACTGACATGGAATGACTCTGCTTGATTTGATATGAAATGCACCTCAAAATATTTTTAAATAGGAAATACTACCAAAAACACCCAAAATCCCACTATTTTTATTTCAGAATCAGGTAAAGGACACCTTTAAGTATATCTCCCATAAAAAATAAATTTAATAAAAATACCGCCTTTTGTTGATAATGCTTTTTTTGTTAATGCATTATTTTTCATAAAAAATTCACGACTTCAAAGTTTAAATATTTTTTTAGACACACTTAAAATGTTATAAGCGTAACAATATATTTTTTTTCATAAGCTGCGTACCCTAAATATTGTGCATAAATTATTTGAAGATGATTTGTAGAGTAGATATTGAAATATGATTATATATATGACATGCTACATTTGAAAACCGAGCTATCAAGAATGCCAACTGACGGCAGTTTTTCAAAATTTTGACAATTTTTTTCTCAGAAACTATTTCACCAAGGAGCAAAAAAAATTACTGGTGATCATATCTTAATAGTAAGAACAAACACACGCAGTTTCATTAAAATCTGTGATGGTGGGTTACATATTGATATTTTACTGCCTGATTTGACGTGGAATGCCCCAGAACTGGAAAAAGTAGGATAATCAAAGAAATTAGTAAAACAATCATAAAGCAGTTAGGATCAGAAGCTGTCATTCTTTTGGCACTAACAGGTACTTCTGCACTTAATGTCGAAGGAAAGTTAATTCACTCAGTGCTTAAAAAACCACCGTGTTTTAAATTGTCAGCTGATTTAAAAAGTCAGGCAGAAAGTAACCTACAGCTCAGCATGGATACAGTATTATTTATCTTTATTGACGAATTTTCAATTGTCGTCTTACGGCTGAACTTGAACAAAGATGTCGCAAAGGTACTTTGTTTAAATCCTTGGAGGTATTAGGTAGTTACATCGCGTAAAAGGCATCCCTCTATATAAGAGACATTCTGTAAAAGACATTTTGGTTCTTCGCAGACAAAAAATGCTCAGAGCTTTTGAAAATTGCTTCACATTAACAAACTCATTGAGACAAAATGACGATCAGCAAAGACAGTTCCGAAAGACTCTATATTCGCTTTGCGTGGGTCAAGTTTCACACTACTCTCATCCCTTATGCAACGGAGGAAAGCTACACTGCTTCCGGCTCAACTTGAATGATTTCGAGATGCTATATGTCTTTTTTCCAAAAACAAGCAAGCGAAAGAACATAATCAAGAAGTACTTCTTAAATCAAAGTGGTCAATGACAAGAATGCTAACAGACCACAATAATTAAAAGTAAGATGTAGTGAAGATGATCACGTGTTTGGACTTCAGGCTGGACTTTTTCAGCAGTTGGATGCAGAGTTATATTACATACCAATATCTGGATGGAGTGGGGATTAATAAGCGGTGTAGTGAGTACAGTTAAAAATACTGTCTATGACACAAAATTTCAACTCCCAGGCTTACCACAGGCTATAATGGTTCATTTTGTTGATTATCATGTCACAAATTAGCATTTGAGCATTACATGAGGCAACTGATGACTGAATTAAACACTAGAAAATGAAGAATCAACGGGTGTTATTTCAAATTTAATTTTGTACTATTAAATAGTAATCATAAAAATTAAACTTTTTTTTAAATTTTAAAATGTTATGTTTGAAGTTTATACGACTCCATGCTCCGACATTTCGGCCTGACGGATACTAGTATTCATTATTAGCAATATTTCTTATATTATTAACAGCCCTGGGAGTGGCGTTTTCTCGGTCACCAATAATTTTTTTTAATTATTCCCGTGATAGGTTGCTTCAAGAATCTCAAGGAAAAGCGGTACTTTTATGTTAGCCACCCGCATGAGATAAATAACCAAATATTGTTCCGATCGCTATTCTTTTAAAACTATAAACTTTTCACTCACATTTCATTCAAAATACATACCAACAAAATAACAAATAATACCATAACAAATTACTTAATCATCAAAATATTGCTTTTAATTTACACATGTGGAAAAATAAAATATGCTATTGCCGACAAAAAAAAAAATGCTATTGGCGAGATTTTCGCCCGGCTAACTGAAATTACCGAAAAAAAACCTCCTCGTGGGTTTCTACAATATTTGTAAGAGAAATCTGAAACGAAAAAATTGTGTAAGGAAATTGTGATAGTTAAAAACGAAACCACTCCGACATCAGTGATTTACAGTCAAGTTTGATGTCAAATATTAATCGGGAATTGTTTGATTAAACCTATTTACGAATATTTCCTCCAAAATCGACGAGGGTTAGTCAAATAATAAAGCTGTAATTCGAGATCTGTCATAAACGGGTTCGCCCAATTACAGAATTTTCTGTACTTTTCCAGTATAAGGGCCTTGGAGTTTTTTTTTTTTAAGCATGACGCAATTCAGGCTTCAGAAAGTGAGATTTAAGGCCAAATGATATGATCAGCTATAAAAACAAATATAATGAACCATTATGCTTTTTTACATGTATATTCATATATATATAAACTTTTTTAATTATCTATCCTATTAAAATCCGTGCTCGTACCTATGTAATCACAAAAACTTGGAAACTACAGGTCGCAGGGCTAAAAAATTTGGCACACTGGTTGCTGATAGGGGGCCCCATGAACAATTGTGGCAAAAAATTCGAAAATATAATTTTTTTTAATGTTTTTGACAAATTTTTACCATTTTTTATGCTCAACCCGCAATCGCGAGAGTTCTAACCAGTTCTAAATGTTTAGTGAGATATTCATATTACGTATACCACGCTGCAATACTAAGCTATGGCGGTTAGTACGATAATTCTTTTACCTCGCATGCAAATAATTAGAGATTATTTAAAAATAAAGAAAGCATTTTATCGCAAACATCAACAAAAGTTTTTATTCTATTTATTCCCTTATGCCAAAGATATCGATTTATCGTCTGCTGCCATAGCAACATGATAAATTAAATTTCATTTAAAAAATGCACAGTAGTAGAAAAATATTTTTCTAAATCGAATAGTTATTGAACATGAACTTCCGTGCGTAGAACGGGTTAAATAGCTAGTATATATTAAAATTGTTGTTATCTGTATACAATTTACTTCTTTTTTTATATAAAAAAAAAGATATAAATGTCTTCTTCATAGTAAATAAATTCTAAAAATATTGAACAGAAAATATACATGAAAACTTTATTTCTCCGCCAAGCCCATTTTCTCCATCTCGCCAAGGGACGCCCTATATATTGGAAAATTACCGAATTTTCCTCCATTGCTCTGTGACTAAGCAGTGTCGCACAATATATTATATACTAAAATTATCTCTGAAAAACTAACAATGCAATCCTATCAAAAACCGTTTATTGTAACTTTTTAAAAAGGCTAAATTTTGATAATTGAGTTCACCAGACTACAGAATTTTCCCCAAAACTCTGTAACTGAGCGACGTAGAAGGATATGTTATATACTGAAACACTCCCTGTAAAATTATCTAATGAGCAGTGCAAGTGACATCGAAATATATTTGGAAGAATCTTCTTTAAAGGCTCATTTTTCATTATCGAGTTCATATCATTAAAGAAATTAAAACCATAATTCGATACAAAGCAACGTAGAAGGACGTACTGTGTACTAAAACGTTCCCCGTGAAATTACCTATCTAGCAGTGCAATTTCAGCAGAACTCGATTTATAAGCAGCCGTAACTAATTTTTCATAGAATAAGTAGAATCAGATCACTCCAAAAATGCCACTTGAAAAATCACCAATGTTGTGAACGTCGCTCAGGTGGATGCCACGCTTACGCCTTTTTGGCTTAAAATAAAATTATTCGGCGATAAAAGTAAAATCGTAAATAAATATACAAGTAACTCAGAAACACCGCCATTTTTATAATTACATCTGCTAGTTTCTCCTGCAAGCCACATGATGGATGAATTAGATAAATCTAAAAATTGAATATTTAAAAAATCAAAAACAAAATTGTCACCCAGACATTATCTTATCAAATTTCCTGATGCCACCTTTTAACTTGACGCAAGAGATAAGTCGCCAAATATTGTTTAAACAGCAAACTTTCATAAAGAATAATTTTTTAAGCAACTAGGGGGCTCGGCCCCCTACGAGCTACGCTCGCCAACCCCCGTCCAGACACCGTAGACTCTAAATGCACGCTAATTTGATCGGCTTTAAAAAGATTTCGAAAGATTGAATTATAATTTAAAAAACAGTGGCGATCTCTCTATAAACGGATTTCTATTCATTTCTCTTTGATTGGGGAATTTTAACGCCAAATCCGTTGCGGTACTATTTGATTATCCCGTCGACCAATTTCGCCAAATTATATAAATCGCCAAACCACTCGCCAAATTATACAAATTGACATAATTTTTATTTTAAATAACGAAAAAACAAATAAATTAGTACCACATTAATAAAAATACAAATAAAACGTCGAAAAAAAATAACTTGATGACGTAGACACGTGTAACAACATTTCAAAATAAGCTAATATAAAAGGAATTAAGTAAACAGAGTCTCCTGGTATTTTTTAACAAAGTGAAAAGAAAGTTCTTTTAAATGAGACATTTTAAATTAATCGTTTTTAATCTGACGTAATTTTGACCAAACTATTCTTTCTCTTTTTAATATTCACGTGAAAATACTTGTGTTAGAAATGAAATATTATTTGCGCTTTCCTAACAAAAATAGTTGAAAAATATCCTCTTAAAATATCAAATAAATGTCTAGCGCAATTTCTAAATTTAAACCGTTTTGCAATATTATTTTGTGTTCATTTTATGTAATAACTGTAATGTGACGTAAATATGACGTAATTTCTCCTATTTAAGACTTCTAACGCATGTTAATAAATTTATTGTTTCACAAATTCCTTTCTCTCTTAAAATTCACGTGTAATTATAGTTTTTATGACGTAATTTTTAATAAGTTCCTGCTTTTTGTACATAATTATTTAATTCTAATTCCAAATGTTTTTTTCTGTTTATAATAGTCACGTGTAAATAAATTTTTAATTTATTTACACGTATAATTTTTTTTTTAAGCAAACATTATTGTTTCCGCTGTTTATACAGTTGGCAACAGTTTAAATTAATATCACTTTCTAAAATCTGTTAAAAATATCTCTAGAAATGCTGAAAATCTGAATTTAAAATAGAAATAAAACCTCAAAAAATTAGTCAAAATAAAAAAATTAATGCAATCTGCACTCCGGCAAATTCTAACGCCTAAAATGATCTAAAAATGATTAAATTTCTATGAACAGTTTTTGCTCCTATAAAAATTTTTTAGTGGAACAATTTTGTCCAACTTTAGCATTAAATATCTCGTAAAATAATTCTTCGATCTGAAAACTGTCTGCATCAGCGTGTTTATCAAACATTTCTGTATAATACTACCGATTTTCATATTTTTGTATGCATTATTTTTCTTAATATTAACGAAGAAAGACCTCCGGTCACAAAAAATTCAAAACCGGCGGCGGTGACAGTGGTAGTTACTTTTTTTTAGAATAGAGAGATACGAACATTCTCTTTCATGTTTAAGGGGACCTGGCAAGCAAAATTTGGGGAAAATCGATTTTTACTTTTTTATATCATTAAATAATTGAAACTTTTATCTTTCCAACGATGTGTCACACATGTTTATATATTTAAAAAAGAAGTGTTGGAATTATTCACTCTTTCTAAGAGGACTGCACAGCTTAATGGCCAGTTAAATCTTTAACTGACTTTTTCTCAAAACTTGGATTTTTCATGTTTGTGACTCTTTTTTTCAATATCCATTAAACTTAAGAACTCAATTTTTTAAATACTATTATTATGTAATATTTTATACATTAGCACAGAGATTTAATGATTTGTTGAGAATTATTTATTTTATGCAGAGAAATCTTACCAAAAATGCTACTTTAAAAATGCGTTTCAATAAATAATTAATTTTGAGGTTCACTTAGAAAGAAAATCTGTCTGTTAAAATATGTAAAGCATGTTACTCAAACTACTCTAAAAATTCTAGACCTCTATATTTCACCATTTTTGAGAAAAAGGTACATAAAGTTAATGTATTTTAACATGGCGGAGATAGAGCTTACCCGGTCCCCTTAAATTAAATATTTTCATTTTATTATATTATCACTCGTCAAAACTGATTTTCGTTTTCTTTTTTCAATTTTAAATAATATTTATAACAGTTTTTTTTCCGAAATGTATAGCCGTTTCAATTTATTTAACAATGACAATGATCGCCAAAAAAATAATTGTAACCTTTTTGTCTAAAATAACATAACTTTCTATCATAATCTCTCTATTCTAAAAAAAAGTTACCGCTGTCACCGTCGCCGCCGGTTTTGAATTTTTTGTGACCAGAGGTCTTTCTTCGTTAATATTAAGCAAAATATTGCATACAAAAATATGAAAATCAGTGGAATTATAGAGAAATGTTTGATAAACACGCTGATGCAGACAGTTTTCAAATCGAAGAAATATTTAAAGAGATATTTAATTCTAAAGTTGGACAAAATCGTTCCATTAAAAAAGTTTTATAGGAGCAAAAACTGTACATCGGAATTTAATCATTTTGAGATCATTTTATGCGTCAGAATTTCCCGGTGTGCAGACTGCACTCAGTTTATTAATTTGACTCATTTTTTGAGGTTTTATTTCTATTTTAAATTCAAATTTTCAGCATTTCGAGAGATATTTTTTACTTATTTTAGAAAACTAGGGGTCTCGGCCCCCTACGAGCTACGCTCGCAAACCCTCGTCCAGACACCGCAGACTCTAAATGCACGCTAATTTGATCGGCTTTAAAAAGATTTCGAAAGATTGAATTATAATTTAAAAAACAGTGGCGATCTCCCTATAAACGAATTTCTATTCATTTCTCTTTGATAGGGGAATTTTAACGCCAAATCCGCTGCGTTACTACTTGATTATCCTGTCGACCCATTTCGCCAAATTATATAAATCGCCAAACCACTCGCCAAATTATACAAATTGATATAATTTTTATTTTAAATAACGAAAGAACAAATAAATTAGTACAACATTAATAAAAACACAAATAAAACGTCGAAATAAAAATAACTTGATGACGTATACACGTGTAACAACATTTCAAAATAAGCTAATATAAAAGGAATTAAGTAAAGAGTATCTTTGTCTCCTGGTATTTTTTAACAAAGCGAAAAGAAAGTTCTTTTAAATGAGACATTTTAAATTAATTCTCAAAATATCAAATAAATGTCTAGCGCAATTTCTAAATTTAAACTTTTTTGCAATATTATTTTGTGTTCATTTTATGTAATAACTATAATGTGACGTAAATATGACGTAATTTCTCCTAAGACTTCTAACGCATGTTAATGAATTTATTATTTTACAATATCCTTTCTCTTTTAAAATTCACGTGTATACTTTTTATGACGTAATTTTTAATAAGTTCCTGCTTTTTATACGTAATTATTTAATTCTAATTTGAAAGTTTTTTTCCTGTTTATAATAGTCACGTGTAAATAAATTTTTAATTTGAAGCAAACATTATTGCTTGCGCTTTTTATACAGTTGGCAACAGTTTAAATTAGTACAATTTTCTGAAATCTGTAAAAAATATCTCTAGAAATGCTGAAAATTTGAATTTAAAATAGAAATAAAACCTGAAAAAATGAGTCAAAATAAAAAAAATAATGCAATCTGCACTTCGGCAAATTCTAACGCATAAAATGATCTAAAAATGATTACACTGCCATGTATAGTTTTTGCTGCTATAAAACTTTTTTAGTGGAACGATTTTGTCCAAATTTAGCATTAAATAACTCTTAAAATAATTCTTCGATTTGAAAACTGTCTGCATCAGCGTGTTTATCAAACATTTCTGTATAAAACCACCGATTTTCATATTTTTCTATGCATTATTTTTGTTAATATTAACGAAGAAAGGCCTCCGGTCACAAAAAAATCAAAACCGGCGGCGGCGGTGACAGCGGTAGTTACTTTTTTTTTAGAATAGAGAGATTGTACTAATTTAACCTGTTGCCAACAGTATAAAGAGCGCAAACAATAATGTTTGCTTCAAATTAAAAATTTATTTTACACATGACTATTATAAACAAGAAAATATAAAACTCATTGAAAATTATCATAAAAACCATATTACACGTGAATTTTAAAAGTGAAAGAATGTTGTAAAATAATAAATTCATTAACATGCGTTAGAAGTCTTAAATAGGAGAAGTTACGTCACATTTACGTCACATTACACATTACGTAAAATAAACAAAAAATAATATTGCAAAAAAGTTTAAATTTAAAAATTGCGCGAGACATTTATGTAATATTTTAAGATGATATTTTCAACTATTTTTATTAGGATAGCGCAAATAATATTTCATTTCTAACAAAATTATTTGCACGTGAATAGTAAAAGGAGAAAGAAAAGTTTAGTGAAAATTACGTCAGATTAAAAACGATACATTTAAAGTGTCATTAAAAAAAACTTTCTTTTCGCTTTGCTAAAAAATACCGGGAGGCAAAGACTCTGTTTATTTAATTCATTTTATATTAGCTTATTTTGAAATGTCAACTGATTTTATTTAATCAAAGACGGAAACAGCCATTGTATCATTTAACAGCTGCTGATTTGGCTTTAAAATTCCCCAATCAAAGAGAAATGAATAGAAACCCGTTTATATGGAGATCGCCACTGTTTTTAAATTTATAATTCAATCTTCCGAAATATTTTTTAAGCCGATTAAATTAGCGAGCTTTTAGAGTCTGCGGTGTCTGAACGGGGATTGACGAGCGTAGCTCGTAGGGGGCAGAGCCCACTAGTTCTATAAATAATCTATGTAGAACTATGTTTTATAGCTTAAAACCTTCCCTGAAACGATATCTATCTAACAGTGCAAGTTCAGCCAAAATCCATTCAGTAAAACTCAAATAGTAGAAAGTCGGAACGAATTTTCCATTTGTATTTTATATATATAAGTAGACAAAAGGTTTTAGTCAGAGGCACACAGAGCGAACTTGGGGTCCGGAGATAAAATTTTCCCAAAAGGACGTCATTTCAAAACTTTCTTAGGGGGCAGTGGGTGGCAAATATTTTGAGAGGTGAGGGGTGAGCAAATATTTATTTTCATCTTTTTCTGCACATCTGAGAAATAAATGATACATTTTATTCTTACATATATTTTTTAAATTAGCTAAAGCACTTAATATTATTAAATATGTCTCACTTAGAAAATGTTGAAATGAAAAGTAAAATTGATAATTAATAATTTCTATGAATAAAGTATTTGTTTTTATGCTAACGTTCCTGTATTAGTCAAATTTAACATGTTATTTCCCATTTTGTGCCTTTTTTTTCAATCTGACCTATGACTGTTGCATTCCTACCATATACTTTGAGGGGGCAAGTACCCTAACTACATTGTTCATTATTACTAAAAAAGCCCATGATTTTTGGTTGTAGTAAAGTAAAAAAACATTCAAATAAAAGTTGTATTATTATTTACGTTTTGTTTTTGTTTGACACACACACACACACAAACATATATATATATATATATATGTTTGTTTGTTAGAAATACGTTTCTATATACTTATAATTAATTAATAATAATAGATATTTATGTAAAAATTTAAATTTTTTAGACAGTTTCGTTTTTGGCGGAAACTAGGACAATTACCAAAATTCGGTTTCAGTTTCAGTCTTAAAAACTGGTTTTGGTCAAAAACTAATAATTAGCGATTGGTAAAGTAGTGGTAGTCAATAAACAGTTGAAAAAAACCTTGAAAAGATGATAATCAGAAATGTTCAGTAATCCATATTCTAATATCTCATTTCAGAGCCCCTGCACCTACAATGAAAGGTTTAGAAAAATTACAGAAGAAGCAAATTAATTTTATGAACATCGACAGTTTTTGAACAATTCATAAAACACGTTTGAGAAAGATAAAACAAACCTGATTTTTATAGAGATTTAAGTGTTGCAATTGTTAGCACATCTGGATACAAGGTAAAATAGATGTGGAAAGCATGTTTGATGTTGTCGTACATAGAATTTTGCACTCATTCATATCAATGAAATTAAACGTTTTGAAGAAATTTTTCACAGAAAATCCTTTTTCGATTACTTCACAAATGAAAGGTTTCTCATTAGCATGCACGGGAAGATGCAGATTAAACTTACCCTTGTCAAAAAAAAATTGTTGCATATCTTACAGGTGAAATATTTCAAAGTTTTATGCAAACGAAGCTGTGTTTTTAAGTTACATTTGAAATTTTTTTCTTCCTACCTAACTGAAAAGTTTCTCATTTGTATGCTGTGATCTTTGTCAGAATATTCCTTCTTGAATTTATCACAAATGCAAGATTTGTCCTATGTATGTATACGGTGTGCATTTAATTTATGTTTGAGAAAGAATTTGTTGTTCCATATCTCACAACTGAAAACTTACTCATCTGTATGCATGAGAAGGTGCTGCTTCAAATTTTTTTTCCAATAAAATGTTTTGTTGCATATCTCACAACAGAAAGGTTTCTCATTTGTATGCGTACGGCGATGTGCTTTCAGGTAATATTTCACAGAAAATGTTTTATTGCAAATCTCACAACTGAAAGGTTTTTCATTTGTATGTATCAAAAAATGTTTATTCAGGCCACTTTTCTGAGAAAATTTTTTGTTGCATATTTCACAACAGAAAGGTTTCTCGTTTGTATGCACGAGAAAGTGTGTATTCAGGACATTTTTGTGAGAAAAGTTTTTGTTGCATATTTCACAACTAAAAGGTTTCTCATTTGTATGCACAATAAGGTGTGTATTCAGGGCACTTTTGTGAGAAAAGTTTTTGTTGCATACATCACAACTGAAAGGTTTCTCATTTGTATGCTCGAAAATGTGCGTATTCAGGTTCTTTTTGTGAGAAAACTTTTTGTTGCATATTTCACAACTAAAAGGTTTCTCATTTGTATGAACGAAAAGGTGTGTATTCAGACTACTTTTCTGAGAATATTTTTTGCCACAAATTTCACAACTGAAAGGTTTCTCATTTGTATGCACGCGAATATGTTTATTCAGTGTACTTATGTCAGAAAATTTTTTGTTACACATTTCACAACTGAAAGGTTTCTCATTTGTATGCACGCGAAGGTGTAAAATCAGGCTACCTTTACGAGAAAAGTTTTTGTTGCATATTTCACAACTGAAATGTTTCTCATTTGTATGCACGAAAAGGTGTGAATTCAGACCACTCTCATGAGAAAATTTTTTGTTGCATATCTCACAACTGAAATGTTTCTCATTTGTATGCATGTTAAGGTGTGAATTCAGGCCACTTTTCTGAAAAAAATTTTTGTTGCACATTTCGCAACTGAAAGGTTTCTCATTTGCATGCAAGCAGTGTTTATTCAGGCTACTTCTGTCAGAAAACTTTTTGTTGCATATTTCACAACTGAAAGGTTTTTCATTTGTATGCATCAGGAGGTGTTTATTCAGGCTACTTTTCTGAGTAAATTTTTTGCTGCATATTTCACAATTGAAAGACTTCTTATTTGTATGCACGAGAAGATGTCTGCTATGGTTACTCTTCTGAGAAAACGTTTTGTTGCAAAACCCGCAAACAAAAGTTTTTTCACTCATTTGTTCAAGAATGTGTGAACTGAAGTTACTCATATCAGAAAATCTTTTGCTGTGTATCTCAAAAGTAGTTTTTTTACCATGCGTGAAAAGTTTACTATTTAAGCCGCACTTACACAACCTTACCAGCTTTCTAAACAGATAAAGGATACTTGTTCTAAAGATGTGGATTCAAATTATCTTTCAAATTCATTATTGTTATATTTTGCACAATGACAACAATATATGAATACATCTTGTGTCACATGCAAACTTCCATGAAAAATTCCTTAATGATATTTCTCATAATTATTTGTATGCCAAAGTGAAAATACTAACTTCATGTCTCACCCACAAAAAATTTAGTTAATTCTAGAAGAAAGATATACACTAATTATTGCTTTGCACAGTAGCTAAAAATGAAACAGGAGAAGTAACTAAATGCTTCAAGTGAATGAGAAATAATAAGTAAAAAGCAAGTGTTGTTGCTTATAGTGGGTCGACCATTAAATTAATTTTAATGTTTGTTTTTTCCTTTATCCTTTTCAAAATTCTTCTTCTAATGTTATTTTTAGTGTATTCATCATTATCTGAGTACTTTTCCTTTGAAATTGACTTACCTGAATTACCTAAAATGAAAAATAAATACATGAATGCAAAGTTTTAAACTTTAATGACAAAAAATTAATACAGTAAACACCTGGCTATCTGGCTCGCAACTATCCAGACTAGTAACGTTGCAAGCGGCTGAGGCAAGCTGGTAAAGTGGAAAAAGGAGAAAGGTCCGTGTTAAAGTGCTGACTCATGATAGGAAGGAACAAGAAGGGATTGCAGAATGCAATAGCAGAGAAATGACAAACAGGAAGGGAGGGGGTGTTAAGCCGTTGATTCTAGCTCCCGTCAATATCAAGGGCTGAGGTGCCGTTCGTTATTTCTCGTGCCCGTCATATTTCCGGGATGGAGATTTGATTGCCAGAAAAAACTTCTGAAACCAGAAAAATTTAACTGGCATTTCCGTGTTAAGCCTTTAAATAGTACCGTTCGTGGTCTGACTTTCGCCGCTGGTTGTGATGTTATACTTTGTATTGCATGTTTCGAAATACTATATCACACTCAAAAAATTATTAATAATCATAATTTAATGTATGTATGTTATTTCAAATATTATTTGTAGAAATTTGTGTGATGATGATAAATAAAGTTCTAAAATGTGAAAAATAAAGGTTTTATTCACATTAATTTTCATGTTGTAAAATAAACATTAAGACACAGAATTCTCGCACGATGGCTTTTCTACAAATGTGAATTTGTTTTATAACATCTTTTTTGTTCGCCTTAAAAAAAAAACTAATTGCATATTTTATTTAGAAACGTTATGATTATTCAATTTTTGTAATAAAAAAAATAGGTACTTTTTTATGGTTTTCCCAAATATTAAGCGATCCTTAAGGGGTTAAGGGTTGATAACCTGTTTCGTCAGTTGTTCTTCGAATGTTAACAAGTGGGGACGTTATTTGCCACTGTTCCTGGTTACGTTCGTAAAGTCTTTTGGTGCGCTTCCTGTGTATTTATTGAAAATTAACGAAATGGGGGATAAACGAAGAAAGGTTGTATTGACTAGTTAGGAGAAACTATGTGTTGTAAATCGACTGCAGACTGGGGCAACCGCAAAACTATGGCTTCAGAGTTAGGAGTTTGCAAAAGTACAAATGGATGACTGGAAGAAAAATCGAGCCGAAATTGAAGAGTGGTGTGCTGTCCAATTACCATCGCTCTAAAATAAAAAAAATTAATCGCAGAAAAAACTGCCTGCAATAAGACTTGAGCATAATCCAGTGAATATGGATTCCAAATTTCATCAAAATCGGTTGGATAATTTCCGGGGAAATGTGTCTTAAAGTTCGCATATTTCCCATAGCATTGCACTCAGTCTTGCCTTCCCTCAAGAGGAAATGGCTTGCCTGTTACTGGACCGATATTGCAGGGCAAAAGCATTGCGATTTTCCCGACTATTAGAAGGAGATGATTCAGAATTTACTGCCAGTGAAGGATGGTCAGATCCAGGGTTGGGTTTTTGACGTCAAAAACTGGTTTTTGACATGACAAGCGTCAAAAACTGGTTTAACCTTTTAGAATCGGGTTAAACTGTCTGTTTTCTAAACCAAAATACGGCGTTCTGGAGAACTTTCCTAACCCCTTTTACTGCATGGTCAAGTGGGGAGCATCCATTGTCCTTCTCCCTGGAAAACGTCAATATACGCCTACTGACAATGGTTGCTGTGAAATTGCAGGATTGTATGCATTTTTCGACTGAGGTGAGGAATTTTCCCCCAGAATCGGCGCTTTTAGAAAGAATATAGCTTCAGTTGAATATTTCTGAGCAACTTTTTTTTTCTTTTATGTGACAATATATTTATGAAGAAATAAATATGTATTGATTTTTAGAAATACTCACTATACAGATCGTTCGGCCTCTATTTTAACTGCTTTTATTTTCCACTAAATATGAAAAAAATTACATTGTGTCGCAAATTATATTAAATATCATTCATAATCATGGATTAAGCGGATTTTAGATCATGTTTTGTTCTTTGAATTTGTGTTTTCTGGTTTAGCTTTTTTGAAACATAAAATACTTGAAATATTTAGACTGATGAAGCTGCAAATTATCGATTTTAATTAATAATAGATTGAGAAAATTCCTAAGCGATAAAATAATAGATTTTTTAAGAAGATCTGACTTGTTTTCATGTTACTCATTAAGAAAATCTCTTACACATTTCAGCATGTAGAAACAATCTCCATTTTTATTTTTAAGACAAGATCTCGCTTTTATCAAAATATAATTTAGGTTTTTTTTTTTTTTTTTTTTTTTTTTTGACAAGTAAATTATATATTTGATTTTAATATTTTTTTGTTTATTTAAATAATATATTAATAATTTTTTTCGTTTGCCGATTCAAGGTCAGAAAAATATATATTTATATATAAGAAAACAAAACGCAACCAATAATTTCTCTGTTCTTTTTGCGCGTGTTGCAAAATGATGGGGGGAAAAACCATGTAATTGATATTCCAGTTATAAAATAAGAAAACTTAAATTTATTACATTTACTACTGCAGAAATATTCCTAAGTGTACATGAAAAATTATTAGCTATTATTTTTCTGCTAATTTTAATTACATCAATTAGGCAAATATTCACTGATAAAAATAGAAGAAATTAGAATTCTGTATTCCATTTTCTCAGGAGTTAAATACACATTTTCAAAGAACTTTGGAATTTGTTAATTAAAAAGATATATTCCAAATAAAAAAAATAAAATATGTAAGTCCCATAAAAATAGTTACCGTAAAATCCTGACTGTAATCCACCCCCCTTTTTTTCAAAAGCTAAAGCAATCAAATCACATTTGGGTGGGGGATTATAATCAGTGCCTGACTTACCCTATAGAGAATCCTGGGGCAAGCATCATTCTGGGAGGTCCCCTTTTATATAGTTATAGAATTTTTTTGTGAATAATGTGGTAGTGGCTAGCACTAAACTTCATACGTGTTATATGTATGCATAAATTTTGTAACTGGTACTGCTCACAACTGTATACAGGGTATCACAAAAAGTTGGTCACAACTTATATATATATATATATATATATTAGTATGAAAATAGTAGAAAAAATGATAGGTTGGTTGTCAGGAGTATTTTTTTGCAAACTTTTACTTTGCTTATCAACGTAAATTACAATATTTCAAAAAAAAAAAAAAAAAAGCTCTAATTGGTCATAATAAGTGGTTTTAACTTGCCACGTTATAAGCAAAACGTTGATAAAGAATTTCTTTTGAAAACAATAGAATACTAAGTTGTTATAATAAAATTTTAATCATCCGTTTACTAATGATATAGTTTGTTTTATTCATGGGGATACTTGAAACAGAGAGGGGAATTGGACCGCACTCCCTTCCTAAATGTTTGAAAATATATGAATTTTGGTCACTTTTGTGTCATTTGGCACATTTTAATGAAAATCCTGATTACTCTTATGGGGAACCCCTAAAATGAGGAGCCCGGGGCAGCTGCCCCTCATGCCCCTGCATACGTCGGGCCCTGATTATAATCGAGACTTTTTTTTTTAGTTTTTTAAAAATCTTTTTTATGCTTAGTTTAGAAGTAAAAAGGGTAATTACAAAGGTGATAATCTTCCCCATTTCGGTAAATTTCCGCTTAAAAAGAATTATTTAAATGCTCTCCTTTTTGAACACGTACAACCCTCCAACAAAAAATCTCTAAAGGAAATTAAATCTTTTAAAAAAATATTTTTAAAAGTCATTTTACTTTATTTGTTATTTTATAGATTAAACTTTGCATATTTAGCGCGGTGATGCACCTTGCGATTTTTTATTCCCGCCGTGTGATTATTTAAGTGTGCTGAGCCATTTTTTAAAATTGATTGAGTATTTTCTCATAGCGCCGTGCTAATTTTCCAAGAGCTAGGAGTAACCCTGTTCCAAAAGGTCTGCAAATTTAGAGCATTTAATTCGAAACATTTAAAAAAAATCGATAATCCTTCCAAAAATTCGGAAATAAAGAAAAAATCCTCATTTTTCTTTTCTTTTCTTTCTTTTTAACATAAAACTCTCATAAGGTATATTAAATACGAAACAACGGTTCTGGGAATATTTACATTACGAATTCTCATCCTCAATCAAAGAGACGCCATTTTAAACGGGTTTTTTTTTTCCTTTAGTATGGGGGGGGGGGCAAAGTTTTTATTTAAAGGCAGCAATTGCGTGCGAGACAGAGCGAATCGCGCACAAATTAGGAAAAAACCTCTTTGCATTTTCCGCCTTTAATTCTTTCACAAGCATGTGATTCTGCCGCAAAATTGTTGAATTTCAAGAAAGACCGCGGTTTCTTTTCTTTTGCCGAACTTCGCAAATCAAATTCCTGAATTTCTTTAAATGATGGAGAAAAGAACGTGAATTTCAGAAACGAATATTGATTTTCTTCAATTGGTCACTGTATAAAAAATCGCGAATTCCGCCGAGATATCACACACAAAAAAAGCGATTTTTGCCAATCGGTTGAGGAAAAAGTCACGAATTTCGATAAACGATCAAGGGAAAATGTCGCGAATTTCGTCAAAAATTCGCGGATACTTGTTCCCAAATTTGTCAATTGGTTACGTAAAAATATTGTTAATTTTGCAATCGGTCGCGGAAAAAAAATTAATTCATCAATCGATCTAAAAATAAATAAATAAATAATAATAATAAAATAGCCCAGTTGAACTGAAGGCATTGAACTGGCAGACTATTCAAAATAATTGTATATTATACTCTAATTTCAAAGCTTAATGCCCCTCGAAAAATAAATTAAGGGGGGGTTAGCCCCCGTTTTCCCCCTTTATACTTAACCAATGAACATCCAAATCTAATCAGGGAAGCTTCTTATCAGAATAAACCGGTATACCAAATTTGAAGCAAATCGGATAATTCTGGATGAAAACTCATTTATCTAAGTTAAGGGGGGGGGGATTAGCCCCTCGTCCTCCCCCCTTTATACTTAAACAATGAATCCCCAAAACTAATCAGGGAAGCGCCTTATCAGTATAAAACGGTATACCAAATTTGAAGCAAATCGGATAATTCTGGATGAAAACTCATTTATCTAAGTTAAGGGGGGATTAGCCCCTCGTCCTCCCCCCCCCCCCTTTATACTTAACCAATGAATCCCCGAAACTAATCACGGAAGCGCCTTATCAGAATGAACCTAGAAAAAAAAACATTAAAGCAAATCCAATATTTTTAACAAGAGTTACCTCGTTACAAACATACGTACGTACATACAAAACCTGCGGGCACATTTCCTCTCAGGCTTTGATAGCCTCAGACTATAAATTGTGGATTTCGCCAAATGATTAAGGGAAAAAATCGTAAATTTCGTGAAACGATCGCATCCAGTCAGATAAGCCGATCTTTCCCTCGTCGGCTTTCTTTCTTTTATCTTTTTTTTTCATAAGTCGGCATAGTTGCCAACATCCCGATTTTTTTTATATTTTTATGCAGGAATACTTGTTTTAAAGAATCGCGCAATTTCTGAAATTAAGTAAAGCGAGAATTTTTGTAAGAATTTACTGGTATTCAAAAAATCGGGAGTTTGGCAACTATAAGACCGTTTGTGATCATCTTAATTTTAATTTATAATTATGTATGAAATGTATAAAAATAATAAAAAGTGCAACAGGTCGAATAACTAGATTTTACCGAGGGTCTTTATTTTTCTTCTTTTTTGAAGGAGGTGAAGTTAACTAAATTTCTGCAATATTGTAAGAGCGCTTGCAACTTTCTTCATATGAATTTGTTTACCAAAACTTATTTTTTAGCATTAGATATGCTAGTCTTTCTTTAATGCTCTTTCATGTCTCCTGATGCTTTTTTCTCCTAATTCATGCTCTTTTTCTTCTCTTACCTGCTCTTTGTCTTCTCTGTCGTGCGTTTTTCTCCACCACCGCGCTATTTCCCGCCCGCATTACTGGACTTTTTTTCTTGAAAAAACTGTATTTTATAGTAACAGTAAATAATTAATCATCTACTCCCTCCAAAATTATTGCTGTGCTCTTTGCCAACCACTCGCTGGTACCAAATATGCATAGTTTAATCTTTATATCACTTTAAATTTTTTGACATATTTAATATTTTACAGTAACAATAAATAAATAAATAAATAATCTATTCCTTGAATTATCCCCTCCTCCCAAATTCTTTGCATTTCGCTCTTCACTCCCTGCCCCACCAGTGACCGAGAGGTTCTGCTCTCAAAGGTGGTAGACTGGATGTGCTGGGTTCGAACCCAATCGCGCCCGTCGGCCTAATCGTTAGGAGTTTTCGTGGTTTTCTTCGAACCTTGGATTTCCTTGCGTAAATACGGGTTAGGTCCCCTTAGAAAGACCACCGTGGAAGGCACCTCCCCCATTCGGGCCCATATCCCCCGTGTTGATAATTGGTCATCATAAATAATAGCATAACTCTTCACTCCCTTCCGCGCCCAATGCAGTTTAAAAAATTGAAATTCTTAATTTTTTTCTGCTCTATTTAAGAATTTATAATAAAATTTATTATATAACCATACGAATTGTTTTGCCTCCCCTCTCGAAAAAAAAATATCCTTTTTCTTTTTATCTTTAAATGAACTGTTTTGTAACAATAACTTAACTATTCTTTTAACAGAGCATTTTATTTAGTGTCAGTTAACAGAAAAAATATAAACTCGGATACAGAAATTTTCATTTCAACTTTGTGTTCATGTTGGTGAAATAAAATGATTACAGTTTTCTTTTTTTTTTTTTTTTTTTTAATTCTGGTAAAAATAGATTGTACATTTAAAATAGCATTTTGTTTTTGCAGTGTGTAAATTAAATGAAAAACGATATATTTCCATACAAAAATTTCCACTTCAACTTTATGTTTATGCTAATGAAATAAATTGATTACTAGCTTTTGCATATTTTTAGATTCTTGAAAGAATCTTTTATGCTCTTAAATTAACTTTTTTCTTCTGTGTTTCAGTTAAATGAAAAACGGTATATCACCATACAGAAGTTTTCATTTCTGTCTTGCTTTTATGTTGATGAAATAAAATTATTATACTTATTTTTTTTTTTAATTCTGTGGAAAATAGTCTGTATATTTAAAACAGCATTTTATTTTTGCAGTGTGTAAATTAAATGAAAATGATACATTCCTATATAGAAATTTTCACTTGAATCTTGTGTTAACATTGATGAAAAACTGATTATTATTTTTCATTTTAAAAATTCTCGATATCTGCAGATTTAAAATGCATTATTTAGAGTGTCAATTTAATGAAGAGCGATAATGTCTGGTATAAAAGTTTCCACTTCTATCTTGTGTTAAAAGATATATAATAAAAGTTTTATCAGATAATTTTTCTCGTATTAGATATTCAAATAATAAAAACAGATGGGATCAGAGAGCCTATGGAACTGCAATATATTAAAAATATGCTAATTTTGGCTCAGACCTTTAAAACGCGGAGCCATTTTTCTCCAAATATAAATTATTGTTTAATAATCAAACTATACAGTAATTTTTGGAGCGACCAAAGAGAGCAAGAAAATAATATTACTTAGCAAACGTATCTATGATCATAGAATGACAGAAAAGAGCTCTGCCTAAGAAATCGCCAATTCAAAAACCTGTTATTGCATTACCGCGCCAAAGCAAAATATATTTCTCCTTTCACTCTGGAGATAAAGACACTTCCTCCCCTGAAAGTCTCAGATGACAGATAACTGATTACCCTACCTTCAAAATGGGGGAAGCGAACTTTAGGGTACACCGTGTGTACCCTAGCCATTGTTTGAGGAAAGTTTTTTTAGGTTACATACATCGTACTCGCCGAATCCAAGAGGTTAAACAGTCATAAAGAGGTTTAAACTGTCATAAACTGGTTTAAACCGTCAAAAACTACCAAATGCATGTAACACACTAAAACATTTTAACAACAATAGGGAAACATTAAATAAGTCAATGATTTATGTGATCTTTTATTTAAATTTATTGTAATTTTAAAAAAATTAAATTATTAATTGCCATAAAATATTTTTATTTTTTTAAATTTTCAATCAGAAGAAAATCATTTCGTACAATTAAATTATCTGGATCAATTTTACCCCCCAGCATGCTGCAGCACACAAAGTGTTCACATTTATTTACACCCAAATGATTTCTGGGTTTAGAGTGTATGAAACATTAGAAAATAGCCTGTCTGTTAATTGATGCTGAACTAGTAGAACTTGATAGCAAAAACATTGCTAGATGAGCAAGTTTTGAAGCAGGCTCAAAAAGCTATTGTATTTAATGATGCCTTTCCACCAAGTAATGGGGTCCTCCCTATAGCACTGAAATAAGAAGAAGGGAAAGGGGATTCTTTAGCTTCATACACAATCAGTTATGGGTAAGCATCCATAAATTCTCTCTGTAGCTCAAGCACGAGCTGAATAACTGTTACATCAGTCAACCCTTGCCCCTGATGGTTGGGATGCAAAATATAAGCCAAACAATGGTATGGTTTCATGATTTGATCCCTTCTATTATGCACTTTTTCAATATGGGGCTTAAGTGAATTTTCTTTTAGAAGACCAAGCCAATTTTGTTCAGTTTTAAAATCGAAAACATATTTTTATATATTTAAAAGAAAGCTGTTTAAAAAGGATTTTGACTTTAAGCTTTTTTTTTTATTACTTCTCTTATTTTGTAAATGTTTAAGATTAATAATCCAATTTCAATTTTGAATGGAATGGTTATTGCTTAGACTAGAATAACATTGATGCACATTATCTTGTTATATATACAAAAAAATCTGCACTTTTCTAAGTTTTTATTTCTTATAAAAAAAAAAAAAAAAAAAAAAAAAAAAGAAAAAACTAGCTAGTGCTTTAATCTCTCAAAAGTAAGAGAAATTAAAACGTGTTTAAGTACCATATTTTATGGAAGAAACGCCATGGCGTTTACGGGTTTAAAAGTTAATTTTCTTTCAAGTGCGGCGTTTACACCATGTGCAGTGTTTACGTTTTTTTTTTTTTTTTTTCGCTTGTGTAAAATTGGGATAAAATAAAACTTCCTTAGTCTTCTGCCCAACAACTTTCTGACTTTGCTGATAATGAAAACTGTGACATTTCTGATGATGATAGCGAACCGTACAGCGTGGACGAAGAAAATTTACAACTCATCCATTCTGATATTGAAGACTCAGATTTTGAGGGCTTCGAATAGAAACTAAAGATCGCCTAAAGTAGATACAATAGTAACTAATAAAGTAGAATAATAACTCATAAAAAGCATGCCAAGTTGCACTGACCACTTAAAAAAAAAAAAATGGAACGCCTAAGGAGAGGTTTGAGTCCCGCGCTCTTGGTGGTTTAAATACCAACTGACGTCTCCTTAATTTAAAAATTACATAAAAATATTTTAAACATGATTTAAATAAAATTTTAGACACCTTAAGATATTAAAAAGGGGGCACCCTACACTTACACTGTTCAGAAAACTTTGATTAAAATTAGGTCAATGTGACGCTGTCGATAGAAGTAGCATTGCCACGGGTGCAGCGTTTACAACAGGAGCGGCGATTATGATATTTTTAATCTTATTCAGGCCAGTTTTCAGTAGTGCGGTGCTTACGACGGGTGCGGCGTTTCTTCCATAAAATGCGGTAAGAGAAAAAATTTACAGCTCAGGTGAGCTTAATGTCTACTTTTTAGAAAAACAAAATTTTACAAAAAAAAAAAAAATAAATAAAACTAAATGAAAATTTTATCCTGTTAAAAAATTGCACTTAACAATTATACTTAACTATGTACTAATTATTGATATGCAGTAATGTGAATTTAAAATATCACATGTAATGTTGTAATGCGTGACATTTAATGTGAATTTTTACAGATCAATTTAGTATTTTAGGTTTTTGACGAGAGGTTTTTGACATGACGGTTTAAACCATGGTTTAAACCGTCATAAACTGACACATGTCAAAAACCTGCCAACCCTGGTCAGATCGCTTTAAAACACAATTCAGTATTCGTCAGATTACCATAAGTGGGGAGGCTTTATCTGCTGATAAAGATGCTTTACCTTTGTTCAAAAACTATCTTGCTAATCTTACTCAACAGCAAGAAATTTCTCGGAAACAGTTGTACAAATGCGATGAGACTGGTTTAAATTATAAGATACTCCGTACAAAAATGCTTGCATCAAAGAAGAAGCCGCTGCTGTGGAATACAAGAAAACCAAGGAATGAGTCACTATTTTGGCTTGCAGTAATGCAACCGACAACCATAAGTTTAGGTTGATTTTATAGGAAAGTCAAACAAACTTAGATCTTAGTGAGCTTTAGAGAACTCGAAGTTTGACAAATCTATTACTTTTAAGATACAAATGATCGCGAAGAATGGTTTATAAAAATATTCGAAATTTGGTAAAGTGGAAAGGATTCTAAAAAAGTTCTAAATTAGGATTCCTATGGAAATGTTAGGGAGAGAAACTTGAAATTAGACTTGACTGTTACTTTTAAGAAGCAAATATTAAAAGTGTGTGTGTGATGGGGAGGGGGGGGGGGCAGGCAGCCCCCCCCTTCTCCTCTTAAAATTAGAGAAAAAATCATTTTTCTGTCAAATTTTAGTTTAAAATAAATTTATACTACAATTCAAAAAAAAAGAAAAGTCAGATATTTCGTTCCCATTCCCGCAATCAGAAAAAATATTATGGCTAAGCCACTGTGTTACTTGAATTTGAATACACATATAATAGCAGAGTTTTGTTGTCTACTCTTCCTCCCTCCTCATACATTCGATAATGATCAGTTTCCAGATTTTTCGTGGCAGAATTCACAAAAAATCATCATTAGAAAAATGTCCCTGCCAGTACAATCATCCAAATTTTGCGAAAAGTTTCGCTATTTATTCATTATCACCATTGATTAGTACAGAAATTTCTGCTTAATTCTTAAAAGAAAATACAAAAGATAAGTTTTTATTCATATCTTACATGTGATTGTTTCAATTTTTCTATTTTTATGTATTTGAAAAATTCTGGCAGAATTCTGGATTTTGGGAGAGGGGGGGGGGAGGGATCTGCATTTGTTTATGAAATAAGATTGATTATAAAATTCGATCAAAATATATGTAAATTATGTAGCTGTAAAGAACAAAATGACACTTGTAGATAAAACAAATATTAGTTACCAATTTTAATTTTTTATTTATTCATTGTTACTATTGAATAATGAGGAATTTTTGTTCAAATAATTTTCAAAAATGCAAAAGTTAAGTTTTATTTATATCCTACATGAGATTGTTTAAATACTGTTATTTTTATGTTTTAGAAAACTCTGGATCACAGGGAAGGGGGGGGGGGATTCCGAATCTCAGGAAGACCCAAAATGCCAAAATCTGAAAAGCCTTCGGTCCTGAGGATTCCGGATAATAGGTCCAGTACAGTATATCATTAAAGCAAAATTTATTTAAAATTATAATCTAAGTCATATTTTTTTAATAAAATACTTTAAAACACTAGATATTAAGGGGATTCTTCACGCACTTGAAAACACACGTTCCATAATGTTAATTCTAAGGGCAGGTTATTTCCGAATTTCTCGTTTCAATTTGAATATTATTAAACGATTTGTTTTGCATAGAATAGCCGAGCTCAATCTTTAATATGACTCTTTTTTACTTTTTCAATTTAGGTTGCAGATTTTTTTAAAAAAGGTACTTTCACTTTTGGAACCGGTTTCAAAACTGAAAGTACCTTTTTAAAAAAAATCTGCAACCAAAATCAAAAAAGTAAAAAAGAGTCATATTAAAGATTGAGCTCGGCTATCCAACGCAAAAAATATCGTTTAAAAATATTCAAATTGAAACAAGAAAGTCAAAAATAACCTGCCCATTAGGATTAACATTTCGGAGCGTGTGTTTTCAAGTGCGTGAAGAATCCCCTTAACAATATTATAGATGGCTTGCACATGACGTCACATGCCTGGCATCACTTCATATGGCGTCCAAATATAAGGCAAATGTGATGCTCTCCATTTGACTTATTAGACTTATTTGCACTAAATAATAAAAATAAGAAAGATATAAATTAAACAGAAAGATAACACATGCTTTTAATGGCAAACGGGGAGTTCTGACGTTCTGTGTGTGCTCCAGATGCAATAGTATCAGTCGTTGCTACTAGCAAACGTGACGTCAATGCAAGCCGTCTATACAAAAAAAATTCAAACATACTACCTCTACTTTACCTGCCTGCACATGGAATTTTCCAATCTGAACGAAATGCAGAAAGAATAAGTACAGTAGACTCCCTTAAATCTGCGACCCCAAAATCCACGAACGCCTAAAATCCGTGTATTTTTTTGGATGTAAACAATGAAATTTACAGTTAATTTGCTGGAACAAAATTCAAGATGGCGGCAAAATCAGTGACTACCGCAATATTTTTTTACTAAACTTTTTGTTAATCATTCTCTTTTGGCTACTGCAGCTGATTAATTACTAAATAAATTTACATTACTTATGATTTTGATATAAATTAGCATATCTCTATGATGACGTATCGATCTTACAATCGCTTTACCACTAGATGGCAGCATAGTACTTTTGGAATCGAATCGATTTCATTGTTAATAATTTAACATTTTTCTAAATTTTTATTTTACATAATTATTTTAATAATTACATACGTTTTAAACTAATGAATTATTTTAATATTTTACTTATTTTAATGTTTCACTTTCAGGGATATGTTTAGGAAAATTTTAGGTCCTTTAAAGGACCCTTCACAAAATTATTTATCTTAAAACAGGACCCTTCACAAAACATTTTATCCCAAAACAGGACCTTCACAAAATTATTCGTCTCTTAAATAGAGATTTCATAGAATGTTTTCACTTTCAAATTGAACAAATTTAGTCATTTAAGAATAAAATCTGGCCTGTAAGTAAGCAGTTGAACTCACCAAAGAGCTTATTACATAGCTTTTTATACATGAAGTATAGAACATTAGGGTGGTCACAAGCAACATGGGAAAAAAAAATTTAACGTTTTCTTCGGGGGGACCCTCCTAAAAGTTGCCAATTAGTTAGAAAATGAGATTGGCAAAGTTTCAACTGAAAGGAATAACATTAACCCGTGCCTCATTGAGGTTGAAGTCTTGAAAATTTGCAGTTTTTGGTAAAAAATTGTCGTTTTTCTTTCTTTACGTGAAAACTATTTGTCTTAGAAACCTGATTCTTGTTTTATTTCATAGAAACAGTTGTTGCCTTAAACTTTTACTCTCATCAAAACTTATATTTAATGAATATTAGTATTTTTCAGGTCAGCTCGTGAACCATACCCTCAATCTCTGCATTTTTGAAACATAAGTGAAAAATGACAAATTAATAATTTTATTACTTTTGATAATTTTTTTTTGCATTATTTTCATTAATAGGCAAAAATAAATGAACAATTTTTGCAACTTTAAAAATATTTCACGAATTATAATTGATTATTAGTTATCTAGTTCTGTGTCTAGTAAGAAAAAGCTTCTCGATTTGTGTTGCAGTTGAACCTCTGAATTTCTCTTTTTATTACAAGGCTGTTTTTGTTACCTGTTATCGTTATCTATTTTTAGAATTGACGAAACATTCCGTAAAGCACCCCCCCCCCCCCTTTTGATATGATGGCAGAAATGTAAGATTTTTTTAATTAGCAACTTGTCTCATCAAATCATCGACAGTACACTACCAAGTAATCGTCAAGTTTTATGTATTTTATTTTATAATATTCGCAAAATGAAACTGAACGCCAGAGAAGCTGCTAGATTTAGAGCACATACACCAGTTAACCACAGACTTTAATTTTAAGTAGAAGTGCAATTGACTCCCCAAATAACTATTTCGTAAACAAAGAACTGAGATCATCAAAAACTGATTTAAAAATTCCGGTTTAGAGAGAACTGTTATTCACTGGGATGGAAAACTGCTTCACCATTTTTTGAATAAAGAAAATGTAGAGAGGATAGAAGTTTTAATTAGTTGTGGGGATGAAGAACAGTTACTAGGAGTTCCACAGCTTGAAAATAGTATCGGAATAATTCAGGCGAAAGCTGTATTTTCAGCAGTTGAAGAGTGGAGGAAGTTGGTAAAATCCAGGCAATATGTTTTGATACAACTGCAGTAAACAACGGTCACCTCAGAGGAACCTGCATTCTTCTATAGCAATTGTTAAAGCAAAAGTCTTCTGTATTTACCATGTCGCCACCCTAATCTAGAAATTATCCTAAAAGCTGGTTTTGATTGTAAAGTGGGAATAATCACGGCTCCTCAGCCAGATATTTAAAAAAACAATTATGATTGGGTGGTTTAAATTAAACCAGAGTAAACATAAAAATGCTATTGAAGATGAAATAGTAGATATAAATAGTTAATTCAGAAGAAATTTCAAGTTTTGTTACAGGACCTTTTAAAAATTAACAGCTCAGGGATGATTATAAAGAGTTTATCCAACTTTGTTTAATTTTTATAGGACTCCTTCCTACAAAAGACTTTTTTCAGAGCACCTGGTGCTTTTAATCATGTCAGATGCACAAGCAATTTATTCTCACAAAATATATTGTCATAGATAATTTCTCAATAACAAATTTAGAAAAAGAAGGTATTAAAGACATTTGCTTATTTCTAATCAATATTTATGTAAAATCGTGCTTCAATATTCCCACTCCCACTTTGGACCCCAATCCAAGACCTGCAAATAATAAAATCACTTGTTCACTACAGAAAAATTGATAAATAGGTTGAAGACAAAGCACTCGTTAAAATGATAAATCATCTTTGGTATCTTAACTCGGATCAAGTTGCATTTTCATTTTTAGATGATACTTTGAAAAAAAAAAAAAAGTCAACATAAGCATGGCTGTAAAATTAATGTCATTTGAAGAAGAAATGATGATGATGATAAGAATTTAAAAGCAACAAAAGTTTTCAACGAAGTGGATTATTTATTGAACAAAGAAGTCAATGTTTTTGCTTCATCTCAAACTATAAAAATTTTTAAGAAATTATATATTAATAAGCATTTTTTAAATACTTTTCCCAATCTATGGTGTGAAAATAAACCTTATTTGAAAGCAAGAAATCAGTGAATGGTTTTAAAGTTGTCAATGACACAGCTGAAAGGGGAAGAAAATTAACCAGCGATTGCAATTCCTGTTTAACAAAAAACGGAAAATAAAAACAGTATATGCTAAAAGTTGTATGTGAATGTAGAAAAACTTTTCCAGATTTTTCAAAAGCCACTTTATCTAAGCCATTTACCACCTTAATCCTTTCTGGCGCAGTGGTCCCATATCGAGACTACCTAATTTTAATTCCAAACTTACTTGTTTGTAAATTTAGGTGTAGTCAATCATTTCATTATTTTACGAACAGAACTTTTCTGTACTGGAAAGGGTTAATGTGACAATTGTAAGGGATAATAATTAATTTTCTTTATTATGCTTCCTTTCTTGTAACACAACTTTAATAATAAAATGCATTTGAGCATATTTGTTCTATTTTTTATACTTTCTTTGCACCCCCCCCCCCCCTCTTTTTTTCAGTTTAAGATTCGATTTTTTTTCATTTTCTTTGGAATTTTTTTAAAATTAGTACTTTATCATGTACAAAATGAAAAACAAAAGGGGGAAAGCAGATGAAATGGAATGTTACAATGTTTTTTTCACATTTTCATAAAAATCAATTTTTAGGATTTGGGTGAAGTCTGGTCCTGAAAAATGCGCATATGTCTAAATTTATACATTTTTAGAAATAAAATGGTGTGTGGTTCTTCAAAACGAAGCTTTTTTATATAAAATGAGACCTGAATTATGTTTCTATGTTTAATTGTATTTATTTTATGAAGGAAAAACAGCATTTTTTTGCGAAAAATCACGTTTTTTTCAAATTTTAACCTCAATGAGGCACGGGTTAATATTATCCAAATGAGCTAAAACTTTGCCATTCTCATTTTCTAGTCTATTGGCAACTTTTTGGGGGGTCCCCCGGAAAAAATTCAAAAATTGATTTCTTGTGACCACCCTAATAGAACATGCAGACATCGACAATTTAAAATTCAGAAAATTATGAGTAGAATTTTCACAAAAATAAGAAAAACTTCAGTTTCACAAAAACAGGACCCTGTGAAAAAAGTCTGGACAGATCCCTGACTTTATTGTAAGCATTCATTATAATTTCTCTTGCTTAACTACCAATCAAATTAATGTTTCAAAAATGTACACAAATCAATGACCAGAAATCTGCAAAATTCTAAAATCTGTACAACCTCTGGTCTCAAGCTGTGCGGATTTGAGGGAGTCTACTGTATTGCAATACTATAGGAATATAACAGCAATGCGATTTACTTTACTCAAAGATCTAAAGTCAATTTCAATTCAAAATTTGCACTCCTTTTTTGGTAAATCATCTGTTGCATCCAGTGAAAAAGCGAACAACAACAACAACAAAAAAAAAAAACAATCTAAGCAGGCATGAAAATAAAGTTAACTTCTATCCATGCAAGATTACCATACTTTGCTCAATTATCGTTTTCATAAATGTCGCCAAAAACATTACGCCAGTCACAGAGTAATTTTAAAAACAACATCTCAATGACATTAAATAAAGAAAGGTAATAGTCTACAAATAAATAAATGACTGATGTTCAATTCTAAAACCTGAATATTATATTAAAATGTTTTTAATAAATTAAGAACATGAAACAATATTTTTATGTTAATTAAAAATTCAGTGAATTTGAAAAGATTTATAATAAGTACAAAACAGAGCGAAAATTCTTTTAAAGTGGAATCCAACCCACTACAAACGACCATGCTTATGTCAGTATTCAAATTCAGCACCCTTTGTCAACATCCAGGACGGTGATTATTAAATAAATAGATGAAAAATATCTCCAAGCACAGTAAATAAAAGTTATATAGTGTACGATTATTTATGATTATATACAATTGCTTGTACAAAATTGGATACAGATTGAATTCTTTGACAAAATTATTCTTCTGAATACTTTTGAAAATGTAGTTTGGAATCACAACATTTCAGGGTAAGTTGCTATAGCTGTAGTCAACTATATTTTTAAATGAAATATTACTGTATGCCGTTTGCAACAAAAAGAAAAAAAAATAGTAGGCTTTCATATCACCGACTAAATACTAGTCTAATAAGCATATAACATAGTAAATAATGAAATTTTCTTTCAATAAATCTGCTTCGTAATAATGATAATTAAAAATAAGGAAAATCACACCTATTCCGCACAGATTACATACCTCTACATATCGAACAAATACAAACAGAATTTATATAAAATGTACATTAATTACTTAACTTGCCACACCCTAACCTACTGCGCAACTTACCACAAAATGGCGACATAATGCTAAAGTGGAAGTAATGGAATGCTTCGATTAAAAATCTCTGTTCGATTTTTGTTTTCCCATGCTGCCACCTGTTGTCTAAACTGAGTTCTTTTTTTTAAATCTTTTTTGACTGCATTTCATCTGTAGCAATTGCAGATGAAATTTACGAAACCATGTTATAGTACTAGGATCTACATAAAATATTGCACAAGACAATTCAATAATTATTTTAATCATATTTTTAAGTAGCCCGAAAGCAAAAGAATCATATACAGAAACTCATATTGTACCATCTGCCACTAGAAATAAGAAGATAAAAAAAAAAAATAATAATCCTTTCACCAAAAAAATTTTGTCTCCATTTTGATATCCTGTAACAAAAATTTAAATCTAAACAAATTCTGTACGATGTATTAAACATGTAAAAAATAATAATCGCTATCAGTAGCGCCAACTTTTGAAAAATATTGGATGGGCTCAAGAATTTTTGAGTAAAATAACACATACATATCCCCCCCCCCCCTTAGTACTTGTGTGTATGGTGATAGAGGCAGGGGAGAAGCGAATGAGTAAAGATAGTAGTAATTCAATGTTAAATTATGTTTCTTTCAAGAAAAATATAAAATTATTATAATTTAATTAAATTACATTCTCATAAGTTATCCTTATAAATCCATTAATATGTATTATAAATGACATAAAAATTGATAACTATTGAAAGTACAAAAAAATAAATGTCAAGAAAAACATACAGTTTAGCCACCTAATTGCTTTATCAATTCAAGACATTAAATTAGATGGCAAAATATGCAATAAATTTATGTTCGAGAGAAATTTAACTGTACATCTACTGAATGGGCTTTCAGTGCTCCTGTAAGTCTAACTGATGTCCTTACTGTTTTACAAACAAAATTATTTTGAGAACGTCAATAAAAGAAAATCCATTTCAGAATTAAATAAATAAGTAATGATTTAAATCAACTGAAATTGGGTGGGCTCGCACCCCACACGCCCATATAAGTTGGAGCCACTGATCGCTATGTTTTCTCTTATAAGCTAATACTTATATTAAATAGTTAAACACTGACTTTTTTTTATGTGTGTGTATGCATGCATATTTTATTGAAATGTATTTTGACATTGAAAAATAAAAAAACTCCCAAGAAATGTATTTCCCCACTCCCTTTGCAGCCAAAGAAAGGAAAAATTGAAAACCGTTTTGGTCCTATTAAATCTACTTGATATTGGAGCTTTATAAATTGCCTTTAACTAATTTCTTCATTTTTTTATTTTATTTTTAAACTTCAGTTCTTAAGATTTATTTATTTCTGTGGTGCAAGTTTTATTTCTGTCTGATATGAAAGCTATTCCTGGAAACAATACAAAGATGTTCATGATTTTTTTTCAATTAGATTTAGCTCTTTACTAAGCATCAGCAGCATCAGTGTACTTCCATTTTTTAATTGTAGCTGCAATAGATGTGGTGCTCTAAGGTATAGCCTATTGTAATACAGGAAGAATTTTTTTATTAAACGTTTACCGAACCTGCATTCAGGCTTGTGTGTTATAGACAAATAGGTAAGAATTGTAAATATTAACACCAACAAATGGTGCTGTCCAAATAATTTTCTAAAAATAAATTAATAATTTTTTCATGCATCTGCATCCATGTATTAACACGATATTATTTGTTATGTGTCAATTGTGTCACATTAACACTGACGTGGAACGATGGAATGAAACAATAATTTTTAATTGAAATTTTGTTTGTGCATTACTACTTGTAGTTTTATTTAGAAGACAGATCGTTTACTTATTACACATATTATAGGGTAGGAAAGTGAGGGTGGGAATGTGGGATGGTGGGAATGTGGCTATTAATTTTTTTTTCTGTTCTAAATTAAATAAATATTATACAATACATAAAATTTCTTAATATTAGTCAACAGTGGCAGAATTCATATACAATATATACTTATAGTGGTGTCCAATATACCTATTCCATATTTTCAGTCATTATTTCTGCCTATGAAAGATTGCTCCTTCAGCCATATTAGGCATAAATTAACACTTAGAGAATTATTAAAACAAAATAAATTAAGAAACTATCTTTAAAAAAATAAAGGTACAGTAGAATATCATTGCAATGAATGACACTTTAATGAATATACACTATTTCATTAATTAAATATTCAGTTTAACGAGTTTTTCAGCAAAGCGAATTTGAGCAGTGTTCCCCAGAGATTAATTGTAATGAGATTTTAGAAACTGAGTCTTAAAAAGGAAATACACTGTGGAAAGTTTAAATATATATTTGATTGCAAACCGAACTCTGCACATTTTAATTTCCAAAAAACAACAAAAATTCATTTTTCTAAACTTTTGTTTACAATGAATTTAGACATAGTATATTCTCATGCAGATGCAATAATAAAAAATATACTTTTACACCATTATCTTTCTGAAGCTTTTTACTGCACTCATTTCCATCTGAATGATTCTGAGTTGCAATCTTTAATTTTTGGATGATTGTTAAGGATGTTGGATAATGAAATCTCAAATTTGTCTAGCTAATATTAAATGTATGGGAGTGGGATGCAGTATATTTTCAAAATATTTCAGGAAATTAACATTTTTAAGTTTTTTTCTCTTTGTACTCTCCATGAAGGATGTCTCTTTTCTTTACTTGTCAAAATATTTCTAAAAGATACAATTGCAATGAATGTCACTTTAACAAATGATAGTTGGACTGTTCAAAAATAATTCATTTATTATATTTCATTATAAAAATATTCACTTTAACAAGTTTTTTGACAGATTGCTCCCTCAGACAAATTCAGTGTTGAATTCAGGGCAATGCCTGGAGGGACATACCCCCCCCCTGGAGCAATGAGAAGACCCCCCCTCCACCAGAAGATTTGAGATTTTGTGTTTCAATGGTCAAAAAGTGTTATTTTCACCCGGAACTCTATAATGTCTCACCTCCCCTGAGCCACAGAAATCCCTACCGTAGAAAAGTATCTGAATTCATCACTGCATATATTTCACATAAAATTAACTCTTTGTAGACAAAACAAAACAAATTAAGACGCTATTTTAAAAAATAAATAAATAAATGGAGGTACTGCAGAATCACATTGCAATGAATGGCACTTTAACAAAAGCTTATTTGGATTGTTAAAAAAAATCTTTTCTCATATTTCATTATAAAAATATTTAACGTAACGAGTTTTACAGTATAATGAATTTAATCCTTGCTCCCCAGAGATTCATTGTAACGAGATTTTACTTTAGAGAAATTTTTTTACAAACCGAGTTTTAAAAAAGAAACGCACCGCAGAAAGTTTAAAATAATTAATTGCAAAGCGAACTCTGTGCAATTTAATGTGCAAAAATTTGTAAAAATATCATTTTTCTAACTTTGTACCTAAAACAAATTTAGACATAGATTCAATTATTAAAAGTACAATAAAAACTTGGACTTACGCTGTCATATTTAATCATTAAAACCACTTATGATACTCATCAGCGTACAACATAGATAAAAACTATATTAAAAACACATTAAAAGTACATCCACGTTTCGTGCTCTTTCTAATGAGCCATCATCAGGAGAAAGGGGGGGGGGGGGATGGGTCTTGACTTCTACGGAGCAAAGTTACGAACAACAAAAAATTGAAAACATTTCTGTAACAGAAACATTAGAAACAATATTGCCACGGATATTGCGTCATCTGTTGGTAGGCTATAGCACTATTATCAAAACCAGGAAAAACTGAAATTAACTTCACGAATGTATTTCTTTCAAAACATTTAACCAAACATTAGAAAACCGAAGCATACAATGACAATATCTCATTTCAGGTTTCTAATATTTAGTGAAATGTTTTGAAAGAAAAACCTTTGTAAAGTTAATTTCAGCTTTTCCTGGTTTTGATAATAGTGCTACAGCCAACCAACAGTTGGTGCCATATCCATGGCAATACCGTTTTTGATGTTTAATGATCTGTTACAGAAATGTTTTCAATTTGATGTTGTGTGTAACTTTGCTCCATAGAGGTCAAGAACCCTCCCCCCCCCCCCCCCCCATTCTGATGATGGCTCATTAGAAAGAGCATGAAAGGTTGGGTGTATTTTTAATGTGTTTTTAATATAGTTTTTATCTATGTTGTACGCTGATGAGTATCGTAACTGTTTTTAATCATTAAAATTACACTTTTGCACCATTACCTTTCTTTAACTTTACTGCACTCCTTTCCCTTTGAATGATTCTGAGTTGCAATCTTTAATTTTTGGAAGATTCTTAAGGATGTTGGAAAATGAAGGATGTTGGAAAATGTATGAGAGTGGGATGCAGTGATATATTTTAAATATTTCAAGAAATTAATATTTTTACGTTCTTTTTTTCTGTGTTCTCTTCTTGAAGGATGTCTCTTTTCTTTACTTGCCAAAATACTTCTAAAAAATACACTGAATGTGTAATTTTATGTGTTTACATCTTAGCCAAACTGAGAAGCTGTGAATAAGATTTTAACACTTGAAATAAAATTAAGTAAACAATTTGACAACTAAAGAAAAGAGACATTGTTCAAAAAAGTACACAGATAAAAGAAACAAAAAATATTAATTTTCCAGGGGAGTTATTTTTTTAATATGAATCCATTCCACCTTCACAAATTTAACATTAGCAAAGGGAATTTGAGATAACATTGACCAACACTCTTAAGATGCATTTAATAAAATTAGCAATGGGATTTCAGTATTACAATTAGTTAACCTTTTCAAAAAATGAACCAGTTAAGTAAATAATAATTTTTAGATATGCCTTAACATTAATGTATGTTTTCCTAAACTTTTTAGAAATTATTTAGGAGCATGTTTCTAGGATAAGAACACAACAAAAGTTATTTAAAAATATTCAAAATTGTAGAAGTGCAACTTTATATTTTTCATGCATTTTTTTTTAAATTAAAATTTACATCTTTTACTACAAAAATTGCATTTTTTTTTTCTTTTTTTGCTTAAATCATTTTTCTTCATAAGAACACACAATGCTATGTCAATAATTTGTTGTGAAACACTCAAATAAAACTATTTTCAAATGTCACTGAATCACCTTAAATGACCCAAAACAATTAACTAAAACATTTATTTTATTTTCTTTTTAACTACACTTTAAAAATTATTTTGAATGTATCTTGGTTATGCTGAGTATTGAGCACTGCATCAAAAGATTGCAAATAGAAAGTAATCCAATTACTTTCAATCCATTTCAGTTTAGTGATAAAACTCTGTGTTTTAATTTCAGTAACTGTGCAACGATTTTATTTGAACAAGAAATATTACTAAATTTATTAACGAGGGGAACATATATGACGTGATATGCTTCTCCTTAAAATATTTCACTTTAAGATTTTTAAAAACATAATTGAAAACAACGCAGAATTAATGATACATTATTTATTTTACTTACAGAATTGCCTGTTTTATGTTTCAATAATTTTAATTTAAAACGAAAGTTGCCGAAGTAAAAAAAAAAAAAAAACGAATTTAAAGATTATTTCATGTTTAAGGTACATGTTTCCTAAACATTTTCTGTTTTTCTACGTACTAATGATATGATCTTGCGTGCTTTCTCTTTCTTCAAATATTTTCAAAATCGTAAATATTCAGAGCCCGATTATTACAGGGGCACATGGGGCAAGTGCCCCGGGCCCACAATTTCAGGGGTCCCTAAAATGCACACTCTATGAAAATAAAAATTAATAAAAATTTTCATTTGTAGTCTGCAGAAAAAAATTTATTTTTCCCATTAACGCAAAATATATCTCAGTATTTTTCGCTCACGACAATGAACTGCAATGTAAAGTTCGAAATTCCAAGAACGGATATTACGCCTAACATGTTTTATTCAGTTTTATAGGTTTAGCATTTTACTTACTGCAAAGACCGAATAATGCAGAAGATTTTACCTTACTTATATATTTAACGCATTTTTACAGTCTATAATATACTGTTTTTTCGTAAAGTTGTGGTTTAAGTTGTAAACTGCACGTAAAACTGTTTTTACAAATTATAATCAGGGATGTAGTGGAGGGTATACGCCGTATACCCTCTGGATTTTTTTAAGGAACACCGTATACCCTCTGTTTCTCAAGAAAGCTATAGTATATACACTCTAGGGTATACGCTCTGCCTTGACCGTATACCCTCTGCTTAGAGCGTATACCCTCTGTTTTTTTTACGACTACACCACTGATATGCATGAATTAGTTCGAGTAAAGGAGCCCAGACATGGCCTGTGTGCCCCGGGCCCAACATAAAGTTAATCAGGCTCTGTAAATATTATCTAATTACATTGACCTTTTAAATGAAGATTTTATATAAAAACTTGAAGAGCCTTCTCAAGCAAATGCAATTTGCTGAAATCTATGGCGATGGCGATAGAGCGCAATGTGGAACATTATTAATCGAATATTATCGAAAAGTGATTTAGTATCATCGCGTCTGCGAAAATTAATCGTAAAATGGCAATATATGGCTTGTTTAAGTTCGTGCTTCGATATTAGATCGCTACTTTCACATGGTATTTTTACAATTTAAACTCTTAAAAGAATATTTCTGAATCTGATTTTCATTACTTCGTCTTTTAATTCCCAACATGTCAGAGAAATATTAATTATTAAAAGAAAGTTGCGAGCTACTGTGTAGTTGAGTTAGGCCTAGTTATCATTTAAGCAACATTTCGTTTGAAGGTAACTTATTTTAAATTATGGTATTTATGCTTATCTATTTAATGTATTTTCTTAATACTATTTCAGTCCAAGATTTGTCCCTTTTAATGCAATTTTGTAGTAATTTAAAAGTGTTAATTCTGTATGCAAAAAATGTAATTTGTTTTAAATCTGTATATATTTTAGAGATAGTAGTTTCAATACTTAAATTACATTCTACTTATTTATTTATTTATTTTTGTATCTTAAGATGTAAATTATTCGCGCTCATTTCTCAGTTTCTTTTAATTCAATTTTAATATTCATATTTAATATCTATTTTTCTATTAAATTCACCTACATTTTATCTATGCATATCTGAAAGTCTTTCCTCATTTCAGACTGAAATTTATCCGTAAGAGCTGACATATTCTGCACAAATTTAAATCTTCCATAATACGTTTATCAATTATTAAGTACCTTAAAACCAAGGTTCGGTGATATATATGTGTTGCTATGTATCATTATATATATCTTGTACCTATTTTCAAAATATCATAAAGTTTGCTATTTTCATATACTATTTAATATTTATTTTCCAAATATTATGCAGGATATTTTTGATATTTCCAGTCAATAGAAGTGTAAATGAATTTTTGGCTGAATCCTAGAACGAGCGATACACTTGGTTACAATAAATTTGGCGAAGCGATAAATCACTTTTTCTTGGTATATAACTTTGCTGCGTACATAGCGGCTATGCCTACTGTAATTTAGTTTCTTTTTTTCTGATCGTTGGGTTTCTTAAAATGGGTATTTTGTTGAGGGGGGGGGGGGTGATTTTTTTAACTGTTTTATGATAAAGATTAGATTGATGGTAAATTTCATTTGAAGAGTATCTCAGGGTCTTTTTTGTATATTTTGAAATATATTTCATAATTAATCTCTTTTAAGTGTGGATAACATGTCGGAAATAAAAGTACCGTAATTTCGGGTAGATAAGCTGCGGCTTATACGTGTTTAAAAGTTAAATTTTACCTTTTGCGGCTTATCTGCCAGTGCGGCGTATACGAAATAATAACGATTTTTTCCAGAAAAAAAAAATCAGATCATGTAATATTATAGAGTGAAAATCTGAAAAACAATATTAAAAATGCTTCTCGGATTAGAAATAACATTTATTAGAAAAATATCGGGAAGTTCTTTTTTATTTCATTAAAAAAGAAAAAAATCTATGCATGGTTTCTTTTTGCATAACGAAACATATTACTCAAAGATAATGATCTCATTCTGATAATGTCCAACTTCCACTCCACTCCAACACTGCAGAGTTGAATAAGCAAACTGCAGATCTTCCTTTTTATAAAATAGGGGTTTTGGGGAGTGCTGTAATTTTCTAATAACTTATTATATTTTAATAAGATTTTGTTCCACAGCTTAATTTACTGTTATTGCAACTTGCTGAAAATTTGAACAAAATCGGACAATTAATTAATGGAGAGAATTTTTAATAGCTAAGAAAAAACGAGTTTTGCTTTTCATTTTTTTTACTTTTAAATTATTTTTTCTGTTTGCTTTTCAGCACAATAATTTCTTTTTTATGCACTTACACAAAGTGAAGTTGCTGACACATTTAAGGAATCCTTTTTATGCTCAGTTTTGCATAATCACAGCGTTTTAACAGAAAAGAAAGTAGATTCTCTTGTTTTCTTTAAGTGTGCGCACTTGCGAATGTTGTATTTTTTATTTTCAATAATGAACATATGTATTTAATTTTTTTTTTTATTTTAAAACTTTCTTAGAACATTTTATTTTAAATACAGTGAAACCCCCCTGAACGACCATTTTTTCATGAAACAAAATTTATTCCCATAGGCTCAATACTAATTTTACCTCTATTCAGAGACCATTCCAGTTGAACTTCCTCCATGAGCGACCAATTTCTTTGAAGAAAATGAAACAAATTCCGTTTGTTCCATGGTCGCTTGAAGAAGATTTTATTAGAATAATAATTCGGAGAGCACATTTTTCATCAAACTTCTAAACTAAGTTTAGAATTTTTATTTATTCCGGCTGTGCCACTTTAGGCAATGAATTTAACTCTGAAGATAAATTAAGGATGACGGTCAATGAACTACCCTGCCCTATTCTGTCAGGAAACTCTCAAAGAAGTAGATAAATTAATGAAATCGTCATTATGTGTTCCCATCCAAAAAAAATTGCATTTATTTGCTGAACTTCAAAAGGACTTGGAAATGAAAGTTATAAAAGATAAAATCGTAAAATAAAAGCAAACGTCAATGCATTCATTTTTTAAACTCTATGGTAATTAACTTTTGTTTTGATACTTAAATATTCATATTTTTTCCAAATGTAAAAAATAAATTTTACTAACATTATTTGTACCTTTTTTCATCAATTAAAATCTAGATTTAAACATGACCTCCATTAAGAGACCACCTCTCAGAGCGAACAATTTTATTGTGGTCAATTAATCAATGGTGGTAAACAATTGTGGTCGCTTTAGGGAGGTTTTACTGTATTTAACAGAATATATCAAATCGAGTATAAATTAATTTCTGTGAATAGACATTAATGTTTACACTTAGTAGTGAAGAGATTTTCAAAAAAATTCTGTTCATACGTCTCTCCCAACTTTTGCCAATAGTTCATGTTGTCAAAATGATTATTTATCATTAGTTATTTTTGGAATTTTATGTTGTGTTATTTAATAGATGGATTCGAATAAGAAATAGTTTTATGTGTAATTCTTGTGTAATGTTTTATATTAACAATTCCATCAAATATATTTCTACTTGCCGATCCAAGGCTGAAATGTGCGATGCAATTGGATAAATTCACAAACCAAAAGTTATTTATTTATTTATTTATTTTCATTATTTGAATTAAATTTAAAATTCTAATTTTTAAAATGGTTTTAAAAAATGTGCGAAAATCTTGAATAGGGCATCTATAGTAGTACGTACACTACTTTCAATAAGTGCTTCTTATATGCCGGTGCGGTGTATACGATGGAATTTCAACTTTTTTTACCGTTTTCAGATGTAGCGGCGTATATGGCAGGCGGCTTATCTACCCAAAATTACGGTAGTTTGTCCAGAATGTAAAGGTGTTATGAATTCTCGTAAAAGAAATGTTTCTGATGTTTTTTCTTGGATGTGTAGAAATAGGAAGGTTGATGAAAATGGAAAGAGAAATGCGTGTAATAAGGAAATGTCCTTTATGTTTAGTTTGTGGTTTAATTCAAACAATTTGACATTAGAAGAGGGTTTTTTTTTTGTTAACTTATGAAATTATTTTAGGTGCTAAGACGTATGATATAATTGAGCAGTGGGTTTTTGGCAGCGATACTATGGCTGATTGAAGGCAATTTATTAATAAGCAGGTATTGGAGTACACAGAGAATAATTTGGAGAAAATTGGAGGTGTTGGTAAGATTGTGGAACTAAGAATCATTGAGTATGTACTGTTTTTTGGATGTTTTCTTTCTGTTTTTTATGCGTTATGTCACCAAGTAGTCATTTGTAGCCACTTTAGGCTTAGTTATGAAAATTTTTGGTATTACACAATAAAAAAAAGGCCTATTTCTGATTAAGAACTCTTTTTGAAAATAATTTAACAACTTATCTTTTATAAAGTCATTTTTTGATCTATTTTAATAGTTTAATCTCGGAAAGGATCATTATTATAAAATATAGCCTAAACTATAATTATTGAACATCATGTTCACCTTGATTAACAAATAAAATATGAGACAATAAAAATTTCTGATGAATTTACTTAAAAGGTGCTAAAATATACATAAAAAGGTCTTTATAGCATTAAAAACTATCAAAAGATGTTAAAAACCCCAAGGCGTCCACTACACTATAACAGCTGTCATCAGGGGGAAAAGATCAGAGGAGTCTGGTTTTTAATGCTTATAAAGAGCTTTTTATGTATATTTTAGAACGTTTTAAGTAAATTATATCAGAAAGACTCCTCTGATCTTTTCCCCTGATCATGTCTGTTATAGTGAAGTTGAAAGCGCTTGGAGTTTATAACATGTTTTGATGGTTTTAATGCTTATAAAGAACTTTTTATGCATATTTTAGCACCTTTTAAGTAAATTATATCAGAAATTTTTAATCTCTGCTTTATCATTATTTTATTTTATTTTTACCATTTGCATTTTATGAATTCTCCCCCCCCCCCCCCCACCTCCTCTCCTTTTGTTTCCCAAATAACGCTTGGAAAACTTTGATATTTTGTTTGTAAGACGTCAATTTGCCTTTTATAATGTGATTTTTTGATCAGTTTTAATATTTGAATCTCAGAATCATTACTATCATTAATTTTTTTTTTACAGTTTATATGTTACGAATTCCCCCTTCCCTCTCTTTTTTTACCAATAATGTTTGGAAAACTTTGGTACTATTTGTTTGGAAAATGTTTGTTAAAATATTCAAGATTTTTCTTTTTTATCTACATTCAAAAATTTTCCTATTTAAACCTAAAGTGGCTATTAATGACCACTTGACATTTATTTCTTGGCAAAAATGTGTTTTTCGCACCGAGAAAAAAAAAAACAAAAAAAAAATCAAGATGGCGGACTGCAGATACATAAGCTATTTATTTGGTTCAATACATCTCAGCATCGAATTCAGGGGGTGGCCCGTTGGGGACATTCCCCCTGGAGCAATGAGATGTACCTCTGTAAGATTTGGGGTTTTGTGTTTTCTATGGTCAAAAAGTGCAATTTCTCTCCCGGAAATCTATAATGTCGCCCATGAAGAAAAATGAATTCAACACTGTTACATATTCAGGTGATTAAAAGAGTTGAGAATTTGACGGTTCATTTGGTATTTATGTATTATCTGGGCCAGGTCGAATACAACTGTGCCAAACATGGCACCAATAATACAAATTAAAGTAACCCTCATTTTTCTTTCATTCCTTCTTTTATGTTAAATGCTATTGCAGAAACAATCTCGCAGAAAGCAAAATGTTACTGTAAATACTTTTATCACTTAGTAATTATTTATTTGTTAAAATGGTATTCTAAATTAATGTTTCGTAACCCATATGTATTATATTGTTATTCTTTACTGCTATAAACTGCCAACCTGATGCAATGCATTTAGTAAATTAATGTTACATTATTTACCATTTCTTATATGTATTATTACTTTCTTCTATCTTTACAAGAAGAAAGTATTGGATTTGAGAAAATATCAGACTTCTTGTTTTCTATGGATTTCTATGTTTCAGAAGTTCCTGAACACGACTGGACTGTTTTTAAAAAATGTGTGACTATGAGTTTATATGTGAAAAAAAATCTTGTGGGTGCTCTGTCCAAAGAACTAATGCACAGATTTTCATTAAACTTCAGATTTAGTTAGTCCTTTATATAAAATTGTGCTGAGTAGTTTTTGGTGTAAATCGCTCAACAGGTGGCGCTGCTATGCTGCTTTTTCTACAATTTCTGAAATAAGTCTATCGCAATAACTATACACGGATTTTCAGCAAACTTCAGACTTAGATGTTGACATAAGTTGTTGCTAATTAGGTTTTTGTGTAAATCGCCCAATAGGTAGAGCTACTATGCTGCACTTTTCATGATTATCGCAATAGCTCTATCTCAAGAAATAATGCATGGATTTTCATCAAAATTCGGATTTACAGTATGGAACCATTTATCCGGAAACCAGTTAACCGGAAAACCAGTTATCCGGAATGATATTTCTGATAGACTGATTTCAGAATCTTTGCAGAAAAAGGCGTCAAACATTGCCAGTTTGACATAGGCTTTGCTTGAAACAATTGTATAATTTGATGACAAATCTAGTATTTTTTGTCATCCCATTTAGTTGTACTTTAGATATTTTAATTTTTATTCAGAGGAAACAGAAGAATTTTTGTTCCTAAGGGATTCCCATAAATTTCCTTCTTTTAAACTCTGGCTAACTTTTGATCTTTCTTGCACTGATTTTTAATCCAAGTAATCTAATAATTTAAAATGAGAAATAATGCCACAACCACACATATTCAACAAAACTTATCAAATGGATGCTGCTTTAATGCACAACCAGTTAACCAGAAAAACCAGTTATCCGGAATACATCTGACCCAAGCATTCCGGATAAATGGTTTTGTACTGTAGTTAGATGTTGCTGATTAGATTTTGGTGTAAATCCTCAACAGGCAGGGTTCGCAAGGCTGGGCCCAGTTCGAAAAAACCCGGTGGGTTTTTTTAGAATGGGCCCACTTGAAAAAACCCACTAAAAAACCCATAATGTGGGTTTTTTCAATTTTCAGAAATATTTAAAATTTTAAACATATACATTTAATGAATTTAAGTCATTTCAGTTAATTTTGAAAAAAAAATAATATATAAAAGCTATTACATAAACACCCGAAGTAAAGTAAAAATGTATTTTAGCACACTGAAATACTTTACTAACAAACATAGAACATAGTAGGCAACATACATACATATATAGTACATAATTATAGGTAAAGGCAATATCATAAGAATGTCTTTATATAAAAAATTCAAATGAACTATATTCATGAAAATAAAAGATATGTATTTTTACTTTCTTCTATCTTTACAAGAAGTATTTAATTTGTGAAAAATTTCAACTTCCAGTTTACGACGGATTTATACGTTTTAAAAAGGTCCTGAAGACGATTTGATGGTTTTTAGAAAATATCTGTGACAAAAATTTTGTGGGTGCTGCTCTATCTCAAGAACTAATGCACAGAATTTCACAAAACTTTAGATTCAGTTAGACCTTGATGTACACTGATGCTGATTAGCTTTTGGTGTATAATGCCCATTAGGTGGTTCTGCTACGCTGCATTTATCTCAAGAACTAATGCACGGATTTTCATCAAACTTCAGATTCAGTTACAAGTTAAGTTGTTGCTTATCAAGTTTTGGTGTATATCGCCCAACAGGTAGCGCTGTTATGCTATTTTTTTTTCATGATTTCAGCAATAACTCTTACCTCAAGAACTAATGTATGGAATTGAATAAAAATTTAGATTCAGTTAGACCTTGATATAAACTGGTGTTGATTAGTTTTTGATGAATATCACCCAACAATGGCTCTGTTGTACTGAATTTTGTATGATTTCCGCAATATCTCAAGAATTAATGCATGGATTTTCTTCAAACTTCAGATTCAGTTAGACGTTGACGTAAGCTGTTACCAATTAGGTTTAGGTGTAAATTGCACAGCAAGTAATGTTGATATGCTCAATTTTTCACGATTTTTGCAAAATCTATATCTCAAAAACTAATGCACATAATTTAATCAAACTTAATATTCTGTTTCATTTTCATGTAAATAGATCCTTATTAGACTTGTATGTAAATTGAACAACAGGTGTTGATTTTATACTGTTTGGGTTGGAAATTTTGGTTGCGGACATCTAAGAGAGTGAGTTCCAAAATTCAATGATTTGTTTGAAACAATTGATACTTACATCTCCTTGTTAAATGCATCCAATTCAATGAACCTATATTTTACAATCCTCGTGATGGGCATAGATGAGGCACTGGGATAGCGAATTTTGAATTATTAACATGTATGAGATAGAGGAAAGTTTTGGAATTGGCACATCTGACTAGTTTACCCCTTTTTTTCTTCCTACTTATATATTTTAAATATTAATATTCTATTCATTATTTGATTTTAAAGCAAATTAACAATTTTTTATCTTCTATTATATTTAAAACTTATTTGTGAGAAACACTGACACTTAATTTAAATTCATATAATTTATGCAATTTATGACAATTTAAATTCATATAATTTATGCAATTTATAACCTGTAAAATAGTATTACAATTATATTGTATACGAGGGGACAATGTATAGTAAATGTAATATATAAATAATATAGAATACATATTACATATATTGTACTTTTGAAAAAACCCGATTTTCCCCGGGGAAAATTGGGTTTTTCATGAAAAAACCCATGTGGGTTGGGTTTTTTCAAAAAAACCCGGGTTTTTGCGAACCCTGTCAACAGGAGGCCCTGCTATTCTGCATTTTCCAGGATTTTTATTATAATATCGATAGTCATATCCCAAGAACTAAGGGGCTGTGCATATATAACGTTATCACTTTTTTGGTAATTTTAGACCCCCTCGCACCCTTACGATATCATACGTTATCATCCCTCGACCCCCCCCCCCCTTAATGATATCGTTATCAACGTGTAAAAATTCTTTTAATTTTTTTTCTTTTTCTTGGAGTGATATACACATATGGTTACATTTATTTTTCGCATACTTCATTGATTCAAATGAACAGAACTCTAAATATCACTTTATATATGAAATAACTTTTTATCAAATAACACTTAAAAGAATAAGTTACTATTTAAAAGTATTTTATAATAGCTTTTACATTCATAGCATAATACATTCAACAGTAATATTGATTTCTTGCACTTGCCCCCGCACGGGGAGGGGGGAGAGAGCTTCTTATCATCAAAACAGGTGGAGACAACTTTCTTTCTCTTTTACTTACTAGTAAACACAGGTATCATTTGAAACATACTTCGCATATGGTTTCTCGAACAGTGAATTATATATGCATACACATATGACAGAAGAAATAGGAAATTTGGAATTAAATAATTTTATAATCATTTAATGATTTTAATAATAACTTTGTATTTTCATAAAAATAGATAACATACTAAAATGATAACATTCTATTTTTATGTAAAGGCCAAGTTATAAATAAAAAGAGAAAATTTTGGTTGGATCAAAAATGATAACGATATCAAAAGACGAACTCCCCCTCCCCCTAGAGATATCTAACGATATCATTTGCCAGACTCCCCCTCCCCCTAAAATGATAGCGTTATATATGCACAGCCCCTAATCTACGAATTTCATCAAACTTCGTATTCTGTTAGATCTTGACATATGTCAGTGCAGATTAGGTTTTAGTGTAAATCATATAACATGCAGTAGTGCTGTTATGTTGCTATTTTTATGATTTTGTGATAGCTATGTCCCAAAAAACTAATGCACGGAACTTAATTAAACTTAATATTCTGTTGCACTTTCCCTTAACCCTCCGACTGTCTTGGAAAAGGGCAAAATTGTAATGTTGTTTTCTCTGCATTTTGTTTTTTATGCTAAAAAAATATGATTCTTTGAACTTTTTATAAAAAAATTTAATAACGAATATGAATACAATCCTTGGAAGTATTAATCATTGTTCAATATATTGAAAATACATTAAATCAATAGAATTATATTACTTTAAATATTGCTTGTATTGCAGTGAAACCTGGAGCTTAGTGAACGTGTTAACACGGGCTTGTCAGTGAGGGGGTTAAATAAACCCTTACTAAGCTTGGGTGTTTACTGCCCAACAGGTGTTATTTTTATGCTCTTTGGGTTGGGAATTTTAGTTGCAGACATCTAAGAGGTTGGTTGTCAAAATTCAGTCATTTGTTTGAAAAATTTGATGCTTATATCTCTCCTTTTGAAATGCACACAATTCAATGAATCTATATCATTAGAATCCTAGTGATGAGCATAGATTGTCATTTAATTTTGGCACTGTGAAAGTGAAACTTGAAGTACAGTAGAATCTTTATTTTCTAAAACTTTCGGTTAACCGAAATCCATTTTGAAAGCTCTTTTTTTCTATCACATTTTTTCCGTGCAAAATCCATTTTAAAAGCTTCTTCTTTTTTTTTTTTTTTTTTTTTTTTTTTTTTTTTTTTTTTTTACTATCGCACTATTGCATTCCTTGTATGCAAAATCCATTTTGAAAGGGTTTTTTGTTTTTGTCTTTTGCAAGCGGTCTTTTCCGAATTACGAGAACATATAAATATTTTCGATCCCCTTTCTTATAATTCCTTTGAATTTAACTTGAGCTCCCGTAAGCTGTGGTGTGTAACGAAGAAAACGGACAAATTAGCAATTTTGAATTTTTTGCAAAACGTTTAGCATGGCTAGAGCAGCAGAAAGACTGTGATACTCGTAAACTAATAATATTTAAAAACTTCGGCATAGAACTTCAAAGCAAAGGCAATCGAAACTGCGACAAACAAAACATTGTTTTAAACCCTTCTGAAGTATGTAAAATGTACTTAATTTCAAAATTAAAATTCGGGTAATTTATTCTTGTTTGTATTTTGCTATTGCTTTATTTTTATTAAGCACTTGTTACCATAATAACAGATAACGCATATATTTCTCCGTAATCTTAAAATTGAAGCATTCTCATTATCCGAAAATTTCGATTTTCCAAAAGCTGGTCGGTCCCAATTACTTCGGATAATTGAGGTTCAACTGTATTAACATGTATAAGATAGGAGAAAGTTTTGACATTGACACATCCGACTATAGCTTATTATGCTTTGTTATTTATTACATTATTTATCATTTATTAATTTTATTTACCATTTTAACAGTGTCATGTATTTAATAAACATATGTCAAATTATTATTCTTGTTCAATGAATGTTTAAATGCACATTACGTTTGAACTTAAATGATAAAGAGTTTATTTAACTTAGTGTAGTTTCACTGGATTCCGATTGGATATTTAATTGCCATTTAAAACCAATGCTGACTTTAAACCAATTAAGAATGTTGTCATTATACATTTCAATATCAAAGAAGCTGTTATTTCCATGGAAACAACACTTTTATCTTGTCTCCAACTCTAACAATACCAAGGTCGTATTGAAAGGGATCAAAATTAGACCTTATACCTTTCAGTTTGAAACAATTTTAATCAATTTAAATTTTATTCTAAACCATATAATATGATCGTTACATTTTATTATACAGTAGACTTCATCAAATCTTCACAGCCTGGGACCAGAGGTTATGCAGATTTTAATTTTTTGCAAATTTCTGGTCTTTGCACTGTTTACATTTCTTAAACAGAAATTGAATATAACAATGCAATCGAAATGATAATGAATGCTTACAATATATTAAAATAATAATACAGTAGACTCCCTCAAATCCCCAGCTTGGGACCAGACGTCGTGCGGATTTTAGAATTTTGCAGATTTCTGGTCATTGCTTTGTTTACATTTTTTAAACAGTAGTTTGAATGTAATAATGCAATCGAAATTATAATGAATGCTTGCAATATAGTCAAATATTAAAATAATTAAGTAAAGTAATAAACTAAAATAATAAAAGTAAGATAAGTTTAAAATTGATTAAATTATTAAAAGTAAAGGTCAAATAAATAATTAATGTATAGTTAAATATGCATAATAAAGATGAGATACATTTTCCTTGAATTATTCAATGAAACTTTCCTCTTAAAGGTACCCTATTAATTTACATCAAAATCATAAAACAAGGAAGTTTTATTTCAGGTTTAGTCTGTCTTAATAAACAAAAAAGCTTGATTAATACATAAATATATTTGATAAAAAGATTGTGATTACCAGTGATATCAGCAATATCTTGATTTTTTTAGAAAATAAATTTATACTTCCTTCATGAACAACCATGAGTTCAGTCATATTATCGAGAATTTCATACAAAAATGCACACAGAATTATATAAAACTAAAAAAAAACTCTGTAATTTTGTCCTTACATCTGAACTGAAAGTTTCATTGTTTACATCTGTGATGTATTTAGGCATTTGTGGATTTAAGGGCGTCTACTGTATAATAAAGTAAATAATAAGAATAAAGATAATTTAAAAAATGATTAAGTAATTAAAAGTAAAGTTCAAGTAAATGATTAAAATGGGATATTTTTTTCTTAATGTTTTGAATGAAACTACCCTCATAAATGTACACTAGTTATTTACATTGAAATAGTAAAATAAGGAAGTTTTATTAAGGTTTACCCAGACTTAATAACCAAAAATGGTTGATTAATACATAAATATATTTGGTAAAAAGATTGTGATTACCAGTGATATCAGCAATAACTTCCTTTTTCTCAGAAATAAATTTATACTTCATGAAAAGCATGAGTTCATCAAATTAACAGGAATTAATATTAAAATGCATACAGAATGATATTAAAAAAATATCTATTTTTTCCCCTGCATCTGAACTGAGAGTTTCAATGTTTACATCTGCTATGATCAGCAAATTTTTGGCATTTGCAAATTTTATGGTTGCGGAATTAAGAAAATATACTGTACACAGTAATACTTTAACATTCACGAGTGTTAGGTTCGTGGAAACCTCTGCAAATGTGAAGATCGCGAATGTTAAGACTATCTTCCCATGCACAAAAGAGGCTTAGGTTTTAAGATTTTGTTTTAATGGAAAAAAAGCAATCGAAACGTAAAAATATATTTATTCAGCATTAAAAATGCATGCTGTAAATAAATTTGAATAATTATAAACAGTCAGTGGTGTAGTTATCAAAAGCATCTGGCTGTCATACTGCAGGTCGAGTGTTCGACTCCTGACTGGGCAAGTTTCACTCTGCCTTTCATCCCTTGGTGAACGATAAAATGAGTACTAAGCTTGCTTGGAAACTAAACACCGAGGGTCCCGCGTTAGGCAGACCACCTGGCTGGAACGCATGCTGCATAGAATCTTGGTGCCCAGGTTAAAGAAAACAGGAGTGGGCACTGTTGGCCCAAATTCTTCATGGATTGTATAGCCACAGAGTTTAGTTTTTATTTTTAATTATAAACATATTGTACAAAGTTTAGTTGCTAATTAATGGCTGAAAAAATTTATTGATATACGATTGTTTGGAAGAACAGATCTTTTGTTTATGAATTTCCATATAAGGAAAAGTTGTCGTTTCGATTTTTTATTTAAATCTGAGACTCCTCACCAATTAAGGATCGCATTCCATGGCTTTCTGAACAAGTTGTTGAAGTTTTAAAATTTACCATACAATTTTTGCAAAAAAAAAAAAAAAAAAAAAAAAAAAAAAAAAAAAAAAATTGCAATAAAAATTTTGAATTTTAGAAAATTTAGGATTTTTTTCAGTTTTAGTATCAATTTATGTTTCGTATTTCTCGGAATTCTGACCTATACTTTCCCTCAATGTAAGGGTTAAAGTTCTTGGAACTTAGGCTGTACAGTACAGTGCAGCTCTCTAGTGTCGAATAAGTTTTATGTAATTGATAAAACAAAGCGAGTTTACTTTGTAAAAAAATATTCTTTAGGGAACAAAATTCGTGAATAACCAAGTTAAGAATTCGCGAATGTTAAAACAGTCTTCATTTTTTTATTTTGCGAACAATCAAAACTCGCAAATGTTAAACCCGTGAATGTTTAGGGATTACTATGTACAATGCAAATTTATAGTTACATAAATGTATTTATTTAATTTAAAGTTATAAAACCAGTTTAATATGAAGGATAGAAAAATTTTCCCTTAAAGAGCAAAGTGAAAATTATCATCAAAGGTTATTTATATTTTAATTTCTTTGTGTCCTCAATTGAGGATAAATTGTCAAATAAGTGAAATTCTCCTTATGGGTTTATTGACAGGATATAGAGATTCTGCTGCAAATATTTATACTTTTATGTTAGCCGAGCGCAGGTGATAAATAGTTCAATATTATTTCCATACCAGATACATATTGCATTCATTCCATTTAAAATACAACCTATTAAGAATTTGAACAACATAAGCTCATTTTATTTAACACACACGCAATAAAAATATAGCCCTTTCACTAATTTCATTTAAAATACTAAAAATAAACAAAATCATAAGAAGAAATACCATAAACTAAAACATTTCATTTCATCAGCAAAGTATTGTTTCTAATTTGCACTCACAAAAAATAAAAATTGTTATTGGCAAGAAAAAATGTTGTTGGCGAGATTTTTTCCCAGCTAACATAAAGATACTGAATTTTTTCTACAACCGTACATATCCTCATGAGAAGAATATTCTCTAATCCTTTCAAATGTTTGTAAGTATATACTTATAGAGAATTTCATTGTTGAATCTCTGTCCTTGAAAAAAGGCGAATGAAAACTAAGAAATACTAGTTAGCTTATATATTTCATTGGAAAAATTAAACTGGTGAATTTACAAAATCAATAAATGCGGAATATGTACACCGCATGTTAACGTTGCATTTGAAATCAAGCGTGATATTAAACTGTTGTATTATTGCCCTAAAATCTATTTCTTTGGTGACAGATTTTTTTTTAATGGAAAGTGATCAATATTATTGGAAAAGTAGCCTGCCAATAAAATATATATTTAAATACATATGTATACGGCGCTGATGCAATGTCACAGAGGCCCTGGCAAATCTGTAGAAATGTCCAATTATTTCAGTGACTGAATTCTTTCTTTTCAAAACTAGAATTAAATGAAATCTTCAACTGGCCATCTCAAAATTATGCGAAAACAACAGTCCAAGCAGCTGAACAGCATTGGAACAGCTCAATGTTAAAATAAAATACAGGTAATTTTATTTTTTCGTTTAGTATTCTTTGCATTTTCTTTAGCCATATTTTCTTCACTCATTTTTTATCTTTTCCATTGTATAATCAAATTTATGTTGGTAAATTTCATTAAAATAAAAGATGTTTACATATTAACAGCATGGCACTGACAAATTTTAGAGCTTTCTGATCTTCCATAGTTGTGTTGTCTATCAAATATTGGTATCAAAGATAAGTAATGCTACTAACTGTATTGTTTAAAACACAAACTTAGTTGTCATTATAGTTCAAAAGGCTGCATCATACTTCTACAAATCATTTTAATTTTGATGATTTCGGCATGTATGATAAATTAGGTGCCACAGACAACGAAACTGCTAATCAGCTGACACATCAGCAGGGTTGTTTCCAAAGTAATTATAATAAAGATTAAAGTATTTTCTTAATATTATAAATATCAACGTATTTTTATAGCATAAATTCATTAAATTATAAAATATATTTTTTTAAATCTTTAGAAATGAAGTGTCAGGTAGTGGTTGACTTTGTATCAATTATTGGTTCTTCAAAATCAGAATGGTGTCAGTTACTGGAGTTTTTGACCATATTTATTTAAAAGAAGTAATTTTTAATAATAAAATGTAAAATTTTTCAAAAATTTTTCAACAATATTTTTAAATACATACTGTCCTTTTAAAAACAAAAATAATTAGAAAATTGTTTTAAGTTTTGTGATACTGGTTTGAACAAGAAAGCATCCATAAGGTATGTGCCAACCCTCAAATCGCTGTTCTTGCGAATTTTTTTTTTTTTTTTTTTTTTTTTTTTTTTATTATTATTTTGAATTAAAGTTCAAACATTTAGGATTCCAAAAATGCCTTACATTTGGTTCAGCGATAAGCAAAGTTATTGCTCAAAATATAAACCAGAAATGATCTGTCTGAAACCGGAAGTGACCGTTTAAAGAGCCACAGAAAGGTAAGCCACATTTTAATACACAAATATATAATTATATACACAAATATGTAAACACATACAAATATGGTGGATTTTAAATTTGTAAACTTTATACATAATTTTTGTGCTCTATCAGAATTTAATTTGCGTTTTTTTTTTAAAAATGTGTTTTTCATTGTGTACGTTTACGGGAAACATCATTTCTTAAAAAAATTTTGAGATATAGAAATAAAATTTTGTCACAAGGTTCTGCTCATCTATTGGTATGTTATAAAGCAAAATATAGCGCTTGTAAGTTCGTATATATTAATTTGAGAGCTATTTTCAATGAAAAATATACATTTTTGAAAAAAATAAGTGATGTTTTGTATATAAAATTTGGTATATGTTAGTAAATTTAAGAGGTATTGCAAATCGTTTGCTTCATAACACAAAAGTAAGTGGTAACAAAGGTAATTGGTTTCTAATATATTGTTGAAAGAAAAAGCTAAATATATTGAATGGATTTCAATGGATAGAAGGTTTGGCATAAACGCAATTTTTTACTAAAATTTGACTAAATATTGCTTAAATTTGAAAAGTTTAATTAAAAATTTATATGAACTCATACTTTTATTCCCTGTTTTATCTAAAAATAGATGTGTTTGATAAAAATTTCATCTTTTTTTTAAAAAAAAGTGCCCCGAAGGTAGGCACATACCTTAAGGCGTCAGTTAATGGGGGGTTTCACACTACTGTTATTTGATATGCTAGTATATGTTTTTGGTAAATGTAACGCTGATTACAGTTGGTTATTTAGTTAGTTAATATTATAAATATAAATACGGCTTATAGTTATAAATAAATTATGTTACATGTGTGGCACCACCTTAGAAGATTTTAATTACTTCTGTAACAATTAAAATTTTGATTTTTTTAACAGAATGGGCAGTTCTTGTTTGAGATCTGGACAGTTATCACGAGGTTGTGTTTCACTGGTTTTGGACATTTCTATATCAGATTGTAATTAAAGTGTAAATGAGATTTTCTTAAGTCTAAAATGCAGACCCTCTTAGATGTCACACCTGGTAAACTGTTTACCAGTATTACTATCTCGGATTTCATATGACCAAGGATTTTTGCTTTTTGAAATTTTATTTTTTTACTAAATTTTATCCCATTGAAAATCTCAAAATTTTTAAAAAATCAAGTAGGTCAAAATTTACTATATTAAGCTAAAAATTTGAAACGGAATTCTTTTCTCCGATGTAAAAAAAAGCATCAAGGAATATATGGTAGTACATCACGAAGATATTCTAACACTCGTAAAAAAATGAATAATCGCTGTTCGAATTCTGAATAAATGTTATTGAAAAGAAGACAAAATTTACTATATTTGACTAAACGTTTAGAACAAAATTGCAGTTGTTTTTATAACAGAATTGCTTTTATTAATTGGGAAAATGCGCCGGAAAACCTGGAAGAAAGCTAAATTTTGCATAAAAATTTTAAAAATCTAATCGAAAAACTGGCTTTGACTGTATAATTACATACATAGATCGACATTCTAGCCAAATCTTGTAGTTCTCAGCTGCCTTTTCATCACAGAGACAGTCTTCTGTCTTTATTATTTTAGATAAACAGATTTCTCACTGTAAACATATACATAACCGCTTCGAACAGATGTCAACCATTGAATTTTGGATTACATGCTAATCGTTCGGTATTGCTATGCCCTAGTTTATAAAGCCTGAATCACTTTTATATCATCATTTTTTAAATGACGATAAAAGTCCATTGAGAAAATACATTTTTTAAATATATTTTTTGACAATTGTAAAATCTTGAAAAAGTGAATGTCCTAAACAGCAAATAATTCTTCGTCGAACTTCGGCCTAATGTCTAGTTTGACTATATTTTCGTCCTGGTGACCTCACTTTCCATGGTCGACAGAAAAAGCTTTTTGTCCGCCTGGCAAACCGCTATTTGGCCATCACATTCCCATTATTATTGAATCCATTTTGAAGCTTTTCCTATTAGTTTTTGATCGCTTAGTCACTTGCTAATCTTTTGCAAAAGTGCGTTGCGATATCATATAATCTTTTGTTGATTTGCTAATGATATTATAATAGGAAAATTTGAAAGACGCAAAAATATTATTTAAAATGGTATGAATGTCTGTTACAATTTTTTTTAATTGCTATTTGGGAATACTTCCACTACAAAAGGCAAAATCATTTACCTGTCAATTACTAATTAAAACCTCAAAAAATCGTTTTAGTTTAAAGTTTAATGCTGCTATTAAATGCGTTTGCAGTGAAAATTATAACTAATTACACATAAAATTTAAATTACAATTAATTTTTCATTCTAACATACAAATAACATTACATTTTACATTAAGTTCTTATTTATTAATTTCTTATACTTATTGATATAAAATACTTTTGCATCTTACCTAGAATAAATAACTGTAATTAATTGTAATTTTTATTGTAAAATCAGTTAACAGCAGCTTTAGACTGAAACGATTTATTTTTACGTTTCAATTAGTTATATAACAGATAGTTAAATATTTTTGCATCTTATAAAGATAATATTTTCGATTAGCAATATTTACCTTTGTATAAAAGCGAACTTTCTTAAGTTTTGAATAATATTTTTAGATAAAATAAGATTCTCACGTTTTAATACTATTTTTAAATAAAAAAATATCATGTTTTAATTAGTTACACCCTCGATACGCAACACTTTTTATATCTTATAGTACGAAATTTTCCCTTTTACAATATTTATTAATTGATTTAAAACGAATTTTCATACATTTGATTATACAATATTTCAATCTTATAATAAAAAATCTTTTGACTTTACATTGCTTCCTAGCTTTAAAAATTCTATCCTTTAAAACTTCTGCTTATACTGTGGTTATGTATGAAAAAATAGCCTTTAGTTTCATTTAATATCTAATTATTTTAATGAATACTTTGTCTAGTCATTATTAAAAACGTTTAAAAGCATAAAATTAAAATCCTCACTATCTGAAAAAAAAGATGACTACTTCAAAACAATTGATTGAATTATATTGAATGGATTTCAATGGATAGAAGGTTTGGCATAAACGCAATTTTTTACTAAAATTTGACTAAATATTGCTTAAATTTGAAAAGTTTAATTAAAAATTTATATGAACTCATACTTTTATTCCCTGTTTTATCTAAAAATAGATGTGTTTGATAAAAATTTCATCTTTTTTTTAAAAAAAAGTGCCCCGAAGGTAGGCACATACCTTAAGGCGTCAGTTAATGGGGGGTTTCACACTACTGTTATTTGATATGCTAGTATATGTTTTTGGTAAATGTAACGCTGATTACAGTTGGTTATTTAGTTAGTTAATATTATAAATATAAATACGGCTTATAGTTATAAATAAATTATGTTACATGTGTGGCACCACCTTAGAAGATTTTAATTACTTCTGTAACAATTAAAATTTTGATTTTTTTAACAGAATGGGCAGTTCTTGTTTGAGATCTGGACAGTTATCACGAGGTTGTGTTTCACTGGTTTTGGACATTTCTATATCAGATTGTAATTAAAGTGTAAATGAGATTTTCTTAAGTCTAAAATGCAGACCCTCTTAGATGTCACACCTGGTAAACTGTTTACCAGTATTACTATCTCGGATTTCATATGACCAAGGATTTTTGCTTTTTGAAATTTTATTTTTTTACTAAATTTTATCCCATTGAAAATCTCAAAATTTTTAAAAAATCAAGTAGGTCAAAATTTACTATATTAAGCTAAAAATTTGAAACGGAATTCTTTTCTCCGATGTAAAAAAAAGCATCAAGGAATATATGGTAGTACATCACGAAGATATTCTAACACTCGTAAAAAAATGAATAATCGCTGTTCGAATTCTGAATAAATGTTATTGAAAAGAAGACAAAATTTACTATATTTGACTAAACGTTTAGAACAAAATTGCAGTTGTTTTTATAACAGAATTGCTTTTATTAATTGGGAAAATGCGCCGGAAAACCTGGAAGAAAGCTAAATTTTGCATAAAAATTTTAAAAATCTAATCGAAAAACTGGCTTTGACTGTATAATTACATACATAGATCGACATTCTAGCCAAATCTTGTAGTTCTCAGCTGCCTTTTCATCACAGAGACAGTCTTCTGTCTTTATTATTTTAGATAAACAGATTTCTCACTGTAAACATATACATAACCGCTTCGAACAGATGTCAACCATTGAATTTTGGATTACATGCTAATCGTTCGGTATTGCTATGCCCTAGTTTATAAAGCCTGAATCACTTTTATATCATCATTTTTTAAATGACGATAAAAGTCCATTGAGAAAATACATTTTTTAAATATATTTTTTGACAATTGTAAAATCTTGAAAAAGTGAATGTCCTAAACAGCAAATAATTCTTCGTCGAACTTCGGCCTAATGTCTAGTTTGACTATATTTTCGTCCTGGTGACCTCACTTTCCATGGTCGACAGAAAAAGCTTTTTGTCCGCCTGGCAAACCGCTATTTGGCCATCACATTCCCATTATTATTGAATCCATTTTGAAGCTTTTCCTATTAGTTTTTGATCGCTTAGTCACTTGCTAATCTTTTGCAAAAGTGCGTTGCGATATCATATAATCTTTTGTTGATTTGCTAATGATATTATAATAGGAAAATTTGAAAGACGCAAAAATATTATTTAAAATGGTATGAATGTCTGTTACAATTTTTTTTAATTGCTATTTGGGAATACTTCCACTACAAAAGGCAAAATCATTTACCTGTCAATTACTAATTAAAACCTCAAAAAATCGTTTTAGTTTAAAGTTTAATGCTGCTATTAAATGCGTTTGCAGTGAAAATTATAACTAATTACACATAAAATTTAAATTACAATTAATTTTTCATTCTAACATACAAATAACATTACATTTTACATTAAGTTCTTATTTATTAATTTCTTATACTTATTGATATAAAATACTTTTGCATCTTACCTAGAATAAATAACTGTAATTAATTGTAATTTTTATTGTAAAATCAGTTAACAGCAGCTTTAGACTGAAACGATTTATTTTTACGTTTCAATTAGTTATATAACAGATAGTTAAATATTTTTGCATCTTATAAAGATAATATTTTCGATTAGCAATATTTACCTTTGTATAAAAGCGAACTTTCTTAAGTTTTGAATAATATTTTTAGATAAAATAAGATTCTCACGTTTTAATACTATTTTTAAATAAAAAAATATCATGTTTTAATTAGTTACACCCTCGATACGCAACACTTTTTATATCTTATAGTACGAAATTTTCCCTTTTACAATATTTATTAATTGATTTAAAACGAATTTTCATACATTTGATTATACAATATTTCAATCTTATAATAAAAAATCTTTTGACTTTACATTGCTTCCTAGCTTTAAAAATTCTATCCTTTAAAACTTCTGCTTATACTGTGGTTATGTATGAAAAAATAGCCTTTAGTTTCATTTAATATCTAATTATTTTAATGAATACTTTGTCTAGTCATTATTAAAAACGTTTAAAAGCATAAAATTAAAATCCTCACTATCTGAAAAAAAAGATGACTACTTCAAAACAAACAACCTTTTCTTGAAAATATTTTTTTTCTCTTTGTAATGCCTTTCAATGCCCGTTTAAGTACGACGTGTCCTTTTAATGTGAAGAAACCTTTTGACAGGTTGTTAGATACGATCGCAGAGGGTATCGGTTGTTTTGGGTCATTTGATATACTCCCTCTGAGGGTTACCGTGGAGACAGCAATAAATCACCCTTATAACTTTTCATTTCAGTGCTTAAAATGTTTATTTAATATTAATGCTTTAATTTTAGTCAAATCTGGTAAGTTCACTGTAAATTGAAATGTCTGAAATTCAGACATTTAAGTGTCTGAAACGTAGTGTTCAATTTTCAGACGTTTTAAAATGTCTTAAAATTTTCAGACACTTCTTGCATCAGAATTTCAGACACCTAAGTGTCTGAAACAAGAGTGTTCAATTTTAAGACGTTTTAAAATGTCTTAAAATTTTCAGACACTTCTTACGTCTGAATTTCAGACATTTCAAATGTCTTAATTGCTGCCATCTTTGAACCTTTTTTTTATCAGTGTGAATCTTTGATCACTTTTCTTTCTAAACCATATACGCAGCTTTGTTTGACCGCATTGAATCATTTTTTATATATGGGAATAATTTGTTATCATAAAGCACAGCTTATTGCAGCGTGGGAAAACTGGCATGCTTCTCTGCCCCCTGATTTTAGGGTACCCCAAATTGGGTATGAAATTTTCATAAAGCTGACATTTTAAATCAGTTTTGACCTTATGAGGATTGTAATCAGTATTTTGTAGATTAGAATAGGATAATATATGTATATATATATATATTCACCTAAATATGTATTTATGCGTTATTATATATGACCTACGTTATCAGAAATGTTTGTTACTTTTAGTGAGAACTTCAAATTGATTCTAGTCCAAAGACCTAGTATTCATTCCCCCCCCCTCTCCCCACTGCCTTCATATACTGTTACAAAAAAATTAAGCCTATTCGATGCCGTCAAATATATATTTGAATAAATATATCATTTTCTTTAGTCTAATCATGTTCTAAAAGTACAAAATATTTATTAAAATAAGTGTAAGATTAAAACAAATTTAAAATATCAGCTTCATGGAAATTTAAATACCAAATTTAGGGGTCCGCAAAGCTAAAGGCCCATAGAAACAGCCTACTTTGCCCATACTGCAATCAGCTCTGCGTTATGGTAACAAATTACTCCCATTTATAAAAAATGATTCACTCCTTCAGAAAGAATCCCGTCCCTGCTTTGTTGTGCAATTTTTTCTCCATTTAAATAGATATTCGCAGTGAATTCGTTTAAGCATTTTTATTTCTGTGTTAAATAAGATCTAACACTGGATTCCTCAAATTTTGAAGTATATGAGTATTATATTGTAATATTTATTAATCAGTATTTATTATTAACCAATATTATGAATTTCTAGAATAGCATAAGGTTAAAAACAAAAATAAATATTTGTCTTAATACAGTAAAACCTCTCAATAGCGGGCACCTCGGAACCGTGGAATTTGTCCAACGTTCGGAGGTGTCTGCTTTTCTAAGTATAACTGTATAAAAATTGTGCATATTTTCAATAAAAAATGTTTGCCCGTGCTTTAATCATGTCCTTCTTCTAGAAAAAGTCCAACTCTGTATTGTGATTCGGTAAATATAGATTTCAGTTTTAAGTGCAAAATCTAGTTAAGCAACTAAATACAGTATAAAATTCTATCTTTTTATTGATGTTCCTTTTAAATTTCAAATTTCTTTTTTACTAAAAAAAAATATATAATAATTGAGTTCAAATGAAATATATCTGTATATATTTACCCAGAAACCCGGAGCTGGAGCCCGGAGCCGGAGCGCTCCGGAGCTGTGCTTTCCCTGGAGCTAGAGTCGGAGCTGGAGCTCTAAGTTTTCCCCTGCTCCAGGGCTCCTTTAGTTTTTAATATTCTTTTAAATCTTTTTTTTTCAGTCTTTTAACCACTTCAACGTTTTCCCCGAGATAACTCGGGGTTAAAAGCACTGTTTCCCTATACCCGTCGCCGGTGAAGTTGTTAAATTTCCAGGCTTAAAATATTTAAATTACATCATTATTCAGTATTTTCATTGTATCATTTCTTAGGTTTTTTTTTCATTAGAGGTGGAAAACTTCTCAAAACATGGTAACACTACTTTACTTCTACTTTCTACTTGAGCTAAGTGACAAATATGGCCGCCTGTTGTTTACATGTGTAGTTGTACAATGTTGGTTGTTTGAAAAGTGTAGAAGAAATTTAAGATTTTTTGTGTTTAAAATTCCACCAAACTTTCTATTTTAAAAGTAAAAGCTAAAAGATGTCATATTTTCTGAACAAGCATTTCAAGTTTGATGAGAAGAAAAATGCATTTTGTCAGATCTTTAATGAAGGTAAAGGAAGAAAGAATTTGTGAGCCAAAAATTAAATGTGTAAATTAAAATCTGCTACTCAAAAGCGCGAAGTCGGAACCGAGTTGGAGCCGGAGCCAGAGCCACAGTATTTTATCTAGGAGCGGAGCTGGAGCTGGAGCATAAAAAATTGTTCGTCTACGGTTCACTGTATTTACCGTATTTTTGCAATTACGTTAACAGGACATAATTACATGAATTTAAGAGTCTACAAATAATTATTATGACTAATATAATATATATAAGGCGAAAACATTTTCTAAATCATTAAATAAGACTTATTGACGATGCCAACAAAACTTTCTCTGCTTCTACGTCTACAGATTACAGACGATTTCTGGTGAGTCTTGAAATTGTGGTTTGAATCACCGGGCTTGAAAGTGAAAACATCAGAAATTGACTACTTTCAGTATAGCAAATAGAATAGTTCTAAACTGCTCGGAAACAACAAAAGTATAGCAGAAGGAAAAAACAGATTCTATAACCGGATTTAATGAGTTTTACCAGTCAAAACAGTTTAAATTAATAACTAAAGACAAGTAATTCACTGTATATATGGGGGAATTAATGATATGGGTGAATGGAAGGATGTTCGAACTATATTCTTTTAAATAACTTAACATTTATCATGGTGTATAAAATATGAGACGGAAGAAAACGTCATCAGACATGAAAAGCATGCATAATAAATAAAAAATTAAATAAGGATGTTTACTGTAAAGAGTTGGGAATTCCAGTACATATCACATATTAAACCTATGGGTAAAGCTAACTAGATACGTGCTCCGACCACTACTGGTCACTACACGGTGCCCCCCAAAAGGACCGCCACGGCGCCCACTGCAAGGGGGTCTCCACCAGACACGGGCCGGTCACTGAGGACTTGCAGCGATGAGTCTGTTTGTAAAACCGGTGTGAACGTTACAAATGCTGTCACATTCAATATTTATGAAAACATAAATATAGTATTAATAATATAACATAAATATAGTATTCATAAATACAGCTCATATAAAAGGTACTCTGGTGTAATAATTACTCTAAAAATACACTGTTATGATAGTCTTGATAGTAATTTAAAAATTATGAGCCAATCAACAGGTGCTGTCACTGCTATTTTTAAAGTAACGGCTTGCGAGTACACAGAGAAATAAGGCTTAGGATGGTGTATCTCAATAGATTCAGTAACCACTCAGTCCACCATGCAGACTCGCGAAAACTTATTTTAAGGATAACATTGGATGGAAAATAATACAGAAATATGATTGCAGATAATTTGAATAGTAGAAATTTAAATATTAGCAAGATAAAATTTTACCATGGAAATCCCATAGGCAAAATGCTTTAAACAAATTTTGGCATAACTCAGGAACTAATAAAGCTATAGACTCGTGTGAGGTCTCCATTTAAAGAGAAAACATTCGCATAGAGTTTTCAATACATGGTGAAGGCCTCACTTACCTGGAAATAAGTCTGATTATTCCAAAAGCACATCCGCCCAGGGAATGTCCGGATTGGAGGCTATGTTAGTATCCGTGAGTTTAGCAGACTTAGATATTTTAAAAAGAATATCCCTTTGCACATCCGGCCAGCTCTGTTAAAAGAATGGAAAATTTTCATCCTCAAAACAGAGCCCGCCAGACAACAGTTCTCTTTACCTGCTTTGACGAGGCGAAAAACACTATATTATTGTTAATGCTATAAATTAATACGAAATACCACTATGTCGATACGGATTAAATCCCGAACTTCACATTCCGCGAAAAAGAATCAAGTCAAAATAAATTACTAGTTAAAATGTACGCGTACATAAAAAAAACGTTCAGTTTCAATTACAAACAAACATCGAATTCGAATGAAAGGCATCTAAAACACATGCGAACTGACAGTGCCCCCGGTGGTTAATGCCGAACGGAGTTACAAAGTGTCTTAAAATTAGATGCTTGCAGATTTTTTAGACTCCATTCTCAGTTCGTTTACACCATGATCATATTAAGACACTTATATGTCTTAAATTAAGAAATCTATCATGACTGAATTTTCAGATTCAGACACTTAAGTGTGGGAAATTCTTTTTCAGTCGGATATGTGTCTTAATTTAAGACGCCTCTATTTGCAATGCTACTTTGTATTTTGAACAATGTTTGATTATTTTCTTTTAGTTTGACCTGTTATACATTCCTAATGATCAAATATTTGAAATTCCTCTTCTGCTCCCCCTAAAAGCCTTAAAATCGTCTGGTAGATTTGCTATTTTTTGTTTAAGTAATTATTTAACCCCTTAACTTCCGATTTACTTCCAACAGCTCCACGGTTTGGCAAATCCATAGCTACCACTAAAATCTAATAGAGATTTTCGCCTTGTTTAATCATGGAATTTCGACGATTAAATTAAACTATATTTACTGTGAAATTTTAGTGGTAAGAAGAATTTACATTTGGCTCGATCATAGTACGCGGGCTATGCCCGTCATTGTAGGTTAAGGGGTAAAAGTGTAACTCAAACTCTTTTCTCAGGAACACAATATTGTTCCTCCCAGAGCTGAAAAATACCTCCTGGAAAAAAAGTTATAAATTCAGCATTCACTAAAAAGGTTAAATTTCTTCATTTGGACAGTTTTAATTAAATTAGTTAATTATTAATCAATAACGTCCTTAATTAATTAATTAAGAAATTAAAAAAATATTTTATCATTTTTTAATTAAATGTATTTGTTTGGGAGTGTTCTCGAATCATTAATTATCTAGTCCGACACTCGCCCACTACAGACTTTCACTAAAGCTGTAAAGGTTAATTTCTGGGTTATTTATCTATTTATTTATTTTTATTTCATTAAAATAATAAAATATCAGAAAACATTTACAGTCACAATCACAAAATAAGTTTTATCGCTGCACACATATAATTTTCAGAAATAAAAATTCAGATGATAAAAGAGAAACTGCTCTTTTGTCTTTTAAATATGACATATTATATTTGAATACCTTAGATTATTATATTTTTATGGTTTTAGATAGCCCGAAAATTCGCATAAAATTTAATATTGGAAGCGTGCTTTAAAAAATATATTATCTTACATAGACATCTGAATAAGAAATAAAGAGACGTTTCATTTATTTTGGATGAGAATTAAAATATCTTATGTTTTCATATATAGCTGAATGAATTAGAAAGTGTCAAAAATAAATAAAAGTACATTATTTTAAACAATTGTGCAACAGGGTGGTGGTGCGGGTGATTTACCCACAAAGCATACTAGGAACAATTAGTTATTAATATAAATACCAAACATTAGGATTATAAACATTTGTTAAACTAACTTCGGAATGTTATACATCAAGATTTTTTTTATGTCTGTCATGGATAGAATATGTTTATTAGATCATATTTTAAGACACATTAACATTTTTACTCTTTTAAGGCTACTGTGTAAATTTCCATTCAAATCTCCAAAAAGAATAATTATATCACATTGATTCTGCCAATTATCAAAAAAGAGAAAATTTGAAATATTACAAATAGTTTTAGCTTTTATTGACTAACTTTAAAAAAATGACTGGACGAGAAGTCTGAGAGAAGACTGATAGTCTCACAATATCACCCAAACAGCACAAATGGATACCTATAACATCAATATAGCTTAAAGTTCATCAATATACTAAGTACAAAAGTCTTTTCATGAGTTTGGTATTACATAATATCTCTGTAGTTATTACCATAAAACTATGTGGGATAAAAAACCGGGGGTTTTCGAAAAAAAAAAAACGGTGTATTTGCTTTAAACTAGGTTTCTTTGGTTTAAACCGGGATTTTTAAAAATATCTTTACCTAATACATATATATGTATATTTATTGATAAAAATAAACATTGATGGCTATATAAGGAATATCACTTCATTTAAAAATAATTTAAATGTAATAATTACAATCAGTTATGTAAAAAATTGAAGTCATTTAAATTATTTTAGTTTCATTACTATATAATATACTTACTCACTGCTATTCAAAAATATTTCTTCAAAATACTTGTTAGTCGGGATATCTGATTTTTTTCCCTTAGAATAATACCAGAGCAATTATGATCTTTTTTTTGAAAATAAAGCTTTTTATAAAAATTTCTGGAATGATTTGACACCTTGCAGTGGAGTTTTTACACGTTTCAAGAAGAAATATTGTGTATGTCATTTGACACTTCTCCTCTGAAGCTGTCAAGTTTAAAGCGCACAGTACTTTTATAAAAGTTGTTATCCACTTAAACATTTAAACAGCCAGACTTAATATACAAGCTTTGTTTTCTATGCTATGTTATATTACACATTTCTTTTAAGTGCCTAACTAAAAATAGGTCTTTTTATGAGACTTTGTTCCATTATTTTAGACCGAGAGGCGGCAGTACAGACAATCACCTCATCAAGTTCCCGGCTGAAATTCCAGATTTAGTTAAAACTCGATTCGCATATTAAAACGCAATCGGTCTGCCAAGTCCTCTCTTGGTGGTAAACACATGAAAACCCGATTTTAGCAGCTGATCGTAGGTTTACCATGGTGTTTTCCTTCTCCCAGTCCCCCATGTTCTTATTCCTTTGGGTGCAGGAAAACACAATGGTAAACCTACGAGTCAACAGCTAAGATCGGTTTTTCAGGTGTTTTCCACTAAGATATGACTTGGCAGACTGATAGCGTTTTCATATGCGAATCGAGTTTTAACTAAATCTGGAATTTCATCCGTGAACTCGATGAGGTGATTGTCTGTGCTGCCGCTCCCCGGTCAATTTCTCAAGCGAACCGTCTCGATGTCCCCTCTCCCCTCTCCCCCCATTTTCTTGTCAGACCCAAATAGGGGGTTTCACTATGTTGTAGAAAATTTTAAATATGTCTTGTTACATATTTTAGATAAAAGTAAAGAGGTGCTTAACTAGATCCCAATTTTTGAAAGTCCTATTATTCGATTTCATATCTTGAGTTTTTTTTTAATTCTTAAAAGATAATTTCCCCAATAAAAAAAACTTTTTTTTACAGCTTGACTTAAATCTTAACAATCATTTTATGTTGTTAATTGTTGTTAATAATCTATATTTTCTCGAATGAAAATATTTTGTGCTAAATATTGAATATTTTAATTCTATTTTATCTTTGCTAAATTCTCATGTTTTAAGTTTTCTCTTTAGAGGCATAAGATATGTTTATCAACACATGCAATTTCCATTCTACATACATACAAACACAACCTAGACTTCTCATGTTCCATGGTGACTGCTGAGATACTGCGTAGAAATTACTTATATCCAATAATTTGAAACACACAAATTACAAAAATGAGAAAATATATATTAGACTTGTTCTAAAAAAAAACAATTAGTTTTTTGAGAAAAAAACCAGTTGGTATAAACAATGGTTAAAACCAACTGGTTTGAGCCGTGCCAACTCTGCCAATAAATGTCTCTCTACGTGGATACTTATTCCGTTTTATTGGCATCTAGAACTGACCTTAATATCCAAATAATTTCTATTTAGAATGGATGAATATGTTCATATACATCATCTTTTAGACATAATATCTATGTAGTATGTACAGTACATATAGTATATGCTTTATATCTACATAATGTGGATGTATATGACAGAGTTTCCCTCGGCTTTTGATATAGCCAGAATGCCCTTAGTGGGAAAATGTTATGCATTGTTTTTGATAAACCAAAGGCTAGGCGACAGATTGAAAGGAAACAAGTGCTCTTTTTTATTATAGTCAGTTTAAAGCATTAAAATTTTGATTAATGTGCAGAGTTAATTAAATTGAAAAATATATCTATTAAAATAAAAAAGTGTTTGTTTCAGTCACTCTGGTACATACATAAAATATGTTAGTAAAGCCATTCATTATTATCATTATTTGTATTTTTATAAAAATTAGCTATTAAATCATCTGTTGTTTCATCATCATTTAATGTTGTATTTTTTCTTTTGTTTCAGGGTTTCTTAATAAAATTTATCTAAGACTACTGAATAAAAAATAAATCTGCTGTACATTTCTTATATATGTATTGCTGTTTACTCAGAATCTTCATATAATCCAATAGCTAAACTTATTTGTTGAAATTTTTATAATAAATCCCCATTTTTAATTTCTTTATATAAAAAATGACAATGAACTGTAAAAATTAAAGATTCAAATTTAGTTTTTTCTCACCTTTCTGCTAACAGTCTTGTAAAAATATTTGATGTAAAAATATTTAAATTCAACTATTTGCAATCGAAAGAAAATGTGCAAAATAGTAAGTACTTATTTTACGATTATCTTAAATTTGGTGCATATGTTTTTACTTATATTCCAGGTGCAGATGTTTCTGAAATTTCCAGATTTTTAATTTCCTAAATGAATCCACATTATTAATTTTTTTTATTTAATAAAACAAGGACGGAAAATCATGCGTACAGCATAGATTATGAAACACTATCCAACACATTCAGTACTGTAACAAAACTTCACAGTTTACTGGGCTGAAAGTTGACATCTAAATGAGCGATTTGAAAAACGCATAACGCGTTTGAAAACCCGATTTTTACTATTACCATGAATAGCCGATAAAACATCCGATTTTTTTTCAGCCCTGTATATAATCTACAGATATGTATGCATAGTACATAGTATGCTAAAAATTAGTTTAGTTATATAACACAGTTGAAATTTTCCACTCAACAATTTCTACGGATGTTGTGGAGAACTTTAGTGCGACTCTATATATGATATATAGAATTTATACACACCAAGTAATATTTAAAATATAATAATAATCTGAAACCGCATTTCCAGCAATTATTGTTCGTCGGCTTCATTAGTTCAATTATTGCTCATTTTCATATATAAAAAAATTATTTTTTGTGTCCCTGTTGTGAGTTGTACACCTCAGTGAGGTATATTAGTTTAAATCTTAAATGTATTTAACCCATTTTCGACCAAAGGTGCGTAAACACACCATTTCAATAAATATTGTTTTATTAACACTCTGACGAATATTTTTCACTAATTTTATTTTTCTGCTATTTTTAAGGATTCTGAAGACATCTATAAAATATTAGTAAATCAATTGGAGTAAATACTTTCTGTTGAGAAATTTTCAAAATACGCTAGTTTTTCTTAATTTGAAACGGTTATTCACAAATTCGACTTTTTGAAAATGTATAATTATTTCACTTGAGAGCAATCGTATGTTTTTATAAAGGATTAAAGTTGCATGTTTTGTAAATAAAATAATAATAAAACAAATGTCATAAAAAAAATTAGTTTTTAATTTAATGGTGCGTTAACGCACCATTGATTGAATGCATGAAAATGCGGAATGCATTTCATTTCTTAAATTAAATATTATTTCTCATGCGGGAAACTCTTTTGTGACTTAATGAATGTAATACTCCAAGAGCTGTTAAACATTTTTGAGAAGGTATTTGAGGCACCCTGAAAATTTGTGCAACACTTCTTTTGTAATGGCTGAATACAAAATCGAATGTCTGGCTGAAGGATCGTGGCCCAAAAACTGTGCCAGACACGTGTCACGTGCCATTTTTTGACTACCCAAAAAAGGTATTTGAGGCACGCTGAGATTGAGGCAGAATAATATTTATGCTTAGAAAAAAATATTTTAAAAATGACAGACAGTTTAGTCGGCCCAAATACTGTGCCAAACACGTGTCAAGTGCCAAATGGCACTTGACACGTGTCTGGCACAGTTTTTGGGCCACGATCCTTCAGCCAGACATTCGATTTTGTATTCAGGCATTACAAAAGAAGTGTTAAACAAATTTTCAGGGTGCCTCAAATACCTACTCAAAAATGTTCAACAGGTCTCCTACTATAATTTAAGCATATTTCAATGAAAATAATACAACATTTTTAAAACTTCTATACTTGAACTAAAATGGGTTAAAATACTGTAAAATCATTAAAATACACGGCAAACGATTTTTGCCCCTACACCGTAATGTCACGGAATTCTTTTTAGTGGTCATGTAAATGAACCGCAAATGCTACACACTTCATTTTCTATACTGAACATGACATGGTAAATCCAAATAACACACATCCATTTCATGGCAATCGGATTATATTTACACGTGTTAGAGCACGGACAAACAGTCAAACCGAATTCATAAACACTTTTAAATAGGAATGCACCGAACAGGGATTTTGGCCGAATAACGAATATTCGGCTCACAGATGAACCGAATACCGAATATTCGGTTGGCCAAATATTTTTTATACTGTAATACAAAGTATTAAAGTGTTACTTTTTAAAACAATTTTACATAATATTTAATGAAGGAAACTTACATTTTAATAAACAAGAGCTTTTTATAAGTAAGCTTTATATTAAAAAAAAACTTGCTTTGAGTTATTTAAGAAGGATAATTATAAGACTTTTATAATTAATAAACTTTCAAATTTCATGGTTTCTTCTATGAATTAAAACAACATTTTAAAATCAAAGAGAAATAGTGAAAATATTGGAAGAAAAACTTTATAGGGTCATATCCTGTTTATTTACCAGGAAGAGACTAAAGTTAAAATAAATAATACAGTCTACCCAAATAATGTCACCTCTGCAAGAAATACATTCCTACTGCCTTTGATTTAGCAAGAAAGTTATTAAATGCATCCGAGATCAGTGTCTGGAGTGCGCGATCATTTTCAGAGATTGTAAAACTTCAGGTTGTTCCTAAAATATTTCAACAAACTTTCAATGGGGATAATAACGGTCAAAGCAAACATTTTTTTTAAACATGAAACAGTGTTTCAATCCATTTATTCCATCAAAATTACAATACATTCAATCAAAAATATTGGATGCGAAACAAGCCGAAACTGAATTTTATTCACAACTTTATCAATAATGAAGATATTTTAACGAGATTTGTTTCATATTAATTTTGTTTGCATTAAATTTGATCATATCACCGAATTTTGGTCAGTGACACAGTATAAATACTGTCAATTGGATTCTGAATAAAGGAATGTCTTAGCTCATAGATCATTAGCTATGAATGGTAGCATTTTCCATCACTTCTCATCATGTCATATTTCACAGAATCAAAGCAAGTCAGTTGAAAATATAGTTATGATATTATCATTATTTAAGTAACAAACGAAAATCCAAGTTTGACCTCGAGTGAGATGAGATACAATGTATTTATGACTAAATAAGTGGATTACGACTATGATTTCCTGAACAAACATTGTCTATATTGATACCTATTATTTTATTTAGAAGCTCTTAGTATTTTGAAAATGCAAGAAACAGATTGTTAACTAAACAAAATTTAAGAACTTGCATTTGTACATTATTATTTTCTACGAAAATCCTAATTAATAATCATTTTAATCCTTTTTATAGTTAATGTTCTTAAGTTATACTTTACAAACTGCAAATAAATAATCTAAAAACATCCTGTTTTATTTACATATGATTTTTTTCTAATTATTTTAAATATATTTATAAGTTGACAGTTAAATGTAGAAATTGTGAAACATTTTTAAAAATGTGTTTTAAAAGATTTATTTAAGTATTCGGTTTGGCCGAATACTTTGACATTCGGCAGATTGAATAGGTTGATATTCGGCCTAACCGAACATTCGCTAATATGATCGAATACGAATAGATACTGAATATTCGGTGCATCCCTACTTTTAAACTATGTTGGAAAGTGCTAAAAACGAACTGCAAAAAAATAAAGATTTAAATGTAATTTGTTTTTACGTTTCTGCTAACAGTTTTGTTAAAATATTTTATGTGAAAATATTTAAATTCATTTATAGCAAATGAAAGAAAATGTGCAAAATATTTAGTATTTATTTGACGATGTTTTTTTAATTTAGTGCATATGTCTTTATTTATATTCCAGGTGCATATGTTTTTGAAATTTCATCTGAATATACTGTGAAAACTCTTCCGGGCAGAAATTCCGTTTAAAGACCATTGTATCTTTTATGCCTGCTCTATGTATCCCAGCATAAAAAAACATGGTTCAATAACGAATTTGTAAAGTTTCCTAATTAGTGGGCAATAGTATATTTTATTTCTTTAATTACTTTTACCTGCATATCGTTAAATTAAAATTTACATTATGATTATAAGACAGCAATTTTTATAAGGCTCTCAAGTGTTTGAAATTAATTTATTTACTGAAAATTTTTTAATTTGTTGTACAATGTGGTATGTTTAACGTTTTACCTCACTTATGAAAGTTCAAATTTTAACGCATCAGTGAAAGTTTTATAAAATATATCGTTATTTAATCTTTTTTCATTGTCAATACTCTATATAAAGGAAGTTCTGCTTGCAAAATATGTTCAGTTCATTAAGTTAGCTGCATTGTCAAGAATTAGGTGTAAATAAATTTTATTTCATTATAAATGAATAAAGTACAATTTTAAAATATCTGCCTAACTCATTAATATTCTTTTCTAGATTTATGCTTACAAACATGTACGATATCTCGCTTTTTTACATTTCATATTAAAAAGAAAGCAAACCATTTCTAATAGTTTAAACTCTCTTTTACATCTTTGATCTAAAAATAACATGTCTAACTTATCTTCAAAGCTTTGTCTTTGATTTAAGAATTTCATTAGTAAGTTTTCTGGTAAAACATTTGCGCAGAAATTCAAGTTAAAAATGCACTGCCTTATAATAACAGGAAAATCTATTTCATTTGGGAGATCTGCAATCGAAGATATTCTGAAAAATATAATTATATAGGCATATAAATAAGACTTTTACTTTTAAAATAAGTATTTCCACACGCAAATTTCTTTCACTTGTGAAGTGTGTAACAAAAGATTTTCTGCGATGTCTCATTTAGACAATCATAGTATTGTCGATATTAAAGAGAAATTATTCACATGTGAACTGTGCAACAAATCAATTTCTAGTGAGTCTAATTTATGTCATCATTGTCGTGTTCACACTACTGAGAAACCTTATATTATATATTTGTCTCGTGAGGTGTGGAACAAAGAATTTTCTCAGAAATCTAATTTGTATGATCACCAACGAATACATAGAGAAGAGAAATCATTCTCTTGTGAGGTGTGCAACAAATTTTTTTCTCAAAAATCTAATTTAATTCAACACCTGCAAATACATAGTGGTGAGAAACCTTTCTCTTGTGAGGTTTGTGACAAAAGGTTTTCTGTTAAATATATTTTTAAAAAGCACATGCATGTTCATGCTAATGAGAAGCCTTTTTCTTGTGAGGTGTGCAACAAAGAATTTTCTCAGAAATGTTATTTGGATAGTCACCTTCAAAGTCATACTGATGAGAAACCTTTCTCTTGTGAGGTTTGCAACAAAGAATTTTCTAGGAAATCTCATTTAAAAAGACACCTGCGAAGTCATACTAATGAGAAACCTTTCTCTTGTGAGGTGTGCAACAAAGCATATTCTCAGAAATCTCAATTAAATGAACACCTACTAATTCATACTAAAGATAAACCTTTCTCTTGTGAGGTGTGCAACAAAGGATTTTCTCGAAAATCTATTTTAATCAGACACCTGCAAATTCATACTGATGAGAAACGGTTTCCTTGTGAGGTGTGTCACAAAGAATTTTCTCAGAAGTGTTATTTGGATAGTCACCTTCAAAGTCATACTGATGAGAAACCTTTCTCTTGTGAGGTTTGCAACAAAGAATTTTCTGGGAAATCTCATTTGAATAACCACCTACGAACTCATACTAAAGAGAAACCTTTCTCTTGTAATGTGTGCAACAAACGATTTTCTCAACACGCTCATTTCATTACACACCTGCGATTACATAATGATGAGAAAACTTTTCTTTGTGAGGTGTGCAACAAAGGATTTTCTGAAAACTCTCATTTAGTTAGACACCTGAAAATACATAGGGATGAGAAACCTTTCTCATGTGAGGTATGCAACAAAGGATTTTCTAAGAAATCTAATTTAAATAGACATCTCCTAATTCATATTGATGAGAAACCTTTCTCGTGTGAGGTATGCAACAAAGGATTTTCTACGAAATCTAATTTAAATAGACATCAGCTAATTCATAGTAAAGAGAAACCTTTCTTTTGTGAGGTATGTAAAAAATCATTTTCTGATAACTCTTATTTAAAAAAGCACCTGCGAATTCATAGTAAAGAGAAACTTTTTTCTTGTGAAGTATGCAGCAAAGGATATCCTCATAAATTTTCTTTAAATAGGCATATACGAATTCATACTAAAGGCAAATCTTTCTCTTGAGCGTTGTGCAACAAAAGGTTTTCTCAGAAATCTTATTTTTAACGTCACCTGTATGTGCATACTAAAGAAAGACATTTATTACGTGAAAGTTGTAATAAAAAGAATTTTGTAATATTTCATTTTAGTTGTCACCTGTTATGTATATTAAAGCGAACTTTTTCATTTGTTGTCCAATTTAAATTACAGTTATTCTATACAATCCAAGGTGCAAAGCTGTTTTTTAAAAAATCAGAAATATTGTATCCGTCATGTTAATGTCTAAAAACAGCTTTCTTTCTTTAATTTAATTGCACTGAATATTTTACTAAGTCAAATTTGAATTTAACTGCGTACTCGTAGAGTGATATCAAAGGAAATTTTTCATTTGTTAAACAAAGGATGTTCATTAAGAAAATAATTTAACATATTTTCTAAAATTTAAAAGTATAAAACATCTAAACATTCCTCATGATATACTGATTGGTCATTAATAAAGCATTTATGCTGTTATTAAACTTAAGTCGAGTAAAACGAAAAATTTTTTAATAAAATGTTGTAATGCATAATTAGTTAAATCTGTTTTTTAATTTCGTCTATCTTTACATATAAAGAAAGTATTGGATTCATGAAAATTTTCAAATTCAGGTTTTAGACGGATTTACGCGTTTTAGGGGTCAGAGAACCCGAAAACTATGTTTTTACAAAATGTCTGTCTGTGAGTCTGCCTATCTGTGTGTGACACACATATTGTGGGCGCTCTATGTGTCAAGAACTAATGAGCAGAATTTAATAAAACTGTAGATTCAGTTAGTACCTGAAATAAACTGGTGCTGATTACTTTTTGGTGTAAGTCGCCCAAAAGGTGGCGCTGCTATGCTGCAATTTTCACGATTTCCGCAACAGCTATATCTCAAGAACCAATGCACAGATTTTCATAGAACTTCAGATTCAGTTAGTCCTTGATATAATTTGATGTTGATTTCTGTTTAGTGCAAATTGCCCAACAGGTGGCGCACTATGCGGCATTATTCATGATTATCGCAATAGCTCTATCTCAACAACTAATGCACGAATTTTCACCAAACTTCAGTTAGTCCCTCATATAAATTAGTGCTGATTAGTTTTTATTGTAAATTGTCCAACAGGTGGCGCTGTTAGGCTGTATTTGTCACGCTTTCCGCAATAACTGTATTTCAAGGACTAATGCATGAATTTTCATCAAATTTCAGATTCAATTAGTCCCTGATATAAATTGGGCCTGATTACTTTTTGAAGTAAATTGACCAACAGGAGGTTTTGCTGTGTAGATTTTTTTACGATTTCCGCAATAGTTCTACCTCAAAAACTAATGCATGGATTTTCATCAAACTTCAGATTCAGCTAGAACTTGACATAAGTTTTAGCTGATTAGATTTTTGTGTAAATCAATTAATTGGTGACACTTATATGCTTTATTTTTCAGGAAATATTAACATGTATGAGATAGAAGGAAGTTTTGGGATTGCCACATCCGAGTAGTTTTAGTTTTAATATCGACATTCAACATATTATAATACTAACTGAAATACCTGGCGTTGCCCGGGGTTTTAAGCATGTTTGATTAGAAAAATCAGTTTTAAAATTAAACACTGTACGGACTATGAATCTCGCACAAATATTCTCTCTTTTTTAATATATTGAAAGCCTTGAGAAATTTTGCTTTTTATACCTGTATTTTAAGAAAATGTCTCCTAAGCCTAAAATAATTATAGTCTTGATTCTTGAAAAAAAAATGGAAAACGAAATTTAAATTCATGTAAAGCCCTTCATGATATAACTTTCTCTTGTAAAAGCCATGCATTAAGCATATATTCGTTTTAAATAGGAGATCATACGTGAATTAACTTATATTATTCACAACTAAAAAGAAATGGCACCTCTAGTATTTGTCGAGAATTAAATAAAAATCATGCACTTATTACATCATAATTCACTTTTAACAGAATAATAAGGTTAGTATAATTTGTGGCTTCTGCTATAGCCAGTATACACGACAGGACACATTTCTGTTATCATTTTTTTTTTACGCGTGAAGTTTTTGCTATGGTACTCCATTGTGAAATTTGGTCATTTTTGATATTCAATATCTGAAAAACGGCATACTCATTAGATTTGAAATTTATATCAAGAAAAATACAATTTTTTACCTTTCAAACGCAGTTAGTCTAAGAATTTAATGACGAATACTTTTCGAGCTAATAATTTTTTCAGTAACTTCAAATGTTTCATTTCCGAGATTAATCTGTGGCAACGATTAGCGAAAAAGCCAGTCGTCAGCAACACGTAAATTTCTATTAAAGAGGATTGTAATAACAAATATCATGCATTTTTTTAATTTGGGACAGATTACGCTATTTAAATCTTAACTTCTGTTCACCTCTAAAGCCAAACAAAGGTATTGTAGCAGTAACTAAGCTTAAAAGGGATTGTCAAGCACCGATTTTGTATTATCTATATGCATGCATAGCCAGGTGATCTATCCCATATCTTTCACAAACGGCACAAATTCTGTGTATGCCCCCCAATTCAGCCCCGATAGTACTTGAAAATAGCATTCGAATAAAAACATTTTAAAATTAATTTACACATCAGTTAGCAGTAATACAATTTAAAATGAGTCACAATACATTACTTTATCGTATTCCAAAAGCCTTCTTTGTTTTACCAAAGCAAAATTTCTTAAATGGATTTTTTTTTTTTGTCAATTATATCTGTTCAACTTTCTTAATATTAAAATGGAAAGTTTCAGTTCTAAAATATTTCTATTGTAAGTTCATTATATGTACATATCTTCTAATTATTTTAAATAAAGTACACAAAACAATATTTTTAACCGGCCGATGTCTTTGCGAGTTTGAGGTTTTTGTTGTTGGCTTAGTATTAACTCCTTCTTAAGAAAAGAACATTTCAAAAATTACCCTGATTTGGCGAGAAAAATGTTCTGAATAATGTCAGATCTCATTTGTTATCCTTCAGGTTTAGTACAGTGTGACTTCAAAAATTTGGCATTCAGAAATCTGGCAACTTCAAAAATCCGGCATCAAAGTCATCTTTCCAACCCTTTTTTACACTTTTAACATACGAGAGAAAGAAAAATATCAGGATGAACACTTATATTTTTCTTCTCTGGAGTTTTGCAAGTTTTTATTTATTTATTTAGTACAGCTAGTACGAAGTATTTTTCAAAACCAGGGAATGTGGCTTCTAAAATAAAGTATTTAAATTTTTCTATCGCAGAAAAAGTGGTCTTGAAAATTAAGTTAGAGAGTAGTTGTTCTTTGAAAACGTTGTGTGCTGAGTATGGAATTGGATCCAGCTTATGACATAAAAAATCAAAAGCTAAAAATACTGCAGTTTTATTTAAAAAGCTACGCCGCGAGAGTTCAAAGAGAAAAAAATCACACATCAAGGGAAAATTTTCATTGTTTATTCCAATTATTTTTAGTAACAGGAAACTTCATTTAAAGTAAGTTGTTTTTTAATATTTAGTTTTTTTATCACTTAATTATCACTTGATTATGATTTAAATTTCGACTAAAGGCGCTGTCAAGAATATCAGAAGTACTTTTGTTATTCTTTGAGAAATCCGGAATTTTCAAAAATCCGGCTTAGTCTCAGTCTCGATGATGCTGGATTTTCGAGATTTTACTGTAATTAGTTACACAGTTGGAGATGTACTCATCAAAATGGAGAAGGAAGATTTGCGTGGGAGAATATATGTTTTCCGATTCTACTTTTTCCGAAGCAAATTCTACTATTGAAATTTTAATTTAGTTTAGACATAGAAAAATTTATTTAAAAAAGTTTAATTCTGAGATTTTAAAAAGAAATTTATAAAAATAATATTTAAAGCTCTGCTTATAACCTATCGATTTCTTTGTCTTGATTCCGCATTTTTTCGAAAAAGCTATTGAAAATTAAATCCTAATTTTGTGGCCGTATTTAGGCACCTATTTTCAATCTAGTTATGTTTTGAAAAAAGTTTTAAATTAATGCATATTAATATTAATTGTATTCACAATTGAAAGGTCATTTGCAGACTTGTACAATCCAATTATTTTTATAGCGAATTGATAAGCAGTTGATTTATAAAATATACAGCATCTGTAAAATAAAATTATCTATATTACTTTCAAAAACAAGAAATAATTTCCAATAAAATTCACTATAAAATAAACAATTAAATCTTGCGTCTGCGGGAAACAAAATATATAATACGATTAAATAAATTATACAAATCGTTATCAATTACTAATATCAAAACTTATGAGATTAATTATAGATACATCGATATGTGCCAATCTCAAACTAATCTTCCGTAATACTTGAGTAAATTTGACCCTGGTTTAATACGTTTCGAACCAAAATTTTTTTAAAGAAATGAAAATAAGTATGTTCCACGAAGAAACCTGGATTTAAATAAATAAGCATTCTTGAAATAAATTTTCTGGTTTGAAATGTCGTTAACCTGGGTCAAATTAATCTAGACATTATGGAAGATTAGTAGAAGGTTGGCAGCTATGTACATCAAAGCTTTTTTTTATGATAGTGGTAAATATGTGAATGATTTAAATTTAAAGTATTAATCTAAGGACAAAACAGAATGCTTCAGAAACTATTTTATTACTTTATTAATACAAAAACAACTTCTTTGTTTTCAACGAAGAATTAAATTAAGGATAAAATATAGAAACAACATAGTTTTTCGTGGATTTTGATTTTTTTCTGTGTCTATATTACATTTCAGTACAAAAAAAATAATACAAAGTAATTAAACTTTGGGATTAAAATTTTCTGTGTTTGTTAATGATTTTTTAAGTGGCCAGATCTCTGTCAAAACAGTATCATAAATTAAAAAAAAATATATTGAATATCAAAATTTCACACTAAAATATTTAAAATTTTATCTGAATTATAAATTGGTGTAAAATATCTTTGTATTATTCTATGATATTTTTGTGACAATCTTTGAAGTTAATATAGTTAGTATTTTGTACAAAAATGTTACTTAAAATGAAGAATTTCAAAACATGTAATAAGTTTTCAATTTTTATCCCAAACTAGATTATTAAAATTCTTTTTTTCTTCTTGTTTTATACCTGTAATGGAAGGTATACATTAAATAATGTTAAAACTTCAGAAACAGAATTGGATTTTAGGTAAGTTATAACATTTTAACATAAGAGAGAATAATTAATTTTGAAATCAAAAATCATTTATGCCCTTGTGATTCTAAAGCATTCTGTATGCAACTTAGAATAATTTTTACCCTGATCCTTTTTATAAATGTTTTTATATTATTATTGTCACTTTTCAGAACGGAAAATTAAATTGTAAAATTTGTGGGTAACACAAGAGCTCTTTAATTAGCATCAATTAGTAAGTGATCTATAAAAGCTTATCAACACTGTACTTAGAAGCTAGATATAATATTTAAAATTTACGTCGTTAAAATATACCCCACCCATCCAGAGATATTTAAAATTTATTCTGAAGAAAACATAAAAATGCCGTAATTTGGAAAATTGTATGGCGTAAAAGAAAATACCATTGTGCACTTGTAAAATGGCAGAACATTGTGCTAAAACATACTTGGATATCCTTTTAAGAATGTAATGTCTGCAATTATGCATTATTTTAAAAAAGATTTTTTTAAATATTAAAATAAAATAAGCTTAAAAATATTGAAAATATGATTATTAAAAAGTTGCATGTGATTTTGCGAACTATTTTTTTTTGTAATAAAAATATTGTTTGGATTATTTAAACTTTACGCATGAAAATTATAAATATTGGGGAAGAAATTGTTAAGTTTACGCCACAAAATATTTAAAACCTGGATGAAACATATTTTTAGGGTTTTTTTCCTATATTTTCTCATTTGATATTACAAATGAAATAAACCTTGCTGAAAAGGAGGAAAAATTGTTTTAGCCTGATTATTTCTGGGTATCGGTAATAGACACACTAAATATATCCAATATATCTAAATATTCCGTAAAACCATGTACAAAAAAAAATGGAAATCATATTATTTTTCTCTGTAGGGCAAACTTTAAAAGATGGTAGATCAAGCTACAATTAACCGTTTTTGTATACGAAAACAGGCTGTAATACATTTATTCAGTAAAAAATGTAGGATAGTATTCAAGCCGAATCCGTATATTTATTCAGAAATCAGAAGGTTAACAATAATGAAGATATTTTAATAAAAATTTCAGGAATTTTACTTTTCCTTATTAGATATACTATATGTTACCTTTACGTTACCTTATATATATGTATATATATGTAGGATTTGAATTTAAACATAATTTATTTTCCTTATGACGTGCGTGATCATCAAAATAACGGACCCCGGGTATTTTTTTTTGTTATCCATGATTTGAAAGCATGAGTTATGAAAATTCACGATCACGAGCACAAGGTTTGGAGATCTTCAAAATTAGAAAAGAGTCAGTCGATTAATTTTTATCATTCATGAAGCATCGACATATGAATTATCAATAAACTATTAGGCCTAATTGGATTATTTGGAAGAAAATGTATTGTATGTATTAAGTGAGAAATGTAATGTACTTGAAGAAGTTGCTAACAAAATGGTGTAAAATTATCTTTATGAAACTATATTCATGTGATGTTATTTCAAAGTTTAGTCATTTAAATAATTCAGTAAATTAACTTTTTACATATCACCTTCCTAGAAATTTATATATGTATATTTACGTTATCAAGAAAATGCTGGAAGTGCATGATAATTCAGTCAATGATATTACATATAATGTCTATTACAATCTGAATTTGTAGAGCACCTACTTCCATCAGTTCTTGACACATTGTTATATTTGACACGATACGTTGTCGTCTATAGACAATCTTAATAAAATAGCATAGCTAATACTGAAGTTAGAAACAAGACAAGGTTTGCCTTGAACTGAAACATTCTATCTTTTCTTTTTTTTCGGAACAAATTGGGCTCTTAATTAATTGCATTCCTGTTTTTGTATGGGAAAATTATTTACTCTAGTTGTTTTTTTTTATTTGTCTCATCATTATTTTTTAAACAGTTTGTATGAACTCCAAGTAATTTTACTTTATTTGATTCATGCATTTTATATTATGTAATTGTGTAAACGTGCTTTCACGTAATTTAGTGCAATGTAGCTTAAATTAATGATGTCCAACATAATTACTGGTTTTAAAATAACGAAAAAATAACATTATCATTGAATTAATTTAAAAAATGATTCGATTAACCAGTGATTCAAATAAGCGAATACTACTGTGTTAATTATCAACAACTCTCTCCTTCAGAGCCGAATGGTAACTGTGGCACTATTTAAAAGAGGATTTAAATTGCAGAACTGCTTACATAATGAAAACGACTGTGGTCTCAACGATAAAAGCCATTTTCAAGAATTAATTACCTCTCTTCCCCTAACATCCTTTTAAAATTTAAGATGATACAGGCTTCAATTGAAAGTCCTTAATGAGTGGTAAATAAATACATCTAAAAGTATCAGAGTAAGAAAATACTTGAAACAGATGAATCAATTCTACGGATTGTCTGAAAGACAATGTTCTCAAAGCATGATTTTTTCGTTCTCCCATCCCCCTTGGAATCTTTCAAATTTTTTGCTTACAAGAACCTCGCTGCACGTCTACTATAGGTGCAGATTTCCGAACTTTTTAAGGAGTCAGTGGCTCCTAAACACAAAAAATCCAGTCGCCACATTGTGAAAAAATTGCATAAAAGGAATAACGTTTATATGGGAAAACACTCAGAAATTCAAAGTGAAAAATAATTTGTTTAATGCATATACATGTACAACAAAACATAGACTAAATATAGCAAATGTGTACATTTAATTTAATAACAAAAATATTTTAATTTGAGTATAAATTAAGTGTAATATAAATTTTAAACTTTGTACAGTTCAGAATATAAAGTTGGGCAAGATACAGGTTAAAAAAATATGCATAAACTAAGCCAATCACGGTAGTGGAGTATATTACGTAAACAATATTTCTTATTTTCATTTTGTCCTACAAGAGTACATATAAAAAAAAATGAGAATGTGCGAGTGTATTATTTTGCACTACAAAATCAAAATACAATTTAAACACTTGTATTTGAAGAACCACAAGAAAAAATATCTTAAAAAAAATCTTATCACAGGGGTGATTCCGTTCCAAATTTTTCGAAAATTTAAGGCATTCGGTTCCGAAAATTCGGACATAAAAATATCGCGAATTTCGACAAATGGTCGGCCAAAAAATAAATTTCGTCAATCTCTCACAGAAAAAAATCGCCAGTTTCGCTAAAGGATCCAGAAAAAAATGCGAATTTCATCAAAGGAACGCAAAAAAGCAAATTTCGTCAAAGAATCTCAAAAAATACGCAAATTTCTTCAAAGAATCGCGAAAAAACGGAATTTTGTCAAAGAATCGCGGCTGAATTTCGAATTACATCAAAGAATTCCTACCCCCCCAAAAACCCGTCAAGTGATCACAAAAATAAACCACGGATTTCATAAAAAAAAACGCGGAAAAATCGCTAATTTTGTCATAGGATCGCAAAAATAACGCGAATTTCGTCAAAAGATCGAGGAAAAATTGTGAATTGAAGAATCGTAAAAAACCTCCAACAAATTTCGTCAAATGAGTGCAAAAAAGGGCAATACTCCAGTTGTTTCTCCTACCGGTTTATAAAATTTAATTCTTTCAATAGTTGATATTTACGGTGTTTTTGGGGATGGAGTGATGGAATTTGTCCTTTTTTTTTTACTTTTCTTCTATCTTTACAAGAAAAAAGTATTGGATTCATGAAAATTTTCGACTTCCTGTTTTCGACGGATTTACACGTTTTAGGGGTCAGAAATTCCGAAAAACATGTTTTTACAAAACGTCTGTCTGTACGTGACACAAATTTTGTGGGCGCTCTATCTCAAGAACTAATGCACGGAATTTAATAAAAAATTATATTATAGTACTCCTTAATATAAATTGGTGCTGATTAGTTTTTGGTGTAAATCGCCTTACAGGTGGTGCTGCTATGCTGCATTTTTTCGCGATTTCTGTAATAGCTCTATCTCAAGAGCTAATGCACGGATTTTCATCAAACTTCAGATTTAATTACTCCTTGATATTAATTGTTGCTGGTAATGTTTTGGTGTAAATCGCCCAACAGGTGGCACTGCTATGCTGCATGCTTTGCGATTTCCGCAATCTATCTCAAGAACTAATGCTGTGGTTTTCAACAAACTTCAGATTCAGATATACCTGGATATGAATTAGTGCTGTTTATGTTTTGGTGTAAATCGCTCAACAGGTGGCGCTGCTATACGGCATTTTTGCGATTTCCGTAATAGCTTTATCTCAAGAACTAATGCTTGGATTTCAACAAACTTGAGATTCAGATATATATCGATATGAATTAGTGCCCTTTATATTTTGGTGCAAATCGCTCAACAGGTAGCGCTGCTATGCTACATTTTTCAGAATTTCCCCTATAGCTCTATCTAAATAACTAATGCACGAATTTTCATCAAACTTCAAATTCAGATATACTTTGATATGAATTGGTGCTAATTTGATGTAATTTCTTGTACTATTTAAATGATTTAATTGACGTGATTTATATAGAAGAAAGTTTTGTGATGGCCACAACATACTAGTTTTCTTTGATGTATTGACAAAATTCATGTTTTTTTTTCTAACGTATGATTGACGAAAATCGCGGTTTATTTCACGACAGATTGACGAAATTTGCGGTTTTATTTCGTGAACGATTGATGAAATTCTTGATTTTATTTAGCTAGCGATCGTCGAAATTTGCCAGATTTTTCCATGACGGTTTTTTCAAAGTTCATGACCGTTCAAGGATATACCCGATTTCTTTTCATTACCGATTGACGAATGGATTTTGCGGAAATCGGCAAAATAAATAATAATTCGAGGAATTCAGCTAATTCATAGAAGAATCGCATGCCGATATCTAGTTTCTACCTGTAAGAACGTATCTGAATAATCCCAGAGCTACAAATTTAATGAGTGGGGCCCAAACGAAGTTTTTTCTCGGCTCAAATTTTTCTGCATCACAAGCTATTGTGGTATACCACAGCTGTTGAATTAATTCGCGGCGCACATCAAACATAATTTTGTTTCCGATCCCGCGGATATCGCAGTATTTTTTAGAAGAAAACAATAATTTACGATTCCGCAGAAATGTGCCGTCCATGTTTAATCATATTTTTTAATTATGTACAATCAGAAAAAAAGAAAAGCTGTAAATATCGCGGGGTTATGTAGGAAACATAATCCTGTGGTTGGTAAGAAAAAAAGAATCCGAAAATCATTTGGCGAAAAAGGAGCATCCCTATAAGAAGCATGGCGACTTAGACGCCGAAAGTTAGTCGCCAAAGTAAAAAGTTTAGTCGCCATGTGGCGAGTGGCAATCGTGAATCTGCACTCATACTAAAGAGTCAGGAGACTTGACTAACTTTTTACATGAGATGTTTTTGATGGAATATACATATACGATTCAGACTTTCTATAACTTATTTATTCTTCCTTATATGGTTTTCGTATCATAAAAATAACGCATCAATCATGTTCTGCACTCTTCAAAAATTGCAAAATTCCACATTTTGCTAAGAAGAAATTCTTCCGTCGATTACCTATTATATAATACATCTCTCAAAACTTAGTTTTCACCATAAAAATTGCAATATCAATGCACAGCATTTGCAAACATTATCTCTCTAAATTTTAAGTATTTTGAAAAGGCTTTTGACACATTACTATTAATTTTGACACATTAGTGAAAGTTATTGCCTTCTCAAAAGGGCTTGAAACTTACCAAAATATTTTTCTGAAAATGTAGTATGTCTTGCAGTTATTGTTATTATCTGCATATAAGTAAAAAGTGTTTTTATTGGTGAAAATGTTGCCTAAATAGATATTTTTAGCCAATTTTCAGATGATGTTTGGCAGTTATTCAAATGTAGTCTTGAAATTGTTAACAAATGTAAGGAAAGATGTGTAACATTCATTTAAAGATTAAAAAAATTCTATTCTTTTACAAGCAAATGAAAATAACCAAAAATTTTAAATGATATAAGCGCGGCAGTATTCCCTAAAATTTTTGTATGAGCGATAATTATAAGCTTTTCAACCAAAAAAATATATTTCAATTACTTTGTGGCCAAAATAATTGAAAATAAATTAAATAAAAACGTGGATAAAATAAAACTTGACAGTTGTTTCTACAATTATACTAGAAGCAGAAATGTATAAGAGATGAAAATCGCCGGGTAGTGACTTTTTCATCAAATAATCCCACTACGTCACTTGATGAAAATCGCTGAAAATGAAGTATTTTAAAGACGTTCCTTTTCTTTTATTTATTTATTGAATTTATAAAAATGTACTGAACCAATTTCGACGAAATTTCAATGGGGCCAAATTGAAAGTATCTTCTTTCAATTTAAAAAAAAAAACACACGAATCTGGCACGTACTTTCGTGAATTACTAATTGGTGAGCATACATTAAAATTTTTTTAAAAAGACCAGCTTTTATACAGAATGAAGAAAGATACCGATTTTATTGGTTTTTGTTAAATTTTTAAAAAAGTACTGAACCAATTTTGAAGAAATTTAAATGGGAGCCATTCGAGTGTATCGTCTTTCAATTAAAAACGAATATATGAATGGGTACGTAGTTTTGAAATAAATAATAGGTAAAAAAGTAAAAAAAAAATATATAAAAAAATACATATACACTGAATTGATAACCTCCTCCTTTTTTGAAGTCTGTTAAAAATCTGAAACAGAAGTGAGCTCTAGAGCTGCACTTGTATCGTTGAAGATAGAATCACTCTCCTGCAAGAAAAGTGATTCAACTCAAAAATACTACATTTATCAGGAAAAGAAAAAGAAGAATGGCTTTCTTTTACTGTAACACAAAACTATTGCACATATCCCTGAATACAGTTCTAAAACTCTATACAATAAAAACGAAAAAGAGATAAAGGAGATTGAGTAGATTTATTCACACACACCATGCTTTGTTCCCTATCTGTGTTTGCAAAGTAATGCATAGCATAATCTATCATGTTTCCGGATAGCTCACTTTTCTGTAGCAAGACGCGATAAGTCAGACTTGTTAGAGTAATAATACACAAAAGGAATTTTTTTATAGTTGTGTCACTTTTCTTTACGACTAAACGATATCCTCCTGAGACTCAAGCAAAATAAAAAGCATATATATTTTTTTAATATGAGTTTTTTTCAACAAATAGGCATCAAAAATGATGTTTTTAAAGAAATTAATAAATTTCGATTTTTTAATTTTGTTTTATAGCACATCCCTCTAAATGGATGTTCAGGGCATAACGCGCTTTAAAATAATTTTAAAAAATGCTAAAAGTATGGGAAAGAATAGAATTTATTATAAAGAATATAAGGCAAGTATTAACATCTGCTATTAAAATTGCAAAAAAAAAAAGTTTAAACGAATTAAAATAACAAAAACGAAACTTACCAGCAGAACGTAAAATTCCAACTTGACTCATTTATTACGTTATTTTGTAAACAAAGTAGTTACTGTTGCCAAAATCCAGAAGCTGAATGTTGATTTTTGATTCATACATTACCATTCCAAACTGGTTTTAGATTGCTACAATGAAATTAAACGCAATAGAAGGAGAAAGCAAAACATCCATTTAAATGGATGCAAGGTCTCAGGAGGATATATATCCATATATCAGGATGATTTGTTTATACTCATTATCCTTGCGTATTTAATAATTTCAATAATGTCAACAACTGATATTGGTTCTGTTGTGGTTAAGGTCAATTTGGTATTATGGAAGTTCATGGAGTTTATACTATATAACAGACACACAATACTCTACACTATTGCTGGGAATTTTAAAAAAAAATTAGAATCAAAAATATATAAAAGTCATGTCTATTTCCATTGTATCTTTATTTATATTGTATTGTATTGTTTTTAGAATTCGATACAGACCTTTAAACATTACAAACTCCTAAAAAATAAATTTTACACTATATCTGTCTATATTTATGTATGCCCAACTTTCAGCTCTGCAGGAAGTGAACTAAAGATCATCATGCCACGTAGTTAGTACCTCTAATATAAGGAACGAGAAAATGTGGAAGGATTTTGCAAACATGATAGAAAGATCCAAGTTTCAGTCTGATTCACTTGTGAAAAAAAAAAAGCAGAACGCACCAAATTTCTTTTATTTGTACCACAGACAGAAATTATTCCTTATCAATCTAAATTTTCCTTTTAGTTTTAAATGCTCCCAAGTTATTTGAAGAATTAAAATTTTTGTGATGGAGCAGGTGCCTACGAGTGTAAAAAAAGGGTTAAAAGAAAGAAAAAAACCTAGAATCTTTTCTGCTAGAATAATAATTCAAAGACCAGTTGAAATCTTGTAAATGGCTGTCCTTTAATGTTCATCAATGACTTTTTATGTTGAGAGTAAATCTGAATATTTTATAATTTTCAATGTTATATTTAAGCTTGCATTAAGCACATGAAATATTTTCATTTCAACACTCATCAAATGTTGTTCTCTAAATGTTGCTGTAAAATATTATATATACACTCCAGCTAACTTTTATGCTTTCTGTTACCAATAAAATTTAACAGAATTTTGAAATTTTAATAGCTTAATTTTAATTCAGCTTGGCAAAGTGGTGTAAAATCAACAGAGTGAAAAAGTGTCCAAACCTGGATTCAAACCAGGGTCATTGACATTATGTGACAATGATCAACCGTTGAGCTACCTGGACGATATCCAACCTAGTACATAGCATTATTATCTATTGGAAAGGATACAATCGGAGCATACAGTGAAATATTTTTTGTGTCACCATCGAGGCTGGATTCGCTCTCGTTTTCGTGTTTGCTCCAGGTGCAGCTTTGTCATTAAATAAGAGGGAAAATTACTAAGATGGATATCGTTCAGGTAGCTCAGTGGTAGAGCATTAGCACTTAATGTCGACGATCCTGGTTTGAATCTAGACTTGGACACTTTTCTCTCTGTTGATTTTACAACTCTTAGGCAAGTTCAATAAGAATTCAGCAACAAAAAAATTCAAATTACTAAAAATAGGCATACAGAATTTTCTACAAATTTTCACAAATTATAAATGTATATTTAATAGAAATTTTTAGCTTTAGTTTAGAGCACAATGTACTATTAAATTGCGGTATGGAAAAACATAAAAGTTGGCAGCCATCTATATAATTAACATTTACTCGAGTTCTTCTTTCAGTATTTCGTATTCATTATCATAAAAATTACTGACGATCATGTAATGCTATCCTCATCTGGAAAATTTTGAGTTATACCGAGAATATAAACCCTGTATTACTCTTTATATAATGCATTTCTCCAAATTTAGTTTTCACCGTACTGATTCTAATATCAATGTATAACGAGCAAATATTATACATCTAAATTTTTAGTAACTTTGAAAAAAAACAACAACTAATGCCTTGTCTAAAGTGTTTTAAATTTATCAAATATATAATTGAAATCCATGTTGGTATTAGGCTTCAGCTTTCTAATGGTGAAAACCAAATTTTGATAAATGTATTAGACAATCAAAATTAAATTTGAAAAATCAAAAAACCCGACTGAGTAAAAAGCGAACTAATTAATTATTTCTCATCAAATTGAAACTATTTTTTTTATATTACATAAATATTTTTTTAATTTACGTCTATTGATAGCTTTTAAGTTGCATTTAATTGTTAGTTCCTATCTATAAACACTGTTTTGATGAGGCTTATAGATGTCTATGATGGTTAGAGTTGCAGTAAACCTACACAACTTCCAGGTTGTGTAATATTTAAACGGAGCTTCTGACTGTAAATTAGTCAATGAAACATCGTCTTTATTTTGAAAGACCTATCCAATGATATGCCACTCAATAGGGTGCGTAATTTTTTTTTGTCTCTACCGCGATTTTGTATTTTACGGCCGCCATTTCGAATTTATAAAAACGAAATCTAGCCTATAACCATCGGACGGTTAAGACGAATCGATAGAGACCTCATTCATTAAAATCCATTCAGCCGTTGGAATGTTTCGAGGGTATAAAGAAATCCACATACCCAGATACACGTGAAACACATAACCTTTCTTTTCAGTCGGGTAAAAAGCAATCCAGTGTTAAATTCTCAAACAACATAGCATGAGATTTTGTGATTTTTAGCTGCGTTCGTAATTGTATAAATACATAGCACCTATAGTTGTCGTCTGGTCCGTCATTCTGTCTGCCCTTCAGCATATAACAGCACAAAAATTACACAACCGAATTGTTTGAAATGTAAAATAATTTTTGCATAATTTTGTCGCGTCATTTCAAATTCTATATAAAAAAAGGATGTATAGCTCAATTACAGGGACAGTCAAAATTATTCCATTACATTACGGCCAACGGGAAAAAATAGTTTCAAGTGCACTTTAATGATGTTATACTCTTTCGAACATTTATGAAGAACATAGAAAATATACATTCTGTAGAATATGCGGTGCAAAGAATATTTATTATTCATTTATAGGGCCACACAAAAGATTTTCGTTACATAATGGTACAGGGGAAACATTGTTTGGGGCATATTTTAATTGTGTTTAATTATTTCACATATAATGAAATTGATGTACGTTGCTATACTGTACCCGAAGTACTGTATATTAGCGATGGTTGCTGGAAGTGCATTTTTATTTGTGATATGAGTTTTTAAGTTTACTTAAATTTTTGTATTATTACGTGTTGTGTATAAATGTGATCATATACAGGACTACACAAAACAATTCGTAAGGGTTACTGAGTATGAACGAAAATAGATTAAAAGTGGTTTTTAAATGAGTTATGGATTTTTACGCTCAACTAGATTTAGTATACTAAAATATCTTTATATAATATAGATAAAATGATATATAGGGCCACACAAAGAATTGGATACATGGCCTTCTATGGATGATAATCTCTGGAAGTGAGATTTCACTGGATTTAAGAGTCTTAATTAAATTTTAGCTAAATATTGGCATGTACATAAAGGTAGTAGGTAAAATACAGGGCTGTACAAAAGTATTCAAGTATGCTTCCGTCTGTTGATATAAATTGCTGAAAGGGAAATCTTTAACTATTATACGTTTTTAACACTTTCCAACATAGTGGAAAAGTGTTTGTGAATTTGGTTTGTGCTGTCTGTCTGCCTGAACTCAAACTTGCATTAATATAGTTGAATTGCCTTGTTACTGATATATGTTATTGAGATTAATTATGCCGTGTTCGCTATTGGAAATGCATATGTAGCGTTCATAGTTTATTTAGAGATACACTCAAAAGCATTCCATTACATTATGGTCTATGGGGAAATATCATAACTATATAAATACGTATCACCTATAGTCGTTAACTGGTTCCTCCGTCTGCCTTCATACAACGGCGCAACCCGTGCTATTTGTTTTGAGATTTAGCAATGCATTGCTTCTTGCCTAATACATTTATCAAAATTTGTTTTTCACCATTATAAAGTTGAAGTATAACACCAACATGGATTTACAAAACATATTTGATGAATTTAAAGCATTTTGACAAGGCATTAACTTACTTTTTTAAAATTAAAAAGGTGTCTCTTAACTGGAAATCACTAAACATCTTTCTTTTAAGTATCAGAATGTTCAGATATATGAGAAATGAAGAGAAAATAGAAAATATACAGGCTATCCCACTAAAAGGTATGTAATCCTGCATCAGGAGGGTAACTAGATTTTATTAAATTCGATCTGCAGTTCGAATTGTTGCTATTTTTTTTTTCGTTGCCAGTCAGGTTCACAATGTTTTGGATTGTGATTTGAATCTATCGGGATGGGTTGGATTTCACAAAACAACAACAAAAAAAAAAACCTAGATTATTTACTTCAGATAAGAAAAACTATACTTATGAACAATTTTGAATATGTTCATTTTTCAATAAAAAAATATAAATTGTTATTTGAATTATGATTTTAGGCTTTTTTTATATAATTTTATTAAAATATGGTTTAATTTTATTTCATTTCGGGTTGACTTGAAGTAGAATTTTTGAGTTCAGGTCGTCTTTCCTGCACAGGACTTTAGGAGGTAGCCACTGAAATTTTTAGTTAAAAGTACAGGTATATGTATTTCAATTGTGTTTGAAAAATGAAGAACAACACCAATAGTTCCTCAACAGATTAACTCATTTTTTAAATATATGCATTTCATAAAAGATAATTGTTTTAATTTTAATGTACGTTTTCTAAATACAATATTTTCCGGTCCTATATTCTATTGGGAAATATAATTCTGCATTCGAGTATAAAAACTCACCCAAACCCAAATATTCTACTTAATATAAACCACAAGCCTAATCCGAAACCAGCATAAAATCAAAGAAATTTGATCCATAATGTAATGCAATTATTTAAAAAATTCTTTCATCATATCACACTAATAAAAATTTTATCTTTTGAGAAGAAAAACTAATCTATAATCTCATTGACTAATACACATTGACTAAACTAATATATAATCTCATTGATATTGAAATATATTGTTTTTCATCTGAAAAAAATATTTTGAACTTTCTTTTGAATCAAATGAGCCCAAACCCGAAACAAATGGAGTAATCTAAATCCAAATGTCAATGGAAAAAGTAACTAACTACAACCCAACCTGAATTGATGCATGACTTTATTCAGACATCTTGTTGCAGAATTATGTACAGTTCGGATTATACCCCACTCTGAACCGGAAAATTATACTTCAAGTCGAAACATGACCCAAATTCAACAAAAACAACTTTGCCAACCTGAAACATTTTCACTTCATCACTAAATGGAATAAAATCAATCCATATTTTATGTTGAATGAACATATATATATACTTTATAATATATAAATGTATAATATATTACATCTAAAAACATATTCCAAACCTTTTCCTGAAAATTGAACCAACCTAATCCAATCCATAACTATCCTGTACCTTCAAATCAGGAAGTAAAGGAAACATTTTGTGATACTAAATAATTGAATTATACTCCAAATAAAAATTACTTCAAAACAACAAAAATACAAAATGCTGAATACAAAATTTTATTCAATATACTCCAAATAAAGATTATTTCAAAACAACAAAGGTACAAAATGCAAAATACAAAATTTTATTCAATATCAGTTTACAAAAATCAATTGAAATTAAATTATACGTGATAAGACAGTAATAGCAAACTAGTCTAAATTTTGTTATAAAATATAAATAAAAAACAATACTTTTGAAAATGCGCCTGAAGTGCATGTTAAGATAAAATACTTTGATGAAATATTGACCTCAAGATCTTTTTTGACAAAAAAAAAAAAAAAAAAAAAAAAACCCTCTCAAATATATTGCAAGTAGTATAAACAATTGATAATCAAGAAATAGTTTCCAAAGTTTTTCATTGCTAGTTGTAGTTAGAAATATAAGTAAAAGAATAACATGTCACACTAGGCTTATTTTCTTAAAAATGTTTAAACTAAGTATTACTTGATTTCATAACATTAATTCATGCATCAATTTCTACAAAAGTTCTTTTTTTATAAACTCAAAATATTTTTTTTTTTTTGCTTTCTCTAACATTTTGTAGTAAGATTCTATTTTAAAAATGAATCATTGCATCTTTAGATAAAAAAGCAAGTTTTTCAATATTGAATATTGAACTATATTGCACATAAATATAACAAAGATCCAAAATACAATAATCTATTTAATTTATGTATCATTTTTTCAGAAAAACAACGTTGATATGAAAATATCTGAAAAACTGAAATGCAGAATAAGACTTCTGATCCATAAAAACAGAGTTATATAAGCAATACACAGGAATTTCACATTTTTTTTAAAAATATCATTTTTTATTAACTAGAATATTAAAAAAAGATTAAATTAAAAAATAAACATAAAATAAAACACAAAATAATGCTTTTTTATCTTTAAATTCAGCAGTTTTTTGACACTGATAATTCACATTCTACCATATTTCTTTTATTATTACCTAACCTTAAAAACTTTAATCCAGACCACAGAATACAAAATTTAATTCAAACTATTAACTCTCAAACAACAATTTATATTGTTAGAAGTTCTCAAGCTTAATATTAAGGCTTTTCTAGAACTGCTATATTTTTTTTACATTTCTCTGTTTACTATCACATTGAAAAAAAAATTACATATTTAACTAATATTGAAGATAATTTCTTTTGACTTTAATATAATTTAATATTTTATTAATTAGTTTTAAAAACTGAATTATTAAAGTTTTCTACAGTAGACAAATGATAAAGAATTTTAATAAACTACAAATACTCAAAAATCAGTAATAAGTAGTTTAAACACCAGTCGGGAAAACTACAGAGGTGTGAAAATTATTAGAATAATTGTGAAATTTACATTAAAATCTTGTTATATTAAAGAAATAATACATTACTTAAAAAAAATATTGATACATTTAATATTTAGTTTGCATCCCCTTGTTTTTTATTAAAGATTCGATAGGTCTTGGCATACTTTTTATGAGTTTTTCTTTTTGGCAATTAATTTGTATGTCGTTGTTATGATGCCAAATTTGGATGAGTCTTTCTATCAGACCATTCTTGTTTGTGATGTTGCATTTTTTAAATTTTTAATTAAAGAAAACACTTCCATGGCCAGGAAACAGTCCAGATATGAACCCCATAGAGAATCTTTGGGCTATTGTAAAGAAAAAATTAAAGAAATGCAATATCACAAACAAGAATGGTCCGATAGAAAGACTCATCCAAATTTGTCACCATGACAATAAAATACAAATTAATTGCCAATAACTCATACAAAGTATGCCAAGACGTATCGAATCTTTAATAAAAACAGGGGGTTGCACACTAAATATTAAATGTATCAATAATTTTTAAATAATGTATTATTTTTTAATATAACAAGATTTTATTGTAAATTTCACAATTATTCTAATAATTTTCACACGTCTGTAGTTCCTACATAAAGAGCACTAGTTTAAATTGAAGACAGAAATGGGTGAACTAACTATTCCTAACTATGCTTAAAAGCTGTAAAGTGCCAAAAATATAAAATTAATTCAAAACCTGCAAAAAGGTCAGAAGGTAGCATCAAAGGCTGGCCCTCCAACCAGAGAGCGAGTACTGTACCTCGACACCACAAAATCCGTTGAGAACAGCAAATTAATAAGTATTTGAAATGGTTGCTATACTTTCGACACCAAATTTCTCAAAATCTAAGAACCATTTGAAGAATTTGTTTCACCAGCGTAGTTAGGGATAAGAATGCTGCAACATACTTTAAAATCTTCAAAATCGGCAAGACCCTGTTTGGCGGTCCACTTGTAAAAGAATAGGCCCAAACTGTGCTATATAGTTTATAATCAGGTAAATCACATCCTTTGATAAGCAACCGTGCAGAGCACTGACATTCTGTTCTTTTGATATAGTTTTAAATACTGAACAAACTTCCGTTTTTAAAAAAATAAAACTTATAATCAATTACTAAAGTTTAACAACAAATGTGAAAAAACATCACATAACTCTTTAAACTTAAGACAACTACAAAATAAGCATTTATGTTACTCTCCTTGTACATACATATGATTACAACTATGAAATAGATTTGAAGAAAAAACCAGTATGGTCTGTAGTTCCGTAGTTCACAGAATTGTGCTTTTACTTGAAGTTATTCATTAAGAACGAACTGCTGTTTCTATTGGTGAAATAACTATAAAATGTTATTAATTTTTTTAGCACAACTATAAATTTCTCTTATTCTATTAAAAAAAATAATTAAAATTGTATAATTAAAATCGCATATGATAACAAACATTTACAGATTACTTGTTAATACTTCAAATTGATGCTGCTAACAATTTAAATTTTTATTTCTAAATTTCTCTTGCAAAGTAATTGTTGATTTCTAACAGATTATGATAATGTTAGCAGAAGAAATTTCTTTGAATTTTCGAAAATTAGGATAATAATTAAAAAACTAAGACATTTTAGGACACTTTTAAAAATATCAAGAATTTTAGAATAATTCGGGCAATTGCGACCTCTGCTTTAAGCTTGTGTTATTCTAAGCTTCGAAATTGTTTAGATGAACTACTCTCACCTTCTTCTACACTTCTTTTGCCATTCTTACAAATGGAGTCATCATAGAAGAAAAATAACTCATTCCATTTCTGTTTTTTTGTTGAACAACACTGTTTAAAGTAATGGGACATATGCTTTTCAATTTTCTCCTTAAAATTTATCATTTCATTTTTTGATGGTAAACATTCTTGAAGGAAGAATCCAAGAAAATCCCATTCATTATCATTTATGGAATGTGTCAAATAATAATCGATTTCACCACTGTAAATAAGATTCTCTTTTACTGTAAGGGTTGCATCCTTAAGAATTAATCTGATGCTTTCTTTATCTTTAATACGAAAAAAAATGGTAGTAAACTTCCATCCTCCATAAACAGACTTTTTAAAGCAATAGGACTGTCTTGCCAAAATTTTCTTAAAAGCTTTTGATAATTTCAATCTTTATATCCATCGTTAACTTTCCAGATAATGGCACTGAATAAAAAGTGATAGTGCTTTATTGGAAGAAAATCCCACGTGCGATTCGCTATTCCAATAAAAAAGTTCTGAAAGGGCCATTGTAGAAAACTAAGCAACACGTCGTAACTGCTATATTTGAAAACTTCCATTTGTTTCTCTTCATTTATTTCTGATAACAAGAAACAAAATACATCAGCATCTCTTACATGTTCTGCAGTCTCTACCAAGGTCTTTTCTTTTTCCAGTGGGGTTAGTTTTTGTAAGAAGTACTCGGCTGCTACTTTATTACCCAAACGTGCACACTGCTCAAATTGGGATCTGTAATCGACATAAGAAATATGTGCATAGCCCAACCCTGATCTCTTCATAATATCTGACCAAAAAATAATTATTGGAAATTTGTCTGAAACAGATATTTTGAGTTCCTCAGGCATACTATTCCACATTTCCAGAATATCATTCTCCAAGCAGTAAATACATGCTAGTCGATAGCGTGTAGATATATCCAAATTCTCATCTCTCACTAACACCTCTGCTGTTCTCTTTCTATCTACTGTACCTTGTGGAGTCCAAAGAAGTTCAGATGGTAGAGGTACATGAAGATTAAAGCGTGTGCAGTGGAATTCCACACATCCTTTAATTTCTAAACCAATAGGCTTAATGAAACCTAACACTTTCTCTTTTAAGGTTTGTGGTAGTAAAAGCTGTGGAACTTTCTTTATAACTCTTTCTTCGATTGTCTTAAATTTTTCACTTGAATACAGATAACCAGAACCGAGTTTTGAAAGCAAAGTCCTAACATCATTCTGGTTCCACAACAAAATGGTGACCTTAACAAGGGCAATATGGCGAAGTGAAGGCTTCAGAACAAACTTCATGATTAATATAAAATAAAAGTTGGATGTGCCCTGAGAAGTTAGTTGATTTAAGAGGAAGAACAGAAAAACAGCAGAAGGTATAATGTCAGAAGGAAATATTTATTTTCTATAAATCTAAATTAGTTTTACTGTTATTTTTAGTAATATAAGTGATTTGACATAAAGCAGTACTTTTATATTTCTACAATCTTACATTAGCCTTTGGAATTAAATTAACTTGGTTGAGTCATCAATAAGGAGATAGAATTTAGACTCAGCATTAAATAAATCGGTGAGTACTGATAAATACAGAAGTTTCAAAAAATGTTAAACTAACTTTAGAGCTGACAATTACATTATTTTAGAAAGTCATTTATACAAGTTAGCTGGTAACACAGATAATGGTACTTTCCTGAGTATCACTGACAGCAATTACTGCAATTGTGCTTCTTGAGGTATAAGCAGGAACCTTGCTGACGTAGTGTTTGATACTTGCTCGTTTGACACTTAATGAAGATATTGCTCACAAATAATTAGGAGGCATGGAAGAGTAACGTGATCTAGAAGAATAAATAAAACATCATTTAAGGAAAATGAGAAATACTAAATTAAAAGAAAGGTTATTTTCCTTGAGTAAATGGTGTAAACAGTATATAGCTGCCAACTTTCTGTAGTTTTAAAGTCGAATAAACATACAGAATAAAAAAAAAAATTAATAAAATGTACCATTTATATGTGGTATTGGATTCCATTTAAATAGAATTTCTAATTAAAAATATATACTCACTTTCAAAAAAAGAAGGATGGGGAATTTTTAGGTGACAATACCAGTAAAGAGATTTAGATGCAAGAAACATAAGAAATGAACGTATTACCATTCTTAAATTTATGTACAATCAGTCTGAAAAAAGAAAACACCATCACCAAATTTATTTGCCTAACTGTCACAGAAAAAAAATAACCATTCAAACTGAAATTGTGTTTTTTCTTCATTTTCAGGGTTCCATACTTAAAAAGTAAAAACAAAACGAATATAAGATCACTCCTGTGTCTGTCTGTCACAAACATTTTACTCGTAAACTATGGAGCGTGGGAAGTTCAAATTGGAGGAAGTAATAAAGATTATTGACCCACATATTTTCAGATTATTAAACCTTCATAAATATATTTAGTAAAAATATATAGGGGCAAATTAAGCTACTTGAAAAAAAACTCTTTTTTTTGTATATCGTGTGAAAGCTTACGTAACGCTGAACTCAAAAATACATTCCTTTTAATTTTAAGTATTATATTTATAAAGATACTGTCAAAAATGTAGCACAAAAATATGCCCCCCCCCCCCATCTAATTTCGAATCTATTGAAACTAAAATTATGAAAAAATTAGAGGTAGTAGACGTTAATTTAAACCTTGAAGGAAAATTATAGCGATTACCCTAGTTCACATAGTTTTTGAGAAAATCGCATTTTCTGTTCCACACAAATTTCGATTTACGGGCATTCAGCAAAAGTGCAGAGCAGCGCTGGAGGTGCCTATCGTAACAGAAGTATAAAAGCATTGTTGATAATGATTTTCAACAAAAAAAATCGTCAGTAATTAGCCGAGATAACCCTTACAGATACGGACAGTTTTAGCATACATAATGACAGGGAAGCCGTACTCTATGCCTAGTTAACAATTTTTAATGATATATATGTGTAATGTAATATTCACTAGCAGTATAAAAGCAATAAACGTCAAATTGTTAAAAAAAAGACTAATTTAACGGGCCTCAGGACTCTTAAAATTGGAAAAAATGAAAAAAAAAAGACCATTTTCAACATTTAATGTCTTAAAATGTATATGATTTTAAAACACAATCTTTATTGGGATAAAAGATATATGTATGTTCTTTCATTTCATGCATTTAAAAAATTGCAAGATGCAGAATTAGTATTTACAGGGGGCTCGAAACTGTTAGACATTTGTTGAGCAGAAAATTACATAACAGCTTACGCGCAGGATTACAAAATAAATATTGCAACTAGAATGAAAATTTTGGTGCCTACTTATACTTCCGATTGTAATAATTACCCTGACTTTAAATAAATTTGTATTTAAAGCATTTTCATATTTTTAATGCAAAGTTGTACTAATACAAAATTTTGAAAATTTCAACAATATAATCAGCTAAAAAAATATTTTTTTGAACAATAAAAAGGAAATTTTAGGTTTAGTTTATACAGAAATATACGTTTTGAAAATTTCATGAAAAAATATTCAAAAGTTTTAGAAGAAGAGGTATCCTGCGCGTTATGTCCAAAAACGTCATTTGGAGAAAAAATTATTCAAAGTTTGGGAAATGCCGCTTCAGCTATTGAGCGGGTATAATTCTAAAAGCCATAACTTCTGTTCTCATGGGAACTTCAAGAAAACAATTATATCAAAATGTTCAATAAAAATAAACATCTAAAAAAATTAAAGTTTCTAAAATTTTTAAGTTTTAACACTTAATTAGAACAAATCACATAAATACTATGGGATTCACGACTAGTTTGGATTGAGTGGATCTCTCAATAGCCTCAAGTGACTTTAAAAGTTAATTAAAAACCTATCTGGAAAAAAAAGCGGCACAGACAAAGGCGGCGTTGTAACTTTGCGACCTTCTTTCGAAGCGCGCTTAGCATAATGCTAATTTTAACTTTGAACAAAGGTTTTGTTTTAGCTACATTGTAGAAAGAAAAGTTATTACTATGCTGAATTTAGTTTTATGAAATACCAATTGAAGTTTAAATATGCACTGCTTTTATTGTCAGTACCGAATTAAGTTCATCATAAACAAATTAGGATAATATTAAATAACGAAACAAAGAAAAAACAATTTATCAAATTACAACGACCATGTGGAAAATGATTTTTTCGTTGAACTAAAATTTAAGATATAAAAAATTGCACGGAGTTGATCATACATTACGTACGCCATGAATTAAACATTAATAGTGTTATGACATGTAAAAATTCCAAGCGACAAAAATCACCTGCGACTCGTACGTATTATCCACCTGAAACTTATGTATTATCCAAGCATTTCATTGGCTGTTCGGGAAAAGGCTTTTCCATCATTAGATTTCCAAGAAATCTGACGACTCATTTTAAAGGAAATTTCATTCTTAAACTTCTAAACATCCCACAATATTACTTTTCACACCGTCGTATAGAGAAAAAAATTTACTTTTAAATGTAATTTGTTTGAAAGCTGTATCTCAATTTGTTTGAGTTATTAATTTTTTTTGTAGTTTTTATTACTTTTTTGTCATAGTGGTAACAGAAGGTATCCATCTCTGTTGAAAGAACAGGGAAATTCAGATTACTGTATAGACCAATCAGAAAACGAATAAAATGCAGATTAAACCAATAAAAACCTTCAGATATGCTTTTGATTTCCCATCCTGACGAGAACAATAACCATTTTTCCAAATGGTTAAAAATGAGTTATACAGAATAGCTATATTTGATATTATTTAGGCTCCATATCTCTTTGAACTTTCATGGTATATCCATTTACACTTTTCTAGTATATACCGTTATACCCAACCCTATGTTGTATAGTATTTTACATTTTTTTTTTAAATAACACAATTAGAAATTCATATATTTATTCTACAGAACCCTCTGTGTGCAAGTAATACTCGCACTTGACCATTTATTTATTAGAAAAATAAGTTTAAGGGCTCATCTTCATACAGAAATTGAATTGAACTGAAATCTTCAATTAAAACATCCAATTTTAAAGCATATGAGGACAAGTAAATTTTACATTTGGATACCAAACAGTCAATCACTTGGTCAAATAATTTCGGTATTATGAAGATTTAAAGTTCACATTAAGTAATATTGATTTCCCTTTTAGTTTTTACAAAACGCTATGCAGGTAGTTTTTTAAACATAGCTCAAAACTACTTCTCAGTTTGAAATGTAATTTTCAATAAAGCTTATAGCTGGAATCTTTTTCAAATAGACAAACAGTAAATTTTGAAACTTTAAGCCATTTCTAGTTTAACAAAAGTTTTTCTTTCTTACATTTCACTAGAAAAAAGTTTAATAAGCTTTCAACAATTGTTCCAATATTCTCTGCAAAAATCATTCAAGAGACAGCTTTGAATTAAATATGCTTATATGAAATTTCTTACACTATATAATTTTCAAATTATTTTAAAACTGGATGATCGGCCGGTGTTGCCAGGGCCCATAATAATATTCTTAAATGAACCTTAAATTTCTATGATTTTATAACTTTAATTCGATTTTTTCTGAAATACGCGTGCCTGCTCACTGTGTGAAAATGAAAGAGAAGCTGCCAATTACTGAGATTTGTTATGCAATTTTTTTTCAGATATTTTGGAAAATTATATGTGGTAGTAATGAACAAATTAAAAATTTAAATCAGCCTCTAATGGTGAAAACATCAGTTGAGAAGGGGTAAATGTGTTTTTAGTAATGTACAAGCCGAAAGCTTTGAAACAATATATCACATGAAAAAAATCATTCCCCCCCCCCTGTAATTGTCTGGAGGTCAAGATAGACCCCACCAATCTGCGAGCAATTTCACCTTCGGTCAAGCCTTCAAATGAGGTTGAACTTCGCCGTACCTTTATTAGGAGCTGAGTTGGGGGACAAATTGGGGTGAGGGGGAAGAAAGTTTCATAATATAGAACAGTGGATCCAAGGGTTTCTGATAATATAACACATGAGGGTTTCTGAAAAAGTTTGAAAATCTCCCCCCCCCCCCCCCACAGGTCCACTCTTGCGCCCCTGAAAAATTTAAAAAGTAGCACATCCTTCCCAGAATTTATCCCCTCCCTCCCTCTTTGAAATTTTTATTTTTTAATAGATAGTATATATCGGAGGTCTATGTCAGAAAACAACACATAACAGATATTTACTGTAGAAAATGTGACAGTTTAAAGAAAAATTTTTGTGCCCCTCCTCAAAAATTCAACTCTCCCAACAACTCTTGAAAAATATTACACAAATCTCTAAATGCAATATTTGTAAAAAAAATTATAGGCCAGGAAAAAAAAGCTACTTCTATTGGCGACAGCTGTCTTGGCTCCCAAAGATAATAAACAGCTGTTTTCTACAGTTTGTATTTAATGGAAATAAAAGAGAGATTTTGATATTTAAAAAATTTTTTTTTTACAGGAATATCGGAATAATCTTTAGAATTTCTGAAAGGGAATTATTTTTTGCATCTGGCTGTGCAATTTTCGAGTTTTTAGGTCAGGTAGATTTTAAAATGTAGCTTTTTTTAAAAAGACCAAGCACATTTATCTTATCGCCCTTAGAAACCCTTCACTCCAGCAAACTCTCGGTGTCTCTTTAAGTTGTTTGAAGAAAATTTCTGTGGTTTGATAAAAATCGATGCTATTATTGAATCATGAATACTTTTCCATTCTTTTAATTGGGGTTTCTAATTAACAACTAAGCTAATTGAATATTAATGACGTGAATTATCACACTGCTAACAAAGCGTAAACCAACTTAGTGAAAAATGTCCAAGCCGGGAATCGAACCCGGGTCCCTGGAATAGATCTCCAGTGCTCTACCACTAAACCACAAGGACGATGTCTAGCTTGGCATTTCTCACTTATATAAGTCGGTAAGGCTGCTACCGCAGCGCAAGATGGAGAAGTCTTCATGAGCACACATTCTAGCGGCGTAACATGAGATGCAAATAAACCCAGCATCGGTGAATATACCTTGTGGTTTAGTGGTAGAGCACTGGAGATCTATTCCAGGGACCCGGGTTCGATTCCCGGCTTGGACATTTTTCACTAAGTTGGTTACGCTTTGTTAGCAGTGTGATAATTCACATCATTAATATTCAATAATTTCAAGCGTAATTTCACTGCTGAAATGTAGTTGAAATATTAATTTAAAAAAAATTAATTAAAAAAACTAAGCTAATTATTAGAAATTTAAAATTCTCAGTCTCAGGTGCATCAGGAGACACTTTGAACTAGTCTCACAAAATTTTTACATTCGTACATGTCATAGATTTTACTAGCCATTGCGAACAGAAGCACACAGAACAAAACTTTCTTTTATTAGCACAGATTTTCACTTCTATTGGCACTATAAAATAATTGCTCAATTAAATAGATAATGTATTAAGGCCCATCTAAAACTTCTATTAAAAAATACTTTAGAATAAATTTGAAATTTAAAACTATTTTAATAAAATTGAAATCAAACTAAATGTCACCTCCATGGTATTTCCCTCCATGCCTGTTTTTACTTTATAACACGAATATATCCCATAAGATAAAGGAGGTGTGGAATATTAGGATTTATGGAATATTAGGGCTCCGGCACTTTTTTTTGTTAGAAATTAAGCCCTGATCATGGCTCAACCAAAAAGTAAAAAGATTTCCGTACAGAAGAAAAGAAAAATTAAATGAGAAGCAGAGCAGAAAAGATGGGATTAAATTAAAGAAAATCCAGAATTGCATGAAGAATGTAAGAAAAAGGAGTGCAAAGGTATTACAAGATGAAACAAGAAGGAAAAATTAAAGCTATTTCTCAATTGAGTGAACAACAGAAGCATGCACAAAGAAAGAATTGGGTACAAAGGACAAGGAAAAGTCGAGAGAAGAAAGCAAATAAAGAAAAAATACAGCAAGTTCTTTTAAGTTCAACTACTCCAGAAACAGATGATGATCCAGAAAGTATAAACAATCCTATTGCGAATGCTAAAGATGTGATAGATAGAGCAAGTACTAGTCGGGTAAAAAGCGGTCGAAAAATTGTTAACAGAAACAAAACAAAGGCATACAGAAGAATAAAATTGCTTGAAAAAGAGCTTAAAAATGAAAGTTATGAAAAGTTGAAATATAAAAGAGAAAAAGATAAATATAAGAAAATATATCAACTCAACATAAGTAAAAGAAAAAAATTAAACACTACAAAAGAGAGGGTACAAAAAATATTGAAAGTCGAAAATGTTTCTTCTAAAGTCAAAAAACGTCTTGATTTCGATTCAGCATTGAGCAGATTGAGAAAAATTTTGAAAAATTGAGAAGTGTCAAAAGTCAAAGAAAGCTTTTGGATTTGTTCTTTCTGAAAAAAATAATAGTATTGAAGTACCGCAGTATGTACAAGATCCCAGTTAGTGTCCTATTAACCCTTTATATACTGACGGTACTTATAAGTACCATTAAAATAACTTATAAAATTCATTTAATACATCGATTAGTAACAATACAGTTTAGAATGAGTTATAGATGAATTACTTTATCTTGTTCGAAAAGCCTTAGTGGTTACACAAAACAAAAATATTTTAAAAGGATGAGTTCTTTTACCTTTACATCTTTTCTTAGCATTGGGAGGAGGGCGATTTTTCAATTCGGAAATATTACTATATTTCTATTGTAAGAACATTATATTTGTACATTTGCTAATTCTACAAAACACTAAGAAAAATATTTAAAATAAAAGATTTGAGTGGGGTTATAAATATTGCACAAAATCCCTATAAATTCAAATTTCATTAATTCTTCTAAATCTTTCAATCCTTCTAAGATTTTCTAAATGATTATATAAATCTTTTAATGTAGTTTCAAAAATTCATGAAAAATGCTTTAGAAGAGAAAAATTTCATGAATTCATAATTCAGTACATAAAGGGTTAAGCTGTATTTAACAAATGTGACTTCAGTTGAAGATTACGTAGAAGTTAATATTATGCAAATTGTTCAGGATCCAAGAACAAATTTGTTTTCAGTAAAGAACCAAAAGCAATCATTAGACATGAAGAGTTGATTTGTGCGGTTGAAGAGCCGAAAGTGAACAATCGGTTACAGTATATCTGATATTTAATCCCCTGACAATTGAATGTAATAAGCAATTATGTTGCATAATAAGTATTCATGTAACTCATTTATGCAACATAAATATGATTTGCAAGCTGTGAAATCACAAAAATAAATAAATACCTTTGAAAATAATAGGCACTTTACAGTAAGTAACTTTCATGAGAAGCTTGGATAGTTTAAAAATTGGGTCCCTTTTCAGAAGTCAAATAAAACGTTGCCATAAACAATGCTGTAAAAAAAATGCGATACTCTTAAAAATAAAAAAACAATGAACATGGAATAAATTTCATAGAAAAACAATGCATAAAATATAATATTCAAAATACTTCACATATATCAGATATGAAAACAATAGGCTTTGAGATGTTAGCACAAGATACCAGAAAAAAATATTATACAGTAAGACTCCTTCAACTGCGCACAGCTTGGGACCAGAAGTCGTGCGGATTTCTGGTCATTGCTTTGTTCACATTTTTAAAACAGTAATTTGAATGTAATATTGCTATCAAAATTACAATGAATGCTTCCAATATAGTAAAATATTAAAATAATTAAGTAAAGTAATAAACTAAAATGATAAAAAGTAAGGTAATTTTAAAAATGATTAAAATTAAAGGTCAAGTAGATAATGTATATTTAAATATGCATCATAAAGATGAGATACATTTTCCTTGAATTATTCAATGAAACTTCCCAAATAAATATACCTTATTAACTCACATCAAAATCACAAAGTAAGGAATTTTGGTTTCAGGTTGAACCAGTCTTAATAACTAGAAAAGCTTCATGAATACATAAATATATTTGGTAAAAAGATTGTGATTACCAGTGATATTAGCAATATCCTGATTTTTTTTCAAAAATAAATTTATACTTCCTTCATGAAAAACCACGAGTTCAGTCATATTATCGAGAATTACATATTAAAATGCATACGGAATGATATAAAACTAAAAAATTCTGTAATTTTGCCCCTTACTTCTGAACTGAAAGTTTCATTGTTTACATCTGCGATGATGTGCGGATTTTAGGATTGTGGATTTGAAGGAGTCTACTGTATAGGGTTTTTAAAAAAGGCAAAAAGTTGCCAACTTTTACCACTAAACATCTTATTTTATAACAACCTGGCTGTGTAGATAAGATGAAGCTGGTAACCTTTAAGGATAGATGTGATTATCAAACTGGTTTAGGAATAATTGTGTTAATTATGGACTTTGCCTAGATTCGTTTTGCAGCATTTAAATGTATATAATCTGTGGTACATTTATAGGTAGCATATTAAAATCATGTATTCAAGATAGTTTTTTACCAAAGTGGTAGAAGTTTGACACTTTCTTTTATATTTTCATCACTGAATATTGAAAGAGAAGTTCCATCTTAATCTGCAGTCATATTGAATTGTTTACATTATGAAACTAATAGGGATCATCAATAAATGTGGTGGGGGGGGGCGTTCTCCACATTTAGAAAAAATAAAAATATTTCGAACACTATCTTCATAAGATATTAAAGCGCACATAAATTGATGTCCGAATTCATTATTTTTTTTATTAAAGGCACATATATTAAGACAGACTTGAGCACGATTAATATAATAATCCAACAGGAGTGAAAAATTAGCTGGGACCAGGGCTAGAACCAGCATGTTGCACAGTGTACTGTGCTGTTGATTTAACCACTAAGCTACCCCGGTCGACGTCCTAGCCTGGCAATTTCCCACTAATATACCATGTTGGGAAATGTCACCGGCCGGCAATCCGACAGCACAGGATGACAGGAAATACAATGAATAAAATTAATATTTCACCAATCCACCATATATATTAAAGCACATATAAATTAATATCTGAATTCCTTTTTTAATTAAAGGCAAATACATATATTAAGATGGACATAAACACAATACAATAACCCAACAAGCGTGAAAAATTAGCCGGGGCTATGACTTGAATCTGGTTCGAGTCTTGGCACTGGCTATTTTTTCACTCCTGTTGGGTTATTGTATTGTGTTCAAGTTTATCTTAATATATGTACCTTTAGTACATAAGATATTTTTATTTGCAAACAGTGTTTGGTGATATATATCAATGGATATCTAATATTTATTTTCAAAATATCATTGTGTATAAATGTATGATATTTCAGATATTTTTAATCAAAACAAGTGTAAATGAATTTTTCAACTGTTATAATTTGTGTCGTTCTGTAAATAAAGATCATTTGCTCTGGCAATGACATTTTTAGCTAATATATATACATCTTCTAAACTTTCTGTTTGAAGTCGAAATTTTAAATCGTCAACCAACTAATATGTGGGACCATATTTATTTTGAACAGCCATTGAAAGAAAATCTGTCTAAATTAGATAAGTTATTTAAAGATTTATTATAAAGAACCTTTTCTGGTATCTGTTTAGTTCAGTTTAAAATGAAAAAATAGTCACCCTTGATGGAACAGACAGTTTAAGATACTACTGCCATGATTTACCAAACGTCTGCTTTTAAAAAATGTAAACGTTGTTGGCTCAGTCACGATTTGGGCAGGCTTTAATGCAAAAAGAAAAACAAATTTGGTTTTTACCAAAACAAAGATGAATTTCTTTGGTTATCAGGATAATCTTGGTAACAATTTTGTTTCTCTTAAGGATGAACTTATGGATCAGAATTTGGCATTGCTTTAAGATAATGCTTCTACAGGGTGACACATAAATACTGTGACGTGATGAAAATGTCAATTTATTTTAATGTTTTTCTCATTTTTGAGATATACTATTGCTTTATTTGTATTCCTCATGCTTTTTTGTTGTGTAATTGCTATTTCAGCTGATATTAATTCACTGTTTTAAAGGAAAACTTATTGTGCAAAGAAGACCAGCCAGCCACCGTTCCCCTCCACAAGAGGGGAATACCAATTCCTGCGATCGCAAAATTGCACCGGGAACAAGTCCATCGCGCTGTCGAACGTTTTAAAGAGACCGGAGGGATCAAGGACCCGTCAATGAAGTGGAAGACTGCAAATAACAAGGACCTCAGTTGCCTTAACAGAGTCAAGAGTGGCCGCCCCTCCGGGTGGTTCCGACCCGACCCCTTGAGTGGGGGAGGTGACCGGAAGCTCGGCAGAGTTCGTTGTGTACGAATGCGAGGGGGCCGGATGGGGACGATTCGCCACCTCCTAGAGAGACCTGCGGTCGACAGGTCAAGGGTCCGGTGGCCACGGGTAACGGACGTTGTGCATGGGGCGTAGGGTCTTCGGACCCCTGGTAGGATGCGCACCCCCGGCAGCCGGGTTCTCTGGCCAAGCCGGATAGCGACATTCCATAGGTCGATCCCGGTGCCGGTCTAAGGGCCGGACGGTGTCGCCGGGCAAAGACTAGCTAAGGCGATAGGACCCCATCCACCTATTGACTAAGAGGGAGCCTGAAGTATGAGTGAGGGCTTTGTAGTGGAAAGTCCTCGGTGCTCGCTAGTGACGACGGGGCTCGCGGGAACGCCATGCAGGGACTCCCAGAGCAATCGAAGGGCGAGGGTTTCGGACAGCGCCCAGGTTACTTTATGACTTGGGTGGCTTATCCCTCCGAGGACCTCAGCTGGAGCAGTTGGGAGCCGACCCTAAGGGTGGTGGGGTTTGGCGGTGCCCCCGTTGACCAAGGAGTGGTCACGTGGGGAGGCCAGTATGGTTCTGGTTGCTCCACGTCGTGCCGTGCCCCATGGGAGGGGGTCGGCCGGCAGGTCCACCATCGAACACTACTCCCGCAGGGAAACGGGCCGGAGGCTCGCCGGTAATGCGGCGGCTCATCGTGCCTTGGGTGAACTCTTGGTCCGATCCAGGTCCTCCGTGTCTATGCGGTACCGGAGTTTGCCTCGCCAGGTGATGAGGACCTAGAGGTGTCTCCACCTAACTTTCGAACGCACTAACAAAGGTAGCGGTCGGTCACTGCACGGGGTCAGGGGCCTTCGGGCCTGTGTACCCTCGACGGCCGTGAGGTAAGGTAGTGGCGGGCGGGCTTCTGTCGGCCTCCGCTGGCTTCTCTGTCCTAGGATGGAGTCGAGTCGGTGGGGGCTAGCGGGACTCCGTTCCGTCCGACCCCCTAGCGAGGCGGAGTCTATTCCGTCTAGGTGGAGCTTTCCGTGCCCACCTGGGGTCGCTAACGGCACCTAGTCTGGGCCAACTGGCTCCCGGCGTGATCCGCGAGGGGTTCCGTTGGTTGAGCCGGGTGGTTTGGGCGAAAAGCCAGGAGCTGGGTCGCTTTACGGCCGGAGGGATTTTCCCCGTCCTCCCTGGTTTTCAAGCTAGGGGCCCTTCATTAACTTTCCTATCGGCTGGCCCACAAAAATGTCTCTGCCGGAAAATGGTATCTGATCTTGGGGGCCTGTCCGTAAATTAAATTCGGGTCGGGAAGCCTCGGTTCAGTCCGTGGGCCCAGCGTCTTTATAGGCGTCTGGTTCCTGCGATGGCTTGCGGGGTCTACCGGCTCGAGTAACCAAGTTTAGGGACCACTTGGTTTTTCTATCTGGGTGGTGAGGACTGTCGTAGCGGCCGTTCGTCTCTTCTTGGGAATAGCCGTCACCGTGTGCGCCGGGCAGCGGTGTCGGTTTGGCCGGAGTTTGCGTGGGGTTCCGCTCTGTTGGAGCTTGTCTGGCGGCGACCTTCGGGACGCGTCGCGGGACTTTGTTCTCATTAAGTACTATATAGCAGAGTGCAATTACTTTAAAAATTAATGAATTCTAACTGTCTTTAATTTCTTAACACAATACCTATTAACTCCCATCTTCTTAGTAGAAAATAAAATGTCTACTTACAAATTTGAAGAGACTTGTAGCAGAAATGAGATAGATGACTCACAATGATACATACTAGAAATGAAGACTTCATTAAATAAAAACTAACATCTTTTTATTTAGGCATATCAGGAAACATCTTCAATTTATACACTTGTAACACCAAAGCAAGAACTAGATGACATGAATGAGAAACTCTCTCATTTTATAATGGTTTGCAACCAATCACAACTAGCCAGCACATGCTGGAACTCTTTTGCATAAACAGCAGAAAGTTGAGTAACACTGTGCAACCTGAAAAACATGTCAACAAAGTTTAACTGATACCTTGTTGGTAACCAACCAACCATTCAATCAATTAACTATGAATTTAACTGAAAACCATAAAAACAAAATGTAAACAATATGGATGCCAGCATGCTGTTGAAGTTAAGTGTTAGGGTTAGTTTTGTTAGTAAGTTAGTAGTTTTTATCATTGAAATAAAGTAAAAGGTACCTTTTTAAATAAAACACTTAATACAATAAATGAAGTTGAAAAATGATGGAAAAAAACTTAATAAAAAGTGTGGTTCTTCCACAAAATGCCCCCCTTTTCCAGCATTTTTCATTTACTAAATACTTTCAAGAATAAATGTAAATGTATTATGCAAAATACATATGTACAATACACAATTGAAAATATTTACTTTAAAAAATGTTCATCAGTTCATGATTTTTAAGTTCAAAAAGTTTTTTTTTTTTTTTTTTTCTTCAGCATAAGTAAGCAGATCTAAATTTCATAAATAAGTCCTTGCACAGAGACTTTGTAAGGAGATCAGCTAAATTGTCCTTAGACTTAACGTGAATAATGTCAAACACATTCTGTAGATATAAGTCTCTTACGAACATGTATTTTAAATCTATGTATCTATTTCTGATATTCTCAGCTCGGTTCTTAATGAACTGTATAGCTGCAGCATTGTCACACTTCAATATTGGTTTTTGGTTACCAATAATATTTGAATCAAGGTTAAAAGTAGAATACAGTTGCACTAAGGTTGAATTCAAGTACTTAAGTTCCTTAGCAGCTTCTGAGGCTGCAATAAATTCCGATTCCATCGGAGACATAGCCACACAGGTCTGTTTCACCACACGCCATGTTATCGGGAGGCCATTTAAGAAAATAGAGTAGCCAGTCCAGGATCGGCGGTCACTCGGGTCACTAGCCCAGCTAGCATCAACATAGGCAGAGAGCTGAGTGGGAGGGTCTTGAGGGTGCATTTGGATTCCTAATTCCTTCGTAGTTCCAAGGTAGCACAGGATTTGTTGAAGGCATTTCCAATGCATAGGTCCAGGATTTTCAACAAATTGCGAAAGAGCTGCTACTCCATAGCTGATATCGGGTCTGCAACGTCCGGAAATGTAGAGCAGGCATCCCAATAAATTTCTGTATGGAACATCTTCCATCTGGTTGTCATCAGTCGGCATATCTTTCCTAGAAGGAACAACTCCAGGTTGGAGGGGAAGAGAGATTTTAGTAAAGTTTTTAAAATTAAATTTTTCAAGACATTTCTCAATGTACTCTTTACAATGAATTTTCATGGAGTCTCCTGTCATATCAAATTCAATACCCAAAAGTTTAGAAATGGGCCCCATATTCTCAACTTCATATAAACTTTTTATAAGAGAAACTACTTCTTTTAAAATTATTTCATTTTCAGCAAATATCGGCAGGTCGTCCACATATACTAGTACCACTGCTTTTCTTTTATAAGAATAAGCACAAGTAAGTCCTGGTATTTCATTAAAACCATTACTTGTGAGCTTGTTGTGCAATTCTTCATACCAACACCTTCCCGACTGATGAAGGCCATATAATGCTTTATGTAATTTTAAGACATGGTTTTCCTTTCCAAGTGTTATGTAATCTGCAGGTTGTCTTATGTATATATCTTTATCTATGGCTCCATATAAATATGCACATCGTACATCTAGAAGACAATGCTTCCACCCCAAAATACATATGAATAAAGCTATAAAAAGTCTGATTAATAGGAAGTTAACCACTGGACTGAATGTTTCTTCATAATCCAGTCCTTCTCTCTGGTTATTCCCCAAGGCTACTAATCTTGCTTTAAAGTTTCCAAACCCATCGCTGGCTTTTCTTTTAAGAGTATATACCCACTTAGTACCTAAAATTTTACAGTTTTCTGGTTGTGGAACTAATGTCCATACATTTCGGTCGATCATAGTTTTAATTTCTGCATCCATTGCCTCTTTCCAAAACTTAGCTTCAGGGAGCGTTTTTGCTTGATTCGGAGATTTTGGTATTATGATTTCTGCACAGCAGGTTTCCTCACTATCTGGTACATTAGTGTTACTTTCCATTTTTAAGATAATAGGACCCTCATATTCATCTTTATATGAAAAGCTTATTAGATCTTTGTCATAAATTATTTTATTTTTCTGACAATACTCTTGCATTTCTCTTTGGCTTCTTAAAGTCTTCCCATCAGGTGTAAAAATATAAATGTCAAATTTTCCCTTTGAGGCCCCTTTACTTCTTATTGTTCTTATCCTATGAAATTTAACTGTATTTGATTCTGGTTCAGGACTTGGGGTGAGTGATCGAGGTTCTTCTTTTAATTCAATCGCTTTTTCTAACTCATCTTTGGTTGGTTGGGGTAAAGGCACTGATTTTGGATCAACTTGTAATTCGGGACTTGAAACACTGTTTCTTATGTTGCCCCCCAAATCATCATCATCAAATTCCGAGGAAATATTATGACCCTCTTTTGCTTTTCCTAGCCTTGCTTCGTCAAAAGTCACATGTTTACTTTCTACAATGGTATTTTCATCAGGGATCCATATTCTATAACCACTCGTCCCATACCCATATCCTACAAAAATGCCTTTCTTGGCACGAGGCTGAAATTTATTTCTTTTCTGTGGGGGTTGATGAACATAGGCTGTACAGCCATATCTCTTAAGATGATTTATTGATGGCTTTTTATTATACCACCGCCTAAAGGGGATGTCATTTATGGTAGTGTGAAATGTTCTATTTCTTATGTAATTAACTGTCATCATGGCTTCTAGCCAAAAATCATCTGTTAAATTAGCTGAATGTATTAATGTTCTCATTCCATCAAACAGCACTCGATTGTATCGCTCTGCACAGCCGTTCATTTGCGGCGAGTAAATCGTGGTGTGTTCGTGTTTGATTCCAAGATTTTCTAAAAATTTTTCGAATGGTCGGTTACAGTATTCTAACCCATTATCTGTTCTGACAGTTTTAACTTTCTTTCCAGTTTGCCTTTCTACCATAGCTATAAAATCTTTAAATTTACTATAGACTTCATCCTTATTTCGTAGTGGGTAACAGAAAGCCCTGCGGCTATAATCATCAATAAATGTTAAAACATATCTATAGCCTTGTTTTGTTGTAACTGGAGCCGGACCCCACACATCGCTGTGTATAAGTTCTAATAGCTCTTTAGATCTAATTTGTGGTAAATTTGGGTGGACAGCTCGTGTACTTTTCCCTATTACACATGATTCACATAGTGTTTCATCACCTTTAAGTTTTCCAGGATTTTGTACCAGATTTTTATTAAACATATCTTTCAAAGTGCTTAAGTTTACATGCGCCAGTCGCTCATGCCAGAGCATGATGTTATTCCTGTATAAAGCATATGAACTATTATAATTGTTCTCTTTACTTAAGTTTACTTTATGTTGTGTCTTAAGTGTTTCATTTTCCCCTTTAAATTGAAAGTTTTCTTTAGCAGGCCAGCCTTTTATAGTGTAAAAATTACCCTTTAATTTAGCACTCCATAAGTATTTCCATCTAGGTGAAAAAATTTGAAAACCTTTATTTAGTCGGGCATGCATTTTCGCCTTATCCATTTTAGACATACTAATTAAATTTCTATGAATAGAAGGAACGTATAAAACATCATGTAAATTTACAGTCATTATTTTATTTCGGTCTTTAATGTTAAATTCAACTTCACCAATACCCTGTACCGTGTGGGGAGTGGTTCCCATACGTACTACTGCACCTGCTGGAGGCTTCCTTAATTCTGTAAAAAATTCTTTATTTTGGCATACATGTGCCGATGATGCACTATCTAAAGTCCATTCTCTATTTGCAGGAAAAAGTTCATTTGCATAACACTTATCTACCATAAATTCTGAGACGAAAGAACCGACTCTAGGTTTAGTTCTAGAAACTAAAGTTTTGTTTTTACAAAATTTAGCAAAATGATCACTTTTACCACATAAAAAACAAGTTAACTTTTTCCCTATGCCTGGCTTAATTGTAATTGATTTACTAGGATTTAATTTATCTTTACTTTCAACAGTTAATAAACATTCTTGTTTTTGAAGATCACGGAAATTTCGCCGATTATATTCCTTTAAAATTTCTGCCTTTAAATTGTCAAACTTAAATTTAGACTCGACACAATTTTCAAATTCCCTTGCAAGGTAATCATATTCCTCTGGCAGGCACTGTAACAATTGATAACACCTATGATCTTCAGTAATTGACTCCCCAGAATCACTTAACTTTCTATAACAATCCTCAAACCTAGCTATAAATGTAGGTAACTCTTCATCAGGAAGAATTCTTAAATTTCTAAACTCTGCTAGCCTATATGCTTTTAAGGACCTACACTCAATTTCTAAATTTGTTTTAAGTGTATCCCATATAACTGAAGGATCACTTAAATGATTTATTTGAAGCTCAACTTCTCTGCTACAATATGTTTTCAATAGACCAGCGGCCTTGCTTTTACTTTGATTCAATTTAAATTTATCAATTTCACCTAAGTCATCTACTTTTGGCCATTTACTCTTATCTATCCAAATTATTAAACCCTCTGACTCTAGTATCCTCTTTATATTTGTTACCCAAGAATGGTAATTATGTCTTGTCAATAGTAATTGAGGGTTAGGGCTAGCAGCCATGTTTGTTTACAAACACTGAAATATTTCTAAGTTAAAACTCATCAAATTCTGCCTTTAAAATGGTGCAATACTGGGCCCATAACCCTTTGTTCTCATTAAGTACTATATAGCAGAGTGCAATTACTTTAAAAATTAATGAATTCTAACTGTCTTTAATTTCTTAACACAATACCTATTAACTCCCATCTTCTTAGTAGAAAATAAAATGTCTACTTACAAATTTGAAGAGACTTGTAGCAGAAATGAGATAGATGACTCACAATGATACATACTAGAAATGAAGACTTCATTAAATAAAAACTAACATCTTTTTATTTAGGCATATCAGGAAACATCTTCAATTTATACACTTGTAACACCAAAGCAAGAACTAGATGACATGAATGAGAAACTCTCTCATTTTATAATGGTTTGCAACCAATCACAACTAGCCAGCACATGCTGGAACTCTTTTGCATAAACAGCAGAAAGTTGAGTAACACTGTGCAACCTGAAAAACATGTCAACAAAGTTTAACTGATACCTTGTTGGTAACCAACCAACCATTCAATCAATTAACTATGAATTTAACTGAAAACCATAAAAACAAAATGTAAACAATATGGATGCCAGCATGCTGTTGAAGTTAAGTGTTAGGGTTAGTTTTGTTAGTAAGTTAGTAGTTTTTATCATTGAAATAAAGTAAAAGGTACCTTTTTAAATAAAACACTTAATACAATAAATGAAGTTGAAAAATGATGGAAAAAAACTTAATAAAAAGTGTGGTTCTTCCACAGACTTGCTTCACGGGTGGTTCCTCGCGTCGACAAATGGGCCTGAAAAGGGCCCGGGACCGGAAGATGAACCCCTCATCTTAACAGAGTCAAGAAGAAGATCCAGCAAAATCCACAAAGAAACATCCAAAAATTTGCCAAGGAGCACAACTTTGACCACAAATCCATGTCAGAGAAGATCAGCAACTCATCCCGCACAAACTAGCGAAAGGACACCATCTCACGGACCAAATGAAGCCGTCAAGGCTCAAAAAGTGCAAGAAGATGAAGTCCCTGTGTCATGACGATGCTTTGAATTGAATTTTCTTCACCGTTGAAAAGAATTTTATAGTCCAACCTTTCCAGAACTAGCAGATGCAATGCGAAATGCTACTCAAATGAATTCCTGCTCCGCACATCTTGAAGGTGAAAAAGTTTCTTTTCCTCAAGTTTTCGATGGTGTGGGCAGGGATTTCTGGAATGGAAAAGACAAAACTCGCCTTCGTTCCAAAAAGGCATCAAGATCAACGCAAAGACGTATCAGAAGCTAACTTCGGAAGGCGCCGTGATCCCCTGGTCCGAAAAGAATGTAAAGAACATCAAACAAAAGTCAATTATTCCTTTGTTATATTTTTTTAATTCTATTTATGTCATATTTGAGAGGTTCTTCTGTGAAACCAATTCAGATGGTCAACAATTCATCAAAATGTTTTTCTCATGATGTTCACTCCAGATGCAATTTCCTGAGAATATTTTTCACCTATAATTTTATAAGAAAATTCAGACCCATTGTTGCGAACAGACTATCCATCATTTGTAGTCTTACCACTGATAATTCAACTTCAATTAATTTTTGTAAATTGATGTTGAATAAAATTTTGCATTATTTTTTCTTTATTTGGAGTTTAATTCAATGATTTACTATCAAAAAATCATGTTTCCTTTTCTCCCATGTTTAAAGTAGAGTGTAGATTCCTTTATAGAGCACAAATTGGTAGATATAACATCCATGTAGCATGTAGTATATCCTTACAGCATGTTCGTAATTCATCTTAGGATTTCAATATTATGTGTTATCTACATGGATAACACCATCAAATGTCTCTCCATATACATCCATATAGCATTTGTTGGGCATCCAAGCCCAACATAATATCTACATAATGCAGATCTCTATGTCCATAGATATATTATGTCCTAGACATGATATCTATGTACGGTCGTGGAAAAAAAGTTAATACCCCCAACTAACTCTGCAACAAATCATTGTAGAAGAAAGTTACTGGCACCAAACAATTGGAAATAAAAGTCTACTTTTAAATGATGTTTATAAAATTTGCTTAGGGGGCCATCTATATATAAAAAAAAACTCAAACTTTTTTTTTTCAAAATTAATACCCCAGTTTGCTACTATATATAGATTCTACACTCTTCCATTAGCCTAAATCCAAATTTTCATGAAATTCGTATAAGTTACCGATAATTATTTTAAAATGAGCCTAGTATACAAATTATTCGTTACTCGATTGTTAAAATGCTACAGAATGGCTACGTCACATCTATTAATGCATTATTTCTTGCCAATATAAATATTTCACTCACTCAATATGTTTCAACTATTGCCAGACCAAATGTTTCATTAAAATGAGTAAAATATATATATTTTTTGAAATTATGCTTTTCTGGACTCCTTAAACCATAATTTTGAGTTTTTTTACTCATAATTCGAAAACTACTTGGAAGAAAATTTTTAAATTGAAAACTTGCATTAAACTGGACATAATAAATATAAATCTATAAAAAAAAATGGTAAATTGCAATTCATATTTTTTTCGAATATTAATTCCATAATTCATATTATAATTTTTTTTTTAATTACAAATTCAATATATATATGTTTGGGTAGTTTAGTATACAGTAGAATCCCTCAAATCCGCACAGTTTGGGACCAGAGGTTGTGCGGATTTTAGAATTTTGTGGATTTCTAGTCATTGATTTGTTTACATTTTTGAAACATTAATTTGATTGGTAGTTAAGTAAAGGAAATTATAATGAAAGCTTACAATAACATAAAACATTAAAATAAGTAAAATATTAAAATAATTTATTAGTTTAAAAGTAAGTACTTATTAAAACAATTATGTAAAAAAAAATTCAGAAAAATATTAAATTATTAAGGATGAAATCGATTCAATTTGATTCCAAAAGTCTTATGCTGCCATCTAGTGGTGAAGCGATCGTAAGATCAATACGTCATTATTCGCCGTGAAAAAGGTAAGTAAATTACATATTTAAATAAATAAAGATGAATAGAAGTAAACTATTAATGTAACTGTAGTTAAATATAATATGTATAAAGTAAACGAAAGACCGGTATTTCAAACTAGTGATGACACAAGAAATAGGGAAATAAGCAAGAACAGTGTTAATGCTATTATCAGTATATATGGCTTATTGTGCTCTCTGTAACTTTTTCATTTTTATTTAGAGTCTTGAATGCTTTTCTTAAACTGCTTTGTAATGTTTAGAATTAAATTTGTTTATAATTTTTTTTTAATTCCACAAACAATTTTAAAATAGCGTTCCGGTTCGTGTATTTTTCCATTTCGAACCCTGGAATTTTTGATATAGATATGCTAATTTATATAAAAATCAAAAGTAATGTAAATTTATTTAATAATAAATCAGTTGTAATCAGAAAGAGAATGATTAACAAAAAATGTAGTAAAAAAACAATGTGGTAGTTGCTGATTTCGGCGCCATCTTGAATGTTATTCCTGCAACATAACTGTAAATTTCATTGTTTACATCTGAAAAAAATACGAGGATTTTAGGGTCGCAGATTTAAGGGAGTCTACTGTAATTAAATCTACCTTCTGTATTTTAAGAACTCAGTTGTCTCAGTGACACATGCAAATGAAATGAAGAATCTTCTTCAGTTCTTCCTCTCTATATTTTAGCCAGGACAAATCTTCAAAATTTCAGTAAATGAAACAAAAGTTTCAGTTACCAATGGTGATGACAAATATTTAAGATAAGTATTTTGTAAGAAATTACGTTAGTTTTTTAAAGAAAATAAAATTACATTTTAAATCTATAAAGGCATTTCATAAAAAAAAATGATCAAAAGGCTAAAATATGAAGTATGAAAAAATAAATTGTTGGGATCGGCAAGACTACAGTTGTTTACTAATGATTATTTTTCTACAAAAAACAAATTTATACGTTATCTGACCAATTTCTATAAAAAAGTTTTTAAAATAAAAGAAGAATAGAAACTCCCAAATTGTGAAATATTAATTCCCTCATTCTCATCTCCCAAATGGTATTTCTCTATTCTATAAAAAGTAACTAATGCTGTCACAGCTGTAAATGAATTTATTGTGACCTGGCCGTGGCTTTTATTAAAAAAACTGTATATAAAAATAAGAAAAATTAGTAGTTTTATAGAAGGAATGAATATAAACCAAAAGATTAATAATATCTACCATTGCAAAATAAATAAATATAATATTCATTCGCACAGTTATAGTGAAAACTTTAAAAATGATTATCATATATATCATAGTAGTTGTCACAAAAATATCATACCATCTGTTTTATAAACTTAATAAATTTCATTATTCAAATAAAAAAGGCAGAATTTGTGAGGTGGGTTGGGTTGATTTTTGACGGCCAATTATCTACTAGAGGGATATAGGCCCTAGTGGGGGGGTCTTTCTAAGGGAACTTAATCCGTATTAAAGCATGGAAATGCACGGTTCAAGGAAAACCACGAAAACAATAAGCCGATGGGTGCGATTGGGTTCGAACCCAGCATATCCCGTCTACCAGCTTCGAGAGCAGAACCTCTCAGCCACTGGTGGGGCCAGAATTTGTGGTATTTTTCCATTATATGAACACCATTGTCGCCAAGCGTAATAGTTGGTATAAAATGAAAATCATGTGAATTGAAAGATTTGAAAAATAACAAAAAACATTGTCGATAGTAAAGTGATAATTTTAAAAACCATTAAATGATTATAAAATCCTTCCATTCCACACTATGGAATACCTCAACGTTTCACATTCCAATTTTTCTGTTATACAGTAGATTCCTTCAAATCCGCACAGTTTGGGACCAGAGGTTGTGCGGATTTTAGAATTTTGTGGATTTCTGGTCATTGATTTGTTTACATTTTTGAAACATTAATTTGATTGGTAATTAAGTAAGGGAAATTATAATGAATGCTTACAATAAAGTGAAACATTAAAATAAGTGAAATATTAAAATAATTTATTAGTTTAAAAATAAGTAATTATTAAAATAATTATGTAAAATAAAAATTTAGAAAAATATTAAATTATTACCGATGAAATCGATTCCAAAAGTCCTATGCTGCCATCTAATGGTAAAGCGATCGTAAGATCGATTCATCATCGTATACATATGCCAATTTATATAAAAATCAAAAGTAATGTAAGTTTATTTAGTAATAAATCAGCTGTAATAACCAAAAGAGAATGATTAACAAAAAATTTAGTAAAAAAAACATTGCAGTAGTCGCTGATTTTGGTGCCATCTTGAATTTTGTTCCTGCAACTTAACTGTAAATTTCATTGTTTACATCTGAAAAAATACGTGGATTTTAAGGTTGCAGATTTAAGAGAGTCTACTGTACTATCATATACAATTCGCTGTTGGAGCAACCAGGTACGAAACATGTTTCAAATGATACTTGTTAGTCCCGGTTTATGCGGGATGCGTTAATTTGCAGGGAATCAAAGAGCCACCTTGCTGAACCTTTTTTTATGATGACAAAAGCTCCAATTTTCATAATGCACAAATTCCTGTAAATTTCTTTTCGTATACCACTTAATAACACCATCTATTCATTAGTCTACATAAAATGGAACTTAATGCAGTAAAACCTGGGAAAGCAGAACATATCTTTAATGAAATTTTATTATGATTCTGATGTAAGAAATAATGTAGTACATTCTAAGGAAGTCTGTCCAACACGGAATACTTTTCCGTCCTGTTAATAACTATTTTTAAAGATTTTTGCTGTACTTTGTTTTATAAAACATGTGAAAATGGGACCTGTCTATAATGGAACATTGCTTTAAAAAAAATTGCATATTTCCTATGGAAAGAATGTCATAAAATCATAACTGCTCAATCAATAACTTCTCAAAAAACGTAAATTTTGTTTCTGTCTCTAGCGATCCCACATTCACAGATTTTACTGCATAAAATTATTATGTAATTTGTGTTTAGAATGTTTTAGGGTGGAGTTTCAAGTTATCAGAGATAGATTCTGTTTTATAATATTCCTTCTGCAAAGACATAGTATTGTTTATGTTTAAGGCATGTTCATTTCAACAGGATTTACTATATTTAATGTCCGAATTTAGAAGCCACAGTCCTACTTTTTCTGTCTACCTGTCCTGCTTTTTTGTGACAGTGAACCTGGCAACCCCACTTATGCTTACTAGTAAAGAAAAGAGAAAGAATGTTGTTTACCTGTTTTGTTGATAAGATGTTCTGCCTGCCTCATTCCCATGTAGGGGCCAATGTACAAGAAGACAATATTAGGGGAAGACGGTGTACAATGAAACACGGGGTACAATGAAACATTACTTGTAAAATCAGTCAAATTTGTCATAGAGAGTTGCAGTTTATATATATGTTATACAACTATATGTTCCAATTACTGATGTGATTTGGATACATTCACACTTCTACAACAGTAGCAATAGAAGATTATTGCTTTTACGCCATTGAAAGTAACTTTCTTTACTAAAAGTAATTTAGTTTCTTTTTCCTTGTTGTTATATGTAATAATTATTTTTTCTATACATTGTTATCTTTGGGTTGTTGTCTTCATACCTCCAAAACCAAACTAAAAAAAAATAAATATTAGAAGTTTGAAAATAAATTTTTATTTAGTAACCTCAGTGCGGGGTACAATGAAACATGTTTTATTATAGTAATAAAAGTAGTAAATAGAATATATTAGAAGTAAGAGTAGGAAAACAGAAAAAAAAAGAGTTTTGTTCTAACCAGGTCAGTAAAAAATGCTCTTGTAAAGCAATTAAAAAGTAGAAAGAGAAAAAAAGCTGAGAAGGGATTGTTTTGTAAACAAACTCTGCCATCTACAGACTCTGATGATGATCCAGATTTTTTTCCAGGCTCAGCTGGTCATCGAGGTACTAAGAATGAGATATTCACACACAACATGCATGGCACAAGCAGTATCCGTATAAATGAAAACATAAGGAAATATATACTGTTGGAGAAATCATACATTTAAATGAAGTCAAATGTGAAATACTTGATATAAAGACTCCAGCCTAGTTTTTTTTTTTTTTTTTTTTTTTAACTTACATTTAAAAAAAAACTCATTCTGTTGAAACTAACACCTCATATTCCTTCAGGATCAACTGAAATATAAACAGAAATGCTAATTTTTTAAACTGACTTGCGTCAATTTAATGTAAAATGAAAGGTATTTCTTAAACTAATAGAATTTTCTTATTTTTCATCTTAGACTATAATATTTTTATCAAGTTTCTTATTAATCAAGTTTTGTTTTTGTATTTATCTCATTTTTCGTAAAATAAACTATACTGGGTGAAAATTGCTTCTATCATTTGGAGTGTTTCATTGTACCCCAGTATGTGTTTCATTGTTCCCCGGCATACGGGGTACAATGAAACACTGTAAGACATTTATTTTTTGTTATTTTTCAAGCATAAAGATATTGTTTAGAACCTAATAAAATTTTATTTAGATGGGGAAAATACAAGATTAAAAATATGCATTAATTATATTTTTGTGCTTGCAGAATTGTGGATAGGAAAAAAAAAATTAGTAAATTTTGTTTCATTGTACCCCGTCTTCCCCTACTGCATTACGTAACAAAAAGCTATTATTAAATATTTTTAAATAATAATAATCTATTTTAAGTGTTATTTGAAATGAAGTGATTTCATATTATATTATTGATATTTTATCGATGTCTTTTCTTCAGTTGAATCAGTAAAGTATGTGAATATTAAAATTATAAACAAATCATTATCACTGCAAACGAATAAGAAAATAAAGTGAAAAAAAAATTTAGCCACATATCACCTCACCAGGGGAAGGGATGAATGAATGAATATACAATATCATGAGGGGAGAGACGGTGTTGCCGTATTTCGCTAATTTTTTATTTTGACATTCCGAATTCTCACCAGTAAGTTTTAATAGTTACTCTTTTTTTATAAGATGGCAGATATTCCCTAAATAAAATAAAATACCTGTTTAAAATTTCCTGGTATGGATTCAATATATCTAAATAAAAATCTGCCAGATGCGGCAACAGTGGGGAGGGTTCCCAAATTACCAAAATGTTGATAAAGTTATATAAGTTACAGCTCCTTAGTAAATGATGGCAATTGAAATAATATTTGGCGCTTTATCACCTGTGCTTGGCAAGCGAAAAGAACTGATAATTCTGTTATATTTCAAATTAAAAATATAATAATTTTCTTAAGGAAAATAACACCTTAACTTTGATATTTAAATAATTTAATTTACATTTCAAGAAAATATTTGGTCTATAAATTACCAAAAATGGAACTTGGGATCAAATTTTTTCATAGATTTAAGTTATTGCACAAAAAATTATACCTTTTTTTCATAAAGTTAAGTCATTATTTCATACAATTTCTGAAAGAAAAATAATTGAAAAGATAGTGGTAATACATTTAAATCTAAAAAATTTGGATATCATTTGAAATGTTAACAATGACATATTCAATCAAGATTCAGCAAGAAATAAAAATAAAATCACAAAATGATATTTGATTGGGGGAATTCTAAGCTGGATAACTTGTGCTAAGAAAGCACGAGCCACTCAGCATATCATAGATGAAGAAATTATTATTTAATAAAGTACAAGACCCACCATCAGGTACTGAACCAGAAAAAGGGAAAAACTTACTTTTGGTGAAAGACTTGCTGATGGAAATACAGTACAGGACCTATTATCCGGAATCCAGGCTTTCCGGATTTTGGAATTTTCCGGATTTCGGGTCCTCCCGAATTTCGGGTTTTTTTCCGCGATCCTTTGACGAAATTAGCGTTTATTTTTCACGATGCTTTGACGAAACTAACGTCTATTTCGCGATCATTTGACGAAATTTGCGTTTTTTCCGCGATTCTGTGGCAAAATTTACATTTTTTCGCAATCCTTTGAAGAAATGTGCGTTTTTTCGCGATCCTTTCACGAAATTCGCGTATTTTTTCGCGATTCTTTGAAAGAAATTCGTATTTTTTGCAATTCTTTAACGAAATTAGTCTCTTTTCTCGATTCTTTGACAAAACTAGCGTTTTTTTCTGCAATTCTTTGACGAAATTAGCGTTTTTCGCGATCATTTGACGAAATTAGTGTTTTTCTCCGCGATCCTTTGACGAAATTAGCATTTGTTTTTCACGATCCTTTGACGAAATGAACGTTTTTTCGCGATTCTTTAACAAAATTTACGTTTTTTCGCGATCCTTTGACGAAATTGCGTTTTTTTCGCGATCCTTTGACGAAATTCTCATTTTTTTCGCGATTCTTTGACGAAATTTGCGTTTTGTCTCGATTATTTGACAAAATTAGCGTTTTCTTCTTCAATTCTTTGAAGAAATTTGCGTTTTTTTCCGCGATCCTTTGACGAAACTTGTGTTTTTTTCCGCAATTCTTTGAAAGAAATTCGCATTTTTTCCACGATTCTTTGACGAAATTAGCGTTTATTCGCGATTCTTTGACAAAATTAGCGTTTTTTTCTGCAATTCTTTGGCGAAATTAGCGTTTATTGTTCACGGTCCTTTGACGAAATTAGTATTTTTCGCGATCATTTGACGAAATTAGCATTTTTTCGCAATCCTTTGAAGAAATTTCCGTTTTTTCGCGATCCTTTGACAAAATTTGTTTTTTTTTTGCGATTCTATGAAAGAAATTCGCATTTTTCGCGATTCTTTGACGAAATTAGCGTTTTTTCTGCAATTCTTTGACGAAATTAGCGTTTTTTTTTCACGATCCTTTGACGAAATTAGCGGGGTTTTTTTCGCGATCCTTTGACGAAGCGGTTTTTCCGTAATCATTTGGCAAAATTAGCGATTTTTTCTGCGAACGATTGAGGTAATTGATTTTTTTCGGCGATCATTTGTCGAAATTCGCGGTATATTTTATGTCCGAACTTTCGGACTGAAGACCAATTTTTTTTTAATTTTTGGAATCGAATATCTTAAATTTCCGGAAAATTCGGAACAAAATCAATCATTCCTGGTGATTTTTTTTTTTTTTTTTTTTACGAATCGTAATATAAATTAATTTTATACTAAAATTTGAGAGAAAAATGATTTTTGTTCCTAATTTCGATGGTGGTGGTGGTGGTGGGGGGGTAGGCTCGTGTTCCCCCGCCGCTGAAGTAACATATTTTAGTGGTTACACGTTGAAACACAGTAGACTGAAAAAAAAATTAGGAATCTGTAAAAAGTTCGAAAATTTTTCGAAATTCCAAAATTTTAGTAAAAATTTACAAATTTAGACAATTTTCAAATAATTTTTTTTCCGGATTTCGGGTCCTTCCGGATTTTGGAATTCCGGATAATGGGTCCTATACTGTAAATTTAAGTATGCAACTGCTCAGGTACCTTAAAAAACAAAGAATAATAAACAATATGAGAAAAGTGGAAAATATTCGCCAAAAATTATTTAAAAAGTAATAAATAGCAACATTGCTATACTTCAGTCAGACTTTTATTTTGAGCCTTCTTTGCTGATTTGAACAATTGCAGAAACTTTTGTAAATATTTGAAAGTACAAATGTTTGTCTTGTGATAAGTAGAAATTCTGCTGGGTTAGTCTGATCACATTTCACACTATACAATATTGAAATTTTGGTACTACTTAGTTATCCCATTGATCAAAAATCTATTGCCAAACAGTAAGATTAAATGCCAATAATGGTTGATTGTAACTGTCACATTCACTTGACTTTAGGCAAGTTACACGTATTTACGTCATCAAGTGATATTTATTTCGATGTTTTATTTGTATTTTTATTAATGTTAAACTAATTTATTTGTTCTCTCATTATTTCAAATAAAAATTATGTCAATTTCCATAATTTGGTGAGTGGTTTGGCAATTTATATAATTTGGTGAAATTGATCAACAGGATAACAAAGTAATACTGAAATTTTTAATAGAGGGCAAAATTACATTGAAAACCAGACACAGGATGAAAAAATAATCTGTCGATCGACACTTTTCCTCTCTCTTCAAATTAGGGTGTAAAAAAAATCATGATTCTTTTCTTAAATAATAATAAAAAAAAACGGATTTTTTTTATTTAAATCAGATTTTTATCATTTTTTTCTCAGTGTTAAAACACTGAATAGATATAAGAAGTTTTAAGTTTCCAAAACAATTAAACCTCTAATTGCTAACATAATCGGCATTTTTACACATTAATTAATAAAATTTAATTATTAGTTGGCAATTACAGAAATTATAAAAACTGCAAATTAGTAGTTTCATTAGTAGAATACAACAAAGTAATACACATTATTGTTTTGCGATAATTATGTAGAACTATATTAAATACTAGTGATATTTACATTTATTATCAGTAAACTGCATTTAATATTAAATTGTTAACATTACTTAAAAATAATAATTATTAAACAATTAATATCTAATTAGGTATATAACCCATATTTTTATGCTTTAATTACTAAAACGTTAATTTAGTATTTAGTAGTCATTCTAAAAGGAAAAGGGACAGGATACTAGTTCCAAAAAAGGGCACTATTTCATGAGGAAATATATTAGTAGTGTGTTTAGTAACAATAAGAAAAAGGTATATAATTTTTTAATATGAAAAATAAAAAATACAATTATATAAATTTTTTTAATAATATCCCGTTTTTTCGCAAGAAATAAAGTTCTATCATATTTGTAAGATCTCGGGTACATGTATTCGGAAATACTGCGGTATGGAGAAGTTTTTTACAAAAAATCTCTTGCTACAACTACAGGTAAATTTCACTATTTTTTTTAAAAAGGCAGGGTGTATTTTGTCAATTTCAAAAGGGGCAAGGAGCAGTACCCTTAAAAAATTGCCAGGAAAAAACAGTAATTATTTAAAGAATTAATAATAACTGCAAAAAAGTAATTTCATTAGTTAGTAGCACAAATAATAATACTAACAGATATTACTGGCAGCTCGTTTTGCATATGTACTAAGAAAACACTGTTAATCGCCCAAATCTTTACACGATATATGTGTATGCTAACCAAAAAAATTATGAAAATGGGTTACAACTATTCATATACACATACAGAGTAAATATATGAATAACCAGTTATATCTGAAAATTCTCAAAATAATAAATAGCAGCACTATTAACTCCCAGTGGGGATCTCTTGCTGTGATTATATTAATTAAGCTGTGCTTCATATTTTTATATTAATTAGTTCTTTCAACAACTGTTGAGCAGATGTTACTCTTCCATTCTTCTTTAGCTCCAATATTTGGTATAAATTTGTTATTGCAAAAGCAGAATGAGAAAATAAGATTCTGGTTATTTACCTACTTTCTTATTTTGCAGAATTTAATTGTACTTGCCTTGCTTATTTGCAAAAGATCGCAAAAAACTGCAAATTTTGTCAAAAGGGACAAAATAACCATGATTTTCGTCAAAACATAGCTAAATAATCGCGAATTTCGTCAAAAGAACGTGAAAAAACTCGCATATTTCATCAAAAGATTGTGAAACAACCATTTATTTCGTCAAAAGGGGTGAAATAACCACAAAACTCGTCTAAAAAAACACAGATTTCGTCAAAAGATCGCGGAAAAACCACAAATTTTGTCGAAAGATCGCAAAACAAACGCAATTTTGTCAAAAGATCGTGAAACAACCGCAATTTTGTCAAACGATTGCAAAACAACCGCGAATTTCGTCAAAAGATGGCAAAACAACCGCCAATTTCGTCAAAAGAAAGGCGAAATAACCGTAAATTTCGTCAAAAGATCGCTACAAAACGCAACTTTCGTCAAAGGGCCGCGAAAAAAACATAGTGCTGGGAGTGGATCCCCCCCCCCATTTTCCTCCACTGTGCTGTAACCTTTCAGAAAATTTGCTGTTAATTTCAGAATTTTTGCTTTTCACTCAAAATCACCTCTGCTATATATACTCGCGCATAAGTTGAGAAATATTGGAACTTACGATAATAACAGCATTTACCTACAACATACTGTAAAATTTTCGGGAAATTTTCATGTGGATTGGGGGAAATGTTGGGAGTAGAAACATTTTCTGCACCCCTGAAAAAATGTATATTTACATGTTAATTTTTTTTTTCAGTGAAAGTACAAACATCTTTCGTTTCAAAGTTATTGCATTCTCCTTTACCTCATACCGACAGAGGCGTCCCTACAAATGTGCGACAGGTGCAGCCGCAAAGGGCCTCGCACCCGAAAAACCGTCAACCAATATTTTATGAATATTAGGCAGTTTTTGTTTTTCTCTTGAAAAAAAATATTTTGTCCTTGTAGGAAGGTAGCCGCTGACAATTTCTTAATAGTCACTTTTTACCATTTAGTGTCCATATGGCAGGTGCGAATCCAGCAGGTCCCTATGGTAGGTGCTTGGGAGGGGGGGATAATCACGCTGATCCCCCCCCTCCAAAAAATATATAAATCCTATTTTTTTATGGCAATTTTTGCGGAAAATACAAACAAACGGAAACCCGGGGGGGGGGGGGGGGGGGGGGGGAGCAAACGGCCCCGATCATCCTGCCCACCAAATAAATATATATATTGGAAAAACGTGAATTTCAACGAAGGATAACGAAAAAACGCGAAGTTCATCAAAGGACTCAGAAAAAAACATGAATTTAGTCACTGCATCGTGGAAAACACGCGAATTTCATCAAAGAATCGCAGAAAAAAATGAATTTCGTTAAAGGATCGTGAAAAACGCGAATTTTGCCAAAAGATACAAAAGAAAACATGAATTTTGTCAAATGATCAAGAAAAAATGTAAATTTTGTCAGATTATTGTGAAAAAATGCGAATTTTGTCACAAGATCGAGGAAAAAGCGCGAATTTCACCACAGAATCGAGGATAAAACACTAATGTCGTTAAAAATGCAAAATTCGCCAAAGGATGACGAAATAAACACTAATTTCATCAAAGGATCGCGAAAAAACGCTTGTCACAGGATGGCGGAAAAAACACTTTTTGTCACACTATTGCAGAAAAAGTGCGTATTTTAGCCTCAAGATCGAGGATAAAACAATAATTTCACCAAAGGATCATAAAAAAATGCGAATTTCGCCAAAGGATCACGAAATAAATGCAAATTTCATCACAGGATCGCTGAAAAACACGAATTTTGTCAAAGGAATGCTGAAAAACAGGAATTTTGTCAATGCATTGGTTAAAAACGTGAATTTCGCCAAAGGATTGATTAAAAACACGGAAAAAAATGCAAATTTAGCCAAAGGCCGCAAAAAACTGGAATTTCGTCAATGGATTGCGGAAATAACACAAATTTTGTCAGATAATTGCGAAAAAACACAAATTTTGTCACAGCATGTTGAAAAAAGCACAAATTTTGACACAAGATCGCAGATAAAACACTAACTTCGTTAAAGGATTGTAAAAAAACACGAATTCATAGAAGGATCACAAGATAAATGTGAATTTCGTCAAAGGACCGCATTGTAGTAAAAGCATTGTTGCAGTAAAAGATCTTTTTAATGCAATTCTCTGTATAACAGACAGCTTCTTTAATGTAAACAATGAATTTTACTCTTAAAAAGAGCCTGCAATCCATTTTGTAGAAATATTGCTACCCTCTAGAGCAGGGGTTCCCAAACTTTTAGGTCGACGTACCACTGAATAGAAGTTCATACTTCTGCATACCACCAAGTTACAAACTCCATGCTATTACAGAAAGACCTGTGTAAATGGAATATGTCTAAAACAAGGTATTTGTGCAGTCTTTTGTGCTCCGTCTAAGCAGATTTTACTGTATTTAATTGGATATTACTTTATTAAATTGGTATACTTAGATTGACTGCTTTATATTAACATTCAAGTAAAAAGTACTAGTATCATTATTACTATATTATTAATATGTACATTATCAAAATATAGTGTTTTGATTTAAAAAAAAGCTACAATACTTAATGGCATATTGGTGTAGATTGATACATATGCACAAGGATGACTATTAATTCTGTTGTATTGCTAATGATAAGGGTGATGCTTGCTTTACCAAACACATCTTCCTCATATCTGATTCAATCTTAGTTTTAGGCATAAATCAGATTCGATGTTTATGTTTATTCCTGTATTTGTTTTTCATATAAAGAAGTGACGAGAAAGCATTTAAAACAAATATATGTTGTGTTAAAAACAAGCAATAATTTTCAGGGTTGTAGTGGGTATCTGCCCGGGTACCCAACCAGCTACCAGCGTTAAATCTGCACATCATCACAAATGTAAACAATGAAACTTTCAGTTCAGATGTAAGGGCAAAATTTCAGATTTTTTTAATTTTATATCATTCCGTTTGTATTTCAGTATGTAATTAATTCTCTATAATATGACTGAACTCATGATTTTTTAGGAAGGAAGTACAATTTATTTCTGATTAAAAAAAAAAAAAAAATGGTAATCACAATCTTTTTATCAAATATTTTTATGTATTTTAATCCAGATTTTTTGACTATTAAGACTGGCTAAACCTGAAATAAAACTTCCTTACTTTATAATTTTGATGCAAATTAATAGGTACCATTAGGAAGGAGGTAAGTTTCATTCAATAATACAAGGAAAATGATTCTTATCTTTATAATGCAGATTTAATTATACATTATTATTTACTTGATATTTATCTTTAATAATTTAATCATTTTTTAAATTATCTTACTTCTTATCATTTTAGTTTATTACTGTAATTAATTATTTTAATATTTTACTATATTGCAAGGATATTTTATAACTTTGATTGCATAAATACATTCAAATGACTGTTTAAAAACTGTAAACAAAGCAAGGACCAGAAATCTGCGAAATTCTAAAATCTGCACAACCTCTGGTCCCAAGTTGAGTGGATTTGAGGGCGTCTACTGTATAATGATTTTGTTCAGAGGTACTGTTTGTTTTCGTAAAGCGAAACCTTCTGTGCTTTTGTGCATGCATCAGATCTGTTTTGATTTTATCAAAATAAGGATGATCGGAGGCTGTTTAGCTGAGTGACAACATACAACTGGAACTTCGGCAAATACCCATCTCAGCATTACCCCTTTGGATCTTAAAATTGTCTCAGAGTGTCAGGCACAGCTTTCGAAAACGAACTGTATTTTTGATGTGTTTATAAGGCATCATTTTGTTTACATTTTAAAACTTCACCTAAATAGTTGTAATTTTTCTAATAAATATGTTACATATAATGTATGGTAGTAATAATCAGTATATCTGATGAAAATTCAATTAATTTTTTAAAAATAAACTATATTTATTTAATGATTTTTTTTTTCTTCCCTATTACTGTATTTCATCAATAGTAGTTCGAAAGCCATAATTTTATATTGTAAAATTATTAAAGTATTCTGCAAGCAGTCCTTGTTCAATCACAAAAGCCTGCCACTAAAAAATTTTAATACAGAAGATGCATATAATGTTTTTCTCAGATGTAAACAATAAATTTTGCAGTTAAGAAGCACATGTGTTTCACAAATATTGCTAATTTCTTGAAACACTAAATTTGATACATTGTCTTCTTTTAACGCATTATTTTGGAGCAATGAAAACAATATATTAAATTTTTTTGTAAATGAGTGTTATAATCGGTGGCAGCTCTTGACGGGGTCTTTTTTTTTTTTTTTTTTAGGCACTAAATTCATGCCTTCCAAAAGTAATATTTTTTAAAAAAGAAATTTTTGCCTTATTTAATATAAGAAACTTCTGCCAAAAATAAGGCAAAGATTTCATTATTAAAAATAGTGAAAAAGGAATAAATTTGCCAGCCATGCATTTAGTGCACCCAAACTGTCAGTCACGAGCTAAAGGTAATTTAATAATGTGTGACATGATCTATCAGGGCCAAAACTAAGGGGGCTTGTGCCCCGGCGCCAAATGAAGGATTATACTTTTGGAATGGATCATTTTCTTCTGATGGATTGATGGCTTCCATTATTATGAAACAGTCATTATAAATGAAGTGTTAGGTGAAGATGAAAGAGCAGTCATAAAAAGTTAGAACTCTGATTTTCTGGTCAGAATGGGGGGAGGGGGAAGGGAAATGGCCCTTTTTTTTACGGCTGCTTTTTCATCTTTACCTAACACTTCTTTTATAATGGCTGTTTCATAAAAATGGAAGCCATCAATCCATCAGAAGAAAATAACTCAGTTAAGCAGGACTTTGATAATCGGGACTCTACTGTATATTTCATTTTAAAATGCTCTTTAGAAAATTTTTGTTGGTGTTCAGAGGAGAATCATGACCCCTGTGACCTCCCCTTTGGACCCGCCATTGTAGATTACGTAGTTCAGAATAACATGTCTTATGATTACATACTTTAAATTTTAAAATAAGTCGGCTATTAGAAAATTAATAAAATTATCTTTGTAAATATACTTTACAGAAGAGGGGGGGGGGAAGCACCAAAATCCATGTTTGCCCCGGGTACAAAAAAGGCTAGTTTTGGCCCTGTGATCCTATTATGTATAGGTGCAGATTCACAGTCGCCATGTGACGACTAAATTTTTTGCTTCGGCTGCTAACTTTCATTGTCTCAGTCGCCATACGCTATACAGGGATGCTCCTTTTCTGCTAATGGTGGATTTCTACCTTTTTAAAAAGATGAAATCAGTGTATTTTCCTTCCTACAGTCCTGAATGATCTGTTTAACACAGAAAACTATTGTATTACATAGAAAAACAAACGTCTGAAGTGTGTTTTGATTTTTATAGCACTAAATAATTTTTCACTTTCACAAATTTTTTAATGTAATGTTATACGATAAAATCAAAATTAGAAATATTGTTATCCTAATATTTCCCACTACCATGATTGCTTAGCTTTACATTTTTTTTAAATGTATCTTGTCCAACTATATCTTCTGAATGAACATAGTTTAAGATTTGTATTAGACTTAATAATTAAAGAATTTTGTGATTAAATTAAACAAACCCATTTGATGTAATTAGTCTGTGTTTTCTTGTACATAGACATATGTATATATAAAATAAATTATTTTCCACTTTGAATTCAGTCCCTTACAAACACTAAATTCTTTTTATGTGTTTGTTTCATAATGAGACCACTGGACTTTTTGGGTTTAGGAGCCACTTTCTCCTTCCAGATATTGGGAATCTGCACCTATACTATTATGTAAAATTTTATAATTTTCACTATTTCTAGTTCCAAGGAATGTAATTTAAAGCACGTTTACAAGGTAAATTTAATGATGAATGAAATATGATCTATATAATGCAAAATTCTGTAATATGCAGAACTTCTCATCCCAAGGTGTGTTATAAAGATCTATCGTATTTATCTTCATATGTAATTCACTCACCAAAAACCCTAAAGATTTAATATCTGCGAGTGCTTTTTTTTTTTTTATGCTGTGCAGTAGGGGGGGAGAGGAGAGGAGAAATGTACATTTGGGGAGTTAGGGCTTTATTTATTTATGTTAGTGAGCAACAAATATTGCAGATTTTTTTTTTTTTTTCAAACAAAAGTTTGAAAGATTTCAATTATTTAGGTAAGCTGGAGAGATGGGTGAGAAGGGAGAAGTGAAATTTTTGGGGCTCATTTTATATGATTTACTATTATTGCCAATAAAGAGCTTTAAAGAAGGATGGTGGAAATTTATATATATATATATATATATGTATGTTTAAAGAGCAATATTTCTTGCTATTTTTCTTAAGACAGTAAATTTTTTATTTAGTAAAATTTAACATAGCTTTTTATATCTCTGAAACAAACCAACAGAAATACCATCTAAACATGCATGTTGTGAATTACTTCCATATTTACCAATGAGTGGTTTAAAAAAATCTCATTGCACAGTGCTCTTTAAAATTGAAATATGAGGCATCTTTTTTTGCGGGGAGGGAGGGGGAGAGATTGAAGGTGAATAGAAATCCTGACTATGAATTCTTTGTCTGGTCTTTAATTTTTGTTGTTGTTGTTTTATTTTTTTTTATCATTAACTTAAAAAAAGTACTGATATCAATACAAAAACCCTTAACGGGTTAAAAGTTTGTGACGCAGCGCTTTATCTTATGCTCTAAGAATTTTAAATATGGAACTTAAAAATAATGATATCAAATTTTGAGTGACACTATGCTATTAATTATAATATCTATATACATTTATTTCATCATTTTATTTTTTTATAATTGCATGTGCAAAAATTATGTTCATTTTAAAAAGATGTATAAAAGTTTATTCATTGATGCATTATCATCCGTATCTCTCATAAATTCAAAATATGAGTTTTAAAAGATATGATATCAAAATTTAAGTGACGCCTTGATGTTGCTTAAAACGATTAGTTTTAAAATTCAATTTAAATTTTCTTTTGGCTAAATACATTTACACATCTAAACAATACTTTTCATTTTCCAATGCACTGTTGAATATATTACTTTCATTGAATCTATATAATGCACTGAAATGTATTCATTTGAATAAATTGATTTATCTTTTGTGCCACGCTATCCAAAAATCAAAAGTAAAATTTATGTAAATAGTTTTTGCGTCATTGTATCCAAACTAAGTTAAATGTATGCAAATGGATAATACGACGAAAAAAACTATTTACATAAATTTTACTTTTGATTTTTGGATAGCGTGGCACAAAAGATAAATCAATTTATTCAAATGAATACATTTCAGTGCATTATATAGATTCAATGAAAGTAATATATTCAACAGTGCATTGGAAAATGAAAAGTATTGTTTAGATGTGTAAATGTATTTAGCCAAAAGAAAATTTAAATTGAATTTTAAAACTAATCGTTTTAAGCAACATCAAGGCGTCACTTAAATTTTGATATCATATCTTTTAAAACTCATATTTTGAATTTATGAGAGATACGGATGATAATGCATCAATGAATAAACTTTTATACATCTTTTTAAAATGAACATAATTTTTGCACATGCAATTATAAAAAAATAAAATGATGAAATAAATGTATATAGATATTATAATTAATAGCATAGTGTCACTCAAAATTTGATATCATTATTTTTAAGTTCCATATTTAAAATTCTTAGAGCATAAGATAAAGCGCTGCGTCACAAACTTTTAACCCGTTAAGGGTTTTTGTATTGATAAATATACTTCTCATAAATGTCTGGATTCGAAACTATGAATTAAATAAATTTAATTATATGTTTATGTAATATACTATGGATGTTCATGCCTTTAAAACCTTGATAACAAAATAATGTTTTATTTACAAGAAATAAAAACAATTTTTGAATAATTTAAAACAGGTTAAAATTGGATCAGGCAACATTCGGATTTCGAATAGTTAGCCCTAAGTACGGATTATCTTTTTAAGGCTATATCAGTACTTGAAGTGATTACAGTTAAAATTAGATACTGAAATTTTTAGATACAGTACCTTTAATAACAAAAATAATGAATATTTCTAACGAAACTCACAAAACTATATCTTATTTAGAGAAAAATCTTCAGAGCCAAAACACCCGACAAGCTCAGAGCGCCATTTCGCAAAGGAGAAGCTAGACTATTCGATTAATGACGATGAAAAGAAAATTTCAATTATGAACATTTCTGATTATAATCTTTTGTATCGTTCATTGCTCACGCATCGATCTGCGATTCTTTTTGAGTTTTAAGATTTTTATGTACTTTTATCGCACAATATACATCATACCAGCAATGATCCAAATCTGCCTTACAATAATAAATTCTACAGTAAATTAAGAAAATCTCATGGTGTTATTGGTATTTTTTCATGAAGGTCTACGCATTATTAGAAACATTAAAATGTTTCTAATTCCTAATAATGCCAAAAAGCCTCAGATTGCATTTAGAAAATTTTATCTTGTTTAAGATTAATTTCCTTTCCCAGTTATTGAGGCTATTCAAAATTTCAAATTATGTTTAGTAATAAAGATTTTATTTATTTTTTGGTATTTTAAATTAGAATAGAATGATATTAAACATTGAATGTTGTTGAGAAATTCTTTCTAACTTAAAATTGTAATTTTAGTAAAGGGATTTTTAAATTCTCTAGACACATTTTTCAAAGGATACCTAACTTCTGGCTTTCTATAATACACACAGCTCAATTATAGTTTATTTTATCTTGATCAATGGATCAATCTGTCCCAGTAAGGCTAAAAAACTAGGTAGTACTGCTGTCTATATCTTAAGATTAAAAGCTATAATTGCTGAGCATCAGTTTTAGAAATAAAGGGGGAAGTTTCATTTCAAGTATAGATATGAAGTATGCAGGTAATAATTTCCTTATTACTTGCATATTTCATACATAGGGGTAAAATATGAACCTCGGCACTTAATAATTCCTTTATAAACTAGAATATAGAGAATAATTTAAAGGGTTCTTAAAAATGTCACACACATGTGTTTCTGTTATATAACAAAGATCGAGAAAAATTTAGTGAACTTGCAGCTAAACACAATTCTGGAAACCATTCCTGTATCTCATCTATGCTTAAAAGAGCAAAAATCGAGTACAAATTTCCCTGATAATAATTTAGATGATGCAGAAAAATATACATAAATGTATTCCAATCAGTATGGTAGATTCCTTAATCAATTTTGAATCAAATATTTTTACTAAGAGATGAAGCAAGAAACAAACAAAAGATTTAGATTAGCAAGCATAAAAGGCCAAAGAAAAAACAGAATTTCTTTTTTCAGGCTATAAAGTAATAACAAATAATCACAAAATTTTTCATCTCAAAATAGGACCCTTCACGAAAATTTTCATCTCAAAACAGGACCCTTCACAAAATTTATCACCTTAAAAAATTAACCTTCACAAAATTCTTTCTCTTAAACATCGGCCTTTTACAAAATTTTTCCAGCTCTAAATTAAACATTTCACAAATTTAATCATTTAAAAGTAAAATCTGACCTGTCACTTTTACATCTATAAAGAAAATATATGTGTTTTACATACATATATCTTCTTAAAAATATATAAAAAAGAACCTGAGTATAACGTCCATTTCAAATTCACAAAACTGGGACTAGATTTTTGACAAATATAAAAAAGCTCTTCACAATTTCACAAAAACAGGACCCTGGGAGAAAAGTCTGGACAGACCCCTGATCAAGATAGAAGGTAAAAGAATCATACTACAAATACTACGGGAGACTTAGACAAAAAGGAACAAACCTTAAAAGGTTTTTTTGAATAAAAAGATAAATGAAGGGGAAAAAAATTCTGGAAACCGAGTGTTAATCAACAAATGCATACTTCAAAGATTAACCTCTTCATGCCCTTGGCCACATATGTGGATGTTTATTTTTATTATAATTATAATTACTCTCAATAATAAAAAGAACAAAAATTTGATAACTTATTCGCTACACAATCCTTCAACAAGAGAAATAAAAATTTTATGGTTTGGCTGTTTGCTTGGTACTTGTTAGTTATCCCGTCGACCAAATTACTGTCGTCAAATTGTAAGATTAAATGCCAATAATGGTTTGCCATAAATTAATTAATTTTAAGATTAAATGCCAATAATGGCCAATAAAACCATTATTTCGACGTTTTATTTGTATTTTTATTAATGTTATACTAATTTATTTGTTTTTTCGTTATTTAAAATAAAAAATTGTGTCAATTTGTAGAACTTGGCGAGTGGTTTGGCGATTTATATAATTTGGTGAAATTGGTCGACGGGATAACTAACAAGTACCGTTTGTTTTTTATAAAAAAAACTTAATGTCACCACACATGTGGACAAGTAGCATTTAGAGGTTAAGAATAACTTATCAATGTAGTCTTCATTTTGATTAAAATGACAAAAAGATTGCAAAGTTTTATACAGATAAAATAATTTAAAATATGCAAAAATAACTATTTTCTACATCCATTTCCTTTCGAATGATTCAAAATATCAGTCTTTAATGTTTATTTGTTTAAATCTTTTTCTTTTTTTAATGTTAATAGTGATTTTTTCTGTATTTTTACATATCGCTCACCTGCAAGAAAGTGATACATCTCGCAAAAATTCATTTTGCGTTTTATTCCACTAATAGCCCTGTCTTAGGTGTGTCTTGCTACACAAACAATTTCATAAGTGTCTATATGGAAAATCACTTCATTGCACTCTATGTCCATTTGCGACCAAAGAAGAGGGATGGATTGTGTGGGGAGGTAAAATTTCCAAATCTGATCCTACTTCTTTATTTTTAAGTGTTTTATGCTTTTAAAAGCACCTTTTTACTCCTGCATGCTGAGCTATGTGCTATAATTTCCTGTTCCAGTAAAATAATGCAAATTTTCTTTTTCCTCTCCCGTGAAATTTACTTTTGTCGAGATGCGTCACTTTACTTGCAGGTGAGCGATATGTCCTGATATCTTATTTGTTTTTTTCTGAAACTAATACATACATATAAAAGATTTCTAAGGAAAGTACCCAACAAAAGTGTCGCTTTACAATTTTTTTAATTTATTTTAAAATTAAATCTTCAACTTTTATTACAAAACTTGTATGTTTGCTTAATTAAATCATTTTCTTTCGGAAAACCACACAATAATGTTACAGTAGAACATTCTAAAACATTCAAATAAAGAAATAGTTCAAACAGTATTAAATGGTCTGAAATTAAACAAATCGGCTGGATAAAAAATTGGCGTAATTTATTTTATTTTGATTAAATTACACACAAAAAACGTTTTATATGTATCTTTGTTACAGTGAGAATCGAACACTGAGCCATAATTTTACTAATCCAAAGGGACCCGAATTCCTTCTTGTTGATTGTTATTGTTTTGAGCTTTAATTTTCCTAACTGTGAATAATTGTACTAATTAAATAAGCAATTATTATTTTCCAAATAAGCTATTGGGGAACATTTTATGATGTCAGAGGTGGCTCCTTAAAATAGTGCAACATTTTTTAAAAATTCAATTTGTCTGCAGCAGATTCTTAGAAAGTGCCATACATACAATAATTAAAAATATGTGAAAATCTCTATTGACTCTATACACTTCCCTTAGAATGATTCAGAATTGCAATAGATAATTTATTTTTCAAATTTTTTTTTTCTTTTTAAGTTAAAGGAATAATCCTTTTTTTCTGTATTTTAACATAACTACCACCATTTTTTTTTCTTAAACTAACTTTTTTAAAACCTGGTCCTTACATAGAACATACTTTTAAGAAAAGTGCACAACAAAAGCTACTTCCAGAATGTCCAAAATTTTAAAAGTGTGGTTTTACAATTTTCTTAATTTTTTTAATTAAATTTTGAATTTTTACTATCAAACTTGAATTTCCGTAATCAAATCATTTCATTTCATAAAACAATACGATAATGTGTCAATAAGATATTCTAAAATATTCAAATACAAGATAAATAATTCAAATGGTACCGAAAACCCTTTGAACTAAACAAAATTGACTGGCTAAAAAATTGCTTTAATTTATTTCATTTTAAAATAAGCAAAAAATTAAAGAAAAATCTATTTTGACCCTGTCTTGCTTACATTAAGAATCGAACACTCAGCCAAAATTCAACTATTCCAAAGTGATTCAAATTTCTTCTACTTTAGTGATATTGTTCAGTGTTTTAGTTTCATTTACTGGGAACGATTATATTTATTAAGTCAAGAATTATTATATTTGTAATGAGTTCTTAGGGAACATTTCATGACACATTATAGGTGGATTCTTAACATTGCAAAATTATTTTAAATCGTAATTTCATAAGTAATGTATGATTCATGCATTGTACGAGTTGTTTTAGTTGGACACTTGTCTGTACTATATTTTAATAATTTTAATTTTTAAGGAAAGTTAGGATAAGTAAGAAAATTGTCAAAAGCATACTTTGTATTTAAGGGACACTTTCCTAAAGATTTTCTGCTTCGCCATGTGTCTTAACAGCTCCAGTATTATTTTTCTTTCTTCAAATCTCTTCACAATTGTAAAATATCAAATTATATTCACAATTTAAATGATCAATTTTTTAAAATAAAATTTTTGAAGAGGGCGCTCCGGCCTTTGTGAGAAGTAAAAGACAAACCACTTCTTTAACCATCTTTCATATAATGTGCAACACACAAACCCACAGGTTATTGAAATTTTATTACACCGATAGATGGCAGCATGAAACATTAATTGAACATGGATCGAAGATGATGGGCAAAGAAGATCCAATCGAAAATGTTTCGGTATCGGAAAAGGCCTTTCCTTTGATTCTCCTTTAATTTTCAATCTGAATCTTATATGACAATATTTACTTAGTATTTTACAAATTTCTTTGTTAAAAATGTTTCTTGCTTGATTTATTTCATACCTTTTTGAATTCCCACTATAGAAGGGCAATATAACAATTTAAAGAAAGCTACAGGCTACTGTGCTGTTGAGTTAGGCTTAATGGTCACCATTTAAGCAACATTTCGTTAGAAGGTAATTTATTTGAAGCTAAGATATTTATCATTATCTATTAAATGTATTTCCTTGTTATTTATATAATGCAATATTTTTTTTTACTTTAATGTGCTTACTGCAATAATTTCAAAATGTCAGTTCTATGTGCATAAAATAAGTTTTTTTTCCTACTAATCCGCATATATTTTAAAGATATTTTCTCTATATAAAAGACATTTTGTTGTAGTAATTTTTTTAATTACTTTCTTTCGATGTAAATTACTTATATTCATTGCACCATTTTCTAGACTTTCTTTTACTAATATGATTATATTACTGATATACAGTGAAACCTCCCTGTGCGACCACCTCCCTGAACGATAATTTTTTCATGGAACGAAATTTATTCCCATAGTCTCAGTACTAATTTTACCTCTATTCAGGCACCACCCCAGTTGAACTCCCTCCATGAGCGACCCATTTCTTTGAAGAAAATGAAACAAATTCTGTTTTTTCCCGGTCGCTTAAAGAAGGTTTTATTGGAAAAATAATTCCAGAAAGCGCATCATTCATCAAACTTCTGAACTAAGTTTAGATTTTTCTTTATTCCGGTAGCTGTTAAGTGTTTAAATCCCTTCGTGCCTTTTTAATCAATAAATTTAACTCTGATGACAAATTAAGTATGACGATCAGTAAACTCCCCTACTCTATTCTGTCAGGAAGCTCTCAAAGAAATAGATAAATTAATGAAATCGTCATTATTTGTTTCTGTCCAAAAAAAAAAATTGCATTTATATACTAAACTTCCATAGGACTTGGAAATAAAAGTTATAAAAGATAAAACCTTAATATCAAAGCAAACGTCTATGTCCTCATTTTTTAAAAACTCTGCAGTAATTAACTTATGTAATTAACTTTAGATATTTAAATATTCATATTTTTTCCTAATATGAAAAATAAATTTTAGTAACATTGTTACCTCTTTTCAACAATTAAAATTTAAATTTAAACATGACCTCGATTAAGAGACCACCTCTTGGAACAACCAATTTTTATTGGAACGGAGCGTGGTTACTTTAGGGAGGTTTTACTGTATTATACTGATATTTAACATCCACATTTTGGTTATTTTCACGAAACAGATGAGTTTGTCATCTGCAAAAAAAAAGTTAACTTGCAAAAGAACGGCAAAATTTTGGCGATGGGCTGTTAACTGTGGCAACCCTGATTTATGCTACTGTAGTCACTTTTCCAAACATCAAAAGTTAAAGAATCATCAAATTTTAGTGATAAATCGCTGTTATGGTATTGTACATTTTGGCAAACCTACCAGTGAAGGAAAGAGGAAGATTTTTTTGACACATGGTCATATTATTTGGCTAATGTTGGAAAGTGGTAAAAAAAAATTATTGTTTGCATATTTAATAGTTGATCATGAAAAGTTTTGTTTACCTAAGCAAAAATTTTTTATGATACAGTGTTTTTAGAAAGAAAGGGAAAAAATTCCTTTTTAAATAATTCAATTTACCTTGTTTGTTGCAGTAGTATGTGTCATCAGTGTATCATCATGAGACATCTGTCGAATTTAAAAGATTGCTCTATTGTTTTTGAAGGTTATAAAAATTTTCAATTTCCTTTTGTACTTCTTTTTTTTTGGGGGGGGGCATCTTGTATAAAGACATTTTTAGATTTGATTTTTAAAATTAGAATTATTCCTTAAAAAAAAAAAAAAAAATCTGGTTGTTACACATAAGATACTTCAAAATTTGTTTGCATGATGGAAGTAATATTTCTGTAATAGTTCTCATTAATTAAATTTTAAAATCTTATTTTCTATATCTAAATGCTAAATTTATTAAAACTGAAGCATAGTTTTTTAATTTTTAATATTTCTTTAATTTGCAGTTGCATTGGGATGAAAATTTCTTTATTAAAATTGATCACATTTGCGCAACTATGAGGAAATTTTGTTTTGAAATTGTGTTACCACTTTCAAAATTTTAAATAATTAATTTAAATAAAAAATCGTAGTTTTGAAAATAACTGCAATATTGGTTTGTCTCAGAGTTTCCTTTTGGTGGTCATTTTCCAAACATCATTTAGGCTTGTTTTGGGGGAAAATGCCAAGTTCATTACAAGGGCTGATCTGGAAAGTCCTCATGATGTGCCGATTTCAGGCGTTTGTGGAATTTTGGGTTGTGGATTACAGAGAGTCTACTGTATAATCCAACTTGAAAATGCATACCTCAATTAAAAACCACATTTAGACAACTAACCTTCATTTTCAGTACTACTTATGAATTCTTTTGTTTAGCCTAGTGTATGATTTATAGACAGCAAATAGTATGCTAAAATTCATATCAGAACTGAAAACATACTTCCAGAAATTATTGCTAATATTAGATTATATTTCAGATAAAATACTGTATCGGAAATATTTTATGTGTCCCTGTAAATTTGACAATAAATGCAATGCACCACCATATTGTACATCAAGTACAGTCGTGGAAAAAAAAGTAAACACCTCCTACTAACTCCTCAACAAGTTTATCGTAAAAGAAAGTTACTGGTACCGAACGATTAGAAATAATGTCTGTTTTTTAAACGATGTACAAAAAATTTGTTTATGGGGCCATCTACATATTAAAATGAACCCAAACTTCATTTTTTTCAATGGCAATACCCAATTTTAACAAGCTATTTCAAATCTTCGGTTCAAACTATGCCTAGACACCAAATTTCAAGTCATTTGAGTGATAAGTTTTTGAATTAGAAACATTCAAAATTTAGTGCTTCTAATGTTAAATTACATTTTCATATTTTTATTTATATCTTCTGAAATTATACTCCTAATGCGTTAATTTTTGGTATAGCAATAATACTAATATACCCAAACATAAATACGTTGAATTTGCAATTTTTATAATTTTATATGAATTATGAAATTAATATTGGAAAAAAAATATGAATTGCAACCTACAATTTTTTTTTATGGATTTAGATTTATGAAGTCCTGCTTTATGGAAATCGAAAATTTCACATTTTTCTTCCAAGTAGTTTTCAAATTATGCTTAAAAAACGGCAAAATGATGGATTAAGGGGCCATCTATGATAGAAGTGACTAGATATTTTAAAATTTCTTTTGTTATCTAATAATCTAGCAGTCTTCAATGACTGCTTGAGTAGCGCTTAAAGTGCCTTGATCAAGAAGGAGGCTCTCTCGGTCAAAAATAGAGTACTGAACTTCAATTTGGATACAGCCCCTAAAATAAGCTCATTTTAAAATAATTAAACAAACTTATCGTACGGATTGAATAACAATTTGTTTTTAGGCTAATTGTAGGGTGTAGAGTTCATTTATGCTGTCAGAATTGTGTACTGCTATTGGAAAAAACAAAGTTATGGTTCGTTTTAATATGTAGAGGGCCCCCTAAGCAAATTTTATATACATCATTTAAAAGTAGACTTTATTTCCAAATGTTCCAGAAAGTAACTTTCTTCTACGATAATTTGTTGAGAAATCAGTAGGGGGGTGTTTACTTTTTTTTTCCATGACTGTACTTTGAGTAAATTTCTATAACGTCTGTTAACTTATTTAAAATAGTGCAATATATTTAAAATATGCTGCAAGTAGCTTTTCCTTATGGTATGATCCATGTCAATTCAGGCAGCCAAAGAAAAAATCTTACCTTCATAGTCTCAGAAGTTTTTGAATTGAACATATTTTAAAATTCAATAAAAAATAAGATACTTGTATATTTTGGTTTTGCCCAAAAAAATTCCTAGCCCGAGATACAGGCCGCCAAAGATGGCATCCCGGGCACCATTTCCAATTCGCCATTTTCGATAAAAATTTTAAAGTGCTCTATCTCTAGAACGGTGTAAGATATTTTGTTGCGGTTTATTTTATTTTAAAGATAATATTCTCCTGTTTAAAATGATATACCCAATTTTGAAAAATGTATTCAACTTTTCTTGTGGCAACCTTTTGAAAAAAAAATTTTTTTTTCAAAAAAAAATTTTTTTTTTCGAAAATGCCAATCCTAAAAATTTTGATTTTTTTGCTGTTGATCAATACCATTGGGAACTATCTTCACTGTAAAGGAGAACTTCCACTTTTGAGTTTAACAAATTTTAGAAACATTTAAAAAATTCAGAGAATTTTACAGGAACTGTATATATACAGTTCCAGTAAAAGTCACTGAATTTTTGCTTATTTGTATCATATTTGTAAGGATAAGCCTACTATATATCCTAAACAAGTTAGAAATTGCAATATCAAATGTGGCAAATGGGGTGCGTGCATAGTATTAACTAGTTTTATAAATATTCAGATCTTGGTGCAATAAGTGTTACACTCTTGGGCAAAAAGGCATGAATACAAAAATTACTGTAATTCCATATATTAAATTCAGTAATACGGAAGTAATATGAATCCATCTTAAAAGGACTTAATCGCCATAGCAGCCTAGAATCATTGCCTATCATGGTATATCATTGAATCAATTATGTATTATAGGATTTTTAAATAGAATGAAGAAAACTTTTATTAATGTCTTTTATGTTTTAATTTGATTTTCATAGCATTTGAAGTGATACATACTTTATTGCAGAGGTTTACAAAAAATTACTTCCTGTGTCATAGAAAGTGCATAGTGTTTACATACTTTACCTTATTGGAAATACTGTACATTAGCAATGATTGCTAGAGGTGCATTTTTAGTTGCGATATGAGTTTTTAAGTTTAATTAAATATTTCCATATTACGTTGTGTGTATAAAGGCTGTAGATCATATACAGGGCTACACAAAAGAAATCTTAAGGGTTTACCGAGTATGAATGAAAGTAGCTTAAAGGTGATTTTTAAATGAGTTATGCATTTTTACACTGAACTACATTTAGTATACTAAGATATGTTTGGAGAATATAGATAAAATGATATACAGGTCCATGCAAAGAATTAGATACATGGCCGTCTATGGATGATAACCTCTGGAAGTGTGATTTCACTGGTTTTAAGGATGTTTTAATCTTAATTAAATATTAGCTAAATAGTGGCATGTATATAAAGATAGTAGGTAAAATACAGGGTTGTATGAAAGTATTCAAGTATGCTTCCGTCTATTGACATAAATTTCTAAAAGTCAAATTCCGACCTATTTATGTGCTTTTAACAATTTCCAATATAGTTGAAAGTCTTTATGGATTCGATTTGTCTGCCCATCTGTCTGAACTCTAACTTGTATTAATATAATTTGTATTGCTGTGTAATTGATATATGTTATTGAGATTGTTTTACTATGTTCGGTATTGAAAATAAAGTATGTATCACTTCAAATGCTATGAAAATCAAATTAAAACATAAAAGACATTAATAAAAGTTTTCTTTATTCTATTTAAAAATCCTATAATACATAATTGATTCAATGATATACCATGATAGGTAATGATTCTAGGTTGCCATGGCGATTAAGTCCTTTTAAGATAAATTCATATTACTTCCGTATTACTGAATTTAATATGTAGAATCATAATCAATTTTGTATTCATGCCCTTTTTGCCCAAGAGTGTAACTTATTGCACCAAGATCTGAATATTTATAAAACTAGTTATAGTACGCATGCACCTCATTTGCCACATTTGATACTGCAATTTCTAACTTGTTTAGGATATATAGTAGGTTTATCCTTACAAATATGATACAAATAAGCAAAAATTCAGTGACTTTTATATACAGTTCCTGTAAACTTCTCTGAACTTTTTAAACGTTTCTAAAATTTGTTAAACTCAAAAGTGGAAGTTCTCCTTTACAGTAAAGGTAGTTCCCAATGGTATTGATCAACAGCAAAAAAATCAAAATTTTTGGGTTTGGCATTTCCAAAAAAAAAAAAAATTTTTTTTCAAAAGGTTGCCACAAGAAAAGTTGAATACATTTTTCAAAATTGGGTATATCATTTTAAACAGAAGAATATTATCTTTAAAATAAAATAAACCGCAACAAAATATCTTGCACCGTTCTAGACATAGAGCACTTTAAAATTTTTATCGAAAATCATGAATGAGAAAGGATGCCGGGTATGTCATCTTTGGCGGCCTGTATCTCGGGCCAAGAATTTTTTTGGGCAAAATGAAAATATGCAAGTACCTTACTTTTTCTTAAATTTTAACATATGTTCAATTCAAAAACTTCTGAGACTATGAAGGTAACCCCCCTGCCTGAGTTGATATGGAAAGTTTGTTACATTTTTAATGATAATTAGTATTTTAAAGATTAAAATCTATTACCATTCCAAAAAAAAAAAAAGAAGTTCTGAAGGTATACAAATACCTTAAACGCCTGTTCGTTATTAGTCTTTAAATGAAAGATCAAATCTTTCAATTGTTTTCTTTTTTGTCCTATTTTACTTTTAGGACACCATTTGAGAACGTTTGAATCATCCAAAAAATCGTATTCTTCCTAAAAAAAAAAAAAAAAAAAATTATTTAGAAATGTAACTTTTATTGATATACATTTAATTAAAGTTATGCAAAATTCGGATATTTTATTGAAAGCATTAAAAATTCTGTCATTTTAGTCCAAGAGCCGACAGCACAAAAACCTATGTTATCAAGTACAAGAAAAAAACCCTTTATTTTATGGAAGAGTAGAAGTAGGGGAATCTAAGGATCCATGTCTGCCGGAAGTGAAGTGGTGCATAAACCAAAAATTAATACCACCAGTGGTTAACTCATAGGTTTATCATTGTGTTTGTCCTGCAAACAAAGGTATGAAAACATGGAGGACTCGGAGCAGGAAAACACAATGATAAACACACGAGTCAACCACTGGTGGTCTTAATTTTCAGTTTATGCACCACTTCACTTCCGGCAGACATGGATTATTAAATTCCCCTACTTCTACTCTCCTATAAAATAGATTTTTTTTTCTTGTGCTTGATAACATACGTTTTTGTGCTGTCGGCTCTTGGACTATTTGAAAGAGCAGAAGAAAATAAGTATAATTTTAATTCAATTTATCCACTTATTTTTACTTTGAAAGTTAAACTGAGATGGAGTTTTACACACTCAGAAATGAATACTCAGATTTCACGAAATTTTCTTTGTTTTTGATGAAACGGTTTCCTGGAATATGCTTCGAGCGAATATTTCGTCAAATTGATGAAATTACTTTCTTCACCTTTTGACGATATAAATTTCCTCAAAAGTTTCGTCAAAAAAGGGCTGGTGGCGCCATCTATTGAACAGTTTGGAAGCTCCTGTACCAAGGGAAGAAAAAATTCACTTCCCGTTTTCCTCGGCGTGATTTGAACCCGCGGGCTTTGGGATGGGAGACCCTTGCTCTACCGACCAGGCTGTTGGGGACTTGTATGAATGTGCTTTTAGACTGATGGTAATGAAAGCTGTCGCGTGATTATATTTTTTATAAGATAGATTGTAATTTTATCGGTGCTGAAAGTTTTAAGGAAGGCTAATTTATTATGTTTTTCTCATGGTCAATGAATAATTATAATATGGCTTGATTAAATCATTTATTAGTGAAATGTTCTTTGCTCAGTGAATGGTTAGAATATGGTCTGGTTAATTTGTTGCACACAAATAACGAATTATGAAGTGCATATTGCGTGAGATTTTATCACTTTGAGTAGGTGGATAAGATTTTAACACTTTACTGTTTATAAAAGGGAGAGGGATGAATTATGTTTATTTTTAATCTGAGTGAAAACAGAATATACTTCTTAAATAAATTAAAAAAAAAGATATCCCAGATCTTTGAAATTTTATTGATTAAATTTTCTTTTTGGATGTTTTTGAACACAGGAAATATATTCTTTTCGAATTAAAACATAACAAACAACATAAGTAATAATAATAATAATAAGCATTCCTAAAAATTTTAACAGCTAAAAAAATAACTAGTACCTATATTTCAGTATTTTCTGAAAAGCACTAAAAAGTGCTGTTTTAAAAATAAATTACAGTACAGAACCATTTATCCGGAATGCTTGGGGTCAGATGTATTCCGGATAACTGGTTTTTCTGGTTAACTGGTTGTGCATTAAAGCAGCATCCATTTGATAAGTTTTGTGGAATATGTGTGGTTGTGGCATTATTTCTGATTTTAAATTATTAGATTACTTGGATTAAAAATCAATGCAAGAAAGATCAAAAGTTAACCAGAGTTTAAAAGAAGGTAATTTATGGGAATCTCTTAGGAACAAAAATTCTTCTGTTTCCTCTGCATAAAAATTAAAACATCTAAAATACAACTAAATATGTTTTCTTTTCAAATACTAGATGTTGTCATCAAATTATACAATTGTTTCAAGCAAAGCCTATGTCAAACTGGCAGTGTATGACACCTTTTTCTGCAAAGATTCTGAAGTCAGTCTATCAGAAATATCATTCCAGATAACTGGTTTTCCGGTTAACTGGTTTCTGGATAAATGGTTCCATACTGTATTACGGGGCTAATACAAACAAGCAAATATCTGCTTGCTAAAATCGCAGGATTTGAGGAGGTACAGCAACGGTTTCCTTAAAATGCATTGAGTCTGACCGTGATTGAGGAAAAACTTTCGTCAAATATCTGAGAGTTTACCTTTCCTTAAAAGTCACGTGATGATGATAGGAAATGATCGTCAAAAACGACGAAATACAGCTTGAGGATTGCTAAATCGTCAAAAGTGAGAATTCTATTTCTGAGAGTGTAATGTTATCAACAAGATGCAATTCAAAAGAACATGTGAAATAAATAGTTTAAATGAATTTGAAAAATGAATGTGACTATTTCTAAAAATAAATAAATAAATAAATAACATTGAGGTTTGCATTTACCTTTTTAATCGAGTCCAAAAAACTTTCTGCATGTTGTAGTAAATATAAACCACAGTCGGTTGAGTTTCTCTGTGCCTCGCATTTCATCACGGTACCTGTTAAATACCCAAAACTTCTGCATGAATGTGTTTTTCTAAGCCATTCCTCTTCCAAGTATCTATGAAGATCAACAAAATGTAGTAAATATGTTTAGATTATTTTTTAAGGAAATAAAATACTGTAAATTCTGTCTAAGGCGGACTCTGTGTAAGCCGGAAATCTGTCTACCGCGGAAAATTTTTCAAGTCCTGGCGAACCCATAGAAAATAACATTAATTCTTGTTGCATAAGTCGGAATCTGTCTAACGCGGAAATGGAAATGTTTTTAAGGTCCTACAAAAAACAAAATTTTGCATGAGACGGAAAAAAGGATATTCTAAACATGAAAAGCACCCCGTTTATGAAACTGTAAAACTGATATACATACGTCATATACTCAATGCCGAGAATGTTAATTAAATTCCGTAATAGTTTAAAAAGTTAACTTAAATAACTAGAAACTGTTTAAATTTTAAGGAATTCTTGCATTTAAAATAAGAAATAATCATTTCTCCTATACAAATTTACATGTAAAAATTATTATTATTAGAAGGATACATATTTATGAAAATAAGTATTTTCTAAAGTACAAGATGTATATTATGCTTTAAGGTTGTACTTAAATTCGAAGTGATAGCTTACTGTCTCATTCCTGAAGTTGTTTTGTGTGTGTGTGTGTGTTTGAGTGTAAACTTCAAATTTGCAGGTATTACAGCAGTGCTAAGAAATTGAATAGCATTTCTCATTTATCTGTAAAGACTTTCAGAATTTCAGTTTTCAACCGATTTACGAGTCAGGACAATCAATGAAAGATTGTCATCGTCAAGCAGTTTATTACAACTCAAGATCCAACCTGTTTATCGAAAACATAAAACGCTATTCGATTGACATATGCTTCATTCCAGTAAATCGCGTGTTCGGAAAACATGACCATTGCACGGGTTATTTGTTCTTCATCGTTTTATCTTGTCTAAGGTTGTCACCAATGTTTTCGATGCTGTTAAATCAGGGTTGGTAAGTTTTTGCCATACGCGGAAAAAACCTGGTTAAAACCGTCCCGGCAAAAATAGATTTTTGACAGAGTGGTGGCAAAAATAGGCTGTCCATTTAATTTTTTTCCGAGAAAAAATATTTCACGAAAGAAAAAAAGGAGCTTAATACTTAGTTAAAAAATCAATATTCTAAATTTATTTTTGAACTCTTAAGTTAAATAAGTATAATTATGCATTTTATGAAAGAATACTAACTTTTATGAAAAAATCATAAATAAAAACAGTGTACCAGCAGGCTTACTTTTCCATTGACCAACTACAAAGCAGGGTGCAATACTCTTATATTTTGTTATCTATCTTGTGATCATTTAAAAATGGAGTGCTGGATTTGAGAATTTGAAAAGGGATTTTTTTTGGGAGGGGGGTTATAGTACAAAAGTATAAAATGGCTACAGGCTACTTACTGAAAGTAAAGAATGTAACTTTTTGTCCCTTTCTTGGAGTGTAAGAGGGAGGAAAAAAAATTCTAGTTTCCTAACAAGAGTTTTCAATTTAATTTAATTATTTTCTTATCTGTAACTGACTAGTTTAATCAGATTAATAATTATATAAATTAGTACCAAAGACTTAAATATTTACATATTTTTAAGACTCATTTCATAAAAAAGTAGCAAAGTTATATAAAACCTTTTGATAATTAAAAAAATATTAATGGCTGACAAAATACTTTACTTAAGAAAAAAAAAATTAGATATCAGTTTTTTAATTTGATTCTTAAATTCCTAAGTATTAGACTGAATCCCACCTAATTTATAAAGATTTAAAATATGTAAAAATATTTAATTATATTCATTAATTAGCAAATTAAATAAAAATATTAAATGATATGTTATTAAACACATGTATAATAAAAAACTTAAAACTAGAATCAAAGAACATATAGCAGACATCAAATACAACAGAAGAACCACAGCTTTGGCCAGATTATCCAGCGAAGAGCCTTTACAGATCGATTTTAAAAATAGCAAGTTAATTTATACATCAAGATTTTATTTACCATCAATAATCCGAGAATCAATAGAGATATTTTTACGCAACAAGAATATTTGCAATGATTCAGTGTCCATAGAATTACCTAAAATTTGGAAAGAGATGCTATGTAATTTTAGTAACAATAGTAAAAATTAATCCACGCTCCCAAATAGCCAAGATAATAATATTTTTATTTTATATTTTGCAATGCTTTTCATTATGCATGTTGTCTCGTGACATTGTTTTACCATGTTATTGTTTTGTTAAATTATATGAAAATTAATCCACGCTCACAAATAGCTAATTTAATTTTAATTTAATTTTATGGTTGCAATATTTTTCATTATGCATCATGTCTCGTGACATTGTTTACTAGGTTTATTGTTTTAAAATATTTTGCGAAAGTATTTTCTATCATAAATGATTTTGAAAATGTCGCCGTTGGTGCGACGAAACGATCGTCAATCTTAATAAAGATTTTCTATCACTTTTTATAGCATTTTTTAACTTTATCTGATATGTTATTACTTTAATTGTTTATACCATTATTATCCTTATTAGCTTATAGATTTTATTACACATTAAAGACATAAGAATTTGCCCTTTTTGCCGGCAAAAATGCCAACCCTGTGTTGGATTGTCAAACCTTGCTCAGAAATGCCGGCCGAAAAGATTAACTGTTGTCTTGGGTTGGTTGATTTTTGACGGCTGATTATCTACTGTAGGGATATAGGCCCGTGGGGGGGGTGCCCTCCATGGGGGGTCTTTCTAAGGGAACCTAACCCGTATTTACGCATGGAAATCCATGGCTCGAAGAAAACCAAGAACACTCCAAACTATTAGGCCGACGGGCGCGATTGGGTTCGAACCGAGCACCTCACATCTACCAGCTTCGAGAGCAGAACCTCTCAGCCACTGGTGGGGGCCGTGTTGTCTTGGAAAAGGAAATGAGGATGACCACGCTTCTGAAAACGTTTGAGAGCGGTACAATTCAAACAGAATGGCTTGAGAAGATTTAGGTACCTCGAAATTATTTTTCTTGTTCAGAGAAATTACAAAAAATAATACCGACAATAAAATACTTACGCGTTAGTGCAGAATGCATGGTAAACTGAAAGAAAAAACAATCATCGAAAAGGATTCATTTTTTATTTTTTAAACTACCATGCGAAAAATAAAGTAGGGGAGAGTGGTAATGAATGGGCGTTGGGGATGAATGGGCCATTTACAAAATTTGAAAAAGTATTTGCATAAAATTATTTTAGATGCCACCAATAGATGAAGCTATTTGTTCTACCAAACTCATCAAATTTTCTATTGTTTGGGAGAAGCCATTTTCCCACTAGAGTAGGATGGTCAAGAATCTGATTGAAAAGTAAATTTTTTTCCTTTTTCAGTAAAATAAATAAGCTAAAGTACCTATTATTTCATTGCAGATATGAGTATTAGCAAGTCTTTGCATATCTGTAAACTAATTTTAGGATGTCTTTAGATGTTATATGAATTTAATGTATTAAAAAAAACCTGAATATATTCCAAAAGTATAGGTGGGGCTGAATGGGCCACTATATCATGGGCATGAATGGGCCACCTTTGCCCTGATCATGAAAATATGGGTTTTCTTTTTTTCTGATTTTCTCTTTAATATGAAACATAATGGACTGCTACGGATTTAAATTAAATTACTGTCTTGTTAGAATAGGTTTATAGCGATGTCTAAAAAATAATTTGCACATTTTCACCCTAAGAAAAATCATTTATTAGAAACATAAGTTAAATTGTATAAATGATTAAGGTGAACTGCTCAGTTGTTGACCACACCTACCAGTATTTTTCATTTTGATATAAAACTAGAATAATTGTTTATATTCTGAATCTGATGGGTAGAATAAATACCAGAAATTTACAGTAAATAATCAATTAATAGGCAGTTCCAACCCTGTTACAACCATGTCATTTAATATTACTAATAATTTTGGAAAATATAAATTTCATTAAATCATAATGTGTATTATCTATTATTTTTATGTATATTTTACGTTCTTTCTTATAATCTCATTATTTTGTCACTTTTCTGCTATAATTATGTGATTTAATAATATCACTTTTGGTGTTCATAAATTTTGATAAGCATTGTATATTACTTACTATTTCAGTATGCTTTGATCATATCAAGTACTATTTTGCCATATTTGGTGAATAAAAGATTAATTCCACATTTTTTCATTGAATACATTTAGTGGCTCATTCATTGCCTTCAATGGCCCATTCAGCCCCATAAATGGGGATAAATGGGTCAAATTTCTATATTTTTATTTTCTATTATCATTCATTATAGACATTTTCTAATCCAACTTTTATTACTTTTTTGTGTAACCAAATAAGTAACTAAAGAGCCAATTCTGAGCCAAAAAAAAAAAAAAAAATACAAAAAATTACAAAAATTACAAACCAAAAATTGGCTTGTTCATTAGCACTCTCCCCTATGTAATTGTATTGATTAAATTAAATGATTTTCATTAAATTTCAGAATTAGAGCAATTTCATATTGGTTATATTTATTTTTGTGTTCAAACAATGTGTTATTGTTTGAATTATTGAAAACTTTAACACATTATTGAAAACAATAAATTTAATAACAATCTAATTTTATTAAAATTTCTTTTTAAAGAACATTACTAAAAGTTACGAACGAAAAAAAAATATACGATTTGCACATTTTTTTGGAGGAGAGGTGGAGCTCTTTTGCATAAGCCGGAATATTGTCTACCACGAAAAATGTTCTCAGTCCCGACCGATTCCGTCTTAGACAGAGTTTACTGTATTTAAATAAAATATTTAACAAAAGATAAACAGTGAAAAATACATTAAAAAATACTGTCACCTATTAATTTACATAACAATACATAATAGTGCCTCATTTATAGAGATGGGAAATATAGTTAATTTTGGTTAACAGGTTCTATTGTTTCATTCTTGCAGAGGTAACAGGCTCCAACAACCTGTTATTTTTGTAATATATAACTAATCACTGCATATTATATCAACGGATGTTTTCAAACAAAATGCTTGAATTGAAATACTTTGGGGATGTAAGTATAGATGCTGTTTTTCATTGAAATGAATCTACACCATTAAATTAGTTTGTGGTTGAAAACTTAAATTCGGCCAGACAAAAATTTATCTAGTTATGACACTATTAATTTCATGCATTTGCAACGCTTTTTGGTACTGAAAACACATTTTTCCATTTACTGTGACTAAAACGTTCAGAATTCATAAAAGTCAAAGTATCATAACTCCGTACGTTTTGGTCATATAAGAATCAATTTTTATTGTTTTACTTGTTAGAACAAGGAGGAACATTTTCTAAATAAAACTTATGATGGGACCCAGACATTGTATAAAATTTGAAATTTAACTATTTAAAAATTAATTATTTTAACATAAATCAATTTTTATGTAATGCAGAACATAATGTAAAAGATTTTTGTAATTGGAATTACATCTCTAAAACTAACAGTTATTAGCTATTGGTAAATAATAATAAGAGATATCTTGTATAAAAACGAACACATTTTTAAAAGCCCAATTGGTAAAAAAGCGAAGTTTGATCCCCAGCTTCATTGTAGCCATATCCATCAATGCATATTTAAAGCGAATCCCACAAGAATACGAAAATATTATTGATACACTTTTAATCAAATTCAATTCACCCAAACAAATTTCTTGCATACAAATATGTTTTTCCAATTAATTACAATTGTATTAAAACAAAGTGTGCTCATGAATTTTACGATGCTATTTTTTTTTTCAGTAAAATACAATCACAGAATTAAGCTTTTCAGGTCTCATTTTTTAAAAACTCAATAACGACAAAGTAAAAGAAAAAAAAATTAATAATAATAAAAAGAAAATAAAAACATCTAACCTTCCCCACCTGGAAAAAAAAAAAAAAAATCTAGCATCAGAAACGACCATCTGCCAAGCAAACGCTACCCTAAGAATCAAAATAAAAAAATCAACTTTACACTTCATCCATCACACATTTACACAAGCATCCATCCTCTGCTCATATCTGTTACTCAATAGAGAACGTCATTTTCCTTTCCATTCCAAAAAACACGAAGTCTTTTTCTGTTCCATTCCAAAATACTCGACCAACTCAAATCATTCCACACTACCATATTTATCTACACAACAAATTGCAATTATTTTAAGTTTTATGCACAGTCCGTGATTTTATCACTCTAAGAGTTAAAACAATCTTTTTCTTCGTACCGATTATTTGCAATAAAATAACTGTCAAATTATAAATGGTTGGCAAAACTTTAACAGAAAATGAAAATGAATAACCAAGTATGTGTTATATTTCAGCTAATGAATAGCCAGAATTTTCTAAGGAATTGGAGTGTGATTGGTTTATTGACCTATGACCTCCCCCTTGGATCCGCTCTTGTACAGAACACATAGATGATTTTAATCCCCCCCCCCTACATTCCACTCTTCCCTACCATTAAATTATGATTAGAAATTTGAAAACATTTTAAACGCATATTAATAAGTTTCCCCCAGGCAGTTTCAGGAGGGTGCTGCGCCCTGCCTGCCCTTTGGTTTACAAAATAGCACTCCTCTTGCCCTTCATCCAAAGAATTAGCACCCTTCTTGCCTCTCCATTAAAAGTTCTTTTTTGCGTTAAAACATTTGCTTACATAGAAAATCTGACTCAATGTTGTTTTGAAAAGAGATATCCAAGTTTTAAATATTAAAAGTAACTTTAAAAATCAAACAAGTGCCCTTAAGAATCCAAAACATGCCCTTAAAAATTAAATTGCCCTTTTCTCACCGGCAGAACCTTGCTCTTTTTTAAACCAAGGGAAAACTCTGTAATAATTTAAGTTATTTTAATAGTATACACTATGAAAAGTAAACTTTAGTACTCATTTTCATAAATAGATTGTGACACCAGACATCTGCTAGGATTACTTTGTAATTTTGTTCTAGTTATATACTGCCAGATAGAATTCATCAACATAAACAAGTTGTCTTGAAACAGACAACCATTGATGCAATGTTATATATATATATATATATAATATAATAAATTATTTTTAAAAAATAATTCTTATTTGGTTTAAAAGCATTTTAAGAATTAAGAATCTAAATTTATCAAAAATATGACTTAAAAAATGTAAACAAAGATTCAATAGACGTGACCTGTAATCAATGAAAAGAGTCAAACCTGCAAAATGCTTGGAACACTGTGCGGATTAGTTGTCTTCTGCTGCACTAAGCATAAAAAATCTATACGACTGCGGAAGATTTTCATCTAGAGCATTTTAATACTCATCTCATTAAAATAAAGTTTTATAAGGAAACAAAATTTACCAAAATTGTAAAGAAGCTAAATAATAGCTTTATGTAAATCGTACTGCATTCAGTTTTCAAAAATTAACCTGTTACTTTCTGTGTGAAACATCCTGTGTTTTGCAAATGTGTAAAATTTAAGGGATAGACCAAGTTTAATTTTAAATTATTACTTTTTTTAACCATGCCTGGATTTCCCCCCCCCCCCACCCCTCAAAATTATATTTTTAGTTCATAAAATATTGAATTTTCATGAACTAAAAGGAAGCAGCAGCGGATTTTAAATATTAAATTTTTAAATAAAACCTTCATCAAGAAAAATCATAGTATGGCAAAAAAAATTAGCCACCAGTAATACACAGTAAACTTACCTTTGCAGTAGATAAATAATTCCATCGTACAATGCCCTTTTATTCAATATGGAGTCGAATAGTAAGATGGAAGGTCTAAAAAACAAAATAACTTATTTTGCATTTTTAAAAAGACCCTGAAAACATTAAATTACACATAAATTTTGAAACATTATGCAATATTGTTAAGAAAACTTCTTTTTTTAATACAATTAAAGAAGACATCTAAACAAAATTTAGAAAAAATGTTGCACAGTTTGAAACCTATTTCAGCAATTACTGGCTATAGATCATAACATATAAAGGTTCTTCTGTGAAGCTGCTTATGATCTATAGATTTTTATACATTTATGTAAGGGAGAGTGGTAATGAATGGGCCATTAAAAAAATATGAAAAAGTATTTGCATAAAATTATTTTAGATGCCAATAGGTGGAACTATTTGTTCTACCAAACTCATCAAATTTTCCATTGTTTGGGAGAAGCCATTTTTTCTCTAGTGTAGGATGGTCAAGAATCTGATTGAAAAGTAATTTTTTTCCCTTTTCAGTAAAATAAATAAGCTAAAAAGTATCTATTATTTCATTGCAGATATGTGCATTAGCAAGTCTTTGCATATCTGTAAACTAATTTTAGGATGTATTTATTATGTATAGATGTATAGATGTTATTTGAATTTAATGTACTAAAAAATCCTGAATATATTCCAGAAGTATAGGTGGGGCTGAATGGGCTACTTTATCATGGTCATGAATGGGCCACCTTTGCCCTGAGCATGAAAATATGGTTTTTCTTTCCTTTTGATTTTTTCTTTAACATGAAACATAACTGGCTATCATGGATTTAGATTAAATTGCTGGCTAGTTAGAATAGGTTTATAGTGAGGTCTAAAAAATAATTTGCACATTTTCACCCTAAGAAATATTAGTTATTTATTAGAAGCATAAGTTAAAATGTATAAATGATTAAGGTGAACTGTCCAGTTGTTGACCACACCTACCAGTATTTTACCATTTGATATAAAACTAGAGTTAATTGTTTATATTCTGAATCTGATGGGTAGAATAATTAATACCAGAAATTTACATTAAATAGTCAATAAATAGGCAGTTCACCTGAATGAAATTTTACCACTTGAAATTCAATTAAAGTTTTTCCTTTAGATGGACCAAGTTTTTAAGTCAAGGACATAAATTTTGTTAAATCATAATGTGTATTATCTGTTATTTTTAGGCGTATTTTGTTCTTTCTTATAATCTCATTCTTTTGTCATTTTCCTGCTACAGTTATGTGATTTAATAATATCACTTTTGATGTTTATAAATTTTGATAAGCACTGTGTATTACTTACGATTTCGTTTATGCTTTTGATCATTCATGTCAAGTGCCTTTCTTATTGCCATATTTGGTGAATAAAAGATTAATTCCACATTTTTTCATTGAATTCACTTTGTGGCCCATTCAGCCCTATGGTTGGGGTTTGGGGATGAATGGGCCAAATTTCTATATTTTTATTTTCTATTATCGTTCATTATAGACGTTTTCTAATCCAAATTTTTGACTTTTTTATATAACCAAATAAGTAAAGTAACTGAAGAACCAATTCTAAGCCCCCCCCCCACCCCCCAAAAAAAAAGAGAAGTATTAGATAAAAATTACAAAAATTAAAAACCAAAAATTGGCCTATTCATTACCACTCTCCCCTACTACATAGTGTATTGCAGTCTAATTCAGCTGTAAACCTCTTTTTTGGAATCATCATTCATATATGTCAATGCATATCCTTTGGCGCAACCCTGTAGATCTTAATTAGCCAAACTCCATACTATCCAGCATAATTAGAAACAAAATTCCATAATAAAATTAGGAATTACATTGCCAAGGCATCGGACTCTGGTGTCTGCTAAGATCTGCGATTCTTCTATATGCCATATACAGTCGTGGGAAAAAAAGTAAACACCCCCTACTAACTCCTCAACAAATTATCGTAGAAGAAAGTTACTTGAACCGAACGACTAGAGATAGTCTACTTTTAAATGATGTATATACAATTTGCTTAGGGTGCCATCTACATATTAAAAGAAATTGTTATTAAAAATAAGTCATTATCATAAGTCAAAATACATATAGAAACTTTCAAATTATGTTCATGTTAGATTTTAATGCTTTTTTTTGACATTTTAAGCATTTAGGAAATTTTTGATTTAAATCTGATTTTAAAAAAATCAGTTGATTAAAATCATGATTTAATCGTTGATTTAAATCAACTAATTAAAATCGTTGACACACCCTATTGAATAGGTAATGAGAAATAGACATTACTTCTTGTAAGAACAAATGGAACTTTACAATCTAATAACATTTCCATATCAAAACGACATCTAGTGCAGAAGAGAATGAAACATTACTCAGGAGCATGGTAATAACAACTAATGCTAGGGTCAAATTTTAAATAAGTATAATTAATGGAAATGTTTATTTTGTCTAAAATATCAAATGTATAAAAAAATAGACATGAAATTTACCCATATAATCATTGCGTTTCTTCTAACGCTTTCCAAATATTAAAAATAATGATTTCTGTTTAAAAGTTAGAAGTTTGGGACAAGCCTTAGTAATGACATTTACAACCTTTACATTTTTTTTTTAGATATTGAGTTTTTTTTATTTTATATTTAAACTAAAGCACAATGTGTAGTGCTTGAACAAAAATGTTCATTAACAATTTAAACATTCATAGTTGACTTGATTAATTCACATTTTATAGCCAAGGACATAAAATTTCCCTTTATCCGAGAATGACACATATGAATAATTTTAAAAATGTGAAATGAATGAATTTAATTATTTTTATCATTTAAGGGGGACGAGGGACCTTAAAAATAAATTTTTTATTTTTTGTAAATTTCACCTTAAATATTACTCAAAGGTACATTATATGCATTATGGCATGCATTTATTACAAAAAAAAATTTTTTTTAAGTCGTTTTTGAGAAAAAAGTGGAATTTTACGCGTTGTTTTAGAAATCTCCGAAATGCCCCATGCACGTTCCATATCAATGAAAATCCCCAATATTTTTTATAAAAGTTTGGTTTATATATAAAAAAAAATCTGTGCATCGAATTTTATATATTTGAATATAAAGGTTAAAAAAAAATTTTTTTGAAAAATTTCAATTTTAGAATTTTTCATTTTTTTGCAAATTTAACTTTAAATATTACTAAAGGGTACATTATATGCATTACGGCATGCATTTATCACAAAAAAAATTAAAAAAAAATTTATTTTTGAGAAAAAAATGGCATTTTACGTGTCGTCGTAGAAATCTTCGAAATGCCCCCTGCGCATTCCATATCAATAAAAATCACCAATATTTTTTATAAACGTTTGGTTTATATATATAATTAAAATTGTGCATCGAATTTTATATATTTGAATATAAAGGTAAAAAAAAAAAATTGAAAAATTTCGAAAAAATTGAAAATTTTTTTAATTTTTTTCTTTTTTTTTTGTAAATTTTAATTTAAATATTACTCAAGGGTACGTTATATGCATTGTGGCATGCATTTATCACAAAAAAAATTAAAAAAAAATTTATTTTTGAGAAAAAAAATGGCATTTTACGCGTTGTCGTAGAAATCTTCGAAATTCCCCCTGCGCATTCCAAATCAATGAAAATCCCCAATATTTTTTTTATAAAAGTTTGGATTATATATATAAATAATTCTGTGCATCGAATTTTATATATTTGAATATGAAGGCGTAAAAAAAAAAAAAAATCCAAAATTTTTGAAATTTTTTCGCAAAAATTTTGAAATTTTTATTTTTTTTTAACCTTTATATTCAAATATATAAAATTCGATGCACAGTTTTATTTATATATATAAACCAAACTTTTATAAAAAATATTGGGGATTTTCATTGATTTGGAATGCGCATGGGGCATTTCAAAGATTTCTAAGATGACGCGTATAAAACTCCATTTTTTTTTCTCAAAAATAATTAAAAAAAAAATTTTTTTTTTGATAAATGCTTGTCATAATGCATATAATGTATCCCTGAATATAAGTCAAAATTGGAAAATTTCATTAGCGGCCACTGGCCGGTGCAACTATTTTTTTAAGTGGCCACTTTTTAAAAACTAGTGGCCACTTTTTTATTTAAAAATACTAAACAGTAAAATTTCTATAAGTATTCATCTAAAAGTGAATGGCCCAAATAAATATGTTAATATAAATATATTGAAACCAAAAAAGTATGCAAGTATGGATGAAATACAAGAAAATTTTATTCTCTCCTTGTGAAAAAGTGGCCAGAAGGAGGCCGCTGATAGACAATTTTTCACTAGCCACTTTTTCTCATTTACTGGCCCTGTGGAAGGTGGCTAGTTCTAATTTTGACCTTTACCCCTGAATAATATTTAAAGTCAAAATTTCAAAAAATAAAGAATTGATTTTTAAGGTTTTTTAAGGTCCCTCGTCCCCTTAAACAGTCTGCTTGCCTAATACGACTATCTAAATATTAGGGCATGAAACATCTTTAAAACATTGTGGTGTATTTCTTAAACACTTTTAGGTAAAATGAAATGTTCATCTAATGTAGAACACATCCTCTGTATGAAAACAAGGATAAGCAATCTCCAAAAATTCCAATTTTGTATTAAAAATAATAAATTGTGATCTCTTTGACCTTAATGAATATAAAATATAAGTCGTTTGTTTTTAAATGCATGGATCATTAACAGTGTACAAGATATTCATACGAAGTGTAGACAGATGATGTACATATACTATAGCAGGTTAGGTGGTTCAGCTGTTTGCTAATTATAAAATTAAGCAATTTCTTCAGTGGGTTTTTTTAACATTTCTCAACATTTCTTAATTGGTATTGAATACTTGTGCAACAATTCTGGAATCCAACGTATTTCAAATTTGTTCGCAATTGGTCAGCGTGTGGAGCAGCGAGATCATATCGCTCACCTGCAAGAAAAGTGATACATCTCGCAAAAATTCATTTTGCGTTTAATTCAATAATAGGTCTGTCATAGGTGTGTCTTGCTACACAAATAGTTTCTTAAGTGTAATTACACAGAAAATCCATTTACTATGCTATATGCTCATTTGTGACCACAGAAAAGGGGTGGATTGTGTGGAGAGGTAAAATTACCCAACCATCCAAACCTCATCCTACGTCTTTATTCTTAAGTGTTTTATGCACGTTTTTATTCCTGAATGTAAAACTAAATGCTACAATTTCATCTTATAGTAAAATCATGCAAATTCTCTTTTGCCTCTCCCGTGAAATTTACTTTTGTCGAGATGTGTCACTTTTCTTGCAGGTGAGCAATATGTCCTGATATCTTATTTGTTTTTTTCTGAAACTAATCGATACATATAAAAGATTTCTAAGGAAAGTACCCAACAAAAGTGTCGCTTTACAATTTTTAAAATTTATTTTTAAATTAAATCTTCAACTTTTATTACAAAACTTGTATTTTTGCTTGATTAAATCATTTTCTTTCAGAAAACCACACAATAATGTTACAGTAGAACATTCTAAAACATTCAAATAAAGAAATAGTTCAAACAGTATTAAAGGGTCTAAAATTAAACAAATCGGCTGGATAAAAAATTGGTGTAATTTCTTTTCTTTTCATTAAATTACACAAAAATTGTTTTATATATATCTTGGTTACAGTGAGAATCGAACACTGAGCCATAATTTAACTAATCCAAGTGGATTTGAATTCCTTCCAGTAGATTCTTATTGTTTTGTGCTTTAATTTTCGTAACTGTGAAGGATTATACTAATTAAACAAGCAATTATTATTTTCCAAATAAGCTATTGGGGAACATTTTATGATGTCAGAAGTGACTCCTGAAAATAGTGCAAGATTTTTTAAAAATTCAATTTGTCCGTAGTAAACTCTCAGAAAGTGCCATAATTGTACAATAATTAAAAATAAGTGAAAATCTCTATTGACTGCAAACACTTCCCTTAGAATGATTCAGAATTGCAATAGTTAATTTATTTTTCAATTATTTTGTTTTAATGTTAAGTGAATAATGCTTTTTTCTGTATTTTAACATAACTAATGACATTTTTTTTCTTAAACTAATTTTTTGAAAACCTGATCCTAACATAGAACATACTTTTAAAAAAAGTGCACAACAAAAACTACTTCCAGAATGTCCAAAATTTTTTAAGTGTGGTTTTACAATTTTCTTAATTTTTTAAGTTAAATTTTAAATTTTTACTATCGAACTTGAATTTTCGGAATGAAATCATTTCATTTCATAAAACAATATGATAATGTGTCAATAAGATATTCTAAAATATTCAAATACAAGATAAATAATTCAAATGTTACCAAGAACCCTTTGAACTAAACAAAATCGACTGGCTAAAAAATTGCTTTAATCTATTTCATTTCAAAATACGAATAAAATTAAGAAAAACTTATTTTGATTATGTCTTGCTTACATTAAGAATCGAACACTGAATCAAAATTCAACTAATCCAAAGTGATTCAAATTTCTTTTACTTTAGTGATATTGTTCTGTGCTTTAGTTTCATTTACTGGGAACGATTATAATTATTAAGTCAAGAATAATTATTATTTGTAATGAGTTCTTAGGGAACATTTCATGACACATTGGATTCTTAACATTGCAAAATTATTCCAAATCGTAATTTCATAAGTAATGTAGGATTCATGCATTATATATGAGTTGTTTTAGTTGGAACACTTGTCTGTACTATGTTTTAATAATTTTAATTTTTAAAGAAAGTTAGGATAAGTAAAAAAAATGTCAATAGCATACTTTCTATTTAAGGCATTGGTACTACTTGCGGATTCGTTCGGAGTCCGCCATCTTGTTACTTTGTTGATCCTCGCCGATTTTAAATTTATTTATTTTTGTTGTTGTTTATGTTTGTTGTTGTTAAATTAAGCACAAAGTGGTTATATTGTTTATGTTTGCAGTTGTTTATGTTGTTAAATTAAGCATAAAGTGGTTATAAAGGACCAACAAAGAAACAAAATGGCGGACTCCGGGCGAATTCGTAAGTTGTTCCAAGGCATTATCTACTTTTCCTAAAGATTTTCTACTTTGTCTATGTGTGGCTAAAAATTCCTTCATTATTACTCTTTCTTCGAATCTCATCGCAATTGTAACTTATCTAATTATATTTACAATTTAAATGATCACTTTTTTCAAATGAAATTTTTGAAGAGGGTGCTTCGGCCTTTATGAGAAGTAAAAGACAGACCACATTTTTCCTTCTTTAACTAACCTGATCGTTCATAAAATGTGTAACACACGAACCACAGGTTGTTGAAATTTCCTTACGCCGATAGATGGCAGCATGAGAAACTGTTAATTGAATATGGATGGATTCAAGATCCATCGCGTCTATCGAAAATTTAATCGCAAAATGGCTTCGCGTTGATTTATCTATAATTTTCTGTCTGAATATTATATCCACGGAGTAAAAGAGGTGGAGGGGAAACTTAATAGGTATTACTTGCCGAAAACGCAAGTTACATTTTGGTAAATAATGAGGGCGCTAAAATCCGCATGTTGGCCATTCTTTTGGCTGAATATCATATGATTGTATGTATAAGAGCCGTACGTTAGAATTAAAAAATATTTTATATTATTCGTTTATCTTTTATTATTGATATTACAAAGCATAAATTAAGATGGGGTATAAGTGCTTTGTTCCTGGATTGAAAACAGGTTATACCAGTGACATAAAAGAAAAGAAAAAACGAAGGGAAAATAAAATTGAGCTTGTTCTGTGCTTTACAGGTGAGAGATTTTTTTAGGCTTTAATATAAAGCTATTTGCTTGTAGTTATGTTTAAATTGAGAAAATTTTATCTTAAATCGATCTTAGTGTATATGTTTTTTAAATGTTATACTTAATGAACACTAAAAATTGCTGTGGGTAATTGATATGTACCTATCTGTCAAATACCATTGAAATTGAGATTAAACCATTTAAATTGCAGAATTTTGTCATGTCAAATTCTATGAAAAATGGAATCAAAACTTCAAAAGAAATTAATAAAAGTTTCCTTCATTCTATTAAATCCTATCATACGTAATTAATTCAATGATATCCCATGATAGATAATTATTCTAGGTTGCCATGGTGATTATTCTATTAAATCCTATCATACGTAATTAATTCAATGATACCCCATGATAGGTAATGATTCTAGGTGGCCATGGTGATTATTCTATTAAATCCTATCACACGTAATTATTTCAATCATATCCCATGTTAGGTAATGATTCTAGGTTGCCACGGTGATTATTCTATTAAATCCTATCACACGTAATTAATTCAATGATATCCCATGATAAGTAATGATTCTAGGTTGCCATGGTGATTATTCTATTAAATCCTATCACACGTAATTAATTCAGTGATATCCCGTGATAGGTAATGATTCTAGGTTGCCATGGTGATTATTCTATTAAATCCTGTCACACGTAATTAATTCAAGGATATCCCATGATAGGTAATGAGTTTATATTGCCATGATGACTGCGTTCTATTTAAGATGGAGTCCTATTATTTTCGTATTACTGAATTTAATGTATATAATCATAATAAATTTTGTATTCATGCATTTATGCATAAGAGTGAGTCTAAAGGGTTTTTTTAATTTGATATTTTCTATGCTCTGACTTGAAAACATATAGTAATCTAAAATATACTGTTACATTTTTCCATAAATATTTATGAAGTATTCTGGAAAATAATCTTAATTGTATGTAAGAAAAATCGGAATTTTTTGTAGAAATTGAGTCGGGTCTGATTTTTTAAATTTGTTTTTGCAAGGGATGGGCCGGGCCTGTTTTAACTGATTTTTGCATGGGGCAGATCAGGGCGTGAACTGCGAAAACACAAATGTACCAGGCTGGGCCGAACCTTTAGTTTTTCCACCCGCCCGGTCCGGGCCAAGCCTAATTATTTCTCTTTCGGGGCAGGTCGGGCCCGGGTTTGGAAATTCCTGTCCTCTACCTCCTCCCCCCCCCTTCCTCCTTATAAGTAAGATTATTTTAAAATCAAATCTTACGACTTTTGAAAAAATTAGTTCCTGAACAATGACCTATAAATTTACACGTTTTCTTTCCCAAATAATTAAGATAAAAATTTATTTTAATTCTACATTTATTAATTGCATAGATATCAAAAGTTATGAATTATTAAATTATTCAAAGGTTATAAATATGCGCGCGATTAAAATTTACTCCAAAAAAATATTGAATAATACTTTTAATTTTTAAAAGTCGCAAGCCCATTTATTTCCTTGCGGCAGAATAATCCGCGATATTCAATGTTTATAAATGGCCTGCCTTCGCTTTTTTTGTCACAATGATCTCTGCTTTTAAGTGTCTTAAGAAGCAATCAAAAAGCCAAGTGCCTTTAAAAAAATGTTGTTTCTGTATAATAAGGATCATTCGAGGCAACAGCAATCATATAATTATATTTTTTTCATCTAATTTCATTAAATTTCATTCAATTATAAAAATTTAATTAAAATTGTATATTCACCAATGCTGGGTTACTTTGCGTCTCATGTTACGCTGCTAGATTGTGTGCTCATGAAGACTTTTCCATCTAGTGCTGCGGTGCAGCCTTACCGACTAATATAAGTGAGAGATGCCAAGCTGGGCATCGTCCTTGTGGCTTAGTGGTAGAGCACTGGAGATCTATTCCAGGGGCCCGGGTTCGATTCCCGGCTTGGACAGTTTTCAGTAAGTTGGTTTACGCCTTGTTAGCAATGTGATAATTCACGTCTTTAATATTCAGTAATTTCAAGCATAATTTCACTACTGAAAAGTAGTTGGAAATTTAATTAAAATAGAAAAGTATTTAAAATTATAAAAAAATTAATATTTCAAAAACTAATTCGAATTTAGAAACTCTAATACCAGTTTTGAAATCTGCAGATCAATATGGTTTTTTAGTGTTAATTATACAACAAAATATTCCATATTTGAGGAGAAGTTACCGTTAAACATAATCAGTTGTTTACTCAGTCGTTTCAAAGAATCGTTTCATAAATTCGTTTCATTTCAGGCATTTCATATATCTGTTTCATTAGGATTTTATATATATAAGGTAGATAACTCATCTGCATATTTCATCAGTACAGGAATTTTTTTTATAATTATTTCCATTAGCAACCCATGTGCTCCGATGGTAGGAATAAGGCTGGGACTTCATTTTTAAGTTTTACTAAACTAGTACCTATTAATATCTCATGAAGCTGGGAAAATATTAATATACTGACTCCATCTACATATTTCCTTATTGCTGAAATTTTTACATATACGTTTTAGATAATTTTTATTTAGTGACAACCCATCTTCATTGTGTAAAGCTGGAAAACACATTATAAGTCTTTTTATCTGCAGATATATTCAAATAGCACTTTACTTATATAGTTTATTTATTTTCACTCAGCATTTCTTTTTCTCTTTGTAACGCTAAACAAACATTAAAAACCTGCCCCATCTTCAAATTTCATTGATATTTTTGCACGGGGAGTTTGTGAAAAATACACACTTAAAATATACACAATGTACAAACCATAGTTTTCTTATACATTTTTAAGTGCATTTTAATTTCCTGCTCCTATTTCTTTAAATTAAAATTGCACATAATCATTCATTGCCTTGGACATATTGCAAAAAGTCTGGTATAGAAGAGTCCTGTAACAAAGATGGGAGACCTGATTTCTCCTGATTCCGATCTGAATCACAATTCAGGCAAGAGCTATATTTTCATTGGTTTGGGGTGAATTGACTTGTACTTTTTTGCTACAGGTAAGATTGACATTCAATATTTCAAGTTTGGGTTAAATTTTACTTTCACAGAATGGGGTAGAGTTTACCCGAATTTTGATAAAAAAGTGCAAGTAAAAAGCTTCAGATAATTCAAAAAATACAGAATAAAACATGCATAATGGATACTCTGCAATAGTGGTAGGACTGTCCCAAGAGGGGTGCAAAGTTTGCCATCGCACAGAATGCCTAGTCGGAGAGGCACCAATCAGCAGAAAGGACACACACACAAGAGCACCAATAAAGATGATTTTAGAATCTGCATTTCCCCCAATCTTTTTGTTTTTACACTTTCAATAGTTAGGTTGAGCAATCTTAAGAAGGGATTCTTTTCTCTTTAAAAAGTAAGTCAAGGGAGCTGAATTTTTGCATGCAGACAGCGGCTTCTGTTCTTTATCTGAGGAAAATGTAACTGTCTTCGTCATCCTGAGAAGAGAAACAGAAGTATGAACCCGATTCCCAGGAACAACCCAGATTCAAATATGCTTCCCTCGCAAAATGCTAAGTAATTTCGACTTTGATATGTCTGTAGTGAACCACTACCACCTATTTAAGCGCATTATTCTAGACTCCTCTGATTCCAGCCAGCAGAACCTGACACTGGTCATAACTAACCCTCGTTTGATTTAACAAAATAGCAGAAAAAAGAAAAGAAAAGGAACCATTGGGTGCTTGAAGGCTTGTGTTTTAAAATTAAAAACAGTTACCTTTGAAAAGATTTTTTATAGAAAATTCTTCTGGATATGAACTCATCTTCTTCTGAAATAGACTTTAGTGTAAGAAATTTTGCCGAAAATGAAAAACAAAAATAGGCATGTATACCTAGTAATTAAAAATATGTAAATAATCGTTATTAAAATGACCATAGTATGAAGACGATACGATTCAGACGTTCAATAGTTATTTTATTAAGCAGCTAACTGTAGATGGAATATTTAATACATACCCAGATAGCATGAACAATTGCAGCAAGATTAATTTTTTCTTGATATTTTCTTGTCACGAAAAATTTGAAGTAATAATATTGCCACAAGGACATTACTAGGTAGACGGAATATAATCAATCGCTTTCTTGCAACGCAACTTTGCTCTAAACCTGATACAACACTGTCATAAAATAACGACGTAAGCGAAAAATTCCTTTTGTTGGAAGGAGAACAGATGTAAACGCGCATGCGCGGAAATTTTACAAAGACAAAATTACAACACTTCTTTATTGAATTCCATGAAGCAGCGCCATTGGATTAGCGTTCAAGTAAAGAACCCAGATATAAAAGTATTTATTATTTTAATTATTCAAATGTGATTCGGATATTTTTGTATTTTCTCTGTACAAACTACAACTTATTTCGTACAGAAATTTTAATAAATTAAAAAGTTATGTTTATTTACTGAGGAATGCTTACATTTTTTAAATAGTTTGGTTTTGGTCCATGTTAAGGCATTATTGAAAATTTTAATTTTTAAATGAATTTTTCTCAACTTTAAGGGGAGTTTCTAAGATATCGTTTTAATTAATATTTGCCTTTTTTCTTGCTCACGCCGATCGAGCAGTGTTGAATTCAGATATTTTTCTCCGGGATTAATTTCTGCGGCTCTGGAGGGGGGGGGGGGCATTTTAGAGATTCGGTGTGGAAATTGCTTATTAAAAAACATAAAATATCAAACCTTCCGGGGGGAATCCCCCTCCTCTTGAATTCAGCAGTGCGTTCGAATGTATTTTTAAATTTAAATTATCTTTTCATGGCCATTAAACCCCTTTCTATATATAAATATCAAGTATTTTAAACAGTTTCTTAGTGTGCTATTCTCCATGCTTCTTATCATGGGCTTCTATTGTATCGCTATTTTCTAATATTTATTAAAGTTATTAACAGTATTTCCTTCCGGCGTCAGTTTTATTTAATTCTTTAAAAATTTCTCTTTTCTTTTGACATAACTGCTTGTTAATCGGATGTGTATAAGTCGTTTTATTTCCTATTTTTCTTAAATTTTAAATACGAATATTTTGAAATTGTTAATTTTTCGCGACAGCAAACCTGGGCTTGAAATGTGCAGAGCAAATCGGAACAATATTCCGGTTCGTAAAATTATGACAAATATTGATCTGGTTTGCAGTGTTGTAATCGTAAAAAAAATCAGAGGGTGTACGCTAAAGTCAGGAACGTCATGTCTAGAGTATGTACGATATAGATTTATTCGAGAAACCGGGAGTATACGGAGCTTTTTAATAAAAAACCAGAATTTTTGCAATTAATTAGAGTTAAATAACTAAAATGCATTGACTAATTACTTAAACTCTTCCCCCCTCCCCCCCCCAAAAAAAAAGTTATAAAATAGCTTTGTGTGATACTTAAAACCTCGGATACCATAGCACCAAAATATTATTTTAATAGTTACAAAATATTTTTTTTTTTTGATAATTAAAACTTTGGACCTTAAAACCTTAATTCCATTGTTATATTGTTAATGTCAGATTCGAAGACTATTTATTTGTGTTATTATTAAAGATGTTTCGTTTTGAATCCTTTTTCACATGTAAAATAGTGTTCAACTGCATCTTTATTTATTATTTTCTTCTATGATAGCAATCTTTAATAAAATGTAATTCTTAAAAACCGACACTAGTCACCCGAAGTAAAATTTAACATTCAAGCTAATGTTAATTCTATGGACAGTTCTTTGCATATTTTGGGCTCACATTTTAATATTTTTTAATATTATTTTTTGCATAGGATACACCTGGTTGATATATATAGTTGTGCAATCTTACCTTTTCGAGCTTTTATGCAATTTTTTATATGCAGATACTTTCAATTTTGAAACCTGTTCTGAAAGTGAAACTGTACTCATATAAAAGAAAACTGTAACCAAAACCGAAAAAGTACAAAAGCACAACAATATATGGTGAATTCTCACAATCTTTTGACTTTTATGTCCCTGAATAATAATTTTTATTTTAATACATTTTTTTGTGTTTTTTTTTTATTTCATATACTGGAGAACATTCCATTGCATGATTTCATATAACAATATTAACGAGATAAATAAGTTTTGGACGATGTTGGGGGTCCAAACACCAGGAAAACTCCTATACCGTTCCGTCCCTGATGCTTATTTTTAAATTTGGAGCTGTCTGTATAAAATTGTTTCAATAAAAGTAATTCGATGTAATTTTTTTCCGAAACTGGGACAATTGTTTAATATAAATATTGTGCAAAAAATTAACCTGCAAAAAATTTTTACAGTTGATATTATTTTTTGAACTCTGTCCCTGGGTTTTTCATCCTTACCGTACCTCTTGCTAAACTTATACAGAAAATCACTTCAGATGCAGCCACAGAATTTTTTTCAAGTTTTTTCTCATGGAGAAGTATGCTAGAGAAAGAATGTCTAAAATTCTTTGACAGGAAATTTACTGCAAAATTTAAATCACCATTTAAATATCAATTTCAAGATCGTGGCTTTATTGGTAGTCTTACCGTCCCCAAGGTTTATTTCTGCACTTTTCGAGGTAAATTAAGAAAAAAAAATATTTAATCCAATGTTAACAACTGTTTCTAGAAATCAATGAACATTGTGGCTATCACTTAGTCTTAACATGATTTTCCTAAAAATAGGTGATAATTTTCCTTACCGTTCCATCCTTACAGTCCCTTTTTTTCCCATTTCGTCCCTTTTTTCCTATACCTATTATTATTTTTTTTTTCAAAAAAAAAAATTATGGCCATTTTTTTTCCCCCATTCTGACCAGAAAATCAGAGTTCTAACTTTTTACGACTGCTATTTCATCTTCACCTAACACTTCATTTATAATGGCTGTTTCATAATAATGGAAGCCATCAGTCCATCAGAAGAAAATAATCCTTTCCAAAGGTATAATCCTTCATTTGGCGCCCCTTCGTTCTGGCGCCTGGGGCACATTCCCCTTCTGCCCTCCCCCCCTTAGTTTTGGCCCTGACAGCAGGTCCTAAGCCTAGATCCTTGTGGACCAGGTCTGTACTTTCCCACTGGTATAATACAAAATTTAAAACTATCCCAGATGATGCTGTTACAACAGAGTGTGGTTTGTTTTTTATATACTGCTTTACCGAGGCACGTCCTAAAAAAGGAATCGTCTGCTCATCTATGGAAAATTTTCCCTGATCTCCTGGTAAATTCAAGCAGACACTACGGAATCTGTCGAGCATTTGCTGAACTTTCTATAATTTATTATTTATTCCTGGTGGTTTACTTGCTGTGTCGACAAAATTGAATGAATTTATGAAATTTAAAAATCAATCTCGTGGTATGCATATAACTCATATAAAACTTATAAAGCATATATGGCATCTATAACTCAGAGCAGAAACATACAGTTCGTTACATGTGCATATTATATATCTAATACTATCCATTTTAAACAGGGCCGGCCCAAGGACATTTTGGCGCCCAAAAAGCCCCCATCGGGACGCCCCCCCCTCACACACACACAAGAAAATTGCTTGACTTATGGTCTTAATTTTTTTAAATATTCATACTTTTTATACATACTATTACTAATTATTTAAGATATTAATTTAAAGTGTTTCAAAAACAGATAAAAGATTCTAAATTTAACCCCATCTTTGAGTTTGTATTTGGTAAATTGTAAAATCAGGGAAATTTCAATTTTACAGTAATTATCAGTCTTAATGTGTAATATTATTACGATACAAAAGTAAAACATAAGGCCACAGCGCATAGGTATTGGACGAAAATAACAATAATAAATTAATTAAAATAAAAACCGTTTTTAGAAGAATACTGTTTGGAATACTACAAAATAAAGAAGCATAAGTACTAGTAAATAGCAACTATGAAAGATGAAAACTGTAATCTTGTCTCTATGTACATAAAAAGTACGAATAAATTTCATATTCAAATATCGATTTTCGAAAAGGTCCCGCTTTTCATGGTGAAAACTTTCAAAAGAATCGAAAACCCAATTGTCTTTTCAGCTAATTCCGGAAACATAAATATTCTTATTCTTTCTTTCCATTTTTCGAAAGGTTCACTATCTCTGTGATGATATTTCCCCCCCCCCCCAAAAAAAAAAAAAACCCTTACTAAAATTTATTTTTTTTAAGTAACCTAAATTAATTAAACACTAAGAAAAAACTGATTGAGAATAAGAGTTCTATTTATAATAATAAGGAATACGATTAACAAAAAAATTCCCCCCCCCCCCTCAAAAGAAAAGTTTTTGAATATCGTTCAACTGGCACCCACACTATAATTAAACAAACCATCCCAAAGAAAATCTTTAAGTAGTATTCTGAAATTACGTTTTAGCGCCGAACTGAAATTGAATAAGGAAAGTGTCATTATAGAATCATAGGTGTTGGACATCATAAAAAAAATCAACATATCGGGCACTAAAGGGGAAAAAAAGTTATTTAACGATAAAGTTATTAAATGAAGGATTTTTTCAAGACGATTACAAAATAAAATTTATATGCAGATAAATTATTTAAAAAAAAATAAGTTCCAATTTCACAATTCCGCATTGTCAAGCCTATGTTGATTTATTCATCGAGCTCTTTGCTCCTGTTAATGAGAAATCAAGGTAAAGTAATCTTACTATCAACTTCTGTTTAGTAGATTTAAAAATAATAAAGTGCATGTCATGGGGGTGCTGGTGGGAGGGAGAGGGCAAGGAAGGGCCTTTGCTCCACCCTTTTGAAAAAAATTCTTCATCGTAGAGGATTTAAAAGAAAGGGGAGGGGGTAAAATTTACTTTTTTCGCTTAATTTTAAATAATAAACCACTAAGAGAAAAATTGCACTTGGGCATAAATCTGTATATATAATAAAAAAGGCTTAGAACAATATTATCCCAAAGAAACCTTACCTCTAAGCAGATTTCGTCCTTCCTGTACTTAAGGTGCAAATTATTTCACAAATTAATGAAGAATCTCTATAGTATTGAATAGAATTCCCTTTCGGTTTGTTTAGACAAACTTTGACTCAGTATCAAATACATAATATGATTCCGAAAAAGTCTTTTTTTTTTTTTTTTTTCATTTTAGTTAAATTTCCAGCAATTTTTATTTTTAAATTAACACTATTTGCTTAAAATTTCAGTTATTTTAATTTCAGTATTGCGAAATATTTATTGTGTAATGGGCCAAAGACTATATTCCACTAATAAATAATCCCTAATGATGAATGAAACAGTGCATCATTATGACGCAATTATATATTTTTATGACATTATTTTTTACTGGCTTTCCGCTCAGTGTTCCTTTCAGACCACGTTTCGGAAAATTGGGGCAATACATAAATTCAAAGAATATGGTATGGGCGCCGGCTGAACGAAATCCCTGAAGTGGGAAGATTTTGGAACAAATGTGTACCTGTAGCGAAAATACAAATAGTTTAATCTCTTTCCGTCAATTGAACTCCGACTGCCCCCTCCTCACCGTTTAAGATAATAAATATTGGAATAATTCAACACTAAAAGAATTGTACTGTTGTTCGAAAATTTTCCCAAGTAGTGGGGGGGGGGGGGTGTCTTGCACCGGAGAAGCACTACCTTCCACGATATGTGCCTGAAAGAAACACTGGTTTCGATCAGAGCTTGATTATTGCAAGGGCAAAACAGGCAGCTGCCCAGGCTCTAAACTCAAAAATAACCAACCCCCACCTCAACCCCCAAAATTTTAATAAGTACAGTGAAACTCTTCTTTTAAAGACCACGCCTATTCAAGGTCCACATTTATTAAGGGCCAATATTTTTAGGAACGAAAAATTTCCCCATAGACATAATGTTAAATTTACTCCTATTAGAGGCCGCACCAACCTCTCATAAAGCCCATTTTTTTCACATGTGCCTTAAATCCTAAACAGGTGTATTGAATTCCTGAACCAAAATATAAGAGTTCAGCAAACAACTGCACTTGCAACAAAGAACGCAGGGGGAGATGGGAAGGATTTAGTAGCCCAATGAAGGACCCTAAACTTTTCCACAAGTGAGACAAACAGGTATTTCTCACACTTTGTTTGACCTTTCAACCCGTAGGAGTTGGGTTGGAGGGGGAACTTGACCCTTTGTTTTGGGCATACAAAGGATAACTGGTTATCTAGAAAAACAGATTCCACATTTACTAAAACTGTGAATGCATATTGAAGCATAATTTTTACACTAGAAATTTTGTGCTTAGGTTTATTTAAAATTTAAAATTATGGCACGTAAATCAAGCCAAAGAGTACTTGGATTTGAATGACAAAATCAAAGTTCTTAATTGTCATGATCAAGGAACATCTGCAAGAAAATTGGCTTCACAGTTTAATTGAAGCAAGAATCAAATAAGCAATATTGTTAAAAACAAACAGAACTTACTGAAAGAATATGCAGATTTTAAAAATCGCGGGATAAAAAAAGAGAAATGAAAAATTTGGTCACCCCTACTCAAGGGCCACCCCTCAGAAGGGCCAATTTTCAGTGGAACGGCAGTGGCCTTTACAGAGAGGTTTCACTGTAGTTTTTTTCTTAGTTTTTTTAATAAGTAGAAATTGTGGCTAAAAGCATGTTATAGGGGTTCCCATCTGAATCTTTGCCTCACGCACCTGGACGCCATATAGGCCTTTGTTCTGTCACTCTGAGTTTAGGGCGCAACGTCCTTCGTAATTTCAAGAACTGACAACATTGAAATGCTACGAGCATGCTTTGTAACTTTAAATGTTCTGCTATGTTTCACATTCGGAAGAAAATCACTCATTTAAGCGAAATAAATAAATGAACCAAGCTACTTGAAAAATCTTTGATTTGATTCATTTTTACTTATTAAATATTCAATTTACAGCAGTTTAATAAAATAATTAGTGAACGACCGAATTGTATTGCCTCGATAATGCAGTCATTTTAATAAGAATTACTTATGTATATATTTTCGGATACATGCCCTTTTTTTTCATTTTTAGCAAAATTTCTGACACTAACGCTATTGACTATTTGCAAAAGAAGATGAACTCACTTCCAGAAGACACTGCTAGAAGAAGAACTTTTTCAAAGACGTCTGTTTTTTATTTTAAAATTTCTGCCACTTTAGGCTCCTAACGGTTTCTTTTTTCCGGTCATCTGGGGGGCAATCTCAGATTCCCTGTGGGATAAGGAGACTCTAGACTATTGCGCTTAAGGCTGTTCTCAACTGCTTTGCTCAACAAGCGCAAAACGTTTTGACACATTTACAAATTCATTTTTTAACGGAATGATATAAAATTGGAAGGCCTGACCATGGAAACGTTGGGAATCGAACTGTGGTTTCCATTTTTTGAACAATAAATTACCTAATGAGTTATAAGCGATTTTGATCACGTGACACGGCCTTTTTCTCCCCCTACTGACAGGATTTTCATCTTTCGTTCGGGAGTTCAGTTGAAAATGCCAACTTTGACGGTATTTTCTGAAAGATCTATTGCGTTTACAAGAAAATGGAAAAAAAAGTTAGATGACATAGTTTCTGAATAACAATACCTTCTAAGTTTCATGCGTTTTCGAACAAAAATGAATTAAAACTTATGTCAGAAAGTTGACCCTTTGGATTTGAGAACAGCCTTAAATAGCCGAAAACTGATAGAATTCACCACGAATCTGTTAAAGTCGAAATTAATTAGCATCCCGCAAGGGAAGCAGATTTGAATCGTGTTTCATTTAGAGTTAAACATTTATCTCAACCTGTTTCATGTCGCTCTTAACCAGATGCCGTCCACTGGCTGCTGTTGCGTCCCGAGCATCGAGCTAAATCGTCAATCTTGACAGCATTTTATCGCTTAATTTTTATGGAAAAATGAAAGATTCTATTCGATTCTAAATCTTTTCAAGAGTCATGTAAGTCAGTGTCCTGTATCTCCCCACCAGAACGAGTCTATATGTAAAGTAGATACTCTGGACTTCAGAGGGGGTTCGTGATTCTCAAATAAAGAACAGAAGCCGATGTCTGCATGCGAAAATTCGGCGCCCTTGAATTCCTTTTTAAACAGAACGAAGAATCCTTTCTCGAGCTGGCCCAGCCTAGCTATAGAAAATCTAAAAGAAAAAAAACACAGAATATAAAATAATTTTCATCTGTTTGGCGCCCCTCTGGCTCGGCGCCCCGTGCGGTGGCACACTTCGCACACGCCTTGGGCCGGCCCTGATTTTAAATAGAAATCATGAATAGTACAAACCTATTAATTTAAAATTGGTCAGCTTTAAAAATGTAATTAATAAAAAATAAATTGCTAACAATATAAGTTTAAAAAAATCACTTAAATTTTTTTTTATATATATTAGGAATTGTATCTATTCTGGAAATGGTAAATGCCGGACCCGCACAATTGTGTGGTTCATTTGTTTTTCAACTTTAGTGAAGCCTAATTAAATTTATCAAAGACAAAATCAATTCAAATCATGAATAAACTATATGAAAAGAAATATTAAATCCAAGCAAACATTATAAATCATATTTAAATGAAATTACGACAGTTCATACTTTTTGTCTATTGCTGTCAGATGATATAGTCTTTTTAAAAGCAGAAAATATAACCCTGTATTGTAGATGGTACCCCCTAGTTGTGTCTTATCAAAACATCTAAAGCCAATTAACTCATATAAATGTGCGGATTTGGTTTTAAATCGCACAAAAACAGGAGGTAGTCATTCTCTTTTACTTTAGTAATCGCCCGTACAATTGTGTGGGTCAGGGCTTAAAGGGTTAAGAGGCTACTTCAGTCAAGCGGAAACACCAATTCGCCAATGTTAATCCAATAAGAGAATTTTTTTAAGGTAACTCGGTTGCATTTCAATATTTTTAAATGATTTTTTTTATATACTTTCACCTTTCGAACCGGTATAAACAGTGAAAAGAGTGAAAGTGTCCGCACAAAAAATAAGAAAAGAAAAAGAAAGAAAGAAAATTAAATAAAAACTTCAACGAACTTAAAATAAAGTAAAAACAGCAATTGCAGAAATTTACCTCAGCTATCCAATGCAAAAGAAAAAGTCTTTTTAAAATATAAAAATACAGACGAGATATTTTAAAAAATATATCTCGTTGGATTAACATTAGCGATTCGGTCATTTTGCCTGAAGAGTTATAATTTGTGATCACCTTTAGAACTAAATCTAAGCAGGATTCTTGAAAACAGTGAAAATTTAACTTGTAACTTTTAAAATGCACTCTAGTGTTTCTCTCTTTTAGGATGCAAAGACACGGAAATAATATATAGAAGAATGTTAAATAATTGTATGTTAATTTGGTAAATATTATGTTAATACTTTGTATTAGAAACTATTATTTGTAGCTGTGTGAAAATAAACTTTGTAATTTAATAGACTGTATTGTTTTATTATAACTTTGTTCTTTTTAAATTCTTGAAACTTTTCAAATATTTTGTTTTTGTGGAATTATATTTAATCAGATTTGTGAATAGGGGCCATCCAGAAATGATGTCACGCTTGGAGGGGGGGAGGAGGGGTTCGTGAAATTGTGACAGTTTGTGACAAGGGGGTGGGAGGGGGTAAGAAGAAGTCTGACATCACACATTTTGGTTAAACATTAAAGGTCTTACTAACATTGCATAGATATTAGAGGACTTGCTACTTCCCAGGATGAGTGCGATGCCAAAATGCCTGTGTACTCTATGGACGAGCATATATTTTCTCCAAGGGAGGAAGAGTCGTTATAGTAAATGATTCGGAGTAATTTCTATTTTATGATTTAATATATAATTTTATAAATGTTCATACTAATGTGACAAATGAAATGTTATGGCAATTCCATTTAAGTAAAACTAATATTGAGGCTTCTTCTTCAAAATCAATCTGTTTTAAAGTATTTTGTGTTCATAAAGTAAATATAGGATTTAAAAACCAAATATATTAAATTCCATTTCAAATTCTAAAATACTACTGTTTTCAATTGCTCTTTCATATTAATATTTTATTATTATTGTATATTATGTTTTTTGTTGTAAACCGTAATCTTATTTCATACAAAATAAATACACGAATCAGTTTTATTGTTATGCTCACAAATGTCATTAAAACACATAGTTAAAGTTCAAAATAAAATTTGAAATATGACCTATAACATAGTGCTTTGTTTCTGAGCTGCAAGTATATATTTACGTAATATAGCGTGACAAGAGGAGGGGAGGGGATATGGTGAAGAGTGACATTTTGTGACAAGGGAGAGGAGGGGGGTTAAAAATGTTGAAAAAAAGTGTGACATCATTTATGGATCGCCCCATAGGGAAATTTTAATTTTAAAATGAGTTTTTTTTTTTTCCTTCTGGAAGTTAATAAGTTTTAGCAATATATTCCACTCTGGCCAAAAAGAAATGAAAATAAATTATATTTTCTTTAATAAAATTATATATGAAATTAAAATTGAGGGTGTGTGTTTATACTCATCTAGGTTTGCTTTGCATTGGTTATGTACATGGACCACTTATTTTTAGATAATGTTTTTAATTACCTTCTAAGAATTAGAAGGGAATAAGCAACTAATTGAGAATTGGCGAGTCTAATAAAACTTCTAAACAAATTAAGGTATATTATTGGAAGTTATTGGGGCTTACCAGGTAGTTGAATGGTTAGCCCTGTGGCCTCCGATTCAACTATGTCGGGTTTAATTCCTGCGGTTGTGGTAGTATATTTGTGGTGATTTGGAATCTACTTTAAAGTATAAGTCCTTGTTTACTCGGTCTATGTAGCATAAAAATGTCAAGCATTTGACAAACCTCCGATTATATGGAATCCCGCACAAAACTCGCACAACCTTCAAAAGTACGACTATTAGCGTACAGATAAAAAATATACAATCAAAACTTGAGTAGAAATGCGGCAACTAGTGACCATTCACCAAAGTTTGGGAAGAATTTCATTTTGATACTAAAAATGAATATTCGATGAGTCCTTAAAAAATAAAGTTCTTTTATCATGTTTTGGGGGCATTTTTAACTCAGGGAGCGGGAGGGGCAAACTAAATTTTTTTTAGGTATGTTAAGAGACAGGTATCGTTTATTATTATTATTATTATTATATTAATGGAATGATTACCATTTGCAAATTGATACGATCATTTGTTACATAGTTACGACAAGTTTTATGAATACGAAGTCGAAAACTATAATTTGGTGCAGGTACCGTAGGTTTTTACAGCAGCAACTGATAGCCATTCAAGAAAATTTATCTGGTAAGAACTTCATTTTGGCACTAGAAATGTAGATACGATTTGTTCCCCCAAAATAAAGTTGAATCATCTTGGGGTTCTTTTTGAGGAGGGGGGGGGGGGGACTTTAACACGCATGGACGAACAGAACTTATTTTTAAAAGGTCAAATGGGGTATCGTTTGTTGTGAATTTTTTTATTCTGAATCAAATGATATCGCAAGCAAGCCGATACGATCATTGTTTACAAAGTTAGGCCAGGTTATAAGTAGTGGATTTTGGTAAATTTAATGACTTTGAAATAAACTCAAAATTATCCTGATTTTGACTATTGCTATTTTGAAGACATTTAATAGTTTTGAGATGACTTAATACAGGGCTCCCAAATGGTCCGCCAACTGAATACCAATATTATTTTAGAAAAAAATTCTTTTTAGATTTTTCTTACAAACCGCCCCGGAAACACATTTGAAAGTTAATTCTAGCGCAAACCTACCATAAATTTTTCTGTTAAAATTTATTGGTATTCAGTTGGCGGACCATTTGGGAGCCCTGCTTAATATGATATAAAAAACTCTTTTTAAACGTAAAATAAATGTGACAAAACTATGTAAAAAATAAAATATAATTTTCCACTTTGCATTGATAAAATCTTTTCTGTAACTTTCTTATAGATGTTCGTATCGACTTGCTGATAATGCTATTCAAATACATACGGAACGATATCCCACTTGACCTATTTAAAAAAAGTTGAATTTTCCCCCCTTGAGCTAAAATGCCCATGAAAAAATGCCCCCCCCCCCCCCCCCCAAAAAAAACACAGTAAAACAATTTTACATTTTGGAGACTCATCGGATCTTAATTTGTAGTGCCAAAATGAGGTTTGTCTCAAGCTTTCGTGAATAGCAATCACTTGTTACTGTAAAAACCTATTTTACCTGCAAAAGACTTTGTATTAATAAAACCTGCCGTAACTTTGTAAGAAATGATCGTATTGACTTGCTGATGATTTCACCTGATTCGGAATTATAAAAAACAGAATAAACAATATCCCATTTCACCTACTTATTTATTTATTTTTAGTTACCCCCCTCCCTGAGCTAACAATGCCCCTTTTGCGCAAAAAACATGATAAAACAACTTTATTTTTTAGTACTCATTGGATCTTCATTTTTAGTATCAAAACGAAGTTCTTCCCAAATTTGGGTGAATGGGCATCTGTTGTCTCAAAAAATCCCATTTTACCTGTGTACTACACGCAAAATTCAGAGAATTGACAACATTTCAATGAAATTGCTACATATTTGCAGCTATACTTGTCATGACAGGATTCCGAGTTTGCAATTCATTTGCAGATGTTCTGACATGACAATATTGCAAATTTACAATGCGTTTGAAAATAGTCTGACATCGCAATATTACTAGTTTGCTGTGAGTTTGCAGTAAGATTGATGCAACAAGATTGCAACTTGCACGACAACTTAGCTGCAAGTTCAAAGTGTGGTGACTTCGGAGTTTGCATAATCTTGTTGCAGTCTTGTTATGAACTTTCAGACTTGTCATGCTGAGCTTGCTGCAACATTGCAAATCTCCAAAGTAAGATTGCTGAAAATTTTCTGCAAACTAAAATTGCTATCTGGGTAGACATGAAACAAACCAAACATTTCTCAAGTAACTTGATTCATTTGTTTTTCTTTAAAATGAGTACTTTCGATGCAAATGCAAAACAGAGTAGGATATTTAAAGTTACATTGTATGCTCGACGTATTTGACAGCTGTAAGTTCAGAATTATGAAGGATGTTCGGCCATAAACTCAGAACGGAGGAATCAGGGTCTGACTAACTCTACATGGCGCCCTGGTTTGTGGGGCAAATAATCAGTTAGGACGCCCTATAACATGCTTTTAGCCACAATATCTAGTAATTAAGAAAATGAATTTTGGGTTTGGGGACCAGTTTTAAAGTTGGAGGCCCCAAGCAGCTGTCTTATTTGCCGTTATGATAATCAGGCGCTGAGCAAAGTCAGTGAATCAGGCATGTACCATTGTACCCTCCCGGGCAAATCTCTTTCCCTATTACTTGGGAAATTTTTCAAGCAACAGTACAATTAATGAACTACAGTCTGTTACAAAAGTATAAAGATCACAACATATTTGACATTTGCTGTTAAAGATATATTTCAATCAAAATAAAGGATATTCTATGTTAGTACATCAAGTTTTTAGTAAAATGTAGCAACTTACACAAATGAAATTAATTCGAAACAACAAAAAAAAAAACATCAATATAGCAAAAAAGTGTTAAAAAGAACTGTTCTGCTTGTGGAAAAGTTATTTTTCGCATGTTTAGTAAGATATTGTTCATACCATTTCTCTGAATAACTTCAAACACACGATTTGGCATAAAGTTAATTAATTTTTTAAGGAACGACACGGGAATATTGTCCCTTTTCTCCATGATGGCCATTTCTAATTCACATGCTGAATAATATTGTTTGTTATTTTCATACACTTGGCGAGACAAAAAAACCCACAAATTTTCTATGAGGTTTAGTTCAGGGCTTCGATTTGGCCAAGGTAAAATATCAATCTTTTCTCTTTTAAGCCACTCTTTTGTTGTTTTCGATGAATGACTGGGAGCATTATCCTGTTGAAACTTCCATTTTTCACATCCTAAAAGAGGCCTGAAGGATTCAGACTTCGAAATAGTATCCATTGGTAACTGTTTGAGTTCATTTTCCTTTCAACTCTTTGGAGATCGCATTTTCCTGCATATGAAAATGTGCCCCACACCATAACGGAACTGCTTCCCATCTGCCTACTGAGGAACTCCAGAGATCTTTGCCTTAAATAATGCTAGTGGTAACTATTGCCATCTGGACCGTCAAGATTGAATTTTTTCTCATCTGAAAACGATATATTTCTCCATGTAGAGTTCCAGGACATGACATTCTTTGCCCACTTAAGAAGAGCTTTTTTGTGACAATTCAGTAGTAGTTATTTACTTTTTAATTTGAGACGAATACCACCAATATTAGATTTCAAACTTCGCCACACGGTTGCATGTGATACTTTTTTAGTTATCTGTTGTGCTATATTACGAGTCGACTGATATTTCTTTGTTGCCAGTTTGACAATTCGGACTTTATTCAGACTTTACTTTTCCTTTGAAGAACCATACTCTTCTCATTTCTATTTAAGACAGCCCACTCCGACGAGGCATTTTACTAATAAATTCAAAGAATCAGATACAATTAAGAATTTCTGCATTTTATTCTTCTTTTTAAAATTTACAGATTGTTTAGGTTACATTTAAACTCTGAGTTCAAAATAAAATCATCTGCTTTCTTAATAATATAAGAGTGGTCTTATATTTATGAAAAAGTGGGTTTGCATAAAATCGTTTGGCATGAAACAGAAAATTACTCAAACTTTTTCCCCTGAGCTAAATAAACACTATAGAGTATTTTCTTTTCATATACAGTAAAACTTGTAAAATTGACCACCTGTCTATGTTGACCTCTGTTGTCAGGAACCGAATTTATCCTATACAAAACTATAAGATAAACCCTTTGTAACTTGACCACCTGTCTATCTTTATCTTAACCACCAAAATTATTCAAATTTGACTAGAACTATTATAAAATGCCCATCAAAACCCTTTATAACTTGACAATCAAAATAGTTAACAAATCATGAATTGAAAAAAAAAATAACTATCAATCCATGAAATTTTTCTATTTTTTTTTTCTTTTTAACTAGAATTTTTAAAAGGGTGAAATAGTTACTAACCTGGGAAACGCTTTTAGCAGTGATAGATGTAGGTAAATAATTCAAGGCTTATCTATTCTTACATTGTTGCTCTTGTGGATTTGGCTTTTCAACACCCCCCCCCCCCCCCCCACCATTCTTTGATTCTAGATTTCTTTTTCCGATTCCCCATTCTCTTATTATTCCTTCCCTTCTTTCAATGACCCCAGGTGCTGGTTGGTAAGCAGAAATATTTCCACCAATTGCAATAGTTTGTGGCAATTGTAACAACACAGTTAAGAAAATTATTTGTGATAATGATGAATTACTCTAGGACTGTGTTGTAGTACAGAACATTGGGCGGATGCAAAGTCCAAAAACCAGCTTCAAACTACAGTAACAGTTTTTCTTGGACAAATAGGTAATGTAAATGACAAACTTAATTTTAAAATTTTAGAAAGTGTATGCATCTTAACATGTGAACAAAACATTTTTTAAATATTTTTTTTTATAAATTATGTGTAATAACAAGTATAGTTTGAAGAATCACTAATTGGCTGTATATTGATTGACTGTTTTTTTCCTAAATTAGTAGTATTACTAATTGATTTTAAAATTGATGCACAACTATTAATTCACTCTTGTAGTTAATCTTTTCTTTTATACGGTGTTAGAAATATGCATGGTAATACAATATTATATTACGGCCTTGACAATAAATAAAATATTTTTGGGGAAAAATGATATGGTATGAATATTACGTAAAAAAAAAAGAAAAAAATGATCATCACCCTTTATAAGTTGATCACCTCTCTAAGTTGACCACTGAAGTGTGGTACCGCAAGTGGTCAACTTACACAGGTTTTAATGTAACTACTTTTAAATTCAAACTAATATTTTCTTTGTTGATAAGCAGTGAAATTCTGAGTGGTCTTATAATTTTGTAACAGACTGTATAACAGAATTAATAATACATGCAAGTGAATAAATATAAATGCAAAACAAATGGATATTTAGGTTTAGTTAATGCATATAATATGACATGAAATCTTCATTTATTTATTTGGCAACCAACTTCTCCCATGCAGCTAATACAAAAGAATCAACATTAATGCACACCAAACTTATCTAATAAAGTAAAAAAGTGTTTAGGTTTAAAAATTACATGGAAACTTATGTCTTCTTTTGTTATAGACTAATTAAGAAGAGGACTTTATTTATAAATTTTAACATTTCCTAAAGTTACTCAGATGCATAATTTATTCATTTATTCACATGGAGAAATATTGCAAATAATTTGCAGTTCCATTAGCTTTGTTTCAGTTACTTGTAAAGCATTGTCAAGTCCCAGAATAATGTACAGTAAATCAGAAGCAAATGTATAAAGTCCCTCTTAAAATAAAAATAATGAGATGAAACAGAAAAAGACCAAACAATGAATAATGATAATTAAATCTACCTTCTGTATTTTGAGCACCCAGTAGTCTCAGTTACAAATGCAAATGAAGAATCTTGTTTCAGCTGTTCCACTCTATATTTTTGGCTAATACAAATTTTCGAAGACTTCTATCAATGAAACAAAATTTCGGTTACCAATGGAGATGACAAATGTTTAAGATAAGTACTTTGTAAGATATTATGTTAGTTTTAAAAAAATATATATTTTTTAAATCTATAAAGGCATTTCATAAAAAGAGTGATCAAAAGACTAAAATATGAAGTATGAAAGAATAAATTGTTGGGATCGGCAAGACTACAATTGTTTACTAATGATTATTTTCAACAAAAAGCAAATTTATATGTTATCTGAACAATTTCAATAAAAAATTTTTAAATAACATAAGAATTGAAACTCCCAAACTGAGAAACGTTAATTTCTTCCATTCCCATCTCCCAAATGGTATTTCTCTATTCTAAAAAAAGTAACTAATGCTGTCACTGCTGTAAATGAATTTATTGTGACCTGATTGTGGCTTTTTCTAGACTTATATTCAGGCATGAAAGCAGAAAATAAGAAAAAAGGTGGAAAAGGTTTTTCATCTATAGAATGATGCCAAACTTTTATAATTTAGACACATTTTAACTTTTATTTATAGAATAAAATGTATGGTTATTTTCTTTTCATAACTTAAAACAAAAAAAAACAACCTTAAATCAAAGTGTTCTATAGGACAAAATATTATATTCAAAAATTGAAAACAAACTTTCTCAAGTCTAACAAAATTTTCACTATAGAAAGATACATTTAAAAACTTCATTTGCATGACTTTCATATGCTTATAATATAATCTCTCCTTTGATTTGATAGCTCTTTTGCACAGTAATTCAGAAACAGACTCCAAGGATTTGAGTAGACAAAATAGCTGATTATTAAATTTTTGAGACCCCCCCCCCCCCCCAACCTATGCTTCCAATATTTTCTTTGCAATTTTGCATCGATCCAGAGAATGACCAAAATTGTCTTAAAAAGGGTGGAATTCCTGCTTTAGGAGGAACTCTTTCCTGATCGTAGCTTTTTCTAGACTTATATTAAAAAAACTGTATATAAAAATAAGAAAACACGTAGTTTTATAGAAGGAATGTAATAAATCAAAAGATATCTACAATTGTAAAATAAATAATATTTTAATATGATATAACATTCATTAGTACAGTTATAGTAAAAACTTTAAAATTATCATAAAATAGTAGTTGTTGTAGAGGAGATGATTTGTGTAGAGGAGATTTATTAGAGATTCCAGGTTCATGAATGAATGAAAAAAAACTCCAACACGAGGGATTTCGAGGACTTACTTCTTTATTATGAAACTTTTTAAGAGAAGGGCCATGATGGTACAATGGGACGGGAGAAGTCAAACAGAAGGCTGCCCGACGGGGGCGACCCCGAAGGGCAGCGAGCTGAGGTCTGTCACACTCAAGTTCAGAGGCAGTAGTGGTAAAATATTCTTTACAATCACTCACTCATTGGCGAGATGAATAGCAACATCTGTACTGTATTGGCGATGAATATTGGTGGCGTGGACAAAGGAATCAGAGGCATCTCGAAGTATTACATAGAATTCAAAGTTACGCCATGGCGCGGCTATATGGTTACATGTATCTTAACATTCTTGCGGTAAGGAAAAGTGGTTAAAGAAATAGGAACACGTGATTTTTATATGCACGTTACAGATCTAACTGCAGCTGCAAATTAGTCAGCAATGGGCATATGGTTTGTATCCGACAAAGTACAAGGGTGAGAATTGAATACTAATGCAAGCCCAGAGGCTGGGAAAATATGCATTAGATAACGTCGGCTGCAAAGCGAAAAGAGATTCATTTGTATTTTATTCTTTTACTTTATTTCAATGGAAAATAGCTGCGGTTAAGATCTTTTTCTATCGTGTGAATTTGACAGACAGAAAAAGGAACCGAGATAAATGATGTCTGCATTTGAAAAGAACTTTAAAAAGTAAAAGCGAAACTTACAGTAGTGAGAGATAGGGGGGGGGGGGAAGAATGACTAAAGACATATGAAATTAACTCTAAAATGTCAAATTTAAACTAAATATTTTATTTGAAGGGGGGGGGGGAAGAATAATGACACTTTTATAATAATCCAGTAAAGTTAAAAGTTGATTTTTTGAGGGGAAAGGAGGAATAATGAATATATAACGGTAAAGCCGTTATATATATCACCCATTACCACCAGAAAAAAAAACTGTGAATCTTGAAGAACAGTTTTTTTTATATTTGAAGATTACTTTGTCCACCCCATACATATAAGTATTTAAAACAGATATAACATAATAAGAAAGATAAGCCTCCATATATATATATACATATAACATATAACTGTGTGCTTGCAATTCTTTAAATGTTTGCATAAAGCAAAACTTTTCAGGTCATGATAAATGGCGCCTTTTTATTTTTATTCATTTCTTGGTATTCATTAGTCTTTACAGTCACCAGAAACTGCAAATAATAATTTTTTGATTTAACAGGATCCTTTTTAAATATCTTTTTAGTATTTGATTAAGAGGCTGGTACCAGCATTTTTCATGACCAAAATAAGAGAAGTAAATATTTTTTTTGGTAATTTGTTATAATATCTTCTCAAAATAAAAATAATATAATATAAATGCAAGCAACAAAATACACAGATACTACTTTAAAATGAAATAGAAAATAAATGACATATGCATGTCTGTGAATAGAAGCTAAATGAAAAAAATATAAAAAATAAAAAAGTAGAAAATTGGTTTTCGTGCACACCGCACAGGACTACCAAAGAACAGGATGCATATAGCATGCCTATGAATGGGTGTAGCCCTTAATCTTGTTAATAAACAAGTGTGATGGCGTCAGTTTAGAACATCAGCCCTAGGGGGGGAGGGAGTTATGAGACCCAGACACCAAGTGATACCTAGGTCCCTGCTCCCCAAAGATCACATTGATCTTCAAAGGAGCATGCGTCAATGTATCATATAAAAAGTTTTGTTTATTGAATTGAAACAACAATTCAAGGGTTTTGTCTCTCTACACAATGAAGTTTGGACCCTTAGGGCACAAATTTTGAACGGGAACAAAACTTCAGAGGGGATAAATTAAAAATAATAAAAAAAACTGAGATAAATATCTCACATATGAACGGTAAAAGGACAATCCAAGTGTGTGGAGAGACTGGTGACATGATCGGGTAAGTATAACAACCACAATTTTTTTTAAAAGTGAATTCTAACTTTGTATTCCTTACAGTGTATCGAGCAGGATAGGAACTGTATGTGTATTGTATAACCTGAGGTAATGTTTGAAACATTTAGTGTAACTGCACTAGGTTACTAATGCTATAAAAAATTTTTTTTTGTGTTATTGTGAAGTTATGTTATTACAAGAACGACATAATATCTTAGACGTGTGTATTGTCTAAGTGAAGCTTAACCAGAGATTATATTTAATCTCCAAATTTAAAAGAAAACGTGTAATTTTGTCCATGTAGAGAACCAAAACAAGTGTGATGAAAACAATAAAAACATCATAAGTTTGAAATTTAAAGAAAATGCATGTGAAGGGGGTAGCATCCTGTAAAGTGGGCTTTCTTTGTTGTGAAACAAAGTGATGGTAATGGCAAAATTAAGAATGTGTTAAAACTTAACCTTTTAATACATGTTTAATTTGTGCATATCATGTGAGGTCAAAAGTAGTTCCTGGTAAAATGAAAACAAAAAAGGAATATCCTAATGTGTAACGTTGAAACCTAGAAACAAAATATTTTGAATTGTGTATAATGTGTGTTTTTTTTTTTTTACCAAACAAAATATCAATGAACTCAGTTGTAATATCAATGAACTAAATTGTAATATCAATGAACTAAATTGTAAGTGTATCTCTATGAACCAAAGAAAAAAATCTGTATTTCAATGAACGAATCAAAGAAAAAGTATATCACTATGAACTAAAACAGTGTATGTCAGTGAAAGAAAAGGAAAATTTCAACGACTTAGATATATGTTTGTGAACACAGCAATCTAAGTACCTCAATGAACAAATTATGAGCAAGTATTTCACTGACTTAAAGTGTAAAAGTAATACGATGAACTCAAATGTGTGAGAAAAAAAAAACTTACTATGAACTAATATGCGTAAGGAAATATTCTATGAACTAAGTATTGTCATGAAACAAAAATGATAGTGCAATTGGTCCCTGAAGTACACAAAGAATTGACAAAGCTATGAACTCGTGTAAAGTGTATTTTTCTATGAACTCAATGAACTATGAACTCGTGTAAAGTGTTTTATCTATGAACTCGTGTAAAGTGTGTTTTCTATGAACTCAGTGAACTATGAACTCAGTTGTGTAACCTATGAACTCAGTTGTATAACCTATGAACTCAGTTGTATAACCTATGAACTCAGTTGTATAACCCATGAACTCAGTTGTATGACCTATGAACACAAACTCAGTGTGTACATATGGAACCAAGAGCATTGTATCACAAGTACAAAAATGCATCGCCTAAAGTTAAAACAAACCAACCAAAAAAAAATTGTGCTTTTAAGTACAGGAAAGTGAAAAAGGATAAAATGTAACCAGGAAACGCTACTTGTGTGATGAAATGTAACTAAATAAACTTAACTAAGATTAACAAGTGAAATTATATCCAAATTTCTAAAAAATAAATCTACAAACTAGTGTAATGATGAATTTTTAAAGTTGAATTAATGTGTACTCTTTCAGTAACATCTACCTCAAATGTGAAAATCCCAATGTCTGATGACCCGCATCAGAACAATTTTCACAAATGTTCCATTTCGAGATTCATTTAACTATTTGCCGGCTTAATAATCAAATGAAAAAGCAACTCACTGTACACTTGTGTTTATAAAAAAAATCTTGAAAGAATTAAGTTGATTTTAAACATCAAATCAGTATGAATAATGCTGTCGAAAACTGACATATGTATGTAAATATATAGGAAAATAAAAATTTTAAAAGGAATGCTGTAGATAGTAACTCCTTCACAGTAATGTGTGTTAAATAAAAACGAAAAATGTAAAATGTATGTTACATTGTTTTTGTTTTTTTTTTTTTTTAAAAAAAAAAGGGGCTGTATGAGATGTTTATGGGAATGTATTGCAGTTGTATACTTTTTCTCGCATTTGCTTGATGAATTTTTTTAATGATGGACAATAAGGTGCAAAAGCACTGTGGAAAATGTCAAAGTTGGTGTTATTGCTCTCATTATTTCTAATGCAATTAATGCATTTTGGAGGATTTCTACACTGAGGGTCAATGTGTGGCAAAGCACACACCGAGCATCTAATGTCATTATGACACGAAATTGCAATATGATCATTGTATACCTGGCACTTAAAACAACGTTTAACATTTATATATGGTTTAACAGGGTACGGTTTTGATTGTATCATAATTTCCTTATGCATTAATAATTGCCTAGCATCCTGTGGTGCAAGCTCAAAGATCCAATTAAAGGACTTAATATGTAGGAGCTTGTACTTTTTAACAAAGTGAAAATCAGGTTCAGGTATATGGATTAAATCTGAGATACCAAACAAGATATCAGGAATATTTAAATTTTCAGGGAGGTTAAAAATAATGACACGAATAGGCTTAGGTACATTAAGTTTAGCAGGGGATAAGGACTTTAGAGAGGAATCGCTAATATCTGTAAATTTTTCATTGTGCTTACCTTGAGTGTGCAGGTCGGAGCTAAGATATGTGTCTTTATCATTTTCCAGTTGTGGTAACTTTTCTTGTTTACGCATATAAGAGGGGATAGTTTGTGTAGATTTATCTAGGGCAGATGGAGGGAGTTTGTTGTTGACATCTGCCACCTGATCAACCATAGTCTTACTACATTTAGTAAGCTTCTTCTTACATTTCTGTTTGGCTGTGATTTCATGTAATCTCTCAATAAGTTTCTGATTGACAAGAAATAAATTATCTTTATCCTGTTTTAATTTTGAATAATCATCCTTTAGAACATTAAAGTTTAGTTTAAGCACATGAAAATTGAATTTAATGATCTGAAGGAAATCTATAATATTTTCAGACATGGATGCAGCATTTTCGGTCTTAAGTGAATTTTGAATAGATGTGGCTTCCATATTAATGGAATCCGAATATCTGAATAATATCTCCTCAAAATAATCTACCCATGGAGATACAGAAATGGGGTGATTAAAGTCACAAATAGCATTTTCATCATTAGCTGCCATATTTTAAAATTAGCTTGGTGAAGTGTCTGTTATCTCCAAAATCTTTTTTTTTATTTTCTGGTGTTTATTTAATTTCTGATGTTTACTTTTTATTTGACAGCCAAAATGGAAAAAATGAGGGATTTTTTTGAGAGAGCAACACAAAAATGCAAAATAAATAATACTAGTATTTCAAAAAGGTGTATGTATGCAAAAACTCTAGTTAGCAGAAATGAAATGCATGCACATAAAATAAAACACAATAAGTTGCATAAATAAATTATACACAAAAGAAAAATGAAGGGGGGGGGGGGGGAGTGTAAAAATAATATGAGTGTATCAATCACAACATTTCTGAAAGTTAAATTTCTGTCTACATCCAGTTGGATTAAAGTTTCCGAAATTCAATAAAAGAAAAAAAAGGTAATTAAATTGTAATTCAGTTTAAAAATACAAAAAAAAACAAAAACAAACAAGGTCAGAGTCGAGCAACACATGCTGAGAATAATTGTGCAAATGTCACACACAAATGAAAATGTGCAAACGTTGTGAGCGAAATATGCACATATTTATATAAAAATATCAAATACTGCAAAACTTGGAGCAGAGAAATTTTTTGTTGCCTATCGGCAGAATAAGTGTACTTTCAAAGTATGCGAGTGGGGCTAAAGGGTTAAACTCTAGATTTTTGAATGCATAAAGATCATTTTTACGAAGAAGGAAACATAGCATGTTTATGTAAATTCACGGAAGAAAAAAAAATATGAGAAGTATGTCATGATTTAACCATAAAAACATTATAAGTGAAATATTAAAAGTATAATAATTTTATCATCTGAACTGCAAAAAGTACTTAAAACAAACAAACAAACAAACGCAGCTTGGAAGAAGATAATAAGGAGCTAATATGCTATCACTGTTAAAAATATTATAAAAAAATAGTTCAGAAGTGATTTCTCCGTTCAAGCTGGCTAATCAACAAACTTATGAAAATCCAAATGGTAAAAGTACAAGTATGAATAGGGAACCATAACATGGATAGAAACTTATAATATTTACTGATATTGAAAAGAAAGGAAAAAAAAAAGGTTATAACAATTTAGAGTAAATAATTTAATGTAAAAGTATTCCCTGTTCATACTTACATGCAAACTGTGTTTCTTTTTTTTTGTATAAAGTATTGTGACACAAGTGTTGTCTTTGAATTCGTTGAACTAGTATGTCATTTTTTGTAGAGAGCATTCATTTGGAGTACAAAAACAGAGCGATGAGAAAACAACGCTTGTTTTTTTTAAGAAAAAAGAGTAAAATAAAAAGATTTTAGTGACAATTTGCAACGGAAAAGAAATTAAAACAAAAATATCATTAACGTCCTATTTTCGTACTCTGAATGCTATAAAGATGTTGAATGATAGATGACACACCGTGTGTAGTGTGATTTAGTACACTCTTTTTTTTTAATTGCAGGGTGGTTCCTTTTTTTTTAACTGAAGCATGGTCATCAGTAGGGTAATTTTCTTTTTTTTTATATTGCTGAAACACACCACTAAAAGGAGGAAAAATATTATTCCTCTTAATTATTGCACACTGAATGAATTTGAAGAACTGTTTTGAAAAATTGTGGATATCAGCATAGACACAAAAATAATTGGAAAAATTTCACAATTGTCTTGAACACTAGGACACTTTCGCGAAATTATATTTCTTTTTTTTTTTTTAGCATATTTCACTGTGTTGTCACCAAATCTGTGGGATTCCTGGACACTTTGCACTGGAAATATTAATGACAAGATCACCAAACAAAGCGAAACGGCGCACATTTCCTGGACTTGTTGCACTGAAAACTTTGCTTAAAATTTGTGTTTGCGGATAATTCATACCACAGCTAGGTGAGGACTTTTCACAAAACATTTCCCTTTTGGGACACGATCTGGATTGGATGTACGTTCAGATGGCACTTTTTCTTTTCACAAAACCTTTCGCACTCACACTGGTAGCATGAACACGTTTGAATGAAGGTTGAAGATCGCGCACAAAAAAACAGAAACTGTCGTTTTTGTTTTGGAGTACAGACAGACTTTTTTCGATCGTAATGAGTAGGAGTATGAAGCCACAACTTCACGCAGGGAAATAAGTGATGCAGGTGTGATATTTCGTAGAAAAAGAACTGCTGGAGGAGGCGACGTCGTTCGATGACCCCGTTGGAGCACCGCAGTCTAAATCTTGCTTCTCGTCAGGCTAGTGTAAAGTCGGGAGAAAGAGGCACTCTCCAAATCCGTTGAAGTAGCGAGAAAGGGAAATCCCCTGAAATTGACATCGGCGAGCGAACACAGAGTAGGGGAGTCGGAACTCCCGTGGGAAAAAAAAGGTCTGACAGCTTTTCGCGTCGTAGGTAAAGGGTGATACGGAAGGAACAATACTTCTCCTCGTATTTATTTATTTTTTTTTTTTTTTTTTTTTTTTTTTTTTTTTATTACTGTTGGAGAAAAAATCTGGGCAACGGCGCCAATTTGTATAGAGGAGATTTAATTAGAGATTCCAGGTTCATGAATGAATGAAAAAAAACTCCAACACGAGGGATTTCGAGGACTTACTTCTTTATTATGAAACTTTTTAAGAGAAGGGCCATGATGGTACAATGGGACGGGAGAAGTCAAACGGAAGGCTGCCCGACGGGGGCGACCCCGAAGGGCAGCGAGCTGAGGTCTGTCACACTCAAGTTCAGAGGCAGTAGTGGTAAAATATTCTTTACAATCACTCACTCATTGGCGAGATGAATAGCAACATCTGTACTGTATTGGCGATGAATATTGGTGGCGTGGACAAAGGAATCAGAGGCATCTCGAAGTATTACATAGAATTCAAAGTTACGCCATGGCGCGGCTATATGGTTACACGTATCTTAACATTCTTGCGGTAAGGAAAAGTGGTTAAAGAAATAGGAACACGTGATTTTTATATGCACGTTACAGATCTAACTGCAGCTGCAAATTAGTCAGCAATGGGCATATGGTTTGTATCCAACAAAGTACAAGGGTGAGAATTGAATACTAATGCAAGCCCAGAAGCTGAGAAAATATGCATTAGATAACGTCGGCTGCAAAGCGAAAAGAGATTCATTTGTATTTTATTCTTTTACTTTATTTCAATGGAAAATAACTGCGGTTAAGATCTTTTTCTATCGTGTGAATTTGAAAGACAGAAAAAGGAACCGAGATAAATGATGTCTGCATTTGAAAAGAACTTTAAAAAGTAAAAGCGAAACTTACAGTAGTGAGAGATGGGGGGGGGGGGGGAAGAATGACTAAAGACATATGAAATTAACTATAAAATGTCAAATTTAAACTAAATATTTTATTTGAAGGGGGGGGGGGGAGAAGAATAATGACACTTTTATAATAATCCAGTAAAGTTAAAAGTTGATTTTTTGAGGGGAAAGGAGGAATAATGAATATATAACGGTAAAGCCGTTATAGTTGTCATATAAAACATCATACCAACTGTTTTATAAACTTAATAAATTTCATTATTCAAATAAAAAAAGGCAGAATTTGTGGTACTTTTCCATTATATGAACACCATTATCACCAAGCGTAATAGTTGGTGCAAAATGAAAATCACGTCAATCAAAACATTTGAAAAATAAAAGAAAAAGCATTGTCGATAGTAAAGTAAGCATTTTAGAAATATAACATTTGAAAATTACAGACTTTTAATACTATTTTATTAAATTTAAATCACAGATATATACTTAAAATAAGTGAACAAATAAGTGTTAACAATAAAGTAATAAGATAAAACTCATATTAAACTTCTGGCATAAAATTACAAATATCTTTTAGCAATAAAAATCAATAAGAAATGATAATTTACAATAAAAATCCTTTTCACAATCAGGGTTGAAATAACTGGTACATTAGCATACATTTTGACATAGTGTCCATATAACAGAAAAGTACCGAATTCGTTAAAAGATTAAAATAGGTAAGAAATAATCATGATAAAATATGTAAACACGAATACATAACGTACAAATAACATTTGTGTTCTGTAGCTGTGCTTATATAACTTGATAATGTTACATATATGCACAAGGGGGGGGGGGGGGGGTCTGACACTTGATAGCATGAGATATTTCTAAGGGCAGAAGGGAGGAGGTGTCTTTTTACGATTATCATTTTCGATCCAACCAAAATTTTTACCTTTAGAATTTTTTTTATTTAATTAGTTGTAATATTTTCTTTACACAAAAATAGTCTGTTATAAATTTTTAGCCTGTTATCTGTTTTATGAAAACCATTAAATGATTATAAAATCATTTCATTCCACACATGGAATACCCTCAACGTTTGACATTCCAATTCTTCTGCCATATTATGCATATATAATTCACTGTCGGAGCAACCAGGTACGAAACATGTTTGAAATGGTACTTGTTGTTAGTGTTGTCAGCAGAGCCGTCCTTAGCGAAAGCAAGGCCAGGTGCAGAAACTTTCGCAAGGCCCTTCAATTCCAAACTAATTAATACTCTACCATTCACACCAATGTTGCAAATTTGGATAGTTTTTTTATTCATATAATAGAAAGTTCGAATTTTTGCTTTATTTAATGACAGACATTACGTGATTAAATAAAGTCATTGACTCATTTACCAGAAATTTCGAGTAATATTTTTTGATTTATTTAATGATAGACATTCGGTGGTTAAATAAAGTGAATGTAATTATTTTGAAATTCTGGTAGATATTTTGAATAAAAAAATCCTTAAATTGGCAACACTACTTCCGACAATCCATACAAACTCGAGCCAATTTCCTTTCATAATAACTGGACTGGCTCAGGCTATTCTTTTTACTGCAAATGTAGGTCGCGCCAGGAATTCATTCTTGCTAGAACGGCATTTCTTTTCTTTCTCAATTTTTTTTTAGTAAATTAAACGAAACAGTAACAATTGTTAAAAAAAGAGAGAAGGAACGTACATACTTTTTAATCGTAAAATAGTTGCAAACAGGTGCGAAAGGCACTGTTCGCCTGGTTATTATATATACTTTTCGAATTTGAATAAAAATTTTGAAAAAGAGTTCCTCTACACATTAAAATTTGTATCGACTTTGAATTTTCTAATTGTAATACGAACTTTTGACACCATTTTTAGTTCCATTTAACAAGGTAGCCCATAAAAAAATCACCAATTGTATATTTTTTTGTAAATCTTCGTAAAATTATATAAGTGAAATGTTTGAGAATACTAATGTTAATTTATGTGACATATTTTATTTGTTAACTTTCCAAAAAACATCCAATTAATTTTTTTATGCGATTAAAATTAATAGATGAAAAGATATTCTAGGCATTGTCTTAATTTCAACAATATTTTTTGAATTATAAAAATTACTAATAAAATCATATTAAAAAATTATTAATTATGATAGACATTAAGTTTCATAGAAAACAAACCACAATTGTAAAAAGCAGTATTTATCTGTACAGGTCATTCTAATAATTCTGTTCGAGATCAATAAACAATTTAATATGGTGTCTTACAAGGAAGCATCCATCATGTGTTGAAGAAAAAATGGATTCTGTGAAGAGAAAAAGGCAGTCATTGTCTAGTAGGGTGGGCCGAAAAAAACTTTTTTTTTCCATTATCGATGATGGGTAGTGTGGAAAAATTGCCACTGATGGTACTAAATTCACACAAAAATTTTTAGATATTTCGGACAATTCCTTTATTTGCCGCAAATGACTTGAAGTTTTGCTAAAATTCTAATTTTTAAACTTTTTAAGCAAAAATTTAAAAAATGTTAAATTTAAGTTATTTTAGCTCAATTTACTTGAAATATCATGCTTAATGAACGAAATGTTTAAATAAGCTCTGATTATGTATTATTTAATAGTAATGTGCATTTTGAATTAGGTGACTTTTATAGCTTTTTCGAATATTAGTGGGCTAAGATTGCAGAAATTGTGACAACGGAGAATAAGGATCTTGTCATCAAAAAAGACTTGAGTTAGAAGGCAGAAAAAGAAACTTGGAAAGAAGATACAGGAGGAGGAAGATCTTGGAGGAAGAAAAGTTACAAGCACCCTTTTTGATAGTAGAAAAAATAAAACGATCTTCATAGAGAAAAAGGGGACTAGCAGCATCGTTGACAGAAAAATGAAACAAATGTCACCTCACCGTGTTGTCTGAACAAGGTTCGGAATATTTGGGTCACTTGACACCTCCTTCTGGACATTACGGAGGAATAGCAAAATCATTATATAATTTTCTAAGCCAGAATAAAGTCTGCTTTAGAAAAAATCAAGAAGAGAACTGCAACATTTGATATGTATTCTTCATACGAATGAGCTTCCACTCTGACAGCAACATCAACTGTCTAAACTAGTTGATAGAACCACTTGACCTAAGACCTTTACGAACTGGAATGGAGCTAGATTAATAGAGCACTCAAATTTTCAGCCTTTTACATTTCTCATGTCCATGAAACCGGAATAGGCTCGTAGAAATGGACAAATACATTTTCGCATGTCATTAGTGATATATGCTTCGTATTTCTCTCGACGGTGCTGCTTGTTCCCTTTTTTTCTATTAAGATTGTGTTATTATGTCTACCATCAAAAAAGATGGTTGTAATTTTTCATCTTCCATGATATTCCTCCTGTATCTTCTTTTCAAGTTTCTTTTCTGTGTCCTGACCAAGTCTTTATCGATGACGAGATCCTTATTCCTGGTTGTCACAATTCTTGCATCCTGAAGCACAGATGAAGCTCTCAACGCAATTTACCTACAAGATATCACAGTTCTAAATCTGGCGAACGCTGTTTGAGGAACAAGGGCGGATCTGGAGAGTCCTCAAGGGGGGGGGGGGGGGGGGGGGGTGCGATTTTAGATATTTGGTGGTTCCAATCTGATGCTCATTTCGGGTCGGGTCGGGGTTCTTTTTTACACTACGCGTCGTATTACTTTTACTGTTTTGCTGCGGGTCAGGTTTGGGTCCGGTTGACTTCTATTTTTTGCTGCTGGTCGAATCAACTTATAATTTTTTGCTGTGGGTCGCGTTTGGGTCCGGTTGACTTATACTTTTTGCTGCTGGTCGGGTTGACTTCTAATTTTTTGCTGCGAATCGGGTTTGGGTCCGGTTAACTTCCATTTTTTCTGCTGGTCGGGTTAACTTATACTTTTCTGCTGTGGGTCACATTTGAATCCGGTTGACTTCTACATTTTGCTGCGGGTCGGGTTTGGGTCCGGTTGACTATTATACTTTGCTGCTGGTTGGGTTGACTTCTACTTTTTTGCTGCGCCTAGTGAGTTGGATTTGGGGCAGATTGAGATAGAGTATTTTGGGTTTGTGTAGTTTCGGATTCGGTTATCACTCTTGTGAGAAGAGTTCAGGTTGACACGATTTTTTAAAAGAAAGTCTAAATATTTTTGAAGATAAAAATTATATACAGTAAAGGTTCTATAACGCACACGCCCACATAATTATTTAGGAGACAATTTGGAGCTTTGATGCCTCGCCAATTTCACAATTATGTAAAAAATACTAATTTGGTATAAGGCTGCCTGTCTCTTTATATCTAAGATTAGTTGTAATTCAGTAAAGAATGATTTGAAACTTATTAAAGAAACATACCGGTTGTACTAAAATGGACAGGCAGATTTTAAAATTCATTAACATGCAAATGGTGACAGCTATTGAAAAAAATCTTGCAGGTGTGTTATGGTAAGATGTCAGAAATTTTTTTACTGCGATTCTTAATTTTACTTTACAATAGCAGGGATAGATGGCGCTGTGAGCAATAGTCAATAAATCGTGGTCCGATTTCTGGCCTCCCTCTTCTCCCAGTATCAATGCGAAAGAAGGAGGTTAAATAAATGGAGTGGTTCTCAGTCTCCAGAGAGAAGATAGAGGACGAAATTTGGGTCCCGATTTATCGCCTATTGCATGCAGTGCCATATATAGTTGCTATTCTAAACTAAAATCAAGAATCGCAGTAAAAAAAAAACTCCTGCCTCTTACATAACCCTCCCGCAAGATTTTTTTAAATAGCTGCCACAATTTGCAAGTAAGTTTAAAATCAGTCAGTCCCTTTTACAACAGTCGATATATTCAGTAGCTATGGGATGATGGCTGAAATAAACATTTAAAACTTGAAAACTGGAATTCTGTTTTTACAGAATTTAGTGCTGCCCCCGATGAAAAGAAAAAAAAATATATAAATATAGATAGTACAAACCATAATTCAGTTTGAAGACATAAAACACACGCTTTTATTTTATATATAACTAGCAGGCTATGCCCGCTACGCTGCTCTGTTTATCCAAACGAACCTTAAATCAAACTAAATGTATCAGTTAATTTGACATTGTGATTTAAAGAAATATGGAACCTTACCTGGAATGTCCTTTCGCACTGCTGAAAACGAAATGAACGCTGATTATAGAACTGATCCATCTGATTATAGAACTTTCCTCCATAATTCTATAGCTAAGCAAAGGAGAATGATACGCAATCAACTAAAACTTCCCCAAACATTGTCTAATCAACAAAGCAAGTATTATCAATATCCGCCATCTAGAACTTTTTGAAATGTTTAATCTTTCATAATCGGTTTCACATGATTATGGAACTTTCCACCATTAATTTATGACAAAGCAACGTAGAACAATATGCAAAATACTAAAACCATATCTGAATAGGTTTCTAACAAACAATGGAATTCCTATCAAAATCCGTTCTGTAGAACTTTTTAAAAATACTAAACTTTCATAATCGGGTTCAACTGATTATATAACTTTCCACCACATCTCTATTATTAAACAATGCAGACGGGTATTTATTATATCCTTTTTAATATATATTATTTTCTGAAAAATTATCTAACTAACAGTGAAAATTCAATCGAAATCAATTCAGCTTAATCTTTTAAAAAGGTTAATTTTTCATAATCGGGTTCGTCTGATTATATAACTTTAAAACATAATTATATGTATAATCAACGTATAAAGGTATCTTATATGCTAAAATCTTCCCTGAAAAATTATCTAACTATCATTTCGATTCTCATCAAAATCCATTCAGGTGAGCTCAAGTTATATGCAGCCGGGAGGAATTTCACATTTCCATTTTACTCTCGTATATAGAAGTAGAAGTAAATAGATAGATAAGAACATTGATTCTTAAAATTTTTGAAACTGCAAGTTATTTCTCGTTGTCTCTGCTGAATAATTTTAAAGACTTTTCATTCGGCGAGTATTGAGATTTACGATTATGTCTAAAACGAATGTATTTTATTTTGTACCAAAACATTGTCGGTAAAATGAGCCAATTTGCTGTGGGTTCCGATATTATAAAATAATTTTTTTTTCAAAATCGCAATTTAAACTACGCACATGAAATTCTAAGTACCTCTTAGTAAACTCTTAGTATCTCTGAAGTAAACATTTTCATTTTTTAATCAGCTAAAATTGAAGTTATAAACTAATTTCACTTAATAATAAAAATACTTTCAATTTCAAAAAATAGTAAATTAAAATATTTTGCAGCGCTACGATTAAATAATAATTTAAGCCAAAAGAAATTGGCGTTCAATAAATAGTAAGCCAGAATGTTTGGCACAGTTTGAAATTAAATTTGGTACTTTCCACTATAGGCGCCTTGGCTTTTTTTTAAGCAGCTTGGTGCAATTCGGGCATCAGAAAATGAGATTTGTTGCCAATTGATATAAACAGTTAAGAAAACAAACTTGATGAAATTTTTTGTTTCTTTATATATGTATATTATTAATGTTTTTTATATACAAATTATTCCTGTCTCTATATAAAATTAAATAAATAGTTAAAATGTTAAATAAAGTGTATAAACATAGAAAAAAAAATGCTTGTGTATATGAAATGAAACAGTGAATAGGTTGCCAGAAAATATGTTTCCAAATTTTCTGCTCCGCCAAGGCTATTTTCTCTATTTCACCAAGATCCCTATACTGGAAAAGTATAAAAAAAATCTTTGCACGTTTAGGATTAAAATAAATGGCACAATAGCGTACATTTTGGTTTGGTGTTAGTATATAGTAAAAGTAGAAAATGGTCTAAAAAAAACAAAAAAAAAACAGTGGCACTCCGGGAGTGCCAACAGAAGTGAAAACTTCAACAATTACGTGTGTGTTTTTTTAATCGTCAGGAAATGTTTTATTGTGCAGGAAATACTTTTAAATGTAGTGTTTTTTTATTCATTATTATAAACTATTACTACCAAAATTATATTACAATTTTCATCGTAATATAATTTAACTATAAATTACATATAAATAAACATTAATAATTTGTAATATATATTATTATAGTAAATTATATTATTAAATTATACATGTACATATAAATAAACAAATTTTCGTACAAAAATTCTCGTTTTTTTTATAAAGATTTAATTAAGAGATTAATTTAAAGATTTATCTGGTGAAATATAAATGGCAACCGTTACAATTCAATACTATCCAAATATTGAAATCCATACTGCAATTCAATAGTATCCAAAAGTATTTTTATTAATGAATACAATACCACAATTATATTACGCTTGGCGTGCTAGTGTCTATGTGCCAAAATGCTAGCATGTCGGTTACGTAACCGTGTCTCCAAATCTGTGGTTTTTCTCCATCTCAAAAAAAGCTCAACGCGCCTGAAGAAGTTTTCAAAAACTGATAATGTGTGTGTGTGTTCCTGTGTGAATGCCGAGAGAAAAAGCGAGTTTTAGCTTCGTTCTTCTTTTGCGGATTGAGCTGAAGGGGGAAAAGTTCCTGTTATTCACCACTTGGCGCGCTAGTGTCTATGTGCCAAAATGCTAGCATGTCGGTTACGTAACAGTGTCTCCAAATCAGTGGTTTTTCTCCTGATAGAGATACAAACACTGTATTTCTCATTGCCTCTTATCATCTCCTGTCATAAAACCTCATTTCACAAACTTCATGTTATTTTTAAGTTCATTGTCATTCATTTACTTTATTTACTTTTATTTATTAAATAATGACAGTAATAAATATTTCTTAAACTTTACTTACAATCTCTATTGATTCTAGACAATATCCAGCTGTAATAAAAGTTTTCTGACTTCCTTAACATCCATAGTAATTTATACCATTTTGCCGTTTCCAATTTCATTTCATTACCGTGTTTCACCGGCAAAAACTTTCTTTCGACTACGTTTCAACTTCCGTGACGATATTTCTCCCGCCAGATGGCGACTTAGAATATCGTTTTCAAATCGAATCTTGCTTTGCATCGATTCGATGCCATTCTCTGATTGGTTCGTTCGTCTGAAACGACGATGTTTTATCTTAAAGTCTAATGCTATGATACCTTCAAACAAAATGTCTGCTCTGATTTGTGAAACATCGTCATCACGTTCTACAATATGTCTGTTTAAAATGAATGCTGCTATTTATTACTGATGTCAAGTATGTGTTTTTAGGAATCCAAATAAACTGTCTTTATTTAATTTAATCTGCATATGTTTTACTTTGCACTCATAAAGATCATACTACTTTTCGGCATCTCTACATATTCACTTCCAGGATAATCCTTTCCCAGCTAAAAGTTTCCACATGCGTTATCTGCTCCATTTAATTACATTTTAACGTGCATAATCATCTCATATTATATCAACGTATATTAAAGTGTTATGATAAAGCACATTAAAGGGTTATGGTGGAAAGAAAAGGAAAGCCTGAAGAAGTTTGAAAAAGTGGAAGTTTTCAGTCAAGTGAGCGATCTTTACGTTTTTGTTTACATTTTTAAGTTACAGATTAATTATGAAATATGTTGGTTTTCAGTTATTATTTGCAATAATCAAGAATAATTATGCAGTTTTATGAAGGTTTAATTTAGTTTTATAAATAATTGGTTTATTTTCATGAACCTTTACTTTCCTGATTTACGAATTTTGCTTTTTTTGATTTTACCGACCTTTGATTCAGTTTGTTTTGAAATAACTTTAATTTGTAGTTTTTATAGAAGATACCAAGAAGATTTATTTTAGTTTACTGAAATTTTGAGTTAATTTTGCTGACCTTTCATTTTTTAAAGCAGAACTTTAATTTTGATTGCTGAACTCTGTATTATTTAACGAACAGTTTTGCCGATTTCCAAACTTTTTTTTTTCGTTTTCATTACAATTCATTATGACAATAGACTAGTATTTTTATGATTTGACATTATGAAACTTTTATGTTACAATTAGTCATTTTTCCAAAAACAAGGGCTTGACAGAGGAAGAAGAGCTGATCATTAAGTGGGGGGGGGGGGGGGAGGTCATACTGTGGTTACTAAATTTTTTTCTTATTAAATTTTGAAAATTTTTCCTTTTTTTCAAAAAATGGCCACTAATACAATTGATAAGCTGAGCTCCAGAAATTACTCCACATGGAGCTGTGATATGAAGTATTTACTACTTGAAAAGGGCCTATGGGAAATTATTGAGAAAAAGCAGAATGTTCCTGAAGTAAGTACCACAGTCACTGCTGAAGACGTTAAAAAATTTAAAACCCGTGCAAATAAGGTTCTATCGCTGATTTACCTTAATATTGAACCTGAGTTCAAACGGTTAATAGCGGATTGTTCTGAACCAGTAGATGCATGGGAACGCCTTCATAAAAACTTTCATCCAGACTCCCTCACCCACCATATGACAGTCTTCAATAGTTTGATGGAAGAAAGGATTCGACACGGCGAAACGATGAATCTATTTGCAACAAGGCTGAAGAAAATATTTTTGGAAATTAAACAAATTGATAAAAAATTTTCCGAGAATTATCTCATCTATCAGTTTCTACGTTTTCTTCCATCAAAATATGACACATTAGTACAGCAAGTTTTGGCCAGGCCAGATGATAGTTTTAAGTTTGACCTCATCGTCGACGAATTAGTAGATGAGAGACCTGTCAAAAATTACGTGACAAAGATGGTGCAACATATGTGAACATTTCCAAAACCTATAAAATGGCTGAAAGGCAATCTTCTGTGAAACAAAATTTTACTTTTCGTAAAACTCAACGTAGAAGATGCTGGAGGTGCGGCAAACCAGGGCATCTACAAGTAAATTGCTATGCCAGAGTCCCAGGTAGCCCTCAGCGTTCAAGAAATGCTTCTCCTATGCCTTATAGACGTTACAGTTCTAGAGAAAGATCAGGTTCTCGCCATCGTCACCGGTATTGCTCTTCAGAAAGACGCCGCACTGATTCATCATCTGACCCATCTGACTCCTTCACCGATTCCTGTGATGACTCTCCTGACATATCACCTGTTGCTCCCAGTGGATCCAGAGACCGGACCGAGATCATGTAATATTTTTCTTTGTCTCGGGGGGGGGAGGGGGGGGGCTTTTGGCACAGTGGAGCTGCACTGGGCCCCAATGATTCTGTCTCTCTCTTCTAATGCTGAGGGTAATCGAGATTACGTTGTAGAAGTTGCACCTGAGGTTATCTCAGGTCCTTCCAACGATTCTCAAGATTCCCCGCTTGGGAGGGGGGGGGGAGGGATTTGAAATCCAGATACATTTTTTTGTAAACCACTTTTCCGAAAGTTTCTTTGTCATTAAATGTTAATCGGGTTTGGGAGTTTGGGATGTTGGTGAGATGAGCTTCTTAAAATTAATTTTTCTGATGTAATGTTAATTTTAAGTTAAATATGTTTTAAGTATCTCATTCATATACAGTATAACATCTTTAATCCGAACATCTCTAATCCGGAAACTTCTGTAATCCGGACATTGTGGCCAGCTTATTCCTTTTTATTTTCAATTAAAGAACATAGATGGCGCCATAGCAAATATATGAATGAATTTAAAAAAATGATTAAGAAAAATGAAAAAACTACCTAATTTACTACTTTTTTTTTTCCAAATTTTAAAATTGTGAGAACTTTCTGAATTACATATGTAATTAAAATACAGATGTCTTTTTTTAATATTAAGTTGTAAAACATTCTGAATTTATGTTAATTATACTATTTTTTTTTCTCTCTAAAGATACAAAAATGGCGTCAAAAGATTGCAAAATCGGATTTTATTTTTATTATTTCTTTTAAGTTTTTAATTTGGGACTTACTTCGATATTTGTAAGTACTATAAATTTAATTTCTTATAACATTTGAAATAAATATCACTATTTTAAATATGTTAATGTAATTATAAAGTTAATTTTTATATTAATTGTAAGTTTTATTTAAATTTCTCCTTATAAATTTTATTGTTCATAGGAAAATTTTTAATATTTTTCATGATATCTGTGTTATTCTTGCTATTTGTATTATTTAATGAATATTTATAAATCAGAAATCCTAATAAAAAAATCGTATAGTTATTGTCTTTTGTATTAAACAACAGATGGCGACACTGCATAAAATTTACATTACCACTTTTAAAATATATGTTCTTTTGAGCATTTTGAATTGATTTTTCTCAATGTTTTCAATTATCAAGCTCCTTACATTTTTGTATTGCCATATTAATGAGAGGTATTTTATTATTATTTATCTAAATCCATTCTAGTTTCAAAACTTCTGTAATCCGGATTTTTCTATAATCCGGAATCACCGTAATCGCGACGATTCCGGATTAAAGAAGTTATACTGTATAAATTTTTCATATAAATCGTACCTCATTAAATGCTATTATGGTGAATTAAATTGTAAAAATTGTTTTTCAAGCTTTCTGTCACTACACTGTACCTTCTGAAATTGTTATTCACAGGTGTTAAAGGATTAGTGTAGACGCTTGCTACTTAACTTTATTAATTTGCCTATATGCATTTTTTATATCATCAGCGTCACTTGATCATGTCATAAGTTTTAAAGAATTTGTTTTAAAGAGGTTTATTTTACATAATAGTTTTTAATATTTGAAAGTCCTCCAATATTGTGATTAACTGTGTTTATACATTAAAACTTATTTTATGCATATTATTAATTCTTGCTTGTTCATCCTAGGCATCTAGAGCGCCATCCATTCAGTGTGATTAATTGATTCTGGTGCACCAGAAGACTGCGAGTTGTGTGAATGTGCCCTTTATTCATTTATGAATACGTAAGCAAGTTAGTTTGTAAGAGCCGTTAGTTCCTGTCTTTCGAGCCTAGATGTCTTGAATATGAATCATCATTAACTGTTTAATTATCTACATAATTTTTTTTTATATAATTGTAATAAAGAATTGTATTTAATGTAATATAGTGATCAAGTTGTCATCTTGAGCTGATGCTGACATTTCTAAATTGGAAATTGTTAGATTTTTGAATTGGTACGTACTCATCTTTTTCTTTTGGTAACTGTGTGAGAATTTTGCATTTAACATTGTTGGACCTTTTTAAACCTTCTGTCTGGATTACGTCAACCTCTGGTCTTGGACTTAGAAGGTGTACCTTATAGCCAACAAGTTTTCATTAAATTGGATCATTTTCTTTTATCCAGCAAATTCTCCATGCATTACTACTTCATCTTTGAATTTAAATTTTTGAGATCAATTGTTAAAATTTGTTAAATTTTCATAGTTAATCTTTTTGAAGTATTTGAAACTTCTCTTTAAATTTGTTAACGAAGTTCAAACTTCACTTTTTCAACCATTTAGGTTGTTTCAATTTTTAAGGTTCAAAATTGAACCATTTTTCAAGTCCTCATATTGGGGGGGCATTTAAAATTTTTTAGGTGTAATGTTTCAAGTTTGCACTTTAAAGTTAAAATTTTCAAGTTTAAAAACCTTCCAGTTTATTGTCAGTAATTATTATCCAGTTTTTTATAACTTTATTTTGTAAAACTAAAAATTTTGTGAATATGCTGTTTGGTGATAGTCTTTGGATTTTTTTTTTTTAAATCCTTCGTCTTTGAGTTTACTTGTTTTCACAAGTTATCTCTTCTTTAAGAGACAATGAGAGGAGGGGCATTTGATAGAGATACAAACACTGTATTTCTCATTGCCTCTTATCATCTCCTGTCATAAAACCTCATTTCACAAATTTCATGTTATTTTTAAGTTTATTGTCATTCATTTACTTTATTTACTTTTATTTATTAAATAATGACAGTAATAAATATTTCTTAAACTTTTACTTACCCTCTCTATTGATTCTAGACAATATCCAGCTGTAATAAAAGTTTTCTGACTTCTTTAACATCCATAATAATTTATACCATTTTGCCGTTTCCAATTTCATTTCATTACTGTGCTTCACCGGCAAAAACTTTCTTTCGACTACGTTTCAACTTCCGTGACGATATTTCTCCTGCCAGATGGCGACTTAGAATATCGTTCTCAAATCGAATCTTTTCATCGAATCTTGCTTTGCATCGATTCGATGCCGTTCTCTGATTGGTTCATTCGTCAGAAACGACGTTTTCAATCCGATCGTTTTTATATAAATATACGATTCCAATCTTAATAAGATGCACTTTTATCTTCCCTTAATGGAAGATTTATCTCAAGTTACTGAACGATGGCTGGACCACGTTCTGGAATGTTGTGTTTAAGTTTTATCAGTGTAATTATGTTTTATCTTAAAGTCTAATGCTATGATACCTTCAAACAAAATGTCTGCTCTGATTTGTGAAACATCGTCATCACGTTCTACAATATGTCTGTTTAAAATGAATGCTGCTATTTATTACTGATGTCAAGTATGTGTTTTTGGAATCCAAATAAACTGTTTTTATTTAATTTAATCTGCATATGTTTTACTTTGCACTCATAAAGATCATACTACTTTTCGGCATCTCTACATATTCACTTCCAGGATAATCCTTTCCCAGCTAAAAGTTTCCACATGCGTTATCTGCTCCATTTAATTACATTTTAACGTGCATAATCATCTCATATTATATCAACATATATTAAAGTGTTATGATAAAGCACATCTCAAAAAAAGCTCAAAGCGCCTAAAGAAGTTTTCACTTCAAACACTTTCTTTCAAATTATGCCAATTCTGTGTAAACTCGGTTATAGAATAGGTCCGCTTTAAAAACACACAAGGAATTTAAACCTTTTCCTAAATTAATTGTATGCCAACTCATGCCCGTTAACATACGCCAATTGTCTGTAGACTCAATTATGTAACTTATCTATATCAAATATGCCAATTGTCTGTGCTCTCAATTACGTAATTTATCTCCTTAATTAATGCATAATTTACAAACTACATTTACTTTCCAATTTTCCTTATTTTAAGATCAGTGGGTACTGTTATATGTTAAAAAGCTTGGCGAAATTCGGTCTTCAGAAAGTGAGATTTGGGGCAAAATGATATGAACAGCTATAAAAAGAAATAAAATGAACTTTAAACTTTTTAAAATACATATTCCTATATATAAACTTTTCATATATGAATGTTAATATTTTTGTTATTTACATACAATTTACTTCTGTTTTTATATAAAAAAGAGATAAATGTCTTCTTTACGGTAAATAAATTATATAATTATTGAAGAGAAAACTTGCATGAAAACTTTCCTTTTTTCGCGAATCCCATTTCTTCCACCTCGCATAGGGCCTATATTGGAAAATTACAGAATTTACCCCATTGCTCTATGACTAAACAGTGTCGAACAATATATTATATGCTAAAACTATCTCTGAAAAATTGCCAAACTAACAATGCAAATTCTATCAAAAACCGTTTATTATAACTTTTTAAAAAGTCTATTGCGATAATTGAGTTCAACAGATTACAGAATTTTCTCCAAAACTGTATGGCTGATCAACGTAGAAGGACATGTTGTATACTGAAACCTTCCCTGGAAAATTATCTAATTAACAATCCAAGCTCCATCGAAATACATTGGGCAGAATCTTTTAAACAGGCAAATTTTTCATTGTCAGGTTCATCTCATTAAAGAACTTTAAACCATAATTAAATACCAAGCAACTTATAATGGTGTATTATGTTCTAAAACCTTTTTCGAAAAATTACCGATCTAACAGTTTAAGTTCAGCAGAACTCATGTTCTAAGCAGCCGGGATGAAATTTCCATTTGAATTATATATATATATAAATAAGTAGAATTAGATTTTTCCAAAAATGCAGTCATCTACATGAAAAATAACCAATATTGTGAAGGTCGCTCAAACCGATGCCACGCTTATGCATTTTTGGCTTAAAATTAAATTGTTTGGCGGTAAAATGAAATCGTAAAAAAGCAATATGTAACTCATAAGTACCGTTATTTTTATAATTACATCTGGTAGTTTTTTCTGCAAGTCGCATGATGGATGAGTTAAATAAAAAAAAAATAGTAAATTAAAAAAATAAATAAATAAAAAAATAAATAAAATTGTCACAGATATCGCCTTATCAAATTTTCTGATGCATTTTTCTTAACCTGACGCAAGAGATAAATTGCCAAATATAGTTATAAACTGCAATCTTTCATAATAAATAAATTTTTAAGCATTACAAACATTCCCTTTCATGTTTAAATTCGATATTTTCGTTGTATAATAATACCATTCGTCAAAACTGTTTTTCTTTTTCTCTTTTTTTTCTTTTAAATAAAATTAGTAACAATTTTTTTCCGAGTTGTACAACCATTTCAATTTTTTTTATCAACTATAAATTTCGCCAAGAAATAAAATGGTAACCTTATTGTGCAAAATAATAGAACTGCCCATCATAATTCTACAACTAATCTAGGTAGAATGATGTGTTATAGCTTAAAACCTTCCCTGAAACAATACCTATCTAATGGTATAAGTTCCGTAAACATCCATGCAGTAGAACTCGAAATCTAGGCGTTCGGAACGAAATTTCCGTTGTAGAACTCGAAATCTAGGCGTTCGGAACGAAATTTCCGTTTGGATTTTATATATATAATAGATGACGTTATTCGCATACGCTGAAGAATTCCATATTTACGATCGAGTCTTAAGGGTGTACTCAAAAAAAAAATATTTCTCCACCCTCAACAGTTCAAAGTTTTCTGACAGACTTTCAGATTCATTTTTAAAAGTAAAAACATGAAACTTCCTGGTGTGATTTTTGAACCCAGTAGCAGAAAGTTATGGTTGTGTCTGCGACAGCAATTTAGTGGGATGAAAATTGTCTGCGGGAGTAGCGTGTTACATTTTCTTATGTACAAACATCATGAGTGTTAAAATAAACAGCGTTCTTACTGATTAATACCAGGGGTGATTGTGAGAGAAAAAAAAAAAAATTCTGAAATTCACAGCAAAATTTCCGAAAGGTTACAACAGAGGGGGGGAGGGGGGGCGCAGGGAGCAAAAATCCACTACCGGCACTAATTATGTGTTTTTCTTGCATACTTTTGATGAAATTTGGGTTTTTTCGCGATCTTTTGACGAAATATGCCGTTTATCTCGATCTTTTGACGAAATTTTCCGTTTTTTCGCGATCCTTTGACAAAGTTGAGCTTTTTTTCGCGATCCTTTACGAACTTCGTGTTTTTTCCTCGATAATTTGACGAACTTTGTGTTTTTTCTGCGATTCTACGACAGAAATTTGCGATTTTTCGGCACCTCTGGGACGAAATTCACGTTTTCCCGGGATCTTTTGACGAAATTCGCGTTTTTACAGTGATCCTTTGGCAGAAGTTTGCACTTTTTGCGATTTTTTTACAGTAATCTGCGTTTTTCGTGATCCTTTGACAGAAATTTGCGTTTTTTCGCGATCGTTTTACAAAAATTTGAGTTTTTTCGCGATCGTTTTACAAAAATTTGCGTTTTTTCGCGATCATTTTACAAAAATTTACGTTTTTTCGCGATCGTTTTACAGAAATTTGCATTTTTTCCGCGATTGTCTGACTAAATTCGTGTTTTTTCCTCGATCCTTTGATGAAACTCAAGTTTCTTCCGCGATTTTGTGACAGAAATTTGCGTTTTGTTGCGCCCCTGGAACGACATCCACGTTTTTTCGGGATTTTTGGATAAAATTCAAGTTTGTACAGCGATCTTTTGGCAGAAATTTACGCTTTTCGAGATCTTCTGACGAAATTCCTTCTTCTTTCCGCAATCCTTTGACATAAATTTGCGTTTGCTCACGTTCCTTTGACATAAATTTGCGTTTTTTCGCGATCGTTTGACTAAATTTGAGTTTTTCCCACAATCGTTTGTCTAAATTCGCGTTCTTTCCGCGATCCTTTTACTAAATTCGCATTCTTTCCGCGATCCTTTGACGAAATTCGTGTTTTTTCCGCGATCCCGTGACAGAAATTTGCTTTTGTACTAGAACCCTGGGACGAGATTCATGTTTTTTTCCGGTCTCTTTTGACGAAATTCGCGTTTTTATAGCGACCCTTTGGCTATAAATTACCGATTTTTTATGCGAACGATTGCCAAAATTGATAATTTTCGTCTACCATTTGTCGAATTCGCGATATTTTTTGTCAGAATTTTCGTACTTTTTTTTTTTTTTTTTTTTTTTTTTTTTTAAAGGAAATACTTTTTTTTTTTTCAAGTTGGCAAATTTATCTGCAAGGTTCAAAATAAATCTGCGACGTACGTCGCGCGTCTCGAACTTTCTGCTACCGGGTTTTTGAAGAGATGTATAAAAGATCGTGTGTTTTCATTTTTCGCTCAATTAATTAGAACTTAATTTATAAACAATTATTTTCTCAGTATGACCATTTTTTTCCTTCCCAGCTCTCTCGCTTCTGAAAATTCGGTTCAAAACGCCAATTTTGACAGTATTTCTTGCAATGTATTCTGCCTTTATCAAAAAATCGACACATTATATAATTTTTGAATAAGAGAATCTGCCAATTGGATGCGTTTCAGAACAAAAATTAATTTAAAAACTGATCAGAAAATAAGCAGTTAAGATTTGAACACACCCTTAAACAACATATCTACAGAAAAGTATGCACAGAATGTCACTATCGCAGAATAATACACAAATTCAGCAAAAAAGTGATGTCGTCATTCAAGAAACTCGACAAAAAAAGGATCTGGTGATTCATCTGTTTGTAACATTAATATGGACACATAAAATTAAATATAGTTTAAAATAGCTGAATGTTTTATCAGAAATCCTAAATTTATATTTTTTCAACACAGCACGTATTTTAATTACAATTTTTTTCAGTTGTTATTGTAAAATGACAACCAAAAGATGTAATAATCTACCATTTTTCCTTTACTTTTTACGGAAATGGAGTACCTCTGTTGCCAAAATTTTAAAAAATGGCGCTAAAAACTACAAAAAAATTAATATCTCAAAAATAAATTCAGATGTAGTTTTCAAACAAATTGCATTTAAAGGTACCCCCCCCCCCCTATACGACGGTATAAAAATTGACAATGTGCCATGCTTAGAAGTTTTTAAAAAGTGCAATACAGATTATCCGTATTTAACAGTACAATGATACATCTGCTTTACTATAAGCCTGGCTTCTATAACGGAACGGTATTTTTTGGAAACGACACTTTAATTCTGAAAGAAATAGTATATCGGGGGCCAAAAAAATAAAGGTGACTTTGATGTGTTGATTACAGGTTTATCTGGGATGAAATTTCCAGTTCCAACCCCAGGTGCAACCCACACAAACAAATTATTGACCCATCCCGGTATAAAACCTAAAAAATCGATTTGAGCCGGGCCTGCATCCTACAATTAAAATTATTCATAAAGCACACTTACTTATGCTCAAATTTTATTTCCAGATTATGGTCATAATTCCTGAATACAAAAAAAGTTATAATTTTAAAGTTCTACAAGGAAAAGATTTTTTTAAATGCATCTCTGTAAAATATATAATGTGAACTTTAAAAATTCACAGTCTTACTTAAAAGGCGACTAAGGTAATGAAAATGTTACAAGTTTAAAATATTTTATTTAAAACTCCTTAGTACTTTCAAGTTAACCAAGCTCATCATCAGAGAATACTTTAAAATAATTTAAAATATTCTATGATGATGAGCTTAGTCAGCTTGAAAGTATTAAGAAGTTTTAAATAAAATATTTTTAATTTGTAACATTTTCATTACCTTAGTCGCCTTTTAAGTCAGACTGTGAATTTTTAAAGTTCACATTATATATTTTATGTTGAATCAATATGAAAAATTGCATTTCGTATTATGATTTTATTTGCATCTCTGTAATTTATTAAACCAAATTAAATTTCTAAAGATTTCGCTAAACAAATGTACAACATCAATATAATTTTTATGAATAACAAATAAAATCCAAGGCCAACGTGGACATGGGGGGGGGGAGGGGGGGCGATTTAGAAGAGTGCACAGGTCGCGGTCGGGCCAATAGTGCTTTTTACATGGGATAGGTCTGACATGGACTGGACGTTTAGCTTTTATCGTGGGCCAAGCCCCGATCTGGAAAGTTTGGCCAGTGATCTCTAGCAAGAATGAAGTCCAGACCAGGCTATACCTGGAAGAAAAAGAAGAAATAAACCGGCCCAGCTCTAAAAGAGAGAAGACCTGACCCAAACCGAGTCCCATGGACTTAAAATGGTGCGGCCCGGGGCGGCCGCACTGCACTCACGCTTTGCCTCAAGTCATTTCCCGTGAGGATCCATATTATGAGGTTTTGCAAACTTTTATTAGCCCAACGGGGGGGGGGGGGGGGGGGGGGGGAGTGCGCCCCCCTTACATCCGCGATTGGTGAGAAAGAGATATGCGTTTGGCAGTGTCCACTTTTGAAGGCTCTGGTTCAAATTCTGATTCAGACGAACTGCCTGCTTCACAGTTCCCACTTTTTGAATTTTCTGGGACGCTGTATTTTAGAGCAGAAAAATAATTAACATCCTATCTCGCAGTTGCTCCCATCTCCTATTTCCTACTTCATCCTCATGATGACTGATAGCATTTTCATTGGTTTCTATTCCACATTCTCCTCTCTTTCCAGAATTGCTGTCAAGACATGCTGTGGCCCTGCATTCAAATATGTGACTCTGAATGCATCAAAAAAACAAAGGAAGAGCAAGGAACATAATAAAGATAAAAGAAAGAAACCGACGAACGAATGAAATAATACTTACAATTTTTGCTCAGTTATACGCGAAAAGGCTATAAAAATCACCTAGTTCAAAATACACATAACTAATAAATAACAGATAATCAGAGTTTATTTAAACATTTAGGACACTAAACATGACATTTCAAGTAAAGTCAGCAAAAATAAATTTAACATTTTTTAAATTTTTGCTAAAAAAATTCATAAATTAGCATTTGAGCGAAACTTCAAGCCATTTGCTTCAAATGAAGAAATTCTCCAAAAAATTTCAAATATTTTGTGTAAACTTAGTGATATCAGTGGCAACTTTTTCGCACTACCCATCCTCGAAAATTGAAAAAAAGTTTTTTTCGGCCCACCCTATTGTCTAATGCTTCTACTTCTGAACCAGATCCAGAAGGCAGTGATAATAAAATTGATGAATTATGCGGAATATCCTCTATGCAGACTGAGGACAAAGACTATAAAGGGGATAAAGTTGTTGAAAGTACGGACACTGGAAAAAATCCAATCTACTTTAATAAGTTACGTTTCCAAACCAGTAGGATCATCCAAATGGAAAATGAAATCAAGATTACCTAAGGGTGGATTTTGAAGAGGAATCTATAAGACTAAAAATTCATAGACTCTAGAGACAAATATAAGAACAATAATAAAATTTCCTATATAAAACAACAATATAAATGGAGAGTCATTTGACGACATATTTTCAAGAGGAAACCAATGGTTACACTGAAATCAAATACACCGACACGCCCCCCTTAGAAGCTACAGTGAAATTTCCTGGCTGAACTACTGCGGTAAATGAAAGGTCAACCAGGGGTAAATTTTGAAGAGACATTTTGTTTAATGCCATAAATCTTAAACTTAGGAAATACTTGTATTACGGTGATTAGAAATAACTGCTAATTAATTGCACACACTGATCAATGAAATGAACTCTTAAAAACAAAACCATCTCTCCAAAACATTAAAAAATTAAGGCGAATGGATGCATAAGAAAATGGATGGAAAACTAAGAAAATAAATTGGTAATAAATATTATAAATTGCATGTTGTTCTCTTTATCTTGGAATTTTTTTTTCTTTGGAATCCTTTATTTTTCAAATTTGTTCCTTTATTCACGGATTCGTTCCCCATTTTCTCGGATTTGTTACTTTTTTCTTGGTTGGTTGATTTCTGATGGCCAATTATCTGCTCAAGGGATATAGGGCCAGGGGGGGAGTGCCCTTTGTGGGGGTCTTTCTAAGGGAACCTAACCCATATTAATGCTTGGAAATCCAAGGTTCGAAGAAAACTATGAAAACTCCGAATGATTAGGCTGACGGGCGTGATTGGGATCGAACCCAGCACCTCCCGTCTACCAGCTTTGAGAACAAAACCTTTCGGCCATTGGTGGGGCCCTTTTTTCTCGGATTCGTTCCTTTTTTCAGAGTGATTCTGACAGGAATGACTCCAAAGAACTCGTTCATTTCGGTGAACAATGTTGACTAAAACGATTCCTTAAAAGGAATGATGTTGCCCATTTCTATTGGATATGTATGCAAAATCCTTTTAAAGAATTTTAACTGCAGTATAATTTTGGCTAACACATATACAAAAATTTTGTAAGAATTGAGTCGGGTGGGCCCTGATTTTAATGATCTTTTCTCAGCTCAGGCAATGACTGAGTTTTTATTTTTTACACTGGGTCAGGATAGCATTCTATGGGCGAGTCTGGATCTGTGTCTGAAAATTTCGGCCAGTGCTACAAATATATATATTTTTAAATAGTTCCCAGTTGCAACAATTTCTAATAACAAATATATTCGTAGTGAAAAGATAATCATAGCGACTCGATCAGTAACTTTATATTATGGCTGTAAAAAATAGGATAAAGATGAAACTTTTCAACTATAAACGCTATTCTTTCTTTAATTATAACCTTTTTAAAGATTTTTATTTAATTAGCAAATATTTAACAGGTTAGTATTTTTTATTTAATAAGAGAGCTTAAAAAAATTTAAAAAAATCTGAGTCACAATCAATATTTCCTCAAATTTTCTTTTTCTTAATAACAGTTAAATCTTTAACCTTTCATATTTTTTGGAAACTTTAAATCTTCAGTTTAGTCGTGGAGATCTGGGGAACAGTGTTTGAACTACCTGGCCTTTCTGTCACGTTTATGTTATGGGACATATGTATGAATGCAGACAGGAAAACATTGATACTCATACAATAAAAAGGCAAAACTTGATTACATAAGAAGGAAATCAAATCTGAGTTGTTACAGTAGAAATATTCACTAAAATAATATTGAGCAATTTGTCAAAAACATCATGAGCACCAAAATATTAAGAATTTGCATTCATTTTGTGCATTTTTCCATATTCGTTATGCTCCTGGTGCTGTCTCAGCTATAGTTTAATGATGCCTATAGATTGAATATAATCTGCTCTCTTCACTAACATCCACAACTTGAACCGAACATTTTATTGATAAAACGTTTTACATTTTATAAATATGCATGTGTACACTTCTAGATTTTATTAGAAAATAAATAATTCACAACGAAATGAATAATGAATATTTAGCTTTTTTTTTTTTTTTTCAAGTGTGAGGCCCCGTGCGGCCGCACCTGTCGCACACTCCTAAGGATGGCTCTGGTTGTCAGGTGTCCTGGTTAATGCAAGATGTCCCAATTTGCAGGAAATCAAACAGCCAACCCACTGAACCATTGCTTCGGATGACAAAAGTTCTAATTTTTCATAATGGACAAATTCTTTTAATTTCTTTTAGTACCACTTAATACCACCATCTATTCATTAGTCTACATCAAATGGAACTTAATGCAGTAAATCCTGGGAAAACAGAACATATCTTTAACGGAATTTTATGATTCCGTTTGTAAGAAATAATGTACAAATCTACCTTCTAAAGAAAGTCTGTCCACGACGAATTACTTTTCCGTCCTGTTAATAACTACTTTTAAAAATTTTTGCTGTACTTTGTTTTATAAAACATGTGAAAATGAAACTTGTCTGCAACAGAAAATTGCTTTAAACAGAAATTTCATATTTCGTATGGAAAGAATGTCATAAAATCATAACTGTTCAATCAGTAACTTCTCAAAAATGGAAATTTTGTTTCTGTCTCTAGTGATCCCACATTCGCAGATTTTACTGTGTAAAATTATTGTGTTTACTTAATACAGTAAAGCATTCTAGAGCGGAATTTCAAATTTTCAGTGATAGATTCTGTTTGATATACCTTCCGTAAACACGATCTATTATGTTTAAGGCATGTTCCGTTTCAACAGGATTTACTATATTTAATGTCTGAATTTAGAACCCACAGTCCTGCTTTTTCTGTCTACCTGCCCTGCTTTTTTGTGACAATGAACCTGGCAACACCACTTGTGCTTACTAATAAAGAAAAGAGAAAGAATGTTTTTTACCATTTATGTTGATAAGATGTTCTGCCTGCCTCATTCCCATGTAGGGGGCAATGTACAAGAAGACAATATTACTGCATTAAGTAACAAAACGCTATTATTAAATATTTTTAAATAATAAGTATCTATTTTAAGTGTTATTTGAAATGAAGTGATTTCATATTATAATATTGATATTTTATTGACGTCTTTTCTTCATTTGAGTCAGTAAAGTATGTGAATAATAAAATTATAAACAAATCATTATCACTGCAAATGTATAAGAAGAAAATAAAGTGAAAAAAAAATTGAGCCACATATCACCAGGGGAAGGGATCAATGAATGAATATAGGCTAATTCCATGAAAACGTGTCATGTCTGTCACATACTACGATTTTTGGCTACCAGTATTTTAGAACGGAAAAATGTGACTTATTTTATCAGAGATATCTCATCAATTGAAATACATGAAGCACACTTTTCGAAAATAACGGTGGCCAACAAGCATAGTGATTTTCAGCAGTGTGACAGACATGACAAGTTTTCATGGAATTAGCCTATACAATATTGTAAGGAGGGGAGAGGCAGTGTTGCCATATCTCGCTGATTTTTTTATTTTGACATTCCGAATTCTCACCAGTAAGTTTTTAATAGTTACTCTTTTTTTATAAGATGGCAGATATCCCATAAATAAAATAAAATACCTGATAAAAATTTCTGGTATGCATTCAATATATCTAAATAAAAAATCCGCCAGATGCAGCAACAGTGGGGAGGGGTCCCAAACTACCAAAATGTTGATAAAGTTATATATGTTACAGCTCCTTAGTAAATGATGGCAATTGAAATAATATTTGGCACTTTATCACCTGTGCTTGGCAACGGAAAAGAACTGATAATTCTGTTATATTTCAAGCCAAATATATAATAATTTTCTTAAGGAAAATAACACCTTAACGTTGAAATTTAAATAATTTAATTTACATTTCAAGAAAATATTTGGTCTAAAAATTATCAAAATTGGAACTTGGGATCAAATTTTTTCACAGATTTAAGTTATTGTGCAAAAAATTATATCTTTTTTCATAAAGTTTAGTCATTATTTCATACAATTTCTGAAAGAAAAATAATTGAAAAGACAGTGGTAATACAGTTAAATCTAAAAAATTTAAACATCGTTTGAAATGTTAACAATGAAATATTCAATCAAGATTCAGCAAGAAATAAAAATAAAATCACAAAATGATTTTGATTAGTTGATTGGGGGAATTCTAAGCTGGATAACTTGTGCTAAGAAAGCAAAAGCCACTTAGCATATCATAGATGAAGAAATTATTATTTACTATAGTACAAGACCATCACGTACTGAACCAGAAAAAGGGAAAAACTTACTTTTGGTGAAAAACTTGCTGATGGAAATAAATTTAAGCATGCAACTGCTCAGGTATCTGAAAAAAATAAAGAATAATAAATAACATGAGAAAAGTGGAAAATATTTGCCAAAAATTATTTAAAGTAATAAATAGCGACATTGCTATACTTCAGTCACACTTTTATATTGAGTCTTCTTTGCTGATTTGAACAATTGCAGAAACTTTTGTAAATATTTGAAAGTACAAATGTTTGTCTTGTGATAAGTAGAAATTCTGCTGGGTTAGTTTGATCACATTTCACACTATACACAATTGAAATTTTGGTACTACTTAGTTATCCCATTGACCAAAAATCTATTGCCAAACTGTAAGATTAAATGCCAATAATGGTTGATTGTAACTGTCCCATTCACTCGACTTTAGGCAAGTTACGTGTATTTACGTCATCAAGTGATATTTATTTCGATGTTTTATTTGTATTTTTATTAATGTTAAACTAATTTATTTGTTCTCTCGTTATTTAAAATAAAAATTATGTCAATTTGTATCATTTGGTGAGTGGTTTGGCGATTTATATAATTTGGTGAAATTGATCAACAGGATAACAAAGTAATACTGAAATTTTTAATAGAGGGCAAAATTACATTCAAAACCAGACACAGGATAAAAAAATAATCTGTCGATCGACACTTTTCCTCTCTCTTCAAATTAGGGTGTAAAAAAATCATGATTTTTTTCTTAAATAAAAAAAAAAAAAAAAAAAATGGATTTTTTTTATTTAAATCGGATTTTTATCATTTTTTTTCTCAGTGTTAAAACGCTGAATAAATATAAAAAGTTTTAAGTTTCGAAAACAATTAAACCTCTAATTGCTAACATAATCAGCATTTTTACACATTAATTAATAAAATTTAATTATTAGTTGGCAATTACAGAAATTATAAAAACTGCAAATTAGTAGTTTCATTAGTAGAATACAATAAAGTTATACACATTAATGTTTCGCGATAATTATGTAAAACTACGTTAAATACTAGTGACATTTACATTTATTAAAATTATCAGTAAACTGCATTTAATATTAAATTGTTAACATTACTTAAAAATAATAATTATTAAACAATTAATATCTAATTAGGTATATAACCCATATTTTTATGCTTTAATTACTAAAACGATAATTTAGTATTTAGTAGTCATCCTAAAAGGAAAAGGGACAGGATGCTAGTTCCAAAAAAGGGCACTATTTCATGAGGAAATATATTAGTAGTGTGTTTAGTAACAATAAGGAAAAGGTATATAATTTTTTAATATGAAAAATAAAAAATACAATTATATAAAATTTTTTAATAATATCCTGTTTTTTCACAAGAAATAAAGTTCTAATCATATTTGTAAGACCTTGGGTACATGTATTCAAACATACTGCGGTATGGAGAAGTTTTTTACAAAAAATCTCTGGCAACAACTACAGGTAAATTTCACTATTTTTTAAAAAGGCAGGGTACATTTTGTCAATTTCAAAAGGGGCAAGGAGCGGTACCCTTAAAAAATGGCCAGGAAAAAACAGTATGTTTTACAGAATTAATAAAAACTGCAAAAAAGTAATTTCATTAGTTAGTAGCACAAATAACAAAACTAACAGATATTACTGGCAGCTCGTTTTGCATATGTACTAAGAAAACTTACTGTTAATCGCCCAAATCTTTACACGATATATGTGTATGCTAACGAAAAAAATGATGAAAATGGGTTACAACCATTCATATACACATACAGAGTAAATATATGAATAACCAGTTATATCTAAAAATTCTCAAAATATTAAATAGCAGCACTATTAATTCCCAGTGGGGATCTCTTGCTGTGATTATATTAATTAAGCTGTGCTTCGCATTTTTATACCAATTAGTTCTTTCAACAACTGTTGAGCAGATGTTACTCTTCCATTCTTCTCCAGCTCCAATATTTGGTATAAATTTGTTATTGCAAAAGCAGAATGAGAAAATAAGATTCTGATTATTTACCTACTCTCTTATTTTGCAAAATTTTATTGTACTTGCCATGCTTATTTTATAAATAAGAATGAATAATTTGATTACTTAAAGCTAATTATGACATTGCAAATTATATTAAATTTAAATATAATTTTTAAATGAAATGTTTTTTATGCCTTTACAAATTTACTGCACTTAATGATTTACAAGACTCAGGAATTAGGCTTAGAAACAATTATTTAAAACTTTTTTTTTTTTATTCATTAGGCAAAATACCTGGAGAAACTTTCCAAATTATATTAATCTTAGATTTTAATACTTTTATGTTATTTTAAACACTTCGAAAATTTTTGATTTTAATCGATGATTTAAAAAAAAATCTGGTGATTAAAATCATGAATTAATCAGATTTAAATCAACTGATTAAAATCGTTGACACCCTACTTCAAATTCTGCAAAAATTCACCTGATACAGTCAAAAACCAGAAAGGAAAGCACATCAAATATTAATTATCAGCTTAATTTCCTAATTTATTTTTTAACAACTCTCGTTTACTTAATTTGATTTTTTATTTATTTTGGTACTTACATATTAGTCTTTCCAGGTTGGTAATTTGGAAAATCACTGAAATCCCTTCAACATACTTTATGTGATTTATTAGCATGAATTCAGGAGATAGATTGGAGACTTTTTTTCCTGGAGTACCAGATGAGAGATTTTAAGAATATTAATGTGAAGACGTACAAATTCCTCTCTAACAAAATAATATTTTATTTACAAGAAATAAAAACAGTTTTTGAATAATTTAAAAGGGGTAATTGGATCAGGCAGCATTCGGATTTCGAATAGTTAGGCCTAAGTACGGATTAACTTTTTAAGGCTATATCAGTACTTGGAGTGATTACAGTTAAAATTAGATACTGAAATTTTTAGATACAATACCTTTAATAACAAAAATAATGAATATTTCTAACGAAACCTACAAAACTATATCGTATTTAGAGAAAAATCTTCAGAGCCGAAACACTTGAGAAGCTCACAGCGCCATTTCGCAAAGGAGACGCTAGACTATTCGATTAATGACGATGAAAAGAAAATTTCGATTATGAACTTTTCTGATTATAATCTTTTTTATCGTTCATTGCTCACGTATTGATCTGCGATTATTTTTCAATTTTAAGATTTTTATGTACTTTTATCGCACAATATACATCATACCCAACAATGCTCCAAAACTGCCTTACAATAATAAATTCTACAGTAAATTAAGAAAATCTCATGGTGTTATTGGTATTTTTTCATGAAGACCTACGCATTATTAGAAACATTAAAATGTTTCTAATTTCTAACAATGCCAAAAAGCCTCAGATTGTATTTAGAAAATTTTATCTTGTTTAAGATTAATTTTTCCCGATTACCAATTTTAAATTTCCTTTCCCAGTTATTGAGGCTATTCAAAATTTCAAATTATGTTTTGTAATAAAGATTTTATTTATTTTTTGGTATTTTAAATTAGAATAGAATGATATTAAACATTGCATGTTGTTGAAAAATTCTTTCTAACTTAAAATTGTAATTTTAGTAAAGGGATTTTTAAATTCTCTAGACACATTTTTCAAAGGATACCTAACTTCTGGCTTTCTATAATACACACAGCTCAATTATAGTTTATTTTATCTGGATCAATCTGTCCCAGTAAGGCTAAAAAATAAGGTAGTAATGCTGTCTATTTCTTAAGATTAAAAGCTATAATTGCTGAGCATTGATTTTAGAAATAAAGGGGGAAGTTTCATTTCAAGAATAGATATGAAGTATGCAGGCAATAATTTCCTTATTACCTGCATATTTAATACATAGGGGTAAAATATGAATCTCAGCACTTAATAATTCCTTTATAAACTAGAATATACAGAATAATTTAAAGGGTTTTTAAAAATGTCACACACATGTGTTTCTGTTATATAACAAAGATCGAGAAAAATTTAGTGAACTTGCAGCTAAACACAATTCTGGAAACCATTCCTGTATCTCATCTATGCTTAACAAGAGCAAAAATCGAGTACAATTTTCCCTGATAATAATTTAGATGATGCAGAAAAATATACATAAATGTATTCCAATCAATATGGTAGATTCCTTAATCAATTTTGAATCAAATATTCTTACTAAGAGATGAAGCAAGTAACAAACAAAAGATTTAGATTAGTCAAGCATAAAAGGCAAAGAAAAAACAGAATTTATTTTTTCAGGCTATAAAGTAATAGCAAATAATCACAAAAATTTTCATCTCAAAACAGGACCCTTCACAAAACTTATCACCTTAAAAAAGGAACCTTCACAAAATTTTTTCTCTTAAAAATAGGCCTTTTACAAAATTTTTCCAGCTCTACATTAAACCTTTCACAAATTTAATCATTTAAAACTAAAATCTGACCTGTCACTTTTACATCTATAAAGAAAACATATGTGTTTTACATACATATATCTTCTTAAAAATATATAAAAAAGAACCTGAGTATAACGTCCATTTCAAATTCACAAACCTGGGACTAGATTTTTGACAAATATAAAAAAGCCCTTCGCAATTTCACAAAAACAGGACCCTGGGAGAAAAGTTTGGACAGACCCCTGAACAAGACAGAAGATAAAAGAATCATACTTACAAATACTACGGAAGACTTAGACAAAAAGGAACAAACCTTAAAAGTTTTTTTTAGAATAAAAAGATGAAGGAAGGGGAAAAAAATTCTGGAAACCGAGTGTTAATAAACAAATGCATACTTGAAAGATTAACCTCTTCATGCCCTCTTGGCCACATATGTGAATGTGGATGTTTATTTTTATTATAATTATAATTACTCTCAATAATAAAAAGAACAAAAATTTGATAACTTATTCACTACACAATCCTTCAACAAGGGAAATAAAAATTTTATGGTTTGGCTGTTTGTTTGGTACTTGTTAGTTATCCCGTTGACCAAATTACTGTCGCCAAACTGTAAGATTAAATGCCAATAATGGTTTGCCATAAATTAATTAATTTTAAGATTAAATGCCAATAATGTCCAATAAAACCAATATTTCAACGTTTTATTTGTATTTTTATTAATGTTATACTAATTTATTTGTTTTTTCGTTATTTAAAATAAAAAATTGTGTCAATTTGTAGAACTTGGCGAGTGGTTTGGCAATTTATATAATTTGGCGAAATTGGTCGACGGGATAACTAACAAGTACCGTTTGTTTTTTATTAAAAAAAACTAAACGTCCCGACATATGTGACCAAGTTGCATTTAGAGGTTAAGTATAATTTATTATCAAGGTAGTCTTCATTTTGTTAAAAATGACAAAAAGATTGCAAAGTTTTATACAGATAAAATAATTAAAAATATGCAAAAATAACTATTTTCTACATCCATTTCCTTTCGAATGATTCAAAATTGCAATCTTTAATTTTTATTTCTTTAAATCTTTTTTTTTTATGTTAATAGTGATTTTTACTGTATTTTTACATATCGCTCACCCGCAAGAAAGTGACACATCTCGCAAACATTCATTTTGCGTTTTATTTCACGAATAGCCCTGTCATAGGTGTGTCTTGCTGCACAAACAGTTTCATAAGTGTCTATACGGAAAATCACTTTATTGCACTATATGTCCACTTGTGACCAAATAAGAGGGGTGGATTGTGTGGGGAGGTAAAATTTCCCAACCCTCTAAACCTGATCCTACTTCTTTATTTTTAAGTGTTTTATGCTTTTAAGCACGTTTTTACTCCTGCATGCTGAGCTATGTGCTATAATTTCCTGTTCCAGTAAAATCATGCAAATTATCTTTTGCCTCTCCTGTGAAATTTACTTTTGTCGAGATGTGTCATTTTTCTTGTGGGTGAGCGATTTGTCCTGATATCTTATTTGTTTTTTTCTGAACCTAATCCATACATAGAATAGATTTCTAAGTAAAGTGCCCAACAAAAGTGTAGTTTTACAATTTTCTTAATTTATTTTTAAAATAAATCTTCAACTTTTATTACAAAACTTCTATTTTTGCTTTATTAAATCATTTTCTTTCAGAAAACCACACGATAATGTTACAGTAGAACATTCTAAAACATTCAAATAAAGAAATAGTTCAAACAGTATTAAATGGTCTAAAATTAAACAAATTGGCTGGATAAAAAATTGGTGTAATTTATTTTCTTTTCATTAAATTACTCAAAAAATGTTTTATATGTATCATGGTTATAGTAAGAATCGAACACTGAGCCATAATTTAAGTAATCCAGAGGGATTTGAATTGCTTCTAGTTCATTCTTATTATTTTGCGCTTTAATTTTCGTAACTGTGAATGATTATATACTAATTAAATAAGCTATTATTATTTTCAAGTAAGCTATTGGGAAACATTTTATGACATCAGAGGTGGCTCCTTAAAATAGTGCAAGATTTTTTAAAAATTCAATTTGTCCATAGTAGATTCTTAGAAAGTGCCATAAATGTACAATAATTAAAAATATGTGAAAATCTCTATTGACTGCATACACTTCCCTTAGACTGATTCAGAAATGCAATAGATAATTTATTTTTCAATTTTTTTTTTTTTTTTTAAGTTAAAGGAATAATCCTTTTTTTCTGTATTTTAACATAACTACCACCATTTTTTTTTCTTAAACTAACTTTTTTAAAACCTGGTCCTTACATAGAACATACTTTTAAGAAAAGTGCACAACAAAAGCTACTTCCAGAATGTCCAAAATTTTAAAAGTGTGGTTTTACAATTTTTTTAATTAAATTTTGAATTTTTACTATCAAACTTGAATTTTCGTAATCAAATCATTTCATTTCATAAAACAATACGATAATGTGTCAATAAGATATTCTAAAATATTCAAATATAAGATAAATAATTCAAATGGTACCGAAAACCCTTTGAACTAAACAAAATTGACTGGCTAAAAAATTGCTTTAATTTATTTCATTTTAAAATAAGCATAAAATTAAGAAAAACCTATTTTGATCCTGTCTTGCTTACATTAACAATCGAACACTCAGCCAAAATTCAACTAATCCAAAGTGATTCAAATTTCTTCTACTTTAGTGATATTGTTCAGTGTTTTAGTTTCATTTACTGGGAACGATTATATTTATTAAGTCAAGAATTATTATATTTGTAATGAGTTCTTAGGGAGCATTTCATGACACATTATAGGTGGATTCTTAACATTGCGAAATTATTTTAAATCGTAATTTCATAAGTAATGTATGATTCATGCATTATACGAGTTGTTTTAGTTGGACACTTGTCTGTACTATGTTTTAATAATTTTAATTTTTAAGGAAAGTTAGGATAAGTAAGAAAATTGTCAAAAGCATACTTTGTATTTAAGGTACACTTTCCTAAAGATTTTCTGCTTCGCCATGTGTCTTAACAGCTCCAATATTATTTCTCTTTCTTCAAATCTCTTCACAATTGTAAAATATCAAATTATATTCACAATTTAAATGATCAATTTTTTAAAATAAAATTTTTGAAGGGGGCGCTCCGGCCTTTGTGAGAAGTAAAAGACAAACCACTTCTTTAACTAACCTAATCTTTCATATAATGTGCAACACACAAACCCACAGGTTATTGAAATTTTATTACACCGATAGATGGCAGCATGAAACATTAATTGAACATGGATGGAAGATGATGGGCAAAGAAGATCCAAATCGAAAATGTTTCGGTATCGGAAAATGTCTTTCCTTTGATTCTCCTTTAATTTTCAATCTGAATCTTATATGATAATATTTACTTAGTATTTTACAAATTTCTTTGTTAAAAATGTTTCTTGCCTGATTTATTTCATACCTTTTTAAATTCCCACTATAGAAGGGCAATATAACAATTTAAAGAAAGCTACAGGATACTGTGTTGTTGAGTTAGGCTTAATGGTCACCATTTAAGCAACATTTCGTTAGAAGGTAATTTATTTGAAGCTAAGATATTTATCTTTATCTATTAAATGTATTTCCTTGTTATTTATATAATGCAATTTTTTTTTACTTTAATGTGCTTACTGCAATAATTTCAAAATGTCAGTTCTATGTGCATAAAATAAGTTTTTTTCCTACTAATCCACATATATTTTAAAGATATTTTCTCTATATAAAATACATTTTGTTGTAGTAATTTTTTTAATTACTTTCTTTCGATGTAAATTACTTATATTCATTGCACCATTTTCTAGACTTTCTTTTACTAATATGATTATATTACTGTTATACAGTGAAACCTCCCTGTGCGACCACCTCCCTGAACGATAATTTTTTTCATGGAACGAAATTTATTCCCATAGTCTCAGTACTAATTTTACCTCTATTCAGGCACCACCCCAGTTGAACTCCCTCCATGAGCGACCCATTTCTTTGAAGAAAATGAAACAAATTCTGTTTTTTCCCGGTCGCTTAAAGAAGGTTTTATTGGAAAAATAATTCCAGAAAGCGCATCATTCATCAAACTTCTGAACTAAGTTTAGATTTTTTTTTTATTCCGGTAGCTTTTAAGTGTTTAAATCCCTTCGTGCCTTTTTAATCAATAAATTTAACTCTGATGACAAATTAAGTATGACGATCAGTAAACTCCCCTACTCTATTCTGTCAGGAAGCTCTCAAAGAAATAGATAAATTAATGAAATCGTCATTATTTGTTTCTGTCCAAAAAAAAAAATTGCATTTATATACTAAACTTCCAAAGGACTTGGAAATAAAAGTTATAAAAGATAAAACCTTAATATCAAAGCAAACGTCTATGTCCTCATTTTTTTAAAACTCTGCAGTAATTAACTTATGCAATTAACTTTTGATACTTAAATTTTCATATTTTTTCCTAATATGAAAAATAAATTTTAGTAACATTGTTACCTCTTTTCAACAATTAAAATTTAGATTTAAACATGACCTCGATTAAGAGACCACCTCTTGGAGCAACCAATTTTTATTGGAACGGAGCGTGGTTACTTTAGGGAGGTTTTACTGTATATTACTGATATTTAACATCCACATTTTGGTTATTTTCATGAAACAGATGAGTTTGTCATCTGCAAAAAAAAGTTAACTTGCAAAATTTTGGCGATGGGCTGTTAACCGTGGCAACCCTGATTTATGCTACTGTAGTTACTTTTCCAAACATCAAAAGTTAACGAATCATCAAATTTTAGTGAAAATCGCTGTTATGGTATTGTACATTTTGGCAAACCTACCAGTGAAGGAAAGAGGAAGATTTTTTTGACACATGGTCATTATTATTTGGCTAATGTTGAAAAGTAGTAAAAAAAATTTATTGTTTGCATATTTAATAGTTGATCATGAAAAGTTTTGTTTACCTAAGCAAAAATTTTTTGTGACACAGTATTTTTAGAAAGAAAGGGAAAAAATTCCTTTTCAAATAATTCAATTTTCCTTGTTTGGTGCAGTAGTATGTGTCATCAGCGTATCACCATATGAAATCTGTCGAATTTAAAAGATTGCTCTATTGTTTTTGAAGGTTATAAAAATTTTCAATTTCCTTTTGTACTTCTTTTTTTTTTTGGGGGGGGGGGGGCATCTTGTATAAAGACATTTTTAGATTTGATTTTTAAAATTAGAATTATTCCTTAAAAAAAAAAAAAATCTGGTTACAAATAAGATACTTCAAAATTTGTTTGCATAATGGAAGTAATATTTCTGCAATAGTTCTCATTAATTAAATTTTAAAATCTTATTTTCTATATTTAAATGCTAAATTTATTAAAACTGAAGCATAGTTTTTTAATTTTTAATATTTCTTTAATTTGCAGTTGCATTGTGATGAAAATTTCTTTATTAAAATTGATCACATTTGCGCAACTATGAGGAAATTTTGTTTTGAAATTTGGTTACCACTTTCAAAATTTTAAATAATTAATTAAAAAAAAATCATAGTTTTGAAAATAACTGCAATATTGGTTTGTCTCAGAGTTTCCTTTTGGTGGTCATTTTCCAAACTTCATTTAGGCTTGTTTTGGGGGAAAATGCCAAGTTCATTCCAACGGCGGATCTGGAAAGTCCTAATGATGTGCAGATTTCAGGCGTTTGTGGAATTTTGGGTTGCGGATTTGAGAGAGTCTACTGTATAATCCAACTTGAAAATGCATACCTCAATTAAAAACCACATTTAGACAATTAACCTTCATTTTCAGTACTACTTGTGAATTCTTTTGTTTAGCCTAGTGTATGATTTATAGACGGCACATAGTATGCTAAAATTCATATCAGAACTGAAAACATACTTCCAGAAGTTATTGCTAATATTAGATTATATTTCAGATAAAATACTGTATCGGAAATATTTTGTGTGTCCCTGTAAATTTGACAATAAATGCAATGCACCACCATATTGTACCTCAAGTACAGTCATGGAAAAAAAAGTAAACACCTCCTACTAACTCCTCAATAAATTATTGTAAAAGAAAGTTATTGGTACCGAACGATTAGAAGTAATGTCTGTTTTTTAAATGATGTATAAAAAATTTGTTTATGGGGCCATCTACATATTAAAATGAACCCAAACTTCATTTTTTTCAATGGCAATACCCAATTTTAACAAGCTATTTCAAATCTTCGGTTCAAACTATGCCTAGACACCCAATTTCAAGTCATTTGAGTGATAAGTTTTTGAATTATCAACATTCAAAATTTAGTGCTTCTAATGTTAAATTACATTTTCATATTTTTATTTATATCTTCTGAAATTATACTCCTCATGCGCTAATTTTTGGTGTAGCAATAATACTAATATACCCAAACATAAATACGTTGAATTTGCAATTTTTATAATTTTATATGAATTATGAAATTAATATTGGAAAAAAAATATGAATTGCAACCTACAATTTTTTTTATGGATTTATTAAGTCCTGCTTTATGGAAATCGAAAATTTCACATTTTTCTTCCAAGTAGTTTTCAAATTATGCTTAAAAAACGGCAAAATGATGGATTAAGGGGCCATCTATGATAGAAGTGACTAGATATTTTGAAATTTCTTTTGCTATCTTATAATCTAGCTGTCTTCAATGACTGTTTGAGTAGCGCTTAAAGTGCCTTGATCAAGAAGGAGGCTCTCTCGGTCAAAAATCGAGTACCGAACTTCAATTTGGATACAGCCCCTAAAATAAGCTCATTTTAAAATAATTAAACAAACTTATCGTACGGATTGAATAACAATTTGTTTTTAGGCTAATTGTAGGGCATAGAGTTCATTTATGCTGTCAGAATTGTGTACTGCTATTGGAAAAAACAAAGTTATGGTTCGTTTTAATATGTAGAGGGCCCCCTAAGCAAATTTTATATACATCATTTAAAAGTAGACTTTATTTCCAAATGTTCCAACCAGTAACTTTCTTCTACGATAATTTGTTGAGGAATCAGTAGGGGGGTGTTTACTTTTTTTTTCCATGACTGTACTTTGTGTAAATTTCTGTAACGTCTGTTAACTTATTTAAAATAGTGCAACATATTTAAAATACGCTGCAAGTAGCTTTTCCTTATAGACTATTATGTAATGCAATTCATTTGCATGACCCTGCAAATGAATAATAAATGCTTTCCACCTCAATTCGTATTCCACAGGATGTATGTTTAGTGCAGTTCACAAATGCATATTACTGTCATTATGCTTGAATTGATGTAACATCATTAAAATTAACTGAAAGTAATATTTTCCTATTGATCATAATGTAACACATAATTTTTGATTGTCCCGGTAAACAAAGTACAAAGGCTACACACTTAATTTTAAGTAGTACTCTTGCTATAGAAAACAGCAATAACATAAAAAAAATTATACGGCAATCTGAACATATTTATGAGAGTTATTTAAAATATTGTGATTAAGCTAAATCCACATTTTTGCCTATACTGTTTTGAGAGGTGCCTGGAATTTGATAAATTGTGGTGCAAGAAGAATGTCACAACTAAACTAGTTGGATATGCCAATACCAAAACTTTCTTCTATCTCATACATGTTAATGCTTCAAAATTCTCTAGTACAGAGCCAAAATTAAATGGCAATCTATGCATCTCATGAGGATTCTAAAGACATGAAATTTTGTGCATTAGTTCTTGAGATAGGACTATCGCTAAAATCGTGTAAATCATGCAAAATGCAGCATATCAGCGCCACCGGATAGGTGGATTTACACCAAAATCTAATAATTTAACACTTATGTTAACGTCTAAGTGAATCTGAAGTTTGATGAAAATCCGTTCATTAGTTTTTAAGATAGAGCTGTTGCGGAAATCATAAAAAATTCCACATAGCAGCGCCACCAGTTGAGCGATTTACACCAAAAACTAATTAGCACCAGTTTATATTAGGGACTAACTGAATCTGAAGCTTGATGAAAATTCATGCATTTGTTCTTGAGATACAGCTATTGCGGAAATCGTGAAAAATGCAGCACAGTAGCGCCACCTATTGCGAGATTTACACCAAAAATTAAGAAGCATTAATTTATATCAGGGACTATTCAAATCTGAAGTTGGATGCAAATTCGTGCATTTTTTCTTGAGTTAGAGGTATTGCGATAATCATGAATAATGCAGCATAGCAGCGCCACCTATTGGGCGATTTTCATAAAAAACTAATCAACAGCTAACGATATCCTGGACTAACTGTATTTGAAGTTTTATAAAAATCCGTGCAGTAGTTCTTGAGATACAGCTATTGCTGAAATCGGGAAAAATGCCGCATAGCAGCGCCATCTGTTGGGCGATGTTCACCAAAATCTAATCAGGACTAGTTTATATTAAGGTCTAACCGAATCTAAAGTTTTGTGAAATTCCATGCATTAGTTCTTGGGATGGAGCGCCCACAAAATTTTTGTCACATACAGACTCACAGAGTGAGAGACAGACATTTTCTAAAAACCGTCAAATCGAGTTCAGGACATTCTAAAACGTATAAATCCGTCGAAAACCGGATGTCGAAAATTTTCACGAAACCAATACTTTCTTCTTGTAAAGATAGAAGAAAGTGAAAAGTTGGGTTGAATTTATGAGAGTGGAAAAGAATAAATTGACTCAATCCTCCCTATCTCTTTTAGATCTAGATTCTTGAAGTGTTTGCGCTTTTATGTATGCTTTTACAGCTGCTTGCAGTGCTAAGTGTTTTAATTCCATGCTACAGTTAAAACAAGAAAGAAAAATCATGCTTTTACCATAGATTGCTTGACACTTTCCAAAACTTCAGAATACTGTAACAAAACTTTATGATGATGTTTGTAAGAGGATTTCTAAATAAACAATTTGAAAAATTCATATGAAAACTCAATTTCTGCTATTGCATCAACAGTCGGAAATATATCAGATGTACTTTTTTTCTGCAGTTCTGTATATAATTTTTAGATTTTTTTATGTATACTACATAGTATGCTAATAGTTAATTAAGTTAAACAGATAGCACAGTTGAATATTTCTATCCAACAGTTTCCTTGAAGAAATGGAAATGTACTTAAGAACTTTTGTGCAGCCCTGTATATGATCTATACAATTTTTACATACCAAGAAAAAAAAAATATATATATAGTTAAATTTAAACATGCCTGAAAACACAATTTCTGCTATTACCACGAATAGTTGGAAAAATATCCTTTTTTGTGCAGCCCTGTATATGATCTATAGATTTGTATGTATACTATATAGTGCACTAAAGTAAGTTCAGTTAAATGAATAGCAGAATCGGAAGTTTTCATTCAGCAATTTTTGTAAAGAAATGGAAAGGTACTTTATAACTCTTGTGCAGCCTTGTATATGATCTATAGAATTTTACACACCAAGTAATAGTTAAAAAAAATCAATTTAGGAAAAAAACTTTGTACTTTATAAATTCAGCGAAAAGTGCCTTTGCTACATATTAATATTTTCAAATTATTTTCTGTGTATATATGATTAAAAACTTTGTTAATGTTAAGGAATGTCACATTAATAGAGGAAAATGTTGTTTGAATAAAAAAATGCTGTCTTTCCAATAAAGAATAGAATTAGTGAATTAAATTTTAAGAACATAAGAAAAAATATATCATCAATTCAGAACACTTAAGGATAAATGGGATACTTGTGTATTATCCAGGCCAGGTTATATTCACTGCACTAACAATGGTGCCAAAAATATTAGTTAGAGTAACCCTTATTTATTTATTTATTGCTTTCTTCACTTAAGTATGTAGGAGTTGTTAATTTTTATGTAGCTGCTATATTAAAGGCATGAGCAGAAGTACTTACAGACAAATATCTATATAATATATTTAGCATAGATATAATTTATTATATCCATTGATACACTATATTTATATTACATAACAAGAAAGAAAAATCATGTGTTAAGCATAGATTATGAAAAAATTTCCAACACTTTCTGAATGCCTTAACAAAACTTCGTTATTTAGTGAAATAAGGCACATGTTCCGAGGCAGATCCCCCCTTCCCATTCATCTTAAGTCATAATGTCATATATCCTATTTGTTGCAAATTCTGTCTATTTTCTGAATTTCTACATAGTTTTCCCCTAAAACAATGAAAAATAATTTTAAAACAACTATATTGGGGGGGGGGAGTTTTGGGGGGAAGTTAAAAATTCGGATTCAGCCACCCAAAAAAACTTAAAGTAAACCTTATAGGGAAAATTCGGAAGGGAGACGGGAGGGCGAATGTAAACGATGTGAGTAGTTAAGTGGAATTGCGCAACTTAGTCCACGCAGCACCGCGGCGCATGTTCCGAGATCCCCCCTCCCCATTCATCCCACGTCATAATGCCATATATCTTATTTGTTGCAAATTTTGTCTACTTTCTGAATTTTTAGATACTTTTTCCCTAAAACAATAAAAAAAATAGATTTTTTTAATAAAATTCTTTTTTGGGGGGCATTTTACTAAAATTTGGGGGGCGTTGCCGGGGAAATTTTGGTGGGAAGTTATAAATTCGGATTCAGCGACCCAAAAAACATAAAGTAAACCGATTTTCAGAACTACTATTAATTTTCCCAGGTAAAATCCCCTATTTCCTGGACTAAAACCCCATACAAAAATTTTGAATTTTTATCAGAAAATGGCATGAATAAAGATAAATAAACCTCATTATTTCTCTCTTGTCAGCAATAATGAAAACTATCCAATTTTCCCCATTTTGAAGAAATTTCATAAAATGCTTTTAAAATTAAAATATAAAAGTTGGGATATTAAAAAAACAGCTAGTCGATCATATCTACAAATGAACAGCTTTCAGTTAAATAAATAAATATATATATATATATATTAGTAAAATTGTTTCAGCAGAAAGATCAGGGCAGTTGACTAAAAAACACACTTGTGTTTTAAATTTATAGATTATATAAAATTATGAAAAATTAAATTGAGCAAATTATGTTATTTTATTCAAATTATAGTAGAATGTCCTAAAGAATAACATTAAAATTTTATAAGTCGAGATAATTTTGGACAAAAACGTCACGAACATGATATTATTTTAAACCTAGACTTATTTGTTTGCTTGTCTAACACAGCGAAGAAATTTCATCAAGGCGGGAATCATCAATTTCTGTAATATAAATCGCTATTATTTGCATGTCACCTCTCTATTATAAAGACACTCTAAGATTTTGTAAAACATTGCGTTTTATCAGTGTGTTATTTCGATTACATTATTTTCAAAAGTGAAGCAATTTCACCTGTGAAGAATTTCAAAGCAGCTGGGCTGTGAAAATGACGCACTTCTATAAAACATATTTCAGTTTTAAGAATTAAAATACACGCTTTTTTATAAAATGACGTCACTTGCATCCGATGAAGCAATCCAGTCTTAAACTTCATCTACAGAAAAGTATGCATATGACGTCATTATAGGAATAACAGACAATATTCTTGAGATAGCACGTATTTTAATTTCAACTTTTTTTTCAGGTTTTGTGAGAAAATGGCGATAAAAAGATACAGTACTCTCCTATTTTCGATTATTTTCCATTTACTTTCAATAGAAATGAGGTATTTTTGTTGCCACGATTAGAAAAATGGTATTAAAAACTACAAAAAAATTAATATCTCGAAAATAAATTGAGATACAGCTTTCAAACAAATTGCATTTAAAAGTACAATTTTTCCATTTAAGACGGTGTAAAAATTAAAAATTTGCGATGTTTAAAAGTTTAAAAATTTGCTGTTGCGAAAATTTCAAAACCGAAATTTTATTTCAAATTTCAAAGTGTTGACATTAGCAGAATGACGTATGCGTTACGCACAGATATGTTTGTCCTTTATAATATTGATAGATAAGTAGATATTTACATTATAATCATTCTGATGGGCACAATAAACTGCTGGAAATGACACTAACATTTTTAGTATAGTTTATTGCCAAAAGCAGTCAATTTGATTATAGATATTTAAAAAAAAATGTATATTTACTTACTGTTTTTTATTATTTTAATTTGCTTTTATATTATTTATAAATTTTACCAATTTTATGTATTTATAAAATGTACATTAAATTACCATTTTGAATACGATTGGCAATAATAAACAAAATTGGCGATTGACAACTATTTTTGGCAATCTATCCACCTGCTCCAGATAATATGTAAGTATCATAAATGGGGAAATGTGAAGAAGAAATGCAAGATTTACTCGTAGTTTTAGAGAAGAAAAAATCACCACAAAATGTTCTGCACTGATACGAAAGAGAAAGAAAACGGGACAAAAAATAGATATAATTATTTACATGATTCAAAGGTTCAGTAATAAATTGCAATGATATAAATTAACCTACTTCATGTTTAAATATTTGTATTATGCTTTAAGGTTCTTATGTTTTTATTACTTTAAATCATGCATTGTTTAGTAGCATGTCTGTTGCTTAACATAGAAAATATTAATAAATGTATTTTCAATTTTACTAAGTATTTTTGTGAGTGTGTGTGTGTAACTGAAACTGATTAAAACAAATTCTTTAATTTTATTAAATAATTAATCCTTTAGCTTTAAGTTTATTTATTGATTATAATTTGAGCATTTTTTATGCAAATCTACAAGGCATTTAATTAAAAAAATACATTTCATTTTAAATGAGTAATATTTTTTATAACCTAAATTTGTATTAATCTCTGCATTATTGTAATACTTTCTTCAAATGAAAGGAAGAAAAATAATTATAAAAATTCAAATAATGGCTTGCAATAAATAAATGAAGATTAAATTACGATATCTTCGTTTTCCTTTATGCAATTTGTTATATTAAAAGGTCGCCTACATTTTTTAAATTTATTATACAAAAAGTTAATTTCATTTTCGGGAGAAAAAGGAACATACAGTTTTATACAGAAATGCACTTATTACTCTTGAAAATCTGTGCACCTTTTTAACATGGAATAATAATAAAGTTTATTATTAATTTTGTAAATGTGATAAAATATATAGCATAGAATAGAATAGCTTATAATACACAGCTATATAGTTTTTCAGATCTAATGTTATAAAATGCTTTGTAATATATAACTGAAGCATAGCTAATGCTGATTCTATCTGAAAAATTATGAAATTTTAAAAGTGAAAGAGCTAGGTAAATAAGTTGTTCAGTACTTCAATGCTCAATACAAAATTGTTTTTATACCAGCATCTTGCGTCACCCCACACACTTAGCTTATATATGTTATACAAATTTAAAAAAAGGATAGACTTAGAATTATCAGAATAGTAAAAAAAGATGCCTTAAATTTTATGAAACAAAATATACATCACAAATCAGGGAACTTGGACACTAGGATACTATTTGAACATTCCATACCAAGAAAAGGTGTTTTAAATTATTCCTGGATCTGCTTTTTGGATGCATTGACATGGTTCGCTGATAATCTGCAAGTAAAATCAGTAACTAGTAATAGGAGTACATCCATGAATGGTTTTAAAGGTTTTTCATTTGGGTTCAAGTAACCCAAAATTGAAGCACGGAAAATTCATTGATGCACCTAATCTATAATAATAAAGTAGGGAAATGAAATTGTCTAAATAGTGAGACAGACAAAACTAATGAATTTAAAAATCATGTATACGACAACTTTTGAGAACAAAAGCGTTTGCATGTTCTGCACATTTGAACTTCTACAATCTAATTAGCGAAAAACCCGAATTCAGGTTGGTTGGTTGATTTTTTGACGGCCAATTATCTGCTCAACGAATATAGGCCTAGGGGGGAGTGCCCTTCGTGGGGGGTCTTTCTAAGGGAACCTAACCCGTATTAACGCTTGAAAATCCAAGGTTCGAAGAAAACCACGAAAACTCCGAACGATTAGGCCAATGGGCGCGATTGGGATCGAACCCAGCACCTCCCGTCTACCAGCTTCGAAAGCAGAACCTCTCTGCCACTGGTGGGGACCCGAATTCAGGAAAAGCGGAAAACTGGTATTTTTGTCCAAAATATTTAAGCAAGATGAATGTAGATTTTTGTAATATCAAATTAAACTATTTTTATTTTATTTATTAACATATTATTTTTATCAATTTATCTTTTTGAATTAAAAAAAAATGTTAATGTTTAAAAAGGAATTCTTTTAAAATTACAACATTTGAAACTTTCTTACACTTCTGTCTCTTCACTTCTTGAGTTCTCCCAGAGTAGTGGATTGTGGACTAGCTACAGTTTTTAAAATTAGCGCAGCTACTTTCACATGCAAATTATTTTTAAAAAACTGTTAGAGTAACAACAAACTACGTATAGAATTATTACTTCTTATTTTATTTTCTAAAAATACTAACATAGAAAATTTTTGTTATGTTTGACATTTTTTTTTTCAAATGTTTAATAAATAAAAGGACTACTAACTCTAACGTCTTGTAAAATTACTAAATTTACAAATTCTAGAAGCGTTGTTTACGGCACTTGAGAATCTTGAATGCAGATCTAAATCTCAACAGACTAATTTTACATAAATCAGCAAAAAACTGTATGTTGCATTTTTAATATGTTGATACCTTTACCTAATAAAAACCATTTAAAATATCTGGCTCTAGAATAGTTCTCATTTTTGCTAAATAAAAAATAGCTGTGTGGTTCTAGATAATCTAATACGCAGAAATACTAAAATAACTATAAGAAATAAAGATCTAAACATACTTCAATGTTCTTCTAGCAACTTGTAACAATACTTTGCTTATGACTGTAGTTGTGCATTAAAGAAATTAAAGTAAAATGTTCTAAATATTTATTACGTATGTATTAAATATCTTTATCTTATTAATGACATACTAGTAGATTTTATTGTATAAACTTTTGAAAATTCTTAAACAATTATCTGGTAACTATAAATTTTAATTTATATTTCAGGTGCAGATTTTTGTGAAGTTTACTCTGAACATACAGTCAAAGGATTTAGAAAATAGATGATGCATTAAGCCTATATTTTTTCTATTTAATGAATTTTCTCATTAAAAAGACTTGTTCACTAAGGATCATTTTAAGTGTCTGTGTTAGTGTGCATTAGTATGATTTTCTCTATTTTCACATGCAAACTACAAGACAGAATTTAGACGATTTATTAAAAGATAACAAGTTGTTGAAATTAAAAGAAAAGAATTCCACCGAAAAATATCATTCATGATCTATATTTTCATAATGTTTTCTCTTAAGTGAAAGATTCCTTCTTAAAGCATCAATAAAGAATTTAAATAATTTATGATGTTAGATCCTTGTTGATATTTCCAACTTTATTTGATAAATTCAATGCTGTATAAAGAAAAAACTTCTGACGGCAAATCCTTATTGAGAAATAAATATATATTTCCAATATATAGTATTCATTAGAGTAAGTAGTTCAGTACATTAAATGCAGCTATATTTTCATTAAAAAGAAAACTAATTTAATTTTATAAGCATACATTTAAGCATTTCAATATATATATATACATAATACATTTAATTTTTATTTCTGATTTAAAATTTAGAAAATTTTCTATATATCTCTTTAACAAACACTCTTTTTTTCACTGTAAAAAGACAAATCGTATTTATATTCGTTAAAAAGCTCTTCAACATTTGAAATATTAAAAAAATATCTTTTAAAATCTAACTTTTTACCAAAAATTTAGTTGAAGAATTTTGCAATAAAGACGCTGCACTAGAATCTAGTTTTTATATGCACTATCATTCAGGTGGTAAGGAAATACTTTTCACTTGTGACATTTCAGGGGTCGATCCAGGAAAAATTTGGGGCCTATTTAGGGCCCTTTCACAAAAATCTATTTAATAAAATAGGCCCCTTCACAAAAATAAATTTAATAAAATGGGCCCCTTCACAAAAATAAATTTAATATAATGGGCCCCTTCACAAAAATGAACTTAATAAAACAGGCCCCTTCACAAAATTCCTTTTAATAAAATAGGCTCCTGCGTAACATTATTTTTCATAAAAACTGTTTTAAAATGTGTAATTTGTAAATAAAACCAGGTCACGAAAAGCAAAAACTTTAGCAAGGGGATTTAGAGAATGTTTTTGTCCATAAATTCTTAGTTCAAATTTGAGTAACTGGATTTCAACTTCCGTTACATAATGTTATTTTTCACAAAAATAACTTCTACTTTTCACAAAATGGACCCCAAGAATAAAAATCTGCATCGACCTCTGCATTTGCAATGTGACACTTTCTGGCGAATCTGCATTAAATAGAGTCTGTATTCTTTCATCATCTTTCTTTCATGAAGTTAACAAACGGTTTCTAAAAAATTTTTGCCCATTTCTGTTATACTTGTGAGATGGGTAGTAAAGGATTTTACCAAAAAACTGATTTAAGTAATGACCTGCGAATGCACATCAAAGAAAAACCATTCGCTTGTGATATGTGCAGTAAGAGGTTTTCTTGTATATCTTATCTAAATGTCCACATGCGTTTTCATACTAAAGAGAAACCTTTCACTTGTGAAGAGTGCAACGCAAGTTTTTATCGAAAATCTGATTTAAATGTCCACTCACGTGTTCATACTAAAGAGAAACCTTTCTCTTGTGAGGTGTGTAACAAAAGATTTTCCCAAAAATCTCATCTAAATTCTCACTTGCGTTTTCATACTAAAGAGAAACCTTTCTCTTGTGAAAAGTGCGAAGCAAGTTTTTATCAAAAAGCAGATTTAAGTATCCACTTCCGTGTTCATACTAAACAGAAACCCTTCTTTTGTGACGTGTGCAACAAAGAGTTTTCTCGAAAATATAATTTAAATGTTCATCTACGTGTTCATACTAATGAAAAACCTTTCATTTGTGAGGTGTGTAACAAGGGGTTTTCAGACAAATCTGCTTTCAATAGACACCTGCGGATTCATAATAAAGAGAAACTTTTCTCTTGCGTTGAGTGTAACAAACGATTTTCTCAAAAATCTTATTTAAAGGCCCACCAGCGTTTTCATACTATCGAAAAACCTTTTACTTGTGAAGTGTGTAACAAAGGATTTTTTCATAAATATCATTTAACTGCCCACCAGCATATTCATACTAAGGAGAAACCTTTCTCCTGTGAGGTGTGTAACCAAGGATTTTCTCAGAAATCTAATTTAATAAAACACACACGTGTTCATACTAAAGAGAAACCTTATTCTTGTCAAGTGTGTAACCAAGGATTTTCTTTTAAATCTAATTTAAATAGGCATCATTCTATCCATTCCTAATGGGGAGTCTTAAACATATTTCACATACCGTTCTTTTGATCTGTCATATTCATCTCAAGAAAGCCTTAGCTTTTGTAAATCGAATTTTAATCTAGACATATATATTCATATTAAAAGAAACTTTTGGTTTGTGAAGTCTGTAATGCAGTGTTTTAAAAATAATGTAACTATTTTCTACTTCGAGATGTAACTATTTACTTATGATGTAAAATGTTCATAGAGCATTTTTGTTCTGATTTACTAAAAATAGGCAAAAGAAATCCAAGTATAATTTTTAATAAATTACTATTAACACTCTTTATTATCCGATGCTGTTCATACGAGAATTTCTTTCAAGTGAACTTCCATAAACACTAAGATTTGAGAGAAAAAAATACTTAAGTATCTCATAAAAGTTTAAACCTTTTTAAAATGATTTTTATTGTTTCTGTGAAATCTGTTGAGGTGACTTATTAACAGTATAAGGATACGCCTAACAATAGCACACCCCACTGTGAAAGGAATGGTATCCCAATTATGGATGTTAGTAAGAAGTAGTTTTTCACCTACATTGCAATCATCAGTAATCAGGCAGCATTCATTTTGCTTAGCAGCACACTCTGCGATAAGCATACTTTTAAATCACTGACAAGTCATCCATATCTATTCCAGACATGCAAAAAAAATAATTTTATAAAGATTTCAAAGTTTATGAAATACTTAAAAAAATTTGTGCCCTCTCGGTGTCCAAGACTTCGAACAGTTCCTTAACACAACGGCTCCCAACGTATGGGTCACCACCCACCGGTGGGTTGCGGAACAATCGAGGGTTGCCACAAAAACATCTCTTTTATTTTTTTTCTGTTTAAAAAAAATTAACTTATACAATATTTTATAACTGCAATAATCATGAAAGCTATTAGCTTAACTAAAACTTCATAAGAAAACAGTGTATTCTTAAACAATCAGTCAATATTATGTTAGGAACTCGTTGTGAGATATGACGGTAGCAGTCGTTATGGCAATCCTAGGAAATTCCTTAATTTCCTTCCGGATGAACATAGAAGCAGAATATGTAGAAATATCTAAATCAGATTTTAGGTCCTTGATGTGGTTCAACACGACATGCTTGTGTTAATGTGCTTTTTCTACTTTGCTGTTTTCGTAAACAAGTACGGAAACAAACTGCGTGTAGAAAGTGACTTAAGGTTCAAATTATCCAGTTTTAACTCTGATATAAATGCCTTCATAGGTAAACACCAGTACCAGCAATCTCACTGATTGTAAAGCTGTGTTTTGATAATAATAAACGCATTTTTCATTATATTTGTTGTTTTAATTATTATTTCACTGACACACGTTGGATTTACCAATTCTTGTCTTTGTTGATAGTGCATCCTTCGTACGAAAATTTACCTTTTTCATAGAATAGGATAACCCGTAGCTTACAGAGATCATACAGTGATTTCCATACTCATATTAGATGCACACTCATATTAGGTGGGTTGCGAAATTTTTTTTACTTAAAGGTGAGTTCCGCACCATTATAGGTTGAGAACCGCTGCCTTAACAAGATTTTTCGCTTGGAATAAAACATTTTCTTTCTGTACCAGTTTTATTTGCTAAGGGGAACTGCTCAGACGTGAAACTCCCATCTGTAGAGTGTAAATACATCACTTGGGGAAAACTGACGACAGCAATAAAGTGATTATCTGGCTTTTAATTCTTAAAATATATTTGTCTTATTTCTTACCTTTTAATGACGATGAAAAAGTAATTGTACCTTAACATACTACGAAAGAAAATGTTAAAGAAATCTGACCCATTTCCATAATTATCAGAGGTAGAAGCTATGAATTTCCAAGAAGGGTTGCAATCATACTCAACATTTTTCTTCGCGTGCTTCATACGCAGGTCTGCTACGTTTGGTAGGCCGCAACCCATTATAATTGATATATAATAATGTTAAAAATTTTAATATAATAACATATGTAATTTAAAAAGTAAGATAACAAAAATCGTGTAACAAAATTAATATAATCAGTATTAGTTATTTAAAAAGTATAAATCACAGTGTATTTCTATGTAAGCAAAATTTCCCAGATTTAAAGATAAAAAAAATTTTTCGAAATCTGATTTTTCACAATTGAAAACATTTTATTTTTATAAATATAAGAAAAGATAAATTTTATTAATTTTAAATAGTATACAAATAATATTCAACATTTAAAAATATGTATAGTACAGTAACGGAAATATTGCCATATGTAAAAACACCTTTTGACTAAATTGACCTTTAGGATGTTTTGATAAAATTTTAAATTAATTATTAGCAATAGGACAAATTTTGTCTTTCCATAGGAATGCAAAAAATACTAGTGAAAGTATTTATTAATTATTTAAGGGATACTTCTACTAAAAAAATATTTTATGATTACATTCAAATAAAATATTCATTTAAAAGGGTTTAAGGTATCTGCCTATGTTTCGAGTGCTTTTTTTAAATGTACAATATTGAATTAACAAACATATAAAGTTCAATTGTAATACAGAATGATGAAAAAACATAAAAACAACTTCATAACATTTAAAAAATTATTTTTTTCCAACAAATCAATGCTCACACCAGACAGCGCACACTTAATTCAACTTACTATACAGGGTGTTCCAAAATTCGACCGATAAATTAAGAGGGGTGATAGAAGGCATCAAGAGAAGGAAAACTTACTATAGAACGTGGGGTCGCAAACCAAGTATTTAATCAAAAATACAGGGCGTTCTACTCTAACCCAACTTTGTTTGACATCTTAAAGTAGCTTTTAGAAAATTGAAGTATATTATAATGAAACTTTTAATAGTTATTCTTACCTTTGTTTCAAATACAATAACATCAAAAAAATATGTAGAACTTTCCATTATACGCTCCAGCAGTATGCACTCGACGATCCACATTTTGGACTGTAATTATCAGTTCATACGGTAACACTGATTGCGTGAGCACACTGTTTTTTCCAAAACTTTTTATGATGCTATCACATTTCATACAAAATGAAGTACATATCGTTACAATTTTATTGAATGTTTTTATTTTTCGCAAAATTATTACCGTCAAGCCGACTACAGTTAGAGTGAAACATCCCGTATTTGTGACTAAATAAGTGGTATGCGACTGCATGTTCTAGAGTAAGTTTTCATCCTCTTCTTGCCTTCTATCACCCCTCTTAATTTCTCGCTCGAATTTTGGAGCGCCCCGTATTTTATTTTCCTTTGCACTACTATTACACTTACCTGTGCACTGAACTACGAATTTTACAATATCTTCAAACTAAACAGAAATATTTCAAAATAGGTCAAAGAATACGTACCTTTTTTTTTTTTAAATACCATTTTAAAAATATTTGAACACATATAAAATAATTACATTATCACACAGAGCTCAGATTCTAGTTGGGAACAAAGTGACTAATATGGTATCCTTCTGGTAATTTTACTGAAATATGTTTAAAACATTTTATGTCACGGAGTTTATCGAACATGGCAATAACGAAAATTGATATTCGAGAAATTGCATCTAAAGATTTCTCATCTATATTGTTTCTTATCTATAAAATTAATTTAGAAGTATCAAAATTTATTAGTGTTTTTATGTTAAAAATGTAAGAAAGTAATGCACAGAAACGTTATTTACATTTCTCTTAGCCTTCCTATATCCACTCCCGATAGTTGACTCATTACTTCCCGTTTATTAAATTGGCCATAAATCCTGTTCTAATAATCGTAGGGATATAATTAAAATAGATTTGGTATCCTACAAATATCTCTTTCAAATAAAGGACTTTAAAAAACGAAGTTTTTGACGAAAACGGCCATTTTAATGTAGGCTCATACCTTAAGATAAATTCGTTGTTTATCAATGTAATGGAAAATTCTAATAGGATTTTAAACAAGATTTTACTTGTAGAATTTTAAAGGACGAAAATTTGAAAAATTATTAATAATATTTGTAAAATTTGAAAGATATATTCGACCTTAATACAGTTTATCGGAACGAAAACTACTCTAACCACAAAAGAGAAACAACTTCTGATTTGTGAATTGTATCCCTCAACGGATGCACAATTATGATTAAAATAGCAAATGAATTCAAAAATCAAGAAACTTTTTTAGAAAATCAGATGTTTCTAAAATAAATGCCAATCAACAGATTTCTGTAAAAAATTAACAACACTGCAAATAGAGAATTCTTAAGTTCAGTCACAAGTGTTTTAGTCTGAAAATTAAGGCATTATAGATGTCTTAATTTAAGACACATAAGTGTTTGATCATACACTGGCTTCCAAAAATTAAGGAAAAATCACAAAAAGAGCGATATCTGGTTCAAAAAGAAACCTATCCGTATAAAATTTTTATTTGTTGTTAGCTAAAAGATGCTGAATAAAATTACAAAATGCAAATTAGTGGCGCAGCGATCGGATTGCGTCGTCTGTGAGGAGCATAAAAATGTATGCTAGAGAGTACGGCTGCAGGTGTAGCTGTGATTATGAGACAAGAAAAATGAGATAGCCAATTCATTAGCATGACCTCGGGGTATCATTTGTCCGCAGAACTGTGATATAGAGCTAATGGAAGACTGGAGGCAGGGAAAAGTCAGACAACGTGGCTAGACGGCTAAATGTGAGTCCTTATATCGTTCATAGGCTTTGGTAACAATTTCAAACCACTGATTCGGCCTCCAGAAGGTTTAGCAGAGGACGGGCAAGAGCTACGGCAAGTACCGATGTCCGATATTTGAAGTTATGTGTACGAAGGAATAGAACAGTAACCCGCTCTCATCTTAGAGCCTCCCTTGACGCAGCCACTGGAACGTTGGTATCAAAGTCTACTGTACGTAAAAGGCTTCATGAAGGTGGTCTACGCGAGGCGACCAGCCATTTGTGTACCGATCACCTCACTTCACCGGAAGGAACGTTTAAGGTGGGCACGTTAACATGTCCACTAAACGGCTGATAAAAGGAGGCGTTTTCTCTCTCAAAAACGATAGTAGGCATTGTTTGATTTGGTGAGAACAGGAATACCTATCATCCATCAAACATTCGTGAAAGATATTTGTACGGAGGAGGCAGTGTCTGTGTTTGGGTTGGTACCTCTTTGGGTGGACATACAGACCTCCATGTCTTTTCACGTGAAACTGTAAATGCTCACGTCTATAGATATAACATTCTTGATGCTTATGTGCGCCCTTATGCTGGCGGAATAGGAAATGATTTCTTGTTACAGGACGACAACGCTAAACCGCACAGAGCTCGCACCATGCAAGATTAACTTCAGCACCACACAATTCAGCGCATGGAATGTCCAGCTCGATCACCAGACTTGAGTCCCATCGAGCACATTTGGCATGCTTTAGGAAGATGGGTTTCTGCGCTCTATCCCCCTCCTCAGATCCTTTCAATGCTTAAAACTGCATTACAAGAACAATGGCTCGCACTTCCCAGTGAACTTATCACTCGCATAATTGACAGTATCATACATCGCTGTATGTGCTGTATTGCTTCTAGGGGTGATCATACGGCATATTAAAGGTACTTTTCCTATATCAAACTAACACATTTATTTTGTTTATTTTATAATTGTGTTAATTTCTGAAACACCACAATCTTCTGGTAATTTCTTTTAATGTTATTTTATACCTTACTATGTGTTGTATATTGTGGATCAGTTTTATTACAATCTACTGGTAACATTTTGAGTAATAGCTATTTTTGTTTATTTTCCTTAAATTTTTTGTAAACCAGTGTAGTATAAGCGAACTGAGGAAAATGTATGAAAATCAGCAAACCTCTTAATTTAGGACACTTTTTTCTTTCGTTCTTTCTACGTAATAACCACCAGGGTCACACTCAGTTGCGCATGCGTTTTAGATTTCTTTACTTTGAACTTGACATTCCTTGTAATTCTAACTGAATGCTTTTATGTATGGGTAGTTTTTTATTAATAATTTAATTTGACTTCATTCATTTTTTGAGGAATGTGAAGTACTGTGATTTTAAATCGTATCTACTTACTAGGGAAGGTCCCCAACTACCAGAGCGGAATTTTGTGGAGAATGTTGTCGTTGGAAAGCTCTTACCATGGGTATGAATACAAATACTCGTCCGAATGCAACTGGTGAAAAGTGATAGGCCGATGTATTTCTGTCCTTTGTTGATTTCTCCAGGTCGCTAACTATGCCGAAAAAACGCTCTGTATAGCAGAAAAGAGAGTTGACGGATTACAGAGAAGACAGTTAATGCTTGGTGGAAAAAGTAACTTATCACGGATGGTAGTGCATTTCTGAATAGAAATGGCTAAAGAACGAGTCTTTCAAACACTAGGTACGCACAATAAAAGGGGGTGTTTCGTATTTATTACAGGTAGTATTAGTGAAGTTAAAGCATGCCTGTTTGACTGATCGAAAAACAGGATCCGTGTGTCTAATTAAAGTCTTTTGAAAGTCATACCGACGCATACCATCGAAGGTGAGCGAGGAGAATTGGTTATAGGCCAACTTATGCAATTTTATTATTCTTTTTCTAGTGGTCATGTCGACATCTCCACAAAAACTCTAATGAGTGTTTGAATATTCCACTTTTCTCTTTATTAAGTATTTGTATTGTTGAATGAAATAAACGTCTGACGGCTGAAGAAATTTTGTCGTACCCGGTGGGAGAAAAACAGGCTCCACATTGAATCCAAATTTCTGAATGCATAAAGGTAGATCCGTCTGGCCACTCCAACTATCCAGCACCATGATTGTTTCCTGATCATCAATCGAATCTTTTAGTTTATCAAAGTATGCCGCAGTTATTTGTCTTGTGCTCTTTCCTGCCTTGAAGAATGTAATTTCCCATAACTTTGGGACCAAATTCCTCCTGACATTTCTGTGTTACAAGTAGTAAAGGTCCCATAAATTTTCCAGCGGCGTTAATACACATTTGCACGGTATAGGAATGAGTCGTTTTGTTTTTACTGATTACCGATGCACCCACGTCTTTAGATCCCTTCCTATCGAGAGTTCTGTTCTATATAATCTCGTATTGGAAACCACTTTGATCGGTGTTCAGGACGTTGGAAAGTAGACACTTTCGCTGCTCAATCATTTTTTAACGTTTTTCCGGAATTCGCCAATCACAGGTTGCAAAGACACTTGGAAACAAATCTCTTTTCGTTACGATTTGTGTCACCTCTCGACTTGTTATTTTATGTGCCTGTCTGAAATTTTTGATGAAGTGTGAGCTTGTTGTGAACTCCAAACTTCAATGATTTGTCAATGGCCCACATTTTGTCGTCCCTGTCATGAACGGTGACTTTTAACTGTCTGCGATGATGATAAAATTGCGACCTTAATTACATTTTGCTCTGATTGTTCTCACCTTCCGCTAAGTGTTGTGCCCATCGTTGAATCATCTTGTGGCCTTTTACCTGCCTAAGTATACACGTATGTTGCACAAGCTTCAGTTTATTTTTCTTTGCCTTTTTATACGTTTCTACTGCTTTCGCCATTATTTCTACGGATACGCCTTAACTTCCTGTCCACTTTTTTTCTCAGGTTCTTCATATTCGAAAGTGGGGCCCGTGTTTATTTCAAAATTTTTTGTTAGTTCGCTTTCGTCTATGCATACAGATATACCGGAAAATTCTTTTTCAATCGTCCTCTTCACAGTCTTGAATAATCGCTGACTAATGGCCTTTTCTTTAGCCGTTGGCTCCTTTTCTTCGGATTACCCAAAATACTCTAGCAGTTACAAAATGAGGAATTTTGCAGTCTTCGTTTTGTCAGCAATAGCACTACAGCCTGAAGACTCGCCGACGATATCTTCAGATCTGGGACCGACTTCGCATGCCAAAGGGGCTCCCCTGAACCAGCGCGCCTGGGCCGCAAGTCACAGGTAGTGCTAAAATTCTGCATGGTTGAGCGCTTCAAAGAACTGTCCCCTTTTCATCCCGTAGGATCAAGCAAGGAGTTCTTGATGTATTTTAGAGTCACTCCAAGTCAGTGCAGTCCAATTATTTGTATATGATTGTGAAAATGTGGTCACAATCTTCTGCTTCTTACTAGAGGCAGCATGGAACCTTCACCAACTTCACTCTGGCAACAACAGGTTACATAACTGTACTGTAAGCTGCCTTTTCTACACTACAGAGTGTCATTCCTGCACAGCTAGCGACCTGGAGAAATCAATAAATGACAGAAATATATCGTCCTATAACTCTTCACCAGTTGCATTCGGACGGGTAGTTGCATACATTTCTTGATCCCCATGGTAAGAGATTTCCAACGACTCCCCTCTTGACAAAATCCCGATCTGGCAGTTGGGTACCTTCCCTAGTTAATATCTATACTGCTGGGTCCACGTTTGAAACAAGACATTTACCCTGATTCCAGTTTAATACGATCCGTTAAAATGAACTAGGTGGACAGCCCATATGCAGGCTGTGGACTCATGGGGAGATCAGCCTATAGCCCATATGTATGCTGTGGACAAAGAACCTGTTAAAAATTTGCATGTAAAATAATGATAATTAGTGGAGAAACACTTAGATTTAAACAACGTGCCGTTGGAAAGATTGTTTTCTTTTTAAAAACGGATTTTTTTCTAAAAGAAAAATTTCTTAATCGATTTTTACGGAAATTAAAAATTTAGAATCAGCGTTTAAAATTAACACACATTGATCAATTTAAAATATATAAATACAGTATTTGTAAAATATTTGTATCCCGCAATACAATTCCAGTCTAAAAAAGATTTGCAGTTTTCATTCTCGACCAAGTGTTTGCCTTTGAAAATTATCGTATTTTTACCACATCTCTCATTTACGGCATATAGAAAATTGAAAACATTTATTATTCAATTAAAAATGTCGTTTTTTAAATAAATTAATGTTTTAATTAACGAATTTTAAAGAAAATTGCATAATCGGAATTAGCGCAGAAAAATAAGCATTATGCACAAAATTCAAATCTATAAATGCAATATTTGTAAAAAAGTAATATGCCGGGAAATATTCCCACTATCCCCGGCGACCAGCTGTCTGGCTCTAAAGATTACAAACATCTGAGCGTTGTACTCCTGTCTTTGAAAGACAATTAAGTGAATTTATATAAATCGATTATTATTGGATATTTCTACTTTCTAGAGGTAATTTTTGAAAACAGGCGTTCTGAAAGAGGAAATTTTTGTGAGTGTGTGTACTTAATTTTGAGTTTTTAGGTCCAGTAGATTTTAAGATACCGGTGTCTTTGAAAACACCTAGTACGTTGTCGCTCTAATTGCTCGGCGAAATTATGGCAACCCTCATCTTTTTTCTTTTTTGTATTTATTCAAATTATAAATATTTTCCATTCATTTAATTGGTGTTTTAATTAATGATGTGCATTAATTGAGCCTTTTTCAAAATTTTATGATTTATTGCGTGATCGCAAGTGTTCAGCTATAGGTATGCAAAATTTCAAGTGTCTAACTTGAGAACGATCTCTTTGACGAACATCCAGATAAACAGAGGAGTGAAACGAATAGGGTTTCGTCAGATCAACTAATAAACCCCAACAAAAACAGGCTTCACGACCTTAAATGCATTTAAGTGTTAAGATCCGAAACCACAAAAATCTCGAAAAAAAATCACATTTTTATTTTTTAGCTTAAAAAATATTCTGCAGCTTTTAGTATAAAATGACGCAAACCGCACATATAAATAATAATTGGATCAAAAGATATAATCCCTTTTTATAAATATTCTCTGTGGTTGTTGCGGTTATGGAATTTCAAATTTGTATATTTGAATTTCTATGTCCGGAAAGCTATGATATTTTATGAAATCAATGTTTTTAGATATACAGTACACTCCATATAATCTACACAGGTCGGGACCAAGGACTTTCGGATTATAGAATTTTGCAGATTATAGGTCATTTCTTTATTTACATTCTAATATTTTGAATTTATCTACAATTATAGTAATCACACTGTAAATAAATAACACAGAAAGAGAAAAAATGCTAACAAAAAAATATTTTAATTAATTTTTCAACTACTTTTCAGCAGTGAAATAACGCTTGAAATTATTGAATATTAAAGACGTGACTAATCACATTGCTAATAAGTCGTAAACCAACTTAGTGAAAAATGTCCAAGCCGGGAATCAAACCCGGGCCACTGGAATAGAACTCCAGTGCTCTACCACTAAGTCACAAGGACGATGACCAGCTTGGTATCTCTCACTTTTGTAAGTCGGTAAGGCTGCAACCGCAGCACAAGATGGAAAAGCCTTCATGAGTACACAATCCAGTGGCGAAACATGAGACGCAAATGAACCCAGCATCGGTGAATATACAGTTTTAATAAACTTTTCAACTACTTTTCAGCAGTGAAATTACGCTTGAAATTATTGAATATTAAAGACGTGAATAATCACATAGCTAATAAGTCGTAAACCAACTTAGTGAAAAATGTCCAAGCCGGGAATCAAATCCGGACCCCTGGAATAGATCTCCAGTGCTCTACCACTAAGCCACAAGGACGATGCCCAGCTTGGCATCTCTCACTTATACAAGTCGGTAAGCCTGCAACCGCAGCACCAGATGGAAAAGCCTTCATGAGTACACAATCCAGTGGCGAAACTGGCGAAACATGAGACGCAAATGAACCCAGCATCGGTGAATATACAATTTTAATTAATTTTTCAACTACTTTTCAGCAGTGAAATTACGCTTGAAATTATTGAATATTAAAGACGTGAAGAATCACATAGCTAACAAGTCGTAAACCAACTTAGTGAAAAATGTCCAAGCCGGGAATCGAATCCGGACCCCTGGAATAGATCTCCAGTGCTCTACCACTAAGTCACAAGGACGATGACCAGCTTGGCATCTCTCACTTTTGTAAGTCGGTAAAGCTGCAACCGCAGCACAAGATGGAAAAGCCTTCATGAGTACACAATCCAGTGGCGAAACATGAGACGCAAATGAACCAGCATCGGTGAATATACAATTATAATTAATTAAAATTGTATATTCACCGAAGCTGGATTCATTTGCGTCTCATGTTTCGCCACTGAATTGTGTACTCATGAAGGCTTTTCCATCTTGTGCTGCGGTTGCAGCCTTACCGACTTACATAAGTGAGAGATGCCAAGCTGGTCATCGTCCTTGTGACTTAGTGGTAGAGCACTGGAGTTTTATTCCAAGGGCCCGGGTTTGATTCCCGGCTTGGACATTTTTCCCTAAGTTGGTTTACGACTTGTTAGCAATGTGATTATTCACGTCTTTAATATTAAAAATAATATATTCAAAATTTGAAATACATTTAAAATATACTATAATACAAAATTAATAGAAAACATTCCTATTTATGTTTAAATTTATCAAATATTGTAGTGATAGTGGTTTGCTTTATAACTTTTAGTTCATGCTCTGTAATTTATTCTCGAAGCTTTTTAAGAGTCAATTTCTTGATCAGCAACAAAAGTTTGTTTTTCTAAAAAATTAAGATGTTTATATTCATGAGCTAATCCCTCTTCGAAAGAAATTTTATCTTTTATATAGCCAACAAATGTGTTCAGACTATAACAGTCTAATAGTTACTTATAAGATACACAAGACATTTTTTTTATGATTGCAGAAATGCATTAAAAGTTTCTTAATAAATTCATCATATCAGTCAACTTTTATTTGGTCATATTGTACATTATCTTGCTTAAAAAAAGACTTTAACAGTTTGTTTACATCTGAAATATAGTGCAAATTATAGGCGTTTGCGGATTATTGAGTCTCAGATTAGAGGGAGTAGACTGTATTTTGAATTTTCTTCGTATTTTCTGGGTTTAAATTTAGAGATGAACTTTCGAAAATAAGATTCTCCTAGTAAAATATTATTCGGAAAGGGAAAAATATTATATTAAAAAATATTTTAGTAATTCAGATTAAAGATAAATTAATATTTATTTATTTATTATACTCAAAAATGAAAAACTTCGGCAAAATGATTTTTTTCAAAAGATATATCAAATTTTGCAATATATTAAAAAAATATTTTGGTAATTCAGATTAAAGATAAATTAATATTTATTTATTTATTATACTCAAAAATGAAAAACTTCGGCAAAATGATTTTTTTCAAAAGATATGTCAAATTTTTTATACGCAACTAAGATTTTATATATTAAAAGTTAAATTTTAATTTAAAGAAGGATTTGCATTTTAAAAGCGATATCTATAGATATGAATTTCAAAAGGCGAAGAATGTGCAAAAATATTCATAAATAGAGAAATTAAAATTTTGTATCCCGGAACACATTAAAATAATTTTGTGTTCATATCGATATATAGCCCTGTCATAAGGGCATATCATATCAGTGTACAGCCCCGACTTAACGGATTATTCAATTAATTGATACATTTTAGCTGTTCGGATTCACCAATGTTGAGAAATCTTCATTTTCACGGTTCTGTCCCTCTATTTAATGATAAATATGATGATTTCCAAATATTTTAAATGCTTTTTTTATCAAAAATAACAATCAGAATTTCTCTCTTTTGTTTATCTATAGACAGATGTATGCTTTAGAGGAGTTTGAAATGTCTATTTGGCATAACTTCCTTACCAGAATTTTTCATTTATACACTGTAAAAAACTTCCATAAAATTGGGGGCAACATGCTGCCTCCAATATTATGGCGTAATTTAACATATATAATGGTGCAATTTAAACGGATATAGCTGGTTGCACATTAGTGTAACGTAACACCAGTTATATCGGTTAAATTATTCCAAAAATGGTCGCAGCAAGGCTGCCATCAATTTTATGCAGTAACGTTAGATAAATTTTTTACTCTGTATGAAGTCCGACTCTCACATAACTGTTTGTAAATCCGGATTCGTCAAGAATGTTTTGACAAAAAAGGTAAAATCTACCAGATTTTGATTCTGACATAGAAAGAATAAATCTCCAAAGTTTCTTCAAAATAAGCAAATGAAGTACATTCGATGCAACAAGAAAATACTTAATGAAGTTTGTTGTGAATGACTTACAGGATGCATACAGAAATACAAAAAATTCATATCATCGGCTATATTTAAGGAAAAAGTACAGAAATTATCAATAATTTTTAATTATTAAAATTATCTATCTATTACGCCAAAAGAAAAGTATTATTAAATTCCACATGTTGGTAATTTTTTGAAATATTAATAACCAATTTTCAACACGTTTTAATTATTCTAATCTGTTCTCTGACTTAACGATCATTTTCTAGCAATCCTTTGCTTTGTTCAATTTAGGGTCGATTGTAACTGCTAAAGAAGAATTGCTTTATCTATTTGAGCACGTTTGCAACATTAAGAGGTGAAGTCGAAAGAAAAAGTCACCAGATATAAAGATGGACAAGATTACGTCTTAACAGGCTTTCATTTAAATCAAAAACAATCCGTTTAACACCAGATATGTGACTTTACTTACAGGAATAGTGGATCACCTAAGGAATATTCACATAACACAATCTTTCATTTCTGATTATTAATGTGTCGATTTACACATCCTGAAGCAGTGACACGTCCATCAGAATGCATCAGAAACCACTGAGGACTCTAAAGTCCTTGGTCGCTATGCGCACCATTTTTAAAGGAAGATTATTTCAGTGCATATTAACAATGTATTGATTATAATGAATGAAATAATATACCAATTTACAATGTACTTCAAAGAGTTATTACACACAGACTGTAATGCATTCGAATTATTTTATGCATTCCTGTAATCCAACGACAAATACTATTTTCATTATTTCCAGTAGTGATCATGCTACAGTGAACATGTATAGCGATTTCTTGCCATTCCAAATAATATTTTAAAAAGTTAGAGCGCAGACAGATGGATAGGCACTGCTCGACTTTGACGAGAGGACAACGTAGAGAGTACTCCTTGCACACACAATTAGTCTTAAAATTGCTTTGTAAAGCTGCGACTATATTCTGTTTATGAAGACGGCTAAGCATGGTTAAAATTATCGAACTATTCCCAAATATGAATAGGTTGAATGCCATTGAAATAAAAAATATTAATAAATGTAAAAATCATAACATTTTTTTAATTTCAAGATGGGTGAAAAAAGTTCGGGCCAGTTTTCGGACCAAGGATGTTTTGGCTGAAGCCGCCAATTCTCTACCAACTGAGCCATTGCGGACGAATCTGGGGGACTAATTCACCCAGCAAATCTTTAACGATCACAGCATCTGGTCTCAGGGTCCGACTTAGACAGCGGAGGAAGGGGGTTCTATCTTTGAAATTTTTCGTGAATTATGCTCAAGTGACTAAAACTAAACTTCACACCAATTGTTTGTATACATAAATTTCATACCAAGTACTACACCGGGGTACAAAATGACAGGAACGATCATGTAATTGTCTAAATAAAAATATATAATTATATTAATCGATATATAAAGTATATAAATTTAATTTATCAAACTAAATAATCAGTATAAACATACAGAAAATACTCTGAAACAATAATTATAAATATAAATATAACACGTCGCATTTTTATTCGATATCCACTGTCAGCAAAATGATAAGAACGGAACAGATTTTTGCAAATTATGGAAATATTACATATCAATTAGGCTTCTTTTGTGTTTAATAATTTCAATGCAACATGTTTGCATAAAGTTTATATAGTTTTGAATTTGTTGAGGTGACAAAACACATCATATCCACCAAATTCTGCTTTCAATTTATACTTCACGATTTGACCAATTTTCGTTTTATATTGCTAACTATAATATCCCAAACGTTCTTCATGGTATTTAGGTTTGATCCATTGATAGGCCAGTCAAGTCTGAGAGTCTTATTGATCTACAAACCACTTCCTTGTGTCTTTTTCAGAGTGAATTTAGGCATTGTCTTGTTGAAACATTTTTTAAAGTCGGTAATGTTTTCACCCAAGTTCAACAAATGGCATTCTTACATGTTAATATAAGAATGTCTATTTTGTTTATCCGTCTGGAAAAGAAATTCTAAGCTTACCTTATGAGAAAAAAGCAGCCCAAACCTTAGGGGGCCTACACCTAATTTACGCGTGGAAAATACGGGCTTTTTCTTTTGAAGGCCATGCCAATATAAATGAATACCATCCGGAATATCGAAATTTAACTTATTTTCAGTACTGAAGATAACTTTAGACCAATTCGTTAGTTGCTTCAGGTATTTCTCTGCGGAATGCGGGCTATTTTATTGACAGATGTTAAGCGCGGACACAGGCGTGTTTTTACATTTTTATTGAGCTTTGTAGATTCGATACTGATGCTAGTGTCTTTATCTGGCTTCTAGTTTCCTTTGCTGTCATTCTTTTACTTGGTAACGTGCGAAAAATCAAACTTTCGGATCGTTTCGAAAGAATTTTAGGCTTCCCTGTAGATTTTGCAGTAACATAAACAGTTGAATTCTCTGAGAAATTAAAAATTCCTGTATTTGAACGTTTAATTTTATCAGTAGTTCTTTGAAGTGACATTCCGATGTTGTTATAAACTATAATTTGCCCTCTTTTGAAGTCACAAAGTATTTTGCTTCACCCTGTAGACCAGATGTTTTGCGAATTAAATGAATATGCTCAGAATCTCTTTTAAATGAGGTTTTAAATGATATGCCAAAAATATCCACCTATCACATTCCGCGGTTTCGAAATATTTACTGCGTTCTTGTCATTTTGCTCCTGCGTAAATTTAGCAAAATACAGGGTGTTTCATAAAATATGGGCAAAACTTTAAGAGGTGATAGTACACATCCAAACAAACAACTTTCTTCAATGAATACATGATCGGAAGTAAAATGCAAAGGGCTGGCGCATTTGGAAACTTGATCCATGTGAACGTTAAAACTTCCTGTCGCGAGCTATCGGTGAAGAACACTAATAGCATGCAAATGTGATATGGGGAAGAATAAGAGCGCGTATGCAAAATTTCGCCTCAATTAATACATAAAAGCCGCTGATCCGAGTGTGCAACTGTCAATCGCAGTAGAAAAGCATCGGAAAATGCTCCCCTTCACTAATAGGGAACAAGTTCATATGCATTTTATGTACGGAAATGCAAATGAAATTGACTAAGAGACTCAACGATTGTACGCATAGCAGTTTCCTACCTTGCGTTTGTCACTTAATCATTCTTTGTGTGTCTTGTCTTGTTCTCTGTGTGGTTTTTTTTGTCTTGTATAACAACATCACTTTCGGCGCCCTCTAGCAAGTTTGCGTTTTAATTCCGACCATGCATTCTTTGATGAAAGTTGTTTGTTTGGATGTGTACTATCACCTCTTAAAGTTTTGCCCATATTTTATGAAACACCCTGTATATATTTTTAAATATATTAAAAATATATACAATTTTTGTAAACGATTACTTTAATATTAATGGAAATATTATGTATTTAATTTTAACACAAATATTCAAGCATCTGCATAGCAAACGCGAACTGATTTCTTGGTTTTTGTATCCTTCCTATCATTTTGCAGCCCCACCGTATTCACATCTATATACAGAATAGCACAAGAAAGATAGATAACTTTAAGAAACTATAGAATACAATTCTTTTTCGGTTATAGGAATATAAGGATAAATGTGAGCCGTTAAAATGTAAATACAGTTCTTTCAGGCATTATTGTGTGTTAATACTTTTCTATTTAACACAATCTTCGCATTCAATCTACATGCATTTGGGCGGTTCCATCGTATAGAAAGGCAAGTGGTGGCATGCATTTAATAATAATAGCAACAAATTTCAATACACTTTATGGTGTTACTGCATTCCTCATGAGTACTCTGGTATAAAATTTCTTATTATGACAAATTCTTTTAAACAGAAAGCAACAGTTAAGCGATAAGTGATATTACAGTAATATTTTAATTAAATATGTGTTAATTAATTAAAAAGTCCGTATTAAAAAGTCTTTAGGGAATCAGTAAGGAAGAATTTAAATATCACGAAATGAAACGCACTTTAAATTAGAATCTGGTCACTTTTGGCCATTTATTATCATTTGACTCCGCTTTAACGAAAACTTAAATCTGCCCTTGGGTGGGGGGGGGGGGCGAGGCAGCTGCCTCGCAGAATCGGGCCTTGTCTGGTCTGATAGCTAAATCAGCTCAACAGAATATCCCTGGTTCGAATATTTGCCCGGACTTTATTCACCCATTTGGAAAAAAAAATGTTATGATTTATTTAGCAGTTGAATAATTGTGTTAAAAATTAATCTAATAAAATGTAAAAATATCTATTTTTTAATACATGTAAATAAAAACAAGGAAACGCCACTTATACAAATATTCTAGCAATAATGCATACCAATGATTAATGCATACCAATGATATTAAAATAATTATTATTTTACTTTGCGCAATCATGTTGGCAAAATGATAGACAAATCTTCAAAATCCATTTTTTTTCTCTCCTGCCTCACATACACATCCTTATAATCAGAATTAGATCTTAATATTATATGAGAAAAATGATTAAAACAATACTTTAATTAGCGATTACTTTATGAAATAGATATGTTTTCTTATGAAAGTTGAGATAATAACTCTCACCACATAGATTATCAAATTAATAGATTAAAATGTCGACAAAAGTAAACAAAGAAAAGTATTTAATTTTTCTTCAAAATTATAGTACTAACTTAATAAAAATAGATACATAAATAAATTAAGGACCAACATTCATTCACTTCCTAGTCAGTGACTTGGTGTAGCATGTTTCTTAACTCAGAAAAACCAGATATAAGTTTCGATTTAATATCATAGGAAGGGTTACTGTTAAAAAAGCAAAACACGCGGTTTCAAATATGCTAAGCAGAACAACTTCTAAAATTTAAAGCTATCAATAATTTTAAAGCAAAATTTCAAAAATAATTAACTCATTTTATCCACTTGGAAGGATTTACTGCTGATCTATATTTTTACTATACTTACCACTGTTTTAAAAACTCAACATTTGTCTTATTAAATGACAGAAATGTGTCTAAATAAGTCAAAGACTACGTTTTCAAATAGTGGCATTCAAAATTTAAAAAATGTACTACTCCTGTTTTTCGCACCTGTTTCAAATACATCGAATGTAAAGGCAGGGATGGCTGCCCCGGGAACATTGCTTTCGTTTTAGAGTATAAGTGCAATACCGCGGGAAAGAAGAATGTAAAAGCAACAGAAATTCATTTTGTAACTTCTTTGTGACCATCTCCTATTTATTTTTTACACTGAAGTGCAATGACAAGATCTCATGATGTCCCACAAGTAGAGATGCACCGAATACTGATTTTGACCGAATGCCGAATGCTGAATATTCAGCACACAGGACTTAAATTGAATGCCGAATAGTGACAGTAAGACCAAATACCAATATTAGGCTAGCCGAATAGTGACATTAAGACCGAATACCGAATACACGGGTCGCCGAATACCGAATATGCAGCTGGCCGAATTCAAAGTTTAAAGACATTAAAAAGTTAAATTTTAAAACAATTTTACGTAATATTTAACACAGATACTTTCATTTTGATAAACAAGAACTTTTTACAACTTTAAATGCACACAAAATTTCCGGCACTTCTTGTTATGATGTCGTATTTCACAGAAATCAAAGTAACTTTGTTGAAAATATAGTTACGATACCTTTATTGTTGCTAAAGTAACAAGTGAAAATCTAAGTTTGACCTGAAATGAGATAGAATACACTGTAATTTTGACTGAATAAGTGAATTGCGATACCGGTTTCTTGGATAAAAATTGTCTGTCTTGATTTCTATTATCACCTCTCAAAGTTTTTCCATTTTCTTTAAAAACACATTTTTTTGCGAAAAAGCAAAACACAGATTATTTCCAAGACATTCTTCAGCAACTTCTATTTCTACATCATTTATTCCTATACAAATCAACATTAATGTTTAATATCCTTAAATGTCACTTATCAAACAGCAAATAAATAAATAACAGCATTCTTTTTTATTTAAATATAATTGTTTTTAATTATTCTGAATATATTTATAAACTGACAGTTAAAAGTGGAAGTTGTGTAAGGATTTGAAAATATTTTTAAGTATTCGGTTTAAACGAATATTTCAATATTCGGTTAAACCAAATAGTTTGATGCATGGCCGAATATTTTGTAGAGAGGCCGAATGCCGAATACTCGGTGCATCTCTACCCAAAAGCTTTCATTTCATTTGACTATGCTGTTTCTCAAGAGAAAATTTTCTTGCAAGGCAAAAAACAACCATAATTATGCAGTAAAAGTCGAATGTATCCCAAGGCTTTAATAAAAGACGACAAAGATAAACAGTTGTATATTTGAAAAGCAAAGAATCTCGAGAAATAATTTTCGGAGTAGTTGAATTAATAATATTTGTTAAGGGTATGATGGCCTTACAAGATTTAGTGAGATTATGAAGAATGGAAAAAATAATGCATGTACAGTTTATAAAACTACAATCCACCCGCAGATGATGGAGACCTAAATTCAAATGGCTGAACACAGGAAAATCCGTTGTCTCTTGCAACTTATTTATACTAATGGGGGATAAATTTTTGAAATTCCCAGTGACATTTTATTTAAATTAATTTGATGCATGCATGCAAAGCTAAAAATTTTAATCGAGTTTTCACTCTCTAGAGGTTAGAATTATATAAAAAAAAGTATACAGGAGTGTTTCCAATGACAATGCAACATTCTAATATTTTTAGAACTCAACCATAAATTAATTATATGCCATTTTTCCATTGGCCGGTTACAGGTAATCAATTTCCCAATATTCCTTATGGTTACAATAACAATGGAGAGCAAGAACACGTTTGTTAAAATAAGCCAACTGACTTCAAAACTGTAACAATGAAGTATTCTAAACACTAGGAAGTAAAAAATAAGTAAAATATTGAATTAAATATAAATATTGTTTTCAAAATGTGATTTTATCAGTTAAAATTTTAAAATAAATAATTAGACATTAAAAAAACACATTGAATAATTACACATTATACATTGAAAAAAAATTGAACAATTACACATTATACACAGAAAAAACACATTGAATAATTATGCATTGAAAAAACAATTTAAAAATCTGAAATACATCCTTTTAATAATGCTATTTTGTTTCTTTCCTCTTGTCACATCTTATATTAGAGAAAAATTATGTATCTATATTTAATATGTTCAGTAGTTCGTACTTTCTAACAAACCTTAAATAAAGCAGTGGATTTAATAATAGGAGCTAAAATTAACTTATTTTAGCGGAATTTTTTCGAGCAATATAATTTGTAGTCATGAAACTGGTTACTTTGAAGATAAACATTGAGATACTAAAAAAATTGTTTTTTTAGTCTATTTTAATTTTATACTCATTTGAATAAGCTTCTTACTTGTGTCTCAATTTTAGGTTTGATTATTTTTTTAATTTTTGTGAAAATTACTTTTTAGTTAAAAAAAATGTAAATCAAAATCAAAGTTTATTGAAATCTAACGTTAGTAGTTAACTATTGACGCAACTATTGAAAAATGTCTAAAGACACTTGAAAAATGTTAAAAATTATTATTATTATAACATGAAAAATCAATTTTCCAATACGTTCTTTAATCATAAATTTTATTTTAATATACCTTTAAATTAGAAACACATGTTTGAAATAAAAGTTTAAAGAACAATGCAAACAATTTTTTATTTCTAATCGCTGAAAAATGAATGGAATGATAATAGCAATTGCCAATACGAAAGGATTAAGATAACAGATAAAGATTTTCTGAAATATTCAAAATAATCAGTGGAAAACTGTGAAAATCACATTTAATACCGATTTTGAAAAAAAAGTATGTATCAAGTTATACACAATTAAAACACAAAGAAATAAAAAAGTATAATGTGTACAAATGACATAATACTTTGAATTTCTTGTTTCACCACGAAAAACTTATTCTTAAAGAGATGCTTGTGAAGCAGGATTCTCCATTACATAAAGGAAAAACCCTGGTTAACAGATGGAGAAAGATCACAAAGATTCATTACCTACCCAATTAATTTTCAGAAATGTGCTTTTACTATCAGAAAACTGGTTTTATGAAACTGTATATTAAAATATATAAATTTAAAGCATTTTTAAAAAAAGTCAAAATTTGAAATTTTCACTTAAGTAAAATCGTTAAATTTTATTGTATTTTTTCTTTCAAATAAGAAAAGAAATTTTGCATGGAAGTCAAGATTGTGATAGAAAAACTAACATCTTGGAAAATCGGGTAAGTATTGAGACTTCATAATTTTAAATTTCTAATAGGTAAAAAAAAGTTTTTAAAAGTATGTTTTATGAGTGTGGTGCATGTCCTATGGTTTAAAAAATAGCACTCTTCTTGCATATAAAAACAGTATCCACCTCACGCTCTCAAACAAATACAATTAGTTCTTACTGCGTTTTGTATTAAATTTGCTTAGTAAAATATAACCAATTTTCTATGTCTTAAAAACACTACCCTGACTTTTAAATATCTTAAATACCTTTATATGTAAGAAAAGTGCTGTTGCAAATCAAAAATGTCCTTTAGAATCTAAAAAGCGCTCTTAAGAATATAAATAGGCCCTTACGTAACCTAAAATATTAACTTTTCTCACCAGCAGCACCCTTTCTTTGTTTAACGTGGAAGAAACTTTGGATAAAGGTTGAGGCTACGTAAATCAACAAGAAAAATAAGTGCAAACAATAATTCAGCATTTTTTACGAAATTATAAGACTGCTGTAATTCCTTAGTGAATTATAATTTTACATTACTAATAAACATATTACTGAAAATTTTGCTGTGCTATTGTTTTATTTCATACAGGAAATATATAAATTGTAAAAATATGATAAAAAATATTTTTTAAATGTAGTTTAAACCAGAAACCTGGCATCATGTTTTGCTTACATTTATTGCAACAAACAAAAAACATAATAAGAAACATACTTTATATACATTTATTAAAACAAACCCAAAACATATTAAGACACGTATTTTGTATACTTTATTAGAACAAACACAAAACATATTAAGAATCACAATTTCTCACAATAAAATAGCATAAAACAAATTACTATATAAAATTTTGTTGGTATGTTCTTTTACTCACATTCATAAATTAATATATATGTAGAAGTGAAAGTGAACAAAATTTTCCCAATAGAATGAAAAATATCAAAGAGGATTCGTACCTGAGGACTTGGCTTTACATGTCAATTTCCTGTTATTTGAACTACCTTGAAAAACTAACTTAAGACAATTATCTTGCATGTAAAAGTTTAGAACATTCTGTAAATATGGTGAATGATACATTATGAAATAATGTTACACACGTAAAATGCATTACTAAGCATTTTTATCAGTTTTAATGTGCAGTGTTTGCAGAATTTGCTAAACCAACATGTGAGTGAATTGTACGGGGACAATTTAAGTGGGTTGCTTAGGCATAGGGAATTAGTGCATGAAGTCACCCCTTTTGTTTTCACCCAGTAAAAATGTGACACAAACATGAAAGAAGACTGCAAAATTTCTATAATTTAGTTTATTTATTTCACACAGGAAAGGTAACGGTACATTACAAATCTTTCAGAAGAGGCACATTCATTGAATTGACGAGATTAAGAATAATTTTTGCTATTTCACTGCTATACTTTTATTTGTTTGTGAGAGTTGTATTTTTGATAATCTCAGAGAAGTCTTTATACCATACATCATAAAAGAAACATTCTATTTACACCACAGACTATAATGCTTTTTATATACACTGAAAAGCCAGAAAAACTGTTCGCGTGTGCATTCAAATAACGGAGATATGCAACCAATAGGCGTAACTGCGTATAGTCCGCAGCACCTATAAAAGACAACAGGTGTCTGGCGGAGCTGTTAGATCGGTTCCCTGCAGCTACAGTTGCAGATTATCACAATTTCAGTGGCTTTGAACGTGGCGTCATAGTTTGCGCATGGGAGATGGGCATAGCTTCACAAAGGTAGCGATGTAATTTGGATTTTTGCGCATGACGATTTGACCAGTGTACCGTGAATATCAGGTATACATTAAAACATCAAATCTTCGGCACCAGTGTAACCGGAAAAAAATCTTGAAAGGAAGGGGCCGTCGATGACAAACAAAAATCCTTAAAAGACAAAGGCGTGCAACACTTCCTCAAATGGCTGTGGATTTCAATGCTGGGTCATGAATAAGAGTCAGCGTGCAAGCAGTTAAACGGACTATGACTCAAATGCGCTTTCGGAGTCGCAGGTCCATTTGAGTACCGTTTCTGACTGCACGGCACAAAGATTTACGCCTCGCCTGAGCTCGCGTACACCTTACAGTGGACTGTTGATGACTGGGAGCACGTTGCCTTGTCCCTGACGAGTCCCATTTGCAATTGTATCGGGATGCTGGATGTGTACAGGCATGAAGACAGACTCACGAATCCATGGACTTCGCATGTCAGCAGAGATTGTTCAAACTGGTGGAGCCTCTGTGATGGTATGGGACATGTGCAATTGGCATCATAATGAGACTCCTGACATGTCTGGAGACGATTTTGGCAGTTTAGGGAAACATAAGCATCCTGTCCAATTATGTACACCTATTCTTATTGAGTATATCTGGAATGCCTTGCAAAGTGCTATTCAGAAGAAATCCACACCTCCTCGCACTCCGATGGATTCGCGGATTGCCCTGCTCGATTCATCATCTCAGTTGCCTCCAGGATACCATCAGACAATAGATCCATCAGTTGAGTTTATGCTATGTCGTGTTGTCCGACTTCTCCATGCTCGTGGGGCCCTACAAGATATTAGCTGGTGTATCACTGTTTGTGGCACTTGAGTATACATTTCATACTCTAGGCAGAGGATGAATTACGACACCACTATTTTCAATAGAAATTGAAGCTATCGAATATAATTTACAAGAAAATCATGACTTATTACTTTGAAGCTAAGAAGTTTTATAAAAATATTATTTTAAATCTCTTTACAACGAACATAATTATTACATGAAAATGCCTGAAAGTTTTTGAAAGAGTCTCACAGTTTTTCTTTGATATCTATGTTTTTACATGGTTGAATCTAATTTAAGTCACATTAACTATACATCGTAGCAAAAGACAAAGAAGAAATAATTTAGATATTGAATTTATTAAGGTTTTTAATTTCAAACTTACGAATTTTGAACCATGTATAAAGAATCGCAAATTGTCTTAACTACATTGACGATGATGACTCAACACGTGAGTGCATATTCTAAAGCAAGCAGTGCATATGTTATTAAAATTTGAAGACACTTTTGACGTACTTATTAAAAGCTGAAGACTTAACAGAAATAGAAAACATTTAGTTTGAAACTGCAGAAGTGTTTCTCTAAGAAAAGTGCATTAAAACAGATGAAGATCTTTTGCAAAAAACAATAAAATAAAGATAAGTTGAAATATGTATACTTCAAAGATTTTTAATTCGATGAAATTCGCATAATTAGAAAATCCTTCTGTGTTGTTAATGAATTAAATACATTTATTTTATAGGAAAATAAAAAGTTTAAGTGAGAAGCACACAGAGCGAACTTAGTCCCCGAAGATAAAATTTTCAATCAAGGGAATCCTTTCAAAATTTTGTTAGGGGGCAGTGGATGAGAAATATTTTTGAGAGGGAGTGACCAAATATTTATTTTGATCTTGTTTTGCATAACTGAAAAATAAAGATACATTTTATTCTTACATATATATTTTTAAATTAGGTAAAGCACTCAATATTATTACATTTGTCTCAGTAAGAGAATGTTGAAATGGATAATAAAATTGATAAATAATAATTTGTATGCTTAATATTAACGTTACTGCTTTAATCAAATTTAACAAGTTATTTTGTGCATTTGTGCATTTTTTAAAATCTCACTTATAACGACTGTTGCATTCTTATCATGTATTTTGAGGGGGCAACTGCTCCAAATACATTGTCAATTAATAAAAAAGCCTATGGTTGGTTGGTTGTATTTATGACGGCCAATTATCTGCACGAGGGATATAGGCCCAGGGGGGAGTGCCCTTCGTGGGGGTCTTTCTAAGGGAACCTAACCCGTATTAACGCTTGGAAATCCAAGGTTCGAAGAAAACCACGAAAACTCCGAACGATTAGGCCGACGGGCGCGATTGGGTTCGAACCCAGCACCTCCCGTCTACCAGCTTCGAGAGCAGAACCTCTCAACCACTGGTGGGGCCTAAAAAAGCCTATGATTATTGGTTATCATAAAGTAACAAAATATAAAAGTTGTATTATTATTTATGTTTTGTTTACGTTTGAAACTTACATACACATATATAAGTATGCATTTTTCTTTGTTAGAAGTGTGTTTCTATATACTTATAATTAATTAATAATAATAGATATTTATTACTTAAATACTTAAATTTTTCAGATAGTTTCGATTTCGGCCGAAACTAGGACGATTAGCGAAATTCGGTTTCAGTCTTAAAAACCTGTTTTAGTCAAAAATTAATAACTAGGGGTGGTAAACTTGTGGGCGTCAATAAACAGTTGAAAAACCTTGAAATGGTAATAATCAGATAAGTTTAGTAACCCGTATTCTAGTATCTCATTTTAGAGACCCTTCACCTAACATGAAAGGTTTAGAGAAATTAAAGAAGAAGCAAATTAATTTATGAACATCGACAGTTCTTCTACAATTCATAAAACACATTTGAGAATGATAAAAGAAACCTGATTTTTATAGAGATTTGAGTGTTGCAAGAGTTTTCTCATGTAGATACATGGTAGTATACATGTAGAAGGCATATTTAATGTTGCTGTACATAGACTTTTCCACTCATTCATATCAATGAGATTAAGCCTTTTGAAGTCAATTTTCACAGAAAATCCTTTGTTGATTACTTCACAAATGAAAGGTTTCTCATTAGCATGCGCGTGAAGATGTAAATTAAACTTACGCCTGTCAAAACATTTTTGGTTGCATATCTTACAAGTGAAATATTTCAAATTTTTATGAAAACAAAGCTGTGTTCTCAAGTTACATTTAAAAATTTTTTTTTACCTACCTAACAACTGAAAAAATTCTCATTTGTATGCAGTTATCTTTGTCAGAATATTCTTTCTTGGATTTCTCACAAATGCAAGATTTTTCATATGTATGTATACGGTATGACAATATATACGTCCCATATCTCACAGTTGAAATGTTACTCATTTGCATCTAAAGGGTTTTTTTCATATTATTTTTCCAAGAAAATGCTCACAACTTAAAGTTTTTCATTTGTATGGATGAAAAGGTGTTTATTCAGGCTACGTTTATGAAAAAATCTTTTGTTGCATATTTCACAACTGAAAGGTTTCTCACTTGTATGCACGACAAAATGTGCATTCAGGCTACTTCTCTGAGAAAAATTTTTATTGCATATTTCACAACTGAAAGGCTTCTCATTTGTATGCACGCGAAGGTGTTTGTTCAAGTTATGTTTATAAGAAAATCTTTTGTTGCATACTTCACAACTGAAAGGTTTTTCATTTTTATGTATAAGAAGGTGTGTATTTAGGTTACATTTATGAGAAAATCTTTTGTTGCATATATCACAACTGAAAGGTTTCTCATTTGTATGCACAACAAGGTGTGCATCCAGGCTACTTTTCTGAGAAAATGTTTTATTGCATATTTCACAACTGAAAGGTTTCTCATTTGTATGCACGAGAAGGTGTGTATTCAAGTGATGTTTATAAGAAAATCTTTTGTTACATATTTCACAACTGAAAGGTTTTTCACTTGTATGCACGACAAGGTGTGCATTCAGGTTACTTTTCTGAGAAAATCTTTTGTTGCATATTTCACAACTGAAAGGTTTCTGATTTGTATGTACGAGAAGGTGTGTATTCAGGTTACATTTGTGAGAAAATGTTTTGTTGCATATTTCACAACTGAAAGGTTTCTCATTTGTATGTACGAGAAGGTGTTTATTCAGGTTACTTTTCTGGGAAAAAATTTTGTAGCAAATTTCACAACTGAAAGGTTTTCATTTGTATGCACACGAAGGTATGGCTGCTTTTCTGAGAAAATCTTTTGTTGCAAAACTCGCAAACAAAAGTTGTTTCTCTTATTTGTTCAAGAACATGTGAATTGAAGTTACTCATATCTGCAAATCTTTTGTTGTGTATCTCAAAAAATAGTCTTTTTTTAGTGCACGAAAAGTTTATTATTTAAGCCACGCTTTCACTACTTTAAAGTTTCTATACAGATAAATGAATACTTATTATGAAGCTGTCTATTCAAAGGATCTTTCAAATTCATTGTTGTTACATTTTGAAGAATTACAAAAATTTATAAGAATACATCTTTGGTCACTTACAAACTCTTTTGAACAATCCTTAATAATATTCCACATAATTATCTGTAGGCCAAAGTGGTTGGTTGGCTGGTTGTTTATATGAGGTTTTATGGCGCACAGTCCGTTAATGGACATGCTGCGCCAAAATAATGTATGCCAAAGTGAAAATGCTAACTTCATATCTCGCACAGAAAAAAATTTGTTTATTCGAGCAGAAAGATGTACACAGATTATTGCGTTGCTCAGTATCTAAAGGTGAAACAGGAGAAGTAAATAAATTGTTCAAGTGAATGAGAAATAATAAGTGAAAAGCAAGTGTTGTTTCTTGTGGATGGTCGATTATTACATAAATTTTAATGTTTATTTTCGCTTATGTTCTTTTCAGAATTCTTTTTCTGATGTTTTTTTTAGTGTATTTATCATCATCCGTGCACTTTTTCTCTGAAAATGACTCACCTGAAATACCTAAAATGTAGAAAATACATGAATGCAAATAGTTTAAACTTTAATAACAAATAATTAATATAAATATTTTATTACATTATTATGATAATCAATTTGAACAAGTTAACAATAAATAAAACTAAAAACTTGGTTATCGAAACTTCCTTAAAAAAAATATTAGTATATTAGAGGGGGATTATATATACATACATATATATATATATTCCACATGATAGGATCAATCAAATGATTAAAATACTGTTGTAATACACAAAACAATGATAAACACTTAAAAATTTATATAACAGGGATAAAAAGTTATACGTTTGAAAATATTAATCATTTTTTTTAACCGTAGATTACAAAGGCTATTTTCACCAATCGTTATTACTATGGCATAGTCTGTGAGACTACTCAAAGAGTTTCAAATAACATGCAGCACTTTTTCCCTTTAAATTCTTTCCAGAGTATGTGATTATTTCAAGAATTATTTATTTGTTGTGGATTTCTACAAAATTAATTTGTTAATAGGTTATGAAATAACTGAATCATAAACACTAGCAACGATTGCTAAAAAATCAGAACTAATGGAGGGTAAGTCCTCGTGAAACTCAAATCTTAGATGATATATTATTTCTGATATCAACATCCCTTTTTCTATGTGCTTACAGAACACACAACGATTAACAAGGTATCATTAGAAAAGTTTTTAAGCAGTATTTTTATTACTCATCAAAATATCAATTATGTATTCAAATAAAAAAATATTAAAATCAATAATTCCATAATAGGTGCATGTGCAAGGTGTTAACAGCTAAAGGAATCACCAAGTCTAGCTGTTAACACCAGCCTCTTTATTTCTGATTATTTTAATGTTTAAGCCTGCATCTTATTTGATTAATATCTTTTTAATCTGTTGGTTATTTATATCATTTTATTTGTTTATTTCTTGATGAAGAGATAATTTTATTATGAGATATTAGCCAGAAAGAAATGCTGAAATCTTAGTTTAATTAATATTAAATTTGTCTTAAGTAGAAATGGATTGATTTTTTGTAATCGAGCTACACACAATATAGAAAGATTTTTAAACACTTCATGCTTGAAAATTATTTTTAAAATCTTAGAACACTAGTAAATTAAGATACAATTTTCCAACAAATCGCAATTGGATGTATTTTTTTTAATTTGCCAGTGAAAACATCAAATTTATGTGATGCTTAGAAGTAATTATACTTGAGGAGAAGCGAATTGGTTTGCTTAAATCGATGTCATTATCGATAGGCCATCACCATTACTCAATAGCGAGCATGTTCTTATTTTGAAATATAGCTTCGTTTGGTTTCGAGGGAAATGTGAAATATTATTTCTGATGTCAACATCCCTTTTTCTAAACACATAAAATAACGCCAAACAATGAATGAGATGTCATACAAAAGATTTTTTGAGCAGGCTCTTGGCATAGTACATGCGGATTTTGTCAAAACATGCTGTTTGATTAAAAACTGCAGTTTATTCAATACTAGTAGGAATGACCGAGCTAAGCTCGGTCAAAATTATCTTTGTGTTTATCTCGATATAGTATTCCCACTGACCACTGAATCATTCTTGCTGTTTTAGATGCAATCAGCTTGACCCTGAGCCAGAGTGTCGAACATGCGACCTAACGAAATGCTCTTCTCGAGCTTGAACACGATGGAATACAAAATTTAGTGAAAAACGTTATTCGTTTTCTAGATAAAATAAGCTTGATCCACGTTATTAAAAAATGACCCATTAACCGAAATTTATTGATATGTGACCTATTCCAATGGTCTTTTTGTACTGTGAAACGGTATAATAAATTTTTTTGTCAAAATCGTTTGAACATTTTTGAGATACAGTTAGCTTGACCCTGACCCATTATCACCAAAATGATCCACTAATAGAATTTTCTTGAGCATGCGACCCAGTCCAATGATTTTATCTTGTCCAGAAACTGTGTAATACAAAGTTTTGTCAAAATCGTTTGAGCCGTTTTTTAGATACAGTTAGCTTGATCCTGATCCATTAGAACCCAGAATGACCCACTGATTGAATGTTCTTGAACATGTAACCCTGCCCAATGGTCTTATCATGCCCGGAAACGGTATTATACAAAATTTTGTCAAAATGATTTATACCGCTTTTTAAATATAATTAGCTTGACCCTGACCTATTGTGACCCAAAATTACCCACTAATCGAATTTTCTTGAACATGCGATCTAGCCCAATGGTCTTCTCGAGTCCGAAAACGATAGAATACAAAATTTAGTCAAAATCGTTTAAGCCGTTTTTTAGATACAATTAGCTTGACCCAATTGTGACCCATTAGAATTAGACACCCATTGTGACCCAAAATGACCCACTAATAAAATTTTCTCATATCTGTGACCTAGCCCAATTCACTTCTCATGCCCAGAAACAGTATAATACAAAACTTAGTCAAAATGTTTTGAGCATTTTTTTATTCAATTAGCTTGACCCTGACCCATTGTGACCCAAAATGACCCACTAATCGAATTTTCTCGAACATGTAACTTAGCCGAATGGTTATCTCAAGCCCGGAAACGGTATATTAGAAAATTTTGTGAAAATGTCTTCAGCTGTTTTTTAGATATAATTAGCTTGACCATATGACCCATAATGACCCACAAATCGAATTTTCTCGAACACGTGACACATCCCAAAAGTCTTTTCGTGCCCCAAAATGGTTAGATACAAAATTTAGCCAAGATCGATTGAGCCGTTCTTCAGATATAATTAGCTTGACCCTGACCAATTATGACCCAAAATGACCCACTAATCAATTTTCTCGAACACGAGACCCATCCCAATGGTCTTTTTGTGCCCGAAAACGGTACGGTGCAAAATTTCGTCAAAATCGTTAGAGCCGTTATCTAGATAAACTTAGCTTGACCCACGGTGACCTAAAATTTACCTACTAATCGAATTTCTCGAACAGTTGACTTAGCCCAATAGTCTTCTCGTAATCAAAAATTGTGGAATATAGAGTTTAGTGAAAATAGTTACAGCCGTTTTTTAGATAAAAATAGCTTGACTCACAGTGATCCAAAAATGACCCACTAATCGAATTTTCTGGAACACGTGACCCATCCCAATGGTCTTCTCGTGTCCGAAAATGGTTAGATACAAAATTTAGTCAAAATCGATTGAGCGTTCTTGAGATATAATTAGCTCGACCCTGACCCATTATGACCCAAAATGACCCACTAATCAAATTTTCTCGAACACAAGACCCATCCCAATGGTCTTATCGTGCCCGGAAACGGTATTATACAAAATTTTGTCAAAATGTTTTTTACCGCTTTTTAAATACAATTAGCTTGACCCTGACCCATTGTGATCCAAAATGACCCACTAATCGAATTTTCTTGAACATGCGATCTAGCCCAATGGTCTTATCGAGCCCGAAAACGATAGAATGCAAAATTTAGTCAAAATCATTTAGGTAGTTTTTAAGATACAATTAGCTTGACCCTGACCCATTGTGACCCAAAATGACCCATTAATCGAATTTTCTCGAACCTGTGATTTAGCCCAATTCCCTTCTCATGCCAAGAAACGGTATAATACATAATTTGGTCAAAATGTTTTGAGCATTTTTTTTATTAAATTAGCTTGACCCTTATCCAATATGGCCCAAAATGACCCACTAATCGAATTTTCTCGAACATGTAACTTAGACCAATGGTCATCTCAAGCCCAGAAACGGTATATTAGAAAATTTTGTGAAAATGTCTTGAGCCGTTTTTTAGATATAATTTGCTTGACCATACGACCCATTATGACCCACAAATCGAATTTTCTCGAACTCTTGACCCATCCCAAAGGTCTTTTCGACCCCGAAAATGGTTAGATACAAAATTTAGTCAAAATCGATCGAGCCGTTCTTCAGATATAATTAGCTTGACCCTGACCCATTATGACCAAAAGTCCCACTAATCGAATTTTCTCGAACACGAGACCCATCCCAATCGTCTTTTCGTGCCCGAAAACGGTAGAGTGCAAAATTTCGTCAAAATCGTTAGAGCCGTCATCTAGATAAACTTAGCTTGACCCACGGTGACCCAAAAATGACCCACTAATTGAATTTTCTCGAACATGTGATTTAGCCCAATAGTCTTCTCGTAATCCAAAACTGTAGAATTTAGAGTTTAGTGAAAATTGTTAGAGCCGTTTTTTAGATAAAAATAGCTTGACCCACGGTGACCCAAGAATGACTCACTAATCGAATTTTTTCGAACACGTGACCCATCCCAATAGTCTTTTCGTATCCGAAAATGGTTAAATACAAAATTTAGTCAAAATCGATTGAGCCGTTCTTCAGATATAATTAGCTTGACCCTGACCCATTATGACCCACTAATCGAATTTTCTCGAACACGAGACCCATCCTAATGGTCTTTTCGTGCCCGAAAACGGTAGGGTGCAAAATTTAATCAAAATCGTTAGAGCCGTTTTCAAGATAAAATTTACATACACACACACACAATTTTTGCTCGCATTATAGTATAAGATTAATGAGAAATGTATGTATCTCAAAGATTGTAGTGCAATACACTCTGCTCTAACTACTGGAGCACGGCTCGATTTCAAGTTTATTCCTACATTTATGTATTTTAAAAGTGTAAAAAAAGACTGTTTTACACTTTTAAATTTTAACAAAAGGTATTAAAATTTTTATAGCTTTTTAGATAACGCTACATTACATTACATTGAAGATGCACATTACATTAGAGCTTTTTTTAACGCGTCTCAGGCCTACTGTTTTCACGACCAGTATTAGGTCGTGATCCGATATTTGGTGAAAACTGAAATAAAGGATAGTGCCATAAAATTCAGCAGGAGAAAGTTAACCTCAAAAGGACATACAAACTTGCAATTTCAAATTGGTCGTATTGATACTTCATTCAGTTTACGTGAAATTAAAATGACTACACATTTTTAACTATTTTTCCATATCCATTCTGATGCTATCTATCTAACAATTCTAATACATTATGTTCCCGACACTTTGCTTTAAAAGAGCTAAAATGATATAGATATCCTCAGGAATAAACAGTAATACAGTAAACCTCCATAACAGATATTTTTATGCAGCAGACGATTCTGTTTGACAGACACTTTTTTTAATCTCAACTTCCAAAACCTAAAGATCTGTGTGTTTTACCTCTAAATAGCAGACTGAATTTTTTATGATAAATGGCAAAATATGACCTTTTAATGAGATACAAAAGGAAGAAAGTGTCTACATCCTTCATGGCAGTGTGCCACAAATTTATTTATACAGGCATTTTGTGATCAGACATAATTTTAGGGGCCCAAATTTAGAAGAGGAGTCAAGCCTCCATTCCCCCACATAGGTATAATAATGTGTCCCTTCAAAGAATATTTTTGATTTTGAACCTCTCTTTTGCTACACCATAATAAGAACACATCAAACTGCGAATAAGATTTCATACGTTAAGTTTGTGAAAAAATAAAGAGGCACTGAAACATAAAATGCTTTTTTTTCTATAAAAGAAGGAAAACAGCTAGTTTAGTTAATTTACTTATTCATTAGGAAATTAAGGATTGATTTTTTAGGAGTTGAAAAGAGAAAGAGACAAATGGGGGGGGGGGGGGGAATTATGTTGGATTCTTCAAACTTGATACTTGAAACACATTATTCAAAGCATCAAAATATGTTTACAGTATTTTTTCATTTTCAGATAATATTCAGTTTTTCATATCCTGAATCCTGTCTTTGTTTGTGTTTTGTGAATATTGTTTTGAGAATGGCTACAAAAATAATGTAATTAACCTTAAACGAAAAAGTTGAAATTTTAATTGGTTAAGAAAAAAAAAGAAACAGTACTTTCAGAATGTTTCAAAACAAGTAAGACAAAGGTTGGAGACATTTTACAAAATAAAGAAGAAAGGAAGAATCTACAGACTTAACAAGAATACCAAAAATGTTAAACTCAAGAAAACTGATTCTATCGAAATTGATGCTATAATTCTGTACTTGTTTACTCCACTTCGTTCAAAATATATACATTCCATCGTCTCTTTAATATAGGAAAACGCTTTAGCAGTCGCTAATGAACTTGAATTCAATGATTTTAACGCTTCAAAGGGACTGCAGAAAAGTTTCGGTCTCGGCACATCTATAAAATACACTGGTTTCCAAAAACTAAGGAAAAGTCACAAAAAGACCGAAAATTCGTTCAAAAAGAAACTATCCGCATGAAATTTGCATATGTCGTTAACTAAAAGATGCTGAATAAAATTACAAAATGCCCATTAGTGGCACTGCAATTGGATTTCGTCATCTATGAGGAGCATAAAATGCATGCTAGAGAGTACAGCTGCATGTGTCGCTGTAATTATGAGAAAAGAACTGAGATAGCCAATTCATTAGTATAACCTCGAGTTATTATTCGTCCGCAGAACATATAGAACTACTAGAAGATTGAAGGCAAATCAAAGTCAGACAGAAGTGATCAGATGGCTAAATGTGAATCCTTCTGTTGTTCATAGTCGTTGTCAACAGTTTCAAACCACACGTTCGGCCTCCAGCAAGTTTAGCCAAGGACTGGCTAGAGCTGCGACAAGCACCGATGAGCGGTATTTGCGGTTATGTGCTCGAAGGAATAGAACAACAACCCTCTCTCATCTTAGAGTCTCCCTTGCTGCAGCCACTGAAAGTTTGATATCAACGTATACGGAGCGTAGAAGGCTTCCTGAAGATGGTCTTTATGCGAGGCGCCCAGCCAATTGTCTTTCTGCCACTCACCTGACGTCACTACATGGAACATTTAAGGTGGACACGTCACCATATACACTGGACATCTGATCAATGTAGCCGTGTTCTCTTCACGTATGAGTCCCGATTAGCCTCCAAAGCGACAGTAGGCATTGCTTGATTTAGAGAGAACAGGGAACACGCTATCATCCATCAAACATTCGTGAAAGACATTGATACGGAGGAGGCAGTGTCTGTGTTCGGAGTGGTATCGCTTTGGGTGGACGCAGAGACCTCCATGTCTTTCCACGTAGAACTGTGAATACTTACTTCTATAGAGATGGCATTCTTGATTCTTATGTGCGCCCTTACCAGCATCGTGGAAGATTATCTTCAGCACCAAACAATTCAACGGATTGAATGGGCAGCTAGACCATCGAACTTGAATCCCATCAAGCATGTTTGTGATGCTTTACGAAGATGAAATTCTTCTCTCAATCCCCTTCCCCAGACCCTTGCCACGCTTACAACCGCTTTACAAGATCAATGGTTCGCACTCCCCAGAGAAACCATCGATCGAAAATTTGACAGTATCACACATTGCTGTATGTCCTCTATTGCTTCTAGGGATGATCATACTTCATATTAAAGGGACATTTCCTATACCAAGCTGACATTTTTATTTTGTTTATTTTATAAATGTGGTGATTTCTGAAACACCACAATCGTCTGGAAATTTATTTTAATGCTATTTTATACCTTACTATGTGTTGTATATTGTAGCTCAGTTTTATTAAAATCTACATGTAAGATTTTGAGTAATTGCTATTTTTGTTGTTTTTTTTTCTTAATTTTTGCAAACCACTGTAATTTGTGGAGAAGCAAAATCTGTAAATTTAAAAGAAACAGGGGATTGGTGTAAAAAATTGAAAATAAACCTTAGCATGTGAAATTTATGAATACATAAACATTAGTTAATGGTGATGAAACCAGATTGATCTTTAGAATTTTCCAAATAAGATCGTGTTTTAAAAAGATAACTGCATTACTGATAAAATATCATAACTATGACTCACTATTTTGGGAAACCTAACCGGGAGATGGGTACAACAAATGGGAAAATCTGAGAGATAAGTTATACCGCAAATGGGAAAGAGCTGTTTTTGTACTGAGTCTACTTTCTAAACATTCTCAAAGATGCCTTTCAGTTCTTTCTTATTGTTCCTATATTAAACTCTATAGTACATTAATTACTAAGGGAACAAGAAAATGAAATTCTGCAATTATTCTATATTTTCCAACTATATTTTCTTAAAGTTTCTTTCAACGATGTAGTGTGTTCTGGCAACGCTGAGAATAAAATTATTTTTGCATCACTCAAATGGGCCAAAATCTTTCAGTTACTAATGACGCTGACTAAGAATTCCATTCAATAGCGATAATCTATACTAATAAAAGAAAGTTTCACTCTGTCTCTCTCTCTCTGTGTATGTCTGTGTGCGATAGCTAGCAAAATCTATGACACGTACGAGGATGGAAAATTTTTTAGGGTAATCGAAGGTCTCCCCTGGTGTATCTGGGATTCAGAATTTTAAATTACTAATAATTATCTGACAAATTAATTTTAAAATCCCCAATTAAATGAACGGAAAAGTATTCCTAATTCAACAAAAGTAAAGATTTTTACCAAACTGCAGAACATTTTCGAAAAAGTCGAACAGCGGCAGAGTGATTGCCAGAAGCGATAAAGGTAGTGGGCCCTTTTTAAAGAGGGCCCTATCTCAAAATCTACGGGGCCCAAAGACTCGAAAAATGACGCAAAATTTTCCCTTTCAGAAAGTTAAGAAAATATGTCTGTACTCTTGTAAAAAGTTTAAAAATCGATTAAAAATCAATTTATAAAAACTACTTTTATTTCCATTGAAAGAAACACAGCTTTTTGAGAAATATTTCACAGACACTACAGATGTTTGAAATGCCGACGTATGGAGCTTTACCTACTTTACTTTTTTGAGAGCCTATAATTTTTTTTTAAATATTCCTTTTACAGATTTAATTTTTATACATCTATGTGTAACGTATTTCGCTGACTACAAATGTGTAAATTTCATTACGATCACTTAATTACAAGCTTGGGAATTAATTATTATTTCATTAATTGATAATTCCTTTGAAAGCCTCATTAATAAAGACAAGCACGTGATCAGGAATAAAAAAACGCATGTAATTTCTAGACTAGCATTCTTTTGAACAGTATTAAATTCTTAAAAATACAGTATTTAGAGATTTTAAAACAATGCATCTAAGCCTATCTTTCGACGCTAATTAAAAATATGTAAATTTCAAAAAACATGATTCAGGACTTATAAAAAAAATCAGTTTTTAAAAGGGAAAACAAATGCTTCGTCATGGAGATGAATTCCGGGAGATGCACATTTTTTTTTAAACCGTACCGTTTTCTAATGTTGCCACAGGCAACAGAGACACACGTAAAGATGTTCGTTGTGAAGATATTGTGCCTTAATTTATGAGTGTAGTTACCAATATTTTTTAATAGTAATATCAGAAAATATCTTAATCTTTTGCTTAAGTCTGTTATTCCTTCGACTAATACAGGGTGTCCACTCTCAACGGTGTCCAATGGCTAATTCATAAACCGTTAGTCATAGACATATAGTTCCAATTGCAAAAATGTTTTAAATGAGGCAAAGAAATATTGTAAAAGCGATTTGGGTCAATAAAAACATTTCTTAATAAATTACGAAATTTAAATTTTTATACGGTCCGTCGGTCCTATAAGTAATGTTTAGTAAAATTTTCCTATTACACCGATAATTAAGACAATAAAGTCCCGCTCATACAGCACTAAAATTGAGCGAGTTATGAAACTTTAAAAATGCATGACTTATACCACTTTTCTCCATGTGAACACAAATGAGTATGGTAAGGCTTTGAGGAGTCATATACCAAATGCTTCAAGTATTCGAAGAACTTATTTCATGCGCTTTGAAAAAAAATCTTACAAGTATTACGATTGAGTTAACTTTTATTAAGTTTCAGATTAGCTAAAATAATTGTATTTTAACATATTTTTTATTTTGTAAGGATTTGAGACTTTCTTTTCATGATTTCTTTTAACAAAAAATATGTTATTTTTATAAGTTTTTATTTAACTTCAACGATTGTATGTTTGTTTTTCCAGTTCAAAATTTGTACCTGTACTTTAACTCACTTTCAAATATCCGATCGAGATTAAATTTTACATACTGACGTAAATCCGATGACGATCTTATATTATTATGATTTTCGGTGGTTAACATTTATGCTTATTTTTCAGGTTAACAAAAAAAAAAAATCGGATAGTTTACCGCCAAGAAGTTTGAGAAAAAGTTTTAGATTAGATAACACAAGACTGCGATGGTTGTGTTTTTTAACTTTTATGTATTTTTTAGCACTGAATTCGAAAATTACCTTAAATTTTAACCATCATGTCAGGATTTTTCGCAAATCATAAATTGCCAAAGTTAAAAATAACAAAAATCGGATGCTATAAAATACAGGATATGACTGTGTTTTTTAACTTTTGATAATTGCTTTTATGTACTTCCTAGTACTGAATCTGAAAATGATCTTTATTTTTAACCATCACGTTAGAATTTTTTTCAAATCGTAAATGTCAAAGCTAAAATGCAGCAAAAATTTGATAGTATAAAACAGATGTAAAACTTTTTAAATTTATTTTAATTTCATTTCATTCAATAATGCATTCAATTTTTTGGCTTATAGTGGGATTCTTACAGCTAAACAGCTGTGGGTCCGATGAAGTGGAGGAGCAGTTTCAATTTTAAGTTTGAAATTTTTAATTTTGAAATTTACAAATTGCGAAAAATCCTGACGTGATGGATAAAAATGAAGGTCATTTTCGAATTTAGCGGTAAAACATACATAAAAATCAATTATCAAAAGTTAAAAACACAACAATAACACCTATTTCATAGTATAAAATTGTCGCTATTTTTTCTTTGTTCAACTTAAAAAATTACGATTTGCAAAAAATCTTTATGTGATGGTAAAAAATGAAGGTCAATTTCGGATTCAGCGGTACAGAATACATAAGAATCAATTATCAAAATCTAAAAAACATGACATAACCCAACTTTTGCAAACTAGTGTAATCTAAACATTTAAAAATATGTATCATTTTGTAAAGAATTGAGGCTGTTAATTTTCATCGTGTTGTTTAACAAAAATTCTGGTTTTTCTTTCTTCCTATATGTTTATCACAAATTGCATATTTTGCATTAATATGTCAGAATGATTAAAGATTTCAAATTTATATTGCAATGTTAATTTTACTCTCAACCATTTTTTTTAATATATCTGATGAATATTAATACTTGGAAATTTTTTCAGAGGAAACATTCGCCTTGTATATAATGTTTCAAAATTAAAATCAAATTTCAATTTAATTTCTTAAAAGGAGCAAAGCCAACCTAGTGAAAAAAAATTCCATGCCGGGACTCGAACCCGGGCCATCAGTATAGCGCACTAACATTCTACATGTGGTTTAGTCGGTAGAATGCCAATGCGCTATATTGATGGGCCGGGTTCGAGTCCCAGCATGGAGTCTTTTTAAGTAGGCCTTTGCGCATTATAAGCAATTAATTTGAAATTTGATTTTGATTTTGAAATATCTGACGAAAATATATTTCTACTAAATTTGTGAATGACCCCCAATTTGCAGCGAAAATGTGCTCCAACTTTAAACAGCTATTATTCGGTCAATTTTAATCGTAGAATAATGGGACTTTTCTTGTCTCACTTGTCAGTGTAAGAGGAAAATTCACTAAATATAACTTATAGGAACGGGGGACTGTATAAAAATTTAAATTTCGTAATTTTTTAAGAAGTGCTTTTACTACCCCAAATCGCTTTTAAAATATTTCTTTACCTCATTTAAGACATTTTATAATTGGAACTATATGTCTATCACTAACGGTTTAGGAATTAGCCATTGGACACCGTTGAGAGTGGCACCCTATATATCTACGGATAGGTTGTTTTACGCAGTTTCATTCAGATTGAGTTTTGTTAAGAATAATGTGTGTCACTGATGGTGGAATGTGGAGCTAAGATATTTCACAACATGCCTGCAATACAGTGCTGTGGGCAGTGGGACCCGGTTTAAGGTATTTAAGGTTCAACAAAATTTTTTATACGAATTTGCAGTGCATGCGCAGCACGCCTGCTCTATGCCGTAATATTCAGTGGGGATCCAGTTCGAGGTTTATTGGAACTATATGTCTATCACTAACGGTTTAGGAATTAGCCATTGGACACCGTTGAGAGTGGCACCCTATATATCTACGGATAGGTTGTTTTACGCAGTTTCATTCAGATTGAGTTTTGTTAAGAATAATGTGTGTCACTGATGGTGGAATGTGGAGCTAAGATATTTCACAACATGCCTGCAATACAGTGCTGTGGGCAGTGGGACCCGGTTTAAGGTATTTAAGGTTCAACAAAATTTTTTATACGAATTTGCAGTGCATGCGCAGCACGCCTGCTCTATGCCGTAATATTCAGTGGGGATCCAGTTCGAGGTTTATTATGAATTCAAGGACCACACTGTATACGAGGCTACGTATAAATTTTATGCCCCGATGTAATTATTCGGCAGTGCGTGCACAGCACGCCTGATATACGTTGCCAGAGGGCACTTTTCTAACTTTTTAAAAATCTTAGCTTTTTTCACAATAAATATCATTTCAGATTGGGTTATTTTACGCAGCCCTCAGATAAATATTGTTTGTCTATGCTAATAAAATTTAGTTTCGCTCTGTCAGTGTGTCCGCAATGGCTAGTAAAATCTACGACACGTACTAGGCTGAATTTTTTTGTGAGGTTAGTCCAAAACCTCTTCTGATGCACCTGAGAACTGGACTATGCCAGTTTTTAGATTAAAAATATAAAATCAATACAGATTGGAGCATGTATATGAATGTACACTGCTGAAGGTAATGGGGATCCTATCTCTTATTTGCTTTGGATAAATTTTTATTTGAAATTTAAAATCATACAGAAACAAAGGCGTACACTATTGAATGTGTGGGACCATTAACATTATGATCTTTTAGAAAGTTTTTCGGTTAAATGTAGATAAGCATTCAACATAAATTTAAGGTTACTATCACGGGCCCGGGCAATGACGGCAGGTGAGCTAGTTAAGATATAAAATTACACCTAGTAGACAGTGAAAGTAATATTAATTAAAAACTAACATATTAGGATTACACAAAAAAGATTCATTAATAGAGAGGAGGAAAGGGAAATCATACTGCATTTGGCAAATTGGTGTGTATAAGGTCATTGTGCCTAAATGACACGCGATTCCGCATAGTTTTGTCGCATTTAGGGTGTATTTGGCATTTCGTTAAATAAATATATATTTTTTATGAAGCTGAAAATTATTGAATACTGTGCCTTTAGTTCAAAACTAACTTCTTTCGTAAAAATTGAATCGTAATTTTTGATGTAAGCCAACAATATACCATTGTCGCATTTAGGTCATTTTTGTCGCATTTACGGCAGTTAAATCCTAAATGAGACTTCCATTGTCCTAAATGTGACAATGCGTTTTATACATGTCTGTTCATCTTAAAATAGTCATTTAATTGCTATTTATATATTAATTACTTAATAAAGAGTTAAAATACATAAAATTGAAAGTTGATTAGTTTATTATTGAACAATTAGATAAACTAATAATTTAAATTTAAAATCATAACGGTACGTTATCTTGAATACATTATACTTAAATAATGAATACTTCAAAATCCATATTTAACAAACTTTTAACTTTGACCATTGATAAAACAAGAAGTAAATAATGAATAACTAAAACAACAAATTTTACCATATCTTTTCCTTTTCAGTTTGTTTTTAACTCATTTTTGATTTTCACCCTCCTTCTATGTCTCGATTTTTCGTTTGGATTTCTAAATGGTATGGATCTATATAGATTAAGGTTTAGGTTGTTGCAGCTTTACTTCCAGGTTGTTTTAGTAATTGACTTCAGGTTTCTAACGAATTTTGTTTTTGAAATGCTGTTTTTGATTTTTTTTTTTACCCTTTAATTATTCTCTCTTTTTCATTTTTTGACGCTGCTTTTGTTTTTTCAGTGTCCTATTTTATTTTTCCATATATGTTACAGTTTTTAAACATGTAGCAAAGGTTGACTCTACGGCTTTTCGCAGGATTTTAATTTATTTGCGAAACAGTTTTTAACAATTGGCTTCCAAATGCAGAAAATAGATTAGCTTCCGCAAAGTACGAAAATGCAGGAACGTCCCATGAAAATAACGGCCATTTGCGTTCCCACGGGTCCATTTCAGACGAACGTCTGGCAATGACAACGCATACATTTTTAATACGCCAATAGCAAACCACTGCTCGGGAAGATACCGTTTACGTTCAAAGAACACACGAGAACGTGGCAAGTGTAAACCTATACATGTATAGTAAATTTATATTTCCACGTTGATTTTAGTAGAAACTGGTGGTGATGAAGTTTTTACATAAGCAGATTGAAACATCACATCGTAAGCATATTTGAAAGCAGATAAACATTTTAACATTTAGACTCGAAAAACAAATGATAAAGTTCCACGTATACTCCAGAGATATTTGTTCTTTTGTAGCTTTTTTATAAGTATTGTATCATTTCTTAAATGTTCTATTTTTTTTTTTTCCTTTTTAAAATTTTAGTTCCGGAATTTCTGTCATTAAATGAATTGCTCTTCAAAAATAGTGATGATAGTTTGTCTACTGGCAATGGGTTCGCCTTACAAAATACAGATTCGTTTTATGAAATTTGAAATTTTTCATAAAATTATTACATCGTAAACAATGTTTTAAATTGCTTACCATGTAATAATTTTCTCCGGATTTGACTAACAAAAAATTTATATTCCCACCAGTTTACACCAAAAGTATTGTTCAGATACATATTTCCCCTAGGTTCTTCACCGTATGTTGGTATTGGGCATAAAATACACGCCCGTAGTCCGTGAAACCTTATTTTGCAACGCGAATTGTGTTTGCTGTGGGTGTGTTTGCGTTATGAGATATGTCTTTATTAAAAAAAAAAAAAAAACCGCCAGAAATGTTTTCAAACTAACTAAAATTTTGCTAAATTATTTTGGAACTTTGTACTGAAAAATCTGTAAACTTCCTGTGGAATGAACAGATACATTGGTGGCGAATCCGCGTGCTAGCAAGTTAATTGTCACCAGTACGTACGAGTAGTAGAAATATTACAGAAAATCTCTATATAATAAAAGGCAGTGTAATGCATCCGGAACGAACCCATCGATTTTGCCAATCTGCGATAAGATGGAGCCAAGTTAGGCTTAATTTCGATTTCAGATGTATAAGAGAAAACTTATCTGCTTAAATACAAATCTTTTCTACCTGAAATCCCTTCTGTTCAATATAATTTTCTTTAAAAGATTCAAAACTAACAAATTTTCAATCATTTGCGCTGTTGAAAAACAGTTTCAGAAATCGAGTTAAAAGCATACATTAGCGTAAAACGTAAACAAGCGGTAGCGAGTCGTTCACTTGATTCATTGAAAAAAATTAAACCATGGAGGTATTCTTCTCTCGACGCAAATCAAATTCTCTAAACCATTCAACTACGGTCCCCCTATCCGTCAACAAGAACATACCCAAAGATCGTACAAAGAAGAAACATGCTGGTGAAATCCCGTTCGCTCTTGCACCCCCACAACTAGAATGTACTAGAGAAACAGGTTCTCTACAATGGACAAGGTTGAAACGGTTTCAAAAGATTCTTTGGCGGTCGTTTTCAAAGTTCAATACATGTTGTTCGTTACAAGGATACGATTATTTTCTTTTGATACAGTAAAACATTAAGTACAATTTACCAACATTAAATTCATAAAAAACTGCATAAAATTTATAAACAAAGAAGGATAACAATTGCTATTTTTATAGACAGGTAAGTTTTATGAATCCCAAAAATCTTAATAATCCTATTTAAAATCTTTTTAAGTAGGGATGCACGGAATAGTGATTTTGGCCGAATACCGAATATTCGGCCCACAGGCAAACCGAATACCAAATATTCGGCTTGTTGAATAATTTTATATTTCAAAGTTTAAAGGCATTAAAATGTTAAATTTTAAAACAGAAACTTTCATTTTGATAATCAAGAGCTTTTTTCAAGTAAACTTTATGCTGAAAAAAAAACTGCTTTGAGTTAATTAATGAGAGGATAGTTATAAAACTTTTTTAATTAATAAAATTTTTGATTTCATGGCTTCTTCTGTGAATTAAAAGAAATGAATAAAATTTTCTTAAATTCTAAAACAAACATTTTAAAATCAAAGAGAAATTGTGAAAAAATTGGAAGAAAAATTGTACAGGATCATATATTATTTGTTTGTCAGGAAGAGACTAAAGTAATAGTAAATAAATAATACAATCTATTCAAATTTTATATGGGGATAACTCAGCAAGAACAAGTGTTCTACTCCCTTTGATTAAACAAGGAAGTTTTTAAATACATCCTAGATCATTGTCTGGAGCGGGCGATCATTTTCAGAGATTGTAAATGTTATTCTTAAAATCTTAGCAAGAAACAGATTATTTACTGGACAATATTCAGGAACTTGCATTTGTACATAATTAATTCCTATGAAAATCCTCGTGATTGGTTAATTTTCTTAAATAATACTTAACAAACAGCAAATAAATAATGTAAAAACATTCTCTTTTATTTAAATATATGATTCTGTTTCTAATTATTCTTAATATCTTTATTAGTTTACTGTTAAACGTATGAGTATTATAAGGTTTTTGAAAATGCGTTTTAAAAGTTTTTTTTTAAGTATTCGGTTGGCCGAATATTTCAATATTCGGCCAAACCGAATATTTGGCAGGCCGAATAGTTTACTATTCGGTTAAGCCGAACATTCGGTATACCTAATAGTTTGATATTCGGCCAAACAGAATATTCGGTAACATGGCCGAATACCGAATAGATACCGAATATTCGGTGCATCCCTATTTTTAAGAGTTGTAATACAAAGAAGAAAAAATAGTTAATGCCTGTTTTCAATTGAAGTGACTTTAATATATGTCTGTCTAAAGTTAAGCTCAATGTTCTTAGAATTGTTTGTTACTTATTTATTTACAATAAAAATTAGTTGTGTTATACTTAAGAATAATTGATAGTCAGATGAATGTAAGCAAAAATAATAAGATCATCGCCTTCGCTTTCGAAATTTTTCATTTGATTTCTGCTTGCAAACCAAACGAGGGGGGGGGGGGGGTTACAATATCAATAGAATGTCTTACGTGTATTTTAAAATAATTTAATGTGAAAGCATGAAATTTAAATAAATAAACATGAATATTATTTTAAATATTTATTTTAGCATACAAAAATTATTTATTTATATATTTATATTGCATTTAGACTATTATTTTTATTTATATTTTTCATTTAGACTATTATTTATATTTAAATGAAAAAGAAAATCTGATTGTGAAGAGATTTACGAACTACAGATTATGAATATCCCGTTTTTGCGAATTCATCTTTCCTACATGTGCATTTTTTTTAAATATCGGGATGCAGTGTCAATGTCAATTAATACAATTAATACATACTAAAATTATAAACTATAAAGCTAACATATGAGTTTTCCATTCTCTAAAAATTTTATATAGTTTATGTGTTATTTGCAAAATATTATGTAAATACACATAATAGTCTATAATTTTATAATAATTAGTTGTATAAATAAATATTATATAAAATAACAAAATCACATTGATGAAAAAAATGTTACATTAAACATTACTAAAAATATTTAAATAATAATAAATAAACATTTATATGTCTGATAAAACTAAAGTTTGAAGAAGCATATATTTAAAGTCATTTAGTCAAATTTATTTAAATAAGTTGAAAAGGGAGCGACTAATTTTAGTCTGAATATTTTTTAATGTAACATCTTTTTCGAGCAAAAAACATTTTGTACAGTTATTAAAAATAGCCATTAACTATGTTTTTAAATGTTTTAAATTTCAAAGTGTTATTTAAAAAATATATTAATTATTAGTATTATTTGAATAGTTGCAGCACAGCAGACTTTTTTTAACACAGTTTTATTGCATATTTGTTAATTATTTGTTTTATTAAGAAATCTTAATTTTGTTATGGTATAATAGCCGGAAAGGCTGGTTTACCCAGAAGTATTGTAAATGCTAATACAGTGAACGCTCGTTTTTACGAACTCTTAGGGAACACACAAATAGTTCGTAAAATAGAAAAACACCAAAAATGATATGAACACGTACATTATTTATGTCTATTTTTATCAAACTACCCCCTCTACATAGATGAAGTAGTATTTCAAGATAAATAATTATTCAAAAAATAATTTCAATATGCAGAAACGTACATTGCCCTACTTTGAAAACACAAACTGTATTAGTACTTAGTAGATGAAAATACATAGATAAAAAATTAGGAATGGAAATAGTCACTTACCTTTTTTTAAAAAAATCACATATTGGAAAATATGTTTCCATTTTATCTGTGCTTGAAATCCTTTCACAGTTATTGTTCTCTTCATAAAAGTGCCTTAGTCCTGACAACCACTACTTGAAATGTGTTGCTATGCCCTCCCTCTGAAAGAGATTGGGGAAAACAATGCATTCTTAGAATGCGCCTGATTTTTCATTGCACCCTCATAGAGTTTAATTGACATTGGCACTGCATCCCAATATTTAAAAAAAAAAAAAAAAAAAAAAGAATGCACACGTAGGAAAAATGAATTCGCAAAAACGAGATTTTCATAATCTGTAGTTCGTAAATGGGAGCGAAAATCTGCATTGCTTCTATGGGGGTGTATTCGGGACCACTCTATAGTTCGTAAAATCGCAAGTGTTCGTGAAAAAGAGGTTCGTATAAACAAGCTGCGGTGTGTTTATTAGAACACAAACTAGCCGAACTTTGCTCATCTAAACGCTTCCATATTGCCAATTATTTTTATCAGTTTTTTTCAAATTTTAAGTGAAAAATAAAATTTTTACCCACCGTCCTAGGACGGGTATTTACACTAGTACATATATATAAATATACATAATTATTAAATAACCAGTGGAGAAGACCAAGCTAAGCTTGGTTAAAATTAGCTTTATGTTCAACTCGATAAAACATCGATGTTGATCAGACAGTTGTGTTTCTTCCATCGGTATTCATTGTATGGAACAACATCATTTCTGTTCAAGAACATTTTATGGACTCTGATTGGTTAAATGATGTATACTGGCTCAAAATAGAATTTCTGGAAAATTTCTTCAGATTCTGAAAGTCAACTTTTTTGCCAAAAGTCAAAATTTAGCAAAAACATGCAAACTTAGCGACCCTTTCTTTCATTTGGCTCCAAGCAAGTATTTTTACATTGGTAAAAAGCTGATTTTCCCATCAAATCTCGCCAATGTCGCCAGCATTTTGTCAAATATCACCAAATTTGTTGAAATGTTGCCAACTTTGTGATTTCGTTTAATGCTCATTGTTCAAAAAATCAATAACTGTTTCAACCTTTATTCCCATTGCAATGCACTGACCCAAAAATGACATACTACTTGAATCTTCTCGAATATGTGACTTAGCCCAATGGTATCATGCCTGGAAACAGTAAGATACAAAAGTTAGTCAAAATCGTTCGAGTGATTTTTTTAATATAATTAGCTTGACCCCAATCCACAATGATCCACTAAGTAAATTTTCTTGAACTCGTGACCTAGCCCAATGGTCTTGCGGCCGTAAATGGTAAGATACAACATTTAGTCAAAATCATTACAGCCATTTTCAAGGTACTGTAAATATCTACATTTTTTTCGGAAACAGAGTTTTGTTTCAGAACAAAAAATAATGACTGTAGGCGTCAAGAAAAAAATACTGGACCAAAAGTTCTCAAATAATGACACTTGATACTGTGTTTGAAAATTATAAAAAAAAACAGAAGAAATTGTATTATAAAATTTAAATAGTTTTTCATTAAATATAATGCATTTTTTAATTAAATAACACAATGTGTTACATCATCTTTCTTTTTTACCAATTAATTTATACATTACTAATTACTGTAAAATTAGAGGAGAAAAAATGTAAACAAAGTAATCACCTATAAACCGCAAAATTCTATAATCTGCACAACCTGTGCGTATTAGAGGGAGTTGACTGTAATATAGCGATTGATACAGTATATGGGGCATTCTCACAATCTTTTGACTTTTGGTGGAATATATCTGGCGAAATTAAACTTGCTAAAATAACATTTTAATCTGATAGACGAATGCCTTAATGATTCAAAATAAAGAAAAAATGGTCAGCAGCGAAAAATATTTTATTTAACTGAGGTTTAAGTTAAACTCGCGAGTTTAATTTTCCTTACCATTTTACCACTAAAACTTTTTATTTTCTTCTAAATTTTTACTTAATAATGAATTTGCATAGTACCCACAGGACATTCAAATAAGAAATAATGACAATGTAGTATTTTTAGTACAAAATTCTGGTATAACATTGACTTAAAGGCGTGTTAAAAAAGGGACGGTAATGTAAAAAAGGGGGCAGGAAAGGAAAAAAGGAACCATAAGGATGGAACAGCAAGGAAAATTACCACCTATTTTTGGCAGATCATGTTAAGACTAAGTGGTAGCCAAAATGTTCATTGATTTTTAGAAACAGTTATTTACATTGGATTAAATTAAAAAAAAAATTAATTTACCTCAAAAAATGCAGGAATAAACCTTGGGGACGGTGAGACTACCAATAAAGCCACGTTGCTTGAAATTGATATTTGCATGCTGATTTAAATTCTATAGTAAATTTCCTGCCAAAGAATTTTAGACATTATTTCTCTAGCATACTTCTGCATGAGAAAAAAATTGAAAAAAATTCTGTGGCTCATCTGAAGTGATTTTCTGTATAATTTTAGATGAGGGATGGTAAAAAATCTAAAACCTAGGGACAGAGTTTAAAAAATAATGACAACCCTAAAAATGTGTGCAGGCTGATTTTTAGCTACTTATTTATATAAAACAATAGTTACAGTTTCAGAAAAAAATTACATCGAATTATTTTTATTAAAACAATTTTATCCAGATAGCTCCAAAATTAAAAATCAGCATTAGGGACACGGGACAGTATAGGAGTTTTCCAGGTGTTTGGACCCCCAACATTGTCCAAAACTCATTTATCTCGTTAATATTGTTGTGCAATCATGCAATGGGGTGTTCCCAAGTATATGACATAATAAAAAAAAAAACACACAAAAAGTGTATTAAAATAAAAATTATTATTCAGGGACATGAAAGTCAAAAGATTGTGAGAATGCCCCATATTTATATTATATTCATTCTGCTGGGAAAAATAAACTGCTGGAAATAAAACTGCCATCCTTGTTATTATTGCCAAAACTTGTCAAATTAATGCTAGATACAAACAGGGGTGTGGAAAGACATAATTTTACTCGTCACTAGCGAATGAATTTTTTGATGGGGCGAGTGAATTTCTTGTTTGTCTTTTAAAAATTGCAGGCTATAGAGATATGAAAAAGCTTTATTTATTTTTTTTTTTTTACTAATTAGCTGTATTTTGCAACATTCCAAATTTACATGATGTAAACATGGTACAGTTGAACCTCAAAAATCAGGAATCCACAGTGATTCGGGATTTTTGAATTTTCAGGATTTTGGAGGTCTGTTAAAAAATACTTTTTATAACAATATAATAGCATTTAATATGCATTTTTTCCCTAGTGCAAATAAACTACAATCAAATTACCAAATTAAATAATAAAATAGGAATGAGAATCTAAAACATAACTCTTATACTGAAATAAATATACAAATTAAAACACAATAAATTAAAAAATAGTACACCATAGATAATATAGAAGTGATTCTATTCCAAATTTTCCAAAAATTTAAGTCATTCGATTCCAAAACTTTAAAGCAGACATAAAAAGAAAAAGCCCCAGAAAAAAAAATCTGGAAAAGAAAACAAACTTCTTAACATAAAACCTTCTTAATGGATGTTAAAATAGGAGGGAATCGTGTTTCTGCAAATAGTTATATGACAAATTCTTTTCTCAGAAGGTTTAGTGCCATTTCTAGAGTTTCTTGAAAGGGGTGGGGGGTGCGGGTTCTTTGAGATAGCGTGTAAAGTTGTTCGATTCTTCAAAGAATTTTTTTTTTTTTTTTTGCATACCTCTGCAATTTTTTTTTTTTTTTTTTTTGAATTTAACAAAATCATTTCTTGAGTCAGCTGTGAAAAAAAAGTGTTCTTCAAACGACCATCGAAAAATATGAATTTCGTCAAATATCTAAGAAACAAGTAAAGATTTTCTTCAATTGATCCCTGTAAAAAGTTCAATAATCAATTGCAGAAAAAAAAAATCAAATTTGTTAACTGGTCGCTCTGATAAATCAGAAATTTTGTCACTAGGTTGTGGAGAAAAAAAAATCAGAGTTTCGGTAAACAATTAAGGAAAAATATCACAAATTTCATCAAAAGATTGAGAAAATAAATAGTCTATTTTGTCAGTGCGTCAAGGAAAAATAGCCCGAATTTTGACAAATAATCACAAAAAAAAATCAATTTTGTCTATTGATCGCAGAAAATATTGCCAATCTTGTCAAATGATCGCAGAAAAAAAAGCAAATTTTGCAAAGGATTGCGGAAAAAGAATTCTGTGAAAAAGACACGAAAAAAAATTCATCTTGTTTTCTTATATTCCTACTGCATTCCAAGTTCTTTTCAACAAAACAAAACTGAAACAAACAACATTTCAGCATTGGCCAATGTGTGTATCAAGTTCACAGGACAAAATGTCACTAGGTAGATCATTCTGTTGGAGAAGGAGCAGGGGTTAATAGAGGGAATATCAAGTGTGTTTATCTTTTACTCCCATCAAAAGAAAATGAAATTGCATGCTTGTTTCTTTAGTTATAAATATGTATTTGAGTGATTTTATTAAAATTAAACTATATGAAGTTTCCAGTCATCAATGTATTAGGTCAAGTTTTCCTTTTTTATGCCATTTTTTAATTTTCCAGTTTTTGTAATAATGAAAGTCTTTAATTAACGGTCAATCTTTATAAAAATGTACCAGAATATATCAATATTTATTAAGTTTTCATTTAAAAGAATTTAACTGCATTCGATGAGAAATATGAAAGTTACAGCAATCTTATTTAAAAAAGTAATAAAACTAAAAGTGCAAAAATGTCTAGAGATTTATGAAACATGTTTAGAGATTTCCGGAAATTGGATGCCTGGATTTTTGAGGTTCAACTGTAATAAGTTTTATCCTACATATTAAACTTTCCTTTGTACTATAAATTTGTAATTTTATAGAGAAAATTACAAAAATCCTGCATTATATTAATAGTAATTAACTTTTTTGCAGTTGCGTACATTTTGTCTTAACAATTTTCAACGGTATGTTGTATCTTGCTGACTCGTAAAATAAATCCTCAGATTGTAAGATTTTCTGAAAATTCGCCACCCCTGTATTACAAATGTACACTAAATTACTGTTTTATGTTATTATAGCTTGCTTTTATATTATTTATTCTAAGAATAAACAAAATCGGCGATTGACAATCACTTTAGGCGATCTATATATCTGTCGCAGATAATATGCAAGTACAAAATTAATAGCAATTTTCTAAAAATATTTCTTCAGTACTTCTCGAAGGGCAGGAGATTCCCAAAAAATTATAAATTATATCAACTGGGTCATTTTATACCAATGTCTGTATTTAAAAAATCATTATAGTACCATTTCAAACTTTGTATTTTATGAGAAGATCTATCTATTCGAAAATGTAACATACCTTTAATAATCATTATTGAAAAACTTATACGAATATATTTAAAATGCAAGATCACACATTCATAAAATCTTATACCATTCTTAATGTATACTTTGTTAATATGAAAAATTTAACCAAACACAAGACAGTGAAGGAAAAACACTTTACCAATTGCAACAATGATTACATTAGTAGTCTACTTGTACAGATTGGTTGTACAGTGTTCTTTATGTAAAGTTCTAAAGATTGAACAGTAACTCTGTATGTTTTTGTGCAATGATTAGGGCACAGATATCTCAGATCTGGGAAGAAAATACTATTTTCGGCAGATTCCCAGAACAGCCGAGACACCCCATTTGGCGACTTTTCTTACAAGCGCCAAATACCCCACATATGCCAATCTAAAATGCTGCAACCTGAAAACTAACGCTTGGACATTTTTCACTAAGTTGGTTTATGCCTTGTTAGCAATGCGATAATTCACGTCTTTGATATTCAATAATTTCAAGCATAATTTCACTGCTGAAAAGTAGTTGAAAAATTAATTAAAATTGTATATTCACCGATGCTGGGTTCATTTGCTTCTCATGTTACACCGCTAGAGTGTGTGCTCATGAAGACTTCTCCATTTTGTGCTGCGGTTGCAGTCTTACCGACTTATATAAGTGAGAGATGCCAAGCTGGGCATCGTCCTTGTGGCTTAGTGGTAGAACACTGGAGATCTATTCCCAGCTTGGACATTTTTCACTAAGTTGGTTTACGCCTTGTTAGCAATGTGATAATTCACGTCTTTGATATTCACTAACGTGATTGGTCCACTTCCCTGAATGCTTCCAGACTGTTTTTTACTATGTCATCACACTGGCATCATGGGAAATACAGCATTTATAAATAACGACGTATTAGAAAACACAGGAAAGCTGATTTTTATGAGATTCAAAATAAAACAAACAATTCCAACATAAGTTTATTGAAAATGTGAAATTTTTAAAATACCTTTTCAAATCAGAGTAACGATTTAATGATTAAAATTTTCATTTCCCAATAACTTTCAGAAAAAATCATGGCGTCATTTAATATTGTAAAGTACGTGCTTATATCAAAGTAAACATTGAACAATTCATTTCTAATTTACAGAAGTATGAACGCTTCACGTTCATAAAAAAATAATATATATCACTGAATACAGCAACCTAGTTCTGCAGCAATCTGAAAAAGGCAGGAAACTCGTTAAAGCAGCAATCGGTGAACATTGTATGAACGCTTCACGTTCATTAACCGAAAAAAAACATCACTGGATTCAGCAGTTCTTGCTGTGCAGCAATCTCAAAATTCAGCAGTTCTCGCTGTGTAGCAATCTCAAAATTCAGCAGTTCTCACTGCGTAGCAATATCAAAATTCAGCAGTTCTTGCTGTGTAGCAATATCAAAATGTACAAAACTCGTAAGGCCAGCATACATGAGCAATATACAATAAACGGCTAATATAAAACACTATAATAAAAAATCCATAAAATTATTAACATACCTTAACAAGCATCTCCTTTCTTGAAAACCAACTCTATAAAATGTTGAATTGCCATAATTTCATAAATTTCCAGTTGTCCATAAACTTCCTATAACTTTCCAGCAAAAAAATGAACAAATGCTCACAATTTCAAACTAAATTACACAGGTACTTTAACTTTCAAATTTTACAACTACAGGTACTTTAACTTTCAAATTTTACTACTAAAAACAGCAAAAAATATTAACAATAACAAACTTTTGCCTTACCGTCATTTAATTTTACAATTACAAAACGTCTTCCTTCTAAACCTCGTTGTACACAAATTACAAAACATGCGGAGTTGAGTTTTCAAAGGTAGGCGTAGCCATCCAATCAGGGTTTGCCCAAGTGGGCCCGCCCGGGTTTTTTTGGGCGGGCCCACTTGAAAAAAACCATTGTGGGTTTTTTTCAAATTTTTTCATATGTTTTCACAATCTGTAACATTATTTAATCTAAGGTATGAGAATAGGTGAAAACTGGAAAATTGGGTTAGTAGTCAGTGGCTGTTAGACAGGGTTTGACCAAGTGGGCTCCACTGAGCTCTACAATGATACGGAGAGCCAACTCACCGATCCACTTTCTGCCACAGCTGCACCCTACTTTCAATGCACGAAAGTAATGAGTCCTGCACTTTTCTTAATATTACAAACCTTTTTTCAAACCTTTTCATATACTTTTTATCAATTTTGGTGTTTTCTACATCATTTTGATATTTTTATGAGCAATACTTAATTTGTTTTGCAGTTTCTTCGTTGAGCTTACCAAAAATTTCATTTTTCACTAATATCAAGCTTAAAAATTGCGATTAATTTAAATAAATCAATAGTTTTTTCAATAAAAAATATATATCAATGAAAATTGTAGCAACTTCATCAAATTTTTAAAAGAAAGTCCAATTTGAAAATATCTACTCTATGGGAGGAAATCTATGTTTTGCCAAAAATTTTCAGCAGGAAATCTTTGGCATTGTATTCATGGGCGAACCGCTGGATTCAATGTATCAAAATAGGGAGTTGGCCCTCCGTTCTATTGTCGAGCTCAGTGGTGGGCCCAGCCTGAAAAAACCTGCCCAGGTTTTTTCGGGAGCACCCACTTGAAAAAACCCATTGTGGGTTTTTTTAAATTTTTTTGTGCTTTCACAACTGTATCATTATTTAATCTAAGGTATAAGAATGTAAAGATAAATGCCAATTTAAATATATTTCAAAAGAACCAGATTTAAAGGAACTTCTAAGCAGAGATAAAATGACCAAAAAAGAAATAAGCTGTAACGAAGGAAGATTTTCATGCCTGTAATCTAAAATATATCCAAATGCTTTGAATCTTAATGCATGCAAAAAGATGACACTTGAACCCCATCTTCTTTGTTTGCATTGTTATAGCTTTTAAGAATAATCATCCCATTTATTATTCTTCTTGAATGTTCAATGAAATTGTTATATAGGAGTTTTCAACACAAAAATGGTTCAGATTATGGCAAAAAAAGTGAAACAGGTAAGTTTCCACCTGGATTTTGTCAGTTTTTCTTTTTTTTACATTCAGTACCAGCTACCTCTGTTTCAATCAAACAATCCTTTTCTGTTATTGGTCTGATTTGGAGCAAGTTACATAAACATTTTGGAGTTTATAAAGCAGCAAAGCTAGTAAAAGTGTATCGCCATTTGCAATCTAAATTTACAAATATCACTGATACTGACTCCCATGACAATCTAATTGAACTTTTAATACTATTGCAATATATATGTGGCAAATTTTGCTAAAATTTTTAAATATATTATTACAAATCCCATTTCTTTAAAAAAAAAAAAAAAAAAAAAAGTCTTCAACTGATTTCTGATTTGAAGTGATTGAAAGAAACTATATAAATTTAGCATGTTCAACTTAGGGGAAGAATTATATAAAGAAATCCAGTTGTGGTTCACTTTAATATATCCTTAGTGCAGCAAACTAGTCCAATGAGATACAGATGTACCTTTTAAATTAATTTGATTTTTTTTCTTTTTATGTATTTTTTGTTAATTTATAATTAATGCAAAATTATGCCCGGGTTTCACTGATAAATGGAGAATATAGGTATTATGTATATGAAAATTAGAAGTTTAAAATGTTCTCCAAAAAAACTCAGTGAAGGCTGATAAAACCCGAGGTTTAGACTAGTGGACCCAGTGGGCTGGGCTTTTAAAAAAAAAACCCGGGTTTTTTCTAACCCTGCATCCAGTACACAAGAAATCAACCAATCCAAATTCAAAATCAGACCACTGTAGGGGTGGAAAGAATTTACGAAATGAACTGGTAACAACAAAGATCCATTTATTGCCTCGTCAAATTGAATGATGCCAAGTGTCTCGGCTGTTTTGGGATTCAGCCCTATTTTCATGTACCTGTTAGAATTAGCTTGTGTGGAAGCAGCATGTTACCGTAACATCCCATTAATCTGCCCTTCCCGATTAAGCGCCCCCCTCCCACTTTGTAAATAAATTGGAAAATTCAAGAAATCACGAGAAAGCGCCCTCCCCACAAAAAAGTTTCGGCGCGCACGTCAAGATCAATACAAAACATTTTATCTTGCGAGTGATTTTTTTTCTGACGGATCAGAAAGGCTTGATGATTCTTTAATATATTGCAAATGTAAATTATAACATACAACTTCAACTGTTGACAATTTGGAAAAGCAATATAACAAATATTAGTTTTGCTGTAGATTTATCTATTTTTCCTTGACGTTAATACTTTAAAAGTTACTTTTCAACTAAGTCTATTATTCTACTTACCTTCGGTTTCATTTATTTCTTTCAGTTTATTCAAATCTTGTTTTGGCGTTTGAACTTACCTTTTGTTTTCATATTGCCATAAATCTCAGAGGAAGACGTAGTAAATGCAGTTCAGTTAATCTTTTTGCGATTCGATTCATGTTATCGGACATTTCACTTCCGTTCAGTACAGCTACATAGCTTCATATTTAAATGTATAATTCATATTTTTCATAATACTATTAGCCTTGTATATTATTATTACTAAATATATAAAATAATAGTAATAATAACAATTTAAAGCTTTTTTTTTAAGTAACTTTCGGAATTAATTTTATATCGTGTTGTTTTTCTTTCTTCTAAGTTATGGTAGATGGAGCTAAAATAACACAAAATTGAATTTATTGGTATTATTTAATTTATTTCTATTAAGTATTGAATTGGTGATTTAATTTGATATTTGAAGGTGATATACACAATATTTACTTTATATATCACTATTTAAAATGAGTTAATGTAGTGATAAAGTTATTTTTTTTAATTAATTCTATATCACTCTGATTTAAATTTTGCATTATAACACATTTCTTCTTTTTTTAAAATTAGTTTCATTTGCAATATTTTTCATGTTATTATTGTTATTTTTGTGATTTTTATTATTTATTTAGTCTTTATATATAAGAAATGATGATTAAAAAAGAAACGGTTATTTAGTCTCCTTAATTTACAACAGGTGGCGACACCACATAAAATGTTATTAGTTTTACAAAGAATTTTAGGACATTTTCAAACACAATTTCTTAAGTGTTTTTTAATTATTCTAAATTATTAAGTTCCTTTTATTTTTCTGTTATCATATTAATGACAAATATTAGTGTTGTTATTTATCTTATGATAGATATTGGTGTTATTATTTATCTAAATGCATTCCAGTTTCAAAGCTTTTGAAATCCAGAATTTTCTATAATTTGAAATTGCCGTTAATCGCGAAGTTATACTGTTTTTCTATTTTGTATATAATTTTTATTTTTCAAAATGTTCCTCTTTTCTCACTTCATAAAAATAATGCATATTTTGCGACAATCGGCCATTACCATCCCCCACCCCACCACCAATAGATATCATTACTACAATTTTAATACCGTGTAAGCGCCCCCTCCAATTTTTTTACGATTTTCCGTCGTGTTTGGGGGGGGGGGGAGATTAACAGTATTTTACGGTAGTTTTATTTTATTATGAAACAGTTTATTCTATAGAAAACACAAGTTTATGATCAAATATACAAATTATTTTTGTATAGAACACACAATGCTTAATTTAAATTAAAACACACACAATATGTTTTGCCCACTTACCACATGAAGCAAATATCACCAAAATCGCAGAGTTGCCCAAGCATAAAATTGCAGCAAATACGTATCCCAGTGCATCTGATACATCTGTATCAAGATTAGTTATGACGTACAACATACTAGAAAATCTGCCGACCAATGACTCATCGTCAGCTATTTTTATACAACTTTACATAATATCTTATATCCTACAATCTGCCAATGAATTATTTTAAGTTGCATATATTTATGAATATTAAAATTTCACCAAGACTCAGAGAACATAACTTTTAGAAACTGTTAAACATTAAACACTAATCTATGCAATTATGTTCTCGAACCAAAAAAAAATATTTTTACATAAAAAGTATACATTGTTAAGAAACTCTGTCTCTTAAACCTTGTATTCTTGCTAATTTTCTTTTAATTGTACTATTTTTTAACTGAATGAAAAGAAATGAATGGAGACTGGAAAAGCAAAACCGAAGAAATATAAACAAGTTTTCATAGAATCATACGTCAAAGAATTTTCGTGTATAATGGAATCTCTTGTATGAAAATACCGATCACTTTCTCACGGAAGTAGGAGTAATATAAAATAACATTTTTGCTATAATAAAACATTCAGATAATTTGAAACTATACATTTTTCATTGTATATAATTTCAGTGTTACGTATTTTTAAGCACGTCGTAACTACACATCGTAAAATTCTGACAGATTTAAACTTTGTCTGGTTGGCAGGTATGTGATTAATAAATTTACCTTAAACAACCTATTTTGATAAACAAGTATAACATAAGATACTACAACAATCAATTATACTGCTTTTAAGAGACGCCAAATGACTGATTCAAAGGGAATGAATCATTATCGATACAATGAGCATAGGATTTACTTGGAAAAAGCGCATGCGCGTTTTAAAAATCAATAACAAACTGATTTTGTTTTTGGGAAGTGCAAAGGAGATTGAAACATGGCGTAGTGCTGAAAAGACAATTAAGAAGCGAGAAATAAAGAAATACTTTTGAATAAGAATTCCAATCTGAAAATAAATCGATAATTTAGTTTATTTAAATAATCGAATACTTTTAACTGTGTTTTCCAAGCCGAATCCTGACTGATTCATTCAAATTGAATCAATCACTTGGCTTCTCTTAAAAATAGATTATTGCAGTATTTGAAGCTTTTATCAAAATATCTTTCAAAGGTAAGTTTACTTATCACGGCAACATTTCAAATTTGGAAAACTGTGCGATTTGTACGATGTATTTTTATGATATACTTTAAAACACGTAACATTAAAAGTATGTGCAACAAAAAATGTACAGTGAGCAAAACAAGTAGTATTTGCACATCAGGGGAATTTGTTATAACCACAAATAAATAAACTCAAAATGAATATCGAATGAAAGATATTCATTAATAAATAAGCATATTTAACACTTGATTTGATATTTATATTAAAAAATATAAAACAGCGACATTTGTGATGAAAAAAAAAAATGTATATTGCATCATAACAGTGATAATTACAATATAGTAAATATTTAAAAGTAAAAATGCAGTACTAATATTTTGTATGCATACCCTTTGCTTCAATTATAGAGTGTAAAAGTTTGGGCATTCCTATTTTATTTTCTGCTATTCTAGTTCGCGGGTTGATAAATAACAACGACTAACATTGTGAAATCTTTTTTCTCTTTGCAGATTTTGATTTTCATAGAGCTTAAATATTTGTTTCTAAAACAAAACTTTGCATGTCATCAATTCAGAAAGCAATATTGCATATAAAAGCTAACTAAAAAAACAATACCACGAGCGATACATAATATAATGACAGGCTTTTGAGTAAAATATTTACAATACTGAACTGTTTAAAAGAACATACATTTAAGCCTTTCTTCGCAATAACAAGTTACGTTAAAATTTACATCCAGAATTTTTTTTTTTTAATTATGTGCTAATCTCGAAAGTGCACATGATTGTTCATCTTGTATGTGACTGTTTTACAGGAATGTTTTTAGATTTGAGGATGTGAATCCTGTGGTTATTTTGCAGGTTGTGTTTCTTTAGTTGTTGTTTTGTAGGAAAGTTTGGTGTTTGCAAGAAGTATGCTGGATTTAATCTAGCAATAGACACAGTGACACTTTCGTCTTTGGTTTTAAAAGTTGCCAATTCAGAAAAGGAATGCTATATAGTAGACTCCCTCAAACCCGCATAGCTTAGGACCAGAGGTTGTGCAGATTTTAGAACTTTGTGGTTTTCTGGTCACTGCTTTGTTTACATTTTTTAAACAGTAGTTTGAATGTAATAATGCATTTGAAATCATAATGAATGCTTGCAATATATTAAAATAATTAAATAAAGTAATAAAAATTAAGAAAATTTAATAAATGATCAAAATATAAAAAGTAAAGGTCAAGTACATTTTTAATAATGCTTAATAATGTTGAGGTACATTTTTCTTCGATTATTCAATGAAACTCACTTTATAAAAGTACATTAATAATTTACATTGAAATCATAAAATAATGAAATTTTATTTCAAGTTTATCCATATCTTATAACCAAAAAAATTAATACATAAATGTATTAGGTAAAAAGATGATAATCACCACTGATATCAGTAGAATCTTCAATTTTTTTCCAAAATAAATTTATACTTAATTCATGAAGCATGAATTCAGTCATATTAACCAGAATTTCATATTAAAATGTGTATGGAATGACATAAAAATAATGAATTTTTCTCATACATTTCAACAGAAATTTTTTGTTTACCGCTGCAATGATTTTACATGATGATCTTTGACTGATTTTAAGCATTTGCCAATTTTAGGGTTGTGGCTTTGAGGAAGTCTATTGTCTATAAAAATTAATTACAAACAAATTAGCAAAAGTCTATTTCTAAAATCTGTAAATGTCTAATGTCTTTAAAATCAGAACAGCTGTTTAATTTAAAGTTTCTCTCCCCCTCCACCCACCTAAAAAATTTAACTGTGTTATGAAAAAAACACCAGAAAAGAACTAAATAATAAGCATTCAATATAATTAAATAGTAAATATATAATATTTTTAACTGAAAATCCTTTCATTAAAATGTTAACAATTTTAATTTCGATAATATGAAGAATAAATGAATTTTAAGTTATTTCTTTGCAGCATTCTTCAAATTTTCTTATTTTAACACTTTGCACTCTGTGTCATTTTAACTATGGGCTACCAGCAACTCTGCGTCATTACACAACTATTTTATTCGGTCGGCACAACTTTTTAAAAAGAAGTTTCCTTCCATTACACAATTTCAAAAATGCCCTGATTAAATAAGGCAAGTTTTTTCCTTTATTACTTGTGTGAAAAAGAAATTTTGCAAGGAAAGATGATATCGGCGCAGTGGCGACAACGAAGTTTTTCAGTTACCTTACCATGTCGCCACTGGTGACAATGGAGTACAAAGAGTTAAATTTTCCGAAATTAATTTCACGAAATTTTGGATATATACTATATATATATATAAATTTTATTTATCAGTACTTTTCTTTTAAATTACTTTGAAATCACTTTTTTATTTTTGAGGGGGGTAGAGAGAATATAGCTATTTGATTTTATTTTCTGTTGTAAGTGAAATAATATAACATGAATACATAAAAACTTTTAATATCAGCTCAAGTTATTTAAATAATGAGGGGTCAGTTTCATTATATGCTTACAATAAACATAATCTGCACTTTAAGTCAATATTTCTATCTATAACATTCGCTTCCTTGCTGAAAAATTAACTCTTTGCAGATTACTAAAACAAAACAAAGAAAAACAATTTAAAGTTAACAAAAAAAAAGGTGAAAAAAAATTTCCAGAAACCAATTCTTAGAAAAGCTCAAAGCTTCACAGCTGAAAGTTTAAATAAGATTAAATGAAATCGGTTCACTTCGTTTTGCAAAAAATGAGTTTAGACATACGTAGCAATATTCTCACAAAGTGCTGTAACGGTCCAGTAATTGAAAATATGCTTTTACACCATTACCTTTCTGTGTACTTTTTACACCATCCATTTGCACTTGAATGATTCAGAGTTGCAATATTTAAATTTTTTGAATGATCCTTAACGGTGTTGGTCAGTGAAATCTCAAATTCCCTTCACTTATGTTGAACATCTGGGCATGTATGCGCATTGGAATTTTTGAAAAATCTTCTTAGGAAATTAGTATTTTCAACTTATTTTTTCTGTGTATTCTTCTTAAAGTATGTCTCGTTTCTTTTGTTTTCAAAGTACTTCTAAAGTATATACCATAAAGTATCGAAAGTAAAGCCCCCTTTAACAGACGGGAAATTCTGATGATTTTAATGGGGCTTATAATTGGAACTTTTATGAAAATGATAAGAAAATTGGGAGTGTGGGGAGGTATATTTGAAGTTATTTCACAGGATTCGTAATTCGTAAAATAAAATGAGATCAAATTAACATTTTTTGGTTATAAAATTCCCTTTTATACAAGCTAAGTAGTTTCCATTAATACAAAAATAATAAATTTATGAAACAAATTTACATAAAGTAATTAATTTAGATATGAAAGAAGTATGAACAAATATTAGAAAACTAAAACTCAGTATAAATAATCTAATAAACTTAGTGCATAAAATAAAACTGGAAGAGGCGGGCTTATAAATGGCACTTTTTCAAAAGAGAAAAAAATATATCATATATAGGGTGGGGGGGGGGGTTACTTTCGGTATTTAATTTACAATTTTATATTTTTAAATCTTAAAGAAATTAAATAAGATTTTAATACTTGAAATAAAATTAAATAGGTATTTTATACATATTTTGACAACTAAAAAAAGTAAAAATGTTAATTTCCTGGCAAGATATTTAAAAAAAAAATTCCAAATGCTTCCCACGCTTATATGTTTAAACATTACTTGAGATCTCATTGATAAACACCCTTAAAGTGTATTTAATTAAATTAACAATTTTCCATATATAAATGGTTTATTTATTTTTAAAAGCATGTTAAGTAAATACTTTTTCCCCCCGTATGCCTCAACATTTATTTATTTTTTTCCTTAAACTAACTTTTTGGAAATAATTAGCTATGGAGCACACTTTTAAGATAAGTGTACACAACAAATGTTATTTAAAAATCTTCAAAATTGCAGAAGTGTGGCTTTTAAATTTTCATACATTTTTTTTTTTTAATTACAGTTTTTAACTTTTGCAACAAAAATTGCATTTTTCCTTGGTTAATTTTCTGTCATAAAACACACAATAATATGCCAATAAGATATTGCAAAGTAGTACTCAAATAATAATAATAACTTAAAATGGTACCAAGTCCTCTTAAATTAAACAAATCAACTAACTAAAAATTTAATTTTAATTTCTTTGCTTTTAAATATTATTTCCACAAAAAATAATTTGAATATATCGTGGATATGTTGAATATCAAATACTGCGGCAAAATTTTGCTAATCGAAAGTGATTCATTTAATTTCAGTTTAGTGATATTACTCTGTGTTTAATATTAAAAACAGTGCAACGATTTTATTTGGTTCAAGAATTAATGCTAAATTTTTTAATGAGCAATTAGAAAAAAATTTATGGCATGATAGGTCGTTTCCTAAAATATTTCACATTAAGATATTTTGAAATCATAGAAGAAAATTAAGCAGAATTAATGTCTTATATATAATTTATTTTACTTGACAAATATGTGTTTTACATTTTAATACATAATTCGTTCCAAAACAATGTTCGCTAACTGAATTGTTCGTTAACCATCAATCATACATTTTGTATTGATTTGTATGGAAATTCACTTAGTTTGTCCTTAAAAGCTAAATAATGTATAAAAAATAACAAAAATATTTTCTTTATAATAGGGTATACGTCCTTATTTAATATGGACAGATCGTATTTTGATGGCTTCGTTTGCGTCGTGTCATATTTTAAATAAAAAGTGCCCAGTTAAACTGATGCTATTCACACTCATTCTATTTTATAATCTTATTTCAAAGAATAATGCCACTCAAAAAAATAAATGAAGGATATTACCCGCCGTTTCCACCCTTTATATTTAACCAATGAATCTCCAAATCTAATCAGGGACGCGCATTCACATAATTAACTCGTATACCAAATGTGAAGCAAATCAGATAATTCTGGATCAAAAAACCATTTCGCTAAATTAAGGGGATGGAGTATTAGCTCCTCCATTTCCCCCTTTATGCTTAACCAATGAACCTTCAAATCTAATCAGGAAAGCTCCTTATCAGAATGAACCTAGAAAAAAAAATTAAAGTAAATTGGATAATTCTGTATGAAAACTCATTTATCTAAATTAAGGGGAGGGGACTTACTCCCCTTTCAACCCTTTTATACTTAACCAATGAACCTCTAAATCTAACGAAGGAAGCGCCATATTGGAATAAACCGGTATATCAAATTTGAAGCAAACCGAATAATTCTGTATGAAAAACCCATTTATCTAAATCAAGAGAGGGATAGCCCCCACCCTTTATACTTAACCAATAAACCTCCAAATTTAATCAAGACAGCTCCTTAACATAATAAATTGGTATACCAAATTTGGAGCAAATCGAATAACACTGCATGAAAAACCCATTTATCTAAATTAAGGGGGTAGCTCCCTTTCCCCCCTTTATACTTAACTAATGAACCTCTGAATATAATCTGGGAAGCTCCTTAACATAATAAACCGGTATACGAAATTTGGAGCAAATCTAATATTTCTGCATAAAAAACCTAAATTAATAACCTGAAATGCATTATTAACCTGAAACCTAAATTAAGGGGAGGGAGACTAGCCCTCTTTAAACCTCCCAACCCCTTTGAACCCCAACGAACCTCCAAAACTATTCAGGGAAGCGCCTTATCAGAATGAACGTAGAAAAAAAAAGTGAAGCAAATCGGATGTTTGTATCAAGATTTATCGCGTTACGTACGTACATACAGAACCGGCGGCACATTAGCTCTCAGGCTTTGATAGCCTGTGAGCTAAAAAATAAATGACATGTCCTTTGTAAAAAATTTTAGGATTACATTAATTGAATATGGCATTAAATAATACCAATTTGTCACTTTGACCTTTCAAAAACTCTTTAGTTCTTCAAAAGATCATGTTTACTCCAGGGTCCGATAAAGCTCAAGTACAGCATAGAGCCTGTTAATAATTTGTGAACTAAATTTAAATTAATATAACTAATTTGCGATTAACACGTTGAGTGCCACGATGATTGACAATGAAGCTGAAAAATTTACAATGTTTTAAGTAATTTTTAGGAAAGTATAATCCTGTAATAAATAAAAGGTAAATAAATTTTAAATAATTTTTCAGTAATTACTTAAAACAATATAGATATATATTTAGTTTTATATCATATTTTAGATCGTCAGTCATCGGACAGTGTCAGTCACTGGTAACTGACGTGGCGCTTAACGTGTTAAAAATGTTTCTTTAAGAAGAGAGACAAAATATAAATATGAATGTTTCTAATCTATTTATTTCTAATTTGAATGCCCTACAATGTACGGCCGAGCCCCCGGTATCCCATTAATTAATTAGGCTATGCATGCATATCCAACTGTTAAAATGTTCTCTAGTTGACAATATATATAATTAAACACAACTAGACAAATCTGAAACACAGCATAACTAATTCTTGGCTTTCTTTTAAGGCTGTTCTCAAATCCAAAAGGGCAACTGTATGACATAAGTTTTAATTTATTTTTGTTCGGAAATGCCTAATCTAGCTGGTGTTATTGTTCAGAAACTATATGTCATCGAGCTGGTTTTTTTTTTCGTTTTTTTTGCAAACGCAATAGATCTTTCAGAAAACAGTGTTCAAAGTGGGCGTTTTGAACCTAATTTCCGCTCGAAAGAAGAAAGAGCAATCAAGAAAGATAGCGAAAAACGTGTTTGTAGTGTGATCAAAATTGCTTCTAAATCAATAGGTAATTTATTGATCCAAAATTGGAAAACACAGTTCGATTCCAAATCGTTTCCGTGGTCAGGCTTTCCGTTAAAAAATGAATTTGAAAATGTGTCAGAACGTTTTGCGCTTGTTGGGCAGAGCGGTTGAGAACAGTCTTAAGAGATGTTCGTTAAACGAACATAAAAATCTCTCACGAAAGTGTTCGTTAACCGATCCGTTCGTAAACTGAACAGATCGTTAACTGATCACCCACTGTATAAGGTTTGTAAGTACCCTGTATATATTATTAAATATCAATAATTTCAGTTCTAAATCGTTTATGTCTGTAAAGATACAGAAAATATGAAAAGGGGTGCGTGGTCATCCCAAGACTTTATGAACCCATGTTGTGAACTATATAAAAATTAAAAAATATCAAAATAGCGAAAAGTCATACATTTTATATACAGTACGCAAACAATTTGAAAAACTTTTCCAAAAGTATAAAAATTACTCAAAACATTATGGAAATGTATTTGAAAAACATTGAAACATGATTTATACATTTAGAATGAAACTTGAATCTAAATTGCATAGGGTAATTAATACACGTACCCACAGATTATTAAAATAAAAATTTGAATATTAAAGGGGAAAATCATGTGTATTTTTTGTGAAAGTATAAATTTAAATTCATTCACTTCGTATGTTTTCCAAAAGAAATTTATTTATACATTTAAAAGATTAACTCTCTATTTTTTTAAAAAAAAAAGTAACTAACGCTGTCACCGCCACCGCCGGTTTTGTATTTTTTGTGACCAGAGGTCTGTCTTCGTTAATATTAAGAAAAATATCGCATACAAAAATATGAAAATTAGAGGTATTACAGAGAAATGTTTGATAAACACGCTGATGCAGACAGTTTTCAAATCGAAGAATTTAAGAGATATTTAATGCAGAAGTTGGATAAAATCGTTCCATTAAAAAAAGTTTTATAGAAGCAAAAACTATACATGGGAATTAATTCCTTTTTATATCATTTTATACGTTAGAATTTCCCGGTGTGCAGACTGCATTTATTTTTTCATTTGACTCGTTTTTTGAGGTTTTATTTCTATTTTAAATTCAAATTTTCAGCATTTCGAGAGCTATTTTTTACTTATTTTAGAAAATGGTATAAATTTAAACTGTTGCCAACTGTATAAACAGCGCAAACAATAATATTTGCTTCAAATTAAAATTTATTTACACGTGACTATTATAAACAGAAAAAAACCCTTCAAATTAGAAATAAATAATTACGTATAAAAAGCAGGAACTTATTGAAAATTACGCCATAAAAACTATATTTACACGTGAATTTTAAAAGAGAAAGGATATCGTAAAATAATAAATTCATTAACAAGCGTTAGAAGTCTTAAGTAGGAGAAATTACGTCACATTACACTTATTACGTAAAATGAACAAAAATAATATTGCAAACAGTTTAAATTTAAAAATTGCGCGAGACATTTACTTGATATTTTGAGATGATCTTTTCAACTATTTTTGTTAGGACAGCGCAAATAATATTTCATTTCTAACAAAAGTGTTTCACGTGAATATTAGAAAGAGAAAGAAAAGATTAGTGAAAATTACGTCAGATTAAAAACGATACTTTTAAAATGTCTTATTTAAAAGTACTTTCTTTTCACTTTGTTAAGAAATACCAGGAGACAAAGACTCTGTTTACTTAATTCATTTTATATTAGATTATTTTGAAATGTTTAACTGATTTTATTTAATCAAAGACGAAAACAGTCATTGTATCTTTTAACAGCAGCTGATTTGGCCTTAAAATTCCCCCAATGAAAGAGAAATTAATAGAAACCCGTTTATAGGAAGATAACGACTGTTTTTTAGATTATAATTCAATCTTTCGAAATCTTTTTAAAGCGATCAAATTAGCGTGCTTTTAGAGTCTACGGTGTCTGAACGGGGATTGGCAAGCGTAGCTCGTAGGGGGAAGTGCCCCCTATTATATTATATAAACCTAATATACACAATTCAAAATCAAAATTATGCATATTTAATAAATGTAAGAACCGTGTGTGTATAATTAGATAAGAATTTTAAATAGCCACCGGTTGAACTAATTAAAAACGAGAAAAAGAAAGCACATTATACACCATTGCGTTATAAATTATGAAATACAGGGTTCGTACGTAACAAGAGATTCAGTGGATTTTAGGTGTTATCGTACCAGAAGTTTCGTAAAATTCTGGTCGGTAAATCTGAAAATGGATTTTTTTTTCATTAAATCAGGTAAATGTTACTCTACAAAAATTCTGGTAAAAGGTCCGTGAAAGTTCTTCAAGAGTACTAACCCTGAAGTAGTATAACACAATGATAGTTGTGCCCAACTTGTACAAATTATAAAATTTAAAAATAAAACTGAAACAAAATCTCAGATAGAAATAAAAGATATATATATTTTTTAGTTATTTATAAGCTTACATTTTGGTTTATAACTTTTTCAATTTCTCGCTGAAACGAAAATTTTTGTCGCTCAAACGTAAGCTGTCTTCAGTTTTTAAATCCGAAAAGGTCAGAGGCCAACTTCACAAAATGTAGACACCTAAGTTTTTTCTTTTGCTTATAACTTTTTTCAGTTTGTCGCTCAAACGAAAAGTTTTGTTGCTGAAACGAAGCTCAAACTTATGCTGACTTCAGTTTTTAAATCCGAAATGGTCAGGGGGCCAACTTCACAAAATGTAGACGTCTCCGATTTTTCATTTGTTTATAACTTTTTACGGCTTGTCACTCAAACAAAAATTTTTGTTGCTCAAACGAATGATGTTTTCTGTTTTCAAATCCCATAAAGTCGGGGGCTAACTTCACAAAATGTAGGCTCCTCTGATTTTTCTTTGGCTTATACTTTTTTTCAGTTTGTCGCTCAAACGAAAATTTTTGTCGCTCAAATGCGCTCAAACGACGCTCAGATGTATGCTATAAACAGTTTTTAAACCCGAAAAGGTCGGGTGCCAATTTCACAAAATGAAGGCCCCATGGCATATATTTTGGCTTATAACTTTTTCAGTTTGTCGCTCAAACAACGCTTAAACGAATGGTGTTTTTAGTTTTCAAATGCCATAAAGTCGGAGGGCCAACTTCAGAAAATGTATGCTCCTCCGATTTTTCTTTGGCTTATAACTTTTTTTCAGTTTGTCGCACAAACGAAAATTTTTGTTGCTCAAACGCGCTCAAACGACTCTTAAAAGTATGCTGTATTCTGTTTTTAAATCCGAAAAGTTCGGGGGGGGGGCAACTTCACAAAATGAAGGCCCCCGCATATATTTTGGCTTATACCTTTTTTCAGTTTGTCGCTCAAACGAAAATTTTTGTCGCTCAAACGCGCTCAAACGTATACTGTCTTCAGATATTAAATCCGAAAAGGTCAGGGAGCCAAAATCACAAAATGTAGACCCCTCCGATTTTTCTTTTGCTTATAATTTTTTTTTTTCAGTTTGTCGCTCAAACGACGCTTAAACGTATGCTGTCTTCAGTTTTTAAATCCGAAAAGGTCAGTGGGCCGACTTCACAAAATGTAGACCCCTCCGATTTTTCTTTTGCTTATAACATTTTTCAGTTTGTCGCTGAAACGAAACTTTTTGTTGCTCAAAAGCGCTCAAACGAGTGATGCTTTCAGTTTTCAAATCCCATAAAGTGGTGGGCCAACTTCACAAAACGAAGGCCCTGAATTTTAACTTGTTTATAACTTTTTTCAGTTTGTCGCTCAAACGACGCTCAAACGAAGGGTGTTTTCAGTTTTTAAATTCCATAAAGTCAGGGGGCCAACTTCACAGACCTAAAAAAGATGCCTTAAATTTTATGAAATAAAAATGCACAACAAATTGTGTTTTCTTGGACATTGAGATGTTATTTTCCCTCCTCTCAAAGGAAAGTGTTTTAAATTAGTCTTGGATCTGTGTATTCAGAGCATCGACATGATTCACTAATACTCTATAAGTACTCTACAGCATTAACTAGTAACAGAGTACACCCAGGACTGTTTTAAAACTTTTTTATTTGGGTTCAAGTAACCTCAAGTTAAAGATATTGAATGTTTATTGATGCTCCTAATAATGAAGATAAATCAAAAAGTCTAATTTTTCAAAAGTTTTGTTTTAAAACTTACAACTGTAAAATAAAATTGCATGACTGGTGAGGAAGTTAAAAAGACAAAAGTGATAAATTAAAAAGTAATATATTTAACAACTTTTAATTTACATTATAAATTTTTAGAAATGGCGTTTGTTTAGATAAAGCAAAAAAATTAGTGTTTTTATTCAAAATGTTTATTTAAGATAAATAAAATGTTTGTAATATCTGACAAAACTATTTTTATTTCATAACAATAAAAATCGAAACATTTTCAACTTAATGTTTTAATGGTCTAATTTTTTTTTCAGTACATCGAAAAATGTTTGTTCAGTTTAATTCGTATTGACCTTTTAAATAATAAATGCTATCCTGTTTACTAAAAGATGTAACTAAAAAAATATTAACGTAGAAACTACAATCATATGCAAAGTATTTTTGCAAAGATGTCATAGGAATACCAAATTATGTTTAGATTTTTATTTGTTATAGTTTCCAAAAAAATGCGACATTGAAATATTGTACCTTTTAAGAAAAGGTTTAACAGCTACAAAAATGAAACTCATAAAATCTTTTATAGTTACCACATTTTCAAACTTTCAAGATGCTATTTACGAAACTGATGAATCGTAAATGGAGATCTAAATCTCCATAAATCGATAAAAAATTTATTTAGCAATTTTAATATGCTAATCTCTTTATTTTATACAAAAATTTCAAATTATTTTACATTTTAGTAATTGTGACTTTTGGAAAATAAAAATCACTGTGGAACCAGATACTATAATGTCCGTCTAATTAGAATATTTTATCATTGAAAATTTCTTTAATTAATTTTTTATTAATGCTCACAAAATCTTTACAAATTTCTAAATTCGTTTTATTAAAAATAGTAAAAGTACTCTAAGAAATAAAGATGTAATCATAGTTTGACATGCCCCTATCAGCTTTCTAAAAATTTTGCTTGTAATTGTAGAAATTTAAATAAAGTGTACAAAATAGTTAATACATATCTAATAAATATTCTTATTTTGTTAATGACATTCTTATGGAATTTCTTATGCAAATATTTGAAATTTCATGAAGAATTATGTGGTATGTTTACATTTTAATTTATATTTCAGGTGCAGATATTTGTGGTCCATTCTGAATGTATAGTAAAAGAACTTGCTGAAAGAAATCATGCCCAAAGACTATATACATATATTTATTTTGATAAATTCTCCTATAAAAAAAACTTGTTCAGTAAGGATCTTTTTAAGTTTCTGACCTTGTACGCAATAGCACGATTTTCTTCATTTCCATATACAAATTACAGGATAGAATTTAGACAATTATTTATTGAAAGATTTCAATTTTTTTAAATAAAAAAAATAATTACAGAGAAACGTTCATATATGATATATATCCTTAGCATCTTTTCTCTTAAGTCAAAGATCACTTCTTAAAACTTCAATAAAGAATTAAATAATTCTCCAGCATAGCATCATTGTTGATATTTCCAAATTCATTTGATAATTTCAATCTTCTGCATAGAAAAGTTTCTACTGGCAAATCATCATTGGATCCTTTATTACATATCATTACATTAAATGTCGTTATATTTCTGTAGGCTTGTGTATTTACTATATATATATCTATATTAGGGTGTTAAAAAATCATCATTTTTTTAAATTAAAAAATCAATTTATTTTAATTTAAATCAGATTTATTTTTATTTAAATTGGATTTTTATTCCCCCCCCCCCCCAGCTGTATTAAAATACGGAATAGTTACCAATAATTTTAGGTTTCTAAAATAATTAAACCTCTAATTGCTACCATAATGTAGGTTTTTAACCTTTAATAATAATTATTAGTGAGAGTAATTATAAAACTGCAATCATTTTCATTAGTAGTACATACAATAATGTTACACACAATTATTATTTTGTAATAATTATCAAAAACTATATTAAATACTATTAATATTTACATTATTAAAATTATTAATTACTGCATTTAATATTAAATTGTTAGCAATGCTTTAAATTGATAATAATTTAACGTTTAACTCTTTAATTATGTCTGTTATGCTTTTCTTAATAAAAATGATAATTTAGTATTAATTCTAGAAACGGAAAGGGGTGCTAGTTCCAAAAAAGGCACTTCAGTAAAAAGAGAGCATTACTTTATGAGTAATTATGCTTAGTAATGATATAAGAAAAAAAGTATATAATGTGTTAATATGATAAATAAATCAACATTAATTTTTAAGGATTTTATTAATTACAAATTGAAAAATACAATTACATAACGACATGATTTAACAATATCTTGTTTTTTCTAAAGATATAAAGTTCTATAATTTTGCAGGGTCTTGGGCATGTTGATTTAGAAATACTGTGTTATGGGGAAGTTTTTTTACAAGAAATCTCGGGTTACAACTTATGGTGAATTTCACTAATTTAAAAAATAGGGTTGTATTTCGCCAATTTTAAACAGAGCAGGATGCTGCAACCTTAAAAAATGGCCTAGAGGGAAAGTAAGTAATTGCAGAGTTACTGAAAACTGCAAATAAGTATAATTTCATTAGTTAGTAGCCCAGATAACAAAATGGGCAAATATGATTTCCAGCTTATCTTACGTTTGTACTTAGGAAAGTTACTATTTATTACCTAAATCTAAACTTACACAAACGTATATGTAAATAAATATATATTTTTTTCGACATCCTAGATTTGTCACCTGTGACCGACTAACCAAAAATGCCTTAAAATGGATTTATTTAAAAAATATATGAAAATCAGTTACACGTAAAGAGTAAATACAAGAATAACCAATTATATCTCAAATCCTCAAAATATTGAAAGCAGCATTGTTACTACTCATAAGGGATTATTAACATTCAGTGCTTCAAAAAAAGCTACTATTTCAATCTCTAACAAATTACTTTATTTAGCGTATATGAGTTCAAAAATAAGAAAATAAACGTTTATTTAACCTCAACCGAAGAAACCCTTTTTGAGCTTAACATTTGTATACCAATTAGTTCTTTTTCTCTTATACATTCTTTTCTTTTTTATAGTTGTTGAGCAGGTGTCATTCTTTCATTCTTCCTTAGCTTCAATTTTCTATAAATGTATTATTGAAAAAGTAGGATAAGAAAACAACATACTGACTACTTATTCTTTTACTTCCAGAAATTATATATATTTGATATGCTTATTTTATATATAAAAATGAATAATTTGATTAGTTAAAGGAAATAATGACACTGCAAATTATGTATATTAGATTTAAATATCATTTTTAAATGAAATGCTTTTTTGACAGATAAAAAGTTGCTTTTTACAAACTTACCTTCCTAAATTTTTTATAAGTCTAAGCTTAGAAACAATTTTTTAAAGCTCTTTTTTTGCTTATGCATAAGGCAATTTAGACTTTAAATTTTTCTATACATCACTTTAATAAATATTTCTCATTTTAATGCTAAAAAAACTTTTATTTTTGTTGGTTAAAAAGTTCTTCTATGTATGAGATATAAAATAAAGGATATCTTTAAAAGTCTAATTTAACATAGAACCAAAGACTTCATTGGATAAATTTGCAATAAAACATTTGCACATACATTTAGTTTTAAAATGAACCATTTTACTGGTGGTAAAGGAAAAAAATTCACTTTTGAGATAAGATCAATAAGAGACTTTCTGTCAAATCTGCATTGAATTGCTATTTTACAACTTGTTACTTGTGCCGGTGTATAACAAAAGTTTCTTCAAAGATGTCACTTGCACATCCATCTGTGGTATTCTGGCAAAAAGTCTATTGCTTGGGTAGTATTTGCTAAAAGGTTCTCTCCAAAGCATAGTATAGGTATCATCGTGTGCGTATTAATGAGAAACCTTTCTCTTCTGACATGCGTTGCAAAAACGTTTCTCAAAAAACAAATTATGTGATAATCTACGAATCCATACCTATAAGAAACCATGCACTTATGTTGGGTGCAACAGAAGATTTTCTTATATATATATATATGATTTAAGTGTCCACCAGCGTGGTCATACTGAAGAGACACCCTTTCTCTTGTGAGGTGTGTAACAAAGGGTTTTCTAAAAATCAAATTTTAATAGACACCTGCGAATTCATACGAACGAGAAACCTATATCTTATGCGGTATGTTAAAAAAAATTTTAATCGGAAATCTGCTTTAAATGACCACTTGCGTATCCATACAAAAGAGAAACCTTTTTCTTGTGAGGTGTGCACCAAAGGATTTTGTCACCAATCTCATTTAAATATCCAAATGAGTCTCCATACTGAAGAGAACCCGTTCTCTTGTGAGGTGCGTAACAAGGGATTTTCTCAACAACCTGCTTTAAATGGCCACCTGCGTGTTTATACTAAAAAGAAACCTTTCTCTTGTGAGGTATGCAACAAAGGATTTTCTTCCAAATTTAATTTAAATGTCCACCTGCGTGTTCATACTGAAGAAAAGCCTTTCTCTTGTGAGGTGTGTAACAAAGGATTTTCTCGTAAATCTTATTTAAATGACCACCTGCGTATCCATACTAAAGAAAAACCTTTTTCGTGTGAGGTATGTAACAAAAGATTTTCTCAAAAATCTAATTTAAATGTCCACCGAAATGCCCATACAAAAGAGAAACCTTTCTCTTGTGAGGTATGTTACAAAGCATTTTCTCAAAAATCTTATTTAAATATCCATATGAGTGTCCATACTAAAGAAAGACCCTTTTCTTGTGAGGTGTGCACTAAAGGATTTTCTCATAAATCTGATTTAAATGTCCACCTGCGTGTCCATACTGGAGAAAAACCTTTCTCTTGTGAGGTGTGTAATAAAAGATTTTCTTCCAAATCTACTTTAAATGACCATCTGCGTATCCATACTCAAGAGAAGCCTTTCTCTTGTGAGGTGTGTAACAAAAGATTTTCTCGTAAATCTACTTTAAATGTCCATCTGCGTGTTCATACTGAAGAAAAACCTTTCTCTTGTGAGGTGTGTAACAAAGAATTTTCTCGTAAATCTTATATAAATGACCACCTGCGTATCCATACTAAAGAGAAACCTTTCTCTTGTGAGGTGTGTAGCAAAGCATTTTCTCAAAAATCTAATTTAAATGCCCACCGAAGTGCCCATACTAAAGAGAAACCTTTCTCTTGTGAGGTATGAAACAAAGCATTTTCTCATAAATCTGATTTAAATGTCCACCTGCGTGTTCATACTAAAGAAAAACCTTTTTCTTGTGAGGTGTGCACTAAAGGATTTTCTCATAAATCTGATTTAAATGTCCACCTGCGTGTCCATACTGAAGTAAAACCTTTCTCTTGTGAGGTGTGTAATAAAAGATTTTCCTCAAAATCTAATCAAAATGTCCACCTCCGTGTCATACTAAAGAGTAACCTTTCTCTTGTGAGGTATGCACCAAAGAATTTTCTCAAAAATCTGTTTTAAACAATTATGTGCGTGTCCATCTTAAAGAAAAATCTTTTACTTACGAAGTGTGTAACAAAAATATTTTCTCATAAATCTGCTTTAAATGTCCACATGCAAGGTCACACTAAAGATAAAACTTTTACTTGATTTTTGCAGAAACTTGATTTAAATAACCTCCTGCACATTCATGCTAAAGAGAAACCTTTCTTTTGTGAAGTATGTCTCAAAGAATTTTTTTAAAAAACTCATTTGAATGTTCATTTGCGTGTTCATATTAAAGAGGAACCTTTTTCTTGTGAAGTGTTGTAACAGAGTGTTTTCTTCTGAAACTGTTCTAAATAGGCATAAAGGCATCCATTCCAATGTGTTTGTTCCTTAACGTACTTCACACAGAGATCATTTAATCAATCATTTTTATGCCTAAAGAAGCCTTGTGGTGTTTATGCTTTTGTAAGTACAATTAAAATTTAAACATTTATAGTCATATTAAAATGACATTTTCATTTGTTAAATCTGTGATATAATGGCACAGCTCCATTGCAAAATGAAGCAAATGATATCCGAATTATGAATGTTAGTAAAAAGTAGTTTGACACTAGTTCAGATAGCACTTAGCAGACTGTGCCACATTTCTAAATGTACTTTTAAACCTGTGACAAATTATCCGTATGCATTCCAGTGAAGAAGAAAAACTCATTTTATAGAGGTTTAAACGTATCTAATACTTTAGTAAATTTGTTTATTGTCTCTCGGTCTATAATAGTTTGCTTAGTGATCTAACAAGTTTTATTTGAGTGTGGAGTAACAAATTTTCTTTTTCTATTAGTTATTGTTATATCATTTAAATACTGATAGCAGGAATAAAAATGTTCTCTCACTGATAGTGCGTTTAAACACTTGTTTTGCCTTTAATCAGCACTTTTCCATGATTAGATATTAACACCTATTCTTCTCCAATTTTTTGTGGTTTATTCATGAAAGGATGGATAGATTAAACAATGGAAAGGAGCTCGACTTGAAGGAAAGTTTTTCTTCCTGCAGCATGTCTGTTCGTTTCATTCTAAAGCTGTTATGTTAAAGATGAAAAACATCGTGTGAGCACAAAAAAAGACACCGATACTGAAAATAGTTGAATGATATGTCTATTCAGAACTTTAATACCTTTACAGGTACACCACTCGCACAACCTTTTTGTTTGACTCCAGCTTTGCATATTTTTCCATCTATATTCCTTTCCTTTTGGCTTACAACTGATCTTTACAGGTACACCACTCGCACAACCTTTTTGTTTGACTCCAGCTTTGCATACCTTTTCTTTATAATCCTTTTCTTTTGTTTCACATCTTATTAAATTTACAGTAATAATCAGCCATCCAATCTAAATTTTCATTAGGTCCTTAACTACATTCATTTTACAGGATTTCACATCTTGTGTTAAGCCATAACAAATTACAAATAAAATTTCTCTTTTTTCTAAAATTTTATTTAGTTTTCCTGCTTTGAAATTTCTGCTTCGTCCACCCTTCAAAACTGAAAAATTTAAATCTTCTATTTTTTTTTTAAATCTTTTTAATACCTTATATCTGAACTATATGTTATTTGCAATGACAGTGAATAAGTAATTCCATCCTAATATGTTAAAGAAACCAAATATGCATGAAAACTGACATATTTGCATATAAGGTAGAAATTATAAATTTCCAAGAAGAATCGTATGCATTAGATACTCAACTTGTTTTTCTTCGTAGGCCCCGAACATATGCTTTCTGCTTTAGGTGGGCCACAATATACTTAATTATATAATAATGTTTAAAAAGAAGGCAGCATAATAACAAAGGTAACTTTGAAAGTAAGATGACAGTTAATATAACCAATCTTAACTGTATAATAAATAGAAATCGCAGTGTATAAAATTTCTAAGATCCGAAAAATCAGTCAAAAAAACAGTGGATTTTTTTTAGAAATCTGTTTTTTTTTTTTAATATATGAATATATAATGAAAAATAATTACATTTTAAATAATGCTTAATTTTTGTTCAAGTATAAAAAATGTGTTTACTATTTACTGTAATGCAAAAGAAACCTCATGTCAACACACATTTTGACTAAACAAATGGCATTTAGAATGTTTTAATATAATTGTAAATTAATTATAAATAATAGAACAAAATTTTTCTTCCCATAGAAATATATATTTAATTAATAGATAAAAATCACTATTACTAAAAAATATCTGATGATTATATTTAAATGAAATATAAATAATTCAAAAGATTTAAAGATACATTTAGTCAATATAACGGAGAAGTTTAATAGATATTTTATACATAATTTTGCTAGTAGCATTCTAAATAATGGAAGTTGGGAATATTCTTTAATTAATTCCCATAAAATTTGAAAAATATTTTTAGTCTTAATATAGCTTATCAGAGTAATATCCACGCAAATCACAGAAGAGAAATAATTTCTGGTTTGCCACTTTTATCCCCCAACGAGAGTGAAAGTAAAATAGCAAAATATCCAGAAATAAATTAGAAAATCAATCATTTTTTAGAAAAAAGCAAATATTTCAAACAAACAATTGGCAATCAGTAAACTTCGGTTAAATCAAGAGAAATGGAAAATCTCATAATATAGGAATTAAACATAATAAATGTGTCCAAGCATCTATTTAAAAAATAGGGTAATTTATCCTCATCTCAAAATTTTTATAACTATGAATTGAAGAAAAAAATATGAAACTGTTGTGAAACAGTAGGAACTAAAAGATCTCTTATATATATTTATTTATTTTTCAATTTCATGTGCTCCCATAGTTTAATATATGTGTGTGTTTTCATTTTATTATTATTAATTTTAATTTAATTTAATTTACATGTATTTTTTATTTTCCGGTTTGCTTCCTTATTACCCTTCTACTCTCTGTTCTTTTGTTTTGATTATGCTTTTCGGTGATTGGCTGTTATCCTTTTGGCTGTTTCTTCAGCTTGTTTCCTTTCCCATTATCTTTTATTTCAGTCTTGCTGCTGCTTTAGTAGTACAAGAACGTCTTCTTTGCGCATGACGAAGAAAGAATTAGATCTTTAGAAAGGCATTTCGGATTTTAAAAATATTTGATGGAGTTTTAAGAAGATCTTTTAGTTCTTATGAATTGAAGACCTGAGTGGAAGAATGTGTTATATAACAAAAATTCAAATTCGAGAAAATTGAAGAGAAAGCTTTTTCATGAAAATTTCATTGTTTTTTTTTTTCTTTTTGGTAACATATTTTTCATATGTCAACACATGGTACAAAATCCTCTTAGAAAACTTATTAACAATTAATTGAAATTACTAAAAATTAATATTATTTATATTATTAAAACATTAAATACTAATAAATAATGTTGCCGCTCTTCAAGACTAATTATAGTTTTAGTATTTTAGATTTAATATATGACAGAACATCTCATAATACCTTCATCCTGAAAGTAAAATAGTTTTTCAGAAAATGTAACGTAATGTGTTCTTCCACTAAGCTCTTCAACTAATGATTATATTTTAGGTTACACTTAAAATGTCGGCAGACCTCATGCGGCTCGTAGGTGAATATGGCTGCATTATATCGATCTTGTGTATTATCTTGCATGTGGCCTATAAAAAGTATTTCTTGTCATAATTAGTTTTTCAAATCTTTTTTTGTACTGTAAAAGCTTATGTTTTACAGTCATTGTCAGAGCTGAGGATCAATTAAAATCAGAGAATATTAGTTTAATTTAATTGATTGTTGTGGTAGTCCTCTTCCAAAAGACAGACTAGTGTACTTTCTGATGCATAAAGAAAGGACTTACTACTTTCCAGCATTCAGAAACTTTTATTATTCCAGATGAAATTGGGTTGGAAGTATATATATTTTAAATATTGTCATTAATAATCTTCCAATTAACGAGGCTTGCTTTATTTTTGAAATTGCTTATTAAATTCAAAATACAATCTTTTTTGTGATTTTCAAATGGTGATTTTATAACCGTTGAAAAAACTGGAAAAAAGTACAATGAATTCTCTTTTTCATGCGTGCCTCACCTTAGTGTAAGGTGTCCTGCCTGATAGTTAATTATCCCATTTTAGGAAAAACGTTGAAGCAACGCATTTCAATCTTTATTTAGTCGATTAAAATCTAATTATTACTTCTAAAATTCTTAAAATTATTCACAATATTTTGTTTCATGGTTTTGTAAATATAAGAACAAAATTTGGAGCGAAACAATTGTACAAATGTAAAATACAGTAGACTCCCTCAAATCCCCACAGCTTGGGACCAGAGGTTGTGCGGATTTTAGAATTTTGTGTATTTCTGGTCATTGATTTGTTTACATTTTTGAAACATTAATTTGATTGGTAGTTAAGCAAAGGAAATTATAATGAATGCTTACACTGAAGTGAAACATTATAATAAGTAAAATATTAAAATAATTTATTAGATTAAACGTAAGTTATATTAAAATATTTATGTAAAACAAAAATTTAGAAAAATATTGAATTAATACCGATAAAATCGATTCAATTCGATTCCAAAATCCTATGCTGCCATCTAGTGGTAAAGTGATCGTAAGATCGATACGTCATCATATAGATATGCTAATTTATATCAAAATCAAAAGTAATGTAAATTTATTTAGTAATAAATCAACTGTAATAGCCAAAAGAGAATGATTAACTAAAAATTTAGTAAAAAAAAAAAAAAAAAACCATTGCGGTAGTCACTGATTTCAACGCCATCTTGAATTTTGTTCCCGCAACTTAACTTTAAATTTCATTGTTTACATCTGAAAAAATACGCGGATTTTAGGCGTTCGTGGATTTTAGGGTCGCGGATTTAAGTGAGTACCGCACTAATATTCCACATATACCTGGATATTTTAAATAAATTTTGGGTAGATGACTTCATGGTATACAACAAGTATATTTTATTCTTGTAGTGTAGTAGTTACGTCCTAGATAAGAGTTTGGAATGCTTATTGAAAACAGCAGATTATAGATTTGTTTTGTTCATTTATTTCTTAGCCTTGAAAACAAATATTTATAGAAAAAGAAAAACAAATCTCCATTATTTTAAAAAAGGAACAAATATGTTTCTCTTTTTTCCGCTTTAACTGTTCTGAACCCTATAGTGATTGCCTAAATATATAAAAATGTTAAAAAGAAGAATCGCTGCTTTCGTTACACAACGTTGTATAAACATAATTACAAATTCGGTTTTTAACATGAATTTTCATGTAATTTAAAGGAAAATATTTTTACACACAAAAAAATGCTGTTTATGTACATCTTTATTGGTGTTTTATTTACTCTTGTTTATTTCACTTATTATTTTTTATGATGTTTTAAGAAGTTTTTTCTTATCTTGTTCACTAGTTTTTCTAGCATTTTGTTGTCGTCGATACGTATTTTGTGTATTAATATGTTCTTAATAAAACATATTATCTTCATATTTAACTGGCTTCTCTCAGTTATTTGTGTTTTTTGTAATCAAACAAAATCAATTATAGATTTCTAATAGCGTAATACATATATACGTAGAGAATTTTTATGGTTTTCCTATTTTTTCATTAAATTTTTCAGAAATTTTTGTCTTGACACAACAAATGCACACATTTTATACTTTCAAACTAGGTATCTTGAACCAGTGGGCCAGCGTGCTTTTTCGAATATAAAATACAAAGTGTTTTCAGTGACATCAAAAATTTTTTTTAAACTCACATTACGGCAAATCCTTAGCTGCTAATTTTTTATTTTTATTAGCATCAAATAAATTTGTTTTCAACCAGAAAACTTATTTAATTAAATAGTTCTTGTTCTTATGTGCCGTTTATTAATTAGAAGAGCTTAAAAATTGGTAGCTATGACAATTGATTTTCTTATTTCGATTTTTTTTTTAAAATCAATTAATAGGTAAAAACTACTCTAAATTTACTTTTAGTCCTCAACTCAAATGCTGGTGAGATGAATTTGCACCTTTCGTGCCTTAAAAAAGCTCAAACCTTATGAGACTGACGGAACTATTACACAGTACTGACACTTTATGCTAACAGTTCTCGATGGCATTAGCGTATTCTTTCTCATATAATATTATGGTAGTGTTGTTCACATATTCCTGCTAGCATCTCTTTCTTTTTTGAGTAGTAACCGACCGATTATCGCTACATACTCTTAGATTTCCAATAAATAAAGTAACTGTGTTGCATTTCTAAAGGTTAAAATTAAATATTGCGAACAAATAATATTAAATAAAATACTTTTTTTTGAGACATGAAGAAAATAAGATTTCTGTAGCTCCACAGTGCTCATGTATAACTCGTTTCTGGCCTTCGAACCTTGGCGTGTGTGCAATTCTTGTGCATGCTATTTAACTGAATTATAATGTTGGCCCGCAGGAATTGAAGAATTTACAAATGTGACCGAACGTGAAAGTCTCAAGTTCTCTATTTTGCACCATTTAAAGAAGTATATAAATAAACTCAGTTTCCATTAGAGGAAAACTTAAGAAATCTATGCACTAAATCTTGATACTATATAATTGCTTATAGGAAATATTATTAAATTTGTATCAGAGGTACTCGTTGCGGGATTGCAGGGTAACTACTTTTTTCAGTATAGAAAATTTTGCCTTATTTAATCACAGAATAGAGAAGATGCACTCATTTTAGATTACTCATTCTTTTATGTTTTATTGATGAAGTTGAAGACGTTCTTACATTCCTCAATAATTAACTCATAATCATAAAGTAATTTTAAATTAGTTATATCAGTTTTAATATGTGTAAAAAACATAACAAAACCATGTAATCTGAAAACACGAAGGGATTGGTAGCCCAAGTTGCAAAAAATCTCTGGGCGAACTTACGCCAAATGCCAAGATTTTACTTTTAGTCCTGTCTATTTTCAAATGTAAACGCTTTTTAAAAGATCAAAATTTATTTGTCGACAAACATTTAAAATTGAAGCCACATCGATGAATGTTCTGAAAAAATTATATCTCCACAGGTTTTTAATTTTTGAGTACAGAAAATAAATATGTTAATTTGTCTTTAATCTGATTTACAAAAACTTTTTTTTTTAAATTAAAAGTTTTTTTAAAAGTAAATTGGCTTTATGAGTATTAATACGGGTATTATATTTCCAAAATTTTAGCTCTAAATTAAAAACCGAAGGCGAAGAAATTTTAAAGAATAAATATATATCTGAAAACATTGGTTATGCAAATTGTCATATAATTTCTGTCATAGAAATTCAGATGTATATTTAAATATGATACATAGAAAAAAATACATTCTGAGATAAGTACGTTTATATGCTGCAGGCAATCGCTGTAAACACGTAGATTACAGTATGAAAAGCATTATATCTTACGATCTGATTATCGTATTTACATGTGATTTGCTTCAATTTATTTTCAAGGCTTTGGAACATTTTTTTTTGTAAAAATGTTATTTTTTTCTCAAAATGTTGTGCCAGGAAGCTACTTTTAAAGGTTTCTAAAAAACTGATCTTCCCCACTCAACAAAGCTAAATTTTCGAATTCATTTTTGAATATAAAAACAAGACTATTTGCATAACTGAAACCACATGCTTCCTGTTTTAAAACTATATAAAATAGCTTTTGAAAATTATAGTTTACATCCAGACATTGCGGTTATTTTTTCATTCTATATTAAACGAGTAAGCGATTTTCCTGATTACGGATGATATCTTAAACGACCGGACCGATTTACATGAAACTTGCTTCCTATACTAAATCAGGTAGGAGAAAAAGTTCTAACTAGGCGCATGGTTCAACAAAATATGATTTGACAGGATAAAACAAACTCAGCATTGAAAATTCAGCTTGCTATAAATCGAAAAATGCTCATGCGATTTACACGAAACATACTTTCTATAAAATTCAAGCACGAGTTTTCTAAAGTTTTTAATTCAAGCACGAGAAACGCAAGTAGATATGTTTCGAATAGAAAAGTTCGCTTAGACAGGTTAAAACAAAGTCAGCGCTGAAAATACTGCTATATATCGTAAACGGCTCTAACGATAATCTTTCATTGTTGTAACCATTTTCTCAATCAAGCATAAAACTATATAAAGGTATATATAAATATTATACAGACATACAAACAATAAATACAATAAACCCAACTGGAGTGAAAAATTAGCCAGAGCCAGGAATCGAACCCGGGACCACAGTAAACAAGACTGCTGCTCTAACCACTGAGCTACTCCGGCCGATACCTGAGTCTGCAATTTCTCACTAATAAACCATGTTGGGGAAGTCACCAGCCATCTATACGACAGCCTTGGATGACCGGACAACGATGAATAGATTTTACTATTACATCGATCTACGATAATTATAATAAAACACTCATAGTACAATATATATTAAAACACACATACACACATAAATAACGCCTGCATTCAACATTTTTGATTTTTTTTCAATTTCGCTAGAGAGTCTTTCATTTGGGACGTGGCTGGGGACCTAAGAATCTTGCTTCCGCAAAAGAGTCGGACTAGAGTAGAAGAATAAAGGGCTGCGGACGAAGAGGGGCCGCTAGCCGCGGCGGTTGACTTTTTCACTCCAGTTGGGTTTATTGTATTTATTGTTTGTATGTCTGTATAATATTTATATATACCTTTAACTGTTGAATGCAGGCGTTATTTATGTGTGTATGTGTGTTTTAATATATATTGTAGTATGAGTGTTTTATTATAATTATCGCAGATCGATGTAATAGTAAAATCTATTCATCGTTGTCCGGTCATCCAAGACTGTCGTATAGATGGCTGGTGACTTCCCCAACATGGTTTATTAGTGAGAAATTGCAGACTAACGCATCGGCCGGAGTAGCTCAGTGGTTAGAGCAGCAGTCTTGTATACTGTGGTACCGGGTTCGATTCCTGGCTGTGGCTAATTTTTCACTGCAGTTGGGTTTATTGTATTTATTGTTTGTATGTCTGTATAATATTTATATATACATTTAACTGTTGAATGCAGGCGTTATTTATGTGTGTATGTGTGTTTTAATACATATTGTAGTAGGAGTGTTTTATTATAATTATCGTAGATCGATGTAATAGTAAAATCTATTCATCGTTGTCCGGTCATCCAAGGCTGACGTATAGATGGCTGGTGACTTCCCCAACAAGGTTTATTAGTGAGAAATTGCAGACTCAGGTATCGGCCGGAGTAGCTCAGTGGTTAGAGCAGCAGTCTTGTATACTGTGGTCCCGGGTTCGATTCCTGGCTCTGGCTAATTTTTCACTCCAGTTGGGTTTATTGTATTTATTGTTTGTATGTCTGTATAATATTTATATATACCTTTAACTGTTGAATGCAGGCGTTATTTATGTGTGTATGTATGTTTTAATATATATTGTAGTGTGAGTGTTTTATTATAAAACTATATACTTATATACGTTAACATCAAATTATCTCCAGGCTTAGCGACATTTGGCGACCAAAAATAAGTAGCCATAAATAAAGCCTACTTGGGTATATCTAACTAAATTGGCGAAATTCCCATTCAAATTCAGTACTGATGAATCTTCTGTAATCGGATTCTTCGCATTTTAGCTTCGTGTTTTCCAGTAAAATTAGCTAAAATCTGAAAACCGAGTATAGAGAAGCTAGCTTCCCACCCGGTATAGGATTTTTTTTTATCTTGTAGTCTACATATTTTCGTTTTCAAGTGTACATCATGACAAAAACTGCTTATCTCATTCACTTCAGAATGCTTACTTGCATTTTAGTTGCAACACGTTCACTTATGGAGAATTAAAATAAATTGAGTTACCTTCTGTAATTGTACCGGTACCAAATGGTTAAATTTGCACATAAACAAAGCTCACTAAATTATGCCCATTGTCTGCGAACCTGATTACTGAAATTTCCCAGTACGAACATACGTACATAAGAATACTTGCATGCATATGAATACATACATACATATTAATACATAAATACATTTCAATACATACATGACATTATATATCCCCCGATTTCTTTGATTATCATCCGTTGTCATGTGGCTAATACCCAAAATCGTATTCTCCGTCTCCAAAATCGTATTCGTATTCGATATCTTTTCTTTCCTCTTAATTTAAAATCCAAACTAATTTGCATCGATTTTGCAGATTACGGAGAATGTAAGGTTTGCAGTAAAAAAAGAAAAAAAACACGTGGTCTTTACTTACGTAGGAAGTAAAACTTCTAAAAGTCAATCTATATCACAGGACACAAATGTTGATGTCATAACGATACGGACGAGGTTAAAATGCATAAAGTACAACAATGAAGTTAATATTTTAATTAATAATTTAAACAATCGCAATGTCATATCTATGGGAAAATTGAAAAATCTTGAGCCGACATTTCAGGGCATTAGGGTTGATGAAGAAGAAGATTTATGATTTTGAATACCCGACGAGATTTTGGCACTACCGACATTCAGCTCATTTTTTGTGTCGATGCGACAAATATTTTGGACTCTATCGTGTTCACAAAAATGTCATTTTTGCAAGGAAGCAGCTGCGCTTCGACAATTACTAAAATCATGAATTTAAAATTACAAATTATTCAGGCAATATGCATGTTTTTAATTATTTTTATTTTTTTTTCACTTTTACATTTCATATTTATAATATTATACTTTTTTAAGGCTAATATTCCATAACTAAATTAAAATTTAATCTGGAAAATAATAAAATTATATAAAAAGATACAAATTTAAGAGACATATAATTGAACTACGCGCTTAAATCACTGAAATAATCAGAATCGAAAAGGTTGCTGTACGTAGCGAAATCTTCGGATATTATCTGCTGGCATGCGATTAATACGAAAGTAATATGAAATAAAATACAAAAGTATTGCTTTTAATAAATTTCAAAATTTTATTTGAATACAATATAAATATATTTTATATAAAAAATGCTTTTTGGTGTTGTTAGAAGGTAATCTTAAAAAAATGTATTAAATGTAAAACATTATCAGAGCTTTCAAGGGAAAAATGGTCCGCGGATATCCGTAACCCGGTTAAGCTTAGTTGAATCACCTAGTTGTACAATATATTTATTTTATTTATAAAACATAACTAGAAAATAAACTGATTTGAAAATTAAGGAGCAACTAATATTTTTAACCTCCCTTTTCTTTTAAAGAAACGTTAAATATGAAAAAATATTTTGTCATTATCAGAGTTATTATTCGTTTGATACAAAGGCAGGTAATCTATATCTTTAAAAAAAAATTGAAAATCTTTCAGACATAATTACAAGGAAAATATGATATATTTTAAAGGAAGTCGGAACTTTTATTCGAATTATTTATTTTCAGTTTATTACATTAGTTTGTAATTAAAAATGTAGATTAGTTTATTTAAAAAAATTCGGGTTAACCTTAAATTTTATAAAGACTATTTCTATATTGAGGTATAGTATTGGTATATAATACTGGTGTATTACTACTGTTATACAAAGCTGCAGTACTATAGTACTGTTTAGGTCTTTTATATTCAGGTATCTTCAGTAGTCGGAGTATTTTTTTATTTTTTAGCAACAATGCTTTTTCGACAAACGAAAATATTAGTTATAAAATGTATACTTTTTACTGTCGAAATTTTTTTATTGTTGTAACTCAATAAACAACAACAAACAAAAGTGATAAAATATTGTTGCTTCTATTGTTGTGATCTAATAATATAAACAGATATTTTAACAATGCTTATAACAGTGTAAAAATAATTATTGTTAATGCTACTGCAGTTGCAATCAGTGCGTTGGTGCTAAAGTTATCAAACGAGTTGTTTGTGTTATAATTAACGAGTTTAAATAACCTATGTAAAAAGTTTTCCTTTTGTAAGTTATTGGAATACTTATAAAAGGTGTTATCTAAGATTTTGGGAAAACAAGTATGCGTTTTGGATAGAAGATTTAATGGTAAAATAACTTCAACGGTCATATGAAGAAAAAAAGGATTTGATTTGAAAGAAATTTTGGGCCATGGGACATTTGGAAGCGTTGTAAAAATTGGGAACAGTAAGGATAAATCTAGCACAGCTGTGAAAATCATTGATAGAAAACCACTTGTTTTCGATGAACTGAATATTTGGCGTAAATTAGACCATCAAAACATTTTTAAATTGGTCTCGGCTGTTTATATTTCACGTGTAGGCCCTTTTATTTTTGTTTTGCCTGTATTTCTAAACACTTTGAAAGATAGATTATTAGTAAAATCGGATAATATAAAACTTTATGGTGAAATCTGATGGTTAAAAAACATTTGTGATGCTATTTCCTATTTACACAGCAGAAAACTTTGGTACCTTGATTAAATAACGTTCTGTTAAGCAAGTGCCAGAAGGCTGTTGTTTGCGATTTTGGATATCTGACTGTTGGAGATAAACCTGTAAACTATCACGGGTCTCCTCGTCTTTATGGACCCCCCCAGAAGCATTGATTGATGAAGTAAATCAAAGGTGAATGGATTTAGTTTTGACGTCTGGCGTATTGGCATGGTTGCCATTCAAATTTTTACAAGAATAGGCTTGTTGAATGTTGCTAAAAAATGGCCATAATTATTAACTGATTGAATTTCTATAGTCTATCCTATGATACAGGGAATTTTAATAAAGAATAGTTTTTCAAATTGATGAAATATGAATTAGTCTCTTCGAAAATTAAAAAAAAGCTAGATGATGCATTAAGCTTTATCAAATTGTGCTTGCACATGATACTGGAAAAACGACCGGACGTTCAAGAGCTCTTGTTACATCGGAGATCCTGTTACATGTCGAGACGGTGTTGCCTTTGCCATCGCAATCGGCCGAAAAAGGCTTTCTAAAGCGGAGCAAAACAAATAAGTTTTTTCTCAGCCGTTTGTTCAGCTGGAAATCACGTTATCTGACATAAAGGACTCCATTCTAAGCTGCCGCCCTTACAAACCAGAGATCCCTCAGCTAATTCGCATACCTCGGTAATTGCCCTATGTCTAATCTTTTAAAAAAATTTACGAAATAAACGTCAAATTTTAAATCTTTTATTATTCTTTTTTTCCAGAAAATGTTTTATGTTGCTCCGTTAAATTCTGATATTTTCAAAGAAAAAATAGTCATCCCATCTCTTTGGCTAGACAAGAACAATACCCTCTGTTTGCTTCCACCCATAACGGATATCGAGGAAGTTGAAACACTTACTATAGCCCAGTGCACACCGAAACATGGATGGCAGATGCAGTGTGTATCTTTTACACAGAGTTTTGTTAAGAATCTTTCTTGCATTATTAACAAAAGCAGGTTTGGCTAGTGTTTGCCAAAAGGGGTAAAACTGTTCCAATTAAAACAGGATTTTTTGCCGAAATGGCAAACATAAGTGTATTTATTTGCAGGAATGTAATTGACATTATCCGCTGATCTGAGTTCGAGGCTGTTAAAGTCAAAGATTGGTTAAAATAAACCAGCATGCTCCCGTAATAAAGTATGGTGGGATTTCTTTTAACTGTCTGAAAGTAATTTTTTTCAGCATGTGCCAAAGTATTGTGCTGCGCATACCTGTTACAACTGTTCAATTAATTCGTTTATAGACAAGAAACTATTTATTTCCATAAGTTTATGGAAATACAAAAGTCGAAAGTTCCGTAATCCGATTTCGCAGCCAATTGGCATATTTTAGTCAGCATCGGTTGGCGCAAAATTAACTTTCGTAACCAGGGTTTCTTGCGTGCATTTACATTGAAATAAAAATATTTTACTCCATTTTTTATAGCCGCAATTTTTAAAGTTGAATGTATAAACCATATTTATATAATTTACACTTGAATATAAAAATTTCATCCATAATTGCTCGCATACACTTGAAACAACATTATTGCGAACATCGCACGCTGATACATTTTGGCGTTAAATCACATTGCTTGGCGACAAAAGTTGTATCGAAATCGTAAATAAACAAGTAACATGTATAGTAAGTACAGTTATTTTTACAGTTACATCTACTAATATATCCTGTAAGTCACATGATTGGGAAGTGTAACGTCAGGCAGATATTGTCCATTTATTTTTATTAATTTTAACTCTAGCAATATGTAACTTGAGGGGAAAGTGAATAACAGTATTTTTTTTTTTTTTTTTTACAATTTATTTTTTACGTTTAAATTTTTAAAACGTTTCAATGGTGCAGTTTCCGATCTATTTGGTCTGTTTTGGTGAACGTTTATTGGCGCAATATTAAATCCATTGTTCTTTCAACTCACATACAAGTTGTAAAAGTTACAGCGAATATTGAGCACCTGTGGCGGTTTTACGGAAAAATGACTTAAAATTAATGTATTAATTTATAATCAACTTTATTTTTTTTAATGTTATATTGTCGTTGGAAACATACCTGTGAATGCAATTTCTTTTTATAAATCTAGCCTATCAGTAAGTGGGGTAAAAATTGGTTACAAAATTCCATCTATACATACAAAAAACAGGTTGAGTGTAATAAACGAGTGTAAAAATAAATAAAAAAATAAAATGTTTAATATAAAAAAATATATGGTTTAATCAATTAATAATTTGATATTTATGAATTTACGATTATAAATTCAGAAATCAAGTAAGAAATCCTAAAACATCAGTTTAAATAACATTTTTTTCCTTTCTTTTTGTCCAATTTTTAAAAAGAAACGGAGAAAAATTATTTCTTAATGAATTCACTTACTTGTGCTTTCTATCAAGAATAAAATTGCAGTGAATTTTTCATAATCGATTCAAATTTATTTTTTAAATTTTTTTCTTAAAAATAATAAATATAGAAAATATTAATTATTTTAATTATTGTGAAAAGTATGTTGATAATGATAAATTTTACAGAAAATATGAGAGATGTGTCAAAACACGTGAAAAAATTACTTTTAGTGTATCTTCAGAGCAGTATGTGTTAAAAAAACATTTTAAAATAAGTTAAACAAAATATGTTCTTCATTAATTTAATAGAAAAGGGACACTGAATGTACGAATACTATTATTAGATTATTTTTTGCGGGGGGAAAAGTTACTTAGAATTTATAACATACTTGGGGGACCTGCTCCCTGCAAGCTACGCTCGCCAACACCTGTTCAGATACTGCAGAATCTAAAAGCACGCTAATCGGATCAGTTTTTAAAAGATTAGAGAAGATTGAAAGAAGAATTATACTGAAGATTATAGAGAAGATTATACTGAAAACACATTTAGCGATCTCCCTGTAAACGGGTTTCCATTCAATTCCCTTTGATTGCAAAAATTTAAGGCAGAATCAGTTATTGTTAACACATTCAATCGTTGTTTTCGTGTTCGGTTAAAGAAGATCAGTTAAACATTTGAAAAGAAGCTAAAATTTAATGAATTAAGTAAACAGAGTCTTTGTCTCCCGGTATTTTTTAACAGCGTTATAAAACGATTGACATAATGCAATTTACTACAAATACTAAAATTTGCTGCTTTAACCCTTTCAAGGTCGGTGGTTCATTTTTGGACCACTTAATTTTAGTTCTTAAATGCCACATTGGCACCAGAGTATTGGAATGAAAGTTTACTTTTTATTAAGTAAGTGAACAAAAGCATTTTTGCATTTCGAAATTTGTTTGTAAATTTCTGGTGCCATTCACTGATTTCAAAATTTTACGAATAGAAGTACCTTGACCCTGAAAGGGTTAAACGCATATTAATGTATTTATTATTTTAAAGTTTTCTTTCTCTTTTAATATTCACGTATAAACACAATTTTCAATATTTTCTTGCTTTTAACATGTACTTATTTAATAGTAATTTTAAAGTTTTTTTTTCTGATTTTAATAGTCACGTGTAAATAAATTTTTAATCGTTAGGAAATATTATTCTTTGCGTTGTTTTTAGAATTGAAAACAATCTCTATAATGATAGCCTAAGTCATGTGACTATCATCAACAGTTCCAGGCGGATTCCTTCGCTTTTGATATTTCAGACGGCCATTTTGATACTTTAATGTTAGCCAGCTACAGGTATGATAAGTCGCCAAATATTATTCTATCGCCATTATTTCATTCATATTATAATAGTCCTTGACACGTAACTGCCAAAAACAACAAGCTGATCCCTTCGCTTTTCATAAGAAAGGGTTTCCATTTTGATTAAAGAGTCAAAATTATTTTTTTTAATAAAACTACATAAAAGTTGCCATGATCGCAAAGAATTCCTGGTACTTTTATGTTAGCTGGGTGCAAATCTCGCCTGTAGCTTGTTTTTTTAACTCGCCAGTTAGCATTTTTTTATTTTTCAAGTGGTAAATTAAAACGGTGCTACTTGGTTATCCCATCGACCAAAAATCTGTCGCCAAACTATAAGATTAAATAGCAATAATGGTTGATCTTAAATGTCACCTTCACTTGACTTTAAGGAAGTTACACGTGTTTACGCCATCAAGTGATTTTTATTTTGACGTTTTATTTGTATTTTTATCAATGTTATTATTTGTTCTTTCGTTATTTAAAATAAAAAATTATGTCAATTTGTATAATTTGGCGATTTATATAATTTGTCGAAATTGGTCGACGGGAGAAGTAGTACCATTAAAACATTGCTTTTGGAAATAACATTGCTTTTGGAAGTGGAAATAAATTGTCATGATTTGTTGCATTGTCATATCCGCACCGGGTTTGGCGTGATTTTTTTTACGACAATTTGGCGAAAACCTCGTTTTTGAATACCAGTTACATATTTGTTTTTAAATTATTTTCTGTTATTTTTAATATGATATAACAATAAGTTAAAAAAATTAATTAATAACTATAGAACAAAACAATTTATAATATTTTTTGTAAATAAAAAAAAAATGAATTCAAATAAACATTTATTAATAAATAAGCAACAATAGCCGGATTACCATGTCAGCAAAATAACGCCATTTTGGTGCCAATTAGGTACCCCGTTCCGTATATGACATATGTGTCAATTATTTTTCTTTACGTTTCGTTTAAAAAAAAAGAAGGAAGTGAAAGCTATTTATTTTAAATGTTTCAGTTTTAAATGAAAGTTTTGTATTAAATAAAATGATAATGAAATACAAATTGAATTATGAATAAAAGTAACATGATGCATTTCGTAGCATACATTTAAGGGAGGCCTAAGTAGTCGCCAAATTAGTTTAAAATAATAACCTTTTCTAAAATATGAAAAAAAATATCTGTTATGATTAAAATTTGAGATGCCATCATTAGAGAAAAGTATTTAAAATTAGAAAAAAAAAATAATATTTCGAAACCTAATTCAAATTTATAAATTCTAATACTAGTTTCAAAATCTGCGGATCAATACGGATTTTTGGTGTTAATTACATCGCAAATTATTCCATATTTTAGGAGAAATTACCGTGAAACATAATCAGTTGCTTATTCAGTCGTTTCATTTCAGTCGTTTCATATATCCGTTTCATAAATTGGTTTCATTAGGATTTTATATATATAGGGTAGATTATTTCAAAGATAGAACAAATATGTAATAGCCTCTAAATTAATTTCCCACCAACAAATATGATTGACAAATGAAACAATAATCTTTTTTCATATGATTAAGTGTAAAATTGACAAAATACTTCGATCGTTCTTAAATTGTTTTTAACGTAAAATGCCAGTCTTATTTATAACTCTAAAAAGTGGTTTACACCAAACGCCACCCTTAAACACGCAAGGTAAATAGATCATCTATACCTTTAGATTTTCTTAGAATGCATTTTTGATAGAATAATAATTTCTTAACAATATCATGATTTCTTTGGATGGATATAATTGCACAAAGCGGTTGGGGGAACTCTCGAGGAAAAGGGGACCTCTGCTGCTATTTCATACAACTTTATTTGAAGAATATTTGTTCAGTATTTCTAAAGTTTAATTCCATTTTTAAGTAGAACAGGTGTGGAAAAAAATTACTCAAAGCTACAAATTTATAAGTTAATTTTGATTTAAAACAAGCTATTTTTAGATTCATATTGATATAGAACTTTAAGGCTGTTCTCAAATAAAAAGAGGCAACTTTATGGCACAGGTTTTAATTAATTTTTATTAGGAAATTGGCAGGCATTGTTATTCACAAACTGTGTAATCGAAATGTGTTTTCGACATTTTGTTAAACGTAAACGATCTTTCAGAAAATACCGTCAAAGTTACCGAATTTCCGGAGGAAAAGAGAAAAACCTGTTGTTACATGATCAAAATCGCTTATGACTAGATAAGTAATTCATTTAAAAAAAAAAATGGGAAAATTCATTTCAATTTCAAATCGCTTCAACAGTGAGGCCTGACAATTTTGTGCCTTTACGTTCCAAAATGAGTTAGTAAATGCTTCAAAAAGTTGAGCGCTTGTTGAACCTATAGAATACCTATGTCTAAATTGGTGTGGGAAATTGTATCCAGTTTAAATTTATTGATATTAAGGTGTCTGCCTACGTACGGAGCAATTTTTTCCAAAAAAGCTATTTAATTATTTTTTAAACTTATTTTTACTAAGATTAGGACTAAAAAATGTGAAAAAAAGTAAAAAAATATTTCATTCATTGGTAAAATTTTGGTAAATGGGGGAATTTATTGTAAAATTTAGTGAAATTTGGCCCGAAACGCAAAACGCTCTAAAGGAAATTCTACTGCATGTATCTTAATTTCCTTTTTACACCTCATATTTATGACATTGATGGGCAATGAACTAAAATCTAAGAGATTCTTTAAGTATTTCAAAACTTATAGCATATCGCACCTGTTTACATGTTAATTTTCATAAAATTTATCGATGTCATTCCACAAAAACATCCATAAATCAAAAAATATTTATTCTAAATTTAAATCTTTAGTTCATTGCCTTCACAATAGTGTAAATAACATATATTTTAAATTTCATAGTGATATTCCAATAACTTTTTGAGAAATCATGTTTTGCGTATGGAATTTTCACCGAAAATTACATTTTCCAAAAAATGCATTTAAAGTTTAGATTTATGTTTTAATTCAAGAATTTACAGTAATATACATCTAAATTTCATGGAGCATATTATTTATATTTCTTATTATTAAACAAATGCTTCCAAAATCGCGAAATTTCTCCAAACATACGACCCTTTCAAAGCAATTTAAAAATTTAAAAATTTTAAATTTTAAAGCCCTTTAAACAGCACTTCCGGCTTGAGTGACAGCTGTTGAGTAGTTTTAAAACCGCTATAACTCCGGATTTATGTATCGTACAATAAAAACAAATACAGTTTTGAAAAGGTAAAAAGTTGGTTTTTAACAAAATAAAATAAAATAAATTTCACAATTTTGGTCGAAAATTGCGTTTTTAACGTAGATACCTTAAAACAAAGATATAGTTACATGTGTGTGTATACGTACATTATAAAAGAAAAACTTTATTTCAAAATTCTGATTTCAATGAAATGACGTATTTAGAAATTAAAATTAAGTGGGATATGTTGTATCCCACCGCCCTTCAAGCAGTTTTAATTGAAAGGATAATCCATGCAAAAAAGATCTTTCTTAGTTGTTACAAGTCACAAGTCAGAAGCTAACGTCATTTTGATGTCAACAACACCACACTTTTAAACGTCATACATTTTCAATTTTTACGTCGTCGAATAGCCAAACAATAGTTCTTTCAAATGCAATTTGTTTGAAAACTGTCACAATTGACGGATTTTTTTATTGTTTTAAAAATAATTTTCAAGCACAAAATTTTTTAATCTTTCATCTCTATCGCGTGCAGTCTATTACGAAAGATTAACTATTTGCATTTAAAACAACACAAAAAGTTTTGCATTTGTTTCCGGCTTATATTCCATAACTAAATTAAAATTTAATCTACAAAATAATAAAATGATATAAATAAGTCGCAAATTTAACAGACATGGAATTGAACTATGCACTTAAACCACTGAAATTTTTATAATCGAAAAGGTTGTTGTATATATCGAAATATTTAGCAATTTCTTTGGCTATTATCCACTGGCATGTGGTTAATATGAAAATAATACGAATACAAATAATACGAAAGTAATATTAATACAATTAATACGAAAGTGTTACATTTAATAAATTTCAAAATTTATTTGAATACAATATTAATGCATTTTATATAAAAATGATTTTTTGGTGTTGTTAGAGGGAAATAAAAAAAATATTAAATGTAAAAAATTAAGCATTCAAGAGAAAAAATGGTTTTCGCAGATATCTGTAACCCAGGTAAGCTGGGTTTGATCACGTAGTTCTATACAATATATTTGTTTAATTTATAAAACATAACTCGAAAATACACTGGTTTGAATATTAAGGAGAAACTAATATTTTTAACCTCCTTTTTCGTTTAAGGAATGGTTAATTATTAAAAAAAATTTTTTTTTTCATGATCAGAGTTCTTTCCCATTTGATAGAGAAGCGGGCAATATATATCTTTTAAAATAAAAATTTTGAAAATAGTATAGTATTGGTATATAATACTAATGTAGTACTGCTGTTATAATAATCTGTAGTATTAAAGTACTTTTTAGCTCTTTTAAATTGAGGTATCTTCGATAATCGGAGAATTTTTTTATTTTTATTTTTTAGCAACAATGCTTTTTCGATAAACGAAAATAATAGTTACAGAATGTATAGTTTTTACTGTCGATGCATTGTTATTGTTGTAACTCAACAAATAACAACAAACTAAAGTGAAAAAATATAGTTGCTACTATTGTTGTGTTTTAATAATTTAATATATATTATAACAATACTTATAACAATGTAAAAATATTTATTGTGAATTCTACTGCAGTTGAAATCAGTGCATTAGTGCTAAATTTATCAAACGAGTTGTTTGTGTTATAATTATCGAGTTTATAAAACTCACGCAAAAAGTTTTTCTTTTGTAAGTTATTGGAATACTTATAAAAGGATCTAAGATGTTGAGAAAACGATTAAGTGTTTTTAGTAGAAGATTTAATGGTAAAATAAATTCGATATGGAGAAAAATGGTTTTGATTTGAAAGAAATTTTGGGCCATGGAGCATTTGGATCCGTTATAAAAATGGAAAACACTAATAATACATCTAGCATAGCTGTAAAAATCATTGATAGGAAACTAAATGTTTTCGGCGAACTGAATATTTGGTGCACATTAGACAATCAAAATATTTTTTAATTGATCTCATCTTAATATACACTCTGTTGCAAAAAAAAAAAAAAAAATATATTCATAAACAGCTAAAATCTGCAGGTACTCTTGATCAGAAATTACGAAATCGAGTAGCGTCTACGTTTTCCGTTTAAATGCAAAAGATTCTTTAGGAGATATTTTCAAAATGCTGTTTTGAAACAAATTTTTGAAAGCGATAATAACTGAAGGGACGTCAGTAGTCTATTATAACTCAAGATGTAATATTTTTTCGAAAATTGAAAATCGCTGTTCAATTCCATATAATTTCAATCAGCCAATTTAAATATTTTATGTAAGTCATTTTAATAAAATGACTCTATTGAATAGGCCACAGTTTAGCAATGTTGAGAAGGGGGAAATGTTTTTGAGAACAGCCTTAATGCTAATTTATGTTATAGACAAGTTCGTAGCAGGTTTTGCTTTTTCTATAAGTAATGGACATTTCTATTAAAAATACTGAATTAGCATTTTTCCTATAATAGGGGAGACCTGGGCAGGTAGGCGCAGTTTTTGGTTATTAATTTTTTGTTTTAAGTTTTTTAACAAAATTTCATTGCACTTTTAAAGCACAAACATTTGCCTATAAATACCCGGAGTTTTGTTTTAGATAAATTTTGTTTAGAGGAAACCTGAAGTGAGAGAAAAAATGTGTGCCAACCTAACCCGCCGCAGGGCAAGTTGCCTATACCTATGGGGTAATTTGACTCACGCTCCATAAAAAGTTAATTTAAGCTCAAATAAGACACTTAGTTAAGAAAAAAACAATTTATTTTTTTACCAGCAAGTTTAAACAAAGGAATTATCCCCGTACAATGTAGATTCTAAATTATACAGACATAAAAATAATGAATAAAACATTAACTTTGAGTAGTTTCTATCGTACTCGATATCATCATCAGAATTACGGTTATCACAAATGTAAAATCGAGTGCAGTGCAGGTCACATGTGCTTAAGCACTGCACCGACACACTTTTATCGGCGTTTGCTGTTTCTAAAGTACCAACACACATCAGATATTAATCCTTCTCGTCATCGGAGATATTTTCAAGATTCGTGCTTTTCTTTATAGAAAATTCCCTTTTATTATAAGTGGAAACAAAGTTTTCCTTATTTTCTGTTTTCCTTTTGCCATTTTTTTCTGTTGCCTTTATTTTCTTCTTTTTTGTATTTCATCTTTTTCCTCTCTAAAGCTTACTTTTCCTCTTTCAATGCCTTCAGATTTGGTGAATCTGTCAATATACATGTGGCTGCCTTTTACCTACGCCTATTTTTCCCCATTTTCTTTTTTGATTCTGACTTTTTTATTGGTGTTATAATTATCCAATATCCTAAACCGAAATCAGAGGAGCTCCGTTGACTACTGGAGATAAAACCAAAAATGTGATATCGAATCTTTTTGTTACATATTGTACCAGTGTTTACGTTTAGATTCGCTAGATGGCCGTACCAGGCAGCATGAGTATTAAGAATAAAGTTATGTCCCTATGTACGAAGTTGTTTTTTTTATTCTCTTAATATGCTTATGCCTACAGATCGTGTTAAACACATCAAGGATATTTAAGAATTCTTCGGTGTGTTAAGCTGTTCAGTTTATCTTTGGTAATTACGCATGATTTTTGTAAAAAAAGTAATTAATTTATCAAACGGGATAAGATAGCAGAAAATATTACGAAACAGTGTAACGGGGTTAGTAGGCGCACCGAGCCAACTTGCCCCGTGTTCAATGCGCCTACTAGCCTCTTAACAAATTTCTTCACAAAACTGGAGATGTAACCCTCTAAACATAAAAAATCCATGTAAATCACATATGGAATAGGTAGAGTTAATCATACACTATGAAAAACTACAAAAGTTAAACCGCAATTATTAAGATAAGTATTAGAAATTGGAAAAATAATGAAGCAACAAAAAATTACTTATGAGTGCAAAAAGAAAAGAAATCGCAATAAATGTCCACTGCACGTGGGTAACACTGCAAAATTACAGCGGGGATTGTAGAAAGCTAAAAGAAAGGTATTTTGTGACTGGGTGCGCCATCTATCCATAAACAGACAAATTATGAGGACTGCGCCTACTTACTCCTGTAGTCAACTTGCCCCGGTCTCCCCTATACTCGGCAAAAAATGCTGAGGCAGAACCGCAGAATGATCCATTTAAAAAAAAATTTCCTCTTAGTAATCGTATTATTTTCGTGGAAAATTCAGGACAGAGTTACGTTTTCACAGGTTTTATTGTATTTGTTATTATATTTTATATATTACACAGAGGTTCCATAGTAACAATATTCCATTATGCGACTAGGTAAGAGTAATGGACTCTTCCAAAGATCTCATAATCAGTTGTGTTGTAGTTTTGTTAACATGCATTTCAGATGTACTACTGAAAGCGTTCAATTTGATATTTTCTGAAATGTATGCAAGGGCACGTATACAAACAGATTTTACCTTTTATTTTACCGAATATTTAAATTTAATTACAATCGAAATAACCCTCTAACCCCAAACATATGTGCAATATGATAATTGTTAATATACTTTTTCTAACTAGTAACGAAAGTAATACATAACAAATACTTTCTAATGCACAATGAATTTGAAAAAAAAAGAATATTGAGTGTAAAATATTTCCTTTTTGGGCAGCTACAAATTGCACTGAAACTTTTATTGATAACACATTTTGCATTTTATAAATAAACATGTTTACACATATATTCTTTTATAAAATAAATAAATATTTAGCTATTATGTATTAATATTTTCTTCAGGTGCAAGTTTCTCGCATGATCGAGGTCCTTTGCGATTACACACCCCAATGGACGTCTCTGGGTAATTAAATATATTGTCAGGACCCAAACGATTAATGTATGTGAAAATCTGGCATGCACAGAATTTGTGAGGCTTAACATGGATATGTGATGAATCGCTGCACACCTTGCTTATGCATATACTCAATACAAAATCAGTCCCTGATAGCTCCTTTTCAGATTAGGTTAGGAAATAATCACACCTTCCTCTCCCTTTATCGGCGAACACAAGTTTCAGTTTTAACCAACTTAACCTATCTTCACAGATTTAAAAAAAAATCATACTATATATTTAACTATTACATACTATATATCGTACTACTTTTATCACAAATTTAAAAATTGTTGGATGCCTATTTCAAAAACTAAAAAATGAAGCATTTTTAACAATTTACATGGTACATTATTTTATAAACGAAGTATATAATTCTGGTCATTTAAAATTTAATAACAGCATAAATGCTTTATTAATTACACATCACTCTGTTTATCTGAATGAAAATTTACATTTTTAAACAGGTAAGAAAATAATTGTACTCTTACCAAAAATCCTTCATTTCAGAAAATAAGAAAATTCTGTGCGTAACGCATTTAATTTCAAATTTGACTCACAAAAATCTTAACTGCAAACACAATAAAGAAAAGAAGCTTTATTTGAATTTAACATGACGGATAAAATAAAATGTTTGTAAAATTTTTTAAAGAAGTGACATATCTTCGATTGGACATCAAATGACTATTTAAGTTGGGCTTCAAAAATGAAAGACATGATTTTAAAAGGAAAACACAATAATTCACAAGATAAAAGTAATTCTTAAGTATGTATAATTCATCAAAACATGTAATTTTTAACACTTTAATAATTTAGAAGACACATGCAGGTGAATTTTCAAATGAGATTTCTGAAAAAATCCTTTGTGGCACATTTCTCAAGAGAGAGGTTTCTCTACACTATAAATTCGCAAAAAGTTATTGAGAGAGGATTTTTGATTAAATCCTTTGTTTCACACCTCACAATAGAATGGTTTCTCTGTATTATGAATTCGTAGGTGTTTCTTCAAATGAGGTTTTAGAGAAAATCCTTTGTTGCACACCTCACAAGAGAATGGTTTCTCTTCAGTATGAATTCGTAGGTGGTCATTCAGAGAAGATTTGTGAGAAAATTCTTTGTTGCAGATCTCACAAGAAAAAGGTTTATCTCTAGTATGAATTCGCATATGAACATACAAAGGAGATGTGTGAGAAAATCCTTTTTTGCACACCTCACAAGAGAAAGGTTTCTCTTTAGTGTGAACAAACAGGTGTCTACTTAAATCGGATTTATGAGAAAATTTTCTGTTGCACATCTCACAAGAGAAAGGTTTCTCTTTAGAATGAATTAGAAGATGGCCATTCAAATGAGATTTTTGAGAAAATTTTTTGTCACACACCTCACAAGAAAAAGGTTTCTCTCCAGTATGGGTTCGCAAGTGGCTGTTGAAATTAGATTTTTGATTAAATCTTTTGTTGCACACCTCACAAGAGAATGGTTTCTCTTTATTATGAATTCGTAGGTGTCTATTTAAAAGAGATTTTTGATAAAATCTTTTGCAGCATACATCACAAGAAAAAGGTTTCTCGTTGGTATGAATTCGCATGTGTATGTTCAAGGTAGATTTCTCAGAAAATCTTTTTCTACACAATTCGCAAGAGAAAGGTTTCTCTTTTGTATGAATTCTTAAGTGGACATTCAAATGAGGTTTATGAGAAAATCCTTTGTTGCACACATCACAAATGAAAGGTTTCTCTTTAGTGTGAACACGACAATGCCGATATAAATTAGACTTGTTAGAAAATGCTTTGTTGCACAGTTCACACGTGAATAATTTCTCTATAGTAGGAATAAAATTATGATTATTGAAATTAGACATTACAGAAAATATTTTGCTATGCAGCACACAAGTGAAAAGTTTCTGTTAGGTGTAAATATGAATGTCTACTTAAAGTAGATTTGTCAGAAAATATTTTATTGCAAATCTCACAAGTAAAACAGCTTTTCCTTACTATCAGTAGAGTGGTGCATTTCTAAATTTCATTGCATCATTTTTTTTTACCAAAAAACTTACTAATAAAGTTCTCAAAAAAAGTTGAATGATAAATAAGATTAGAGAATTTTTGTTTGCATCACATATGTAAAAGAGTTTTTTAACTATTATAAATGACTTGCTTTCCTTTTTTAATATGAAATGAAAAAAAAAACATAATATATGTAGGAGTTTTTTATGTAGAAATACAGAAATATATATTAATGAATTAGGCAAATTTTTTTTAATTACACATTATCGATTTATAAATAAATTAGTTTTCTCTACACCATAAATGTAGCCAATTAACTGAGCTCATTTTCTAAATTGAAGTTCTTCTATATGGACTACTGGCAATGTAAAAAAGTTGGAAAAATGCAAAAAACATTTTAAATTGTTTAATTCCTTTACTGATGTGTTAAAAAGTGACCTTTCACAAAAAAGTGAAATTGCTAAATATACCCTATTGTACAAAAATTTTGAAGTTTTTTCAAGGTAAATATAAACAAAAATTCACAATTTTCTATTAGTTTAGCAATTTTAGAAAACCCTCATTGAACTAGTTCTTTTTTACCAAAACACACGGAGAGGAAAGAGATACTGTTAGTCCTCGCAGAATTTGTATTCAGATGTGTTTTCGCAGCATGTTCAGAGTAAATGGCATAAACATCTACACCTGCAATATAAATAAAAACATAAGCAATAAATAAAAAATAATTGTCAAATAAATAATAAATATTTCAATCCATTTTATTCTAATTGCCATAATTTAATTTAAATATTTTATGTGAAAATATTTTTACTTAATTTTGACAATAAGTGTAATGACAAACTACATTTAAATCTTTGCTTTTTTACAGTACTTTTTCCAGTTTTTATATACATAACTTAAACATGTGCATTCATTAATCAAGTTTTAATAAATAAGTTTATATAAGTCTACTTATCAGACTATATGGAGATTCAGAGTAAAGTTATGTTGGTTCAGATTAGCTCTCTATTCGATGACTATCAGTGTCATAGAGACTCAGACCTCTCAACACCGCAGCTGTGACAGAGGGGGTGCTATTAAGACAAAAAGGAATTTATGGCTGAAACTTTATGTATTAGAATTACATCATACATTTTTGCAATCAGAATAAAATTTATTTAATATTTCAAGGTCAAGTAAAGATAAACTAATTATACAAATTTCATTGTATTATTAAAACACATCTTACATTCATTTCCTCATTTTTATTAAGAAATAAAAATAATTCAGTCAGCTAGTAGAAACATATACTTTGATTTTGCTTGATTAACCATCATTAAGAAAACAACTTATTTTTCTGATTGTTATAATCCCAAATGCTTAAATTGCAAAATCCCAAATTAAGAGAGCATCTTTCGTTAGCAGTAAAAGCTTTTGGTCTCAAACGTTTTTGAATATATGTTTAATAAATTTGTTACATCAAGTTATTATTTTTTACTATTCTTGTGGTGTCACTGGTAATGGTTTATTTTAAGATTATTCTTGAAAAGACAAATTTTTAGTTTTTATTATTAGGAGAATCAAGACATTTTCTGAAAAATTTCCATTCACAATAGTTAAGGAATAGTTTTTCTCCTGTTCTAATAATTGTAGTCCTTTTCATTTTTGAAGCTAATATAACATATACGCTAAAAATGTGCAGGTGTAAAAAGCCATAATATATTGAGCACTGCGATACTGTATAACCTTTTTACCTATCTCTTAACTTTTCCTAGACATTTTCTAGATACATAAAATAGGAGCAATGTTATCGGTATTTATTAAAGATCATATTGGAATGTTATACTGGAATAACTATGAGTCCATGTGATAAAAATTAGTTATTAATGAAATATGTGCATTCTAAAAGAAGAAAAAAATATCTTTTACTATCCGAATTTGAATTTCTTAAAATTGAGTGTGTGCAGAGATGAAACATACTTTGAAATTATCAGACTAAATATTTTCGAATTAATATTAATATTATTCAAAATTTTTTGATACTATTTCGAATAAGTATTAATATTATTTTAGTGAATTAAAATGAATTATTTTAAAGAACTTCCAAACAACAATTCAATAAAAAAATGAAAAGATCTTTTTTAGCTGCTTTACTATACAGTAATCAGCATTCCAATTGAAGGATTTTAACATCCGATGAGCGTTGAAATCAGTCACTTTTCTTGGGTAACGAACTTTGCAGCTCTGGGAGTAAAAACATGATGATCCCTGGCTAGAGGAAGGGAGAGGGCGATTTACACTTTTAAATAATTACCAGACTCAAAATCTTCTGGAGCAAATTTATATATCCCTGTGGGATTCTTAGATTTTTGTGTGTGTGCGGCAAGTAGGGTCCAAACGACAGTTGCCATCGTATGAAATTCAATATTTCAGATAATTTACAGTCACCAAAATTTGCATACAAAAAAATGAGAAATTGCTCAAAAGCTAACAGAACATGACAGACTTGACTAGAAACATATCAGAATCAAATAAGCATTCAAAGCATAAAACTTAATTATTATCAATAAGCTTTGTTAAAGTCTTGCAAGTAAAACATTCACAAAGTAAGACACATTTATCATTAAAGAGTACTTTGGTTAATTTTTAAAATGTTATGTGATAAGAAAACCGTACCAATTGCCTCTGAGCTGTTTGCAATATGATCAAAAGAAACGTTGCCGCCATTTCCCAAGAAACTTTGAAACTGCATATGAATGCTTCCTCCTAAGTGAATTGATTATTAACGATAAATAACGTTTTTATTAAGCATAGTAACAATTTTATTAAACTTATTAAATTTAATAACAATGATTAATTTCCATTAGAAACAATTATCTTACTATAAAAACAAAATCAAAGAAATCTTTAACACGTTATAGATAATTTAATAAATTCCTATTACATTTGTATTGAAAATCATGACTAATCTAAACAGATAAGTAACCTCTACTTTACTGTAAAGTTTTAATGGCAATTATTGAACAACTATGATTAGCCATGCATTAGTTATTAACGCAATTCCTACTTCTTTGAAAATAAAACGAATTGCTATTGTTGAAAAAATGCAGCATTTTTGAAGTCACGAGAAAAGGTAATAAACATCTATGACAGTCGTGGTAGAAAATTGACTAAAACATATTTTTATTAAAACAATTTTACAGGATTACAGTTCCAAAAAAGCTGCTTTAGTAAACTTCAAATCCAAAGATGGTTGCAAACAAAATGGCATACAATGGCCGATTTAGTAGCAAAATAGTTGTACATGACATAAACAGTGCATTCAAATAGATCCAGGACTGATCGCACACAGACAATATAACACAGAGATTATACTTAAGTTTGTTATTAAGTGTTCTACATAATCTCCTCCTAATTCAATACAATGCTTAGAAAGAGTGTACAAATCCGTAAACGCCTCCAGCTGAACTTTATTGAATTCTTATGTCACACTCACTTCAATGTCAGCTACGGACTCGTACCACCACCACTTCATCTTCAATTTTAACTTAGGAAATAAAAAATAATACGGGGAGACAGATATGGGGATTAGAATGGGCGGTTGATGCACACAAATCTGCTTTCTAGCCGAAAATTGCTGCACAAGGATGGCCTTGTAAGCCATTAAGATCTCGTGCCAAAGGCCTCAATTTTCACTGTCCAGTAAATCGTGGACCTCTCGTCGCATTCATTTCAAAAGCCGATGTAAAACATCTTTTTAGAATGCGTCAGACACAGGGTGTGGTCTGATGTCACCAATGCTTGCACACGCTGAACATTTTCCTCATTCCAGCTTGAACATGGATAACCTGATCTCTTATCTTGTTCGGTCGACTCTCTTCCAGACTGAAATTTCGAAAACCACTCAGATACTCGTGAACGACCCATAGCATCGTCACTACATGCAGACTTAATTGCTTAATATGATTCTGTGGAAGAATTTCCTAATTTAATACAAAACTTGATGTTTGTTTCTTTTACTTTTTTTTTCGATGACAATGACGCACATATACGTTTTACGGAAATAAATGATACCAAGTTGAAAGTACACAGAAATGAATGCAACCACTTAATAAGTGCGGCTGAAGGTCGTTGATCGGTCATTTTAGAGATAGCACCATATGTTGTTGTTTTTTTTACGAGTAGGAATCCTGGAACTTATTGAATGTAGTGTGATTTATCAAAAATGGTCGCTGTGTTCAGATCAAGTTGATGGCTAGGAAACTCTTTGCAAATTTTATTACCAGGTTCTCTTTACAAATGTTCTGACTTTTCCCTGTGCATTAAAAAAGGTTCAATTTTTCTTGACTACAGAGAAAAATTTCATATACAACACATAGAATCTCAACACTGATTTCACAGTATTATCCAATTTAACACAATTATTAAAGATTAGCTGACGCGTCTGGTATTGCCCGGGCCTGTGATAATATTCTTAAATCAAACTTAAATTTAAATGACTTTATATCTCTAACTCGATTTTGGCTGAAATACGTGCCCGCTAACTGTGTGAAGAATTGGCAAAAAAAAAAAAAAAATGTGTCATTTAGCAGTAAAAAGGCTCGAAATAATTACAATGGGAAACAGGGGGAAGGGCGTAGTATGCTTCTAACGACTGCATAATTTTCTGTGCTAAAATATTGATTAGTAACTGTAAAAACGATTTATTTATGATTAACTATTTATTTTATTTCACATCAAAATACTGGGCGCATTTTTTTATATTTTCAAACTGATTATTTCACTCTCAAATCTGACTATACCTGAACCAAATTTATACTTGATCGTTAGCTAAAATTTCTGAATGAATAAAATTAAGTATATATTTTTAATCAAAATATTGTTAATCCTCTGACAAAATGCATGTGGAAAAAACGAAATGTGAAACAAGAAATCAAAAGCTTGTACCAAAACCTGATGCTATTTTAAGAAATGTAAAAGTACTATTCTTGAAATCATATGACCATAATTTGATTTTTTTTTGTGCAAAATTTGTTCTGCTCAACATTTTACAAATCTCAGTGACCAATCTCAGGTATAGTATATAGTATCGGACTGCATGAAATAATAAAATTTAGCATCGGATTGCATGAAATAATAAAATTTAGCATCGGACAGCATGAAATAATAAAATTTAGCATCGGATTGCATGAAATAATAAAATTTTACCTTTCACACTTGTTGGTAAAATCAAATACTAATCTACCACAGAAATTCATTATCTTGGAGGCAACACATGCCTATTCATTCGTTATCACATCTCCATGCTTTTAAGCCAGGTTTCATATAATTGAATTTACTTTATTTGTAGATTTATTTATTCATTTCATTTAGAGTTTGCTTTTCTGCAATTTTCTAGGTTATAAAATTAGACAACTCAGCATAATTAACTCTCATTGAAACTCAATACAATTATCATATTAAAAGTGAAACCGAGAGTTAAATAAATAAATCTATTGGGAAATACATGTTAACAGAAATGTTATTTCCCTATGTCATAATTATTGTAAGAACAGTAAATAAAAAATATTCAGTAGTATGACTGTGAATAAATAAGTTGTATATATGAGCAGCCCCCTCACTATATCATTTGCTCATACATACGGCTGTTTTTTCATGCACCTTAGAAATAAATAAGTAGTAATTTAAGTGTAATTACATTTTTACTTTCTGTATGCGTACAGTGTAAGAAAAGTATTGTATTAATGATAAAAACCTAATTATGGAAATACTGATATAATTTTACATTTTGAGGTGCCTTCTGACAGTTCAGCAATTTTTAGAAAAATTACATGTGTATGGGTGTATGTATGCTTGCATCTAAAAATTTCTTCATTTTCAAGTCCCCAAAGCTCACCTTTATAAAATTAGGAAATAAGTTCTTAATTATTTATTGTCATATTACTATTTATTTGAACCTACAGTATTATGAAAGTGTTTGGAAAGTCGAAAAGAATCATTCCAGATTTTTTTTAATAACTGAATTTAAATATTTAGTTATATGTATAATCATAATTTCATTAATGAATGTGTACATGTGTAATATTAACATTTGAAGAGAAGCACAAAAGTTTTTCTCGCATGTTATCTTTCTTACATTTTTAATTCCCTCGGTTATATCCCACTTATTCAATTACATCCCGGAAGTGCTATATAATTTAATCTATGTCTTCAGTATCGAGTATAAATTGAATCCTTTTTATGAAATCTGAAAGCAACAGAGTAGTTACGACTTTTGTAGAATAGCTTGTAATAACTACTTTTACAATAAGTACTTGCAATTAATACATTTTAAATAAAGAGATGCAGTTCAGCGCAATGTAAGGGTAATTTTTTTCGACCAATATTAGTAGCTATCTCTAGATTATACAGTAGGCTCCCTCAAATTAGCAACCCTAAAAACTATAATCACCTAAAATCTGCACATCATAGCAGATGTAAACAATGAAACTTTCAATTCAGATGTAGGGACAAAATTACAGACTTTTTCATTTTTATATCATCCAGTATGTATTTTAATATGTAATTCTAGATAATATGAGTGAACTCATGTTTTATCATGAAGGAAGTCTAAACTTATTTCTTAAAAATATCAAGACATTGCTGATATCACTGGTAGTTGCAACCTTTTTACCACATATATTTATGTATTAATAAAGTTTTTTTAGTTATTAAGTCTGGCTAAACCTGAAATATGACTTTCTTATTTTATGATTTTTAGGCAAATTAGTAGGGTACTTTTATGAGGCAAGTTTCATTGAATAATTCAAGGAAAATGTATCTCATCTTTATATATATATTATGCCTATTTAATTATACACTATTAATTATTTACTTAACTTTTTCTTTTAATAATTTAATCATTTTAAAAATTATGTTACTTCTTATTAGTTTATTACTTTACTTAATTATTTTAACATTTCACTACATTGTAAGCATTCATTATAATTTTGATTGCATTATTACATTCGATTTACTGTTTAAAAATGTAAACAAAGCAATGACCAGAAATCCGCAAAATTCTGAAATCCATACAACCTGTAGTTGCAAGCTGCGTGGATTTGAAGGAGTATACTGTATCTGTATGGATTGTTGGATTTTAACCAAGCCAGTTGAAGTCAACTAGCTTCTAAAAAAATCTCTTAAAAACGTCTTTTTCTCTTAAAAAAAACATCTTTAATTACAAAAGATTAGTTTTCACTATAGTTAAATAACATTGTTTTTACGGTCCATTCCTCTCAATTTAGACATTTATTTTTTATACATATATAAACATTTTTTTACGCCGTTTATAAAAATGTACTGATTATTAACAAATGTCGTGTCTAAAATAAATACATACATAAACATTAAAGAAAATGCATTAACATAGGACGATAAGATCAGATTTTGATAGTCTGTATTTTATTGCTCTACAAATAATTTACTCATTTTAAATAATTAAATTTTGTAAAAAGATAATAAAACATCCATACTTGAAAAAAAGTATATACGCAAAAATTGCTATTCTAAACAAATCCAAGAATGTCTCATATCATTGAAGTAACAACTTACAAATTATAGGAGGGGCTCATTACAAATATTGAACAATTTGAATCATTAATAAAATATTTCTTAGAATAATTAATTGATCAAATTAATTCATTAATGTCATTATCATCAAATATACTACACCTTGTGATAATATACTCCTTTTACTTGGCAAAAAGTGTAAGATGAAAACTCTAGAAAAAGTAAATACACTGCTCAAAACAATTAAAGGATATTGCAGTTTTAGGTGGATTTTGTATCTGGTAAACTGTTTAGCTGATTGATACATGGTCGACAGACATAGTAGGTTATATGAGAATAAATTACACATGTTTGGCAGAAAAAAATGCATTTTATTGCGCATTTCTGTACTAAAGGAAAAAAACACAATTTGTGCATATGAGAAAAAAAGAATAAGAAAAGGTGTTTTCTTCAAAGAAAATCATTTTCAGTAGGGGCTATGGTTTCCACGGGCGGCCAGCAACGTTGAACACCTTTGAGGCATGGACTCAATGAGGCTATTAATGACGAGTTGGGGTATTCTGCCCCACTCTTCCAGAAGAGCTCTTTCCAGTTCTTGGAGAGTTTGTGGGGATTGTTGGCGGCCAGAAACTCGTCTTCCTAGAGCGTCCCAAACGTGCTCGATTGGATTCATGTCCGGAGAACATGCTGGCCATTCCATTAGAACGATTCCTTCCTCGAAAAGGAAATCCTCCACCAGGTTTGCACGATGTGGCCTGCAGTTATCGTCCATTAAAATGAAGCTATCTCCGATTGCTGCAGCGTAAGGCACTACAATAGGTCTGAGGATCTCATCCCTATATCGGCGACCAGTCAGAGCTCCATCTCGAATGATGTAGAGGTCAGTGCGCCCGTCAATGGAGATGCCACCATACACCAACACTCCTCCACCGCCAAATCTGACACTTTCGTGCACGAACGCAGGATTATTCCTACTGCCACGGTCCCTCCAGATGAAAATACGCCTATTATCCGGATGCACAGAAAAACGGGACTCGTCAGAAAACAGAATATTTCTCCATTCATTTCTCCTCCAGTTGACATGATCGGTTGCCCACTCCCTGCGGTCGCGACGATGCCTTGATGTTAATCTAACACATACCATCGGTCGGCGAGCATACAGACCTACAGCATGGAGCCTCTTTCGGACAGTCTGAGTTGAAATCGTGGTGCCTGTAGCCGAGCGAAGGTGTTGGAGAAGAGTAGCGTTCATGGTTCGGTGTCTCCGAGCTGTTAACGCTAAATACCGATCTTCATTGGGCGTTGTTGCCCGTCTACGACCTTGCCCTGTTCTTCGGCCTGCACATCCACTCTCCAAAAAATGGTTCCAGATCCTGGAAATGACACTTTGTGACACTCCAATGGCTTGCGCTACTTCGGCTTGAGTTTGGCCCCCTTCTAACCTACCAACAATTTTCAAAGCTTCTGAATCTGTCAAATGACTTTGCTGAGACATCGTACTCATCGAAACAAAGCAATCACTGAATGCCGATCATCCTTGTCTTCATTCTCTTTTATCCAGTTGAAAGTCAAATTTCATTCGCTGCCGCCGAAGCGACGTTTTTGACGCCGAACTCAAAATTTGCATACTCCACAGTTTGAAAACCAGAAAAATTTGCATTTGTGATTCTCTTCTTCTATTTTCGGCAAAAAAAATTTCGTTTATATCTTTATTTTATATAAAACTTCAAATATCCTTTAATTGTTTTGAGCAGTGTATTAGTTTATTAGACTGTTTACATTTTCGCTCTATTTGAGTCATATTCCAAACAAATAAGTAAGAATATAACTGCAAGAATGTAATGATTTGATTGCAATCATTAAATTTTTTACATACTCTTTCCGATTACACACATTACTTTTTCTTTTACTACTGTTTCCATGTAAACATGGAGTAGCTCGAGCCACAATTTAATAAGTTAAATGATGCTACATCGTTACATATTGAATTTTTGTCTCTATGGTTCCTCTTATAATGGATGAATAGTACAGATTGAAGGAAAAAATTATCTTTACTTTCATTGAAATTTATTTAGATGGTTTCTCCTTAATATAACCTTGCCAGGGCTGTGGCTTTTCTATTTTAAATCAGATACATGCTTCTTTTTTCCATATTAAAATTTCCTGCTAGTCATGTCAATATAGTAATTATTTGGTCTGTCTGCTCTATAAATAGTATTTTATATACTCTTGAATTACTCTCAAAATTAATTGGGTCAATTCTAGTTCAAAGGACATTTTTAAATTTTAGAGTTAAGAGAATAGGCAAATTCGCCAGTATCCGGCAATAAATCCATAATGAAATATTTTTTTTATTCAGAACATTGATTATTTTTGTATGATTCTTAATTAATTAAAAAATATAGATATTATGTACAATGCAAACAATTTTCAATAAATTTGGCCATTATATATGTTGATCTGAAATATTCAAGCATGTAGAAAAATAACAAAATTACATATAAAATTAATTCCAACTCTGGACACTCATGGTATAAAGCTATATGATATAGTTAAAAGGATAAATGTATGTTTCACAATATCAACAAAATAAGCAAACCTTTTAGGTAATAACCAGCAATTAACTCATATCAATTTTTTTTCCTTTTTGAAAACATGAATATTTATTTGATTCTTGATTATTAAGAAAATATATATGTCTCTACATTGCAAACAATTTTCAAAAAATTTGGCCATTATGTGTTGATCTTAACTATACAAGCATATAGAAAAATTATGAAATCACATGAAATTAAATATTCCAACTCTGGACACTCATGGTATAAAAGTATATGATACAATTAAAAGGATATATGATGTATGTTTCACAATATCAACAAAATAAACAAACCTTTTTGGTAATAACCAGCAATCAACTCATATCGATTTTTTTTCTTTTTTCAAAACATGGATATTTATTTGATTCTTGATTATATATATGTCTGTACATTGCAAACAATTTTCAATAAATTTGGCCATTATATAAGTTGATCTGAAATATTCAAGCATACAGAAAAATAACAAAAGTACATATAAAATTAAATATTCCAACTCTGGACACTCATGGTATAAAAATATATGATACAATTAAAAGGATATATGATGTATGTTTCACAATATCAACAAAATAAGCAAACCTTTTAGGTAATAACCAGCAATCAACTCATATCGATTTTTTTTCCTTTTCCAAAACATGGATACTTATTTGATTCTTGATTAATTAATAAAATATACACTGCTCAAAACAATTAAAGGATATTGCAGTTTTAGGTGGATTTTGTATCTGGTAAACTGTTTAGCTGATTGATACATGGTCGACAGACATAGTAGGTTATATGAGGATAAATTACACATGTTTGGCAGAAAAAAATGCATTTTATTGCGCATTTCTGTACTAAAGGAAAAAAACACAATTTGTGCATATAAGAAAAAAAGAATAAGAAAAGGTGTTTTCTTCAAAGAAAATCATTTTCAGTAGGGGCTATGGTTTCCACGGGCGGCCAGCAACGTTGAACACCTTTGAGGCATGGACTCAATGAGGCTATTAATGACGAGTTGGGGTATTCTGCCCCACTCTTCCAGTTCTTGGAGAGTTTGTGGGGGTTGTTGGCGGCCAGAAACTCGTCTTCCTAGAGCGTCCCAAACGTGCTCGATTGGATTCATGTCCGGAGAACATGCTGGCCATTCCATTAGAACGATTCCTTCCTCGAAAAGGAAATCCTCCACCAGGTTTGCACGATGTGGCCTGCAGTTATCGTCCATTAAAATGAAGCTATCTCCGATTGCTGCAGCGTAAGGCACTACAATAGGTCTGAGGATCTCATCCCTATATCGGCGACCAGTCAGAGCTCCATCTCGAATGATGTAGACCCAGGCAGCACAGAACTATGGGCCCATGTGGGTTCCATATGGGTCCCATATGGGCAGATGGGCTCTATCTGGGCCCATTTGTCCATGAGAAACCCAGGTACATCTATATAAATTGATTTTGTAGCATATAGTTCGGAGCACATTTATAATGTATTTATATTAATATTAGAAGTATATTAGCTTACTGTTTGACTAAATTAACCGTAAAAAGTAAGAAAATGTTGAAATTTTAATATCTGTACAGCATTCAGTAAATCTGTGTAGATTTATACAGATCGATATGGGCTATCTATATAGATCTTGATAGATTTTCTATTAGAATCTGGGGACAACTTTTTAGTGTTACTATAGCGTTTTATTAAGTTAATTTAAATAAGATTTAATCATAATATAAAAAATATGTAATTATTTATACTATAATTAGCTATTATTGTTATTATTATAGAACAATAATAAAGATATCTATATAAATTGATTTTTTAGTATGCATTTCGAAGCCCACTTATTATGTGTTTATTTTAATAACAGATGTATATTACTTTATTAATCTATTAAATTAATCGTAACGTCTATTAAATTAATCTATTAAATTAATTGAATTAGCATTCAGTAACACAGATTTGTGTGGATCGATATGGGCCACCTATATAGATCTTTGTAGAACGTCTGCCTGAATCTGGCTAAGAACAACAGTTTAGAGATCCGAGTGGCAACACAGCGTAAAGGCGGCAGTTTATTTTTGTTGTGTACTTCAGAATCACAATGTTTACTGTGGCGACCGGCAAGATCAGTTCTTCAAGCAACATTTCCGAAAAGCAAGGTAAGCTGTATAATATATACTTGTTTATTCTGTAATGATTTTTCTGTTTATGTACCAAATTTATATGTCGAAATTGCAACTGAATCGATAATCAGCTCTTGCCTGTAAGTAAGCCTAAAATTGTTAGAGTTCGGATTCTAGAATTATGTTAGAATAAATCCTAAAAGTAACCTTTTTAAAGATGTTAATTACTAAGAATTTATATTTAATAACTTAAATGCCATATTGTTTTAAACAACTTGATATGCATTCTTCTAGGATTCTATAAAAACAAATTTATAGTAGGTAGTACTGTTTTTTGTTGACATTTTAAGTTCTTTTGTAAAATATCGTAATGGAACATTAAGTTTTTGTTTGACACCTAAGTTTGATGTTTTTAAAAGATTAAGCGAAGAAACCGAATCATTTAACTACAATTTTGAAAAAGTTTTACGAAGTGCAATTCTTATATAGGATGTTGAATCTTCTGAGAAATCCCAGAACTTTTTTCACAATTTGTCGTTATGATTAGTTTAAAATATTCCAGAGCGTCTTTTATAATTATTATATAGAGTAAACCTTTTCATGATCAACACTTTTGGTTTAAATGATGTATTACATGCATATCTTTCATATGATATTTAAATGTCTTGTTAAATCGGTTCTCTAAAAACGTTCCCACTCAGTATAAAACATTTCGATGAATTTTTAAATTTTAAAGCATAAAATTTGCTGGCATGATTATGATTATTAAAATTGTTTGTAATATAATTTTTTTTTGTTAAGTTAATTAAATCTTTAGTTATACCTAAATAATTGTTTCATGGTCATGACAGCAGTTTTTTTCTCTCCCCACTGTTGCTTTATAGAAATTTTCTTCAAAGTGTCAACTTAGACAGCATTTTGTAAAATATTTTCTGCCTTTACTTAAAAATGGGGAAAACTTTTTGATTGCTTGGCTTTTAAGTATGAGCACCAGCCAATTTTATGCATTTGAAAACCAAACTGAATTTCAAATGTTTCAGAAAGAGAAAATTATTTGATAGAAAAATTATTTGTTTGGAATAGTTATTACTTAAATTAAATTTAAAAGTAATATAAAATGTATTTAATAGCACTGAAATTTTGATTTAGATTATTATTATATTATTAATGAAATCTTTGCTATGTTCTCAACTTATTTTCAGTTGTTTCAGCATGTTTGAAAATTTTCCAGGTAAGCGGTAAAACTGGGAAATTTCATTAGCGGCCAGTAGTAAAATTTTATAAGTGGCCACTTTATCTAAAAGGGACTACACAGTATTACATTTTTATGTACTAATCAGTTATCCTGTTGACCACTTTTCATTCATTAAAAAAAAAAAAAAAGAAGAAGAAAATTGCCAAACTGTAGGATTTAAAACCAAAAATGCATGACCGTGCCGTCAAATTCATTGATGTCAGGTGCATTGCTTGTGTTTATCTGATCAAGTGCTTTTTAATTCAACATTTATCTGTATTTTTAATGATGTTTACTGATTTATTAGTTATTTTGTTAATAATAATAATAAAAAAATAGGTAGTCATTAAACTGTGACATCACAATATTAAAATATAAAAAATCTTGAATAAATGTTGTGATGCATAATTACTTACAATTTACAATAGATCAGTTTCAATTCATGTTACAAGTCACTTCAAGTTTCAATTCACATACATTTATCCACCAGCCAAGATGGATGGATAATTAAGAAAAATAATGTAAATAAATATTGGTAGGTACTACTTGATTATCCCGTCGACCCAAAAACTATCGCCAAACTATAAGTAGTGTTGACTCTAAGCTGCTTTAGTAGGGCGCAGCGCCTGGAGGCCCTTTTTATTTCTTTTTTGCATCCGGCGGCTCTTTTAAACCCTTCCGATGCACCCAGCTAACCTTTTTAACACTTCCTAATGCACCCCGCGGCAATTCAATTGATATTGGGAAAATATTGCAAATTCTAGGGGTTCTAGACAAACCAGTTCAAAATATGTTTTGGGAACAAGGTACAAGTGTGCTCTTTTGTAAAAAAAAAATGGGCCTAGATGTGTTATTATCCCAGGGTCGGCCATCTTGGATTTTTTACATGCATGAAAACTCCTTTTTTGCCAAATAATAATGTCGCCAATGGTTAAATATTGTTGATAGGTTAATATAATATTGAAAAAAACTGGTATATAATAATTATAACTATTAATAAAAAAATAATTTTTAATTCAAGCCAAGAAAAAAAATCCAAGATGGCAGACCCCGGGATAATAACACATCTGTTCCAAAATAAAAATTGTCAATTTGTATAATTTGGTGAAATTGGTTGATGGGATAATCAATTAGTACATACCTAAATATCCAAGTTTTTTTTCTGTTGCCATTTAATACATTGTAAGTTTTATTGCTTAAAGTTTCTGATATTTGATACTTTAATGAGTGCTGTTCTTCTGAATTTCTTGTGTTTTTTTAAGATTCTAATGGCACAATATTTATTTATTGGAATTACAGTTTGGCTTACGTATTTTTTTTTTTTTAATAGTAAGTGGTTGACTGTGTTAATATAGAAGCATCTATTTTTGTTAAAAATGTCTGTTAGCACTTATATAAAATTAAATTCTATATATGTTAATACAGTAGACTCCTTCAAACCTGCACATTAACACATATGTAAACAATGAAACTATCAGTTCAGATTTAGGGGCAAAATTACAAAATTTTTTTGTTTCATATCGTTCCATATGTATAATTTAATATGTAATTCTTGATAATATAACTTTGCTTATGGTTTTTCATGAAGAACGTGTAATTTATTTTTCAAAAAAATTAAGATATTGCTGTATCACTGGTAATCACAATCTTTTTACCAAATATACAATATATACATATTGATCAAGCTTTTTGGTTATTAAGATTGCAAGGCAAACCTGAAATAAAATTTCCTTACTTTGATTTTGATGTGAATTAATAGTTTCATTGAATAATTCAAGGGAAATGTATCTCATCTTTTACTATGCATAGTACTTAATTATACATTAATTATTTGCTTGACCTTTACTTTTTATCATTTTAGTTTTACTTAATTTATTTTACTATACTGTAAGAATTCATTATAATTTGATTGCATTATTACATTCAAATTACTGTTTAAAAAATGTAAACAAAGCAACGATTAGAAATCTGCACAACCTCTGTTCCAGGGCTGTGCAGATTTTGAGGAAGTCTACTTACCGTATTAACATAACCTGAAAAGTGTAATCATTTCAATGGAATATAAGAATTTTTTTTTCTTTCTCCTTGTAAGAGGAAGTGACTGCTGTCAGGCAATTTATAATAGCTTTTTTTTTAAGTGGTCCTGTGTAGGGATTGACCGAAGCAGCAATTCTGCCGAATACCGAAGCTTCGGTCAAAGTGTACACCGAATATTCGGTATTCGGCGACCGAATACTTAAAAATTTTAATACACATTTTTGCATATATCAGCTATTTTAATAAACTTGAATTAAAATTAAACTCTTAATAATTTAATTCAATTACATTTTTATTGTTAACTCTAATTACACAAAAAAATTTAATGACTTCTTTCCCCTCACAAATTCATTAACCCATCACTTATTTATTATTATTTTATCACTAGTTAATACCCAAAATAACCCATGAAAATATTAAACTATACAGGCTACTATTAAAAATAAGGCTTGTCAGAAAAACAAAAGTTCATTCAAATAAAAAGAAACAATGCTGCCATTAAGCTGATTTACTGATTGTCTAAGTCTAATTATAAACACATTGAATAGGGATGTTCTCAAATACAAAAGGTATCACATCAACTCATACATTTAACTATTTTCTGTCTAATTATTGATGCATATTTATATTGTGATTAATATTTTAACATTGTGGTGATGAAGATAACAAATTTGAGCAATTTTAATTTAATGGTTATAAAAGCTGTATGATAGGCTTATTTGATGTGTGTATTTTCTTTAATAACATTAGATATACAGAGATAAACTCTGATATACTTATTTGAAGAGTATATTTTAAAAAATGCACATTAAATAAATTTAAATGATAAGGAAAAGATGCCCATCTTCCTTACTTTCTTTTATCTCTATCGCAGATAGTTGTTTTGATCTCACCCCTATGTAGACTATTTTAGGAAGGAAAAAGTTTTTTTTTTAATTAAAAATGGTCTTTGACTTGTTTTTTGTAGTGCAGCTAAACTCTGAACTCATACATATAATACTAAAACTCATCGTTTAGCCTATTCTACTTCTAAGTAAAAGAGAATTCTTCTACTTCTAAGAAAATAACTATCCCCAATTATCCCCAATTCCAATATATATACGAATACTTAAAAGTATTCGGCCGGAGCCGAATATTCGGTTTACATACCGAATCGACTCTTCGGTATTCGGTCAACCCCTAGTCCTGTGACCTGCATTAATTTTGCCATTTAATTCTTTCTGGACATCGTAATTTTTGGTAAAATTGTATGTCAGCATAAAACTGACTTATTTTATTTTTTTAAATAAATTTGCTTACTCAAAAGTTCTTACGGAGATGATTTGTAGTTGTGCAATAATCTAAAAGTTAAACTTTGTGTTGAATTGCTGATTTTCTATAGCTAATAAGAAAAAAAGAATTTTTTTAATGATAATGATGACATTTTCAAGAAATACATCTTTCATTAGTTTATAAAATGCTTCAAAAGTTTATTGCGCGAAAGAAATTCAGAACAATATGTATTTAAATATTCAAATTTAGTATAATTGTTATATATATATATATATACATACATACATACATACATACATACATACATTTTTAATTTTTTTAAAATTTCCATAGAATTTACCACCATAAAGTTTGATACCTAGCCATCTTCTCAGTCTGCTTTTTAAGATGATGTTGAACTACATTTAATTAATGTAAGTACATTTTATTATATTTTAAGAACTAGGAATTAAATGCTATTACTGTAAAATCCGGTTAATCCCCCCCCCCCCAAAAAAACCAAACAAACTATGTTTTACATGTATTTAAAATGAAACTTCTCTGTAATGTACATTTTTGCATGTAGATATTTCTGCTTCACAAGGCTGTTTCAGATTAGGGAAAATTTTTTATTTATGTTTGAAAATTTCTTCTATTTTTTTTATTTTTAAATCTAAAGTTATTCATTAAATCGGAATTATAAATTCGTGAAATCAAAGTATTTTTGTTGAGACCATAGAAAAATTTTGCTAAATTGAGAAAAACGGCAAAATAATTTAACCTTTTCTTCCTTTTTTAATTTTCCTTAGACAATAAATAAAAATGCTTGAGCCATTTTTTTTTATGTTTTTTAGCGTTCAAAGTTTTTTAAGACTGTTTGAAAAAACAGACCAGCAGGTGCTGCAAATTATTTTAGATCTTGCAGATAACTTTAACAGTTTAAAAAGTAATTCTGAGCTTAAAAAAATTGCTAAAATACAGGGTTCATTATCATGATATTTTCGAAAATATTATCCAATATTTTCGAAATTGTCAAATTATTGGTTATTATAAATATATTCAGACCTAATTTAAATTAGAAACTAAAACATAACTGCACTTAGCTTGAAAACATAAAAACAATATTCGGTACTTTCCTGTTAGCTGGGTATATATATACAGTGAAACTCGTTTAAGATACGCCCGCTTAAGATACGAATTATCTTCGGTCCCTTGAAAAATGCCTATTAAACCTGTGTAAAATTACCCGCTTAATATACGTACGCGTAAGATACGATCCCGCTTAATATACGGAGAAAATCTGTCCCTTGATGTCAAGAAACCCTCTTAATATACGAAATGGGGCTTATGTACTAATACTTAAAGTAAAGAGAAAAGCGTTTTCTTTGACTGAAAAATTGGATGTCTTAAGGAAATAACGACGCCCCGAGAATGTGATAAGCAAGACTGTCTTTGCCAAATCTGTGGGAATACACAAGTCAACACTTTGAGCTCTGTTAAAAAATAGACAAAAACTGGAAAATAGTGCGTCAGCTGGAGGCTCTGGCAAAATGAATATTAATGTGGCAGATGAAGAATTGGAGAAGATTTTATTTGAGTGGTTCACGCAAAACCGATTGACGAACATCCCAACTAACGGATTGTCCATTGGCCTGCGAAATTGCTATACGTCTTGCAGTGGATTTCACTCCTGTCAACAATTGGCTAGACCGCTTCAGACAAAGATACGGAATAGTTTAATAGGAAGGTATGCAGAGAGTCGACAGCTTGAATGTAGATGATGTCAATTGTTGGAAAAATAACGTGCTCGCGCCGCTATTGAAATAGTACTCAATATGCGATATTTACAATGTCGACGAGATGGACTTTTTTTTTTAATTAATGCCTGATAAAACAATGGCGTTTAAGGGTGAGAAATGTTATGGTGAAAAACTGAGCAAAGGACGTATCACTGTTCCCGTTGGATCAGATATAAGCGGAACGGATACATTAAAACCCCTCGTCATCGGCAAGTCTCGGAATCTTCGTTGTTTTAAAATGATAAAAAAAAAATGTTAAAAATCTGCCCTGCGATTATGAAATTCAGGCCAAAGCATGAATGACAAACGATATATTCGTTAAGTGGATCCGCAAGTTCGATGAACGAATGAAAAAGGCGTCTAGGAAAGTATTGTGTCTCGCCGACAACTGTCTCGTCCATCCCAAGGATATCCCCAGTTTACGAAACATTGAGCTAGTCTTTTCCACTCAATGTGACTAGCGGGGATCCATGGATCAAGGCATAATTCATGTTCTCAAAATTAAATACAAAAGTTGTTTCGTTGTACGTTATCTACATCAAATAGATCATCGCGAAAAGGTCCTGTTCTGCCCAACTTGTAAACCTCTTATATGCCATGCATTTCCTGAGTGCGTCCTGGGAAGACGTAACATCAACTACCATTGAGAACTGCTCTTGTAAAGCTTTTAACGTCGACGGCATTTTGTAAAACGTTGACATTGCAGAAGAGGAGTAGGATCAAGAAGAATGCAAAGATTGGGACTCGTTTGACAAAATTGACGATCAGGTTGTAACAAATGAAGTTTGTTCTATCGCGGATATAATCACGGACGTCAAAAGTTCCGATGAACCTAGACCATCAGAAGACGACGCGGATGAAGAAACGGGTGTACCAGCCATACCATCATTCGCATCTGTAATGAGCTCGTTCAGCTTACTTCGAATGTACGCCTCTTCGATGGATGCTGGTCCCTCCGTCGAAGATTTTTTTTCTACCACATCAACAAGGCAGAAAACTTCGTCATAAAATCTCGACCACCACAATCCATCTTGACTTTCACCAAACTAAAAAATGACTTTTCTTCAACAAACTAAAACTACCGCACGTACTTTAATTTTGTTAGTTTCTGTTTTCTAAAGATTAACAAAAATTTCGTTTTATCGTCTTTTTTTTTAAAATTTGGCTGAGAGTATTGCATAAAGGCATTTTAATTTTGTTATTGTACAAACGCTGAATTTTTGGAGTAAAATAAAGTTATTCTTTATTGCAAATCTTAAACTCAAATTTCCTAGAATATCTAAAAATCGTTAGAGATGGGTAAAATGAGAGTTATAAATGGCTAAAATACGTTAATAGCAATGTGCATTGGCTTTATATGCATTATTACTCAAGAATCTATGAAATCTGGATAAGATACGATCCCGCTTAAGATACGAAATGCTCTCGGTCCCTTGATTCGTATCTTAAACGAGTTTCACTGTATATGTATTTGTATGTGTGTGTCTTGTACATGTGTATGTGTGTGAATATATATACATATGTATGTATATATAACACTGGCACCCAGCTAATAGAAAAGTACCCAATATTCTAATAAAACAAAATGGAAAATCAACTAATTGACTACATTTAAACTGAAGAAAACCAAAATCGGAAAAAATTCTAATGAAACTGTAAATAACTTTTCTAAACTAGACAACTTATCTTTCAACAGCTCTTTTAAGCAAATATTGTTCCACAAATAATTGTTCGCTCTATATTTTAAAAATTCAATTTCAATTGCAAAGCTTGAAAAAGATTTTTTAGGGACGGGGGGGTGGGGGTGGAAGACAAAAAAGCCACAGCCAAAGCAAAAGTTCTTATTTGCAGAATGACACTTAATAACGGTAAAAAAAAACATTTACACCTGTTTTGACTTAAAATTTAAAAAATATTATGCACAATATTTTGAAAATATCAAGCTTCATGATATTTTAAAAATAAATATGGATATATGTCATAATATATATCACTGAACCCTGCTAAAAATATATATTAATTTCTAGATTTACTCATATTTCTGATATGTGTCTTCTTATATGTGTATTTTCACTCATATTTTTGTTGTAAATGTAATTTTGCTTATTTTATGGATTACTATTATTTCATATAATACTGCATTTTTGGGATGTAGGAAAATTTTTGGATAGCCCCAAAACAGTACAGAACAGTAACTTTACAATGTTCTGTAACAAACTTCAGCTGATCAAGAATGTTCTGCGGCGATAAAAAAGAAAGACACAGGGAGATTTTCTTATATATGAGGAAGTGTGGCTGCATCTTTTTATAGAAATGCATAAGACATTTTGTAAAACATTGACATACACACACGAAAGAAACTATTGGCAAATTTTGCGATTTTACCCCGATTGATTGATGAATTTTGTGTTTTTTTTTTCCCCTCTGTTACCTGACTAATTTCGTATATTTTTTTTCTCAGAACCAATCGTCGAATTTCACAATTTTTTTTCCCGTGACTGATTTAATAATTTAGATATATTTTCCACAATTCACCGACTAATTTCACGTTGAACTGCGACCAGTAGGCAATCTTTGCGATAATTTTCTTCGACCGATTGGCGAAAATCATAGTTTTTTTTTCACACTACTGGACTATGAATTTTGTGTTTTTTACCGACAACTGATTGGCAAATATTAGTTTTTTCTTGCGACAGATGGGAAAAATCAACTGATTTCGTGATTTTTCTGACGATTTTAATTTTTTTTTTTTTACATGCGACTGATAGGCGAATTTCATTATATTTTCTTTTTACTGATTGGCTATTTTTTTAATCTTTTTCTTGTGACTGATTGGATCGAAGAATTTCTGATTTTTTCCAATGATCCACTAAAGAATGTCGCAATTTTTTAGCCTCGACCAATGGGCGAATTTCACGATATTTAATTTCTACTCATTGGCAAACTTTGTTGTTTTTTCTTTGCAACTGATTGGTAAAAATTGTGGATTTTTTTCGCGACTGGTCGATGAATTTCTGATTTTTTTTCTTCCTTCCTTCTGACGTTTTGCTGACAAATTTTGCATTTTTTTTTTTTTTCCATGACCGATTGACGAATTTTGTGAAATTTTCCTTGTACCAATAAGCAAGTTTTGCAGCAGCTTCTTGATCGACTAATTTCACGTTTTACCTGCAACAGATCGGTAAATTTTGCAATATTTTCTTTCTGTTGATTGGAAAACTATGTTGCTTTTTTGCAACCAATTGGCCAAATCTCAGGGGTTTTTTCCACGACTGATTGATGAATTTCTGATTTTTTCCGGCGATCCACTGAATTTTTGCGGCTTTTTCTTGGGACCGATTGGGGAAAGTCGTGAGGGTTTTTTTTTTCTGCTATTGATCGACGAATTTCACAGTTTCTTCCGTCGATCCACTGGCAAATTTCTCAATTTTTTCCTAGTACCATAGGCAAATTTTTAGGGTCTTTTTTTTTTTTTTTTTTTTTTTCAGTTTCTTTTGCCGATGCACTAACGAATTTCACAGGGTTTTTTACCTGCGACTAATTGGTGAAAATCGTTGATTTTTTCCCGCGACTGTTCATCGAATTTTGTATGTTTTTCCACAACAGGCTGAAGGATTTCACGATTTGTTCTCCATGATTGCTGGACGAATTGTGCAAGTTTTTCTCGCAACCAATTGATGAATTTTGCAATCTTTTTAAATGAACAATTAAAGAATGTTGTAATAATATATATATTTTTTTTTTTCCCGGCTATTGAGTGACAAATTGAATGGTGAATTTTCTTGAAACCTGAGAATTTGAAATGTTCTGCAGGGAAGTCTGTTGTTCTGCGACGTATATCGCACTTTTAAGCATATTCTGCTTTGAGGTTGGTTTGCTGCAGATTGACAACAGAAAATTCTGCATAGCTGCAAGAAATGAATCTTTTAAAAATGTTCAAG